>CM060441.1:148701309-150054082 GCA_030545235.1 Helianthus tuberosus | reverse complement strand
ATGATTCTGACGACAGCGATAAGGAGATGGAGGATTAGTATTTGTTTTTTGTTGGGTGAATTTTATTTTGTTAAACATTTGTGGGCATGTATGAACAAATATTTATTTCTTTTATTGTTTATTTGGTATGTTTAAACATTTGTAACTTGATGAATGTTTGTTCGTTTTGTTATTTATGCTTAGTTATTTATGCTTAGTCGACTTATTTTAAAAAACAACATTTTAAAAAAAAAAACTTAGTATATATAATAACAATGAAAAATAACAAGACAAACAACACAATATTCGATTACATTTTTTTTAAAACTTAATATATATAAAAAACGGTATTTATAACTAATATTCGATTACATGTCTTGCATAAACTTACATACTAACAATGAAAAATAACAAGACAAACAACACAAAAAAAATCCAACTGATTATCAACCAACGTTCCCTCTTACGAACAACACTTGAATGAATATCTTCAAATTCCGCTTCTTGCAATTTATAAATTTGAACCTCCTCTCTCAAAAAAATTGACTTCGTTTTTAAGCAAAGCCTTCGTATCCATCAGTTCTTTGATGACCACACATGCTCGACGACACATGGGAGGATCGACCCACACAAAGAAGGTTGCACTTAGAACGCTGACACGAAAAAATAAATCACTAATATACAAAGGGTTAATGGAAAAAAATACATTAAAAAACATACCATACTGTGACAAGTGTAAAATTGACGGTCCGGTATTAACTTCAGTCCAAGATGTTCTTAGTGCAGCCGTCCTACCACATCTGCAAACAACCATTGTGAATTTGTGATTGTGAAGATGGTGTATATTTCTATGGCAAGTAAGGATGACAAAAATACCCGACCTTTGCAACCAACATATACAAGCTTTTTAAAAAAAAAAAAACCAAACCAATATGCCGCTCATAGGCCCATACGCGCGTATGGTGGGTACGGATCCTGACAACTTTTCAGCCCATATGCCTCGTATTAGCCCGATGAGACCCATATCCACCTACCTTTTCTGAAAAGTTGACAGGACATTTATGACACCCCACTTGCATATGCCTCTCAATCGACCCATACGGGTCTCATTGAAGTTCAGTTTCACTTCCTTTATACTTTAACCGAGAACAAGTACAGTGTACATATCCAAATACAAAAGTTATTTTTTGGTTAGACGAGTTCTGGACCACACGATGACAATTCGGAAGGGGACCGCACGCGTCTCTCGTATAGTTTTTGCTCTCGTATCGGTCTATATGGTCGGAATATTCAAGGTTAGTTTACCCTTGTTTTTTTGTGGTTTTATTTTGGCGGTTTGTGGTGGTGTTGGGGTTGGGGCTGTGGTGGTGGTGGTGTGTTGGGGTTGGTGTGTGGTGGTCGGCTGGTGGGGGGTGGGGGTGGGTCGGCTGGGGTGGTGGTGGGTCGGCTGGGGTGGTGGGTGGTGGTGGTGGGTGGGTAGGCTGTGGTGGTGGGTCGGCTGGGGTGGTTGTGGTGGTGGGTCGGCAGGGGGTGGTGGTGGTGGTGGTGGGTAGGTTGGTGGTGGTGTTGTGGTGGTGGTGGGTCGGCTGGGGTGGTGGTGGTTGACGGTGGTGTTGTGTTGTGGGTGGTAGGCTGTGGTGGTTTTGGTGGTGGTGAGGTCGGCTGTGTGGTGGTGGGTGGTCGGCTGTGGTGGTGGTGGTGATGGTGTTGGTGATGGTGTTGTTTGTTTATTATATTTTACAATATAATTTCTAATATCGAGTCTAACACTATAATTCTATGTTTTTTAACAGGATATCGAAAGTCGGTGTTTTGACGGTGGTGGAAACGTAATTCTTATGGAGAAGTGCACTGCGTTCATATTTCAGATTCATGCGCCGGGACGTCGGTCTAGGGTGAGGTGCTTGGCGGTGGGGGATGCATCACCCAACATCATTAGCCAAGTCACTCGGAACTCTGACGGTGCACTCTTGATAGCATCTACCGACGCCCGGTAGTTCCGTGACCACCATATAACCATCACGCGTCTGAACCGGCTTTTAAACCGACGGAATCTACAGAGAAACTGTTCGATTTCACGGTTTGTTTGAGAACCTGGTTCAGATACACAACGGTCTCTTTGCTTCGTCCACTAGAACTATTTGTGTATGCATTCTTTTGGTAACTACCAAAAGAAATGCATACAACAAATAGTTTCTAGTGGACGAAGCAAAGAGACCGTTGTGTATCTGAACCAGGTTCTCAAACAAACCGTGAAATCGAACAGTTTCTCCATAGATTCCGTCCGGTTTAAAAGCCGGTTCAGACACGTGATGGTATATGGAGAAACTACGTTCGTATTTCAGATTCATGCACTAGAACGCCGATCTAGGATTACGTGTTATCGGAGTAGCCTGTTGACTCGTCAGCTCCAAGTGACGCTAGCCCAACGCGGTCCGCCCCGTAACATGTCCTTCCAAGAGAGGAGTTCATTAGTGTTCTCACGAGCCTTCCACCAACGGGAATGCTACTTCGCTCACCATCCCGAAAATACGCGGAAGGCTGGACGGTGGTTGATAAACGAAATGCCGACTCCACTACTCCAACCTCCTGATCCCTTATGCCATTTCAGTGTGGTAGATGTGTAGCAGAATCCCATTGGAAGGTTGGGTTCGGTACACAATTTCAAGACAACCGTGGCTGTCTTTATATTGTGTATGATGCACCCATCGTTTTCCTGTACAGGAATTCAAAAATATGTAACAATTAGCGATCTAGGGTTTAGGGTTTAGTCGCATTCTGTATCAAAGTTACATGTTTTGTGTATTAATATAAAACGATGTTTAATTACATTTTAAATTACGTTTCTTGTTGCGTTATGGTTAATAAACGACAATTGGAAAACAACTAAAGACTTTCAGAAGTTGACATTTTTTAACATACACATTGCGTTATAGAAACAATTAAACACATAATAATAATTGATAAATAAAAAAGTTGACATTTAATAAAACGTTATAATATACCCATTTAATAAAATTAAACACATAATAATAATTGATAAATAAAAAAGTTGACATTTAATAAAACGTTTAATAATACTTATAAAAAAATTGGCATTTTATAATATATACAATTCGTTTTATAAAAAAAAAATTTGACATTTAATAATACTTATAAAAAATTGGCATTTAATAATATACACAATTCATTTCATAAAATATGAAGTTTTTATAATACTAACACAAATTTTTATAACAACATTTTATAAAAAGAATTTTAATTTTCTTAATATTTCACAACTTCCCCCATACAAATACCCTATCAAAATAAAGTTCCACACACCCCAATCATTGGTAATCATTGGGCTGACACCCAATGATTGGCATTAATTAGATGGCAGGGGGGTGTGTAAATACTTTTCAATCGTATTGGGCAATGAGGGCGTATGGGTGGGGCCAGTTTCAGGCGTATTAGGCAATGAGGGTCATTTAGGGTTAGGGGGTGTGTAGATACCTTTTGGGGGGTGTGCGGATACCTCCACCATTACAAGATGACCTTTTTGTTAAGACATACCATTGTATTTTAGTGGAATTGTGGAACTATGGCTACTGATATGTTTGTTGAACTAATTAATGTAGATATGGAGAAATTGGGTGGAAGGAACATATTCAAATATAATTGATACCAGACTTCGTGTTGATTCAAGATCCATCGTAAGATTTATCTACATGGGGTTGGGGTGCATTCAAGAAGAAGCTACAGATAGGCCAACAATGGAGGAGGTTGTTGGCATATTTCTTGGCAGCTCATCTATGTATCTCCCTATCCTGAAAGACCCCAAACAGCTTCTGGTTAAAAAAACGATACTGATGGTTTTGAGGAGTTTGATTCTGATAGTGAAATTGTAATAGATGGTGAGTTTTTATAGAACTTGACCCTTTGGTGGCATGATTCTAAGACCATCCACAATAAGGAGACTTAAAAGCACTCAAAAAACGTGTTTAGTCAGATGACATATCAAAAAAACACTCATTGTTGAAAAACACCTAAAACGGGCTGGGAGAAGCATCTGCCACTAGTGGAATTTTCGTATAATAACAGCTACCACACTAGCATTCAAAACCGCTCCATTTGAGGCATTGTACGGTCGTAAATGCCGATCACCTCTTTGTTGGACAGAGGTGGGGGATAGCCAGATCACGGGTCCAGAACTTGTAGTAGACACAACAGAAAGGATTGCTCAGATACGACAACGCATGGTGGCAGCTCGCGACCGTCAGAAAGCATACGCTAATAAGCGCAGGAAACCACTCGAGTTCCAAGTTGGGGATCGAGTGCCACTCAAAGTTTCACCCTGGAAGGGTGTGGTTCGCTTTGGAAAAAGGGGCAAACTCAATCCGCGTTTATGTCGGGACCGTTCGAAATCATTGAGAAAATAGGCAAAATGGCCTACAAACTGAACCTACCCGCAGAACTCAGTGCAGTTCACAACGTTTTTCACGTTGTCGAATCTAAAGAAGTGTCTGTCAGATGAGACCCTCATAGTTCCTTTGAAGGAGCTCACTATCGACGATCAGTTGCGATTCGTCGAGGAACCATTTGAAATCATGGACCGAGGACGTTAAGGTCCTCAAGCACACCAGAATACCTCTTGTTCGAGTTCGTTGGAACTCCGTCGTGGCCCAGAGTTTACCTGGGAACGAGAAGATCAAATGAAACTCAAGTATCCCCAGTTGTTCGGAAACAGTGCAACCACTACTAAGACTGAAGCTACTGCAGAATTTCGGGACGAAATTCCAAACCAACGGGGGGATGATGTGACACCCCAGGAAAACCAGGAAACAACGCAACACAACTAGCTTCCTCAGTAACCACGTGCTAAATTTCGGGACGAAATTTCTTTCAAGTTGGGGATAATGTGACAACCCGAAACTTTCAAAGTTAGCAACGTTTAACCTTGAGTTATTCCTCGTTGTTGTGTTACACGCTCCACACTATAGAATTCTGATTAACAATTCAATAACCTTGCTATACTTTTATATGTTAGTATTTTTGGGCCACACCTTTGTGTTTCGAATTGACCGTTGGTTTAGTGGGCTGCATTCCAAAACCCGAGAAGCCCAAAGATAATCCAAGGCGACCTTGCCTTTATGATTGGCAGCCTTGCCATTGAGTTTGGCAGCCTAAGTGTGTAGGCTTAAGCCCATATTTTGGCCAAGATAATAAGCCGCCCAACTCTTAGCATATATGTGTAAGTAGAATGTTCTTGATTAATTAAAAAAAACAAAACAAACCCTACCTCTCTCAAACTTTCAAACGGCAGAGCAGAAACCCCCCCCCCCCCCCCCCCCCTTCGAAGCATCATCTTGATCGATCAAGTTGTTGGTTAGTGAACCTATACCCATGTTAACTGTTGACTTTGTGTGCATATATATAACTTTGATTAACAAAGTGTTGATTGTGTATGTTTGCATGATAATTGATGGCTCTTGCTGAATACTTTAAATCGACAAGACTGGTAGTGTTATGATCTCGTTATCAATGATGTTATTATGTGACTTGATTCTAATTAGTCGATTGTTGCAAATCGGAACTGTAAGAAAATAGAGTTGCAGGTGCAAACCCACAACGAAACCGGTGGTTCTTTGCCACACATGGATCCCCACGAAACTTATGAGTTTCGTCATAGGTAACAGACTTTGACTGTTATGCGGTTTGAGTCAAGTGATCCATGTTATATTATGATCCAATTGAAAACAAGTTGATATTAATTAATTGTCGGCCATTATGTAAGAAAGGTCCACTTAAAAATTCCTTGAACTATTGATCTGCATGTGGAAGTGTTGATCTAATCACTTAAAGATGTCAATTGATAGTCTAGGGAATGTTGAGAAATTAATTAATGCTATGATGGTTTGTGAATTTCATGGTAATCAGATTTGACTAAGTTAATTGAATTCTATTGTGATAATGATAAATGGCTTACAAGATTAGTAATTGGAAAGTGTAAGGCTCGATGATTATATGATGAATATGCTTTGTAGTGGTTAAGTAAGCGATCAAGTGGCACATTTAGACTAGGCCTTAAATCATGTGGTTTGCACACTGATATGATTTATAAATGTTAAATGTAGACATGTAATAAACTGATTATGTGTTGTTTGATGTTAACTGCCAAACACACCCTGTGTTGTTGAATGCATGTGAAACTTTACGAACTCGAACTGATTCAATATACGTGCATACTATAGGACTTGACTGATTAATTGTGAGCACATAGTTTAGCATACCGAGCAAACCAAGGTGAGTTCACACTCTTTCCAAGGCATGGGATTCCCAAGGGTTGGGAAAGGGTTAATGATTTAAACGGTAACTACAACCATCCTCCGTGGGTAGGATGCCAAGATTTCACACTGGACCAAACCTCTATCATGAAGTCCCTCATTTATATCGACTTAATCGCCGAGGCCTATGGCGAGCGGGTCATTAGTTAATAGCGTTATTAGGTTTAACAAACCTCACACCGTGCCAGTCGGACGGGCGTGTACTAATGGACTATGGGCAAAGGGTCAATGCTGATAGACATTGACTTAGGGCACCACTTACATTTTCGTAGTAGTCGATACGCACGGTCTAGTAACACATGGGAAGCCCCCACTAATCTTCGCAAACATGTCTGGGAGACCGCGATACGAATTAATACGATACATGGTTTACAAAACGAACATATGATTTACGAAACGAATACTTTAACTGAACAACCAACTGTGAACTCGCTCAACTTTGTTGTTGATTCATTGTTACATGCCTTGCAGGTCGTTAGGTACTCATCGAGCTTGCACAGGGAGGCGCGGTCGTTGTGGGACATGGCATTATGTGCCATGCTAACAACATTACTTTATTTCGCACTTAATACTTACTTTGGGTTTTACAATTATGCTTCCGCTAAACACTTAACTACGTTTTTGATTTGAAACACCTCTCATATTGTGTGGTTGAATTTTACTTACTTGTTATGTTCAATATGAATGGTGGCTTGATCCTGGTCAGTCACGCCTCCAAGCGGCGATACTCCGCATGTGGATTTTGGGGGTGTGACAAATATAATCATAAAAATATAAGTATATGTAATAACTTAAAAATAAAACTTTTGTAAGATAATCAGTGTGTACGGATGCCTATTATAATATATAAAATATCGAACGTCGAAAAATCGACCATTTTGGCTATACGTGTTGACATGATTATGTGCAATTGTTTTGTTATATTTGGTTATTAATTATTTTATGCTAATCACTTATATAAATTAATTACCAGATGGCAAACGCTGGTAATGAACCCGTTAATGAAGTGAATCAATCTGAACAAAACAATGAAGATCAATGTTTGAATAGGCAAGATATCAAGAATATCGTTGCTCAGGGAATAGCCAATGCTATTCCAGCAATACTTGCTGCTGCTCGAAATCCAGTTAAACCTCAAATTATTCCTAGAAAACGTACTCATGAGGACAATTTCTGTAATAGTGTAAACGGAGGCGGCAACAACAACCATAACAATAACGATGATGTACTGCAAGCCCCAATTCTCAAAAGAATGAAAGCTGCAACGCCTGGTTGCACTTACAAGGAATTTCTTGCCTGTAAACCAGCTGAATTTGCAGGCAATGAAGGGGCGACTGTGGCGCTGCGTTGGTTGGAGAAAACTGAAGCAGTAATTATGATAAGTAAATGTGCCAAAGAAGACAAGGTCATGTACGCGTCGCATCTTTTTAAAGAAGGGGCGCTAGAATGGGGGAACACGATACTCCAAGCCAAAGGAAGCGATGTGGCCTGTCCCATGAATTGGGAAGAATTTAAAAGTCTGGTGGAAAGAAAATTATGTCCCGAATATGAAAAGGAACAAATGACAAATAAGTTCCTGAACCACCGGATGGTGGATGTAGACTGTCGAGGGTATACTTCGACATTCTTCGAGTATGCGAGAGTGGTACCCACCCTGGCTTCGCCAGAACCGGTAATTATTTCCCTCTATATTTGGGGATTGATTGGCGAGATTCGAGATATCGTCAAAGCTGCGAGACCCCGCACTATTGACGATGTTGTGGAATTAGCCAACACCCTAACTGACGGGCTGGTACGCACAAGAGAAGAAACCCGGAAAAAGGAAGTGGCTCAAAAGATTACCCAGGGATTCCGTATGGGTAACAGAAGTAATTTCAAGAGAAAGGGAACTGGGCAATCTTCCACTGTTCCATTTTGTAATACCTGTAAAAGAAAGCATTTTGGGAGATGCAAAGGGTATTGCAATTTCTGCAAAATTCCGGGGCATCAAGAGGAAGACTACAGGAGGAAGAAATCAACGATCTCTACAACTGTGGAGAAGCTAGACATTTTAGGCCAGACTGTCCAAAATTGGTCAAACCAGCTGATAACAAAGCCAAACCTGCAGAAGGAACTACCAAGAAAAATGCAAGAGCCTTCCAGTTGACTACTCAGGAAGCAGAACTAATTCCTGATGTGATAGCTGGTACGTTCCTAGTTCACGACGTTTATGCAAAAGTATTATTTGACTCTGGTGCAAACCAAAGTTTTATAAATACTTCATTTTGCCAAGCTCTTAACTTACCCTTAACCAACCTTAGACATTTTTTACGGTAGAAACGACAGATGGGAATTCTGTTAACATAGATAAGGTTTTGCAAGAAGGAAAAATAGAACTTTTAGGCCATAAATTTTCTGCAAACCTGTTACCTATGAATTTAGCCGGATTCGATATTGTGTTAGGAATGGATTGGTTAGTAGCCAACCATGCTCGAATTCTATGTGATAAGAATTCCATAGAAATTCATACACCCACAGGAGGATTAGTGGTGATTACAGGAGATAAGCCACGTAAGCCCATGAAATTCATTTCTGCTATGAAAATAGCCAGTTATTCAAGAAAACAAGATGTGGTGTATATGATTTCGGTAATCATTAACACTAAAGATAAGGAACTTAAGGAAATTCCAGTAGTATCAGAATACCCAGAGGTATTCCTAGAAGAACTACCTGGATTACCATCTGATAGGGAAGTAGAATTTAGAATTCATCTAATTCCTGGAACTACACCGATAGCCAAGGCACCTCATCGATTAGCACCCACCGAAATGCTAGAATTGAAAAAGCAATTAGATGAATTATTAAGTAAAGGATTCATACAACCTAGTTCATCCCCGTGGGGAGCTCCAATGTTCTTTGTGAAAAAGAAAGATGGTTTGATGCGAATGTGTATCGATTATAGGTAATTGAATAAGGTTACAATTAAGAATCGATACCCATTACCTAGGATTGATGATCTTTTTGATCAACTTCATGGAGCTAGATATTTTCTAAGATAAATTTACGCTCCGGATACCATCAGTTGAAAGTACAAGATGAAGACATACCTAAAACTGCTTTCAGAACTAGGTATGGTCAGTACGAGTTTACAGTCATGCCCTTTGGACTAACAAATGCTCCAGCAGCATTTATGGACATGATGAATAGGATCTGTAAACCGTACTTGGATAAATTTGTAATTGTCTTTATCGACGATATACTCATTTATTCCAAAAGTCAGGAAGAACATTGTAAGCACCTGCATGTACTTTTAATTTTGTTAAGAAAAGAGAAGCTTTATGCCAAATTCTCAAAGTGTGAATTTTGGCTACAAGAGGTACAATTTTTAGGAAACATGGTAAATCACGAAGGTATTCAAGTTGATCCTTCTAAGATAGAAGCAATCACCAAATGGAAGGTCCCGCAGTCAGCTATGGAAATTAGAAGTTTTCTAGGCTTAGCTGGATACTATAGGCGCTTTATTAAGGATTTTTCCAAGATAGTTGTACCCTTAACTAAGCTAACCTGTAAAGCAACAAAATTTGAGTAGGGACATAAGCAAGAAGAAGCTTTTAAGATCTTAAAGCAGAAATTAACAAATGCTCCAATTCTTGCCTTACCAGAAGGAACAGAGGATTTTGAAGTATATTGTGATGCTTCAAAACTAGGATTAGGATGTGTGTTAATGCAACGCAAGAAGGTAATTGCGTATGCATCCAGGCAATTGAAAAAGCACGAGGAAAACTATACAACTCATGATTTAGAGTTAGGAGCCATAATTTTTGCCCTTAAGATTTGGAGACATTATCTGTACGGAAGTAAGTTTACTGTCTATACAGATCATAAGAGTTAAGATACATATTTGGGCAAAAAGAATTAAACATGAGGCAAAGGAGGTGGATGGAAATCCTAAGTGACTACGACTGTGATATTCAATATCATGAAGGAAAAGCAAACGTAGTTGCTGATGTTTTAAGTCGTAAGTATTATGAGAAACAACGACGAGTTCGTGCTCTTAGATTAAGTTTACAATTAGACTTAATGGAACAACTGAGGAATATTCAGGAAACAGCAATTAAGGATGATGTTGAAGGAATGAAAGGACGAATAAAAGAATTAGAGCAAGGAAGTGATGGAATTTGGAGATTCTACAAAAGAAGAATTTGGGTACCTAAGCAAGGGGAATTAAGAAATTAGATTTTAGAGGAAGCCCATAAATCTAGATATACCATGCATCCTGGTAACAATAAAATGTACCAAGATTTAAGAAATAACTTCTGGTGGATAGGAATGAAAAAGGACATAGCTAGATATGTTTCTAAGTGTCTAACTTGTTCACAAGTTAAGGCAGAACATCAGAAACCCTCAGGTCTACTACAACAATTAGAAATGCATGTATGGAAATGGGAACTCATAACAATGGATTTTGTTACTAAGTTACCCAAAACCAGAAAAGGTAATTATGTGATTTGGGTAATTGTGGATCGATTAACCAAATCAGCTCATTTCCTACCCATGAAGGAAACCTTTAGCATGGAAAGGTTGGCAAAGTTGTATGTAGATGAAGTAGTATCCTTACATGGAGTTCCACTCTCCATTGTATCGGATAGGGATAGTCGTTTCACTTCCCATTTCTGGACAAGTTTCCAAGAAGCAATGGGAACTCGACTAAACTTAAGCATTGCATACCATCCTCAAACAGATGGACAAAGTGAAAGGACGATCCAAACCCTAGAAGACATGCTTAGGGCATGTGTAATAGATTTTGGTGGAAACTGGGATGACCACCTGCCCTTAATTGAATTCTCCTATAACAATAGTTATCATTCAAGCATTGAAGCTGCCCCATTCGAAGCACTGTACGGACGTAAATGTAGAACTCAAGTTTGCTGGGCAGAAATAGGAGAAAGTCAATTATCAGGTCCTGAAATAGTGCAAGAAACTACCGACAAGATCACTCAAATCAAGGAAAGACTAAAGACGGCTCGAGATCGCCAGAAGAGTTATGCCGATAATCGACGCAAGCCACTAGAGTTAAAAGTTGGAGACAAGTTACTATTAAAGGTTTCTCCTTGGAAAGGAATAGTTCGGTTCGGTAAGAAAGGAAAGCTGAATCCGAGGTACATATGACCATTTCCAGTAATCCAACGTATAGGACCAGTCGCTTATTGCTTACAACTACCAGAAGAGTTAGCCGGGGTACATAACGTATTTCATTTATCCAACCTCAAGAAATGTCTATCTGACGAATCATTGGTAGTGCCTCTCCAAGACATAGAGGTGAATGAAAAGTTGAAATTTGTGGAGAAACCACTTCAGATAGAAGACAGAAAGGTTAAGTTTCTCAAGCACAAAAGGTTGGTACTTGTCAAGGTCAAATGGGATTCAAAGAGAGGACCAGAATACACTTGGGAGCTGGAATCAGAGATAAGGCGAAAGTATCCTCACTTATTTCAGTAAATCTCGAGGACGAGATTTTAAATAAGGTGGGGAGGATGTAAGGACCCTCAAAAATGTCCCAAAAATGACCCGTAAGTAAAAACCCGGACCCCTGAAACCCTAATCCATATCAAAAACCAAGAAATCAAGAATATTGGTCTTCAGGCGGGCCGCGTAAAGGCTAAGCATGACCTTACGAGGGCCGCGTCAAACTTAAGTTGACCAGATAAGCGTTACAGTCCACGTGGCATCCACCTGGCAACCCTACTCGTGACCCAGCAAACCTACACGTAGACCTAGGTGGCCACGCGGGTTGCGTAAGGATCAGCTTATGATTCACGCGGGCCGCGACAGACCCATTTTTCAGCTATAAATAGAACTGATCATGGCCTGTTTACTGGGGTCGAAATCTTTTCACAAAAACGAAGATACACTGCAAAAAATCATAATTTTCATTAGGGAGGCGCTGCTACGATACACGGTATTAACTCGATCGCTGCTACGATTCAATGTCCGATCGATTGAAACTATCTGATGGATGTTTAAGTGCTGCCCACATTAGGGCCATACTTTGTCATTCGTCGTGAATTCGATGGATGTTGAAGTATAGCACTTTGTCATTCGTTGTGAGGGTTTTTATCTCGTGAGTTATCGTAAATGCTGTATTAGTTACTGACCTAGTTCGTGTGCATTGTTATTTAAATTAGGTTACAAGGCTAATCAGTAGGCTAAACTCTGCCCGTTTAAATCTGCAATGTGAGTCATTCTCTTTTTATCAACAGTATTTTACAATACTCCAATCATTTTCAAAAGTTATAATTACAGGGATTAAGTCGTGGTTATCTTGAATCACTGGCTAAGTGGGGTATTGTGCACATTACTAATTTTTCACGCTTAGGCTAATAAATCCTAACAGTGATAATCATCACTACTTGGGTGAAAGGACCCAATAGTGGTATGACCATCGTCACCAGGAGGTGACACGGCGCCAGATAAAAATAAGATAGAAGCCATTGTAATCGCTCTTATGCTGTAATTGATAACTAATGTGTCGTTTTATATACCTGAATGACTCGCCAGTATTTCCCCGCTGATAAAATATTTTTAAAACATGTTTCAGGCGACCTGCTGTGAATCAAGAAAAACGTGCTACGGAGCACTAATAAGCTTGAAGAGGTGGCTCAGTTAAAATAAATAAACATGTTTTGTAAATCAGGGAATTTCCTCGTGAAATTCCTCTATTGTAAATTACGGGGCTTGTCCCAGATTATCTAATAAAATAATCGGGCATTTTCAAGTTTAAAAGATCCTGTAAATCTTCCGCTGTCAACTCAATTAATAAATACCACGGGATTTCTGTCCCGCGGCTCCTGGACAGGGTAAAACCGGGACGGGGGCCGTGACACTCAAGCTTCTACCTTTTTTCTTGGATCAGTTGGTTAACGATTAGGTTCGTTACAGAAAACTCAGGTATGAAGTTCCCTTTATTTTGTCACATTACATATGCTTAGCTACAGCCTACAGGTACTATTGTCTGATTCTATTCATCCAACTTATAATTAGAGTATCTGTGTTCAGATATCTTAACTTTTCTCTAATGTATCCACTTCTAACAAGTTATTTGTTGAACTTTTAGTTGTAGGTAAAAGTTTAACATCCATTGAGTCGTACCTTTGTGCTGTTGGAGGTGAAAACCATATAACTTTTAGTTGTAGGTAAAAGTTTAACATCCATTGAGTCGTACCTTTGTGTTGTTGGAGGTGAAAACCATATATTACGCCGGTTTGATTTTGAAACTATGAATGTTGCAACTGAAAACTTCTCTAGATCTAATTTTATTTCAAAAGACTTATATGGTGCCATGTACAAGGTATCCATATGATCACATATATCAGTAGATTGGATCTGGGTTTGCCCTTAATTTGTTTGCTGAAATGTTAACTTGATTTTTCTTAATTAAGGGAAAACTGCAAAATGGCCAAGATATAGCAATTGTTGGGCCTTATCCTCATGAACGATGTGAACTTTGTATGAATGAAGTGTCTATACTTGTAAAAATTGAACATCAGAATTCGGCTCAGTTGCTTGGATGGTGCATTAAAGGAATAAACGTGTACCTTCTCTATGATATCCCACATAATTATGTAACTCTGGATCATGTGTTATATGGTAAAGCTTCATTTTGAATAGTACTCATGATGGAGTCAAGAACAATTTTTTTTTATATCTAGGTGTTTTAGAAAAAAAATTGATGAGTGTTTCTAGGAGGTTTTTGAAAGTGTTTTGGTTTCTAGGGAATTCCCTAGCCAGGGTATGTTGGGTTTAATCTTGATCGGTCGGATCAAAGTCGGGTCACGGATCTAACGGGTCACGGGTCAATCAGAGTGTGGTTGTTAAATCTGATCTGGTCAAGTGTTTGACCGAGTAACCTGGTGAAAACGTGGGATTATAAATGGCAATATTATGTGGAGATCATGGGAGTGAAGTCACGATTTTCTTGGTGATAGTTTAGCTATGTTATTTTGTTTCTCTATTAAATGTTATTTTCAGTTCATTGTAAATCATCATTTGAAATTAATATACAGAAAGTGTACGTAATTGTGTGTGTGTGTTTTCAAGGGACCTGAACCAATAGTTGGTATCAGAGCAGGGTCGAAACGAGAGTGGGTGAAGACGGTGTTTGCCGTTTTGAGAGTCGATTCTGAGAGGAGGGGAGCAGTCCCTCTAAACTGCGGGGTGAGAAGATAGAGAGAACAAGACAGAACTAGAGAACGGTGGTGTTAGCGTAGATGAGTGAAGTCCACAAGCGGTTGTGGAAGTTCGAAAAAAGGAAGAGAACAGCGGGTTTTGAGGCGGTGATTACCGTCGACAGAAAGAAGAAAAGGAGAGGTTCTTAGTGAACAAAATATGGTTCTTAGTGAGCCAGGAGAAGACGAGGAGGAGTTCTTAGTGAACCGCGCGATGACAATAAAGAAGACGATCTTAGTGATCGAAGAAGGGTTCTGTGTGAGCCGTAAGAAGAGTTCAGGGGTGAACATGAAGCCAAGAGAAGAAGGGTTCTACGTGAACAAAAGGAAGAAGACGATCTGTGTGATCAAGCGTACCTGCTCTGTTTGTCGCAGGCGTGAGAATGGAGGACCAGATCTTTGTGATCAACAGGATTGAAAACCTTAGTGGTGCTGTGTGAATTGATCAAGAAAAAAAAGGAGAATCTTAGCGATTCAAGTATCTGTGTGAGAAGTTTGAAGAGATCTGTGTGATCCGAAAAGAAAAAAATAGAAATCTGTGTGATGCGGAGACGACCGTTGTGGTAAACGGAAGAGCGGTGGATCTGTGTGATCGAAGATGGTTGTGTAGACAAAAGAGACAACTATGTGTGATTTATTTGTGTTCTGTGTGAACAAAAGGGGATGAAAAAGAGAGGAGGATCACGTACAATTTGTGTGTGGGTTGTATGTGTTTATTTTTTGTGGTTAAAGGAACAAAGGAATCTGTGTGATTATTGATGTCGATCAAGATGTTTTGTGTGAACATAAGGGGTGTTTTGTGTAGTGAATGGCATGCTTACAAAGAATAGGGTTTTTTTGGTATGATGGCGATAACAACGTAAGGCCTAGGTGGTGTATGGGCTTAATTGTGAGGATTTAAAAGAAAAGTCAACCCAGCATAATGAGATAGACAAGTCAAGGCTGGTGGAATAGTTAATGAAACAATAATCGAAGCAAAAAGGATATTCACAAGTAGATCAGCAACGTACTTCTCTCGCAGCAAGTAGCAGTATTTTCAGATACTTTCGGGCAAAATTTCGAGGCTGAATCGGTAACGAAACAGTACCGATTTGCAATGGAATGGGCTGCTAAAGGCGAGTGCGCAAGAAACCGAACCTGTGTGGTTCGTTGCAAGAAGCAAGATTAGCACGAGGAAAGTTTCGGATAGCAAGAAAAGCGAGATTGAACGCGACAAAGAAACGAACAAGTAGCAACGAACCGACATCAAGATTAAGGGGGTGAATGTTGGGTTTAATCTTGATCGGTCGGGTCACGGATCTAACGGGTCACGGGTCAATCAGAGTGTGGTTGTTAAATCTGATCTGGTCAAGTGTTTGACCGAGTAACCTGGTGAAAACATGGGATTATAAATGGCAATATTATGAGGAGATCATGGGAGTGAGGTCACGATTTTTTTGGTGATAGTTAGTTTAGCTATGTTATTTTGTTTCTCTATTTAAATGTTATTTTGTTTCTCTACATCATGTATTTGTCACAAATGCGTTGGAAAGCCTGTTTTGTGACGCATTTCCTACGAAAACTGGTGTAAGAAGTTTCAGATTTTCTAGTAGTATGTGATTTGAAATTAATATACAGAAAGTGTACGTAATTGTGTGTGTGTGTTTTCAAGGGACCTGAACCAACAGGGTAGTGGACTCTAAAAAAGCTAACACCAGATATTAACGTGGCAAACGAACTCCTTGGATATATAGACATGGAAAAACTCAACAAATGAGTCTGCTTCTTTGACTAGTGAACTTTTAAGAAACCAGAAACAGTTCAAATTATCTCAAAAGTTAACTCTTATGATTCTTCCAGACCACCTAGAATTAATAAAAAATTGTTCAAGAACAAGCAAATGGCTTACTATTAACCTTGTTTAATTTCAAAGTTGAACTATCATTCTTCTTTTAAGATTTCATTAAACTTGATGTACTAAGCCGAGTCAAATATGCGTACTGTGATTCCTCTTTGTAGATCACAACCTCGCTCCCGTCAACTGGGATGAGCGGTACCGAATATTACTAGGTGTTGGCCTGGGCACTTCTTTACCTTCATAAGCATGCTCCAACTAGGGTCTTACATTGTGATATCAAAGCTAGGAACATTCTGTTAGATGATGGTTTGGAACCGAAACTACATGATTTTTACTTTGCAGTGTCTGCACCAAACAACGAGACCGATTGCATTGAAATGAACTTGGTTCGTGGGACCTTGTAAGCACATACCATCTCTAGTGAAGTTAAGTAACCATCAACTACGAGTGATGTTTAAAACCTTCATTTTGTATGTGACAGTGGATATATGGCACCAGAAAATGTAAAGCATGGTCATTTGTCAACTAAGACTGATGTCTTTGGTTTCAGCGTGTTAGTTTTGGAAACTATAGCAGGGCGTAAACCAGCTTCCTACATAGACGAATCCAGGGAGAGTTTTACTCAGTATGTAAGTATGATTAGATTGGATCATAATAGACTTGTGCTTGAATAAGTTATCTTCCAATCAATAGATGATATCCTAGTACTTCAAATCAGAAGCCAGTACGTTCTAGACAAATAGTAAATGACATGGATTTTAATATCAATCTATGGATTTTCACTGAATTTAAACAAAAATCTTTGGACGACATTTTTGCATTATTTGACTTCTTAAATTGGAAAACTCAACAAAGAGGTTATTGGGCTTTACTTTTTCACAGAAAAGTTATCTATTAATTTCTTTAGCTTTTATTATATTAACAAAAAGAAATTCCTATCTTTATGAATAAGTCGCCAAACTTTAAAAAAGGGTGAGGGTATTGACAAACCCCCCCCCCCCCCCCCCCCCGAGGTGGCATATAGGGCAATAAGGGGCTTATATAATGTGAAAGCAATTAATGTGCCAGAAAAAGTGTTTTGATAAGCCTCTCATTGCCCTATGAGAGGCATATAAGGTTGGGGTAGTTGGAGCATTAAACCCTATACGCCTCTCATTGAGCAATGAGAGACTTATCGGCACGACTTTTGATGATTTTAAGGTATAATTACTGACATGAAAGGAGTTCAGTCTGAAAAAGCGTGAAAGTGACCCATATGACCCTTATCGACCTATACGACCCTTATCGACCAAGAATGTTTATTTACCCAAGCATACGGGATTTATGGCTTCCAATTTTTTTCAAACTCGCAAAATTCCGACTGAACTCCTGAAGATTCTTAACTAAAAAATGTGGTTGAGACCGTGAAGCATAAAGATGTCGTTTTGGGGCATTGGTAATATTTTTGGCGAAGATTCGAACCAGTCGTACGTCTCCGAAAGCGTTTGGCTATCTGGCGTTGATCGAGGTGAGGAGGAGGTTGTGTCCGTGCCTCGTTGTGATGACGGGGGTGTGCGACCCACGTTACCTGACTTGAACCAGGTGTTTATAGATGAGGGGGAACCATCTTACAATATTGCCCAAAGTTATCGGCGACACGAATACGGGACTTACCATTCGTATACGGAAAACAAACACAAGTTAGAGTATGAGGAAGGTGCTAAGGAGTATGAGAAAAATGATAAAGAAGTCGAAGAAGGTGCTAACGACTTTGAGGAAAATGGTTAAGTTAGCAGATGATAGCCCGATGCCAGTACCAAATGGACTTTGGAATATATACCGAAGTATGGAAGCTATGGAATGGGAGACTATGTACATGTCTCGTATTGCACAGGGTAGGGCGTTACTACGTAGTAATAGAACTCGACAAAAAGAAGTTATTGACTTGTGTTAGGTGTAGCATCCGTGAAACATAGTGTACGCAACGAACTTATTAATGTTTCTCTTTATTATAATTTAAATATATTGTAACATCCGTCAAATATAGTGTACGCAACAATTTTTTTATAAATTTTTTTTAATTAAAGTGCTTCATTTAAAAGAAAAGAGTACTCCATAAAAGAAAACTATTGTTTTAAAGGGATTTAAAATTGTTGACTCAAACTAAAAATGAAATCTGTTTTTTTTTAATAAAAGTAATTAATTTTAATATAAATAAATGAATAATAAAAAAATTAGAATTACACAAATAAAAAAGGGAGGGGTCCTTCTATATCGGACCGGCCTCCCCCAGGATTCGAACTCGCACAACTCACATAGAACACACAAGCCTTAACCAGTTTATCCTCCGTACAGGAGCTGATGAATTGGTTCTAGAAAATCCTTTATAGACTTCATACGCTTTAAACCCAACAACTCCTATAAGTTGCTCATTGAACCATACGGCCCTCATTGAACACAAACACTTTCCCAACTTCAATAAAGGGGTAAACTAGATCTAAAATTTGAAAACTCACACACTAAAACACCAAGAACACACACACACGCTCTGGACCACACGATTTTCACAAGACAAACTCTGGACCACACGATGAAGGTTAGTTTGTATTCCAAATTTTATTGCTTAATCTTCAACCTTTTTTATTTTTTGGTTTTATTTCCGCCGTTTGTGGTGGTGTTGGGTTTGACGGTGGTGTTGGGTTTGATGGTGGTGGGGGATTGACTGTGGTGGGGAATGACGGCGGTGGGGGATTGACTTTGGTGGGGAATGACGGCGGTGGTGATTAACGGCGGTGGTGATTAACGGCAGTGGTGGTGGTGGTAGTGGTGGTGGTGGTGGTGGTGGTGGTAGTGGTGGTGGTGGTGGTGGTGGTGGTGGCTGTGGTGGTGCTGTGGTGGCTGTGGTGGTGGCTGTGGTGGTGGTGATTGTTGTGGTGGTGGTTCGGCGGGTGTGGTGGTGGCTGTGGTGGTGGTGGCTGTTGTTGTGGTGGTGGTTAGGCGGGTGTGGTGGTAGTGGTGGTGGTGGTGGTTAGGCGGGTGTGGTGGTGGTTGTGGTGGTAGTAGTGGTGGTGGTGGTGGTGGTTAGTCGGGTGTGGTGGTGTTGGTGGTAGCGTAACCCTACCCTACCCCCGGCCCGACACGTTTGCCTGGTCTAGACTTATATCATCATTTTTTTTTTAAATGTGCATATGTTAATTTTATTATTATATTTATTATTTTTAACAGTATATTTTCGGATGTCGGGTCTAATGCTATAATTGTATGTTTTATTAACAGGATATCGAAAGTCGGTGTTTTGACGGTGGTGGTAGCGTAATCCTTATGGAGAAGTACACTGCGTTCATATTTCAGATTCAAACGCTTAACTGCGTTCGTATTCCAGATTCATGCACCGGAATGTCCACTAACGACAATGCTTCTGCACCCACAGTCTGTGACGGTGGAAGTAGATATTTACCGGTGACTATGAGGGTGAACTGGAATGTTCTTCCACCTCCACCGACGACAATGCTTCTGCGTCAGCAACCTCGAGGGAGAACTCCTTCTGTACGGATTGGTTCTTCATGTGGTAATAGGGAAGCGGAAAGCACGTTTACCGTGGAACGCATCCTTAAACTTGATAGCAACAATATGGTGACCGAATAAAGATCTGAATAACCGATACAGTTTGCAAGAATTTAAGAATATGTAACAGTTAGCGATTTAGGGTTTAGGGTTTAGGGTTTAGTCGTTACATTTTGTATTAAAATGACATGTTTTGTGTATTAATATAAAACGATGCTTCGTGTATTTATTGCGTTATGGTTAATAAATGACAAGTGAAAAATAATTAAAGTCATAATAATAATTGATAAATAAAAAATTTTACATTTTATGATACACAAAATTCATTTCATAAAATATCGTCATGGGTCAAAGACCGTACCCGACCCCCGGCCCGACCCGTTTACCGGGACTAGATGTAACATCGTTTTTTTTTAATGTGCATATGTTTTATTATTATTATCATTATTATCATTATTATTATTATTATTATTATTATTATAAACAATAATAATAACAATAACAACAATAAATAATAAATAATAATAATAATAATAAACAATAATAACAATAACAACAAGAAATAATAATAAACAATAATAATAATAATAAATAATAACAATAATAATAATAATTTTAACAACAACAATAATAATAACAATAATAACAACAATAATAATAATAATAAACAATAATAACAATAACAACAATAAATAATAAATAACAATAATAATAATAAATAATAACAATAATAATAATAATAATAATAAATAATAATAACAATAATAAACAATAATAATAATAATAATAATAATAATAATTTTAACAACAACAATAATAACAATAATAATAATAATAATAATAATAATAATAAACAATAATAATAACAATAACAACAATAAATAATAATAAATAATAATAAACAATAATAACAATAACAACAATAAATAATAAATAATAATAATAATAAACAATAATAACAATAACAACAATAAAGAATTTCACGAAAAATAAATTGTTAACTTGGAAAAGGTGTTAGTAGATGTATCGTATTACACAGGGTAAGGCGTTAGTAGATAGTAATAGAACTTCACGAAAAAGAATTTGTTAACTTGGCAAAGGAGTAACATCCATGAAATATAGTGTATGCAACAATTTAAAAAAAAATATTAATTAGCGTGTTTTATAACATAAAAAACCCTTAATTACCACATAAAATTGTTAAAAAAATTAATTTCAAATGAGTCACATAGGGCAATGAGACACATATACCACACCTATAAGGTGCTCATTGATCAATAAGCCTCCCCTGGTTGACACCTTATGAGTGTCTTATTGACCAATAAGCCTCCCCTGGTGGTTTCCACTTTTAAAGTAGTTTTCTAATCAATGAGGGGCATATAGGGCAAAAAGGGGCGTATAGGAGTTGTCAAATAAAAAAGGGAGGGGTCCTTCTGTATCGGACCGGCCTCCCCCAGGATTCGAACTCGCACAACTCACATAGAACACACAAGCCTTAACCAGTTTATCCTCCGTACAGGAGCTGATGAATTGGTTCTAGTAAATCCTTTATAGACTTCATACGCTTTAAACCCAACAACTCCTATAAGTTGCTCATTGAACCATACGGCCCTCATTGAACACAAACACTTTCCCAACTTCAATAAAGGGGTAAACTAGATCTAAAATTTGAAAACTCACACACTAAAACACCAAGAACACACACACACGCTCTGGACCACACGATGAAGGTTAGTTTGTATTCCAAATTTTATTGCTTAATCTTCAACCTTTTTTTATTTTTTGGTTTTATTTCCGCCGTTTGTGGTGGTATTGGGTTTGACAGTGGTGTTGGGTTTGACGGTGGTGTTGGGTTTGATGGTGGTGGGGGATTGACTGTGGTGGGGAATGACGGCGGTGGGGGATTGACTTTGGTGGGGAATGACGGCGGTGGTGATTGACAGCAGTGGTGATGGTAGTGGTGGTGGTGGTGGCTGTGGTGGTGGCTGTGGTGGTGGTGGTTGTGGTGGTGGTTGTGGTGGTGGTGGTGGTGGCTGTGGTGGTGGTTCGGCGGGTGTGGTGGTGGCTGTGGTGGTAGTGGTGGTGGTGGTGGTGGTGTTGGTTAGGCGGGTGTGGTGGTGGCTGTGGTGGTAGTGGTGGTGGTGTTGGTGGTGGCTGTGGTGGTAGTGGTGGTAGTGGTGGCTGTGGTTAGGCGGGTGTGGTGGTGGTGGTGGTAGGGTAACCCTACCCGACCCCCTGCCCGACACATTTGCCGGGTCTAGACTTATATTATCGTTTTTTTTAAATGTGCAGATGTTATTTTTAATTATATTTATTATTTTAAACAATATATTTTCGGATGTCGGGTTTAATACTATAATTGTATGTTTTATTAACAGGATATCGAAAGTCGGTGTTTTGACGGCGGTGGTAGCGTAATCCTTATGGAGAAGTACACTGCGTTCATATTTCAGATTCAAACGCTTAACTGCGTTCGTATTCCAGATTCACGAACAGTTTCTGGTCAATGGACTGATCGGTAACATTACTCTACTTGTCCTCCGATTTAAGTGGCGCGCTCCGATTTCGGTTGCTTCATAGGACTCACTTGAATCGTCTCGGAAGTGGATTTCGGTTGGTTCAGATCTCTTTGGGTATATTCAAAACCAACTAAAATACGTTGAATTACTGAATCAAAAGAAATAACTGAAATCGAGAATCAACTTCTTCATCATATTTTTCATGCATTTCCATTAGCCACAGTTGTACGAAGAAACTGTTCGATTTCACGGTTTATTTGAGAACCTGATTCAGATACACAACGGGTTCGTGTGAACCTAAGTAATAATATGTAATAGTTAGCGATTTAGTGTGTAGGGTTTAGGGTTTCGGCTATGTATTGTATTACATTTTGTATGAAAGTGTTGTGTTTTGTGTTATTTTATCAAAGAATGTTCACTTACATCTGCGTTATGGATTATAGAGAATTTGACGTTTTATAATAACACTTGATAAAACAAATGTAGAAGTTTTATAATACTAATTAAAAAAATGTTGACGTTTTATAATACTAATTAAAGACATAATAATAATTGATAAATAAAAAATTTGACATTTTATAATACACAAAATTCATTTCATAAAATATCGTCATGGGTCAAAGACCGTACCCGATCCCCGGCCCGACCCGTTTACCGGGACTAGATATAACATCGTTTTTTTTTTAATGTGCATATGTTTTATTATTATTATTATTATTATTATTATTATTATTATTATAATAAACAATAATAATAACAATAACAACAATAAATAATAATAATAAACAATAATAACAATAACAACAATAAATAATAATAATAATAAATAATAACAATAATAATAATAATAAATAATAACAATAATAATAATAATAATTTTAACAACAACAATAATAATAACAATAATAATAATAATAAACAATAATAACAATAACAACAATAAATAATAAATAACAATAATAATAATAATAATAAATAATAACAATAATAATAATAATAAATAATAATAATAATAAACAATAATAATAATAATAATAGAAAAGGTGTTAGTAGATGTATCGTATTACACAGGGTAAGGCGTTAGTAGATAGTAATAGAACTTCACGAAAAATAATTTGTTAACTTGGCAAAGGTGTAACATCCATGAAATATAGTGTATGCAACAATTTAAAAAAAAAATATTAATTAGGGTGTTTTATAACATAAAAAACCCTTAATTACCACATAAAATTGTTAAAAAAATTAATTTCAAATGAGTCGTATAGGGCAATGAGACACATATACAACACCTATAAGGTGCTCATTGATCAATAAGCCTCCCCTGGTTGACACCTTATGAGTGTCTCATTGACCAATAAGCCTCCCCTGGTGGTTTCCACTTTTAAAATAGTTTTTGAATCAATGAGGGGCGTATAGGGAAAAAAGGGGCGTATAGGAGTTGTCAAATAAAAAAGGGAGGGGTCCTTCTGTATCAGACCGGCCTCCCACAGGATTCGAACTTGCACAACTCACATAGAACACACAAGCCTTAACCAGTTTATCCTCCTGTACAGGAGCAGATAATTTGGTTCTAGTAAACCCTTTATACACTTCGTACGCTTTAACAACAACTCCTATACGCCCTTTTTGCCCTATACGCCCCTCATTGATTCAAAAACTACTTTTCAGGTTTGACCAAATAGAGAATAGATCTAAAACCCACACACTAAAACACCAAGAAACACACACTGTCTCTCTCGTATAGCTCGGCTTAGAACGTATCAACCTATACGGTCCATATTTTCATAAAAGGTTAGTGTATTATTTCATCTTTCCTTCGTTTATTTTTTATTTTTTTTTTAAATTATGGCTGGTGGTGTTGGGTTTGACGGTAGTGTTGGGTTTGATGGCGGTGTTGGGTTTGACGGTGGTGGGGGATTGACGGCGGTGGGGGTTTGACGGTGGTGGTGGTGGTTAGGCGGGTGTGGTGGTGGTGGGGGTTTGACGGTGGTGGTGGTGGTTGTGGTGGTGGTTATTGACGGATGTGGTGGTGGTGGTTAGGCGGTTGTGTTGGTGGTGGTTGTGGTGGTGGTGGTTGTGGTGGTGGTGGTGGTTGTTGTTGTGGTGGTGGTGGTGGTAGTTGTGGTGGTGGTGGTTTGTCGATTATTTAGATGTTAATTTGTTAGAAATTTCTTACAAGTTTATAAAAATTGTAAAAAGTTTATAATATGACACGTATTATATATTAATTTTTGCAGATATGTCGTCAGACGAGGAGGAGTTTGGTGCGATACAGGTGCCTGGATTCGATGAGATGGCCGGGGGTGATTGTTCGGGTAATCCCTTTATGGACTACCCGAAAAATTCTAGGGAATATAAACGTTTTAACAGGTTGCGACAAATGAAGGTGGGTCGGCAGAGGGCGTTGTCATGGGAGGCTTTACGGGAGGTCGGGGAGGAGGAGAGAGCCCGGGGTTTGATCAGGGAGAATTCCCCGTGGGATCGCATGTTTTCGGTGGCGGCTGCGCCGTCTTATAGGACCATGATGGTGGAGTTTCTGTCCACATTCGTGTTTCGTCCACGGCCGGCTGACCGGCCCAATTCGGATATGGACGATCCGAACGTGGAAGCACCGCCTCCCGAGGTATCTTTCTGTTTGTTTGGGCAGCGACAAAATTGGTCGCTGCGTCAGTTTGCTGTTGCCACCGGGTTCTATACCGATGATGAGTTGGTTCAGGACATCTATACCACCGCGATTTGGGCTATGCCTGATGATCAGTTGTTTGCTTGGTGGCCCACTCTATGTCCTGGAAGACCCTTCGATAAGAAGGCCCGAGTTTCTGACATTCCTGACCCACTCGTTCGCTACATACACCGCTGCATTGCCACGTCGATCTCTGCGCGTGTCAAAAGCAACAAGTGGGTCATGATGGTGGATTTGTTCTTTCTGTACTGCTTATATACGGGCACACCGTGCGCCCTCCATCGCTGTCTGGCGGAGTATTTCGCCTCGTACAGCAAACGGCAGAGGCGTAGCCGTTTGATTGGAGGGGCGTTTATCACGCGTATTGCCCAGCATTGCGGTCTGTATTACCCATTCCTTGATGATATGCCGGCCCCAGCACCACACGAGCTCTTAGATCTTAGGACGATGAGAGGGATGAAGATTGCGGTGAACTTTTCGGATATCGGGCATCGGTTTGTTGACGAACACCAACAGATTTATGAACCCCAACCGATAGTCCACCAGCCACTGCTCGAGGCTGGGGAGGTGGAGATGCCGCATATTGCTGACGTGCCTGCTATGGATGGAGACATGGAGCCTCAGGTTGACCAGGGGCATCCTCAGGAGCCGCCACAGATTCCACAACGCGTTTATCATGCAGTGCGGTTGCCTCAGTCCACCCAACGTCTCCTTGAGAGGCTGGTGGCGGGTCAGGATGGTATGATGGCCAGCTGGACACAGCAGTTTCAGCGGATGGACAGGGGGATGGAGGATTTAATGGAGTGGGTGATGGCTAGTGAGGCCGAGAGACGTACCCAGGCGGGGTTGCCGGTTCGACCCCCGCCACATCCACGAGTGTATCCGGGTTTCGACATGGAGGCAGGTCCGTCCGGGACGCAGGCAGGTGGTGGGGATGATTCTGACGACAGCGATAAGGAGATGGAGGATTAGTATTTGTTTTTGTTGGGTGAATTTTATTTTGTTAAACATTTGTGGGCATGTATGAACAAATATTTATTTCTTTTTGTTTATTTTGGTATGTTTAAACATTTGTAACTTGATGAATGTTTGTTCATTTTGTTATTTATGCTTAGTCGACTTATTTTAAAAAACAACATTTTAAAAAAAAAACTTAGTATATATAATAACAATGAAAAATAACAAGACAAACAACACAATATTCGATTACATTTTTTTTAAAACTTAATATATATAAAAAACGGTATTTATAACTAATATTCGATTACATGTCTTGCATAAACTTACATACTAACAATGAAAAATAACAAGACAAACAACACAAAAAAAAATCCAACTAATTATCAACCAACGTTCCCTCTTACGAACAACACTTGAATGAATATCTTCAAATTCCGCTTCTTGCAATTTATAAATTTGAACCTCCTCTCTCAAAAAATTGACTTCGTTTTTAAGCAAAGCCTTCGTATCCATCAGTTCTTTGATGACCACACATGCTCGACGACACATGGGAGGATCGACCCACACAAAGAAGTTGCACTTAGAACGCTGACACGAAAAAAAAATCACTAATATACAAGGGTTAATGGGAAAAAAATACATTAAAAACATACCATACTGTGACAAGTGTAAAATTGACGTCCGGGATTAGCTTCAGTCCAAGATGTTCTTAGTGCAGCCTTCCTACCACATCTGCAAACAACCATTGTGAATTTGTGATTGTGAAGATGGTGTATATTTCTATGGCAAGTAAGGATGACAAAAATACCCGACATTTGCAACCAACATATACAAGCTTTTAAAAAAAAAAAAAAAAAACCAAACCAACATGCCGCTCATAGGCCCATACGCGCGTATGGTGGGTACGGATCCTGACAACTTTTCAGCCCATATGCCTCGTATAGCCCGATGAGACCCATATCCACCTACCTTTTCTGAAAAGTTGACAGGACATTTATGACACCCCACTTGCATATGCCTCTCATCGACCCATACGGGTCTCATTGAAGTTCAGTTTCACTTCCGTTATACTTTAACCGAGAATAAGTACAGTGTACATATCCAAATACAAAAGTTATTTTTTGGTTAGACGAGTTCTGGACCACACGATGACAATCCGGAAGGGGACCGCACGTGTCTCTCGTATAGTTTTTGCTCTCGTATCGGTCTATATGGTCGGAATATTCAAGGTTAGTTTACCCTTGTTTTTTTGTGGTTTTATTTTGGCGGTTTGTGGTGGTGTTGGGGTTGGGGCTGTGGTGGTGGTGGTGTTGGGGTTGTGGTTGTGGTTGTGGTTGTGGTGGTGGTGGTGGGGGTGGGTCGGCTGGGTGGTGGTGGTGGTGGGTCGGCTGGGGTGGTGGTGGTGGGTAGGCTGTGGTGGTGGGTCGGCTGGGGTGGTTGTGGTGGTGGGTCGGCTGGGGTGGTGGTGGTGGTGGTGGGTAGGCTGTGGTGGTGGTGGTGGTGGGTCGGCTGGGGTGGTGGTGGTTGACGGTGGTGTTGTGTTGTGGGTGGTAGGCTGTGGTGGTTTTGGTGGTGGTGAGGTCGGCTGTGGTGGTGGTGGGTGGTCGGCTGTGGTGGTTGTGGTGATGGTGTTGGTGGTGGTGTTGTTTGTTTATTATATTTTACAATATAATTTCTAATATCGAGTCTAACACTATAATTCTATGTTTTTTAGCAGGATATCGAAAGTCGGTGTTTTGACGGTGGTGGAAACGTAATTCTTATGGAGAAGTGCATTGCGTTCATATTTCAGATTCATGCGCCGGGACGTCGGTCTAGGGTGAGGTGCTTGGCGGTGGGGGATGCATCATCCAACATCATTAGCCAAGTCACTCGGAACTCTGACGGTGCACTCTTGATAGCATCTACCGACGCCCGGTAGTTCCGTGACCACCATATACCATCACGCGTCTGAACCGGCTTTTAAACCGGACAGAATCTACAGAGAAACTGTTCGATTTCACGGTTTGTTTGAGAACCTGGTTCAGATACACAACGGTCTCTTTGCTTCGTCCACTAGAACTATTTGTGTATGCATTCTTTTGGTAGTTACCAAAAGAATGCATACACAAATAGTTCTAGTGGACGAAGCAAAGAGACCGTTGTGTATCTGAACCAGGTTCTCAAACAAACCGTGAAATCGAACAGTTTCTCCGTAGATTCCGTCCGGTTTAAAAGCCGATTCAGACACGTGATGGTATATGGAGAAACTACGTTCGTATTTCAGATTCATGCACTAGAACGCCGATCTAGGATTACGTGTTATCGGAGTAGCCTGTTGACTCGTCAGCTCCAAGTGACGCTAGCCAACGCGGTCCGCCCCGTAACATGTCCTTCCAAGAGAGGAGTTCATTAGTGTTCTCACGAGCCTTCCACCAATGGGAATGCTACTTCGCTCACCATCCCGAAAATACGCGGAAGGCTGGACGGTGGTTGATAAACGAAATGCCGACTCCACTACTCCAACCTCCTGATCCCTTATGCCATTTCAGTGTGGTAGATGTGAAGCAGAATCCCGTTGGAAGGTTGGGTTCGGTACACAATTTCAAGACAACCGGGGCTGTCTTTATATTGTGTATGCTGCACCCATCGTTTTCCGGTACAGGAATTCAAAAATATGTAACAATTAGCGATCTAGGGTTTAGGGTTTAGTCGCATTCTGTATCAAAGTTACATGTTTTGTGTATTAATATAAAACGATGTTTAATTACATTTTAAATTACGTTTCTTGTTGCGTTATGGTTAATAAACGACAATTGGAAAACAACTAAAGACTTTCAGAAGTTGACATTTTTTAACATACACATTGCGTTATAGAAACAATTAAACACATAATAATAATTGATAAATAAAAAAGTTGACATTTAATAAAACGTTATAATATACCTATTTAATAAAATTAAACACATAATAATAATTGATAAATAAAAAAGTTGACATTTAATAAAACGTTTAATAATACTTATAAAAAATTGGCATTTTATAATATATACAATTCGTTTTATAAAAAAATATTTGACATTTAATAATACTTATAAAAAATTGGCATTTAATAATATACACAATTCATTTCATAAAAATATGAAGTTTTTATAATACTAACACAATTTTTTATAACAACATTTTATAAAAAGAATTTTAATTTTCTTAATATTTCACAACTTCCCCATGCAAATACCCTATCAAAATAAAGTTCCACACACCCCAATCATTGGTAATCATTGGCTGACACCCAATGATTGGCATTAATTAGATGGCAAGGGGGTGTGTAAATACTTTTCAATCGTATTGGGCAATGAGGGCGTATGGGTGGGGCCAGTTTCAAGCGTATTAGGCAATGAGGATCATTTAGGGTTAGGGGGGTGTGTAGATACTTTTGGGGGGGGGGGGTGTGCGGATACCTCCACCGTTAAAAAATGACCTTTTTGTTAAGACATACCATTGTATTTTAGTGGAATTGTGGAACTATGGCTACTGATATGTTTGTTGAACTAATTAATGTAGATATGGAGAAATTGGGTGGAAGGAACATATTCAAATATAATTGATACCAGACTTCGTGTTGATTCAAGATCCATCGTAAGATTTATCTACATGGGGTTGGGGTGCATTCAAGAAGAAGCTACAGATAGGCCAACAATGGAGGAGGTTGTTGGCATATTTCTTGGCAGCTCATCTATGTATCTACCTATCCTGAAAGACCCAAACAGCTTCTGGTTAAAAAAACGATACTGATGGTTGTGAGGAGTTTGATTCTGATAGTGAAATTGTAATAGATGGTGAGTTTTTATAGAACTTGACCCTTTGGTGGCATGATTCTAAGACCATCCACAATAAGGAGACTTAAATGCACTCAAAAACGTGTTTAGTCAGATGACATCAAAAAACACTCATTGTTGAAAAACACCTAAAACTCACCCAATAAGAAAACTTAATAAACACCAAAAACATTGACATATCATAACCACCTTTTTAACTCGTTTCTCTCTCTACATAATTATTTAAAAATTAAAAATAACAGTGGCCCCTTCCTTTAACTTGTAGGGTGTGGTATAAAGCCCCCTTACCACTATAGCGCCCCCCTTTAAAGCCAATCAACTTTGAAAATCTCAAGGTTTGCTCGTTAACATGACGGCGGAAGGATGATGGCGCCGCCCTTTAATTGCGGCGGTGTGTACGATGGCGCCCGGGGGCGCTATGGATGCTGAGGTGGCGGGGTGGCGCCCCCCACACCCACCGACCTTACAATATATTCATTCAATGATTTATGAGTAAACTGTCAAAATAGTCCCTGAGATTTGGTCACTTTTACCAATTTAGTCCAAACTTAAACCTTTTTTAATTTGGGTTTTGTGTTTTCAATTTTGTTGTCATTTTCATCCAAAATCGAAATTTGGTCAGATTTTTCAGTTAACATCCAGTTTTTTTATCTTTTTCCTCCCTTTTAATGAATGGCAAAATGGTTAGATTTTTTTAATTTGTTTTAATAAAACGTTAAAAGACCATTTTGCCCTTTATTAAAAGGGAGGAAAAGACAAAAAAAAACTAGATGTTAACTGAAAAATCTGATCAGATTTTGGAAACCATAGGGACTCAGATTAAAAAAGTTTGAGTTTTGGATTAAAGTGCTAAAAGTGACCAAACCTTAGCGACCATTTTGGCAGTTTACATAAAATAACTATGTTTACAGTGCAACAAAGTTTTATTTAACCATTTTGGCAAATGGGTCGGGCCCCGACCCCCGGCCCGACCCGTTTGTCGGGTCAAGTTATAACATCGTTTTTTTTTAATGTGCATATGTTTTTTTATTAAGTCTTATTATTATTATTTAAAACTTCATATTTTATTGAAATGAATTGTGTGTATTATAAAATGTCAATTTTTTTATTTATCAATTATTATTATAAAAATTGATAAATAAAAAATTTGACATTTTATAATACACACAATTCATTTCATAAAATATGCACAATTCATTTCATAAAATATGGAGTTTTAAATAATAATAATAATAATAACAACAACAATAATAATAATAATAACATATGCAAAATTTTTTTAAAAAACGATGATATAACTCGACCCGGCAAACGGGTCGGGCCGGGGGTCGGGTCGGGTAGGGTCACGGGTCAAAACAGGTTTGGATCAAAGCAAGTTCGGGCCAAAACGTATCTAAGCAGTGGTGTTTGTTAAACTTACTTCCTGTTTGTTCGATGGTCCGGAGGTTTACCCAAACCATTCCATTTTATCGATCGCTTATGTCGAAGGTGTCTATTTCATCATGGCTAAGTTAACGGGATGGTTGCCCGATGCCGGTATGAAATGGACTTTGAAATACCTCACCGAAGTATAGAAACTATGGAATGGGTGACAATGTACATGTCCCGTATTACACAGGGTAGGGCGTTACTAGGTAGTAATAGAACTCCACGAAAAAGAATTTGTTAACTTGGCAAAGGTGTAACATCCGTGAAATATAGTGTACGCAACATTTTTTTTATAAAAAAAATATTAATTAGGGTGTTTTATAACATACAAACCCTTAATTACCACACAAAATTTTTTTAAAAATTAATAGCATATGAGTCGTATAGGGCAATAAGACTCGTATACAACTCCTATAAGGTGCTCATTGACCAATAAGCCTCCCCTGGTTGACACATTATGAGTATCTCATTGACCAATAAGCCTCCCCTAGTGGTTTCCACTTTTATCAAAGGTGGAATAGTTCAACCAGGGGAAGCTTATTGGTCAATGAGACACTTATAATGTGTCCACCGAGGGAGGCTTATTGGTCAATGAGCAACTCAATATGTGCATATGTTTTTTTATTATTATTATTATTATTATTATTATTATTATTATTATTATTATTATTATTATTATTCAAAACTTCTTATTTAAAACTTCATTAATATTAACGGCATCAATTGTGTTTAATTAATATTTTTGTTTTAATTGTTTAATTAATTTTTCAGTTTTGATTGATTTAAAAAAAAATCAGTTTTAACCTATAAATAAACAGTAAAGGAAATTTATTTAATTAATAAATTTCCATTAATGTTTAATTAATTTTTCTGTTTTAATTGTTTAATTAATTTTTCTGTTTTAATTAATTTAATAAATTTTCTATTATAACCTATAAATAAACAAGATGGACCGTCGCCGGAAGACTCCAATACCGGAAAATGTCCAACGTCGTATTACAAAGATTTTCGTCACCAATCTTCCAGAGGGTTGCAGCGGGACAGATTTAGCGACTCAAGTTAGATCGTATGGGCAGATTTATGATCTGTATATCGCAAGGAAAAGAGATAGGGGAGGCAAGTTAGATTTTTGTCACCAATCTTCCAAAGGGTTTCGGCTTTGTTTCAATGCTAGATGTTAAAGACAAGGATGAATTATTAAAGAATCTTCGGGGTATTCGTATGGGAGATAGTAAACTATGGTTCAATATCTCTCGTTTTGTGGTAGAAGACGGTGAAATCAATACTGTCGGAGACAAGCTGGTTCCAAGAAAGACTAAAGATATGAAAACCAAAGATGGGGAAGGATATTCGGGGACAAACTCAGGGTCGTATGTATCAGGAGATTGGTCCTTTAAAGAAATGCTCGTGGGGAAATCTATCAATATTGACAGCGATGTCAATACGTTTTCTGCGTTGCATGGGAGAGCCTTAGTCGCGAGAATGATTAATGTTGAAGCTTTGAAGAACATCTATGTAATTTTGAATAATATATGTCCAGGTTCCGGCAAAGTTCAGTATCTAGGCGGATTGGATCTTTTGAAGGCGCTGAGACGGCTTTGGCGGTTCGTGATGTTGCTGTTACTATGAAGGAAAGATTTTCAGCCGTGAGTTCATGGGAAGGACAATCTTTGGGCTTCGAAAGATTGGCATGGTTGAAGGTGCAAGGTATCCCCTTGGATCTGTTATCTAATGAAGTCATTGATGCTGTTGGGAGATTGATTGGAAAGGTAGTTCATAAAGCTAAGAGATCGGAAAGAGACCATGACTTATCCTTCGAATATGTGGGTGTTTTGGTCGGAGATGGCAAGAGAATTTCCAAGGAGATTACGTTGAATTGGAGAAGTCGGAAGTTTCGGATTTGGGTTATAGAGGAATTAGGTGATTGGGTGCCTGATTTCGACGAAGTTATTGCTGTACAGAAAGACGAAGCTATGGCTAGTGAGGATTCGGAGGAGGATGATTCGCCGGATGACTAGTCGGAACATTAGTCGGAAGATTCTTCTGCTACCGGCGATGATGTCATCGATGACGTCGATCCGGGTATGGAAGAAAGTAATCATTGCCCAATTAATGATAATAATGAGGACAAATCAATTTTATTTAAGGAAGGATATTTGAATGTTGACAATGTGATGGATGACTTCACTCCTGCTGTCAATTTCAACATTGACCAATCAGTTGAAGAAAATCATAACAGTCCTTTTATTTCGAAAGTTGTCAAAAGAAAGAAATGTAAAAATGACGAGGTGGGCCGATCCAGTATACACTACACTAGTAGTAATGAGAGTCTAAAAGTTGGTAAAAAGTCCAAAAGTGATATTAATGATTTCATGGATGATGATATTTTTGGACTTAACCCTCTATTGGGCCTGGACGTTAATAATCATAACTCGGATGCTTGTGATTCTAATGTTGTGCAGAACCCGTCGATTGATCTTAACACTCAACCAACCCCTCACCAAGCGGACATTGATGTAAGTGCACTGACTTTTATAGAAGACAATGACCAAACAATTGTTTCCAGATAAGATCAAGATCACGTTAACGAAGTCGAAGCTAAAAAGTCCCTGGGGGAGAAGTTGGGAGTTAATCTGTTTGAACATGACACTTTGATCCAGGAGTCGATAATTCAAGAAGGGTTACAATTTGGTAAGCAATTAATTGTTTGTCAGTTAAAATTCGTGGGATTGGTTCTCGGGGTAAAGCGGGTTGGATAAATCGATTGAAGAATGAATTTGGGGTGTCGTTTATTGGGCTACAAGAAACAATGTCGAGTAATATTTCGCCGGGTTTGGTGTCGAGTTACTGGAGTGGTTTGGGTCATGAATTTGAGAGTGTTGATGCAGAAGGCTATTAACAAAATATAACTTACAATTATTTATTTGTTTTCTATTATATATATTTATTGCACATATTTAAATTCAAATCATTGTATATTAGGAAGTCAAATATTGTTGTAACAATTCCTAATTCTCCTCCTTGATTAGTGCTTGTAATCCCTTTAAATATTGTAGTCAATAATGAGAATGAATTACCTTTCAATCGTTATCTTCTGGTCGTCCCATATGGTATCAGAGCATAAACAAACTCTTGTGAGTTCCATCGATCCTACCCTTTCTTTCTTTATTTTTTTTCCCTGCTCTCACAGTAACCATCCATGGCTTCATCAATCACTCACATCACAGCCTCCACTCATTTTCCAATCAAACTTACCTCTAACAACTTCCCCTCTTGGAGGAAACAAGTCCTTTCAACTCTCATTGGTCTAGAACTCGACCACCACATTGTCGGCAAAACCACACCTCCACCGGAAACCATCACCGCTGGAAACACAACCAAAGCTAACCCAGACTACCTTCCTTGGTTTCGACAAGACCAAATGATTATTAGTGCCCTCCTAGGCAGCTGCTCCGATCAAGTTCAGCCCATCGTCTCCTCCGCTGAAACGGCCCGTCAAGCATGGGACTTACTCAACTCGAGTTATGCTAGTGGTTCGCGCTCGCGCGTTATCTCGCTCAAGTCAAGGTTAGCCAAAAATCCGAGAGGTTCTCGCTCTATTACTGATTTTCTACATGACATGAAAGCGATTTCTGATGAACTCGCCATTACTCAAAATCCTATTCCCGGGGAGGATCTGGTAGTTCATATTATGAACCAACTTGGTGACGATTACACCAACATTGTGGCTGCTTTAAAAACTCGTGACACTACCATATCTTTCCCGGAACTATTTGACAAACTTCTTGACCATGAGCGTACTCTAAAAGAGATCACCACCGATCCGATCATAAGCACGGTGAATCAGACGCAACGTCAAACGGGTCGCACCTACAACAGATCTGTAGGTGATCATCGCCCTAATAGGTCACCCGCAAACCGTCCTTCCTGGCAGTCAAGATCTGCGGGTCCAAATACTCGCCAAAACCACAACAACACATATTGTTACTATTGTAATTTTGCAGGTCATGAGACGAAAGATTGTCGCAAGCTGAGCCGTTTTCTGCGGGAAAACAATGTGTCGGTCCAAGGACAACTCATGTCGGCTCCTGTGGTTAATCATACTTCATCTCATCCCACTGCTACAAATCCTGCTTGGATGTGGGATACCGGCGCGTCAAGTCACACAGCACCAAATCAAAATGCCATACCGGTCCTTTCAGAATACGGCGGCCCGAATGAGATTGCCTTAGGTGATGGTAAGACCCTTCCCATAACACATACTGGTCACACCTCCATTTCCACAAACTCACGGCCACTTTACTTAACTGATGTCATAGTTGTTCCTAATTTACGTAACCATCTTATTTCTGTTGCCAAAATTTGCCGAACTAATCGTGTTTCCGTTGAATTTTTTCCATATCATTTTCTGGTTAAGGACCTACGCACGGGGGCGCATCTCATGCGGGGAGTGAACGTTAATGACGTTTACTATGGACCAACCACCTCACGTCCTCAAATTAATGCAACAACAGGATCGTTACTCGCTTGGCATCATACTCTTGGACACCCTTCATTTCAAGTATTCAAGTCTTTAATCAGTACATTAGGACTTCATTATAATAAATTGTCACATGACTCGTTTCATTGTAATTCGTGTTCATTGAATAAAAGCCATAAACTTCCCTTTGGTAAAAATTCGTTTGTTGCTAATAAACCTTTACAACTTGTTTATTCGGATGTTTGGGGGCCGGTTCAAACCTCGATCGATGGGTTCAAATACTATGTTATCTTTGTTGATTATTACTCTAAATACATTTGGTTATATCCTATAAAACGTAAATCTGATGTGTCGATACTTTTTCCTCAATTTAAATCCTTGGTTGAGAAATTTTTTAAAACACCTCTAATTGCGTTATTTACTGATAACGGTGGTGAATATATTGGACTCGCATCGTATCTCACCTCCCAAGGTATTTCCCATTACACAACACCACCTCACACACCGGAGCAAAATGGTGTTGCCGAACGTCGCCACCGACATGTGGTTGAAACCGGCCTCGCCTTGCTCCATTATGCCCACCTACCACAAAAATTCTGGTCACATGCTTTTCAAACCGCCACTTATTTAATAAATCGCCTACCCACCTCTATCCTTAACAACAAGTCACCATATGATATGTTGTTTCGTACTACACCCACCTACTCTAAACTCAAACCATTTGGTTGTTTATGTTATCCGTGGCTCTGTCCCTACACCACATCTAAATTACAACCGCGTTAAAAAACATGCATTTTTCTTGGTTACTCACTATCAAAGTCGGCGTATAAATGCTTTAATCCCGTCACCGAAAAATTGTATCACTCACGACATGTGGAATTTATCTCTCACATTTTTCCATTCCAAGACAAAACATCCACACCTACTGCCACCACCTATGACTTATTTTTGCATGAAAATAAGTCCTTCACCACACCAACATTTCCATGCAATCCCATTTCTCAATCCCATTTATACGTTGCACCTAACACATCCCATGCATCACCTTCTCTCACACCTTCCTTTCCCTTATCCACTCAAACCCCATCCATCTCTGATAACGTGTCCACATCTCCTATTCACCCTCAACCTACCTTAACACATACATCTCCCACTGCTTCCGATCTCACGCCCGACGACACACTTTCTAATCTCACTCTAGAAACCACACCCCTTGCTACACCTTCTCAAATAACACCCATCGCCACACCCGTTACCACATCGAACACCACCTCCACACCTCCTCAACGTCGTCTACCTAAGCCTAACCCAAAATATTATAATTCTAACTTCATCAACTCCACCACACTTCATCCTCTTCCCCACTCTCTCGAACCTACAACCCACACCCAAGCCATGAAAGATCCAACTTGGAGACAAGCTATGGACCTTGAATACAATGCTCTCCTTCAAAACCAAACATGGGAGCTTGTTCCTCACATTACTCAAAACCCCATCGGGTGCAAATGAGTATTCCGAATCAAACGTAAACCCGATGGCACTATCGACAAGTACAAAGCACGCCTAGTTGCAAAGGGGTTTCATCACCAGTTTGGTAAGGATTACTTTGACACTTTCAGTCCGGTTACAAAACCGGTAACCATCCGCACAGTTCTGTCTATTGCTCTCTCCAAACGGTGGTCCTTACGTCAACTCGATGTAAATAACGCGTTCCTTCATGGTACCCTTCATGAAAACGTGTTAATGATCCAACCACCCGGATTCATCAACTCGGAATTTCCAACTCATATTTGTAAACTCAAAAAGTCTCTTTACGGGCTCAAACAAGCCCCGCGGGCGTGGTACAACGAGTTAACCTCCTTTCTAATCATTATCGGCTTTCAAAAATCCTTGTCTGATGCTTCTCTTTTCATATTCAACAAGGATGGTATTACTTGCTACTTCCTTGTCTATGTCGACAACAATGTTTTAACGGGAAACAATGACCAGTTTCTAGATCGTTTTGTTCGAGCATTAGGCAACAAATTTTCCATTAAAGATCTAGGCAACCTCCACCATTTCCTAGGCATTGAAGTCATTCCCACACCTCAAGGTCTATTCCTCTCCCAACACCGCCACATCCAAGATATTCTTACCACTTTCAAAATGGATGGTGCAAAAGATGTCCTCACCCCTCTAAGTGTCTCGGACCCCCTTTCACCCACGGATCCATCCCCATCCGCTGATCCAACACCATATCGCCAACTTGTTGGCACCCTACAATACCTTGCTTTCACACGACCCGACATCTCGTTTGCTATCAATAAACTTTCACAATTCATGCACAATCCCAAACAGTCACATTGGCAAAGTCTCAAACAGGTTCTTCGTTATCTAAAAGGTACGGTACACTACGGCTTATTCTTGAACCGTAACTCTCCCCTTGAAGTACAAGCATTTTCGGACTCAAACTGGGGGGGAATTAATGATGGGGGCAGGTCTACAACGGCATACTTAATTTATCTCGGATCCAATATAATCTCTTGGAAGTCATCACGACAAAAGACGGTGTCTCGTTCCTCTACAGAAGCAGAGTACAAAGCCATTGCAAACGCGGCGGCAGAAATTTCATGGGTAAAAAATTTATTATATGAACTTGGAATTCAATGCAAGTGCCCTCCCACACTGCTTTGTGATAACACTGGTGCCACATATCTATGTTCAAACCCGGTATATCACTCTCGCATGAAACATGTAGCCTTGGACTATCACTTCGTCAGAGAACAGGTAAATGTGGGTCAACTTAAGGTCCTTCATGTCAGCTCCAAAGACCAACTTGCAGACGCTCTCACCAAACCGCTTCCGAGAATGTCATTTCTATCTCTTCGTTCCAAGATCGGAGTATCCAACGGCTCCTCCATCTTGCGGGGGCGTATTAACAAAATATAACTTACAATTATTTATTTGTTTTCTATTATATATATATATTTATTGCACATATTTAAATTCAAATCATTGTATATTAGGAAGTCAAATATTGTTGTAACAATTCCTGATTCTCCTCCTTGATTAGTGCTTGTAATCCCTTTAAATATTGTAGTCAATAATGAGAATGAATTACCTTTCAATCGTTATCTTCTAGTCGTCCCATAAAGGCAACTCGGGTGGACTCCTTAGCATGTGGGATCCGAAGTTTTTTTCGAAGGAGTTGGTCATAAAAGATACGAATTTTTTACTTGTTTCGGGTTTGTTATCTGATGGAAAGATTCGCATGAATTTTATAAACGTGTATGCACCGTAAAACAATGTTGATAAAAGGAATATGTGGGATAGAATTCTTCAGGTGATTCAAGCGGGTCAAGGGTGGTGGATTATTTTCGGGGATTTTAATGCAGTTAGAGTCCAAGATGAGAGGAAAAATTCCGTTTTCGATCCGGTTTGCGTAAGAGATTTTAATGATTTTGTGGATGAAGCGGGTCTCTGGGAATATGATTTGAAAGGTATGAAATACACGTACTTGGTCAATCGGCGTGGTGAATGTAAATTAAGTAGAATTGACAGAATGTTTGTATGTGAAAATGTTTTTACTAAGTGGTCGAATGCGTATGTTAGAGCACTTAAAAAAGAAATGTCGGATCATGCACCGTTACTTCTTTCGTTAATTGATGCAAATTTTGGCCCAAAGCCATTTAGGTGGTTTGATTCATGGTTAGACAGACTGGGTTATATGGAGGTGGTTAACTCTGTTTTGGGCGAATGGAGTAATATGGGTCCGGCCGATTTGAAGTTGACAAACAAACTCAAAGCTCTGCGGGATAAACTTAAACAATGGATTAAAGAGATAAGACTTAAAGAACAAGAAGATGAAAGTAGACTAAGGCAAGAGAAGGAGGATTTAGAAGTTTTAATGGAACAACAAGTTTTAGAAGAATCGGATTTATGGGTTTGGTCGGAGTGCGTGAAGTGCCTTCAAGAGATTGAGTTTATTAGATCCCGTGACATCAGACAAAAATCACGGGTAAAATGGGCTTCCTTTGGAGATGAAAATTATAGTTTTTTCCATAATGTTGTAAAAGGTAGACAAGCGAGAAACGCGATTCCGGGCCATGAAGTTAGAGGTGAATGGATCTCCAAACCAGCACTCGTCAAGCGTGAAGTTCTGAGATTTTATAGAGATCATTTCAAGGAAAACGTCACTATTGGGCCGAGTATAGTTTGCACGGGTTTGAAGCGTATTAATGAACAAGACGGTTTGTTTTTTATTGGCACGTTTTCCAAACAAGAGATTAAAGATGTCGTGTTTGATTGTGGTTCTAACAAGTCGCCTGGTCCAGACGGTTTTAATTTTCGCTTCGTTAAGCGGTTTTGGAATCTATTGGAGGAGGATTTTTGTAAGATTTTGGAGGAATTTCATAACACAAGTATCATCAATTCGGGTTGCGGTTCGACGTTCATTACTTTGATCCCTAAGGTTAAATCACCTGTGGGACTCAAAGATTATAGACCTATTACCCTCATTGGAATCATTAGCAAGGTTATTTCTAAAATCCTTACTAATCGTCTTAAGAAGGTTTTGGGAAAGGTGATTTCGGAGTCTCAATCGGCGTTCTTGTCTGATCGTTTTATTCTTGATGGTCCGCTTGTGGTTAATGAAATTATGGAATGGTTGAAAAAAGGAAGAAAAAGGCTTTTCTCTTGAAGATATATTTCGAAAAAGCCTATGACAATGTCAATTGGCATTTTTTGTTATCTATGATGAACCAAATGGGTTTTCCGTCGAGGTGGTGCACTTGGATTAAAGGTATTCTCGTTTCTAGTCGTGCTTCTATTCTTGTTAATGGGTCGCCTACTTTCCAATTTAATAGTGAAAAGGGCCTTCGTCAAGGTGACCCATTATCTCCTTTTTTATTCTTGATTGTCATGGAATGCCTCTCGTGGATGTTGGAGAAAGCGAAAGCTATTGGAGAACACAAAGGTATTAGATTGTCGGCGAACGAAGTGGATATCAATCATCTTTTCTATGCGGATGATGCCCTTATTATGGGAGAGTGGTCTCGTGATAATCTTCAATGTACGGCTCGAATACTTAGAGTTTTTTATTTATGTTCGGGTTTACGTATAAACCTTCATAAATCTAATTTATTCGGGGTCGGTACCGATGACGTTGAGGTGGATAATATGATGGAGGTTTTGGGATGTAAGTGAGGTGTGTTTCCTTTCGTGTATTTGGGCATTAAAGTGGGAGCTAAAATGTCTACAATTAGTCATTGGAATTCGGTGGTCGACGTGGTAAAGAATCGATTGGTTTCATGGAAAACTAAACATTTATCTATTGGGGGGCGCTTGATCCTTATTAAATCGATTGGTTATTTGGTTTCATGAAAAATCTTTGGACGACATTTTTGCATTATTTGACTTCTTAAATTGGAAAACTCAACAAAGAGGTTATTGGGCTTTACTTTTTCACAGAAAAGTTATCTATTAATTTCTTTAGCTTTTATTATATTAACAAAAAGAAATTCCTATCTTTATGAATAAGTCGCCAAACTTTAAAAAATGACCTTTTTGTTAAGACATACCATTGTATTTTAGTGGAATTGTGGAACTATGGCTACTGATATGTTTGTTGAACTAATTAATGTAGATATGGAGAAATTGGGTGGAAGGAACATATTCAAATATAATTTATACCACTTTCTATTGATTCAAGATCCATCGCAAGATTTATGCACATGGGGTTGTGGTGCATTCAAGGAGAAGCTGCAGATAGGCCAACAATGGAGGAGGTTGTTGGCATATTACTTGGCAGCTCATCTATCTATCTCCCTATCCTGAAAGACCCAAATAGCTTCTTGTAAGACTGCGGGGAGTAGTGGCATTGGTTGGGCGGGAGAAGCCAGGCAACGCTAGCTAACCCACTCTGTGCCAGCGTTGATTTCGGCGTTGCCCAATCAGTATCGCTATGAAGCCTGGCGTGGAGCGAGGAGGCAGGGTGAGCTGGCTAGCTAGGATTGGACCTTCATTTTTGACCGTTAGCCATAGCCGTTTGTAATTTATAGAACTTTGTAATTTTTTAGGAATTAATAACTTACTTTTTTTATTTTTTAAGATTTAATAAGTATTTTTTTTTTAATTTTTAGGATGTTATGTAATTTTTTTTAAATAATATAAGTTAGTATTTTATTTTATTTATCTCAAGTTTATAAAAAAAATAAAGACAACCAACATGGCAGCCCAACGACACTAACCCACGCCGCTTCCACACCCCACTTTTTTTGGGGTGGTCCGGTGGAGCCCATAATCTCCACGTGTCGAGCAAAGCAACCAACCCAAGCCCCCCACTCTCCACAGTACGGATGAGCACGGTATCCGTTCGGTACTGAACCAGTACCGGTACCGAATACACCGGTTCGGTACCGGTACTTACTGGTGTTTTATCCGTAAATACTGGTACCGTACCGGTACCGAAAAACGGGAAATGAGAACCGGTACCGGTACCGAATATACCCGGTAAGGTTTGGTACCAGTACGGTACCCGTACCCAATAACAAATGCTCATCCCTACCCCACAGTCTAAAATTTGATTCTGATGGTTGTGAGGAGATTGATTCTGATTGTGAAATTTTAACTAGCTGATGAGTTTTTATAGAACTTGACCCTTCGGTGGCATGATTCTAATACCATCCACAATAAGGAGACTTAAAAGCACTCCAAAAACGTGTCTTGGTAGTTACTCATTATTGAAAAAAACTCATTATTGAAAAACACCAAAAAACCCATCCAATAAACTTAATAAACATCAAAAACATTGATATATCATCACCATCTTTTTTATTTTTAACCACTTGTCTCTCTCTACATAATTATTTAATAATTAAAAATAACAATAGCCCCGCGGAATCTGTTTTTTCTTGTTCTTGGCCAAGAACTTCAACCCAAAAAACAAGTTCCACAATAGTAAAATCCAATGATGTAGTGTTTATGGAGGCTAAAAACAAGAAATACTCAGTGCTAAGAACTGGGACTTTTTCTTGTATCTATCTATTATACTAAAACAATTCAACTTTGCCACGTAGCCCTGTTTTTGGCCAATCAATTGGGTGATGTAGACACCCTCTTAGGCTAGATAATTGTTGATGAGCGCCAAACCCCCCTTTTCCTTTAGGCTTGTTCTATTTACACCCCCCCCCCCCCCCCCCCTCTTTCCTAATTACACCCCCCTCCTCCCCTCCCCACATATAAAAACATCACATCTATCAATAACTTTTATTTTGTTTTTAGTATTTTAGTTGTCTTTTTCTTAATTATTACTTATTTATTGTTTGTTTATTAGTTATTATTATAACTAAACAGTAAAATATGTATGCACTTATTTATTTATTTAGTTATTATTATTATTATTATTATTATTATTATTATTATTATTATTATTATTATTATTATTATAAGTAGTAGTAATGATATATTATTTATCATTACTCTTTAGTTGTTATAATTTATCAAATTATACTTAGACCATGTGTAGTGGTACATATGAATAATGTCCCTACTCATGGGCATTGTGCGACACGTGTCATCCCAGTCAGCAAAGTGGCATTATGGGCGTTTTTCACAAATGGGCATAGTGGGATAATGCCCAATAATGCTCCATTAATGATTACCCAATTATTATTTTTATTGTTTTTTTTAATTTAAAATTAATTATATTTGACATGGAAAAAAACTCATTGGCCAAACAATTTGAAAAGAGAGAGAATTGAGCGTGTTTTAAAGAACGCCGGAGGGGGGTTTTGGTTCAATCACGCCGGAAAACGCCATGGGGGGTGGGGGACGGGCGTGTTTTGGCGTTTTTTTTTTGGGGGGGGGGGGGGTCGGTCTTATAGCTGTAACAAAAGCTATATAAAAATAAGTACTTTTTTTACAAAATTATTACCATTTAATAATTTACATACCGATCTTTAATCTATAACAGAAAACGTAGCAGGTTGTGCTATCCAAGAATTATACATATTTTGACGTGATTCAAATATATTCTCCCAGCCAGCTGCATCATTTTCTCTCATTAATTTTCATAGGTTGTTTGTGCTGGCAATTGGATACTCTTCTTGCAATTCTACCATTATAAAATGGTTACCATTCACGTGTGCAATTGTAATTATTTTTTTCTGGGAACTCGTGAGGGAATCTCCAAAGCGAAAAACATGTAGAACTGTTTCTTTTTTCTTGAGATAAAAATGAACGATTACATTAAACTTGTTCGCAATCAAGAATCCTACCTCTGGCATAATCACCCAGTGTTTTTGTAAGAATTAATAACTAAGTTGAAACGATAAAAAAAAACTAACACAATAAAAGTAAAAAGGTAAAAAAATAAAAAATTTTAAGGCTTAAGCAGTAGTAATAATAATAATAGTGATAATAATAATAATACTAATAATGTTTGCTGTTAAAAAAATAAATAATAATAATAATACATTACTATTACTATTACTAATAGTAAATAATAATAATAACAAAAAGACAATAAAATATAATAACAAAAAGACAAAAAAACAATAAAATATAAGAGGGGGTATATTTAGTAAAAAAGGGGGGTGTATTTAGTAGCACCATTTCCTTTATTCTCCTTACTTCAATACACTCTTCAATACACGCGATTTTCTTCCACCGCTTTCTCTCTCATCTATGATTCATCTTCCACCGCTACAATCATCAAAATAATCAATAGGATTTTGATCTTGCGCTTCATTATTTCAACATCTTCATCGCCAAACAAGGTTAGATTTGCCCCTTTTCTATTCATGATTTTTCATCTGATCTGTATGCTTTCTTTATCAATTAGGGTTATTCAAGAAAAAAAAATCATTTTCATGGATTTCTCTCTGCCAATCTAGGGTTTAACTCTAAATCCCCACCTAAAGCAACTCAGCCAAAAGGTATGTTTTCTTCTCAATCTTTAATGTTGTAACCCAAATTCCGTTGATGATTCCACTTTAATGTATGTTTTAATCTGTTTATTGTCCATATGTGTTCTTATTTAGTGTTTTTAAACAATCTAACATTCACCAAATCACTTTTTGATGTTCATCCGAAATTTAAAATCTTGAATCTTTTTGATGTTTTTCATATGTGTTATCTGTATAATCTTGATTTCAAGTTGTTTTCTTCATCGATTACATTTTTTCAAAACTCCAAATTCAACAAAAGAAATTAAACTTTTCATGTTGTTCAAGTTATATCTTGATTCACTTTTGATTTCGACTAACTTTCAGTTGTAATTCACAACGGATTTGATGATAGTTGAACTGAATCATCGATTCAAGAGAGAGTTGAATCCACCAAGATTATACTGTAAGTTTTTAACAGTTCGTTTTGTAATTCTTGCATATATCGTGATGAAATCTTTAGTATAAATTATGCTGGATTGCGAACCAATTTTGGGCCTTGAAAGTATTAAGTACTACTGATAGAAAGAACAATATCACATAATACCCAAATGACAGCCATTGCATAAGCCATTTCATATTTCCATATGGACAGATGTTGCTAATTCACCAATGCAGGTCTTGGAGAAAACCCTTCCATTAGGTGTATTATTTTAGAGTATTAATTGCAGAGCCGACACTGTCGGAAAGGTAATATTGTGGGCGTGCCTTTCAATATATTTTAGTTATCCCTTTGTGTTGACCTCATTGAAGTTATGTTTGATTTCAGTATGAAGCACTTGGTTATGTGGTAGATTGGGATTTTTGCAATCCTTGGATTGATGGCTACTCTGAATGATAAAGCTTCTAAGATACCATTTGTAAGTACACACTTTTTATACCAAATTTAGAGTGATGGAGCTTAAAATAGTTCTGTGCTATTTCTAACTAACCAGTGTAATGTGAGTTTCTTAAGGCTCATACAGGTTTATCATATTATGACTTTTATCGAGATTGCATCTGTTCTATTGTGTTATGTTCTGACATTGCATCTGAATCATTCGGGCCTTGAAAGAACTAGAGAAACCGATTGTTTTATCACCGTTGAGTTTGAATTCTAAGGTGGTTGATTACGGCTATTCGTACGTAACACACTAATCTGATTTTCAAATTTTAACATGTGGGATGAAGTTTTTTTGTTTGTAGTTTGGTTGCTAATGTTTTTGTGTTTTTTTTTTAAATAAGCAACATGACCACAAAGAGCATATGAAGGTGAGATAATTTTTAGTGGTGATGCTAATTTCTGAACTAATTTTACCAATTTGCATATCTTGAAAGTCTAAGGCGTGTACTTGAGGCTGCATGCAAAGTGGGTTCAAAGTAATAAAGGAATGTATAAATCTTTGTGAAGGTACCAGGGAAACTGGGTTGGTCATGCAATTTGGGTAGCGGGTCAGATGGGATTATTATAAACACGGCTTGCCAACACTTTTCTCTTTTGTTTATTGTAACTGAGGGGGATTATGTTGGAATATACAAGTTTGACTGAACAAACCAAACTATTACCCACTCGCAACTTGACTGAACATACAAGCTATAGTTAGCAGCCTAAAACGCATAAAGCTGATTTTTGGATTATAAAACAATGTTTGTTTAATCTTTTATTTGTTTTATAGGATGCACCTGCAGATTTAGAGTTAGATTTTGACAATGACACCCAAGTCAAAACAAAGATTGAATTGACAAAGGTCGTGGAGAAAGCGTTTGCTAGGGGTTTACCGGTACTTCTAACCCTTATCTATATTAAGTTTTATGCAAAAATCATATGATTTATAAACAGTTTGATTTACATTCTTCACTAGATTATTAAAAATGACGATCTTGAGGAAGTACGGGAGCTAGGATTTGATACATATGGAGCTTTTTTATCACACAGAATGGAAGGGTTCAGATGTCGCGACCAAAAGAATTAAAGGCAGTTGTTTTGCTGGCAAATCATCTGAGAGAGAGCGTTTGGTATGACCGCATCAATGCACTTTTGTGGTAATATTTAACTTATTTTTTTCACATTTGTAGTAATTAGATGCTAATTTTCCACAATGAGATATCACCCTCAATTATGACCATATTTAAAGGTTTATATGGGTTTCGTAATGTATTCTAATGTATAAAATCTTCTAAATATGTAGTAAGAAGATAATGATTGTAATCAACTTTACAACTTGAAAATTTGACAAAAAAAAGTGTTTGTGGGTTGGGCTAAGCCTTTTTGCCAACGATTTGATTGTGTTATCCCTTAAGAGTAATCATTTGGACCTGTTAGTTAGCATAAGTGACGTGTATGCAAATTTATTTTACCAAAGTCAACTTATTACTTAAATAGTCATCATTTTCGCTCGCATAATAGTTTCATATAACCCAAATGAACACGCATACATATATTTCTTACCCATGTCAACTCATTTATTAAAGCTTGATAATTTTGACCTATTAATATTTTTTTTAGATAGGAGACACAGAAAAATCTAGGTTCGATCCTTGAGCCAAATGGGTTTTACTGGTAATTTACCGTCGTGTCTACGGATGGATCGGTTACCAGGTTTTCCCCGGAATTGGTGGTGGACGACTCGGGTTACTCTCGGAGTACTCCGTTTGTCCAGTGGGTGCCCCGACAGTGCTCGGGATTGATTTGTTGGCCATTCAAAAAAAAATTGTAGAACTTTTCAACCTCTATCTCTCTGTTAGCATCTTCAAATTCTAAACTAATATATCTTAAATTAGTTAGTTATTACTTCCAGCAAGTAGCTTTTAGCAAATTAAACTGTTAATATAGAATTTTTGGACATTGGTTCGTATATATGTTACTACAAATAAATTGGCTTTACATGATAAGAATTTCATTTTTCCTATTTTAACTAAATTGTTGTCCGGATTATTTGTGTTTTTTTAACTATTGTTGTTTGCTTATGCATTTGTGTGTATGTACCTCTAAGTTTTTTAGATATGTTTCTTTAGTTAAAAAAGTCATCCTCAGAGGTTAGGAGGTAGTAATGCAGTATGCATTTTTGTTACTCAATGGTTGGCTGTTGAACCATCTTTTCTTTATCTTCTTTGTGATCTTTTTTTTATTTTCACATTACTCTATGACAAGAGTATCTTCAAAGGGGACTCAACTTTTGAAAGAAAGGTAAGCAATTTTTATACTTGAAAATTTTGTTTATTATCATGGGTTTTGATGTAGAATCATGGTAAGAATGTTGAGCTAATGAATTTTTCAAAGGTAGCAAAATGGGCAAGTCATGCATTGAGTGATTTTGAAAATTGGTAATATTTTTGTGCATATTGGGTCAAATTGACCTGAAAACACTTTTCTCTAGTCTTAAATATGGTCATAAAGTTAAGCCATTCTATTATTTTGAAATATATGAACCAATGGTTATCTGAGATTGTTTTTTTTAATGCTAAACAACTTATGCTTGTGAAGGCAACTCATACTATGATAAGTGCGAGATTACAATGACTGGTTAGGAAGAAATTACTTTGGACTTATAATATTTTTTGCTATACTTTTTGTATTTACATTTATATGTGGTGATTTTGGATAGTTATCGCATATGTATAAACGATGTTACAATACTTATGATTAATGCATTTTTCCAATGTTTTAAAAACCGGTTCAACCCGGCCGGTTGTACCTGAGTCCGGTAGAACCGGTTAAACCATCCGGTTCACCCGCTTGAACCGTCAAATACACCCGGTTAAACCATTTCTGGGTCAAATCTGGTACTATAATATATTCGTTTGTGTTTTAACGTGTATAAAATCATAATATTTATGTCAACGGTGATAATGAAGATATTTTGTTTTACCAACCCGTGAAATTCACGTGTTCTTAAACTATTTATTTATATACAATTAACGGTGATTAAGTTGTTTGAGGGTATAAATGACATGGTAGTGTGGGTTTTGTGGGAATTCTTTATCCATATTCATATATTTACACTAAAAACAACAATTTTTTCTTTCTCCTTTTTAATTAAATAATATTTCTTATACTTTTATCAATATTTTTTCTCTCTCCTCCACTCACAACCAATTCTAAAAATATTAAAAAATTTATAAGGTTTTCTCTTTACAGATTTTTTTCACATATATTTACAGATGAACAGTAACTTTCACATATATTTTCTCTCTCCTCCACTCACAACCACTCAAAAACACTATCAATCATTCCTTATAATATAACTAAACTCACTCACATATTTTTTTAGGGTCATCATTGTGAATACTCTAAGGATAATGTGTATGAGCACCGCTCTCACCCTAAATATTCCTACTAACTATTTGATCTAATATCTTCCTAAAGAGTAATTAGGGGGTGGGGGTGGTCACTAGTGATAGAATTCCATCACTCACAAGCACCTAATCAAGTTCCGTCATGTCATCAACCATTTTTCCATCACCTTTTTTGGTGGCAATGGTCATCACTCACAACACCAAACAATAAACCCCCACACCCCCTCACATCCATTTATCACGCTAACCCCATAACGCGTTGAAATTATCACGAAATCTACAATATCACGTGTGAAAAAGTTGGTGGCGGTGGGAATTTTTTGTTTTCCACGCGTTGAAAACGGGTATCACGCAACTATAACGTTGCCACCCCCACCTCTCTTATAACTTTAATGCATATAGCTGCTTTGTTTTTATTCAGAAATTTAAGTTATTGTATTATAATAACAGTTATAATAACTTCAATGCATATAGCTGCTTTTTTCTTTCTTGACCCTAACATATAGTATATATTTTAACAATGTCATATAATATATCTTGCCAACGACTTTGAATTTAGTAAGTGTTAGTGGAGCCTACATAAACAATTAAACATATACTATTTATTTTAACAATCAATCATATAATATACAATACTTTCTAAAGTTGGTTTGTATTTGAAACAATCCGTCTTCTCTTATGGTTAATTGTATGTTGCTTTATCAAGTGAAAACATGAGATAGAGTCAATCACTACTAGAAAAATTAAAATTTCTAACACCATTTTCCGTAGGAAATGCGTCACAACTCGCGATTTTCTACGAATTTGTTACCAAATGCATATGTAGGAAAACCACTCGTAGTAAACTGGTTTCTTACGCATTTCTACCAATTTTTCTACCCATTTCTGACAGAAAGGGCTGTCACAAATTGCTACACATTTTCTACGCATTTTCCTACCCATTTAACAGAAGTTCATTTTTAATTTTTGCTACACAATTGTCACGAAATTTAATTTTTATATTTTTTTCATAGTTTATGACAAATTTCCGACTACCTGTTTACTACGCATTTCTGACGAATTTTTACTACGCATTTCTGACGGTTTTCGGCGATGGATTTTGTGTCACAAACCCATCAGCAAAAATATGCTTTGTTTAAAGAAAATGTTTTTTCTAGTTTTATTCTATTTATAAAACATCAGTGAGATCGAATACAAAAGCAAATAAAACTAAAAACCATACAAATTCAATAACATTAATCATAAATTTATACAAATTTACAAACAAAAAATGTATAAAATCTACAAACATAAAGAAAATAAATTTACATATTCATCGAAAGCTTGTTTTGTCTTCATCTTTACAATAACATTAATCATAAATTTATACAAATTTACAAACCAAACCACTACCACTACTGCCGTCTTTGACCGAAATCCCGAACCAAAACTGGTTGTGTATTACACTCCAATCTCATCAATGTATAAAAATGATGCATTCGCGTATCATCTTCAACCGTTCTTACGGTGGTGGTTAACAAAATTCAATACATCCATATAATGAATAAATATTAAACGCCGCTAGGTGTAGACAAAATGGAGAGATTTTTTATACCTTCCGTTTTAATCTCAAGGTTAACGACGGGATCACTTAAAACAGTCAACACCTACATAACAGGAATTCATTTAGACCCCTTTGAGTTCTGCTTATTTCAAAATTTCTGATCCACCGCCGCCTATCTCCGCCGCTCTCTCCCTCTGAGCAGTCTCTTTCTCTCCGACGTTCTCTCTTCTTCCCTCGATTCTCTTTTTCTCTCTCTTAAATCTGCAAGATGTGGGGGGGGGGGTCAGAGAACACGTCACCGGTTGCTGGTTTGAGGTCGAGAAGGAGAGAGAGAGTTCTGATGTTGGTGTTGTCGGCCGGTTACCGGTTATCGCCGCCGGCTCGGGTGTGGGTTACCGAGAAGCTAAGAAGGAGGGGGCTGGGGTGTGAAGAGGTGAGTGAGATGAGTTGTAGAGATGAAATGGTTCTTATATGTGTGTGGATTGACCTTGTAGAGAAGACGATAAGGTGCAGGGATGTGAAGATGGGAGGGAAAGTTGGGAGCGGCCTTGGTAAAATGAAGATTAGGGTTTGTGTTAGTTATTTATACCCAGGTTTCTCTAATGGGTTTGGGCCCAAGGCCTACAAGCCTAATACCCAAATTTTAAGGGGCCCGTAAGCACCTACGAACCCGTTTTTCACACCCGAAATCGTTGGAACGTTGTAATATATAATTTTAGTATAAAATTTCAGTTTTAAAGGTAACTAGATTTCTTGAAGTCGCGCGTTGCGGCGAAATAAATCAAATGATAATGTAAAGTCGTTATCATTTAATATTCAGCAGTTTTTCCGCAGATCGTCATATGCGTACTGTAAAGTCGAATAGGTGTTTCTAGACACTCCAAAGGCCTAATTAAGTTTATTTTCGAATTAAACACTATTTATTATCGTCCCAATGCTTGTTTTGTGAGAAATTAAGAGCCGTAAATTACCAGTTGTCACAACATTTTGATTGGCTCACGTGTTTATATTTGAAAGTGATTTATTTACCACATGCCTTCACCGCCATCCCCACTGTCGTCACTACGGCCACCATCACCACCACCCTCCACCCGACATCATCGTTACCAAACGTTCACGAACATAAACAAAAGAACACGACCAATGTTCATGTTTGTTCATTTAACTAAACGAACGAAATTTCTTGTTCGTGTTCGTTTGTTTAATTAACGAACGAACACAAACGAACGTTTGGTTCGTTTATAGCCCTAGTAATGATTGAAAGGTCATTAAGAGATGTATGGTAATAATAAAATATGGTAATCATAAAACTAGTTAAATATTTAAATATAGTAATAAATTTTCCATCACAAATGCTTAGCAAGTTGCTACACATTTCCTACGCAATAAATTTTCCATCACAAATGCGTAGCAAGTTGCTACACATTTCCTACGCAATAATTAATAATAATGCTGATTAAACATTAAAATATAATCTAAGTATAATAATAAATATTTCGTCATAAATGCGTAGCAAGTTGCTACACGTTTTCTACGCAATAAATTTTATATCACAAATGCGTAGCAAGTTGCTACACATTTCCTTCGCAATAATTAATACTACGCATTTCTGACGCAACAATTAATATTTAAATGAATTTAACATATAAATCAAATTCCAACAAATAAATAATAGTTCCGTCGGAAATGCGTAGCAAGTTACTACGCATTTCCGACGCAATAGTTAATAATAATAATAATAATAATAATAATAATAATAATTAAACGTTTAAATATAATTCAAATCAATTATAATTCACCCGTCGTAAATGCGTAGCGAGTTGCTACGCATTTCCGACACAATACTTAGAATTAGTATTTTTGTCACTATTGTGTCGCAAATTTGCCAAAAAAATCAAGGTCTTTTTTCCGTAGTAAATGTGTCAGAATTTGCGACGCATTTTTTTGCGTAGGAAATTTTCGTAGCAAAATGACCACTTTTCCAGTATTAGTAGTTTGCAAACTACTAATACTTGACAACAATGGCAAACCTACAGATAAACAACCAATGTGGTTTATAAAGAGATTTTCAATGAATTGTGATCGTTGCATATTCATGTATTTCAATTTGTCGTCGTAATCTGTTCTATTCGGTTGTCTTTTACCTTGTATAAAATGATAATATTTAGTGTCAACGGTATTAATGAAGAAATTTTCCGTTTCAACATGTAGAATTTTAAAAGGTTGGTTCTAAACTATGCAGTTAATATCGGTGATATATCGGTCATCTCGGTCCCTTAGTAAAATATCGGTGTCAAATATCGGTCAAAATATCGGTACCGATATTATCGGCGATATTGACCGATATATCACCGATATTTGACCGATATATCACTGATATATCACTGAATTATTGGTGTTAAATTGCTATATATATAAATTCTGCATTATATTAAAATTACCGGTCCTTGACCGATGTCCAATATTTTACCGCATTAACTGCATAGGTCCTAAATAAGTGTATAAAGAAGTCTTTTAACGACTTGTGGTGTATATAGTAGTATTTAACGTAGGACGTTAACACTACGTATAAAACAACTAATGTGGTTTTTAAGGAGATTTTCAACGAATTGTGATTGTTGCATATTAATGTATTTCAATTTGTCGTGGTAATCTTAGAAATTCGTTTGTGTTTTAACGTGTATTTAATCATAACATTTATGTAAACGACGATGATGATAAGATATTATCTTTTAGCAACCCGGGAAATTCATGGGTTCTTAAACTAGTAAAATATTAAAAACAAAAAATTGTTGTCCAATTTCTAATCCTAACAACTATTCACGAAAGTTGTTAACAAACTTTGGTTCTCAATTGATATCGGTATGGTATCGGCATGGTACCAGCACTCGTTATCACAAGTGAAAGATAAAACCCAAAAGATATAGTCGTGGTATCTTTAAAAGGATATCGACACGTGTTTTATCTTAATCGAAAACCACAGAAACGACTATTAATAACAATGTACTGAAGTGCAAATGGTGGTTCGGTTTGATTATTACCTTTAATTCTTTAACCATATCTGTAACCGCTAGCTTTGGTTATAGAATTTCCTTAACCATAATTATGGAATTTCCTTAATCATAACCATAACTGAAGTTCGGCTCGGTTAATAGGTTATGAGACTCGGTTGTGGTTCGGTTTCGGTTAATTAACCGATCTAAGTTTGAACTAAAATTTAAACTAAATAAACACATTAGACAATTATTGTCTCAGTTACAACCGTTTTTATAAATAAAAAAGAAAAAGAAAAAAAAATAGCATACACATGCATAAAATAGTCAAATTTTATACAATTATTATTTTTAAACACTTTAAAACTAATCATATAGCATAAAAAGCTTTCGTATATGTTTTTTATTTATATAGAGTTTAATTCCATGAAAATATATTTTTTATATATATAGATAAAATTTGAAGGCATGTCTTAATTCATTTCGGCTTGGTTCGGTAAACGTTCGGTATAACAATCCTCAAGAAAACCGACACCCTCGAAATATTTCTGACACCCTAATATATTTTAAAATATCCCAATACGTCCCAAAATACACCACATACATGAAAACGGGCACCGATTACCCTAAATATTATCAAAAATAATTAAAAATCAAGTTTTTAAGTTGTCACGGGTCGCGTAGACTTCTTAAGGGTCTTTACGCGGGCCGCGTGGGATCAAAAGTTGTGGCGCAGCCCGGTGATGACACGTGTCATCATCGTGGCGAGTCTATTGCTAACCCGGATCAGCAACGCGCTGACCAGGGTTTGACGCGGGCCGCATAGCCCTTAGGCTACTCTTACGCGGGCCGCGAGAAAGTCAGGTTTTAGCACTATAAGTAAAGGCCATCAGATCTTCAGTCGAACTCGCTCACAACTATTTTCTTTCTCTCAAATCTGAATTATAGGCATAATACTCGGGTATTATACCCCCCCCCCCCTAAATAGCGAAGTTCTGCTCCGTTGTAAGTATTATAACCCTTGGATACGTATTAGATACGCTGCCCGATTGATCTAGGGTTCTGTAACGGCTGTCGTGGTTCTGCCCGACGTAGTCGTTGGAATGCCGTCTCGGGGAGGGTATTACTAATGTTAAAATGGGTTATTATACTAACGCGTGTGCATTTGTGTAAATTATAGATTGTCACCAGGAAACCCTTACGGAAAATCTAATACAGCAATGTGAGTTTATCCGCTTTTTGTTAACCTTTTTGTAAATTGTTTTTACAAAACCTCACTTAATTAATTATATCTAAAGTAGTTATTGAGTATTTGTAAGAATACAATTATCATGAGTATGTTGGGGTTTTGTATACAAAATTTGTTACCACCTGGTCAAGGAGTAACATTTCCACAAGTCGGGTCTGATAGTACCATGGATGTTAATTGATATAACTTGGAAACAAATGTAATCGCGAGACCACCCTCAATACTGTACAATGGGTTTTATTTAAAAACTTGATTAAACTGGGATTCACTCACCAGTATTTACCACTGACAAATGTTTTTAAAAAGCGTTTCAGGTAACAAACTGTGAAAGCCAAATAGAAGCCAGTTGGACAGCACTGAAGGCTTGGAAAAGTGGGAATAAAGTTACCTAAAATAAAATAGATGTTTTTATTAAATAAAATATGATTTATTCCTATGAAAACGTGTGTACTGCGAACTTGGGTTTATCCCATATGTTTAATATTATGGAAATGTGTTATTTTACTCTGATTAAATATTTACTAACTACGGTCCTGATGAAAAATTCCGCTGCCAAATTAGACAATACGTGATACCACCGAAACTGGCTCGCGGCCGCCCGTTCCCGGTGGTTGCGATAGAAGGTGGTATCAGAGCTAAGCCACTGATTCAGCCACAGAAGTGTTCTACTGACATCAAAATTCAAATTGTTAGGAAATAAATTACGGGAATACGTGCATAATTGTATTTTATTGCTATTTGTTATTTGACTATTTGTTAGTTTACAGTATGAGCGACCAAGGACCATCTGACGCGCACCGTCAATTGTCTGGTTCACCTAGAAGCGAAGGCACCTCCTCTTCTCAGCCTGCCCTTTCAGGGTACTCTGCTGATACGGAAGAAGGAATCTTTGTGTTTAAGGCTCAGTCAGAAGAGCCATTTCCTCAGAAAAAAAGGGGATGGTTCAGTAGAGGAGCACACGAGCGTAGAAAACCTATGAAAAAGTTACAAGACCAGAGAGCACTAGCAGCAGCCAAGAGAGAGACAGATGCCTATGCCCAGGACATGATCAATAGGGGTGTAGCCAACATCCACATCCTAGCAACCACTGCAGCTGACCCTAACCGAGAGCAAATAATAGCACCCCAACCACAACCACCAATCCCTGACCAACCGATGGAGATAGAAAACCCTGAAAACCAAGTAGAGATGCATGACTTCAATCCGGAAGAAATACCTAGGGTACCAGCACCAAATACCTTAGACCCAACTTACGACCCCTGGTGGGATGACGTTAGGGACTATGTGCAACGTTACCCGATACCTGAAGACATGCCCATGCCAACTATAGGAGCCTACCCAGGTATGGATCCTTTAGATCCCTATTACCACGATGAATACATTAGGGAGATTTTAGAAGATCCTTACCGATTCCAGGCACCTACACCCCCATATCAAGAACCCGCACCCTAGATTCTGAACCCAGTCCTAGAACCTGCACCCCCAATGAGTGCAGAAAACGTACAAGAACTTAGGACTTTTGGTTAGGAAATTTTAGAGAGTAGTGAACGAATGAGACAGGTGGGAGAGCGACTCGTCTGGAAGTATGACGAGCGCAATATGGAATTCTGGATGAATCCATATCCGTGAATGTGAGAATGGAGACGGTAGTAATAGTAATAATAATAATAATAAAATAATATAATATGTGTGTATTTGTATGAAAAAAAAACTACGGATGTCTATTACTATTAGTGTAATTTTAATTCAGTCGGTATTGTAATTTTAATTTCAGTACTGGTGTGTAATAGATGCCTAGTATATGAAAATAGAGTAAGTCGCAATGATCGACGCTTTTGACCAAAATACGTGACATGTGATTGGCTATATTAAATATTATTTTGTGATATTAATACATGGTAACTATTTAAAATTCAGATGGCCGACGAAGGAAATCAATGAAATCTGAATAATGATAACCAGAGTAACATTAACTTGATTAATGAAAATCCGAGCATCAATAACAATGGAAACCAAGTGGATAATAGTGCTATCCAACACATAGTAGCACAAGGAATTATAGATGCAATGCCATTTGTTCTCCAAACCGTTAAGGGTGCGGAAAATAAAAGTAAACATAGCAGTAAGCGACCAAGTGAACCAGAAAACAGCGTGAACAATGGACCCGTACTTCAAGCGCCTATTCCTAAAAGAGAAGAACCATGCCTTATGGTTGTTCTTACAAAGAATTCTGGTCCTGCAAACCGATAGAATTCTCGGGCAATGAAGGACCCATTGCAGCTCTACGTTGGATCGAAAAGACTGAGGTTGTTTTAAAAATAAGCAAGTGTGCTGAAGAAGACAAAATAATGTTTGCTTCAAATTTATTTAAGAAATCAGCCTTAGAATGATGGAACACTATCCTCTAGTCAAGAGGAAGTGATAGGGTATACAACATAGAATGGAAGGAATTTAAAAATATGGTAGAAAGGAAATTCTGCCCTCCCAATGAAAAAGAACAGATAGCAAATAAGTTTCTGAACCTTAGAATGACCGGGGTAGATAGTAAGGGTTATACTACCACATTCTTTGAATATGCTAGAATAGTGCCAACCCTTGCATCACCAGAACCGGTACTAATCTCCCGTTACATCTGGGGATTAATTGGAGAGATTAGACATGTAGTCAAGGCAGCTAGACCTCAAACCAAAGAAGAAGCTGTAGAACTAGCAAATACCTTGACAGATGAATTAATCCGTACTAGAGAAGAAGACCAGAGGAAAAACCTAGCTCAAAGGCTTACCCAAGAAGTCCGTTCTGGGAATTTCAACCGTAGGAATATAGGTTCTACCTCTGCACTATTCTGCAAGGTCTGCAAGAAAAAGCATTCGGGAAAATGCTCCACTCTTTGCAATTTCTGCAAGATGCCAGGACACAAGGAAGAAGATTGCAGGAGAAAATCCAGTAATGGACTGTGCTTCAACTGTGGAGAAAAAGGTCATATTAAACCGAACTGTCCAAAATTGGCTCCAGCTGTGAACAACAGGAACAATAAAAATGCTAGAGCATTCGTTCTGCCTGCAGATGAAGCCAAGATGATTCCAGATGTCATAGCTGGTACGTTTTTAGTTAATGATGTTTTTGCTAAAGTATTATTTGACTCTGGTGCAAACCAAAGTTTTATTAATACTTCGTTTTGCAAACTTCTAAATCAGTTATTAACTAAACTACCACAAGAATGTCTAGTAGAGACAGCAAATGGAGAAACAGTTAGGATTTCTGAAATCTTGCAGGGAGCAAGAATAGAATTTTTAAATCAAAAATATATTGCAAACCTTTACCCAATGAATCTGGCAGGATTTGATATTGTATTAGGAATGGATTGGTTAATAGCCAATAAAGCTAATATTTTATGTGATCAAAAGTCAATTCAAGTAATTTCACCAAAGGGTGAAAAGATCACAATTAAAGGAGATAAACCCTCTAGATCCACGAAATTCATCTCTGTGATGAAAACTGCAAGTTATATAAGAAAAGGATCTATAGTGTATTTGATTTCCATAATCACTAACACTAAAGGAAAAGAACTAAAATACATTCCAGTAGTGTCTCAGTTTTCAGATGTATTTCCAGAAGAATTACCAGGACTACCGCCAGACAGAGAAGTTGAATTCAGAATCCATCTACTGCCAGGAACAGCACCGATTGCTAAAGTACCTTACCGTTTGGCACCCGCCGAAATGCAAGAACTGAAGAAACAATTAGATGAATTGCTGGAGAAAGGATTCATACGGCCGAGCTCATCGCCATGGGGAGCGCCAATTTTATTCGTTAAAAAGAAGGACGGATCAATGCGCATGTGCATTGACTATCGTGAATTGAACAAGGTCACGATTAAGAACCGGTACCCATTACCGGGAATAGATGATCTGTTTGATCAATTCCAAGGAGCTCGATTTTTCTCTAAAATCGATTTAAGGTCAGGATATCATCAATTAAAGGTACAGGAAGATGACATTCCTAAAACCGCATTCAGAACGAGGTATGGTCATTATGAATTTACTGTCATGTCATTTGGTTTAACCAATGCCCCAGCCGCATTTATGGACATGATGAACCGAATATGTAAGCCATATTTGGATAAATTCATAATTGTTTTTATAGAAGATATTCTAATTTATTCTAAAAGTAAAGAGGAACATGCAAAGCATTTGCACCCACTTTTAAGTCTATTAAGAAAGGAGAAGCTTTATGCTAAGTTTTCAAAATGCGAGTTTTGGTTAGAACAAGTACAGTTTCTTGGACACCTAGTGAACCATGAAGGAATTCATGTGGATCCAACAAAGATCGAAGTGATTGCTAAATGGAAAACCCCTAAGTCACCAACCGAAGTTAGAAGTTTCTTAGGATTGGCCAGTTATTATAGAAGATTTATTCAAGATTTTTCTAGAATAGTCATTCCTTTAACTAAGTTAACCTGTAAATCCATTAAGTTTGAATGGGGACCAAAACAAGAAGAAGCATTTAGAATTCTTAAGCAAAGATTAACCCACGCACCCATATTAGCGTTACCAAAAGGAACTGAAGATTTTGTAGTATATTGTGATGCTTCTAAGTAAGGTTATGGATGTGTGTTAATGCAATGCCAAATGGTTATAGCATATGCATCTAGACAGCTTAAGAATCATGAAGAGAATTATTCAACCCATGATTTGGAATTAGGAGCTATAATTTTTGCCCTTAAAATTTGGAGACATTATCTCTATGGTAGTAAGTTTACCATATTCACAGATTATAAGAGTTTACGGTGTGTTTTCGGGAAAAAGGAATTGAATATGAGACAAAGACGTTGGATGGAGATGCTTAGTGATTATGATTGTGATATCCAGTATCATGAAGGAAAAGCAAATGTAGTGGCAGATGCTTTAAGCCGAAAGTATCATGACAAGCCAAAAAGGGTACGTTCTCTTAAATTAAATCTACAAGTAGATTTAAATGATCAGATAAGAGAAGCACAAGAATCAGTAATCAAGGAGGATACTGAAAAATTAAAAGGTATGCTAAAGGAATTAGAACAAGGAACAGATGGAATTTGGAGATTCCATAAGAAGAGAATGTGGATACCTAAACTAGGAAACCTACGTCATCGTATATTAGAAGAAGCCCATAAGTCTAAGTATACGATGCATCCAGGAAGTGATAAAATGTATCAGGATTTAAGATAGAATTTCTGGTGGATAGGAATGAAAAAGGACATAGCAACCTATGTTTCTAAATGTTTAACTTGTTCACAAGTTAAAGCTGAACACCAGAAACCCTCAGGTATGTTGCAACAGTTAGAAATGCCCGTATGGAAATGGGAATTGATAACAATGGATTTCGTTACTAAATTACCTAAAACAAGAAAAGGCAATGATACAATCTGGGTGATTGTAGATAGGATAACCAAGTCAGCTCATTTCCTACCAATGAAAGAAACTTTCAGTATGGAGCAGTTAGCTAAAGTATATGTAAATGAAATAGTTTCATTACATGGAATACCTTTATCAATTGTTTTTTATAGAGATAGTCGTTTTACCTCTCATTTTTTGGTCAAGTTTCCAAAAAGCAATGGGAACCAAGTTAAATCTAAGCACAGCTTATCATCCTCAAACAGACGGACAAAGCGAAAGGATAATTCAATCGATGGAAGACATGCTTAGAGCTTGTGTAATTGATTTCAGAGGTAATTGGGATGATCACTTACCTTTAATAGAATTTTCATACAATAATAGTTATCACACAAGTATCAATGCTGCACCATTTGAAGCACTTTATGGACGAAAGTGCCGAACCCCATTCTGTTGGGCAGAAATTGGGGAAAAGCAACTATCTGGACCTGAGATAGTACAGGAAACAACCGACAAGATTATTCAAGTCAAGGAACGACTAAAAGCAGCACGTGATCGACAGAAGAGTTATGCTGACAACCAACGTAAACCCTTGGAATTTCAAATAGGAGATAAAGTATTGTTAAAGGTCTCTCTTTGGAAAGGAGTGGTAAGATTCATCAAACGGGGAAAGCTAAGTCCCAGGTGTAACATCCCGAAAATACAAAACTTTATATTAGAATTATAAAGTGTAAAATAAACAAGAATAAGCTAACTAGGATAAATAACCCAGTTAGTTAGGAGTCTTGTAGTAACACATGAATGAGTTAAAAAGCCAAAGATATAAACTAAATAAGAGTGGAGGGACCTAGGTTGTCAAAATTTAAACTTGTATTATCTAATTTAATAAAAAACAAAACCAAACACTCCATTAAGGAGGTCTGGTCGATCAGAGCAAGAGAAGGGCGACCCCCACCCTCCAAAAACCCTAGAAATCACAAATTCAAGGCATAAATCAAGTCCAAATCGAAATCTGATCATGGAATCATGATCACCTTGTTAAAGGGGTCATAAGGTATGTCAAATTAGGTCATTTTCATTCGATTCAAAGTTCATGCATGTGATTGAAATCGAGTGTAGAGCTTGATTATGTGTTGTAAACATGAAGTTGGAAGTGACATAAGGTTTAGGGACAAACCCTAGACGATTTCTTGTCAAATTCTTGCATGATAATTGTATAGATCAAAATCACCATAGTGGGTGATTAGTATGTTAGTAGAACTTGATGAACACTAGGATTAAAACTCTTGTTCTAGTGTATACTGAAATTATGAGGAAAACTCTAAGTTGTAGATGTTAACATATAGACATGTAGTCTAATTGAAGTTAATTAGGGTGATAAACTCAAGTCATGAACTTGGTTTAAATCATGTAAAAATCTGACCCGCTAGGTGTTTGATAAAATGCCTAAAAGAGGGTTAAAATGTTAAAAGTTGGGTAAAACGCAGATTTGAATATGTTAAGAAATAAGGCGTTAAAGCTTATGAAAGAGTTCTAATCTTGTTATGAATTGAACTCTTTAGGCAAGGAATCCGGAACGTCAAGTGGACACGCCGGAGGTGATACCCGCGGAAAAGGTGTGCTTTAAAGGTACGTGGCTTAAGCCCCGTTAAATTATGTGTAAATGTTTAGTTTTGTTGTGTGAATGATGTTGTAGTGTAATGGATGCGTTTGATGTGTCGTTAAAGTGACGAAGTACACTCGACCATCAAACGGGTCAAAGTAAAGACTTGGAATTTAGTCTGGCTAGTCAATGAAGTGATGGTTTTCACTAAATAGCCAAACGGGTCAAAATGATGTTTTTAAAAGAATTACGAGAGTAGAGACTTGAAAGTCTCATACTTCGTTAAATGATGAATTGTACCATACCAATGATTTGGTTATATTAATCTAAGTATAAGAACCCGGAATTTGGGTCAAACAATAGAAGTTAAATGAAAAAGGGTCCTTTGAAACGGAATGCTTGAATTCTGAAGAAACAAGTATTAGCCCTACGGGAATGCATAGCCATAGAATGGCGCTTATACACCAAATATATGAGCCCAGGAAAATGGGTAATTATGTCTAAAAGGTCTTAAGAATGGAAAAGAGGTGTTATGCACTTACACTAATGGGTTGGATAATTGAAATAAGGAAATTGTAAACCGATTGTCGGTATCTCGGTTTCCGCGATGTGATATTTACATGGTTGAATCCGAAATTTTATTACGGACTCATAGGAAAAAGAATCGGTTAAAACGGACTAGCGAGTGAAAAGTTATGACCGGTTAAAGTTAGAATTTTGATAATTTTCGGAGCTGGGCAAAACTGCAGGATTTAAACCTGCACCTGCTGGAAAAAGCGTTCCCCCGCGGAGGAACACATGAATACCCCCGCGATACGCGGAAGACGTCGCGAGTCGCGACGGATTTAACGTCTCCTGACGCGACACGCGGGAGGATCAAAGTCAGAATTTTTATTTTCTTTTATTGAATTGATGCTGGAACTTGTTTATACGTATTATGTCAATGCCAAAACTAATGATTTTAGTGGTTTTGACCTTAGGTGACTATGGTGGGCTTCCGGATGGCGGTCAAGCAATGTCGAAGAACCGAACACGTATTTTGTAGCTTCCGCGTTAACTTAACTTTGTTTAGACAATGATTTTGATGTAAATGAATTATTAACCATGTCCTAAGCTTTAAACTAGTCGGTAGCTGACTAGTAGAAGTTACTTTAAACTTTCGTTTTGTACTTAACATGATCATGTTTGGTATTTCGAATTGAAAATCTTTTGTAAATTGGGATTTTAGTATAAACTCATGTAATATATTAAGTAATCTCATTATCATAAAAAGGGTGTTACAAGTTGGTAATCAGAGCTCAAGGTTGTCTACAAGTGTGTTCGGTTCAAGCTTGATCAAACATCCAGTAAGAGTTAATTGTTCTTAGTAGAGTTATTAAGTATAAAGAGGGAATAATGAATAGACATGCATGGGAAGAGTGTGTTAACACACTCAAACCCGGAAAGTGCATTAAATAAGAACGGTGAAAACAAGTCACGAACTTGAATAAACAGAAGTAAGTAAATCACATGTTATAGATGAAATGTTAACGCTCGATGTAAACATTTCAGTTAAAGATGGCGAATAAAGGTAATGATGATGCGGTGCCAAGAGTCACCGAGCAAACGAGAGAAGTGATTGCTGAGGAGGTAGGAAAAGCAATCGAAAACAGTTTGTCGGGTTTTATCGACAAAATCCAAAACACGGTATTATCAGTGGTGGAAGAAAGGATCAAGAAATTTGAGGATAATACCAATTTAGCAAAGGAAAAGTCAGGAGGACGAAAATCTTGTTCTTACAAAGAGTTCATGGCGTGTAAACCGCCAATCTACAATGGGGAGGTTGACCCGATAATATGCCAACGGTGGCTAAGTGATATGGAGGGAGTATTTGAAAGGACCCATTGCGATGAGGATGACTACGTGGCTTATGGCACGGGTCAGTTAAGGGGTCAGGCGAAAGATTGGTGGGATAACAAGAAGAAAGAGATCGGAAGTGAAGCGGCTAAGGCTATGACATGGGACGAGTTTAAGACGCCGTTTCTTAAACATCATAGTCCCAAGGCAATCATTAACAAAATCAAGGAAGAATTTATGCAGCTTCGACACAAGGGTGAATCTATCGATAAAATCACGGGAACGTTCATGGATAAAATGAAGTTTTGTGATGATCTCATAACGAATGAAGAGCAGAAAATATATTATTATTATAATATGCTGAGCGCCGAGTATAGGGAGTTTATGACTCCTTCGAAGTATGAGACTCTCACTGAGATTATAAACGTTGCTCGGGAACGGGAGATAGAGTTGAAGAAACAGATAGAAAGAGGCGAAAGAAGGGCACAGGTAGTCAACCCAAGCCCGACGAAAAAGGCACGTCCGAACGAATCCTCAAAGAAACAAGAAGGAAAAAGTGGGTCAGCAAGCTGCAAGATATGCGGGAAAGGGCACAAGGGTGAGTGCCGGTTTAAGGACAAGTCGTGTCCTATTTGTGGGAAAACCGGGCACACGGCTGCGTTGTGCTCGGGGAAGGTGTTGGTGTGTTACAAATGTTATCAGCCGGGTCACAAGAAATCAGAGTGTCCGGAATTGATCGGGAAGAAAGATGACAAGGATACACGCACTGAGACACCAAGAGCAAAAGCAAGATCCTTCCAGTTAACGGCAGCCGAGGCAAAGGTGGAACCCGATGTGGTTTCAGGTATATTTGCTATAAACTCGATTCCCGCACATGTGTTATTTGATACGGGTGCGAATAAATCCTTTGTTTCACATGGATTTATTCGACATCCTTCTTTTGTACTAACGAAATTGCCTATGCCATTAGAGGTAGAAATAGGTGATAACAAAAGTTTCCTTGTATGTGATGTATGTCAAGACTGCAAAATAAACATTGATGATGAGGAATATTTAATAGACTTGATCCCTATGTCAATGGGAGAATTCCAAGTAGTGGTCGGGATGGATTGGTTATCTCGACATCATGCAGAAGTGATATGTTTCCGCAAGGAGATAAAATTGACATCTCCAAGCGGAAAGCAAGTTACCATCTATGGCGAAAAAGGGGGCAGTCCCGTTGTGTGCTCAATACTAAAAGCTCATAAACTTATGAGGCGCGGATGTAAAGCATTTATGATATACGCAAACGAACCTGATAAAGAGACGCCGAAGATTGAAGATGTACCAATGGTACGCGAATACGCTGATGTATTTCCGGAAGATTTACCGTGAATACCGCCGGAACGGGAGGTAGAGTTCGGAATTGAATTGATTCCGGGCGCGAAACCTGTGGCCAAGGCGCCGTATCGGCTCGCGCCATCAGAATTGCAAGAATTGATGTCCCAAATCCAAGATTTGCTTGACAAGGGATTTATTCGGCCAAGTGTGTCTCCATGGGGCGCACCAGTATTATTCGTGAGAAAGAAGGACGGGAGCATGCGTATGTGCATTGATTACCGGGAGTTGAATAAACTCACGGTAAAGAATCGATATCCGCTTCCAAGAATTGATGACCTATTTGACCAATTACAAGGTGCAAGTTGGTTCTCAAAAATCGACCTCAGATCGGGGTATCATCAGTTGAAAGTCAAAGAGGCGGATGTACCGAAAACGGCTTTCCGTACATGGTACGGACATTACGAGTTTCTCGTGATGTCCTTTGGGTTAACTAATGCACCCGCGGTTTTCATGGATCTCATGAACCGGGTTTGCAAACCCATGCTAGACAAGTCAGTGATAGTGTTCATTGATGACATCTTGATATACTCCAAGAATGAAGCAGAACACGCAAGTCATTTGCGTGAAGTATTGGAGACGCTCAGGAAAGAGAAATTGTATGCAAAATTCTCAAAATGTGCCTTCTGGTTACGAGAGGTGCAATTTCTTGGGCACATCATTAGTGCAAACGGGGTGTTAGTAGATCCGTCAAAGATAGAAGCTGTGTCAAGATGGACTCCACCAAGGAATCCTTCGGAAATCAGAAGCTTCTTGGGGCTTGCGGGTTATTATCGGAGATTCATACAAGATTTCTCCAAAATTGCTATGTCGTTGACCAAATTAACCCGTAAGGATGAAAAGTTTATTTGGGGCGAGGATCAAGAAAGGGCGTTCCAAACGCTCAAGGAAAAATTAACCCATGCACCGGTATTGTCATTACCGGACGGAACGGAGGATATGGTAGTTTACTCGGATGCATCGCATTCGGGACTTGGCTACGTTTTGATGCAGCGGGGCAAGGTTATAGCCTATGCCTCGAGGCAGCTAAAGACTGATGAGAAGAGATATCCTACCCATGACCTAGAGTTGGCAGCAGTGGTGTTCGCCTTGAAAATATGGAGGCGTTATTTGTATGGAGTGAAGTGCACTATCTTTACCGACCATAAAAGCTTAAAGTATTTCTTCGATCAGAAGGAATTAAATATGAGGCAGAGGCGGTGGTTAGAAACTGTCAAAGACTTTGATTGTGAAATACATTACCACCCCGGGAAGGCTAATGTAGTGGCAGACGCGTTGAGCCGAAAGACAGATTATACGCCTATTCGAGTACGATCGATGCAACTAATTGTGACATCGGGTTTGCTTGAACAAATCCGGAAATCTCAAATTGAAGCAATCAAGGAAGAAAATGTGAAGAGGGAAAGGATAGTTGGGCAGCTAAAAGACCTGGAGGATGATAACCAAGGATTGAAAACTCGATTTGGGAGAGTTTGGGTTCCAAATACGTGTGGGGCCAAGGTGCGTCTACTTGACGAGGCCCATAGATCTCATTATTCAATTCATCCGGGGACGACCAAAATGTATAATGACTTAAAACAAAACTATTGGTGGCCCGGAATGAAAAGAGATATTGTGAAATATGTGGAGAAGTGTTTGACTTGTTTACAAGTCAAAGAGGAGCACCAAAAGCCATATGGTAAGTTGCAACCGCTGGATATCCCAGTTTGGAAATGGGAACAAATCACGATGGATTTGTTAACCAAATTGCCCAAAACCAATCGTGGATTTGATGCTATATGGGTAGTCGTTGATAGATTGACAAAAAGTGCTCACTTCATTCCGATTCGTGAGACTTATACATCCGAGAAGATGTCGGAGGTGTACACCAATGAAATCATAGCACGTCATGGAGTGCCGATATCCAAGAGCAAATGGGAACTAAATTGTTCATTAGCACTGCTTACCATCCACAAACGGATGGGCAAAGTGAGAGAACGATACAAACGTTGGAAGATATGTTTCAGGCTTGCATTATCGACTTCAGGGGTAGTTGGGATGTCTATCTACCCTTGGTAGAATTCTCATATAACAACAGCTATCACACGAGCATTAAAATGGCCCCTTACGAAATGTTATATGGAAGAAAGTGTCGAACCCCGGTATGTTGGGGAGAAGTGGGTCCACGAGGACTAGCTCCTACTGATATAATCCGGACTACGAATGAGAAGATCGACTTGGTCCGAGCTAACCTAAAGGCGGCTCAGGATCGACAAAAAGCGTACGCAGATAAACGGAACAGACCAATTGAATTTCAAATTGGCGATAAAGTAATGCTAAAAGTATCGCCATGGAAAGGAATTATACGGTTCAGAAAAAGAGGAAAGTTGAGTCCGAGGTTCATTGGGCCATTCAGGATCACTGAACGGGTTGGTGAGGTAGCATATCGCCTTGAACTACCCGAGGAGTTGAGTGGAATTCATAGCACATTCCATGTGTCACATCTCCGAAAATGCTTAGCAGACGAAACTGCTCGTATCCGCTATGATGACATCGAGGTGGATAACAGCCTCAACTATGCAGTGAGGCCAATTGCAATTTTAGATCGAAAAGAGAAGAGTCTGAGGAACAAAGTAATTAACCAAGTGAAGGTTAAATGGGAGCACAGGAAGGGTGCGGATACCACGTGGGAATCCGAAGAAGAGATGCAACGGCTCTACCCTAAACTATTTGGTACGTATTACGGTTTCGGGGACGAAACCCTTTTTAAGGGGGGTGGACTTGTAACATCCCGAAAATACAAAACTTTATATTAGAATTATAAAGTGTAAAATAAACAAGAATAAGCTAACTAGGATAAATAACCCAGTTAGTTAGGAGTCTTGTAGTAACACATGAATGAGTTAAAAAGCCAAAGATATAAACTAAATAAGAGTGGAGGGACCTAGGTTGTCAAAATTTAAACTTGTATTATCTAATTTAATAAAAAAAAAAACAAAACCAAACACTCCATTAAGGAGGTCTGGTCGATCAGAGCAAGAGAAGGGCGACCCCCACCCTCCAAAAACCCTAGAAATCACAAATTCAAGGCATAAATCAAGTCCAAATCGAAATCTAATCATGGAATCATGATCACCTTGTTAAAGGGGTCATAAGGTATGTCAAATTAGGTCATTTTCATTCGATTCAAAGTTCATGCATGTGATTGAAATCGAGTGTAGAGCTTGATTATGTGTTGTAAACATGAAGTTGGAAGTGACATAAGGTTTAGGGACAAACCCTAGACGATTTCTTGTCAAATTCTTGCATGATAATTGTATAGATCAAAATCACCATAGTGGGTGATTAGTATGTTAGTAGAACTTGATGAACACTAGGATTAAAACTCTTGTTCTAGTGTAAACTGAAATTATGAGGAAAACTCTAAGTTGTAGATGTTAACATATAGACATGTAGTCTAATTGAAGTTAATTAGGGTGATAAACTCAAGTCATGAACTTGGTTTAAATCATGTAAAAATCTGACCCGCTAGGTGTTTGATAAAATGCCTAAAAGAGGGTTAAAATGTTAAAAGTTGGGTAAAACGCAGATTTGAATATGTTAAGAAATAAGGCGTTAAAGCTTATGAAAGAGTTCTAATCTTGTTATGAATTGAACTCTTTAGGCAAGGAATCCGGAACGTCAAGTGGACACGCCGGAGGTGATACCCGCGGAAAAGGTGTGCTTTAAAGGTACGTGGCTTAAGCCCCGTTAAATTATGTGTAAATGTTTAGTTTTGTTGTGTGAATGATGTTGTAGTGTAATGGATGCATTTGATGCGTCGTTAAAGTGACGAAATACACTCGACCATCAAACGGGTCAAAGTAAAGACTTGGAATTTAGTCTGGCTAGTCAATGAAGTGATGGTTTTCACTAAATAGCCAAACGGGTCAAAATGATGTTTTTAAAAGAATTACGAGAGTAGAGACTTGAAAGTCTCATACTTCGTTAAATGATGAATTGTACCATACCAATGATTTGGTTATATTAATATAAGTATAAGAACCCGGAATTTGGGTCAAACAATAGAAGTTAAATGAAAAAGGGTCGTTTGAAACGGAATGCTTGAATTCCGAAGAAACAAGTATTAGCCCTAAGGGAACGCAAAGCCATAGAATGGCGTGTATACACCAAATATATGAGCCCGGGAAAATGGGTAATTATGTCTAAAAGGTCTTAAGAATGGAAAAAGAGGTGTTATGCACTTACACTAATGGGATGGATAATTGAAATAAGGAAATTGTGAACCGATTGTCGGTATCTCGGTTTCCGTGTTGTGATATTTACATGGTTGAATCCGAAATTTTATTACGGACTCATAGGAAAAAGAATCGGTTAAAACGGACTAGCGAGTGAAAAGTTATGACCGGTTAAAGTTAGAATTTTGATAATTTTCGGAGCTGGGCAAAACTGCAGGATTTAAACCTGCACCTACTGGAAAAAGCGTTCCCCCGCGCCACGCGGAGGAACACATGAATACCCCCGCGATACGCGGAAGACGTCGCGAGTCGCGACGGATTTAACGTCTCTTGACGCGACACGCGGGAGGATCAAAGTCAGAATTTTTATTTTCTTTTATTGAATTGATGCTGGAACTTGTTTGTACGTATTATGTCAATGCCAAAACTAATGATTTTAGTGGTTTTGACCTTAGGTGACTATGGTGGGCTTCCGGATGGCGGTCAAGCAATGTCGAAGAACCGAACACGTATTTTGTAGCTTCCGCGTTAACTTAACTTTGTTTAGACAATGATTTTGATGTAAATGAATTATTAACCATGTCCTAAGCTTTAAACTAGTCGGTAGCTGACTAGCAGAAGTTACTTTAAACTCTCGTTTTGTACTTAACATGATCATGTTTGGTATTTCGAATTGAAAATCTTTTGTAAATTGGGATTTTAGTATAAACTCATGTAATATATTAAGTAATCTCATTATCATAAAAAGGGTGTTACACCAGGTATGTTGGACCTTTTGAGATTATTAGAAGAATAGGACCTGTAGCCTATCAGCTACAACTGCCAGAGGAAATGGCAGGAATACATGATGTATTTCATGTATCTAATCTCAAAAAGTGTTTAGCTGATGAATCACTAGTAGTACCTCTTAAGGATATAGAGGTAAATAAACAACTCAAGTTTGTAGAAAGGCCTCTACAAATTGAAGACAGGAAAGTCAAGAATCTCAAGCATAAGAGACTAGTTCTGGTCAAAGTGATATGGGACTCCAAAAGAGGACCTGAGTAAACATGGGAGCTTGAATCTGAAAAGCAAAGGAAATATCCACACTTGTTCCAGTAGATCTCGAGGACGAGCTCTAAAACAAGGTGGGGAGGATATAACAATCCTCAAGAAAACCGACACCCTCGAAATATTTCTGACACCCTAATATATTTTAAAATATCCCAATACGTCCCAAAATACACCCCATGCGTGAAAACGGGACCCGAATACCCTAAATATTACCAAAAATAATTAAAAATCAAGTTTTTAAGTTGTCGCAGGCCACGTAGACTTCTTAAGGGTCTTACACGGGTCGCGTGAGATCCAAAGTTGTGGCGCAACCCGGTGATGACACGTGTCATCATCGTGGCGAGTCTAGTGCTGACCCGGATCAGCTACGCGCTGACCAGGGTTTGACGCGGGCCGCGTAGCCCTTAGGCTACTCTTACGCGGGTCGCGAGAAAGTCAGGTTTCAGCACTATAAGTAAAGGCCATCAGATCTTCAGTCGAACTCGCTCACAACTATTTTCTTTCTCTCAAATCTGAATTATAGGCATAATACTCGGGTATTATACCCCCCCCCCCTAAATAACGAAGTTCTGCTCCGTTGTAAGTATTATAACCCCTGGATACGTATTAGATACGCTGCCCGATTGATCTAGGGTTCCGTAACGGCTGTCGTGGTTCTGCCCGACGTAGTCGTTGGAATGCCGTCTCGGGGAGGGTATTACTAATGTTAAAATGGGTTATTATACTAACACATGTGCATTTGTGTAAATTATAGATTGTCACCAAGAAACCCTTACGGAAAATCTAAGACAGCAATGTGAGTTTATCCGCTTTTTGTTAACCTTTTTGTAAATTGTTTTTACAAAACCTCACTTAATTAATTATATCTAAAGCAGTTATTGTGTATTTGTAAGAATACAATTATCATGAGTATGTTGGGGTTTTGTATACAAAATTTGTTACCACCTGGTCAAGGAGTAACATTTCCACAAGTCGGGTCTGACAGTACCATGGATGTTAATTGATATAACTTGGAAACAAATGTAATTGCGAGACCGCCCTCAATAATGTACAATGGGTTTTATTTAAACTTGATTAAACTGGGATTCACTCACCAGTATTTCCCACTCACAAATGTTTTTAAAAGGCCTTTCAGGTAACAAACTGTGAAAGCCAAATAGAAGCCAGCTGGACAGCACTGAAGGCTTGGAAAAGTGGCAATAAAGTTACCTAAAATAAAATAGATGTTTTTATTAAATAAAATAGGATTTATTCCTATGAAAACGTGTGTACTGCGAACTTGGGTTTATCCCATATGTTTAATATTATGGAAATGTGGTATTTTACTCTGATTAAATATTTCCTAACTATGGTCCTGATGAAAAATTCCGCTGCCAAATTAGACAATACGTGATACCACCGAAACTGGCTCGCGGCCGCCCGTTCCCGGGGATTAGGGATCGAGGGTTGCGACATTCGGTTATGGAACCCTTCAACCATATCCATAACCGACTTATCAGTTAATCATAAATAACATTATCTGTAATTGTCGGTTAATATCAATTATTGGTTCGGTGGCACTTCGGTTATCGGTTAATTTTGGTTAAGGTTTGCTCACCCCTAGATACCGGTACTGATGTTTTTTAGTCCGAAGCAGTGTAGGTGTCAACCACTTCTTCGTATATGCCAAAGTCTCTCCTTATATCTTCTGGTTCCAACTCCCTCATACATTCGACACGTAAAATTGTCTTTGTTGTCGTCCCCAAACATGCCATTCTTCTTCATGCTGTCTTTTTTCTCTGGATATTTGATGTGTGTAAAATGCAACATATAAATTACATCAAATGAGGCATAAAACTAACATTTTTTTAGTACTAATGTTGGAAAAGTGTGCTTTTGTCTTCCTTTTGTATTTTCAGGACTAATTGAGCTTAAATGAACAAAAGGAACAAATTAAATATGCAACAAAATCTAACATAAATACAAAGAAAAGGAATTAACGTGGCATGTAGGGATGGCAATGGGTCGGGTTCGGTTCGGGTATTGGTAATCCCATACCCGTACCCGGTTATAAAATCACGTCCCGTACCCGACCCAATACCCGTCGGGTATTTGTCGGGTAATTACCCGTAGGTTGTCGTGTAATTGCCCGTAGGGTATCGGGTATACCCGCAGGTATCGGGTTTACCCATTAGTTTGTTAAAAGATATATGTTGGGATTTCTAAATACATTTTTACTATTGTAATTATTATATTATTTTATTTATAAACAACTATTATAGATTAAAAATATACATTACATACATAAAATTTTTATCATAAATTAATAATAAATTTTTAATACTTATATACTCACATGCATATACTTCACAACATACAAAATATAAATACTATTATCAAATGCATATACTAAAAGAAAATTTATTTTTTCACGTTATGACATACTAAAATAAATCACTAATAGACAAGGTTAATGGAAAATAAAAGTATAAATTAAAAAACTCGGGTATATGATCGGGTATATAGTTCGGGTAAACGGGTATGTGGTTTCGGGTAATCGGGTCGGGTATCACCAAATCCCATACCCGCGAAAATTTTTAAAACTAATCCCATACCCGGCCCAATACCCGTTGGGTATCGGGTATACCCGTCGGGCTCGGGTATTTTTGCCATCCCTAGTGGCATGCCCGACCCCTCGACAGCATCTTCCCAAGCAAAAACAAAAAAAAACAGAAGGCTGACCACGACCCCGTGCCCAGCGGACACGGGGGCGTGGCCAGGTGCCTGCAGAAAAGACAAAGCTATAGAAGCTTCTATTCCCAGCACTGGGGCGTGCCCAGCTCAACACGGGTCGTGGTCAACGCTAAGATTCGCAGAATCTAGCAAATCTTGATAGTACAGATACGTTTCTGCACACGGGGCCGTGCCCAGTGAACACGGGGGCGTGTGGAGCCTAATACAGACAATTGCAAGAGGTGGAAGTCACAAGAAGTCATTAACCCTACCGGGTGGGATGACATCCCCGCGGAACCTCCTCTTGATGACTTACAAGAGGTTCCGGTGGAAGTCACACCCCCGCAAAACAAGGACGCCAATGAGCCCGCTTTCCTTCTCCCTCGGGAGATAGAAGAATGGCTTAACGATGAGTGAGGGGCCCTTTCCGAAGGAGTAGTTCTTCAAGCCGCATTCAAACGAAAAAATTACCTTTTCGGAAATTTTGCTATTAAAATAAAATTATATAGGCTAGGACTTCTTTGAGGTTTGAGATTTCTTGTGTTTTATGACCTGCTTATCCAGATTTAGTTTATGCTTTTATTTTCTAGGAAATTATGTAATTCACTCTTGAATGAATGATGGTTTCTAAATATTAAATGGTGTTTGGATGATGTTGTAATGGTCAAAACACACTCGAAATGGTGGAGGTTACTAAGGGAAACTTGAACCCACACCCCATGCACAAAAACAGAGCATCCCGACAATTTTTCTTCATTACAGCAAGTTCAGCACGGGGCCGTGCTCACCCCAACACGCTCACGTGCCCAAGGTTCTGCAGAAAACGCCCAGTTCAGGTAACTGGACATGGGGCCGTGCTTACTGAACACGCCCCCATGCCCAGCCTTCTGTTGATTATGATACTGGCGATCAGAACACGGGGCCGTGCCCGGACCAACACGGGCCCGTGCCCAGACGCCCAGTAACATAAAATTTTGTTTTTAAACACCTTTTTACACATTCAATCAACCTAAAAACTTATTTTTAGGACACATTGAGGACAATGTGTAATTTAAATGTGGGGGGGGGGGGGATGCTAAAACCTTGAATTTTGCAAGTCCTAAAAACAAGCCTTACACAAAACTCTATTGAAACCGCTAATCACCCCAAAGTTTTTCAAAAACTTTTCATTTTTTTTACTTGTCTTGGTTTAATTTGGGAATAACAAGTTCCAAAAAGGTTATATTTTTACAAATTTACAACCGATAGCGTCGTGATAAAAAGAACCAACATAAGAAAATTATGAAACGGCATGACAAATCTAGTTAAAATTTGATTATATATACTTGATCACATTATAAACTTATTCCCACAAAAAGTGAGTTTTGAGCCTTTATTAAGCATACAAGCATACATCTTTAAACTAAATGCTCATTTTTCATTTCTTGTGTGAATAGCCGCTTGGTTTCTTACGACTCTAGAACTTGCCATGACAATACATTCCCGGTCCTTACCAACTTAAACCCAAGTAAGTAAATGATGGAGGCATTAGGACTAACCATTTTCTTTTCAACACCATTATTTTTCATTTTCTTTCCACCTACCCAAAATCCCCCTAGTTAACCCCTTTGAGACTAAATCTTTTCATTTATAAACCCACAAAACAAACACCCTTTACTCACCAAAACCTTTTTCTTTTAAACCCTTTATTTTAGTAAAAAGCCCAGTTTTCTTGTGACGATTCCTTATAAAAAATGAAGTGTAGCAATAAACAAACAAGTTCCTCAAAGAAACTTGGTTTGAAAATGCTTATTTTGAATAAAAGTCACCCAAACAAAAATTTTTACGACGACCGACGCTTTTTACGCTTTTAGCCCGTTTTACTAACCACTAACCCAAAACCACCTACCTTTAACCCAAGCCTAACCCTTCCAAAGTCCTCTTGATATTTACAAAGGTTTATAGTTAAAAAGGAGGAGGATTGATTGCTTGGCAAGCATATGGTAGAAATAAGTTCCACGCCGGTCTCGAGTGTTTCACAAAAATACATCTTCTGTCACACCCCTTTCTTAGGCGGAAGCACGAGGTGTGATCATGAAAGGTTCTCATTGCATACGAAAGGTAAACATACTACATGCTCGTAAAAATAACTTCAAATACCAAACATTTCATAATTTGAAAACATAAGTTTAGCGTTTACATAGCGAGATAGCATAAAACATTGTCTTAAAAGTTTACAACTTTATTTAAACATAAACATAGATGACATCCACAAGCATGAGTAAGGCCGCGCGCACATCCATCCTAGTTACCTGAAATACATGTGAGTTTTTGGAAAAACGTCAACATAATGTTGGTGTGAATTCACACAATATTTGTATTTCACGTTTGTATACTTTGTATGAAATCATAATTTGTATCTTGTATAAATCAAGTATTTCTATATGTATCAAGTGTTAATGGGTTGCAAAGCCATTAACATGTGACACAACATAGGAAGTCATCAAACCATAGGCATTTTTCTGTAGTTGATTCACGACTGAGACACAAAAACACTGCTCGGTACTAGTTGTCACCAAGAGTGGGGCTGCCCTGAAACCCATTAGATCTAACATTTTGTTCTGCGGTCTTAGTATGTACACGATTAATGGTGCTTATGGTACCCTATTCGTGACACGATTTCTCGTATCATTCTTGTATATACCATTTGTAAACATTGTAATATTTGTAACATGTATTTCACCCCCGAAGTTATAAAACTAAAAACAGTTAAAAGAAAAGGGGGAGCATGAACTCACAACTTTGCGTTCCTTGCATCGTAAACTTCACCGGATTTGCTTAATTAACGTCGTGACCTATACGTGTTTTCTTAACGTTAGTCACTAGACTTGTTTCGTACAAGTACAAGTCACTGTCTTTTATGTATATTCTTGTGTTAAAAATATTCTATATTTTTAACTAAGTGTCTTACTTATATTATTTTCTCAAAAATAAATATAAGTTTCTTGTATTTTGCACTTTGCACCCGAGTTATGTATTTTGTATGATGTATATATTTTTGTTACCAAAAATTATGACGAGGTTTGTATTCGAAAATCATAGTTTAGAACACACTAGCAAACATTTGTCTATAAAATATTTACTAAGTGTTAGGTTTTTCAGAAAGTCTCGCCATAGTCTCCTTTGTAAATGGAGGTGTCCATGCTTAATAGCATATCATTTTCTTTTACATATATCCCGTAGATTGTTCTCACATAACCAACCCGACAATCAGACTTGCAATAAACTACTTATGTCATTTCAGCTTTATTCATCAAAACTGGACTGTTTTCGAGCATTTTAGCAAAATAGTTAACCTTCTCCATAAATTCCCAAATTTTTACAGAATGTCATATACGATCCAGATTTTATTGTGTAAACATTTCGGGGTCCAGTTCATTACCAATATTTTATAAAAATTTATTTCCCGGACTGCAATCAGACTTGTCACTTTCTGACTGCAGTCTACAAAATAATTCACTTAAAATTAATCGTAAGTCCGATTGACGAAATTCCAGTGGGAGAATTACGGCGACAACAGTGACCATCTACAGTAAAAATTTCATGAGCTGATTCTACTCAGTTTTTAAGTTATGACTCCGAACACAGCACACTTTTTCAGCAGTAAAATCGCAGCTTGAGCTGCTGTTTAAAAACAGTTCCTTAAAAATAGTAAACGACCTCGAAAAATTACGATTCCAGTTCCATTTGTTCGGTTGTTCAAAAATACATAATTTAGACTCCATAAATTTAGTTTTTCGATTTAAATTGACCCAGTTACAGCCTGTTGAAGTTGGCTGGAAATTCCAATCAGCATGCTGTTTATAATGTAAAAGTTACTAAAAACGCATCAACAAGGGTCCTAACCATGGTTTATCGATGATTTAATGATCAAACCTTATGCATGCTTTAACCAACCCTAATCCAACCTGATTTCAACTTCAAAGAACTTTTTATGTAGGGTTTTTATGTAGAGTTCCATGTTCATCTTTTTAGTGTTTTAGTTTTGTGATTTGAACCTTATCATCCTATTACATAACATAACCAAGAACGAGATGGAACGAGGTGTAGAGACTTACCACTAGCTTCAAGCTAGGGAAGAAATCTAGTGCAAATATGTAGAGAGAAAGATGGTGATAAAGACTTGAACAAAGCTTTCTTGAGAGCCCTTCAACTTGCACTTCTATGGATGATCTTCAAGCTTGGAAAGGGGACTTGTAGTGAAGAAGATGAAGGTATGAAAGAGATGGGGGGTGGGTTCGGTTATGAAGAACCGAAAATAGGGAGAGAGAGTGAGGTTGAGTGTGGATCTTAAGGTGATGATGAGGATTTCTTGGAATTCATGAGCCACCCTAACCCTAGTGTCATGATATTCTAGATTTTGGCCAACCAAAACTTGAGAGAATAACATAAAATCTAAATAAAATATAATGTAATGATGGGGTGGGTCCCAATGGCTGGAAATTCGGTGGGGGGGGGGGGTAGATTGTAAAATTTGCAACTAATATGTAAATGGTAGTTACATCTCAAGTATGATTCATATATATTAGTTTGTTGGTTTTTAATGGGTGTTAAGATAAACGAGGATCAAGACTAGCCAAGAAATAAATAACAATGTGTTTGGCAATAATTTGGTGTCCCGGGTAATGTCCGGTTGTTCGGTTAAATACCGTTCCGTTAAAGTGCTAAATTGCACCGTTTAGTGTCCTTTTGTAACCCTTTTAATTCCCAAAACTTAGGGAAATATTTTGGACGATAAGACATAATTTCTGCATGATTTTTATATGCTTAAAAGCTGGTCATAGCTGAATTTAATAAAATTCTGCACTTACAGTGCGTTTCGGGTGCTTTTTAGTGCGTATTTTAGCTTTCGGAGCGTCTATATGTTAACCCTTGTATGTACTCTAGGGTTTTAATGTATTTTTTACGTTGGACCTACACCTAGGCCTCAGTTCCAATGTCTGAGTGCTTTCTGCAGAGTTGTTGACATATTGTGTTTTACCAGTGAGTTTACTAGTATTTCTGACGCAACGCTCTTGTTAAGGCTTAAAGTAATATTTTGTAGTATTAAACGTGCATGAATTCACTTGTATATAATGTAATCAATCAATGTTGACGTATAAGCACATAATTGCAGTCATTAAGTAATAATTAAAGAGTACCGAAATTACCGATTTTGTGCCAGTTGTCACATCTTCGGCCGAGTGTTGAGTGATCTCCCGTGAGATATGTGAACTTGTATATAAATGGAATTTTAAAGAGGCATGTGTCGCAACCCCCGATCCCTATCTCCCGGGAACGGGCGGCCGCGAGCCAGTTTTGGTGGTATCTGGGTTAGTCAATTATGGCAGCGGAATTTACATCATGACCATAGTTAGGAAATATTTTATCGGAGTAGAATACCACGCTTTTATAATATTAAACACATGGGAAAATCCCAAGTTTTAAGTACACACATTTTCATAGGGATAAAACCCTATTTTATTTAAATAAAACATCTATTCATTTTAGGTAACTTTATAGCCACTTTTCCAAGCCTTCAGTGTTGTCCAGCTGGCTTCTATTTGGCTTTCACATTTTGTTACCTGAAACGAGTTTAAAAACATTTGTCAGTGGGAAATACTGGTGAGTGAATCCTAGTTTAATCAAGTTTTAATAAAAACCATTGCACAGTATTGAGGGCGGTCGCGTAATTACATTTGTTTCCAAGTCATACTAATTACCACCCACGGTACTGTTGTCTCGACTTATGGTCATGTTACTCCTCGCAAGGTAGTAACAAATTTTATATACAAAACCCTAAATATACCGACGATTATTATATCCTTACAAATACTCAATAACTGTTTAATATATAATTAATTAAGTGAGGTTTTGTAAAAACAATTTTCAAAATGGAGATTACTCACATTGCTGTCTAAGATTTCCTTTAAGGGTTCCCTGGTGATTATCTATAATTTACACAAATGCACACGTGTTAGTATAATAACCCATTTTAACATTAGCAATACCCTCCCCGAGACGGCATTCCAACGACTACGTCGGGCAGAACCACGACAGCCGTTACGGAACCCTGGATCAATCGGGCAGCGTATGTAATACGTAACCGGGATTATGATACTTACAACGGAGAAGAACTTCGTTATTTTGGGGGATATTATACCCGAGTATAGTGCCAATTATATAGTAATTCGAGAGAGAAAGTGAGAATTGAGCGACGGAAACTGAATGCCCGATGCCTCCTTATATAGGGCCTGATTTGTGTTTTCACGCGGCCCGCGTAAAGTGAGGCCTCGGGCTACGTGGCCTGCGAGGCTCCCCAAGGTAGGCCCTAGCTTGTCCGACTCAGCCCTAGCTTCGACACGCTGCACGACACGTGGCAGCACCGGGTGCGGCCCTGACTCCCTGCTGTCGCGGCCAGCGTAAGGTTAAGGGGGTGGCTTACGCGCCCCGCGAGAGACCTATTTTTCTTGTTTTTATTTAATTTTTATAAAAATAGAGGTATTCGGGGTCCGTTTTCGCGTACGGGGTGTGTTTTAGGACATATTAGGTATTTTAAATATATTAGGGCGTCGGAAAAATATTTTGGAGGGTTGTTATATCCTCCCCACCTTGTTTTAGAACTCGTCCTCGAGGTCTATTGGAACAAGTGTGGATATTTCCTTTGCATTTCTGATTCAAGCTCCCATGTGTACTCTGGTCCTCCTTTGGAATCCTACTTCACTTTGACCAGAACTAATCTCTTGTGCTTGAGATTCTTGACTTTCCTGTCTTCAATCTGTAGAGGCCTTTCTACAAATTTTAACTGCTCATTTACCTCTATATCTCTAAGAGGTACTCTCAGTGATTTATCAGCTAAGCTTTTCTTGAGATTAGATACATGAAATACATCATGTATCCCTGCTGATAAGCTACAGGTCCTATTCTTCTAATAATCTCAAAAGGTCCAACACACCTGGGACTTAGCTTTCCCCTCTTGATGAATCTTACCACTCCTTTCCAAGGAGAGACTTTTAATAACACTTTATCTCCTACTTGAAATTCTAACGGCTTTCGCCTGTTATCAGCATAACTCTTTTGTCGATCACGTGCTACTTTCAGTCGTTCCTTGACTTGGATGATCTTGTCAGTTGTTTCCTATACTATCTCAGGTCCAGATAGTTGCTTTTCCCCAATTTCTGCCCAATAGACTGGGGTTCGGCACTTTCGTCCATAAAGTGCTTCGAATGGTGCAGCATTGAAACTTGTGTGATAACTGTTATTATAAGAAAACTCTATTAATGGTAAATGATTGTCCCAATTACCTCCAAAATTAATTACAAAAGCTCTAAGCATGTCTTCCATTGTCTGAATTGTCCTTTCGCTTTGTCCGTCCGTTTGAGGATGATAAGTTGTGCTTAGATTCAACTTGGTTCCCATGGCTTTTTAGAAACTTGTCCAAAAATGAGAGATAAAACGGCTATCTCTGTCAGAAACAATTGATAAAGAAATTCCATGTAAAGAAACTATTTCATTTACATACAATTTAGCTAATTGTTCCATACTGAAGGTTTCCTTCATCGGTATGAAATGAGCTGACTTAGTTAGTCTGTCTACAATCACCCAGATTGTATCATTACCTTTCCTGGTTTTGGGTAATTTGGTAACAAAATCCATTGTTATCAATTCCCATTTCCATACTGGCATCTCTAACTGTTGCAGCAGTCCTGATGGTTTCTGATGTTCAGCTTTAACTTGTGAGCAAGTTAGACACTTTGCAACATATACTGCTATATCCTTTTTCATCCCTATCCACCAGAAATTTTTCCTTAAATCCTGGTACATTTTATCACTTCCAGGATGCATCGTATATTTAGACTTATGGGCTTCTTCTAATATACGGTGGCGTAGATTTCCTAATTTAGGTATCCACATCCTTTTCTTATGGAATCTCCAAATTCCATATGTTCCTTATTCTAATTCCTTAGGCCATGGGATATGGGGCTTGGGTTGGGGGAAAACGCCCAAGCCACCATCCCGGGGGCTTGGGTTGGGGCTTGGGTTTGGGCGTGGCCCCTTGGGGCTTGGCTTTTAAGCCGGGCGTGGGGCGGGCTAGCAAGGTGACATGGCGGGCTCTCAATGGTCATGTGTCAACTCATGCCCCCAACCCAAGCCCCACCATACCCCATGGGCGTGGGTTTTTTTTCCCATTCCACGTGTCAACCAATGCCCAACCCAAGCCCCAACCCAAGCCCCACCATACCCCACGGTCTTAATCAATCCTTTTAATTTTTCAGTATCTTTCTTGATTACTGATTCTTGTACTTTCCTAATTTGCTCATTTAAATCTACTTGTAGATTTAATTTAAGTGAACGTACCCTTTTTTTGGCTTTTCATGATACTTTCGACTTAAAGCATCAGCAACTACATTTGCCCTTCCTGCATGATACTGGATATCACAATCATAATCACTAAGCATCTCCATCCAGCGTCTTTGTCTCATATTCAATTCCTTTTGCCCGAAAACATATCTTAAACTCTTATGGTCTGTGAAAATAGTAAACTTACTACCATACAGGTAATGTCTCTAAATTTTCAGGGCAAAAATTATGGCTCCTAGTTCTAAATCATGAGTGGAATAATTCTCTTCATGATTCTTAAGTTGTCTGGATGCATATGCTATAACCTTTTGGCGTTGCATCAACACACATCCATAACCTAACTTAGAGGCGTCACAATAGACTACAAAGTCTTCAGTTCCTTCTGGTAACACTAGTATGGGTGCGTGAGTTAATCTTTGCTTAAGAATTTTAAATGCTTCTTCTTGTTTTGTTCCCCATTCAAACTTAACAGATTTACAGGTTAACTTAGTTAAGGGAATGGCTATCTTAGAGAAATCTCGAATAAATCTTCTATAATAACCGGCCAATCCTAAGAAACTGCTAACCTCGGTTGGTGACTTAGGGGTTTTCCATTTGGTAATTGCCTCGATCTTGGTGGGATCTACATGAATTCCTTCATGATTGACTAAGTGTCCAAGAAATTATACATGTTCTAACCAAAATTCGCACTTTGAAAACTTAGCATAAAACTTTTCCTTTCTTAATAAACTTAAAAGTGCGTGTAAATGCTTTGCATGCTCCTCTTTACTTTTAGAGTAAATGAAATTATCATCTATAAAGATAATTATGAATTTATCCAAATATGACTTACATATTCGGTTCATCATGTCCATAAATACGGCTGGGGCATTGGTTAAACCAAATAGCATGACAGTAAATTCATAATGGCCATATCTTGTTCTAAATGCGGTTTTAGGAATGTCCTCTTCCCGTACCTTTAATTGATGATATCCTGACCGTAGATCGATTTTTGAGAAAAATCGAGCTCCTTGTAACTGATCGAAGAGATCATCGATTCTTGGTAATGGATACCGATTCTTAATCGTGACCTTGTTCAATTCACGGTAGTCAATGCACATACGCATCGATCCGTCTTTCTTTTTGACGAACAAAATTGGTGCTCCCCAAGGTGATGAACTTGGCTGTATGAATCCTTTCTCCAACAATTCGTCTAATTGTTTCTTCAGTTCCTGCATTTCTGCGGGTGCCAAACGGTAAGGTGCTTTGGCATTCGGTGCTGTTCCTGGTTGTAGGTGAATTCTGAATTCAACTTCTCTGTCTGGCGGTAGTCCTGGTAATTCTTCTGGAAATATATCTGAAAACTGAGATACTGCTGGAATATCTTTTAATTCTTTTCCTTTAGTGTTAGTGATTATAGAAATCAAATACACTAATGACCTTTTTCTTATATAACTTGTTGTTTTCATCACAGATATGAATTTTGTGAATCTAGATGGTTTATCTCCTTTAATCGTGATCTTTTCACCCTTTGGTGAATTTACTTGAATTGACTTTTTTGATCACATAAAATACTGGCTTTATTGGCTATTAACCAATCCATTCTTAATACAACATCAAATCCGGCCAGATTCATTGGGTAAAGGTTTGCAATAAACTTTTGGTTTAAAAATTCTATTCTTGCTCCATGCAAGATTTCAGAAATCTTAACGGTTTCTCCATTCGCTGTTTCTACTAGACATTCTTGTGGGAGTTTAGTTAATGGTTGATTGAGTAATTTGCAAAATGAAGTATTAATAAAACTTTGGTTCGCACCAGAGTCAAATAATACTTTAGCAAAAACATCATTAACTAAAAACGTACCGGCTATCACATCCGGAATCATCTTGGCTTCATCTGCAGTCAGAACAAATGCTCTAGCATTTTTGGTGTTCTTGTCATTTATGGTTGGAACTAGTTTCGGACAGTTGGGCCTGATATGACCTTTTTCTCCACAGTTGAAGCACATTCCATTATTAGGCTTCCTTCTACAGTTTTCTTCCTTGTGCCCTGGCATCTTACAGAAATTGCAATAAGTGAAGCATTTTCCCGAATGCTTCTTCTTGCAAGCCTTACAGTAGGGTGTAGAGGTAGAACCTACATTCCTACGGTTGGTATTACCGTAGCGAAATTCCTGGGTAAGTCTTTGAGCTAGGTTCTTCTTTTGATCCTCTTCCCGTGTACGTACTAATTCATCTATCAAGGTATTTGCTAGTTCTACAGCTTCTTCTATGGTTTATGGTCTAGCTGCCTTGACTACATGTCTTATCTCTCCAATCAATCCCCAGATGTAACGGGAGATTAATACTGGTTCAGGTGATGCAAGGGTTGTCACTATTCTAGCATATTCGAAGAATAACGTAGTGTACCCTTTACTATCCATTCCAGTCATCCTAAGGTTTAGGAATTTATTTGTTATCTGGTCTTTTTCATTTGGAGGGCAGAATTTCCTTTCTACCATGTTTTTAAATTCCTCCAATTCCATATTGTAAACCCTATCACTTCCCCTAGTTTGGAGGATAGTGTTCCACCATTCTAAGGCTGAATTCTTAAACAGATTAGAAGCAAACATTATCTTATCCTCTTCTGCGCACTTGCTTATTTTCAAGACTGTCTCAGTCTTTTCTATCCAGCGTAAGGCTGCAATGGCCCCTTCATTGCCCGAGAATTCAATTGGTTTACAAGACCATAATTCTTTATAAGAACAACCATAAGGTATGGTTTTTCTTCTTTTGGGAATGGGTACTTGAAGTATGGGTCCATTGTTTACGTTGTTTTCAGGTTCAGTTGGTCGCTTACTGCTATGCTTACTTTTATTATCCGCTTCTTTAACAGTTTGAATAATAAATGGCATCGTATCTATTATTCCTTGTGCCACTATGTGTTGGATGACACTATTATCCACCGGGTTTCCATTGTTGTCGTTGTTCGGGTTATCGTTATTCAGATTATTGTCATTCTGGTTTTCCGGGTTATTATCCAGATTTTCTTGATTTACTTGGTCGGCCATCTGAATTTTAAACATTTACCACATATTAATATCACAAAATAATATCTTAATACGATCAATCATATGACACGCATTTTGGTCAAAAGCGTCGATCGTTGCGATTTACTCTATTTTTATATATAGTATGCATCTGCTACAAACCAGAACTGGAAATAAAAATTACAATACAACTGAAACAAAATCACACTATTAGTAGGCATCAATAGTTTTTTTTTTCAAACACACATATTATATATATATTATTATATTATTATTATTATTACCATCTCCCTCATCACTTTCACGGATATGGATTCATCCAGAAATCCATATGACGCTCGTCGTACTTCCAGACGAGTCGTTCTCCTACCTACCTCATTCTCTCACTACTTTCTAGAATCTCTTCTCCGAAAGTTCGGAGCTCTTGCACATTTTCTGCACTCATTGGGGGTGCAGGTGCTGGTACTAGATCTGGGTACTGTGGCATGGGTTCTTCCTGAGGATACGGATTCTCTAAGATTTCCCTAATGTATTCATCATTATCGTAGTAGGGATCTAGAGGGTCCAGACCTGGGTAAGCTGCTAGGTTTGGCATGGGTAGGTCTGTCAGCTGGTAGCGTTGCACATAGTCCCTATGATCATCAAACCACGAATCGTTGTCTGGGTCTAAGGGATTGAGTGCTGGTACCCTAGGTATCTCCTTTGGATTAAAATCATGCATTTCTACTTGATTTTCTGGGTTATTTTCTATCTCCATTGGCTGGTTGGGAAACAAGGGTAACGGTTGAGGGGCTACTAGTTGTTCCAGATTTGGGTCGGCAGCTGTGGATGCTAAAATATGGAAGTTTGTTAAACTCCTATTAAGCATGTCTTGGGTGTGGGCATCAGTTTCTCTTTTAATGGCTGCTAAAGCCCGCTGTTCTTGCAACTTCTTCATTCTCTTCCTACGCTCATGTGCTCCCTTACTGAACCATCCTCTCTTTTTCTTAGGGAATGACTCTTCAGACTGAGCCTTAAACACGAATATTCCTTCTACATCATCAGCTGAATACCCTGAGAGGGCAGGCTGTGAAGAGGCGCCTTCACTTCTAGGCGAACCAGACAACTGACGATACGCGTCGGATGGTCCTTGGTCACTCATACTGTAAACTAACAGATAGTCAAATAACACATAACAATAACATGCAATTATGCACGCATTTCCGTAATTTATTTCCTAACAGATTAAATTTTGGTGTCAGCAGAACACTTCTGTGGCTGAATCAGTGGCTTAGCTCTAATACCACCTTCTGTCGCAACCCCCGATCCCTATCTCCCAGGAACGGGTGGCCGCGAGCCAGTTTTGGTGGTATCTGGGTTAGTCAATTATGGCAGCGGAATTTACATCAGGACCGTAGTTAGGAAATATTTTATCAGAGTAGAATACCACGCTTTTATAATATTAAACACATGGGAAAATCCCAAGTTTTAAGTACACACATTTTCATAGGGATAAAACCCTATTTTTATTTAAATAAAACATCTATTCATTTTAGGTAACTTTATAGCCACTTTTCCAAGCCTTCAGTGCTGTCCAGCTGGCTTCTATTTGGCTTTCACATTTTGTTACCTGAAACGCATTTAAAAACATTTGTCAGTGGGAAATACTGGTGAGTGAATCCCAGTTTAATCAAGTTTTAATAAAAACCATTGTACAGTATTGAGGGCGGTCGCGCAATTACATTTGTTTCCAAGTCATACTAATTACCACTCACGGTACTGTCGTCTCGACTTATGGTCATGTTACTCCTCGCAAGGCAGTAACAAATTTTGTATACAAAACCCCAAATATACCGACGATAATTGTATCCTTACAAATACTCAATAACTGTTTAATATATAATTAATTAAGTGAGGTTTTGTAAAAACAAATTACAAAAAGGAGATTACTCACATTGCTGTCTTAGATTTCCTTTAAGGGTTCCCTGGTGATTATCTATAATTTAAACAAATGCACACGTGTTAGTATAATAACCCATTTTAACATTAGCAATACCCTCCTCGAGACGGCATTCCAATGACTACGTCGGGCAGAACCACGACAGCCGTTACGGAACCCTGGATCAATCGGGCAGCGTATCTAATACGTAACCGGGGTTATGATACTTACAACGGAGCAGAACTTCATTATTTAGGGGGATATTATACCCGAGTATAGTTCCTATTATATAGTAATTCGAGAGAGAAAGTGAGAATTGAGCGACGGAAACTGAAGGCCCGATGCCTCCTTATATAGGGCCTGATTTGGGTTTTCACGCGGCCCACGTAAAGTGAGACCTCGGGCTACGTGGCCCGCGAGGCTCCCTAGGGTAGGCCCTAGCTTTTCCGACTCAGCCCTAGCTTCGACACGCTGCACGACACGTGGCAGCACCGGGTGCGGCCCTGGCTCCCTGCTGTCGCGGCCCGCGTAAGGTTAAGGGGGTGGCTTACGCGCCCCACGAGAGACCTATTTTTCTTGTTTTTATTTAATTTTTATAAAAATAGAGGTATTCGGGGTCCGTTTTCGCGTACAGGGTGTGTTTTAGGGCATATTAGGGTATTTTAAATATATTAGGGCATCGGAAAAATATTTTGGAGGGTTGTTATAGCATGTTATGCCCAAATAAGTAATTTCTCTTATGAAACGTTCTAAATAAATCATAACGAATAGGATTGTAAATAATGTAAAAATAAAACCCAATAAAGATCTTGGATTCTCGACACTCAAGACAAGCCCAAAATTTCTCTTCTACCCATTCCATTTGGGTGTGTAAGCCACATAATAAAGAATTTTGCTTGAGGACAAGCAAAGATTCAAGTGTGGGGGTATTTGATGTGTGTAAAATCCAACATATAAATTACATCAAATGAGGCATAAAACTAACCCTTTTTAGTACTAATGTTGGAAAAAGTGTGCTTTTGTCTTCCTTTTGTATTTTCAGGACTAATTGAGCTTAAATGAACAAAAGGAACAAATATGCAGCAAAATCTAACATAAATACAAAGAAAAAGAATAAACGTGGCATGCCCGACCCCTCGACAGCATCTTCCCAAGCAAAAACAAAGAAACAGAAGGCTGACCACGGCCCCTTGCCCAGCGGACACGGGGGCGTGGCCAGGTGCCTGCAGAAAAGGTAAAGCTATAGAAGCTTCTATTCCCAGCACGGGGGCGTGCCCAGCTCAACACGGGCCGTGGTCAATGCTAAGATTCGTAGAATCTAGCAAATCTTGATAGTACAGATACGCTTCTGCACACGGGGTCGTGCCCAGCGAACACGGGGGCGTGTGGAGCCTAATACAGAAAATTGCAATTAATGAAGAAAGAGAAAGAGGGTGGAACGGGGCCGTGCCCAATGGACACGGGGCCGTGTCCGGGTTTCTGTGCAGGCTATAAATAGGGGTGTTTGGTTCACTTCAAAGGCATCCATTGGCAAACCACCTCTCTCCCACTTCACCTCCACTCCACCACCACTACAACCCACATCCACCACCATCATCCATCTTAGAGTGTGTGTAGTAGTCTCGGGATCCAAGATTGATAGTAAGAGTTCTTGACAATCAAAGGCCATGTTTGCCTAAGTCTCTTACATCACTTGGTGAAGACAAGCATTTAATGTAATACTTTTGATTTTTAATCTTTTCGAACTTTTTATTTGGTTTTGTATTAATGACTTTAATAACTAGTTTCTTATGTTGAAGGTGAAACTTTCTTATCATTTGTCTGTGGTGTCTTGGCGTTATTTTACTGTCTATATAAAATAAAAGATTTTCACCATTCATATCTCTACGATCTATATAGAGATATGTTGGCTACCTGGTCGGGGGTTAAGGGAATGGTTTGATAAGGTTCTTGCCTTGTTCAGTGTATAGATCCTGCAAGGACCTGGGTCAAGCTTACTAGGACCTCGTTCAATACCCACTGATATTGGATGGCGGGGGATGCGAATGGTTTGATCCCCTCATATGTAAACTACTATTAATACATTAACCCGGCTACTTAGGATTGTATCCCTGCTGACTAAAACCACTTAGCCGAGGGTAACGTCACCTTCAAAAGAGGGGCCTACCCCATTACGCATTAATAAATTAATTAATTATCTTTCAATATTCCGACCCTTTGGGATTGTATCCTTGCTGACTCAAACCACTGGGCTGAGGGTAACGTCACCTTCAAAAGAGGGGTCTACTACTATAAATAAGATAATCTCTTAAAAAGTGCAAAAGTGCGGAAATCATCAAAGGTTACATTAAAGGCGAGTCGGATCCAAGTGATTCATCTTGTCTATCTGTTTTATTTTTATTTTCAGCATTTTAGTTTTTATTTTCATGTTTAAAACCTTTTCTAAAACTTTTGATTTGATTAGACGTTGAGGATAAAACGGTACTAAAAGCTCTTGTGTCCTTGGGCGACCTTGGTATCTTACCAACGCTATACTACGCTCACGATGGGTGCACTTGCCCATATGTGTGTTTAGTGTTAGTAGAATATCATATTTTATAAATTTAAAACTTGACTAATGTGTTAAAAAGAGCTTAAAATATCAATAAAATATATAACGCTACACACGGATCAATACTTTTCTCCGATTTTGTCCATTCTTTTTCTCTCTTGCTCTCTCAACAAAGTGTGCTTTGAAACCTAATTACTAAATTTAAAATTTAAAATTAACACGATGTACAATCCACTAGTAGAAAAACATTTTTCTTGACACGATAAAAAGTGACGTTGATAGACAAATCATAAAAATAACATGACACGTGTTTGTGTGTCATCTTCTTATAATACGCATTTATGACGCGCGTTTATAACACTCTTTTATTACACGCGTTTACGTCACACATTTATGATACATACTTATGACGTTCATTTATGTACATGTGTCATGCTTTAATTGTATATATAAATATTTTTCTTTGTAGACTTACTAATTTAGGGGAAGGTTCATTTGAGAATAAAATTTAAATGAGAAGAAAAAGAACAAAAGGTAATTTTGTAAAACATTAAATAGTTTTTTTAACTTATCTCATTTATTATCATCTTTGACTAATTAATTAGTCATAAAAACTATCATCCTCCACATTAACTTTTTTTTATCTACACACATCAAAAGTTATCCTACATATTTCAAAATTTATTCTACACGTTGAAATTTATCTTACACAACTCGTAATTTATCCTATACACCTCGTAATTTATCCTACATTTTAAATCATTTTATTTTATGTTTTTGAAAAAATATATATTTTGAAGATAAGTTACAAAAAATTTAATGTAGTTAGCTATTAAAAAGGAAGACTACAAATTAATGATCTATGTAGATTTACCAATATACCCTTATTGTAACATCAAATACTTATATTAAATGAAGTAAAATAAAACATTCTTATTGGTTGAAATTTCTTCTTTTTTCTTCTTACAAAAAATTTCTTCTTATTTGAACTCTCCACTACTAATTTAACCTGGATACATATATAATTACCAAATCAATAAATCCTTTTCTTAATGATAGACAAATCATAAAAATAACATGACACGTGTTTGTGTGTCATCTTCTTATGATACACATTTATGAAACACGTTTATAACACTCTTTTTTGACACGCGTTTACGTCACACATTTATGACACATACTTATGACGTTCATTTATGTGTCATGCTTTTAATTGTATATATAAATATTTTTTTTGTAGAATTACTAATTAAACCTGGATACATATATAATTACCAAATCAATAAATCCATTTCTTAATCATAGACAGATCATAAAAATAACATAACACGTGTTTGTGTGTCATCTTCTTATGATACGCATTTATAACACTCTTTTTTGACACGCGTTAACGTCACATATTTATGACACATACTTATGACGTTCATTTATGTGTGTCATGCTTTTAATTTTATATATAAATATTTTTTTTGTAGAATTACTGAATTGAACCATCTTTCATGTTTTTAAATGAAATCGCCATTGTTTTAGATTCACATGTTCTGTTCAGATTTGTGTCAGCAAATATACATGTATTCCATTCTACCTTACTAATTTGCCAAACTTAGTAGTTAAATCTTTACATGCAATATAAATTCATGATTTCAAACTACATCTAATCTTTCTAAACTATCGATTAGGGTTTCTACATCCAAAAATCAAGCATCAAAACCAAAAATTTCATTTTTATTAAAACAAATTACGATTTTGTCCCGTTTAAATTTGTCTGATACGTTCCCATTGGTCCAGCCAAATTACGATTTTGCCCTGTTTAAATTTACAGCTTTGCAATTAGTTTTTTTTTTCCCTCGCAACCAAATTATGATTTTGGCCTTAGCTCAAATTAACAATTTTGCCAACGTTTTTTGTTTTTTTTTTCCTATCAAATTACGATTATGCCCACCTATGAAAAAATACAGCCATGCGATCGTTTTAGTTTTTTTTTTTTTTTTTTTTACAAAATTATGGTAGTGTTTTGTTTTAATTGGTTGACTCTGAGTAATTTTTTATCCGTATTAGGTGGCTGCCTGGAACACGCTCACTTATCTTGAAAGTTACAATTTTGCCCCAAGTTTAAAATTATAGCATTTCCATCGTTTTCGTTTTTTAGCATAAGTATTGTAGTATTTTGTGTTAATTGGTTGACTCGATGTAATTTTTTTTAGATCGTATTATGAGTAGTATGTACAAGTAAGCGAAACACATACATACATGTTATGAGAGAAATATTCGGCTTAGTGCCCCGCAACACGGGCGGGGCAAAAATTAGTATACTACATTTAACATGGAGGGGAATAGTGTCAGACAGCTGCCTGACACTATTCCCATTGGTCCAGCCAAATTACGATTTTGCCCCGTATAAGTTTACGCCTGACACTTTCCCATTTGTCCAACCAAATTAGGATTTTGCCCCGTTTATATTTACAGTTTTGTCATTAGTTTTGTTTTTTTCTTCTCCTAGCTAAGTTACGATTTTGCTCTCGGTTCAAATTTATAGTTTTGCCATTGTTTTTGTTTTTTTCCCTGTCAAGTTACAATTTTGCCCCTAGTGTAAAATTATAGACATGTCATCGTTTTAGTTTTTTTGTTTTTGACAAAACTATGATAGTGTCTTTTTTTAATTGTTTAGCTCGGTGTAATTTTTATTCGTGCTAAGCGATAGTTATTCTATTGTTTTAGTTTTTTTAGCAAAAATATGGTAGTGTTTTGCTGTAATTGGTTGATTTGATGTAATTTTTTTGACATCGTGTTAAGAGTAGTATGTACAAGTAACCAAAACACAGACGAACATATTAGGAGAAAGAAATATTCGGCTTTGTGCGGGCAAAAACTAGTAGTTGAACAAAGTTGTATGTAAGAACACTGTTGGAATATCTTTTTAGGTGAACATCATTACCATTACAATATTAATTTTATATTATGAATATCATTTTCTAACGTTTATCTTAGTTTCCAAGAAACCGCGTTGCATTTTCCTACTACCTACCAATATGTATGTTTGACCATTTGATGAATATATTATGAATATCATTTTCTAAAATTCATCTTAGTTACTTTCTAAGAAACCGTGTTGCATTTTCTACTACCTACCAGTTTGTATGTTTGACGATTTGATGAATAAGCTATCATAAGCTTTTCATCTGATGAGCCCCGTTGTATGTACATCTGATGATCAACAACAGTGACCATATATTTTGAGATGCCTTCTAGGCACTCTTCATAAATCATTTCAGTAAGCATGTCGTTTCAGACCAGCCAAGAAGCTCAATCGTCTCAATCTTTAGATTGTCTACCACAATGTCGTCAGCTTACGTTTTCCGAAATTCAAGCAGCAACCAATAACTTTGATGAGTCATTGGTGATCGGACATGGTGGTTTTGGCAAAGTTTACAGAGGAACCATCACTAATGGAGAAAGTGTTTTGGATGTTGCCATAAAGCGCCTGGAGTCAACATCTGGTCAAGGAGCTGTGGAGTTTTGGGCTGAAGTTGAGATGCTTTCGAAGTTAAGGCACTGCAATTTGGTTTCTTTAATTGGCTACTGCAATGATGGGAGGGAGTTTATTCTTGTCTACGAGTATATGCCCAATGGAACTCTTTCAGATCGTCTCCATAAATGTCGATTTCCTCTAACATGGGTGCGAAGACTCAAAATATCCATAGGGGCTGCTCGTGGGCTAGAGTACCTTCACCCTGGTGCGGGTATTAGGCAAGGAGTTGTACACCGCGATGTAAAGAGCTCGAATATATTGTTAGATTATAGTTGGTCATCAAAAGTTTCAGACTTTGGGTTATCCAAAATAGTTCCAACAAATCAGCCTTCTACTTATGTCAACACGTTGGTGAAAGGTACATTTGGATATCTAGATCCAAATTACTTTCAAACCAGCAGTCTGACCCGAAAGTCTGATGTTTATGCCTTTGGGGTGATACTGTTTGAACTCTTATGCGGGAGAAAAGCATTAGATACAAGTCTTGATGAGGAGCAAATGGGTTTGGCAACATGGGCTCGAGACTCCATTAAAAAAGGTAGGCTAAAGCAAATTGTGGATTCTGATTTAAGGGGGAGAATATTGTTTAAATGTGTTAAGGAGTTTGCACAGCTAGCCAGCCGGTGTTTGCATAGTAACCCAAAGAAACGTCCAACAATGAGCGAGGTTGTGGTGGGCCTTGAGTCAGTTTTAGCCTTACACGACGAAACCAACAACACATTGGACAGAAAAATATTTGGTTTAAGGTTATCTGCTTTTGGCTTTCTATCTAGTCATGAAAACTCAGGTATGAAGTTCCCTTTATTTTGTCACATTACATATGGTTAATTAGCTACAGCCTACAAGCTAGTACTATTGTCTGGTTCTATTCATCCAACTAATAATTAGAGTATCTGTGTTCTCTGATGTATCCACTTCTAACAAGTTACTTGTTGAACTTTTAGTTGAAGGTAAAAGTTTAACATCCATTGAGTCGTACCTTTATACTGTTGGAGGTGAAAACCATATATTACGCCGGTTTGATTTTGAAACTATCAATGTTGCAACTGAAAACTTCTCTAGATCTAATTTGATTTCAGAAGCCTTCTCTGGTGCCATGTACAAGGTATCCATATGATCACATATATCATTAGATTGGATCTGGGTTTGCCCTTAATTTGTTTGCTGGAATGTTAACTTGATTTTTCTTAATTAAGGGAAAACTGCAAAATGGCCAAGATATAACAACTATTGGGCCTTATCCTCATGAACTTTGTATGAATGAGGTGTCTATACTTGTAAAAGTTGAACATCAGAATTTGGCTCAGTTGCTTGGATGGTGCATCGAAGGAACAAACGTCTACCTTCTCTATGATATCCCACAAAATTACACAACTTTGCGACATGTGTTATCTGGTAAAACTTCAATTTGAATTGTACTCATGATGGAGTTCAAGAACGATTTTTTTATGCCTAGGTGTTATAGAAAAAAATGATGAGTGTTTCTAGGAGGTTTTTGAAAATGTGCTGACTCTAAAAAAGCTGACACCAAATATTCATTGGCAAGTGAACTCCTTGAATATGTTGACATGGCAAAACTCAACGAACGAGTCTGCTTCTTTCACTAGCGAACTTCTAAGAAACCAGAAATAGTTCAAAAATCTCCTAGAAACGCTTATGATCCTTCCAGACCACCTAGAAATAATAAAGAATTGTTCAAGAACAAGCAAATGGCTTATTGTTAACCTTATTTTAATTTTAAGTTAAACTAACTATGATTCTTCTCTTAAGGTTTCATTAAACTTGATGGACTAAATCGAGTCAAACATGTGTATTGTGGTTCGTCTTTGTAGATCACAACCACGCTCCCTTGGACTGGGATGAGCGGTACCGAATATTACTAGGTGTTGCCCGGGCACTTCTTTACCTTCATAAGCATGCTCCAATTAGGGTCTTACATTGTGATGTCAAAGCTACGAACATTCTGTTAAATGAAGGCTTGGAACCGAAACTACGTGGTTTTTACTATGCAGTGTCTGCACCAAACAACGAGACCGATTGCATTGAAATGAACTCGATTTTTGGGACCAGGTAAGCACATACCATCTCTAGTGAAGTTAAGTAACCATCAACTACGAGTGATGTTTAAAACCTTCATTTTATATGTGACAGGGGATATATGGCACCAGAATTTCTAACACATGTTCATGTGTCAACTAAGGCTGATGTCTTTAGTTTCGGCGTGTTAGTTTTGGAAACTATATCAGGGCGTGAAATACGTTCCTACATGAACGAATCCGAGGAGAGTTTTACTCAGTATGTAAGTATGATTAGATTGGATCATAATAGACTTGTGCTTGAATAAGTTATCTTCCAATCAATAGATGATATCCTACTTCTTCAAATCAGAAACCAGTACGTTCTAAACAAATAATAACGTGACATGGATTTTAATATCAATCTATGGATTTTCACTGAATTCAAACAAAAATCTTTGGACTACATTTTTGCATTATTTGACTTCTTAAATTGGAAAACTCAACAAAGAGGTTATTGGGCTTTACTTTTTAACAGAAAAGTTATCTATTAATTAATTTCTGAGTTAAATGCTTGGTTGGTCCTTGTGGTTTTCAAAAATTGCAGACTTGGCCCCAGTGGTTTACTAATTACACGCGTGGTCCCAAAACTTGTCAAAAATGCACTCGGTTGGTCCCCAACCCTAACATCAGTTAAATTTCTCAGTTAAGTCTATGTTAAATGACCAAAATACCCTTGCCTATTAATAAATTCAAGTGGGTCCCATTTTCTAACTCTACCCCACCCCCACCCCCACCTCCACCTTCTTCATCAATGTTTCCAATCCAGCAGAGTTGACATCTGCTTCATCCCTGTTTCCAATCACTCCATGTTTACAATTGTTTAAGATTCACACTTCAAATCTCTCTTTCTACTGCCCTTTCGCTACTGCCGTTGCCCTCCATCTCCGTCACCCTCATCATTATCACGTCAGCGGCATCATCAGAAACAGCCGCCGTCCCCACCTGAAACAACCAATCTGACGGGGAAAACTTGGGGATCTAAAGGAGCTGTGATGGAATAGAATAAGGGAGACAACAAAAAAAAACTTACCGGAGTGGAACACCACCGCCGCCGCCGTGAAACATCATCATCATCATTCTCTTCTTCCCGGAGATCGGCTCCGCGGCCAGTCCCGTCGCCTCTAGCTCTCTCCGTCTGCTCTCTCTCTCTCCGTCTCATCGTCGTAGGCCACCACCGATTGGTGTTGGCCGGCTGTCTATTCCAAGATAACAGGGGCTGGGGGTGGTCCATGAAAGTGATGTAAGGCTTCAGGGGTGTGTATGTGTGAGAGAAAGAGGAGGACGGTGGTTATGGGGGTTCGCCGGAGGAACCTGTTGCCGCAGATCGCCGAAAATCGGGCTCCCTTAACTGGTTCGCATAGAGAGAAGCAGAGGTGAGTGTGTGGTGTGCGTGTTTGGGGTTCAAGGTCTGATGAATGAGACAGGGTTCACTGCCCTTTTATAGTTAGGCAAGGGTATTTTGGTCATTTAACATGGACTTAACTGAGAAATTTAACTGATGTTAGGGCTGGGGACCAACCGAGTGCATTTTTGACAAGTTTTGGGACCACGCGTGTAATTAGTAAACCACTGGGACCAAGTCTGCAATTTTTGAAAACCACAGGGACCAACCAAGCATTTAACTCTTAATTTCTTTAGCTTTTATTATATTAACAAAAAGAAATTCCTATCTTTATGAATAAGTCGCCAAACTTTAAAAATGACCTTTTTGTTAAGACATACCATTGTATTTTAGTGGAATTGTGGGACTATGGCTACTAATATGTTTGTTGAACTTATTAATGTAGATATGGAGAAATTGGGTGGAAGGAACATATTCAAATATAATCGATACCAGACTTTCTGTTGATTCAAGATCCATCGCAAGATTTATCCACATGGGGTTGTGGTGCATTCAAGGAGAAGCTACAGATAGGCCAACAATGGAGGAGGTTGTTGGCATATTTCTTGGCAGCTCATCTATCTATCTCCCTATCCTGAAAGACCCAAATAACTTCTGTTTCAAAAATGATTCTGATGATTGTGAGGAGTTTGATTCTGATAGTGAAATTGTAACTAGATGAGTTTTTGTAGAACTTGACCCTTTGGTGGCATGATTCTAACGCCATCCACAACAAGGAGACTTAAAAGCACTCAAAAAATGTGTTTAGTTAGACGACATATCAAAAAACACTCTTTATTGAAAAACACATAAAACCCACCCAATAAGAAAACTTAATAAACACCAAAAACATTGACATATCATAACCACCTTTATATTTTTTGCCACTCATTTCTCTCTCTACATAATTATTTAATAATTAAAAATAACAATGGCCCCCGCCGAATCTGTTTTTTCTTGTTCTTGGCCAAGAACTTCAACCCAAAAACGAGTTCCACAATAGTAAAATCCGATGACGTAGTGTATATGGAGGCTAAAAACAAGAAATACTCTAAGTACTAAGAACTGGGACTTTTTCTTGTATATAAAATATTAAAAACAAAAAATTGTTGTCCTATTTCTAATCCCAACAACTATTCACGAATGTTGTTAACGAACTTTGGTTTTCAATTGGTATCGGCACGGTACGAACACTCGTTATCACAAGTGAAAGATAAAACCCAAAAGATATAGCCGTGATATCTTCAAAAGGATATCGACATGTGTTTTACCTCAATCGAAAACCACAAAAACGACTATTAATAACAGTGTATTGATGTGCAAATGGCGGTTCGGTTCGATTATCACCTTTAATTCTTTAACCATATCCGTAACCGCTAGCTTCGGTTATGGAATTTCCTTAACCATAACCATAACCGAAGTTTGTCTCGGTTAATAAGTTATGAGACTCGGTTATGGTTCGGTTTCGGTTAATTAACGGATCTAAGTTTGAACTAAAATTAAACTAAATGAACAACCGTTTTTATAAATAGAAAAGAAAAAGAAAAAAATAGCATACACATGCATAAAATGAGTCAAATTTTAAACAATTATTATTTTTTAAACATTTTAAAACTAATTATATAACATAAAAAGCTTTCGCATATGTTTTTTTATCTATATAGAGTTTGATTCCTTAAACATATATATTTTAAATATAGATATAATTTGAAGGCATGTCTTAATTCATTTCGGCTCGGTTCGGTAAACGTTCGGTTATGGAACCCTTTAACCATATCCATAACCGACTTATCAGTTAATTATAAATAACATTATCCATAACTGTCGGTTATATCAATTATCGGTTTGGTGGCGCTTCGGTTGTCGGTTAATTTTGGTTAAAGTTTGCTCATCCCTAGATACCGGTATTGATGTTTTTCAGTCGGAAGCAGTGTAGGTGTCAGCCACTTCTTCGTATATGCCAATGTCTCTCCTTAGATCTTCCGGTTCCAACTCCCTCCTACATTTGACACATAAAATCGAAACAAAAGGCAGATGCATTCTTGCATACTAGAAAAGGGTACAACATGCACCTTTATCTATCAAGAATAAGTTCTTTATGTTCTCTAGATTTTTTGTAAATCAATTTCCATTATTCTTCATGGATTTCCTAACGCCTCCCATATGCTTGACATTCTCGTAAACTTGACAAAGTAAAAAGTACAAAAAAGAACTTATGGGACCATCTTTTATCACTCTGAAAAATATTCTTGCTGTCATGGGGTCGCCACTGTATTATGACAATTTCTGTGTATCTTTTAGCACGGGTTCAAATTGTTAACCAAATTTGCTAACATGAGTAGAATGGCTCGTATAAACAAAAAGCAACGAGAGATGTTACCTCAAGGTATTGAATATTTGCAACTTTGCTGGTTTTCTCAAGCTGAAGCCCACGTGCCAGAAATAACTGCAGCAAAATATTGTTTTTTTTTCAGATTAAAATTTAACTAGTAGATGACCACAATAACAAATTATTTGGCGTAAGTTCAGAAGCTCACCTCAGCAAAAAAGGCCAATATGCTGAGAAAAATCATAAGAACAAAAGAATAGAAGCTAGGCAGCACAAAGTCCTGAAAAAAAAAATTAAATAAATACATTAATGATTGAACACTAGAAATAATCAAATAAACCTTCATCTCCAGGAATCAATAGAAAATGAAAAATATATTGGTTTTACGGATTGATTTTACTATATTTGACATTTGAGTGAGTACTAGACATGCTTGATATATATAGAAAACCAATAAATATAAATAACTAGTATTTTGATCTGCCGCGTCAAAACTTAAAGTAACTCGAAATAATTGACCCGACTCGTTTTCGAACAAAACTTACGTCAAAACGTAGACCAACTGAAAACGCACATGAAAATAAGCATGAAAACGTATTATATTTGACCTGACTCAAACCCGAGAACCAACTTGGATTTATACCGAAACGTACTTAAAATCAAGCATGTAAGAAAATAGAGTTTTTTTACGTTAAAGAATGGTATCACGTGTTCCAGCGGAGTTTATGTTCCCGAGTCTCATTTAACAGGGGAAGGGGAAGGAAAATGAATTAAGAGAGAAAAGGAGGGAAAAGATGTGATTTTTTTCGTGTTCCCGAGTTTAATGAAATGTAAAGGAAAAGAGAAGAAATCAAACATTTTATGTGTTCCCGAGTTAGGAGGAAAAGAAAAGAAAATAACAATTTTACCATTATACCCTTTAAACATAAAACATTTTAATTAGATTGGAGGGTAATTTAGTAATTTATAGGATTTTCTCTCCTAATCTCTCCAATTTGGGAGGATGAATATATGGATAAATTTTCTTCCTTTTTCCCCCCTTTTCCCTCCCCTCCCCCTGTTAAATGAAACTCGGGAACATGGTTTTTCATATTTTCATCTCTTTTCCCTCCCCTCCCCCTGTTAAATGAGACTCAGGAACAGAAAAGTAACTCAAATTTATACCACCTAGTGAAAACGTATTATAGTTGACCCGACTCATTTCCGAACAAAACGTAGACCAACCACAAACGTACATAAAAATAAGCATGAAAACGTATATTTGACCCACGTACATAAAAATAAGCACGTAAAACTCGAGGGTGGTCAAAATGAGATTTACAAAGTTTTTAGAAAGCTGAGGGGGTGTAAGTCGCAATGCTAAAAGTTGAAGGGTTGATTCGGTTGAATACACAAAAAAATGGGTTGGATGGCATTGTTGTAAATTTGGCAAAGAAAAACAATAAAAAATACAGGTTGTGTCTTAGCTCTTAGGTACTATTCTCAAGACACCTTTTGTTATATTAATAGATGTCTTTATAAAATTCAATAATGCTTGTATTTTGAGATAACTACAATAAGCCAATAAGGTATCATTTATCTCATTGGCCACGTCTGGTAATTAGGTACAACCACATTCAAAATTTCAAATATAATTAAATTCAGCTAAACTGATATTAACAAATTACAGTCTTACTTGGGAGATTATCATGCATATGGCCACTGCAGCAGTAGAGAGTAGACCAAACGAAAATATAGTGCCCCTGAAAGAAAAAACGAAAATATTTTTAAAAAATACATTTAACTTGCGAAATAAATATTAAAAAAACAGCAGAATGAGAAAGCCATACTTACACAGGTTGGTCAGAAGCCTTTGCTGCTGCTCTTAAATAGCAGTAACTCACTCCACCAGCCAATGCCGACACTAAACCAATCAAAACCGCAAAAACATGCACACCTTTAGTTTTAGCTTCCACTGATACTCCTGCACAGAAAAGAAACAGATATGATAGAAAATTTGCATAGGTCAACTCTAATCTGTATCGATATATTAATGCACTTCTGTACCTTGTATGCTGGTAGGTGATCCAAGAAGAAAGAGGACCCCAAAGAAACTGAAAGCAATACCTGAAAATCAGATATCAATCATGAAAATAATATTTGCAACTGTTCAAGAAATGGAAGATAGATGAAGTATATGGAACTACCTGGTACAAGAAATACTAAATGTCAAACGAAAAAGATAGTTTCATATGTATGATTGTTAACGTACCTGCTACATCTGCAATTTTCATATTCTCCTTCAAAATGAAGCGTGCTGCAACTGAGGCCATTAGTGGAGTTGTAAAGCTTAATATCATAGCTTGAGACATAGGTAGTCTCTGAATACTGCAAAGAAACGTTTCACCGTGAAATTAAGAGACGTAATCGTACTTTTGGACAAATGCTTAAACACATGTTTGGGATAACCTTAGGTCACAGCAAAGCAAATACCATACTAAAATCTCTATGTTGCAACTTATTAGTGTCTTTTTATAGTTAAGGCTAAGTACGTTTTATAAGTGTGTTGTTTAAGAACTAACGATATAAAAATTGTTATGTATGATCAAGTTTTTAGTATTTTTTTTAATAACGTCTCACATACTAGAAGTCTGGTTTGATTTGATAAATCCAGAAAACATCAATGGGCAAGTACACAAACATGATACTTTCACAAAATAGATTACAAAGAGCATAGAAATGTAGAAATTCAATCATATGCTTATAGATTTCAGATTTAAATGTGATCTATAAATGCCAAAAGGCACAAATGATTTGACACAAACAGAACAAAACCCATGAACAAGAACACATATTGGTAAAACGGGCAGTTATTCACAATGTTAAGGGTTAATGTTTCAACTGCAGCAGGTTCAGAAGGAAGACTTACCAGTAAATGAAAGCTAACAAAGATACACATCCAGTAAGAGCCCTTGAAACTAAAAGATTCCTGACATTTGCAGGTCCAAATATTGGTTCTCCACTTCTTCTTAACCACATAAACGATAATATCGAAATAATTACACATCTTGTAAATGCTACCTCAAAAAGAGGAAGTGATTGAGCTGCCATTACAAAAACAAAATATATAAAATATAAGACGGATCAACTGGAGGCCAAACTAACCTAATGCCATACTATGGGTGGCTTTGCTTTTAGAAAATGAGATTATTAATTTAAAGCACTATTATATTTTGGCACACAACTGACAAAAATAAACTAGCAAGTTTACATCTTTTGGTGTTCAGACACCTTAAAACTTGGCTATGAAGATATCACCTTGGTGCTGAGAGCACTTCTATTTCAAAACAAATGTTCGTTTCAAAATACATCAATGTACACAACTTTTTTTGGTTTTTCGAGATTTTCGTTCTCCCGTGCTAATAACCTCTTAGCACACTTACGGCTTACTGTTACCAGTACCACATTATTTATTTTCTACTATCAGGTACCTCTCACCCACGAAATCTTGAGCATTTAAACAAATAGCACATGGTATTTAATGGAGCGTTGCAATGTCGGTAATCTACTAATTGAGTAATCTAAACAGATATTTACAAAATATAACTAAACATCACACACAAACATTGTTATCCTCCTAGCAACTTATCAAACACACTGTTCCATTATCACAAAAATGAAAATCACTAACCAGAGCAAACATCCAGAAGAACTTCCATTACACAATATATTACAGCCGATGATACCATACACAACAAGCCAGAATACCTAGATCCACCCCAAACCCAAACAACAAACTGCCAAACCGGCGAGGTCTCCGTTTCAACTAACCTTGCAATCTGGTCCTGTGTTGGTAAATTAACTCATCAACTAACAGTTAATCAGTACCGAAATAGTTGACCTATAGGCTAGGGTTTGAGAAATACCTTGTTAGACTTACGTCTAGGGTAGGAGACAGTGAATATATTGATTTTAGGCTTATCTGATTGGATCAAGAGAGGCGTTATCTGATCTTCTGAAACTGGATCGGAAGGTTCGGGAGATGCTACTAGTTCTACTACGTGAGAAAGTTCTCGTTCTCGTTCTCGATCTTGTTCGTGCTCTCTGCCATCAGTAGATATGGAATCCATTGGTTTTGCATGAAGAGAAACCCTAGGTCTTCAGGACTATGTGAATGACAGAATGAGAGTTGTGAGAAAAAAAGATGGTGCTAATTTGCAGAGGGAGGGAGAGAGAGAGAGAGAGAGAGAGAAGACGACAACCACTAGTATCGGTCAATGATAGGAAGGTGTGGGTGGTGGTGACATGCCAACGGTCAACTGAGCTGGCTATACGGGTCCATTTTGCAGGATTGTGGTGTTGATGGGTTGGATTCTGATTTTGGGTGTGCATTAGGCTCTTTGCACAGGTTCTTTTCCTTTCCTAATATTGATCTTGACGGGTTCGTATATAAGGGAGTATCGAGCCATTCTTAAATATTGTTTACTGATCCCCAATTTCTCGGTTGATGAGCCCTGACCTGTTTGCCGTAAAGTTTGTTTGGATAATTTTGGTGAACATGCGCCTCATTACAAGGAGGTTCCAAGATTTAAATATTAAGACATGATTTGGTAAGTGATGTTCTCTGTGATGTGTTAAAACGAGCAGGATCTCGACAAAAAAAGTGGCTCCTGTGAATTTCCTGACATATCCACTTGAAGGGAGGTCTACTCTTCGGCCATCAGATGTTCTTGTGTTTGGATGGACGGGGGAACATGCTTGTGTGAACCTAACAGGAGTATCCCCCTTGTGGGGATCAAGGACAACCAATTCGTTGTTGGCCCACTGTTGAAGGCGAATCAGGGAAAGTTGCTAACCATGAGAAAGTCTATGTTGAAAATCAACACGTTTTCATTCCTTTTGCTTTTTAACAGCATTACATAAATTAAGAAAGGATTTTCTATGTACTTGTTTTGTATTATTTGTTTCGTAGTATAGGACTCAATTGTATTATATATTGTAATCTCTTGTGAATAATAATTCATTGATTGAGAGTCCTTACATGGTATCAGCCAATTAGGCGATCCCCACCCTCCCTCCTCTCTCATCTTCTTCGGCCCACCCTTTAAACCCAAATTCTTCTTTTTTCTGCCTTCTGCCGCCGCTGTGTTCTTCATGGCAACCTCCTCCGATTCCATTCCCCTTCATTCTCTCCTACATTTCATTCCCCTAAAACTCACTTCCACAAACTACCTTGCATGGACACAGCAGGTTACTCTTGCTCTCTCCATGCAAAACCTTCTTGGCCATATTGACGGCACTGCCACCATCCCAGCCGAAACCATCACTGACTCGGAAAAACCTGACAAACCGGTTCCCAACCCTGCTTATGCGACCTGGTTAACCGGTGATCGTTCCGTCTGCCTTCTTCTTCAATCATCACTCTCTGAAGAAGCCATGTCTGAAATCATTGGTATTTCCAATGCTCGTCAAATATGGCTTGCGTTAGAGACTGCCTACAATCAACGCTCTACTGTCCTTACACTTTTGATACATTTGGATCTCTTGCCCCCTAGAGTTGTTGAATTCCTGAAAGAGCTCAGCGGGTCATGCTCAGTAAGTCAGTAACTCATTGGTGCTGAAGAACCGTAACTTTGTTTTCAGTTGGAACGGTTTTGCCATTCAAAAGGGGGGAGTCGTTGTGCAGCTTGTTGTTCGCTTTGTCACATCCCAACTGATGACGGAAACATTGGAGTGAGACGAAAACAAAATTGCAAGAGACATCACAACCACTATTGTGACAATAATTTAATAAATAACTTTTTATTTCATTTCAAAAAGATTCTAGTACAATACATGGAAGCAAATTTCAACAAGTTGAAATCTACCAACTTAACAACAAAACATAAAATTTAACTAGGTGCTTTCTAGCCATCCTACTAGATTCTTTCAACGCATCATCATCACAGACCTACAATATATATTAAAGTAACATGTCAACAAAAAAATGCATTGGTGAGCATACAGGTTTAGTGTACTAGCATACGTATAAAAAGAAATTAATGAGATCCACATGACAAAAACATATACTAAGGCATAATCATAACATGAACTAGCATGCATCACATACGTGTCAACCCAAAGATTCCACTAGCGTAATCTTGTTGTCGCAACAACAAGGCCATTTGTATGATTGTATTACTTAACATAGACCCATAAACGGACGATGTGCTACTCCTATAGTGCTATACATGTTAAGGTAGGCTTGTACGAAGTTAATGACAAAGTATAGTGCAAGAACGGCTTCTAGCATGTATGTATTCCTAAAGTATAAATGTATAAGGCATGTATATTAGATTTGTTTGTATAAATAACGTAGTTGCATGTGTGTATTTGTGTGAGTTTTGATATGGTAATATATATTGCACCCAAAAGTGTGAAAACGAAAATAGGGTCATGTATACTCACGGTTTCTCAAGCTTCCAAAGAATACGTGAGTGGGAGTCTTGAGTGTGAGGAGAACGCCAAGTTAACCTTCAAGATGAAACGGAGGCGTGTGAGTTTCGGTGGATTATGGATTTAGGATTATGATAATGAATAAGGAATGATAATTAATACGAATTTACACGAAAAGTTATCTTTGTTAAGGCACTCGTTTTGGACACCATATCGTGTGTTTTTCACAGGAACTAATTCGCCTATTGGAAGTCAAAGTATAAGGAACCTTTATCTAAAGATAATAATACCATAACATAGAACTTTTAACCATGAGTTTGTTTAAAAATGACGATTCGGTTTAGAGTTCATGTATTATAGTTAGTCTTAGTTTTATTAAGGAGCCAAAAGAACGGTTATGGAAGGAGATAGGATGATGAACATCCATTAAACCTCGTTGTATGATTTACCAAAGCACAAATTCATCAACAAAGTTGATGAATTCGGCTGGTCATGAATAATAATAATAATAATAATAATAATAATTGTTGTTGTTGAAAGTATATGCATTGCATAACTGATATTACAGCATATTAATAATATCTTGTCTCTTTCTATTTTTCACTTTTATTTTAGAGTAAATTGCCATTTTAGTCCCTGAGTTTTGTCCAAATTTGTCATTTTAGTTCAAATAGTTTTTTTTTTTTGCCTCTGAGTCCCTGACTTTTACATTTTGTTGCAATTTTGATCATTTTGTCTAACTCCATCCAAAAACCCAGTTTGTAACAGGGGTATTTTGGGGATTTCCTTAAAAAATGTTTTCAGTTGCCATTTTGATCCAATCAAAAAAATTCCAAAAAATCAAAAAAATTCCAAAAAAATCTAAAAATAAAAAAAAATTCTAAAAAATCATAAAAATTCTAAAAAATTCAAAAAATCTAAAAATCAAAAAAATTCTAAAAAATAAAAAAAAAATAAAAAAAATCTAAAAAATCCAAAAATCATTAAATGTTTCGGCACGAACCGTTTCGACCCGTACCGTTTCGAACCGAACCGTTTCGACCCGTACCGTATCGAACCGAACCGTTTCGACGCGAACCATTTCGATGCGAACCGTTTCGAGCCCGTACCGTATCGAAACGGTTCGCGTCGAAACGGTACGGTTCGAAACGGTACGGGTCGAAACGCTTCGCGTCGAAACGGTTCGGCTCGAAACGGTTCGGGTTCGAAACGGTACGGGTCGAAACGGTTCGGCTCGAAACGGTTCGCGTCGAAACGGTTCGGTTCGATACGGTACGGGTCGAAACGGTACGCTTCGAAACGGTTCGCGTCGAGACGGTTCGGTTCGATACGGTACGGGTCGAAACGGTTCGCGTCGAAACGGTTCGGTTCGAAACGGTTCGCGTCGAAACGGTACGGTTCGAAACGGTATGGGTTCGCGTCGAAACGCTTCGCGTCAAAACGGTTCGGCTCGAAACGGTACGGGTCGAAACGGTTCGTGTCGAAACGGTTCGGGCTCGAAACGGTTCGCGTCGAAACGGTTCGGTTCGATACGGTACGGTTCGAAACGGTTCGCGTCGAAACTGTACGGTTCGATACGGTACGGGTTCGAAACGGTTCGCGTCGAAACGGTTCGGTTCGATACGGGTCGAAACGGTTCGGTTCGAAACGGTACGGGTCGAAACGGTTCGTGCCGAAACATTTAATGATTTTTGGATTTTTTTAGAATTTTTTTTATTTTTTAGAATTTTTTTTTATTTTTTAGAATTTTTTTGATTTTTAGATTTTTTTGAATTTTTTAGAATTTTTATGATTTTTTAGAATTTTTTTAATTTTTAGATTTTTTTGAATTTTTTGGAATTTTTTTGATTTTTTGGAATTGGATCAAAATGGCAACTGAAAACATTTTTTAAGGAAATCCCCAAAATACCCCTGTTACAAACTGGGTTTTTGGATGGAGTTAGACAAAATGATCAAAATGGCAACAAAATGTAAAAGTCAGGGACCCAGAGGCAAAAAAAAAACTATTTTGACTAAAATGGCAAATTTGGACAAAACTCAGAGACTAAAATGGCAATTTACTATTTATTTTACTAATCATATTTGTTTTATTTTGTGTATGACTGTTGAGTGCTGAGTCTGTTAGCTGGATTATTGGGCTAGACTATTGGGCTTCCGTGGACATTAGCTGGACTAGCTGGCTTTCTAGAGATGGGCTTAACAGGATCGGCGCATCTGTGGAGTTTATAATAGCAGCTTATAAGATCAGAACAAAAATTGATATGCGTACAAATTAGTATTCTCTCTTGGGGTTTCTTGTTGTAAACTGAACTTAGGGCTTTGTGATCTTGTTTGTTAGATCAGTCTGTTAAGTCGTTTCAGAGAGTAACAGATCATCGTGTTGATGTTTTGTTGGTAAGGTTGTGAGTTTTTATCTATTCCAGTTTGATTTTTGTACAATTTTTGAAAGTTTTAGTAAAGTTTGAATCATGGATTACCAAAAATTGACATGGTATCAGAGCCATCAGTGTGCTCTGTGGGTTAATCAGTTCTTCGCTTCCGTTTTTTCTTTTCACCGGGATTTGGTGTCTTCTTGGAAGGTTGCATAGGTCTTACAAGATCTGTGTTGTTCTTGTTGGTTGAAGAAGATTGATCAGAGTCAGTTTTGGTCGTTCGAGTGAAGATTTAGGGGTTCTTGAAGTCTTGGTGAATCGGAGCTCTTCTAGAGTTCTTGGGTGAATCGGAGTGTTAGGGTTCCGATTGTTCGTCCGCTGACTTGGATTGGGTGTTGCTGATTCCAGGATCCGGCGAGTTTGACGGAGCTTCGGTCCTGATCCGACGTGTTCGGATCGTTGTTACGACTAAGAAAGGAGTAGAAACAGAATACGACACCGAGCAGTCAATTTCAATCTGGTCTCTATTGATTATTCAACGTTTACAGCACCACGAGACCAGTTGGACAGCATTTCCCCTTAGGGAACCAAAAGCTTGTCCAAATGGGAGCCCCAACCCCCTATTTATAGACAACTCACACTATGTGTCCATCCGATCGGATTGCCATCCGACCGGATGGTCATCCGTCCGGATGGACCTTTACAATTACAGAACTTGTCCAACATCTCTATTCTATACAATATTCAACACACGCTCTATCCAACTATTCGCACAGTGGCAGACGTACGAAATATGCACCAACAGATTCCCCATCGGATGTCACTGTCGAATCGTCTTTAAAACTTTGAGAACCTTGAGCCGTGTTTGAATATTCTGTAATCTACAACTTTTCTGCAACTTCAATCAGGTATCTTGAAATCTGACTATCCAAATTCCCCCTCGATTGATGATTCGGGTTTGCTTTTGCCAAAATAAAGCATGAATTCCCCCTGGAATGAATCTTCAGGTCTTCTGTACAGTTCACGACTCTCCTCTGATTTGCTAAACTGCAACCTTCACGAATAATCACAAACTTGAAACTAATCAATGCAGCATCCTCTGTTTCAACTTTAACCACATCCGAGCTCAGTTTTTGATATCACAAGTTAGCACCACGATCTTCGTATTCCTCCGGCTCGATCTAAGAATGTACAAAAACTCAACCGACAAATGATAGAAACTTCAAATACCCCACTGGTTAACTTCAAATCCGTGATCCCCCCCGAAGATCTGATATCCCGTTTACCGTGATCCACGTTAACGTACCATAAGAATGACAAATCCGTGTAAACAGTATTCTCCACAATCAGCAAATCTTCATCGAAAAACAAATCATCTGGTAATGCAATCTGATCTCTGGAGCATTCGTCCACAATCAGTTTGTGACAACTCGAGTTTCCGACTTTCTTTTTCGCTCTTAGTGCACGTTGACTTTGACTGTGTAGTTGTTTGACTTGTTTAACTTGTAACTGTATACGTTATTTTATAATGAACGCATAGTGGTTGCATGATTTTGTGTTTGGCTGTATAACATGAAACACCTGTTGAAAACTTAAACTGTTTAAAATATGAAAGGACCCGACGAAACAGAAGTTCTGTTTCGCCATATACATCCCGACGAAACTGATGTGTTTCGCCATCAAGCAACTCGACGAAACAGACAGGACCCGACGAAACAGACTGTTTCGTCATAAGCATCCCGACGAAACAGAAGTCTGTTTCGCCAAGCCCAGTTTCGCCAAGCCCATTAAGGGCCCAGAACGGTAATTCGTTCATATTAACGTGAACCGACTCCCTGTTTCACACTTTTAACAAAAATAGAAACCCTAGAACTCTCCACTCTGTGAAGGCGATACCCATCATCAACCATCATCTTTCTCTCTCGAATCCTCCCTTGTTCATCTCGAATATCTCGGTTAGTGCGTGCTCGTCTATATCGGTTTCTTTGTCCCTTGATTTCTTTATACATGTTGTGTTTATGCTCGATTTCTGGATTATAGGAGGGTATGTTGATGATACTCGGTTCTGAATGTTGTTTATATGGCCTGATTCTGAATACACATTAGTATCTTGATAGGAATCGATGATATGATGTTGTATGTTAATCTATATGTTGTACACATAACCTAGGGTTTGTGCTAGACGTTAAGAACTGTGATACTTATGTTATGATGATGTTACGATGATTCTGCGTTGAATGATTACTGTATGATTGAGGAATTGCTGTTTTACGGCTGTTAGGGTTTATGTGTTTTTTTCGCATCTGCTGTAACTGATGTCTGCGAAACTGACTGATCGACGAAACAGAACTCTCGGCGAAACAGGATGTGTTTCGCCAAGAGTAGTCGACGAATCAGAAGTTCTGTTTCGCCAGGGGACACCTCGACGAAACAGAATGTGTTTCGTCACTATATGTGTTTCGCCACTATCTGTGTTTCGCCAACATGCGTGTTTCGCCGAATAGCTGATCTGTGCAGTAACTTGAGTTAATTCTGTTAAGTGTTAACTGGGTTAGTTAACTGCTGTTATGTATAAAGTATTACTTGTACGATTGCAAATACGTGTATTGTGATTGATGCGATGTTCATGATGATTATGTTTACGCACAAACAACTTTAATACAAACTGATTATGTATACGTGCATACCTTAGGACGTGATTGATTAACCGTGAGCACATACTTAGCATACCGAGCGAAACAAGGTGAGTTCACACTCTTTCTAAGGCATGGGATTCCCGGTGGTTTGGGAATGGGTTAAGAAACTAAAATGGAACCTACATATTCTCCTTGGGTAGGATATGTACCGCCATCCTCCATGGGTAGGATGCCAATATAAATCCTATGTATTCTCCTTGGGTAGAATACATACGTTCGTCCTCCTTGGGTAGGACAACAACCTTAACATACAATGGAACCTACATATTCTCCTTGGGTAGGATATGTACCGCCATCCTCCATGGGTAGGATGCCAATATAAATCCTATGTATTCTCCTTGGGTAGAATACATACGTTCGTCCTCCTTGGGTAGGACAACAACCTTAACATACAATGGAACCTACATATTCTCCTTGGGTAGGATATGTACCGCCATCCTCCATGGGTAGGATGCCAATATAAATCCTATGTATTCTCCTTGGGTAGAATACATACGTTCGTCCTCCTTGGGTAGGACAACAACCTTAACGCATGCTCGTCCTCCTTGGGTAGGACAATCACACTCGCTACGGTCCTTGGATTAAGAAGGGCACGTACAAATACGACTAGTCAACACTATTCATCGCACGCATGCCTGGACTGGCAGCAAGGACTAACGCGATACAAATTTCTAAACTTCGCAAACATGCCTAGAGGGCCGCGATGCTATTACTTACGATTTACGAAACGAACATTATAACTAAATAACTAACAGTGAACTCGCTCAACTAGTTGTTGACTCTCTGTTACATGCCTTGCAGGACAATAGGTACTCTTGGAGCTTGCACGGGAGGCGCAGTCGTTGTGGGCACGGACGTGGATGTTTTGTTAAACATTATAACATTTTGTACTTAAACTTATGTTGGGTTTTACATTAATGCTTCCGCTATACACTTGTATATATTTGGTTTTGTAAACACCTATCGTATTGATGAATGACTTTTGATAATTATGTTCAATATGATTGGTGGCTTGATCCTGGTCATGTCACGCCTCCAAGCGGTGGTACTCCGCGTGTGGATTTTGGGGGTGTGACAGATTGGTATCAGAGCCATTGGTTATAGAGAACTCGGTTTTAATAAGGGGAAAAACATTTTTTTATTAAAACCAGACTATAACCGAAACAGTGCTCAACGATCCACAACGACGCCTCGCTCCACGTGCAAGACTCATCACTCTAGGTAATATGGTACATGTCTTATTGCCTACTTGCTAGAATTGCCTAGAACTTTGCTCCGGGTATGCTTAGGTTAACTTGACACTATTGCATGAGAACACTTGTGTGATTATTCCCTTTTGTTATCGCACTACTCGCGAACCTCTCTCATTTATGTCATATTTACTATGAAGATCATGTCTGGACGTATCAACATGACGCAAGCCCAACTGACGGCTCTCATTAACGAGCAAATTGCTGCGGCACTTGCAGCCGCACAAGCAGGAGGTCAGCACGCTCAGCCACCTGTTTGTACCTTCAAAACGTTCATGGACTGTCGTCCTACTACTTTTAGTGGCACGGAAGGAGCGGTTGGACTCCTCCATTGGTTTGAAAAGCTCGAGTCGGTATTTGAAATGTGCGAATGCCCTGAGGCTCGCAGGGTGAAGTACGCCACTGGTACACTAGAAGGCATTGCGCTGACTTGGTGGAATGCGCAAGTGCAGATGTTAGGGTTGGCTGTTGCTAACGCCACACCCTGGAATGATTTCAAGGATTTGATTAAAGAGGAATACTGTAGCCGTGATGATATTCATAAACTGGAGGTAGAATTTTACCATTTGAAAATGACGGGGTCAGAAATTGAAGCGTACACCAGAAGATCGAATGAATTGGCTATTCTGTGTCCTACTATGGTGGACCCTCCCATTAAGCGTATCGAACTGTATCTCAATGGTCTGGTTCCGGAGATTCAAAGCCACGTAACTTCAGCGAATCTGGGCACTATTCAACAGATCGTTAAGCTAGCTCATCGCCTCACTGATCAGGCGGTGGAACAGAACAGGCTGCCTAAACGTATCAACGCTACTACTACCGCTACCACTCCAATTACTCCTGCTATTCCCAGTGACAACAAGCGGAAATGGGAAGGGGATTCCAGCAGGGGTTCAGCTATTGTACAGTCTCAAGCACAGCAACAGCGCAAGACTAGTGATTATCAGAGTTCGAGTCAGCAATCGTCTGGTGGTCAGGGGCAGAGTGGATATCGGGGAATTCATCCACTGTGTAACAGGTGCAACAAACACCACAGTGGTCAGTGTCGTAGAGGCCGCTGTCAGAGATGTCTAAGAGTAGGTCATGAGGCTAAAGATTGCAGGAGCTTAAGGCCTGCGAGTCAGAACCAGCAACAACAGTCACCCGTTCCACGAAACCAGTCACAGCAACAACAGCAAGGAAATAAGACATGCTTTCAGTGTGGGGCTGAAGGTCATTTCAAGCGGAACTGTCCCCAATTAAACCAGAATCAAAGCAACAATAACAATAATCAGGGCAGTGGGAACAACAATGGGGGAAACAACAACAACAATGGTGCAAAAGGTCGTATGTTTGTGATTGGCCAGAGTGACGCAAGGAACGATCCTAATGTGGTTACGGGTAAGTTTCTTCTCGACGACTTTTATGTTACCGTATTATTTGATTCGGGTGCGGATACCAGTTATATGTCTCTGAATGTTAGTCAAATGCTTAAACGTGCACCAACCCTGTTGAACACCAAACATGTCGTAGAGTTAGCTAACGGTAAAAGTTTAGAAGCCACACACATAGTTCAGGGTTGTAATCTTATCCTCGCCGGTCAGACTTTCTCTATCGATCTCATTCCTATAACTCTGAGTAGCTTTGATATCGTCATTGGTATGGATTGGTTATCCCAACAACAAGCAGAGATCCTATGCAAGGAGAAGATCGTTCGTATTCCTTGTTCTGGGAAAGAACCTCTCGAAGTTCAAGGTGACAAGAGTGGTGTCGTGAGTGGCATCATCTCTTTCTTGAAGGCTCAGAAGTGTCTGCGAAAAGGCCACGTAGCTATTTTAGCACTCGTTACTGATACATCGACGATAGAGAAAAAGATTTGGGATATTCCTGTAGTACGCGACTTTCCTCAAGTGTTTCCTGAAGAGTTACCTGGGTTACCGCCCCATCGCCAGGTCGAATTTCAGATCGAGCTAGCTCCAGGAGCAGCACCTATAGCTCGAGCACCTTATCGCTTAGCTCCAACTGAACTGGAAGAACTGTCTAAGCAATTGCAAGAACTTTTGGAAAAGAGTTTCATACGTCCTAGCTCTTCGCCATGGGGAGCTCCAGTATTATTTGTGAAGAAGAAAGACGGTACCTTTCGTATGTGCATAGATTACCGCGAACTAAACAAGGTGACCGTGAAGAATCGCTATCCACTTCCACGCATCGACGACTTATTCGACCAGTTACAAGGGTCGAGCTATTACTCAAAGATTGATCTAAGGTCAGGTTACCATCAACTGAGAGTCCGGGATGAGGACGTCTCCAAAACAGCATTCAGAACTCGCTACGGTCATTATGAGTTTTTGGTCATGCCATTCGGGCTAACGAACGCGCCTGCGGTTTTCATGGATCTTATGAACAGGGTGTGCAAACCTTATCTTGACAAGTTTGTTATTGTTTTCATTGATGACATTCTGATTTACTCGAAGAGTCGGGAGGAACATGAGCAACATTTACGACTTATTCTGGAACTCCTTCGAACGGAACAACTGTACGCTAAGTTTTCAAAATGCGACTTCTGGCTTCGTGAAGTCCACTTTCTAGGTCACGTGGTAAACAGGGATGGGATACATGTTGATCCATCCAAGGTAGATTCGATCAAGAACTGGCCTGCACCTCGCACACCAACAGAAATACGCCAATTCTTGGGTTTGGCGGGTTATTACAGACGGTTTATCAAAGACTTCTCAAGGATTGCACAGCCGCTTACATTACTGACACAGAAAGGTATTGCCTACCGTTGGAGTGATACACAGGATACAGCGTTTCAGCACTTAAAGGATAGACTTTGTAGCGCACCTATCCTCTCATTGCCTGAAGGCACGGACGATTTTGTAGTCTACTGTGATGCATCTATCCAAGGTTTTGGATGTGTGTTGATGCAACGGGATAAAGTTATTGCTTATGCTTCGCGCCAACTTAAGATTCACGAACGGAATTACACTACACACGATTTAGAGCTTGGAGCTGTTGTTTTTGCGCTCAAGATATGGCGACATTATCTGTATGGCACTAAGTGCACCATCTACACCGATCACAGAAGTCTTGAGTATATTTTCAAGCAGAAAGACCTGAACATGCGACAACGTCGATGGGTCGAGTTACTGAACGATTACGAATGTGCTATAAAGTACCATCCAGGCAAGGCCAATGTGGTGGCCGACGCCCTCAGTCGAAAGGATACCATACCTAGGCGTGTACGAGCATTGCAACTCACTATTCAGTCTAGTCTTCCTTCACAGATACGAGATGCTCAGGTAGAAGCATTGAAACCAGAAAACGTCAGGGCTGAAGCTCTACGCGGTTCAAGGCAACGGTTAGAACCAAGGGCAGACGGCGCCTACTACGTAACAGGACGCATCTGGGTCCCACTCTATGGCAACCTACGCGAGCTTGTAATGGATGAAGCTCATAAGTCTCGCTACTCAGTACATCCTGGTTCAGATAAGATGTACCACGACCTCAGAACTACATATTGGTGGCCTAGCATGAAGGCCCACATAGCAACTTACGTTAGCAAGTGTTTGACTTGTGCGAGAGTCAAAGCAGAATATCAGAAACCATCAGGCCCACTCCAACAACCTGAGATACCACAATGGAAATGGGAGCAAATTTCCATGGATTTTGTTACTGGCCTGCCTAGATCTCAGCACGGAAATGATACTATTTGGGTGATCGTGGATCGACTCACAAAGTCTGCTCACTTCTTGGCTATCAAGGAAACGGATAAGTTCTCCACTCTAGCAGACGTATACCTTAAGGAAGTTGTCTCGAGGCACGGGGTGCCCACATCTATTATCTCTGATCGTGATGCACGTTTTACTTCAGAACTGTGGCAAGCAATGCACAAATCTTTTGGCTCTCGATTGGACATGAGCACAGCTTATCATCCTCAGACAGATGGGCAGTCTGAGCGCACTATTCAAACTCTAGAAGACATGCTTCGGGCGTGCGTAATTGACTTTGGCAAAGGCTGGGAAAAACATCTGCCACTTGTGGAATTTTCGTACAACAACAGTTACCACACCAGCATTAAAGCTGCTCCTTTTGAGGCATTGTACGGGCGTAAATGCCGATCACCTCTTTGTTGGGCAGAGGTGGGTGACAGTCAGATCACAGGTCCGGAAATGGTAGTTGATACTACTGAAAAGATTGCTCAAATACGACAACGCATGGCGGCAGCTCGTGACCGTCAGAAAGTATACGCTGATAAAGACAGGAAAATACTCGAATTCCAAGTTGGGGATCGAGCACTACTCAAAGTTTCACCCTGGAAGGGTGTTGTTCGTTTTGGCAAACGAGGCAAACTCAATCCACGATATGTTGGACCATTTGAAGTCATAGAGAAAATAGGCAAAGTGGCCTACAGACTGAACTTACCGGCTGAACTCAGTGCAGTTCACAACGTCTTTCACGTGTCGAATCTGAAGAAGTTTCAGTCAGATGAGACCCACATAGTTCCTCTGAAGGAGCTCACTATCGACGAACAATTGCATTTCGTCGAGGAACCAGTTGAAATCACGGACCGGGATGTTAAGGTCCTCAAGAACACCAGAATACCACTTGTTCGAGTTCGTTGGAACTCCCGTCGTGGCCCAGAGTTTACCTGGGAACGCGAAGATCAAATGGAACTCAAATATCCCCAGTTGTTCGAAAACAATGCAACTACTACTGAGGCTGAAGCTACTACGGAATTTCGGAACGAAATTCCAACTCAACGGGGAAATGATGTGACACCCCAGGAAAACCAGTAAACGATAACTTACCTAGCTTCCTCAGTAACCGCATGCTAAATTTCGGGACGAAATTTCTTTCAAGTTGGGGATAATGTGACAACTCGAGTTTCCGACTTTCTTTTTCGCTCTTAGTGCACGTTGACTTTGACTGTGTAGTTGTTTGACTTGTTTAACTTGTAACTGTATACGTTATTTTATAATGAACGCATAGTGGTTGCATGATTTTGTGTTTGGCTGTATAACATGAAACACCTGTTGAAAACTTAAACTGTTTAAAATATGAAAGGACCCGATGAAACAGAAGTTCTGTTTCGCCATATACATCCCGACGAAACTGATGTGTTTCGCCATCAAGCAACTCGACGAAACAGACAGGACCCGACGAAACAGACTGTTTCGTCATAAGCATCCCGACGAAACAGAAGTCTGTTTCGCCAAGCCCAGTTTCGCCAAGCCCATTAAGGGCCCAGAACGGTAATTCGTTCATATTAACGTGAACCGACTCCCTGTTTCACACTTTTAACAAAAATAGAAACCCTAGAACTCTCCACTCTGTGAAGGCGATACCCATCATCAACCATCATCTTTCTCTCTCGAATCCTCCCTTGTTCATCTCGAATATCTCGGTTAGTGCGTGCTCGTCTAAATCGGTTTCTTTGTCCCTTGATTTCTTTATACATGTTGTGTTTATGCTCGATTTCTGGATTATAGGAGGGTATGTTGATGATACTCGGTTCTGAATGTTGTTTATATGGCCTGATTCTGAATACACATTAGTATCTTGATAGGAATCGATGATATGATGTTGTATGTTAATCTATATGTTGTACACATAACCTAGGGTTTGTGCTAGACGTTAAGAACTGTGATACTTATGTTATGATGATGTTACGATGATTCTGCGTTGAATGATTACTGTATGATTGAGGAATTGCTGTTTTACGGCTGTTAGGGTTTATGTGTTTTTTTCGCATCTGCTGTAACTGATGTCTGCGAAACTGACTGATCGACGAAACAGAACTCTCGGCGAAACAGGATGTGTTTCGCCAAGAGTAGTCGACGAATCAGAAGTTCTGTTTCGCCAGGGGACACCTCGACGAAACAGAATGTGTTTCGTCACTATATGTGTTTCGCCACTATCTGTGTTTCGCCAACATGCGTGTTTCGCCGAATAGCTGATCTGTGCAGTAACTTGAGTTAATTCTGTTAAGTGTTAACTGGGTTAGTTAACTGCTGTTATGTATAAAGTATTACTTGTACGATTGCAAATACGTGTATTGTGATTGATGCGATGTTCATGATGATTATGTTTACGCACAAACAACTTTAATACAAACTGATTATGTATACGTGCATACCTTAGGACGTGATTGATTAACCATGAGCACATACTTAGCATACCGAGCGAAACAAGGTGAGTTCACACTCTTTCTAAGGCATGGGATTCCCGGTGGTTTGGGAATGGGTTAAGAAACTAAAATGGAACCTACATATTCTCCTTGGGTAGGATATGTACCGCCATCCTCCATGGGTAGGATGCCAATATAAATCCTATGTATTCTCCTTGGGTAGAATACACACGTTCGTCCTCCTTGGGTAGGACAACAACCTTAACATACAATGGAACCTACATATTCTCCTTGGGTAGGATATGTACCGCCATCCTCCATGGGTAGGATGCCAATATAAATCCTATGTATTCTCCTTGGGTAGAATACATACGTTCGTCCTCCTTGGGTAGGACAACAACCTTAACATACAATGGAACCTACATATTCTCCTTGGGTAGGATATGTACCGCCATCCTCCATGGGTAGGATGCCAATATAAATCCTATGTATTCTCCTTGGGTAGAATACATACGTTCGTCCTCCTTGGGTAGGACAACAACCTTAACGCATGCTCGTCCTCCTTGGGTAGGACAATCACACTCGCTACGGTCCTTGGATTAAGAAGGGCACGTACAAATACGACTAGTCAACACTATTCATCGCACGCATGCCTGGACTGGCAGCAAGGACTAACGCGATACAAATTTCTAAACTTCGCAAACATGCCTAGAGGGCCGCGATGCTATTACTTACGATTTACGAAACGAACATTATAACTAAATAACTAACAGTGAACTCGCTCAACTAGTTGTTGACTCTCTGTTACATGCCTTGCAGGACAATAGGTACTCTTGGAGCTTGCACGGGAGGCGCAGTCGTTGTGGGCACGGACGTGGATGTTTTGTTAAACATTATAACATTTTGTACTTAAACTTATGTTGGGTTTTACATTAATGCTTCCGCTATACACTTGTATATATTTGGTTTTGTAAACACCTATCGTATTGATGAATGACTTTTGATAATTATGTTCAATATGATTGGTGGCTTGATCCTGGTCATGTCACGCCTCCAAGCGGTGGTACTCCGCGTGTGGATTTTGGGGGTGTGACAGATTGGTATCAGAGCCATTGGTTATAGAGAACTCGGTTTTAATAAGGGGAAAAACATTTTTTTATTAAAACCAGACTATAACCGAAACAGTGCTCAACGATCCACAACGACGCCTCGCTCCACGTGCAAGACTCATCACTCTAGGTAATATGGTACATGTCTTATTGCCTACTTGCTAGAATTGCCTAGAACTTTGCTCCGGGTATGCTTAGGTTAACTTGACACTATTGCATGAGAACACTTGTGTGATTATTCCCTTTTGTTATCGCACTACTCGCGAACCTCTCTCATTTATGTCATATTTACTATGAAGATCATGTCTGGACATATCAACATGACGCAAGCCCAACTGACGGCTCTCATTAACGAGCAAATTGCTGCGGCACTTGCAGCCGCACAAGCAGGAGGTCAGCACGCTCAGCCACCTGTTTGTACCTTCAAAACGTTCATGGACTGTCGTCCTACTACTTTTAGTGGCACGGAAGGAGCGGTTGGACTCCTCCATTGGTTTGAAAAGCTCGAGTCGGTATTTGAAATGTGCGAATGCCCTGAGGCTCGCAGGGTGAAGTACGCCACTGGTACACTAGAAGGCATTGCGCTGACTTGGTGGAATGCGCAAGTGCAGATGTTAGGGTTGGCTGTTGCTAACGCCACACCCTGGAATGATTTCAAGGATTTGATTAAAGAGGAATACTGTAGCCGTGATGATATTCATAAACTGGAGGTAGAATTTTACCATTTGAAAATGACGGGGTCAGAAATTGAAGCGTACACCAGAAGATCGAATGAATTGGCTATTCTGTGTCCTACTATGGTGGACCCTCCCATTAAGCGTATCGAACTGTATCTCAATGGTCTGGTGCCGGAGATTCAAAGCCACGTAACTTCAGCGAATCTGGGCACTATTCAACAGATCGTTAAGCTAGCTCATCGCCTCACTGATCAGGCGGTGGAACAGAACAGGCTGCCTAAACGTATCAACGCTACTACTACCGCTACCACTCCAATTACTCCTGCTATTCCCAGTGACAACAAGCGGAAATGGGAAGGGGATTCCAGCAGGGGTTCAGCTATTGTACAGTCTCAAGCACAGCAACAGCGCAAGACTAGTGATTATCAGAGTTCGAGTCAGCAATCGTCTGGTGGTCAGGGGCAGAGTGGATATCGGGGAATTCATCCACTGTGTAACAGGTGCAACAAACACCACAGTGGTCAGTGTCGTAGAGGCCGCTGTCAGAGATGTCTAAGAGTAGGTCATGAGGCTAAAGATTGCAAGAGCTTAAGGCCTGCGAGTCAGAACCAGCAACAACAGTCACCCGTTCCACGAAACCAGTCACAGCAACAACAGCAAGGAAATAAGACATGCTTTCAGTGTGGGGCTGAAGGTCATTTCAAGCGGAACTGTCCCCAATTAAACCAGAATCAAAGCAACAATAACAATAATCAGGGCAGTGGGAACAACAATGGGGGAAACAACAACAACAATGGTGCAAAAGGTCGTATGTTTGTGATTGGCCAGAGTGACGCAAGGAACGATCCTAATGTGGTTACGGGTAAGTTTCTTCTCGACGACTTTTATGTTACCGTATTATTTGATTCGGGTGCGGATACCAGTTATATGTCTCTGAATGTTAGTCAAATGCTTAAACGTGCACCAACCCTGTTGAACACCAAACATGTCGTAGAGTTAGCTAACGGTAAAAGTTTAGAAGCCACACACATAGTTCAGGGTTGTAATCTTATCCTCGCCGGTCAGACTTTCTCTATCGATCTCATTCCTATAACTCTGAGTAGCTTTGATATCGTCATTGGTATGGATTGGTTATCCCAACAACAAGCAGAGATCCTATGCAAGGAGAAGATCGTTCGTATTCCTTGTTCTGGGAAAGAACCTCTCGAAGTTCAAGGTGACAAGAGTGGTGTCGTGAGTGGCATCATCTCTTTCTTGAAGGCTCAGAAGTGTCTGCGAAAAGGCCACGTAGCTATTTTAGCACTCGTTACTGATACATCGACGATAGAGAAAAAGATTTGGGATATTCCTGTAGTACGCGACTTTCCTCAAGTGTTTCCTGAAGAGTTACCTGGGTTACCGCCCCATCGCCAGGTCGAATTTCAGATCGAGCTAGCTCCAGGAGCAGCACCTATAGCTCGAGCACCTTATCGCTTAGCTCCAACTGAACTGGAAGAACTGTCTAAGCAATTGCAAGAACTTTTGGAAAAGAGTTTCATACGTCCTAGCTCTTCGCCATGGGGAGCTCCAGTATTATTTGTGAAGAAGAAAGACGGTACCTTTCGTATGTGCATAGATTACCGCGAACTAAACAAGGTGACCGTGAAGAATCGCTATCCACTTCCACGCATCGACGACTTATTCGACCAGTTACAAGGGTCGAGCTATTACTCAAAGATTGATCTAAGGTCAGGTTACCATCAACTGAGAGTCCGGGATGAGGACGTCTCCAAAACAGCATTCAGAACTCGCTACGGTCATTATGAGTTTTTGGTCATGCCATTCGGGCTAACGAACGCGCCTGCGGTTTTCATGGATCTTATGAACAGGGTGTGCAAACCTTATCTTGACAAGTTTGTTATTGTTTTCATTGATGACATTCTGATTTACTCGAAGAGTCGGGAGGAACATGAGCAACATTTACGACTTATTCTGGAACTCCTTCGAACGGAACAACTGTACGCTAAGTTTTCAAAATGCGACTTCTGGCTTCGTGAAGTCCACTTTCTAGGTCACGTGGTAAACAGGGATGGGATACATGTTGATCCATCCAAGGTAGATTCGATCAAGAACTGGCCTGCACCTCGCACACCAACAGAAATACGCCAATTCTTGGGTTTGGCGGGTTATTACAGACGGTTTATCAAAGACTTCTCAAGGATTGCACAGCCGCTTACATTACTGACACAGAAAGGTATTGCCTACCGTTGGAGTGATACACAGGATACAGCGTTTCAGCACTTAAAGGATAGACTTTGTAGCGCACCTATCCTCTCATTGCCTGAAGGCACGGACGATTTTGTAGTCTACTGTGATGCATCTATCCAAGGTTTTGGATGTGTGTTGATGCAACGGGATAAAGTTATTGCTTATGCTTCGCGCCAACTTAAGATTCACGAACGGAATTACACTACACACGATTTAGAGCTTGGAGCTGTTGTTTTTGCGCTCAAGATATGGCGACATTATCTGTATGGCACTAAGTGCACCATCTACACCGATCACAGAAGTCTTGAGTATATTTTCAAGCAGAAAGACCTGAACATGCGACAACGTCGATGGGTCGAGTTACTGAACGATTACGAATGTGCTATAAAGTACCATCCAGGCAAGGCCAATGTGGTGGCCGACGCCCTCAGTCGAAAGGATACCATACCTAGGCGTGTACGAGCATTGCAACTCACTATTCAGTCTAGTCTTCCTTCACAGATACGAGATGCTCAGGTAGAAGCATTGAAACCAGAAAACGTCAGGGCTGAAGCTCTACGCGGTTCAAGGCAACGGTTAGAACCAAGGGCAGACGGCGCCTACTACGTAACAGGACGCATCTGGGTCCCACTCTATGGCAACCTACGCGAGCTTGTAATGGATGAAGCTCATAAGTCTCGCTACTCAGTACATCCTGGTTCAGATAAGATGTACCACGACCTCAGAACTACATATTGGTGGCCTAGCATGAAGGCCCACATAGCAACTTACGTTAGCAAGTGTTTGACTTGTGCGAGAGTCAAAGCAGAATATCAGAAACCATCAGGCCCACTCCAACAACCTGAGATACCACAATGGAAATGGGAGCAAATTTCCATGGATTTTGTTACTGGCCTGCCTAGATCTCAGCACGGAAATGATACTATTTGGGTGATCGTGGATCGACTCACAAAGTCTGCTCACTTCTTGGCTATCAAGGAAACGGATAAGTTCTCCACTCTAGCAGACGTATACCTTAAGGAAGTTGTCTCGAGGCACGGGGTGCCCACATCTATTATCTCTGATCGTGATGCACGTTTTACTTCAGAACTGTGGCAAGCAATGCACAAATCTTTTGGCTCTCGATTGGACATGAGCACAGCTTATCATCCTCAGACAGATGGGCAGTCTGAGCGCACTATTCAAACTCTAGAAGACATGCTTCGGGCGTGCGTAATTGACTTTGGCAAAGGCTGGGAAAAACATCTGCCACTTGTGGAATTTTCGTACAACAACAGTTACCACACCAGCATTAAAGCTGCTCCTTTTGAGGCATTGTACGGGCGTAAATGCCGATCACCTCTTTGTTGGGCAGAGGTGGGTGACAGTCAGATCACAGGTCCGGAAATGGTAGTTGATACTACTGAAAAGATTGCTCAAATACGACAACGCATGGCGGCAGCTCGTGACCGTCAGAAAGTATACGCTGATAAAGACAGGAAAATACTCGAATTCCAAGTTGGGGATCGAGCACTACTCAAAGTTTCACCCTGGAAGGGTGTTGTTCGTTTTGGCAAACGAGGCAAACTCAATCCACGATATGTTGGACCATTTGAAGTCATAGAGAAAATAGGCAAAGTGGCCTACAGACTGAACTTACCGGCTGAACTCAGTGCAGTTCACAACGTCTTTCACGTGTCGAATCTGAAGAAGTTTCAGTCAGATGAGACCCACATAGTTCCTCTGAAGGAGCTCACTATCGACGAACAATTGCATTTCGTCGAGGAACCAGTTGAAATCACGGACCGGGATGTTAAGGTCCTCAAGAACACCAGAATACCACTTGTTCGAGTTCGTTGGAACTCCCGTCGTGGCCCAGAGTTTACCTGGGAACGCGAAGATCAAATGGAACTCAAATATCCCCAGTTGTTCGAAAACAATGCAACTACTACTGAGGCTGAAGCTACTACGGAATTTCGGAACGAAATTCCAACTCAACGGGGAAATGATGTGACACCCCAGGAAAACCAGTAAACGATAACTTACCTAGCTTCCTCAGTAACCGCATGCTAAATTTCGGGACGAAATTTCTTTCAAGTTGGGGATAATGTGACAACTCGAGTTTCCGACTTTCTTTTTCGCTCTTAGTGCACGTTGACTTTGACTGTGTAGTTGTTTGACTTGTTTAACTTGTAACTGTATACGTTATTTTATAATGAACGCATAGTGGTTGCATGATTTTGTGTTTGGCTGTATAACATGAAACACCTGTTGAAAACTTAAACTGTTTAAAATATGAAAGGACCCGACGAAACAGAAGTTCTGTTTCGCCATATACATCCCGACGAAACTGATGTGTTTCGCCATCAAGCAACTCGACGAAACAGACAGGACCCGACGAAACAGACTGTTTCGTCATAAGCATCCCGACGAAACAGAAGTCTGTTTCGCCAAGCCCAGTTTCGCCAAGCCCATTAAGGGCCCAGAACGGTAATTCGTTCATATTAACGTGAACCGACTCCCTGTTTCACACTTTTAACAAAAATAGAAACCCTAGAACTCTCCACTCTGTGAAGGCGATACCCATCATCAACCATCATCTTTCTCTCTCGAATCCTCCCTTGTTCATCTCGAATATCTCGGTTAGTGCGTGCTCGTCTAAATCGGTTTCTTTGTCCCTTGATTTCTTTATACATGTTGTGTTTATGCTCGATTTCTGGATTATAGGAGGGTATGTTGATGATACTCGGTTCTGAATGTTGTTTATATGGCCTGATTCTGAATACACATTAGTATCTTGATAGGAATCGATGATATGATGTTGTATGTTAATCTATATGTTGTACACATAACCTAGGGTTTGTGCTAGACGTTAAGAACTGTGATACTTATGTTATGATGATGTTACGATGATTCTGCGTTGAATGATTACTGTATGATTGAGGAATTGCTGTTTTACGGCTGTTAGGGTTTATGTGTTTTTTTCGCATCTGCTGTAACTGATGTCTGCGAAACTGACTGATCGACGAAACAGAACTCTCGGCGAAACAGGATGTGTTTCGCCAAGAGTAGTCGACGAATCAGAAGTTCTGTTTCGCCAGGGGACACCTCGACGAAACAGAATGTGTTTCGTCACTATATGTGTTTCGCCACTATCTGTGTTTCGCCAACATGCGTGTTTCGCCGAATAGCTGATCTGTGCAGTAACTTGAGTTAATTCTGTTAAGTGTTAACTGGGTTAGTTAACTGCTGTTATGTATAAAGTATTACTTGTACGATTGCAAATACGTGTATTGTGATTGATGCGATGTTCATGATGATTATGTTTACGCACAAACAACTTTAATACAAACTGATTATGTATACGTGCATACCTTAGGACGTGATTGATTAACCGTGAGCACATACTTAGCATACCGAGCGAAACAAGGTGAGTTCACACTCTTTCTAAGGCATGGGATTCCCGGTGGTTTGGGAATGGGTTAAGAAACTAAAATGGAACCTACATATTCTCCTTGGGTAGGATATGTACCGCCATCCTCCATGGGTAGGATGCCAATATAAATCCTATGTATTCTCCTTGGGTAGAATACATACGTTCGTCCTCCTTGGGTAGGACAACAACCTTAACATACAATGGAACCTACATATTCTCCTTGGGTAGGATATGTACCGCCATCCTCCATGGGTAGGATGCCAATATAAATCCTATGTATTCTCCTTGGGTAGAATACATACGTTCGTCCTCCTTGGGTAGGACAACAACCTTAACATACAATGGAACCTACATATTCTCCTTGGGTAGGATATGTACCGCCATCCTCCATGGGTAGGATGCCAATATAAATCCTATGTATTCTCCTTGGGTAGAATACATACGTTCGTCCTCCTTGGGTAGGACAACAACCTTAACGCATGCTCGTCCTCCTTGGGTAGGACAATCACACTCGCTACGGTCCTTGGATTAAGAAGGGCACGTACAAATACGACTAGTCAACACTATTCATCGCACGCATGCCTGGACTGGCAGCAAGGACTAACGCGATACAAATTTCTAAACTTCGCAAACATGCCTAGAGGGCCGCGATGCTATTACTTACGATTTACGAAACGAACATTATAACTAAATAACTAACAGTGAACTCGCTCAACTAGTTGTTGACTCTCTGTTACATGCCTTGCAGGACAATAGGTACTCTTGGAGCTTGCACGGGAGGCGCAGTCGTTGTGGGCACGGACGTGGATGTTTTGTTAAACATTATAACATTTTGTACTTAAACTTATGTTGGGTTTTACATTAATGCTTCCGCTATACACTTGTATATATTTGGTTTTGTAAACACCTATCGTATTGATGAATGACTTTTGATAATTATGTTCAATATGATTGGTGGCTTGATCCTGGTCATGTCACGCCTCCAAGCGGTGGTACTCCGCGTGTGGATTTTGGGGGTGTGACACAGTTTCATCTCCTCAGAGAATCTAGATCTCAGAAGCTATCATCCACGATCACTCTCAGATCTCTGATGCTTTCGTCCACGATCATATATCAATACCACGGATCCTCTTGATCTCGGAAGCTTACACTCACGATCAGATTCACATACCCCCTGACAATCTGAAGTTGAAAACTACCCGAATACTATTGCAGTGTCACGAATTTCAAAAATGGTGGAATTTCAACATACGACAGCGAAATTTTTATTCCCCCTCATTTTTGCAAATTCTGACGTCCCTATCACTGAATTCCCCCTCAAACTGAATTCAGTTTCTAATTCTCTTCTCCGAAAAACTTGACCATGCTAGAATATCACAATATTCGCCACAGTTGTTAGTTTTTCGTCTTTGCGGATTTTACAATTTGGCCCATAAATAGTCAGATACCCTGAAAGATAAACTTTACGGCACCAGTATCATGACTACCCCACTAACTTTCACAATCCGTGATCACATCATCAAATTTGTACACTGAAGCCCCAGACGGTGTCCCCGAACAACCTAGCTTGGTCATTAAAAACCCGAAAAAATTGTCAATCACCAAATTTTTTCTGGAGACTCTCCTCGTCTTTGCGATCAAAAAATGCCTTTTTTTAGGCATTTGATCATCTGGTCGAATGACATGGATCGAATGGTCATCCGATCGGATTGCCATCCGATCAGATTATCATTCGATCGAAGGACAAAGTGGGCAAACATGTGTTTGTGGATTGGATGGTCATCCGATCGGATTGCCATCCGATCGGATTGTCGTCCGTTGAAAACAACTTGATCTTTCAAACACCCCATAGTGATATGGATCGGATGGTCGTCCGATCGGATTGCCATCCGATTGAAAGCATATAAACCTCCTTCAATGAAGATAGTGATGTGGATCGGATGGTCATCCGATCGGATTGCCATTCGATCGAAATGTTCAAACAGCTCAAGAACACTCCAAATCACGTTTTTTTGATCCAGAATCTTTATTTGTGTGAATTTCATGATGAAACTTCACAGGATTGTGCGCGAATCAATTCCGAACAGAATGATGTATTCAATTCCATAATCCATTCGTGAATTGACCTTTATTTTGATGATTTTCTCTGTTTAACGTCAAAACTCCCGTTTAACCCAAAATTGATGAGCTTTGGGTGATTTAACTGACTATTAGATCGATTAAATCGGTACCGTAGCTCTAATACCACTGCTGACTGTTAGATCGATTAAATCGGTACCGTAGCTCTGATACCACTGCTGATTCCAAGATCCGGCGAGTTTGACGGAGCTTCGGTCCTGATCCGACGTGTTCGGTGCATTTATTACGACTAAGAAAGGAGTAGAAGATAGATACCACACCGATCAGTCACTTATAATCTGGTCTCTATTGATTATTCAACGTTTACAGCACCACGAGACCAGTTGGACAACATTTCCCCTTAGGGAACCAAAAGCTTGTCCAAATGGGAGCCCCAACCCCCTATTTATAGACAACTCACACTAAGTGTCCATCCGATCGGATTGCCATCCGACCGGATGGTCATCCGTCCGGATGGACCTTGACAATTACAAAACCTGTCCAACTTCTCTATTCTATACAATATTCAACACACGTTCTATCCAACTATTCGCACGGTGGCACACGTACGAAATATGCACCAACAGGTTGTCACACCCTGATATTTCCACGTATTATCGGTGGACCCAAAGGGAATTTTGTGACGTAGTTAATATTATCATAGTCAATTAATCACAGTTCAATGCACAGCGGAAGTCTAAAAGTAATAATATTACAACCGTTTTGAAAGTAACATAAAATATTACAACGGTTTGAAAAGTGGATCCACAGGCAGATCAAAACAAAAGAAATATTGTTCAACAGATTTAAGCATCAAAAACTTGCAAGACTCTTTATTTGATACTAGGAGTAGCCAACCCATTTCGCTTAGTACCTGCACTTAACCTTTTTGGAAAATACGTCAGTTTACACTGGAAAATACAATTAACCGACTCATTTTGAAAATGTTTAAGAAAATTGATTTAAATGCACAAGGCATAAATAATCTTTTATAACTTGGGATAATTATTTAAAAATAATTTTGTAAAAGAACTATATGTTTGTTATACGTTTAGTAGCCCAGGTTAGAAATACCGGGTTAAAGATTAATAGACACACCACATAATATAACCCACGGCGAGTTATTCTCGAACAAGCGAGTATATCTTTTTACATACGCACTGGCAGGTGTATGCCTACACCCCGTGCTTAAGTCATGGCCATTTCAATGAATGAGCCGAGGATATCCAAGACATGGTCATTAACCCCCCAAAGGCTTAAAACAAACAAAACAGATTAAACGGGTTATCTCAATGATTTAATCTGCATACGATTAAAGATTCAATACCCGACCAAGCGGTATTATTAAATACCGTACCCCAAGCCCGTATAAGAGAAAATAAGTTAAAAGTATTTACCTGAGCTAAAATATAAATTTTAATCCCAGCCGTATAACAAAGCAGCAAGTACGGTAGCTTTTACTGGTCCCCTAAATCTGGAATGAAGGTTTTAATAACCTATTAGATTCCAAACGGGTCTTACTAAAGTTAAAACTTAGTCCGGTTAGTTTTAAAGAAAGGCTTACGGTTCAAAACGCAAGATTAAGCGAAGACCGGATTGGAATGTGACTTAGACCCGACAAGTATGAAGACTTGTATAATATGGGTAAACTAAATACATTCTGGATTTTGAGGTAAAAATGATAAGGTTTGACCCGTTTCGGTTAATTTATGAAAACTAGTTACATAAACCGTACCGAACGCGAAAAATGCATAACGGGTAACCATTTGAGTCATGAATAGGTTCCCTAAGTTAATATGCTTAAAATGTGTTATGATATCAGTAGGATACCTTCCATTATGCCGAAAACGAATTTAAAATCAAATTAAGCCCCGTAAGGGTATTTTGGTCATTTTAAGGCTTATAAAAGAGGTTAATTAGTAATCTGAGTTTATGGTCTAAAATAATCAGTAAAAGTATTTATTTTAGTGAGTTATATCAGTAGGATATTGCATATATGTGAAATTTATCATTTATGTCCAAACTATGCACCGTAAGGGCATTTTGGTCATTTCACATAAGCTTTAAGGGTCAAATTTGGAAATCTGAGTTCAAAACTTTTATTTACTGTTAAAGTATAAAAATTGATTCATAACATCAGTAGGTAGCAAGCCTTAGGTTCCTAATATGGTTTTAAACCATACTATGATCCTGAATCGCATAAAAGTCGGTATTTGACAGTATTCATGTTTATTAAAGAAATCTGAGATTTTGACTAGCCTTTACAATTTATAATAACTTATTTATTATATAAAATCAGTAGAAAAATATTTGATATGTAAAGGATGTGTAAAACTCATTTTATTAGCAAAAATAACATTATCGTCAATTACCGAGCCTATGCAAGAACTCTATGTTATGATCAGCTTAATATTTAATAAAAATTTCCAAAAATCCCTAAATATTATATTACCTCAGTGGGTAAAAGGTTTGGTGTCAAAATTTGGGTTTAAATAGGATTTATATTGAAAATGTCGTTTAATTAATAAAAAGCCTTTCATTTACGATATTGAGCATAACTCCTAATTTAAATCATAAACTGATGTCAAACCTTTAGGAAATGTTTATAAATTAGTAATAAACTCCTTTCACATTTTCGAAAATCTCTTTTTAATATCAAAAGGGCATAATGGTCAACTTTTAAGCAAATAACGGAAACATGCAAATGAATTGGATTACTAAGGAACGAAGTTGTATAACCTCAGAGGGTTATACTAACCTATAACATGGTCCAAAAGGAACCCTAAGGTATATCTAAACTAAGCTAAATCGGGCCAGATCTGAAAGTTAAAGCAAAAGTCTACTTTTGCGACTTTCGGTTCCGAACCGAGCCTAAACTCAAAATTGTCGGGTTGAACATGCTTAGACATGTTCTTATATTATTTATCAAGTTATTTTTAAGTTAAAACAGGTTCCATAACCTCTGCATTGCTAGTTATGGATTTATTTGAAAAAAAAAAAAATTCTGTTGACTTTTCAATAATAAGTTGACCCGACAATTGACCAAGTTAGAGTGATAATCAGTGGGTGCCCTTTTAAGGGTTTATTACCCACATAATTACCAACTCATAGCCACTTTCAATTCGAATAATGACTGGACCATTAGTGATTAATCACTAAGTCAAAGCTTAATTACGATGACTTTGACTTTTGGTCATTAAACTAATAAAACTTGAACTTAAGAGGCTAAGAACACTTACTATGGTCCTTAGTACGAAAATAGAACTGAGGAAAACTTGTTTGAACTCCTGGAAGCTCCAGAGAAAGAGTTTGAATGAGAAATTTGAGAGTCTGCAATTGACAAGTGAATGAACAAGGCCTTATATAGCAAAATGGAAGCTTTAAGATCTTTGCATGTGTCCCTATGATGATCCCAGATGTTACCAGGTGTCCCTATACCGTTAAAACCAGTTGCAAAGTCCCTAGTATCGAAAAACTAGGTTACAAAGGCGGTGGAATGGCTGTAACCTGGAGCTGTCCATTTTACTGCCCAGTTACAGGTCTTACGGACCGTAAGCCAAAGCCCTTACGGTCCGTATCCGTAATTCAAAATGTATCGCCCAGTTAAGCCTTCTTACGGACCGTAAGACTAAAGCTTTGCGGTCCGTAAGCCTTCCATCAGAGACAAAATTTTGAGAACTTTTACATTTGACCATGCAATCTTTCATAATTCGAATCTCTGGTCATTATCAGCAGGAGGGGACCATTTGTTCAGTTCTGAAAAGTACTTGGGAGCAAGGCCATGCAAAACATAGTCTTGGAATCTTGTGAGAAGATCATGTGAAGGAGAATTGTTGTAAATGCACATAGGATCCCATTTATTTGAATGTGGAATTTATCATCACAAAAGTTTAACCATATACTTATGAAATCCTTATTAGATTTTCATGAGAATGTATTTATATTTTACAAAAGTTTGAAAAAATGCTAAAAGGTCACTCAGAGGTAATAATTAACATGTTGACACTTTTAATTCTACCATATATCTTTTTAACATAATCCGGGTTCATAACACGTTTAAGATTCATGACACGTGTCTTTATTATATTGGACGTGATTTTACGAGGTGTTACATCCTCACCCCATTAAAAGAAATCTCGCCCTCGAGATTTACTGGAATAAATGAGGGTACTTCTGTTTCATTAAGGATTCAACCTCCCACGTGTATTATGGGCCTCTACGGGCATCCCATTTTACCTTTACAATCGGCACATGCTTCTTTCGAAGCTTCTAAACGTGTCGATCCTCGATTGACAAAGGTTTCTCGACGAACTTCAAGCTTTCATCTATCTGCACGTCCTTGTGCGACATTGGTAGCGACTCATCGGCTAGACATTTCTTTAGGTTGCAGATGTGGAACACATTATGTATTCCACTGAGCTCTTCTGGCAGATTTAACTTGTAAGCTACCGACCCGACACATTCTATGATCTCAAATGGTCCTATGCATCTTGGGCTCAACTTGCCCTTCTTGCCAAAACGTATTACCCCTTTCCAGGGTGATACCTTAAGTAACACTTTATCGCCTACCTCGAATTTCAGAAGTTTACGCCTTTTGTCCGCGTAACTTTTCTGCCTATCCCTGGCAGCTTTGAGACGATCACGGATCTGAACAATCTTGTCCGTCGTCTCCAGGACTATATCACTATATCAGGTCCTGATAGTTGGACATCTCCAACTTCCGCCCAACAAACTGGCGTCTTACACTTTCTTCCATACAAAGCTTCAAAAGGTGCTGCTTGAATACTCGAATGATAGCTTTTATTGTACGAAAATTCAATCAACGGAAGATGGTCATCCCAACTTCCTCCCAAATCTATAACACAAGCTCGTAACATATCCTCAAGCGTTTGAATCGTACGCTCGCTTTGTCCGTCCGTCTGAGGATGATAAGCAGTGCTGAAGTTTAAACGTGTGCCTAATGATTGCTGAAAGCTTTTACAAAAATGCGATGTGTATCTAGTATCCCTATCAGAGATAATAGATACTGGCACTCCGTGAAGAGATACAATCTCATCTACGTACAGCTGAGCTAGCTTGTCGGAGTTATATGTTTCCTTAATAGGTAAGAAGTGGGCTGACTTAGTCAACCTATCGACTATCACCCAAATAGTATCATTTACTCGCTTTGTCTTTGGTAACTTTGTGATAAAATCCATGGTTACCATTTCCCATTTCCAGGTGGGAAGTTCAGGCTGTTGTAGCAAACCGGACGGCTTCTGGTGTTCGGTCTTAACTTGCGCGCATGTCAGACATTTAGCCACATAAGTGGCTATAGACTTCTTCAAGCCTATCCACCAATAATTTGCCTTTAAATCCTGGTACATCTTATCACTGCCAGGATGAACTGAGTATTTGGAGCTATAGGCTTCTTGAAGAATCACTTCCTTAAGTCCTCCATAGATTGGAACCCATATTCGTCCGTTTAATCTTAGGATTCCATCTTTGTCATACGAAAACTGTTCAGCAGTTACGCCCAACTTCTCATTCGGATAGTTAGCTTCTAACACGGCTTCTTTTTGAGCGGTTAACAATCTTTCATTCAAACTGTTCTTTAACTCAATGCTCTTGGCATTGATTCTAATAGGCTTAACCCTTTCTTTTCTGCTTAAGGCATCGGCGACTACATTTGCCTTGCTTGGATGATATCGGATTTCACAATCATAATCATTCGGCGTTTCCATCCATCGACGCTGTCTCATGTTAAGATCCTTCTGGTTAAACAGATGTTGAAGGCTCTTATGATCAGAATAGATCACACATTTAGCTCCATAAAAATAATGCCTCCAAAGCTTTAGTGTAAATACAACGGCACCCAATTCCAAATCATGGGTGGTGTAATTCTTCTCGTGCACCTTTAATTGACCGGAAGCATAGGCAATAACCTTGCCTTTCTGCATAAGCACACATCCCATGCCTGTGTGCGATGCGTCGCAATAAACCACAATTCTTCAACACCTTCTGGCAACGTTAGTACAGGTGCATTTCTTAACTTCTTCTTAAGAATATCAAAGGATTCTTGATGCTTATGACCCCAATTGAACTTGACATTCTTGAGAGTTAACGATGTTAGAGGTGCAACAATTCTTGAAAAGTTCTTGATGAAACGTCTATAGTATCCTGCTAGACCCAAGAAGCTGCGTATTTCTGTGGGAGTCTTAGGCTCTTGCCAATTCATAATTGCTTCAATCTTAGCGGGAACCACTTGGATACCACGCTCACTCACCACGTGCCCAAGAAATTGGACTTCACGAAGCCAAAACTCGCATTTAGAAAATTTGGCGTAGAGCTTTTCTTGCTGTAGCAGCTTTAGGATACACCGAAGATGTCTTTCATGATCGGCTTGATTCTTTGAGTAGATAAGAATGTCATCAATGAAGACAATGATAAACTTATCCAAGTATGGTTTGCAAACGCGATTCATGAGATCCATGAACGCTGTTGGTGCATTAGTGAGCCCGAAAGGCATCACCAGGAACTCGTAGTGGCCATAACGAGTTCTGAATGTAGTCTTATGCACATCTTCATCTCTGACCTTCAGTTGATGGTAACCTGACCTTAAATCAATCTTGGAAAAGTAACTTGCTCCTTGAAGCTGATCGAATAGATCATCAATCCTGGGTAACGGATACTTGTTCTTGATTGTCACTTTATTCAGTTCGTGATAATCGATGCATAGACGCATCGATCCATCTTTCTTCCTTCTTCACAAAGAGAATCGGTGCTCCCCAAGGGGACGAGCTAGGTCGAATAAAACCCTTTGCCAACAAATCATCCAACTGAGTCCTTAACTCTTTCATCTCAGTTGGAGCCAAACGATAAGGTGCTCTTGCAATTGGTGCTGCTCCAGGAATGATATCTATTCTGAACTCCACTTGCCTATCTGGGGGCAAACCAGGTAGTTCTTCAGGAAATACTTCTGGATACTCAGAAATAACAGGGATGTCTTCAATCTTGGGCTTTGGTTCATCAATGGTTACCTGTGCCATATAAATGACACAACTTTTCTTCATACACCTTGATGCCTTAAGCAATGACACTTGCTTAGGTAGCCCGTACTGAGTGTCTCCTTGTATTGTTAATGGCTCGCCATAAGGAGTCTTAATAACCACTTGCTTCTTATCACACACTATCTGGGCTTGGTTATGAGATAACCAATCCATGCCTATCACTATGTTGAATCCATCTAATTTCAACGGAAGCAAGGAAAACGGAAAAGAGTGGTTCCTAATGGATATAAAACATCCATCTAGAACTGTTGACGCGGTTTCTAAGGAACCATCAGCTAATTCTACCTCATACTTTATGCTTAGAGTTTTAACAAGCAGATTTCATAACTTACAAAACTTATTATCCACAAAAGACTTGTCTGCACCCGAATCAAACAGTACTCTAGCATAAACATCATTGACAAGAAAGGTACATGTTATCACGTTGTCGTTTTGAATGGCCTCCTGAGCATTCATTTGAAAGACCCGAGCATTGGTCTTTTTACCCTCTTCAGGTTTCTTTGCATACTTTGGGCAGTTGGACTTGATATACCCTTTCTCGTTGCAGTTGTAACATGTCGCATCCTTTATCTTCTTGCAATCCAACGTTTTATGCTCACTTGATTTGCAGATCCCACAAGCTCTGGGCTGCGATTGGGATTTTGATTCGAACCTGCACTTCCCTAGATGATGCTTCTTGCAGGTTTTACACTTGGGTTTTTCGCCCGATTGCTGACTATCCTTATTAAATCCGAAACCCTTCTTGTTCTCAGAGTTCCCCTTATGTTTCTTCTCAGAACGGCGTGAGTTCTCATCCTCACGTTTTCTTTTCCCCTCGTCAGAATTTCTGAGCGATCTCTGCCTGACCGCATCGAGAGTAAGAGATAACGACAAATCAGCCACTGACCTAAAGGTGGTAGGGCTTGATGCTTTCACACTTGCCTTGATTTCTGGAGCTAGACCTCCAATAATACAAGCTATGTGTTTTGGTTCCAGTGTAACCAAGTATGGAACCAATCGAGACATGGTATTGAAACTGGTAAGGTATGCCTGACAGTCTAAGTTCTTCATGACCAAGGTCAATAAGTCAGTCTCAATTTTCTCGACTTCATGTTGGGGACAAAAATTTTCCTTGATAAAAGAAACAAACTGATCCCATGTCAGATTATATAACGGGATCTTCCCAGTAGCTTGGATTTACGACCTCCACCAAGATAGAGCTTCACCTTTGAACGATTGTGACACAAACTTCACAATATCCTTATCAGCACAACCACTGATATTAACTACGGTATCCATCTCGTTGAGCCAAGTCATACAATCAATGGCTCCTTTCTCTCCTGTGAAATCCCTCGGCTTATAGGAGACAAAGTATTTATAAGAACAGGTTTTGACTCGAGGCTCCTGATTAAGCACAACCTGTCTAGATGGAACACTTCTCTGATTTGATGAATGATGAGAATCGCTCTTGTGAGCTGTATGAGTCTTGGAGGGTGGTTTTGAATGCGGTACAGACTGAGTTCTGACGCGAGTACCACTTGATTCATTAAACTGTCTGTCAAGAGCTCGAGTAATGGCATTATCTATTAATGCCTGTAGTTCCGCACCAGCTACATTAATTCTGGTAGTATCATTATTCTCCCTCGGGTGGCTGTTAACCTCATCTGATCCAGCCATGTAGCTTGATTGCTACATAAAATATTGACAATGGTCTTAGTCATAAATCTATTATGGAATTGTCATTTATGGCAATTCACTAACCATGGTAACTATAAACCATATTGGTTAAATTATTTCATTTAAATTTTATTATATTTTATCCAGTTATAAACTTTTAAGGATAATAGGGTGGCATACAAAAGGACTAGTCACAAGGACAATTTTAAATTATAAGCCATGATCTTATAGGATCGAGACATTTAGGTTTGAACGTAGTTCATTATCTTTCTTGACAGGGAGTCATAGACTACAACTGTCTTTTGTCTTATTTGACAATCATTATGGCCCGCAGGCACATAATCACTAATGGATGTTTAATTAATAAAAGGAAGGAATTGGAAGAATCCAATATAAGGATGACTTATGTGATTTTATCGAATCACATTTGCCAGGAGTGTTAACATGTTTTCAGATGTTAACAAGGATTTGAATCTTAAAGAGGGACTACCATCATGGCTCTGTCTTAGAATGACACATGGCTAGGTTCTTACCTTTAAGATTTTATTTAATAATCAATGGCAGATTAATTACAAAGAGGAATGATATTTGATTGATTTCATATATTTATATTTATGCATATGATGACAATGATATTTTAAAATTAAAACATTACATAAATAATTAAAGAGAAGTACATAGATGCCCTAAACGGGACTTTTACCTAAATAACTTGCCCATGCAAGGGCTAAATAAGAAAGACAGGTCCACGCAGCGACCAAAGATAGAAAGACAAGTCTATGCAGAGACTAAGTACATAAATAAATGTCCACACAGGGACTTAATTGAAAAATAAAAATTACAACACAACTAAATAAGGAATCTTCAAAAATCCCTTTTCTTCTTCCCCATGATCAGATTCGCCAAACCCTTAAGAAATCCCCGGTGGCTTCTACGCTCCTCTTGAACCTCTCGTTCCACCTGCCTCAACCTCTGAAGGATCTCCTGTTGTTGCGGCGGCTGGATCATAGGCGGCTGCTGTTGCGGAGGCTGAGGAGGTGGCGGGTATTGATACCCATATGCTTGGTACCTAGATTGGTATGAAGCGGCGAAAGGTCTTTCGGGATGAAGAGCATTGTAGTTTGCAGCTACGAGATACGGGTCAACATCGGGGGCATTGTAGTAGTTGTACCCCGGGTAGGCTGGCTGCTCAAAAGGGTTATACGCCGCTGCACCAGCGTAGGAAGGAATTGGGTTATCATAACCCACTGGTGGTGGTGCGACCGGAGCTGAATCGACTTCTGAAACGGGGTTTGAAGGCCCACCCATTTGCGGGTCTTCATACAGTGCCTGTTAGTGACTGCCACTGGAGTGTTGGGGGGTGCTGTAGTGGAAACCCCCTCGCACGGACATCCGTGCACCTGATCTCCTTCGCCTCGGTGGTTCTGGAGGCGGCTGCTGCTCTGGAGGTGGTGGTGGCGGTGGCGGTGGCGTAACCGCCTGGAAATATGAATCCTCAGAGGGATCCTGCTGCTGCTGCTGAGGTGGGTTGAAAGGGGGAGTAAACTCCTAGTGGTAAGTAACCCACCTTTCTTGGAAACTGTCTGGGCCCCGGTATGGTGAACCATGAAAAGATGACCCATCTGAAATCTCTATGGGATGCGTGGGCGTCCCAGTTGGTGGCTCGGCAGGATCCGGATCTTCGTCCATATCCATCTCTTGATCACCGGAAAAATGATCTTCTGGTCCCAATGGGTTATAACCCATTGGTTCTTCACTCCCATTCGCCGGATTAAACCGGCTCTGAAAGTGGGGGTTGGGTCTTGGAAGGCCCTGTGTGATCCCGATCGTTGCAATGGGAGGTAGGAGTGGTGAGAATTATTGGGCTCATTTTCTGATTTTGGCCCAAAGGAGTGGAGGTAAGAAGACGAAGAGCTAAGCAAATTGTGTCATTGAGATTAAACATAAAAGGCTAGGGTTTAATTCACTCAATGTTGGCTCTGATACCAATCTGTCACACCCCGATATTTCCACGTATTACCGGTGGGCCCGGCGGGGAGTATCGTGACGTAGTTGATATCATCATAGTCAATTAATCATAGTTCAATGCACAGCGGAAGTCTAAAAGTAATAATATTACAACCGTTTCGAAAGTAACATAAAATATTACAACGGTTTGAAAAGTGGATCCACAGGCGGATCAAAACAAAAGAAATATTGTTCAACAGATTTAAGCATCAAAAACTTGCAAGACTCTTTATTTGATACAAGGAGTAGCCAACCCATTTCGCTTAGTACCTGCACTTAACCTTTTTGGAAAATACGTCAGTTTACACTGGTAAATACAATTAACCGACTCATTTTGAAAAGGTTTAAGAAAATTGATTTAAATGCACAAGGCACAAATAATCTTTTATAACTTGGGATAATTATTTAAAAATAATATTGTAAAAGAATTATATGTTTGTTATACGTTCAGTAGCCCGGGTTAGAAATACCGGGTTAAAGATTAATAGACACACCACATAATATAACCCACGACGAGTTATTCTCGAACAAGCGGGTATATCTTTTTACATACGCACCGGCAGGTGTATGCCTACACCCCGTGCTTAAGTCATGGCCATTTCAATGAATGAGCCGAGGATATCCAGGACATGGTCATTAACCCCCCAAAGGCTTAAAACAAACAAAACAGATTAAACGGGTTATCTCAATGATTTAATCTGCATACGATTAAAGATTCAATACCCGACCAAGCGGTATTATTAAATACTGTACCCCAAGCCCGTATAAGGGAAAATAAGTTAAAAGTATTTACCTGAGCTAAAATATAAATTTTAATCCCAACCGTATAACAAAGCAGCAAGTACGGTAGCTTTTACTGGTCCCCTAAATTTGGAATGAAGGTTTTAATAACCTATTAGAGTCCTAACGGGTCTTACTTAAGTTAAAACTTAGACCGGTTAGTTTTAAAGAAAGGCATACGGTTCAAAACGCAAGATTAAGCGAAGACCGGATTGGAATGTGACTTAGACCCGACAAGTATGAAGACTTGTATAATATGGGTAAACTAAATACATTCTGGATTTTGAGGTAAAAATGATAAGGTTTGACCCGTTTCGGTTAATTTATGCAAACTAGTTACATAAACCGTACCGAACGCGAAAAATGCATAACGGGTAACCATTTGAGTCATGAACAGGTTCCCTAAGTTAATATGCTTAAAATGTGTTATGATATCAGTATGATACCTTCCATTATGCCCAAAACGAATTTAAAATCAAATTAAGCCCCGTAAGGGTATTTTGGTCATTTTAAGGCTTATAAAAGAGGTTAATTAGTAATCTGAGTTTATGGTCTAAAATAATCAGTAAAAGTATTTATTTTAGTGAGTTATATCAGTAGGATATTGCATATATGTGAAATTTATCATTTATGTCCAAACTATGCACCGTAAGGGCATTTTGGTCATTTCACATAAGCTTAAGGGTCAAATTTGGAAATCTGAGTTCAAAACTTTTATTTACTATTAAAGTATAAAATTGATTCATAACATCAGTAGGTAGCAAGCCTTAGGTTCCTAATATGGTTTTAAACCATACTATGCGCCTGAATCGCATAAAAATCGGTATTTGACAGTATTCGGGTTTATTAAAGAAATCTGAGATTTTGACCAGCCTTTACAATTTATAATAACTTATTTATTATATAAAATCAGTAGAATAATATTTGATATGTAAAGGATGTGTAAAACTCATTTTATTAGCAAAAAAGACATTATCGTCAATTACCGAGCCTATGCAAGAACTCTATTTTATGATCAGCTTAATATTTAATAAAAATTTCCAAAAATCCCTAAATATTATATTACCTCAGTGGGTAAAAGGTTTGGTGTCAAAATTTGGGTTTAAATAGGATTTATATTGAAAATACCGTTTAATTAATAAAAAGGCTTTCATTTACGATATTGAGCATAACTCCTAATTTAAATCATAAACTAATGTCAAACCTTTAGGACATGTTTATAAATTAGTAATAAAGGTTTTTGTCCTTTCACATTTTCTAAAATCTCGTTTTAATATCAAAAGGGCATAATGGTCAACTTTTAAGCAAATAACGGAAACATGCAAATGAATTGGATTACTAAGGAACCAAGTTGTATAACCTCAGAGGGTTATACTAACCTATAACATGGTCCAAAAGGATCCCTAAGGTATATCTAAACTAAGCTAAATCGGGTCAGATCTGAAAGTCAAAGCAAAAGTCTACTTTTGCGACTTTCGGTTCCGAACCGAGCCTAAACTCAGAATTATCGGGTTGAACATGCTTAGACATGTTCTTATATTATTTACCAAGTTATTTTAATGTTAAAACAGGTTCCATAACCTCTGCATTGCTAGTTATGAATTTATTTGCAAAAAAAATAGATTATGTTGACTTTTCAATAATAAGTTGACCCGACAATTGACCAAGTTAGAGTGATAATCAGTGGGTGCCCTTTTACGGGTTTATTACCGACATAATTACCAACTCATGGCCACTTTCAATTCGAATAATGACTGGACCATTAGTGATTAATCACTAAGTCAAAGCTTAATTACGATGGCTTTGACTTTTGGTCATTAAACTAATAAAACTTGAACTTAAGAGGCTAAGAACACTTACTATGGTCCTTAGTATGAAAATAGAACTGAGGAAAACTTGTTTGAAATCCTGGAAGCTCCAGAGAAAGAGTTTGAATGAGAAATTTGAGAGTGTGCAATTGACAAGTGAATGAACAAGGCCTTATATAGCAAAATGGAAGCTCCAAGATCTTTGAATGTGTCCCTATGATGATCCCAGATGTTACCAGGTGTCCCTATACTGTTAAAACCAGTTGCAAAGTCCCTAGTATCGAAAAACTAGGTTACAAAGGCGGTGGAATGGCTCTAACCTGCAACTGTCCATTTTGCTGCCAAGTTACAGGTCTTACGGACCGTAAGCCAAAGCCCTTACGGTCCGTATCCGTAATTCAAAATGTATCACCCAGTTAAGCCTTCTTACGGACCGTAAGACCAAAGCTTTGCGGACCGTAAGCCTTCCATCAGAGACAAAATTTTGAGAACTTTTACATTTGACCATGCAATCTTTCATAATTCGAATCTCTGGTCATTATCAGCAGGAGGGGACCATTTGTTCAGTTCTGAAAAGTACTTGGGAGCAATGCCATGCAAAACATAGTCTTGGAATCTTGTGAGAAGATCATGTGAAGGAGAATTGTCATAAATGCACATAGGATCCCATTTATTTGAATGTGGAATTTATCATCACAAAAGTTTAACCGGATACTTATGAAATCCTTATTAGATTTTCATGAGAATGTATTTATATTTTACAAAAGTTTGAAAAAATGCTAAAAGGTCACTCAGAGGTAATAATTAACATGTTGACACTTTTAATTCTACCATATATCTTTTTAACATAATCCGGGTTTATAACACGTTTAAGATTCATGACACGTGTCTTTATTATATTGGACGTGATTTTACGAGGTGTTACATAGGTGTTCTTCTACAGATTTGTACCGGAGTTCTTGACTTGTGCTATCTTTCTAGTATCCACTGTTGTGGAGTCTTGGTTGGTCAGGCACATCTGTCAATTTCAGATTGTGGTCCTTGGGATTCTTGAGAAGTGTGCCAGTGCAGAATAGTAAAACCCCAAATCTAGGGTTATGTAGACGTTTGAGAAGAAGTTAATACTCGTTGGTCTCGGTATTCGATAAGGATACAAGGCATACCAACAGTCTTGCTGCTGGACTATTCTTCTTGCAGTATCTTGTAGCCCTAAGTGAAGGCTTCAAGGATGTATAGCTCGGAGTTAACTGCTTCTGGTTGTTTCTTTCCTTTCTTGTCTTTAATTTTCTGCATCTAGGCATTGTTGTTGCCGGAGTAGTCGGCCAGCTTTGTTGATTGGGACACAGAGAGGGTACACTCTGTTGCATTATTGTGTGTTATTTTTGTGAATACTTGTTGCTTAGTATATTCTGTGTATTCTGTCCTGTGATTTGTTCTTGACTGTAATTAGATTTGCCTGATCAGTTGGTTGAAGTCGTTTTTTTTCCAATGTTAACTGGTTGAATTCTAAAAAAAAACAGATGGCTATCTTTGTTTTTAAGGATCAAGATTACAAAATAAAGTGACATTTTTAAAAATTATCAAGTAGAGTTTCTTATTGGGCACTTTATACTTGAATACCAAACTTGAATACCATGATTGATTCTAGCTCCATATTTTGATGTCACTTGCTCTATGTTTCTTCATATGTGTTACAGTATTATTTTAACATTAGCATGGTTTTAAGCTTCTTCATGATGTTAGTAAAAAAGAAGCTAGTCTATTCTGTCAGATTCATGATGTGCGTGTGGTGGTATAGATTTTTAAGTATATTTTTAGCCCTTTTTACACATTAGTTAAGTTTTAAATTTATAAAACACGATATATACTAACACCAAACACACATATGGGCAAGTGCACCCATCGTGAGCGTAGTATAGTGTTGGTAAGATACCGAGGTCGTCCAAGGACACAAGAGCTTTTAGTACCGGTTTATCCTCAACGTCTAATCAAATCAAAAGTTTAGAAAAAGGTTTTTAAATGAGAAAATAAAACTAACTAAAAATGCTGAAAATAAAAATAAAAATAAAACGGATAGACAAGATGAATCACTTGGATCCGACTCGCATTTAGTGTAACCTTTGATTATTTCCGCACTTTTGCACTTTTTAAGAGATTTTCTTAGTTATTGTAGTAGACCCCTCTTTTGAAGGTGACGTTACCCTCAACCCAGTAGTTTGAGTCAGCAAGGATACAATCCTAAAGGGTTGGATTATTGAAAGATAATTAATTAAGTTATTAATGCATAATGTGGTAGGCCCCTCTTTTGAAGGTGACGTTACCCTCGGCTAAGTAGTCTGAGTCAGCAGGGATACAGTCCTAAGTAGCCGGGTTAATATATTAATAGTAGTTTACATATGAGGGGATCAAGAAATTCGGACCCCCGCCATCCAATACCAGTGGGTATTGAAGAAGATCCTACTAAGCTTGACCCAGGTCCTTGCAGGATCTATACACTGAACAAGGCAAGACGCTTACCAAACCATTCCCTTAACCCCCGACCAGGTAGCCAACATATCTCCATATAGACCGTGGAGATATGAATGGTGTAAATCTTTTATTTTATATAGACAGTAAAATAACGCCAAGACACCACAGACAAATGATAAGGAAGTTTCACATTCAACATAAGAAACTAGTTATTAAAGTCATTAATACATAACCAAATAAAAAGTGCGAAAAGTATAAAAATAAAAAGTATTACACTAAATGCTTGTCTTCACCAAGTGATGTAAGAGACTTAGGCAAACATGGCCTTTGATTGTCAAGAACTCTTACTATCAATCTTGGATCCCGAGACTACTCACACACTCTATGATGGATGATGGATGATGGATGATGGTGGTGGATGTGGGTTGTGATGGTGGTGGTGGTGGTGGTGGTGGTGGTGGGTGGGTGAAGTGTGAGAGAGGTGGTTTGCCAAGGGATGGTTTGCAAGTGAGCCAAGCACCCCTATTTATAGCCTGGACAGAAGCCCGGACACGGCCCCGTGCCCGTTGGGCACGGCCCCGTGTCCACCCATCTTCTCTTTCTTCATTAATTGCAGTTTGTCTGTATTAGTTTACCACGCCCCCGTGTCCGCTTGGCACGACCCCGTGTGCAGAAGCGTATCTGTACTATCAAGATTTGCCTAGATTCTATGAATCTTAGCGTTGACCACGGCCCCGTGTTGAGCTGGGCACGCCCCCGTGTCGGGAATAGAAGCTTCTACAACTTTGTCTTTTCTGCAGACACCTGAACACGCCCCGTGTTGAGCTGGGCACAGCCCCATGCTCAGCTTTCTTCTTGTTTTTTGCTTTGGGAGATGCTGTCGAGGGGTCGGGCATGCCACGTTTCTTCCTTTTCTTTGTATTTATGTTGGTTTTGGCTGTATATTTGTTCCTTTTGTTCATTTACGCTCATTTAATCCTGAAAATACAAAAGGAAGACAAAAGCACACTTTTTCCAACATTAGTACTAAAAAGGGTTAGTTTTATACCTCATTTGATGTAATTTATATGTTGCATTTTACACACATCAAATACCCCCACACTTGAATCTTTGCTTGTCCTCAAGCAAAACTCTTTATAATGTGGCTTACACTCACAAATGGAATGGGTAGAAGAGAAGTTTTGGGCTTGCCTTGAGTGTTGGGAATCCAAGATCTTTATTAGGTTTTATTTTTATGCTATTTACAATCCTATTCGGTATGATTTATTTTGAACATTTCATAAGAGAAATTACTTATTTGGGCATAACATGCCTCTTTAAAATTCCATTTATATACAAGTTCACATACCTCACGGGAGATCACTCATGACTCAACACTCGGCCGAAGATGTATTTTTGTGAAATACTCGAAACCGGCATGTAACTTATTTCTACCATATGCTTGCCAAGCAATCAATCCTCATCCTTTTTAACTATAAACCTTTGTAAATATCAAGAGGACTTTGGGGAAGGGTTAGGCTTGGGTTAAAGGTAGGTGGTTTTTGGGTTAGTGGTTAGTAAAAAAATGGCTAAAAGCGTAAAAAGCGTCGGTTGTCGTGAATCCTCTTTTTTTTGACATTTATTCAAACTAAGCATATTCAAACAAGATTTTTGAGGAACTTGTTTGGTTATTGCAAAATTCTTTCTTTCTTTTTTTTTTTTTTTTTTTTTTTTGCACAAGACAAACGAGCTTTTTACTAAAACAAAATGGGTTTGAAAAGAAAAAGGTTTTGATGGGTAAAGGGTTTTGTTTTGTGGGTTTTAAAACGAAAAGGTTTAGGCTCAAAGGGGATAACTAGGGGGATTTTGGGTAGGTGGTAAAAAAAATGAAAAATATTGGTGTTGAAAAGAAAAAAAATGTTAGTCCTAATGCCTCCATCATTTACTTACTAGGGTTTAAGTTGGTAAGGATCGGGAATGTATCGTCGTGGCAAGTTCTAGAGTCGTAAGAAACCAAGCGACTATTCACACAAGAAACGAAAGATGAGCATTTAATCTAAAGATGTGTATTTGTATGCTCAATAAAGGCTCAAAACTCACTTTTTGCGGGAATGGGTTTTTAATGTGATCAAGTATATATAATCAAATTTTAACTAGATTTGTCATGCCGTTTCATAATTTTCTTATGTTGGTTCTTTTTATCACGACGCAATCAGTTGTAAATTTGTAAAAATATAACCTTTTTAGAACTTGTTATTCCCAAATTAAACCAAGACAAGTAAAAAAAATGAAAATTTTTGAAAAAAATTGGGGCGATTAGCGGTTCCAATAGAGTTTTGTGTAAGGCTTGTTTTTAGGACTTGCAAGATTCAAGGTTTTAGCATCCCCCCACACTTAAATTACACATTGTCCTCAATGTGTCCCGAAAATAAGTTTTTCGGTTGATTAAAATGTGTAAAAGTGGGTTAAAAACAAGATTTTATGTTACTTGGTAGCTGAACACGGGGTGTGTTGGCTGAGCACGGCCCCGTGGTCAGACTGCCAGTATCAAATTTAAACAGAAGGCTGGGCACGGGGGCGTGTTCAGTGAGCATGGCCCCGTGTCCAGTTACCTGAACTGGGCATTTTCTGCAGAACCTTCGGCACGGGGCGTGTTGGGGTGAGCACGGCCCCGTGCTGAACTTGCTGTAATGAAGAAAAATTGTCGGGAGGCTCTGTTTTTGTGCATGGGGTGTGGGTTCAAGTTTCCCTTAGTAACCTCCACCTTTTCGAGTGTGTTTTATTCCTGAAAAGTAAAGCTAAACTAGAAAACGTAAAAGTTAATCTAAACTAAAACTATGGATAGTTCCGTGGAATGCCTCCGTGGTGCGCCACGTTTATAAGGGTCCTTGGCTAGACCCACCTTATCGGGTGGTTCTGGCTCGTCTTCAATTAGGGGGTCGTCATTGCCGATTGGATATTTCATTGATCGTTCAAGATCGACACATCTTTTGAAGGCCCCTAATTGAATGGGTATGTTTTTTTCTTCCGATTAATCAAAGCTTTGTGGGTTTTCACAAAAGGTTGTCCCAACACTAGAGGAGTGTCATCAAGGATGACAAAGTCGGTTGGGATTACCATTTGGTTGGTTTGGACCAAGACATCCTCGGCTATCCCTTTTGATTTTATTGTTTTCCGATTGGATAGAAAAATGGGTATTTGAAGTGGAGAAAAATCACCAATACTTAATTTTTCAAAAATGTAGTTTGGCATTATATTAACACAAAGATCTTTATCGATTGTGACATTACTAATAAAGGAATTTTGAAAACAACATGGAACCGGTGTAATGTTAATTTCAAATGGATCTTCTTTTATTAGTGCAGTTTGATCATTTGTTAACTTAATGCTTAGCGTTTCGTCAATTTTAGTGTTTGTGTTTAACTCTTTTAAAAACTTAGCATGAGTGGAGATTAAACAATGATTTTCGAAAGAAGGCGACAAGAGATTAATTTCCTCAAAATTAGGCTCTTCTTGAATTTTAACATTGTTGGACTCACCTTTTTCGTTGTTTAACTCATGTGTCGGTTTTTCACTTATTTGTTCTTCCATTTTTACATTTTCAACTATCTCTTCTTTATTACAAGCTAATTCTTCTCTTGCGTGGGATTCCTCTTCCCTTGCGCGAGATTCTTTTATGCAACGTTCGATAGTTTTAATGTGTTCTATTATCCTATCGGCTATGTCGGTGATAGAGTAAGGATCGGGATCCTCAAAGCTTGAATCCGGATGTTCGATCCTTTGTTCCTCATAATACTCATAAGAAGTAGATGGTTCACACCATTGTTCTTCATTGTAAGTATATGATGGATAAGGGTCGTAATTTTGTTCTTCATAATACTCATATGAGGTGGGTTGTTCACGCCATGGTTCCTCATAATAAGCATACGAAGGTGGTGGCTCATGTCTTGGTTCCTCAAAGTATGAGTATGAAGGCTCATACCTTGGTTCTTCAAAATATGAGTATGAGGGAAGAGGTTCATACCTTGGGTCTTCATAGGATGTGTATGAAGTTGATGGCTCGTACCTGGGCTCCTCATAGTAGGTGTATGAAGTGGATGGTTGAAATAAATCACAATATTGTACCGAGAGAGGGTTACCGCAATTGGTGCAATAATCTTCCCTATAATCATCCTCCTCATAGGTGTAGTTGTAACCTCCTGAGTATCGATCCATAAGAATCACTCAGCAGACCACAACAGAGTCTCGAGACCAAAAAACAAAAATAAAAACGGAAACAGAGGCTGGACACGGCCCCGTGTTCAGTGAGCACGGCCCATGTTCAGAATCTGTATCTGGGCGTTTTAATAAAAGTGACTGGTTTCGTGGAGCACGGGGCGTGTTCAGTGAGCACGGCCCCGTGTTCAGGCTACTGTAAATGCAAAAACTAACTAAAATGCAGAAAAATGCGCGTGTTTTAAAAAGGTTTTGAAAAACTGATTAGGCCGTCGATTTTAAGCTTTCTTAAAATCCTTGTGTCCCCGGCAACGGCGCCAAAAACTTGATGTGCGTGTGGTGGTATAGATTTTTAAGTAAATTTTTAGCCCTTTTTACACATTAGTCAAGTTTTAAATTTATAAAACACGATATTTACTAACACCAAACACACATATGGGCAAGTGCACCCATCGTGAGCGTAGTATAGTGTTGGTAAGATACTGAGGTCGTCCAAGGACACAAGAGCTTTTAGTACCGGTTTATCCTCAACGTCTAATCAAATCAAAAGTTTAGAAAAAGGTTTTTAAATAAGAAAATAAAACTAACTAAAAATGCTGAAAATAAAAATAAAAATAAAACAGATAGACAAGATGAATCACTTGGATCCGACTCGCATTTAGTGTAACCTTTGATTATTTCCGCACTTTTGCACTTTTTAAGAGATTATCTTAGTTATTGTAGTAGGCCCCTCTTTTGAAGGTAACGTTACCCTCAACCCAGTAGTTTGAGTCAGCAAGGATACAATCCTAAAGGGTTGGATTATTGAAAGATAATTAATTAAGTTATTAATGCATAATGTAGTAGGCCCCTCTTTTGTAGGTGACGTTACCCTTGGCTAAGTAGTCTGAGTCAGCAGGGATACAGTCCTAAGTAGCCGGGTTAATATATTAATAGTAGTTTACATATGAGGGGATCAAGAAATTCGGACCCTCGCCATCCAATACCAGTGGGTATTGAAGGAGATCCTACTAAGCTTGACCCAGGTCCTTGCAGGATCTATACACTGAACAAGGCAAGACGCTTACCAAACCATTCCCTTAACCCCCCGACCAGGTAGCCAACATATCTCCATATAGACCGTGGAGATATGAATGGTGTAAATCTTTTATTTTATATAGTCAGTAAAATAACGCCAAGACACCACGGACAAATGATAAGGAAGTTTCACATTCAACATAAGAAACTAGTTATTAAAGTCATTAATACATAACCAAATAAAAAGTGCGAAAAGATTAAAAATAAAAAGTATTACACTAAATGTTTGTCTTCACCAAGTGATGTAAGAGACTTAGGCAAACATGGCCTTTGATTGTCAAGAACTCTTACTATCAATCTTGGATCCTGAGACTACTCACACACTCTATGATGGATGATGGTGGTGGATGTGGGTTGTGATGGTGGTGGTGGTGGTGGTGGTGGTGGGTGGGTGAAGTGTGAGAGAGGTGGTTTGCCAAGGGGTGGTTTGCAAGTGAGCCAAGCACCCCTATTTATAGCCTGCACAGAAGCCCGGACACGGCCCCGTGACCGTTGGGCACGACCCCGTGTCCACCCATCTTCTCTTTCTTCATTAATTGTAGTTTGTCTGCATTAGTTGACCACGCCCCCGTGTCCGCTGGGCACGACCCCGTGTGCAGAAGCGTATCTGTACTATCAAGATTTGCCTAGATTCTGCGAATCTTAGCGTTGACCACGACCCCATGTTGAGCTGGGCACGCCCCCGTGTCGGGAATAGAAGCTTCTACAACTTTGTCTTTTCTGCAGACACCTGAACACGCCCCCATGTCCGCTGAGCACGGGGACGTGTCCGCTGGGCACGCCCCGTGTTGAGCTGGGCACGCCCTGTGTTGAGCTGGGCACAGCCCCATGCTCAGCTGGGCACAACCCCATGCTCAGCTTTCTTCTTGTTTTTTGCTTTGGGAGATGCTGTCGAGGGGTCGGGCATGCCACGTTTCTTCCTTTTCTTTGTATTTATGTTGGTTTTGGCTTTATATTTGTTCATTTACGCTCATTTAATCCTGAAAATACAAAAGGAAGACAAAAGCACACTTTTTCCAACATTAGTACTAAAAAGGTTAGTTTTATACCTCATTTGATGTAATTTATATGTTGCATTTTACACACATCAATTCACACATACACATCCGTCTCATTCTCTCTCTTACGGTTTCATAAGATATCTGATTTAGGGCTCCTTGTCAGTGATTGATAGTTTTGATCATCTTGACCTAAATCAGTTTGAGAGATGTAGTGAGTGTTTTAAGAGATAGATTTTCCTGTCTGTTGTGTGTACTTTTGTTTCTGAGTGTTTGTGTTGAATAATTCTTGTATTCTTGCATTCGTGTATCTGAGTGTGTTTTGATCTAAGAGTGTCACTAGATTAAATGATATCAGTTTTGAATCATTGGCATATTGTTGTTTCTTTGCTAGTAGAGAATTTGTCTTATGATTGAGTAAGTTTCAAATCTTAATTTTTTTTATAGTGGTACAATTTTGTGTTCGTATTTTGTTTGATTCTCATGTCTTTAAAAAATGTTTAGTCTAAAGTTCTCTTGTGGTTATCATATTCAACGTGGTTCGTTCAAGGTTATACTTGATATTATGAGCTTAGTTATGTGTTCTATGTATATTGAACTTTGTTCTTGATTAAAGTTGTTAGTAGTAATAATCTCAAAGTTTTAATATTGTTCTCTAATCTCTGTCTTGATATGTGTAATTCAATCTTGTCTCGAACAATAGTAAAATGTTTTTCGACTATAACTGTATCTTGATGGTTTTTTGTTCTTTAAAACCCTATCATGATGGTTTGTTAGACCGTGTCTTCATGGTCTTGAATGTTTTACAACCTTGTATGTTTTCTCATGTGTGAGATGTTTTTTTAATTGTAGAGTCAAGTGACATTATTTCAAAAAGAGTTGGTTTTGCCTGTAATGTTTATGTGTCTGATTTAGATCATGTGATCCTCAGTTAAATCAGATTTGTTGTTGAATCTTGTGATTCAGCTGTTATGGTCTAGATGTTGTCCGTTGTAGAGTCGTGTGATTCTCAGTTTTATCAGACTTATTTGCAGGTTAACGAACCATGTGGTTCACGTAGTTAAACCTATAGTATTGTCAAGGTTAGATTTGTATATGTTTGACAACCTTGTATGCTTTATTGTGTGTGATGGTTTTTCTTGTAGAGATTATGCTATCTTGAAGATGTATTCTTCGATAATGTTTGTCTTTATCTCACTGGTCTATGATTCTTCATGTTTTGAGTCTGATCGTAGTGCGGTTTGTGTAGGATTATCATGTTGGTGATGTTATTTGTTTTGTGTTCGTCTCTTTGAGACTTATCGCTGATCGTAGTGATGTTAGTTCACTGGTCTAGGCGATGTTTGTTTTTCTTCCGCACTGGTCTAGTGTCGTTTGTAGATTCTTCGTGTTGTTGAGTCTAGTCCCGTTAGATCGTAGTGTTGGTTTCTATCAGTTCTTTGTGATGTTGATCTGATTTTATTTAGACTTGTTGTTCTGAATTATTTAAAGTCATGTGACTTTATATGTTGTCAGATATGTGTGTATCTGATTTTTGTTATGCAATCATATGATTCCGTGTTATTTGGATATGTTATATGAATGCTCTTTTCAGTGATGATTACAGAAATTATGACGTTCCTTATGAAATTCTTGAGTGTATTTTTAGTCAATGAGTACATGATTCATATCTTTTCAGACTTGATTCTCAATGTTTCTAAGGTCTTGTGACTCTTTGATTTAATCATTAAGTGTTCTTGTGGGATATGGCTTATGGCATGAGTTTTTTTTTTGTTTCTCGGTGATGGATTTAAAGTTCATTTATTGATTATGAGAATTTGTTTCACAATTGATATCAGGTTTAGTTATATATTTGGTTTTCTTACTCTACCAATTTGTAGTTTGAGTACTTGATATCTTTTACTATGATAGGGTGAAAATATAATCAAGATTTGATGGTCTACGTTGAAGCAAGAAATTTTCTATCGAAGGTTTAGGATGTTTCAACATTAAAACGTTGTTGGCACAAATTTTGGGTTTCAGCCGTGTTGAGTCTTATTCACTCTTCTTTCAAGTGTTCGAGTTTTTTTGTGTTGATTAGCATATTGCTTCATCTACATTTTTGTATCTTGACACGATAGTTCTCTTTAATTTGGATGAACAGTTCTTAGGGTTCTTGGGCAAGGTTTGAGTAATAATTTTTTCATTCATCATAATATTGAATCCCTGGAATTTATATGTGTTATTGTGTGTTCAGTTCGTATCTATCAATTCGCAACAAAACTCGGACGTTTTTTTTCTTCAATTTAGAACTTTCAGAAACTTTAACCAGATGTCAATGTTTTTTTTTTTTGTAATGATTCATGATTAGATCTTGTTGGTTTTAATATCTTGATCGTTGTGATGATATGCTTTGTAGAAAGTTATAAGGGTCTTTCGTGTGGTAGGTTTGTTATGTGCTACCAATTTTGACATTGTTTCTTGAGAGAAAATTAACAAATGGGTGTGTTAAAACAGTTGTCTTTTGCTCTGAAAAACAAGATACTATCTTTACAAATGATTATTAAGTAGTCAACATGAAGTGTTATGCAAAAAGTTTAATATGTCCGATGTGTTTGGGTATAATAATGAGGGGGGTGTTAAAATGTCACATCTAAATATAAATGGTGTTACGATTTTATATCTCTTTTTTTCATTTTTATACTTATACTGTTTTTGTTAGCTATGAGAGTGTTGAGGTATCTCAAAACTCTCCTGGTAAAGGTATTCTGTTTGTAAAAATGTGAATCCTGAGTTAAGTGCTTTTGCAGACTCGGACCAGGCTAAGTGTTTATTTTCTAGAAAGTCTGGCACTGGCTATTGTGTCTTTTTGGGTAAATCTTTAATCGCTTGGAAAAGTAAAAAGCAGTCGACCATTTCTCGGTCCATAGCTGAAGCTGAGTACCGAGCTATGTGCACTGCGACATGCGAGATTATTTGGTTAATCAACTTGTTAAATGAGCTAAATGTTAAGATACAATTGCCTGTTTCGTTGTTTTGTGATAGCAGTGCTGCAATTTCGATTGCAGATAATCCTATGTTTCACGACAGGACAAAACACTTTGAGTTAGATTTGTTTTTCTTGAGGGAAAAAATTTAGTCTGGTTGTATAAAGACTGTGGGTATTAAAACTGATAAACAGGTGGTTGATATATTTACTAAGGGATTGTTAATCACACAACATAACTTGGTATGTAATTGGTTAAATTTGTTTGATGTTTTTAGTAATAAAAGTGAGGGGGGGTGTTGAAAGTATATGCATTGCATAACTGATATTACAACATATTAATAATATCCTGTCCCTTTCTATTTTCACTTTTATTTTACTAATCATATTTGTTTTATTTTGTGTATGGGCTGCTGAGTGCCGAGTCTGTTAGCTGGATTATTGGGCTGGACTATTGGGCTTCTGTGGAGATTAGTTGGACTAGCTGGGTTTCTGGAGATGGGCTTAACAGGATCGGCGCATCTATGGAGTTTATAATAGCAGCTTATGAGATGAGAACAAAAATTGATATGCGTACAAATTAGTTTTCTCTCTTGGGGTTTCTTGTTGTAAACATTAGGGCTTTGTGATCTTGTTTGTTAGATCAGTCGGTTAAGTCGTTTCAGAGAGTAACAGATCATCGTGTTGATGTTCGGTTGGTAAGGTTGTGAGTTTTTATCTATTCCAGTTTGATTTTTGTACAATTTTTGAAAGTTTTAGTAAAGTTTGAATCCTGGATTACCAAAAATTGACAATAATAATAATAATAATAACAAGAACTAGGTTGGTCAAGTGAGGTGATAGAACGAGTTTGGAAAGCCAAGGCTTCCATTGTTCATACCTAGCTCAAAACAAGTCTTTCAACATTGAAAGTTGAAAGCTTGGTTGAGCTTCAACACTTTTGAAGTCACTTGGGACTTTAGGGCATAATTTTATGGATGTTTTAAGCCTCATTTCTTGTGGAAATCAACCAAAGCACAAACCCACAACTATGAGTTTAGTTGGGAGCAAGGTGGGTGTAAGATTCCATCAAGTTTTAAGCAAGATAAACAAGAAATAAAAAAGATGAAACAAAGCAGAATTTTAAGGCTACTTTGGACCTCAAATGTGGTGAGGTTCCACTTTAGTTTACCATGGTAAACTTGTGGAAAGCTTCGTAGAGATTGTTCAAGTAGTTGGAAAGAAGAAATGAAGAAGAAAGATAAAGAAAAGTGAGTTAAAAACTCACTATAGCACTTGAAACTTTCTGCCCACTTTTGGAGTGTTTTTGGAGAATTTGGAGAAGATTTCAAGGATTATAGAGTGATTAGGAGTGTAAAGTGTTTAGATGGTGTGGAGAAGATCTATTTATAGTGGGATTATTACGGTTTGGTTATTAATGGTGTTGGTTGAGAGTTGGTGGTTGAAAAGTGGGAGTAAAAGCTGAAAATTGCGGTTTGCTATGGCAATTATGCTAGCTCTAATGATCTGGCACGATCATGCCGGTCATGAGCATGGTCGTGCGGGTCATGAGCATGGTCATGCGGGTCATTAATTTTCGCCGAGTGGTCATGAGCACTATCGTGCGGGTCATGAGCATGATCATGCTTCCTAACAGAATTTCCCAAATTTGTAGTTTGACCCCTAGAGTTTGATAATTCTATTATTTTATGCTAGGAAGTCGTAATTAAGCATGTTTTCATGTATTTAGTGCGTATGAGCTTGCGTATAAGTATGGTGATAGAGTAAAATGTGTATAATATAATATCTAATGATTGTATATGATTAGGTTTCTCACATAAGCATGTAATTAGTGGTGTATAGCGTATAAAACAAGTATGATTGTAACATGTATATGTATAAAAATGCATTTCCATTATGATTGAAGTCTCGGATTACAATTGGTTGAAAGAAATACGAATTACAAGTTTACAAAAATAGAATGTGAATACAAGACTTTCTAAAAATAGAAATACGAAATACGAGACGTTACACGCTTATCTGCCTCACTATTGTAATTAGATCCTTTACAACAAACAAAGTAGTTAGAAACTGAAACGAATTTGGCAATCGATTTGGTTTCTGTTTCAATTAGTTTGATTCGATTAAATTGAGGAAACTAAATTCATGTATGCATACTATTACAAAACCAAGAAAACCGAACAACCCGATGAACCTGAAAGCGAAAGTGATGATTGATGAACACCCTCCTTGATAAAAATAGGGCTTTACAGTTTGAAACCGAAACCAAAACCAAACCGAATTCAAATTTGGTTTCCATTTCCTTTTTTTAATCATGAGAACCTATTACTTGAAAACTCATGGACCCCGCCAATAGTGAGAATGAATATTTGCACCTTACGCTAGCACATGACCTTCAAGAGGTATGGTAGGAAGTAGTGGAATCAAGATTATAACATATGATACTTTTCCTACAAGGGAATCGATTGCTTATCACCTAGCCTTGAATCGAAATGGTTTGCAAAGCAAATGTATTTGATGACCACCACCAAACATGCAACTTTATAACGGTGTAGTAAAATGGTGTGTCCAAGTTTTGATGTACATATATATAACAATCCGTTACTCGTTAAAACAGTGCATCCAACATCACACGTTTGATTTACCATTGTAATAAGTTTGGGTACACATGTAACCCTATTCAAACAAAATGCAAAACACATATAATCCTAAAAGGACAATAGATTGTGCCGGTGTTGGTGTTTGCTAAAAGTACTTGTCATAAATATTACAACCAAGACTACAATGTTCCAACAAGACCATAAATATAAGACTCTTGGAAGGTAAGGACATTCAATACCCTCACTCATTAACTTGCTCTGCTTTACTCACCACAAACAATATACTTTTTTTTTTTTGAAAAATAACCTTCATTAAAACACACCTCCGACCCAAACGGGCAAAAGGCCAAACAAACAACAGCGCCCCTGACCCAAACGGGCAAAAGACAAATTTACAACATGTACAATGGGTATTTACACTACTCCGCCCAACTAATATACTTACATTGAGATCTGTTCTTAACCCAATCAAAACCTCTCGACTTTATCTCCTCTATGATATCTTGCGGACTACACTTATTCCGTTTAAAAAGCACTTCGTTCCTCCCTTTCCATATGCACCAGCATCAGATAATAGTCGGCCCGTAAATGATCTTACTCTCACGTTGTAGTCAGGTGAGAATGTTCCAGGATCATTCTAGGTGTCCCGAGCACAAATTTAGAAGTGCAACGACTCATTTGTCGCAACACAATGCTCTGCAACCACATCATTCTTTAAGGGTGATAGTACTATTGTTCACCTCTCACTTAAGTTGTTGACTCCATTGCATAAGAATATAAGATATCACAAATCCCAGTGTAATGATAATGTAATTATAATTTAACATGAAATATACAAATAACCCGGTACAATATGTGTCTGAACTCAACATAAATAAGAGATCAAATTGCAGCATTTACAAACAGAAAGCCCTTGTCGAACCTACAGACAAGCTTTATTGTTTATATGTACATCTACACAACGAATATGGAAGCAAATCTATCTTAAATATTATATATTGAGGGTGGGGTTCTAGAGTGAACACTAGTGTATTTGTGAACTGAGTGAACAAATCCTGACCACTGATTTACATTATCAAATCATAAAATACACTAGTGTATTTTCATCATCAAATCATGGCCATTGATTTACACTTGTGTATTGATAATCAAGGGCTAGGATTAGTTCACTAGTGTTCACAATTAAGGGGGTTGTTCACTAATGAACCTAACCCTATATATTGAACTATACAGACATGCTATTTGGTTCCTTGGACCTAAATTAAGAGAACTTACTCTAATCACGTTTGGCAAAATTAGAGTTTAGCGACAACTCGATTTCTTCAAGAGACCGCCCTTTAGTTTCAACTAAGAATGAATAAGAGAATAGCGCGGCCAATATAGAAACTGCACCAAAGCTCCCATAATCTCAGTCAGCTCAAGGAAGAATAGCCCCACCAAGAAATTACACACCTGAATTAAAATCTCAACTCAGAATTGCTGTTTAATCTCAACATTCAAAAAAATATGCAATAATTTTTTTTTGAGTAAAATGTCATTTTCGTCCCTGAGGTTTGGTCAGTTTTGAGAGTTTCGTCCAAAGGTTTGTTTTTCCGTATCTGGATCCAAAAGGTTTCGAATCTTGTCATTTTCATCCGGCTCGTTGACTCCATCCATTTTTCTTTGTTAAGTCAAGTCAGGGTATTTTTGTCTTTTTTCTTCGTTAAGGGTATTTTGAACACTTGTACACTATGCTAAATGCTTGTACATAAGGTGAAAAAGACCGAATTGCCCTATAAGTTAATAAAAAAGACGGAAATATCCCTAACTTTACGGAGAAAAATGGACGGAGTTAACCGAGCCGGATGAAAATGGTAAGATTTCAAACCTTTTGGATCCAGATGCGGAAAAACAAACTTTTGGACGAAAGTCGCAAAACTGGCGAAACCTCAAGGACGAAAATGACATTTTACTCTTTTTTTATAGAAGTTTAGATCCAGGGTTATACTCATTTCTTTGATAAGCATGAGAACCGTTATGGAAAACCCACCAATACCCTGCTAATTAGTGGGACCTGATAAAACGCAGCTTACACCAAGCTGGTGGCCTTATGATTTGATAGGCTCAAACTATCTACACACTTGGTGTGTAGATAGCCATCACAAAAAGTGTTTTTTGTCTTATATGCACACCCTGCAGTGTCGAGCTGTGTCCAAAGCGCGGCGTTTTGGTCCGGTCAACCAGACAAAGACTGACGGGTGTCTGACGGGTCTGTTGACCGGACCAAAACGCCGCGTTTTGGTCCTGTCAACCAGACAAAAGACTGACCGTTGACAGGACCAAAACGCGGCCAAAGCTCGGCGTTTTGGTCCGGTCAACAGACCCGTCAGACAGCCGTCAGTCTTTGTCTGGTTGACCGGACCAAAACGCCGCGCTTTGGCCACAGCTCGACATTGCAGGGTGTGCATATAGGACAAAAAAACACTTTTTGGTGTGCATATAGGCACATTGGTGTGCCAATAGGTACACCCGATTTGATATCAGAGGTAAATTGAATATCTAGTTCCCAAAAAATCTAAAAAAAAAATTAAGATCGATACCCAGTGAACTGAAAAACTGAAGCTCATGATCTTCCCGCGTGTTCTGCTGCTGCTAAGCTCAGGTATGATGACACCAGTGACTGGACCAGCTCCAATTGCAAAAGTCAGCATATACCTTACATTTATACATATTTTATAATATTAGAGATGCCATTTTTAGTAATATTTTTCCAAATAAACTCTAAAAGTAAGTGATGATCTTAAGTATCAAAGGTTCAGCTTACAAGATAGTCCCGAGAATAGACAAGTTGCTACGAAGCTCTTCATCTATAGGAAAGCTGATAGCATATACAACAAGAAACATCGCTATTGCCTGTACAGGCAAGCAACAGTTTCAGTAATTTCATTATATATACTATAAATATGCTATTTTGTCACATCAACCAACTTTGGCCCCTCAACTTTGGCATTAACCAACTTTAGCCCCTCAGCTTTAATAATGACATGTTTAGCCTCTCAACTTTGGTAATGACATGTTTAGCCCCTTAACTAAAACAACTTTAGCCTCTCAACTTTAATAATACATAACTTTAGCCCCTCAACTTTAATAATGACATGTTTAGCCACTTAACTACATCAAAGTCAAACAACTTTAGCCCCTCAACTTTAATCATGACATGTTTAGCCCCTTAACTAAAACAACTTTAGCCCCTCAACTTTTATAATGACATGTTTAGCCTCTTAACTAAAACATCAACAACTTTAACTCTCGCGATTTACTTATTTTTTTATCTACGTTTTGAACCCGCTGCGGAGCGCCGGTGGTAACCCACTAGTTTTAATTAAAACGCTAATATTATGTTTTAAGAAGATAATTTATTACATCTTACCATTCCTAGATAACTTCCGATTATAAGCTTCAGCCTTCCTTCCCTATCAACCAAGTATAAAGCACAAAGTGCACCTGTACACCATAAATGTAATATAAATTAGATACAGTTGGATTCATGCATGTGTGAACCAAGAATTGCGTAGTTAGTTAATATTATCATGAGTAAAATGTCATTTTCATCCCTGAGGTTTGGCCAGTTTTGCGACTTTCGTCCAAAGGTTTGTTTCTCCGTATCTGGATCCAAACGATTTGAAATCTTGCCATTTTCATCCGGCTTGTTAACTCCATCCATTTTTTTCAGCTAAGTTAGGGCTATTTTCGTCTTTTTTGTTAACTTAAAGAGCAATTCGGTCTTTTTCACTTTATGTACAAGCATTTATCATAATGTACAAGTATTCAAAATACCCTTACTAAATATAAAAGACGAAGATACCCTTAATTTTACGGAAAAATGGATGGAGTTAACGAGTCGGATGAAAATGGCAATTTTACAAACCTTTTGGATCCAGAAGCGGAAAAACAAACCTTCGGACGAAAGTCGCAAAACTGGCCAAACCTCAAGGACGAAAATGACATTTTACTCTATTATCACATTATAGACCTGCAAAATTGGTAAGTCCGACATATAAGCTTGCCAATGCACCGTTTGTAATCCCAGCGTCTTTGAAAGTCAACGAGGAAAAATAAAGGACCGCGTTGATGCCAGCAAATTGTGGCAGTACAAATAGAGAACCTCCAATAAAAGCAACTACAAAGTACAAACCATTGGAGACAAGTTAGGTGAATGTGAATTTGATTCAAACCCGCCCTTAAAACAGGATTTCATGGTCACTAATAACACACCTCTAGAATGAGGTTCTTCTAGAAGTTCGGACCAACTGCTGTCCAAGTCACCACCGTCATTCTTAAGAACAGATTGAAATTCTTCGATACTTTTCTCAACTTCAGACGGCCCCCACAGATTAGCGATAACTTGTTTGGCATCGTTAAGCCTCCCAGCCTTCAAAAACAACACAATCAATGAATACAACATCCTGAAATTGTTTTAGTAAGAAGTTAAAGAATTTAATTATTCAAATGCAGAAATATCTAGACCCTGAGATGTTCTTTTTGCATGGTTAAGTAGGATAAGACTTTCGACTGTGTTTTGCAAACTAACAGATTTACACGGAAAGAGAATTAAAGATTTAATGATCAAATTTGGAAACAACTTTTTCAAGTACAAGAAATTTAGGTGCTCAAATCTAAAGTGCTATATATGAATATGGTCCTTAACATGTATTACGGTTGGAACTTGGAAGTAGATCCCGCACTAATCGAGTTCCTTGGTGGCGGCTCTATTGTGATTTCGGTCTTAAAGATTAAGAGGGTGACACATGCCTGCCAATTGTCCTCCCCAAGTCTGAGTCTTGAAATTCATATAATGTAGAGGTTAGAATAATAATAATGGAGTTGAGATCATTTATAAGTTTAACTGAAAACCAAATTACAGGTGGGATTTGGAACATAAAGAACTAAGTCAAGAGTGATCTTTTGATATAGTAACTGAACCTATACCTGTTACCTCTGATTGAATCCTATGCAGTTAATGCGGTCCAAAATCAAATATCGGTCAAGGGCCGATATTTGAGATATAGGTTATTGCAGTGGGAATGTGGGATACCAGTAATTTTAATATCATGCAGAATTCATATATATACATATATAAAACATCATCATCATCATCATACTCAGTATATCCCACCAATAGCAAAAGCTAAGGTAGGGTCTGAGGAGGGTGGGATATACATATATAAAACATAAAACATATATAATATTAATAGTAACATCAAAAGTCAAAAGTCAAAACTCAAAGTGCCAATCTTTGAAACATGATCTAATCATTAGCCATGAATCTTCCTCCGAGTCCACATCAACCAAGGCGTCCAAAATAAGGGTCAATATTGATACCGGTATTACGGACCGATATTTGACACCAATATTTTGTAGAGGGCCGATATCCCACCGATATTAACTACATAGATTGAATCTCATCAATAGTGTCGATTGTGGGGTCCTGTTGGGACTGAGTTTGTTGAAGGCATTGATGTCTCTAGACACATATGGTACATAGCTCCAGAGTCGACAATCCACTCACACGTTTCGAATTTCACACCAAGGCCGTAGCTACGTGACCGGCCTGGGACACAACAGCAATGCTACTTCCTGCTCATGCAGATTGGATGTTTGCAAATCACCCATCCACTTAATGTCAAAAAGGATAGTTTTCAGTGATCGCAAAATGGCCTGATGGCTTGACTGGTTTACTATGCAGCCTCCAATATTTTTCCTTTGTGATGTTGGATTTTAGATTGGTCACACCAGGGATGATTGCAAGAATTACCTTGTGTCTGATATGACTTTTGTTCAGGAATTACATCACGACAGACTTTTGAGAATGCTTCTTGCACACTTGGAAAGGGCTAGGACCTCGGTATTCTGCCTCGAACTTCATCTAACAAAGTAAGATTATATAGATCCACTCTTTTTCTTGGATACCTTTGCATTACTACCCATTAGTGGCATGCCTCCAAATCTAGCATACATCGCCGAGGGTCACATCTTGGTGGAGTTAAGTCAGAAGTGCCACTCTCACAGAAGCTGCTAAATTAACGTATTTAGTAATCAACTCTTCAATGACTTTGCGGATTCGATCTTGCTCTCAGATACCATATAGGCATTTGGGGTGCATGTTGTTGGCTGGAAGTTAATGGAATTGGATCGTAGAATTCGTTGGAATTAAAATCTTTGTTCAAGTGATAACATGTTTGGTTGGAAATTGGATGGAATTCGTTGCAAGAGCCTATGATTTATAGCCACACATGTAAACTGCAAGGTCTATATTCTAGAAAGAAATAACCAAAACTAATTATCATAACAACTTCTACCGACGCATCTAACAGTTCTAATGAAGAAAGTCAAAAGTAGAATATCCAGATCAATATCAATTAATTAGATAGAGATAAAGACTAATTTGATTAAACCAACAGACTTTTCTACAAAAGTTATACTCGGATCCTTACTTTGCATAGCCAGCGGGGACTGTCTACAGCAAACTGCATACCGGATGCTATAATAAAACCAGGCACACTTGCAATATAAAGCATTGTTCTCCACCTGTCAAAAGTTCAATAACTTGTTTAAAACATTTTTACAGTTTTACCAACAATAAAAATTAACAAAATTGAAGTCAATTCCAGGCAAGCATGGAAAAAAAGGGAAGAGTTTACCAATGAGGATCACTTTCTGAGAAAACCCCTAAACAGAGTGAGGCTATAATTCCCGTACATGTGCCAATTTGACACACGCTCCCCAGCGAACCCCGGTATTTTGTTGGTGCGACCTCTGATATATAAATAGGGACAAGAACCGCATTTGCTCCAATACCAAGACCCACGAAAAACCGTCCCCACAATAGCTGGTCCAAAGAGTTGGCTTGTGCACTGTCAAAAGGACCATTTAACCGTATCAAGTAAGCTTAACTGAAATTGAGTGACATTAAGCAGTGAAGTTTTTTTCTGTTGTTCGATTAAGCTATAAGTTAGCAGAGGTCCGTTTGTTTTTCCTTTGACTGTAGGGTAAAATATATCATATCGTGTTATTACATTAAAGTAGTGTGCACACATGTAACTGCAATCATATAACAAACATAACACTAGAAACGCTAAAATGGACTGTTAACAATTTGTTATTTCACAACAACCGGTATAAAATCAAGCCAAAGATACCTTAAAATGGCACCAAGAATCAGCGGTAATGTGTCGACCTGAAGTGTTCTCCTAAAACCAAGTTTATCAACCACATAACCTGCACCTGCACTTCCCAAAAACGCACCCGCAATAAATATGCTCACCACAAACCCTTCAAGAATCGAATTCCCTTCAAACCCTAGCTCTTTGGCAATAGACAATATTGGACCATTCATCACACTGCATCACACAATTAAACTATATTCAAAATTTTGCCCTAGAATTACAATTCCAGACAAGAAAAATAGATCTAGTATTTGAAAATGTTGGCCTGTGTTCCAAATTCAATCGAGCTTTAACCGAATTATCTATTGCGTGTTAGGATCAAATACAAACGGCTCTTAACGTGAGAATCGTACAAATATATCATGCTATAGTTTTTGAACTAGAGTACTTTTACACTACAACAAAGTGAAGTAGCACAATAATTATTATTCATATGCAATTGATCACAGATCTTCAAGCAATATTCATAAGTTGAAAGCAATTTACCCTATATGAAAACCGAAAAGGAAATTCGACATAGAAGCAACTAGTATATGAGGAAATGCAGGTAGCCATCCGACGTCGTCGTTTTGATTAATCTCTTCTTTCGTTGCTAAATCTCCGTTATCTGTCAATGAAGACAAAAAAACGATCAAACAGAAGATAACCGTTATCTGTCGATGTAATACAAAGATACGAAATGGTGTGATTAAAAACCTAACGCATTTGAATCAAACAGAAGATGAAACCTGAAGTAGAATTGATGACTTCAGGAAGCTGTGATTTGTTGGTGCAATAAGCCTTGAAATCGATCTGCAGTGAGGAGGTAGGTAGACGAAGTGGTCGGTAAAGTGAGGGGTTAGCAGAAGTCAATGGCGGAGCCGTACGGATGCCGGAGAATGGAGTGATCCACCGGTAGCTTATGGTGGCGGTTGCGAGCATCGGATCAAATTGAGTATAGGAGTTTAATACAAAGAAGACATGGTGGTGGGGTTTGGGTATGTTAGACCGTGGGGTATGGTGGGGGTGGGGTAGAGGTGTACAAATCGGTTTTTTTTCAAAAACGGTTTTGGTTATTAACAGAACCGGTTATTTTCATCCAAAATGAAAACCAGTTTTTTTAATAACCGGTTTCGGTTACTAACCGGTTTTTCAAGTCCAAAACAATAACCGGTGTAACCGGTTGGGATCGGTTTTTAACCGGTTTTTGCCAAAAAAAACCAGTTTAACCGGTTTTTTTAAAACCGGTTTCGGTTATTAACCGGTTTTTCATACCAAGAATCCTAACCGGTTTATAACCGGCGGTTCGGTTATAAAACCGGTTCGTTATAAAAAAAACCGGTTAAAAAAAACCGGTTTCGGTATTTTTCCCGGTTTCGGTTCTAAAACCGGTTTTTTTTATACACCTCTAGGGTGGGGTGGGGTGGGGTGGGGTGGGGGGTTTGGGGCATGGGTTGACACGTGGATTATGAGGGGCATCGCTGGTCAGTTGCATGTTAGGTCGGTATGGCGGGGCGTGGCTAGCCCGTGTGGGTTGGCCACGTGTTATAATTTTTTTTCAATTATTATAAAAATACACACAAAATTAAAAAAAAAAAGCCTAGCCACCTATAGCCTAGCCAACCCAGTCAAAGAGAACCAGACACGAAAGACCGCTAGGCCCGCCCAACGCTCGGGCTGAAACCCCCGCCCAAGGGGTCACGCCGAAACCCAAACCCACCCGGGGTGGTGACTTGGGCGTTTGTACCCAACCCCCGCCCCATACCCCATAGTCTTAGGCTGGAGGTTTCTTTTTTAACTTTTTAAGAAAAAATTCCTATTTAATAAAAGGTCTTGTTTGCTTGAAGCTTTTAGGTTAGAAACTTAAAACTTTTGATTGAACGCTCCTACTAGTAGTGTTTAGAAGGACCTAAAAATTTTTAAGGAAAAAATGACTTTTTTAAGCTCTAAAGATAATGAACTTTTTAATGCACAAACTTTTTAAATTTTTAGTTATGTCCATTTTGATCATTTTATACATTTTATTAAAAGTTTCAGCTACTCTGTCAAACACCAAATATATCTCAAAAGCTACAACTACCAGCTTCCAGCCACCAGCTACTTTTGTCAAACATACCCTTTGTGTAAAAAAGATAAAAATAAGAGATATATGTATTACATATTTATAGGTGTTGTTTATTACTTTTATGGTTATTTAGCTTCTTTTTTTATGAGTAAACTATAAGTTTTGTCCTTTATGTTTACACCAAATTGCAGGCGCTGTCCTTTATTCCAAAAGTTTACAGGCGGTGTCTGTAACCTTCCAAAATCTTGCACGTTATGTCCTTTAGGCTAAACACAGTTAGATTTTTTTGGTTAAATTTGGTACATTTTGTCTATTCATATTCCAGAATAACTAGGTATCGTGCCCGCGCGCGATGCGTCGCGATGCGGCGCTTGTACATTAGGTGATAATTGGTGGCATAAACATTCAGAAAACCTAAATAAGAGTAATAGCCTCCCGTCCTTTAAAAGCTTCGCCCATGATCCCTTGAAACGCCTCTCGCTACACCTTTCCAAGACCCACATGATTATGAACTTCAAGGAGATCCTGCACAAAAAAAAAAGAAGCAAAGATCGTGGGCACCTTGCATCATAAGCCAACCAAGTACCACACTTCCGCAGCAAGTTCACAGGCCTTAAAAATATGAACTGCTGATTCAGAATCTTGACCACACATTACACAATTTAAAGGCTCTACCTGGATGTTCCTTGTATAAAAAGCTTCTCGGGTAGGGAGGCGGTCCATTTCCACCTGCCATGCGAATATAGTACACTTAATTTGGGACCCAATATCATCAATCCACCACATAAAATTTGCTGAAATCCCTAATCACTCAATAACCCTTGCTTAACCGACCTGGCCAAGAGATCCCCCTAGACCTCTCCCAACCACGACCATGTATCCAATTGCCCCCCGTAAGTTGCGTCAGCAACATATAACAGTCTTCGAACTCCTTTTTTTCCACTACCGAAGTCGGGTCATGCATCCAACCCCAAACAAAAGTGTCTTGCTAATATGAGCGTTGGAGCTTTGCTAATTTGCGTTTTTTTTTTTTTTTTTTTTTTTTTTGAGGTTAGTTTTAGCTTAATAGAAGACATAGTTAAGTGATGAAATTATATGAATTCTCTTTATAGACTAATCTAAAGAGATTTAAAAGGTTTGATGATTTATGACAAAATATATGCTTGGTAGTAGATTACGTAACTAATATATTAATATTAGTTTTTCTTAGTAGAAAAGTTAGGTACTCTTCAACTTATATGTCCGTACGTACAGACTAACTTTAACATCAAGAAGCGAGTTAATATCTACTTAAACCGTATACCCTAAATCCCGTCACGTCATTAGACCATCCACTACCCGCAGGACTGGCGACGGTGTGCTGCTGCTGGTAAGGGGTACCCGGAACCACTTAACCTAAGGAATTGGAATCTCCGAGTCGCTCACTTTCATCATTGTTGTTTTTTCACTTATATTTTTAATAATACAAACCTTTCATTTTGCCTCTGGAAACTTAACATAGCATTGTTATTGTATATATATTCTCTGGCAGAGTAGGGTTCGCACGGAAAGTGTATTTTTCCTAGAATGTCTAGGAAGCGATCTGGTCCATCCGATTGGTGTGTTTAAGGGTTGAGATTAAATCAATGGCAATATTGTAATATTTGAGTTTAATTAATTGATTGTTTTAAATGAGTAGGGGCAATTTTGTCAATGACCGTGTTTTAAATCAATTAGATAACCGCCCAGTTCCTAATTTCAAGCTATTTTCCCTCTCTCTCTCTCTCTCCAAACCCATCTTGGAAACCCCAATCCCTACCAAAAATAACTACAATCATGGAAGAAGATAACTTTAGAAACGATGGAGAGCACCGGATCAAATTAAAACACTTCTCCATCTCCACCATCTCTGAGTTCATCATCACCATTCAAATATTGTTCTTATCATCTCCGTTTTCTTGACGATGTGTTTTAACAGCAAGCAAATTAATACAGTTGTGTTTTAGCAGCAAGCAGATTCATACAGTTGTGGTTTAGCATCCAGATTCATACAGATGTGTTTTAACAGCAAGCATATTCATACAGTTGTGTTTTAGCATTCAGATTCATACAGATGTGTTTTAACAGCAAACAGATTCATACAGTTGTGTTTTAACAGCAAGCAGATTCATACAGATGTGTTTTAACAGCAAGCAGATTCATACAGTTGTGTTTTAGCATTCAGATTCATACAGTTGTGTTTTAGCATCCAGATTCATACAGATGTGTTTTAACAGCAAGCAGATTCATACAGTTGTGTTTTAACAGCAAACAGATTCATATAGTTGTGTTTTAACAGCAAGCAGATTCATACACTTGTGTTTTAACATTCAGATTCATACAGTTGTGTTTTAACAGCAATCAGATTCATACAGTTGTGTTTTAGCATTCAGATTCATACAGTTGTGTTTTAACATCAATCAGATTCATACCCTGTGTTTTACCATCTTTATATTGTGGGATCTATAAAAAAAATTGACTTTAGCCCTGTAAACTGTTAAAACACAGCACCAAGAACATGCTGATAAATTCCAGTAATCTTCTGAACAATGGAATATGCGATGTAATGTGGCATAGACAATAACATAAAACACATTCAGATTGTTAAAATGCAAAAGAACTGTTAAAACACAACCTGATTATATATTGACTTCAGAGTGTTAAAACACACTGACTTCAACCTCTCTGACTGGTAACACACATCACTAAGAACATGCTGATAGTTTTCAGATAAACACATTGACTTCCAAATTTGAATTCGAAAATAATAAAAATTCCGAAAATCATGGAATTTTAGTTAATGAAGATACATTTCAAAAATAAAATTAAAATGTGAAATTACATGATAGCCCTTCTACTTAAAATCCCTCAATGACACATGTCCAATTCTTATTCCTTCCTAGACTTTCTAGGAAAAATAGACTTTCCACCCAACTCCTACTCTTCTCTGGCATATGCTTACTATCTATATCAGTGTCTCCTAATGGAGATCCAATTCGAAAAATATTACGCGCAACAATTAAAGTTAGAAATGGTCATATGCTAAAAGTCTAGTCATATATTAATACAACTTGATGCTTGCCTTTATCTATGATTAAGGTAAGTGGTCTAATCCAGTAGTATCAACATATCCAAATTCGAGAATGTAACACCAACAGAGCCCTTAATATTCTAAAATCTCTTTTAAACAGAGTAAAGTTTATCATAAATACTCACCCAGTTTAACACTTATGGCATAAAAGTTATTTTAAAAACATATAACCCAAATGGGTCAGATTATGTCACTTTCATCCAAACCTGACCCGTTTACTTAAATGGGTTTAGGCTCGACCCTAACAATTGTACCTTTGATACTGATTCTAGAACTATACACTATACAATCTTATATATCCATGGTTAGTAACTTAGTAAAAGAAAATAAGAATTATTTCATCTTTGAAAATCATATTCTTCTTGCTGGATTCTGTTATATTGCTTGTCTACAACGACCAAAGCCTTGATTAAAATTTGAAAAAAAAAAAACACAATCAATCAATGTGTTCAGCAAGTAACAAACATATACCGAAAAGAATTTGAATTAAAAAAATACAATCAGTCGATGTCTTCAGCAAGTAAGAAACATATACTCAAAACAAAGCAACCATACATGCATCAAATTCATTCAGTTTGACATAAGACCACCACACATGAAACCTAAACTCAGTTAAGAAACCCTAGACTGTCAATTAAAAGGAATGTGCTAAGCAAAACTCACCTGAACAGCAAATTAGAGGTCCTGGTAGCCTGCAAATTGAAAGCCCTCTACACGATTTGAAATCCTAGAGACAAAATCGTGAAACCCATTGCTGTGAAATCTGATGATTTGCTGTTTTCCTATGCGTTCTAAACTTCTGAATCTTGCACTAAGCACTTCCAATTGTTCTCATATGAGGAAAAAGTGAAATAGGCATTTGAAGAAGATATCAGAAGAGGGAACACGTTGCAAGAAAAAGAGGAATCGATTGGGAAAAAGAGGAATTGATTAGGGAAAAAGAGGCATCTGAGAGGGAAAAAGGAATCGATTGGGGAAAGCACCGACTTTGTGCTTTAAGTTTATAAGGTAATATATTTGTGTACCTTTCTCTCTTGTTCCTCCTCCTAGGTTTTTCAATTTCCCCTTTCCATTTTTTTTAATCTGATTTCGTTTCTTCCCAACGAACGAGATCCAGAACTATTTCACACCCTCCTGTATGTCCTTCTTGTTATTAACTTATTATTATCTCCCCATTTTTCTCTTTCAATTTCTCCATTCATTTCCGTTTCTTCTTTTCCATTCCAAAACTAATTTATTCTCCATAATACTCATGGAGAAAAGGTGTCATAGTCTCATGTACTGATTGTATTCCGTTTAATTTGTCATTTAGTTTCGATAGACGTCAACTATTTCACCTCCACTCACCGCCCTACGCTTCCACTTAACCACCTCCGGCGACGGCGCAGCACCACCATAGACATCAACTAGACTCATCAAACCCTAACACTAACCACGTCCCCTGCATCTCGGTCATTTGCAAACCATCGTCTCCATCTCAATCGCCATATGTGTGTAAGTTCACGTGTTCATTATCCAGCCACACCGTTGTTTCCGATTTGAACCAGCAGCAGCAGTTTTAAGGTTAGTTTGCTTTGTTTTGTTCTGGGTCGGAGAAATCTTGAAATTTGGGGGGAAATTTTGGCTGAAATCTTGAATCTTGTATTGGTCGTTCCAACTTTCCAGCAAGGTTCCGACATCTCAGGCGAGCGGTGATGGTGGCGGGTGGAGTTCTTAAATTCCAGGTATATAGAGAGAGAGCTTATATATTTTTTATTGGATAAATTACAAGTTTTGTCCTTTATCTTTATGCCACTTTTCAGGCGGTGTCCTTTTTAACGAATGTTGACAGGCGTTGTCCTTTACTAGGTATTTTGTTGCAAGTTTAGTCCTTTACACCCAACCCAGTTAAAAACCCTGTTAATTGTTGGGTGTAAAGGACTAAACTTGCAACAAAATACCTAGGTAAAGGACTAAACTTGCAACAAAATACCTAGTAAAGGACACCGCCTGTGAACAATTAACAGGGTTTTGGGTGTAAATGACTAAACTTGCAACAAAATACCTAGTAAAGGACACCGTCTGTCAACATTCGTTAAAAAGGACACCGCCTGTGAACAATTAACAGGGTTTTTTAACTGGGTTGGGTGTAAAGGACTAAACTTGCAACAAAATACCTAGTAAAGGACACCGCTTGTCAACATTCGTTAAAAAGGACACCGCCTGAAAAGTGGTATAAAGATAAAGGACAAAACTTGTATTTTTCCTTTTTTATTTTTAAGTTTTGTACAACATAGTCCCTCTTTACAAAATAGCCCATGGGAATGTGAATAGACAAATATACCCTCATGTATTGCACATGACCAGATTTAACCAAAAAATCTTACTGGGTTTGGCCTAAAGGACATAACGTGCAAGATTTTGGAAGGTTAAGGACACCGCCTGTAAACTTTTGAAAACAAGGACAGTGCCTGCAATTTGGTGTAAACATAAAGGACAAAACTTGTAATTTACTCTTTTTTTTTAATTTTACCCCCCCCCCCCCAACGGTCATGTTGACCATTTCAAACTGCTACCTCACTCGGTGAGGGTAATGGTACCCGAGCACACCTAGCCCACCTTTACCATTAGCATTACACAAGTCCCACCCAAATTAGTTTACACCTTTAAGTTTAAAGCAAGTAGTCCGGTTTATTACGTTTGTGGTTATTTAGTTTCTTTTTTTATTTTAAACCCCCTCCCCCCACACCCACACAACCCCCAAATGGTCATTTTGACCATTTCAAACCGCTACCTCACTCGGTGAGGGCTATGGTACCCGAGTCCACCCCGCCCACCTTTACCATTAGCATTACAAGTCCCCCCAAATTAGTTTACACCTTTGAGTTTAAAGCAAGTAGTACGATTTATTACATTTGTGGTTATTTAGTTTCTTTTTTATGTTAAACACCCCCCCCCCCCCCCTCAAACTGCTACCTCACTCGGTGAGGGCAATGGTACCCGAGTCCACCCCGCCCACCTTTACCATTAGCATTACAAGTCCCACCCAAATTAGTTTACACCTTTGAGTTTAAAGCAAGTAGTCCGGTTTATAATTTTAAATTCGATTCGAAATTCGAATTAAAATAATAAATATTTATTATTTTAATATATAAGACATATGTAACTTTTATTGGGCTATAGTATAAATTTAATCTCTAAATTTATTCTAAAAATTAAAATAGCCCATTACCAAACCCATTACAAAGCCCATAACTAAAACGAATTTATTGCATATTTTAACTAAATTTGAATCAAAACGAATTTAATTGAATTCGATTCGAATACGAATTCGATGGTTTTTAGTTGAATTAGAATCGAATACAAATTCAAGAAAATAACTAAATTATTCAAAAAATTCAATTGAAAGAATTCAAAATTTCGATATTCGATTCGATAAACACCCCGCGTAACTGACTTTCCTTATACCTAAATAAGAGTTAAAGTAAAGTTAAAACATAAACTGGTGGTGGTATACAAGGCACTTACCTATGGGGCTGCAAGTCTTGTGATGTGGCCAACCTTGAATATAAAGAGCATAGTATAAGGAGTTATCCATGGAGTTGTGGGGCTGTGACTATATATAGGCAATTAGACATAATCAACCCATGGGTACAAAACTTAGGTCCTGTTTGTTTTTTCTGAAAAAGCTTCGCGCAGACATTGACACGTGCAGACTGTTTGTTTTTTCGAAGACGTTTCATTAAAAAACGTCTGCGCGAGCTCTTTTTGGTGCAGACTTGACCCAACCACTTCTAAGATCTTCTAAGGTCTGTAGAGAGTAAAACACCACCGCCCATCACGACCACCACCACAGTTCACCACTACCGTCCATCACAACCACCGTCCACCACTCACCACCACCGTCTACCACCATCACCGTCCATCACCACCACCATCGTCCATACACCACCACCAGTTTATTTTAGAAGTCTACATACGTTAAAAAACAAACAACTTTCTTCTTGCAGACTTTAGAGGTTTGGTCCACCTCTTCTTCTACTGATGTCTGCAAATGTGGTCCGCAGACTGCAAACATTTTAGTATTTTACCTCTTAAAAAATAAATAGTACCTTACAAATATAAGCTTACTAACTTCACAACTTTTTATAGCTCTAAACAAACTAAAGAAAAATTAGACCGACCAAATGATGATTTGAAATCAACATTAGCGAATTAGACCGACCAATTCACCAATTTAGTATTTTGAGTTTGTTTCGCCATAAAGCATCAAATTCACCGTAGGTCTGGTTTGGTTTCTTGGCTATGTTTTTACTGCAAGTGTGCCATTTATTGTGGATTTAATTTTTTTTTTCTAAATTGAAAATCTTTATTCTCTATTGTGGTTGAAAAGAAATGTTTTGTAGGATGTTTATCTGTTATATACTGCCGCCGTTCAAAAGAAATGTTATATATGTTGGTAACAATCTTGGTATCGATATAGCATATTTGGATAGAAGTTTGTAGCTATATGTTTTGAGATTGAAATGAAGCCTCAGAATTGTGTGTGGTGTTGTGTTGATAAATAAGTCAACTTTATAAATGAACTAGTTTTTTGCAATGTTTTCAGGACCGGACCGGAGGTCAACTCGATCGTCTTACGTGGTCAAAGGTTAGACCGGTCCGACCGGATTTAAGAACCGGGTAACATTATATATTATTTAATATATATTAATTTAATACTAAAAATTAGAACAAATTATTTAATAGTTAGAATTAAAAATATAATCATTTGAAATAATATAAATTTCAAATATAAATTGGAATCGTTCTATATCAACTAATTTAAAACCCTTAAATTATCCTATATATTAAAAAACAAACCTTATGAATAGTTGGCAAGCCTTTTGTTTTTTTTTTTTATTTTTGTTTTTTTTCATTTAAAATGAATAGTACCTTCTCCATTTAAACATTGCCACATTGCAAGTTTTTTTTCCCATTTATCCATCTTTTATCAAAATAACGGTACGGTCCTGTTCGGTCTCGGTACATGAAGGTAAAAACCGGCAACAGCCTGGTACAGAAAACATCAAATGTAGGTACCGAATTGATATTGAAAATTTTTAGTTCGGGAAATTCGGTACTTCTAACCAATACCATTTACTCATCCCTGATCACGGGTACCGTACAAACACCAACGGTATCGTACAATTTTTTTTATTGATTTTCTTCAACTTTAGTGTGTTTTTAGTTTAAGGGCTAGGGATGAGCTCGGTGCCAACCGATACTAAATTGGTACTGGTACCGAAAATACCGGTTACGGTACAGGTATATGAAGGTAAAAACTGGTAGCAAACCGGTACTAGGAACGCCAAACGTTAAAACCGAATTGACTTAAAATCGTTACCCAATACCATTTGCTTATCTCTGACCACGGGTTTCATACGAACAACATCATTACCATAAAACTTTTTTTGTTGATTTTCTTTCGGTTATACTATTTGCTCATCCTGATCACGGGTACCGTACAAACACCAACGGTATCGTGCAACTTTTTTTTATTGATTTGCTTCAACTTTTAGTGTTTTCTTTTTTTAGTTTAAGGGCTAGGGATGAGCTCGGTGCCAACCGATACTAAATTGGTACTGGTATCGAAAATACCCATTACGGTACAGGTATATGAAGGTAAAAACTGGTAGCAAACTGGTACCAGGAAAACAAAAGGTTGCTACCGAATTGACTTAAAATCTTTCGGTTCGGGAAATTCGGTACCGGTACCCAATACCATTTACTCATCTCTGTCCACGGGTTTCATACGAACATCATCATTACCATAAAACTTTTTTTTGTTGATTTTCTTTCGGTTATCTTATACTGTTTTTTTTTTCTACATTTTCTTTTTATTCTTATCAGCGGTTATATGCGTAACGCGCTCGTAGTGATTTCAAAACACATGTAAACACAGACTAAATGACAAAAGAAGTTCGCCGCAACGCGGCCATAGTAATAAACCTAGTTATATGAATTAGTTTAAATAACTTAAATTATGGATTAATATATAAAAAATTGATTTAAATAATAATAATAATAATAATAATACATGGAACAACTGGATACAATACCTAGTTGCATTGGGTTTCCAAACATCATAACTATATTTGATTTCTTTTTATCATTATCACTTTAAATCTAATTTATATTATCAATATACATTTGTATCTCATCTTCATTGAAGATTCGGCAAAAACGAATGCTACCCATTATCCATCATCAAAGTTCTTGCAAAACAAATACTTGCTTATGATCTAATCGAACACAAAGCTTCAACAAGAGATAGACATATGAGAAAGAAAAACCTGCTGATTCATTTCGATTTACTAGACCGGCCTGACCGTTGTGTTTTGCCTGTTTTCCGGTTTGGCCGCCGGCCACCGGGTCGACCGGCCGGCTACTTGCTGCAACGATCCAACACTATAAACCGGACCGGGTAAGGCTCCGGTCGCCGGTCCGGCCCTCAAAACACTTGTTTTTTGACGTCGCGTGTTGCGGCGAAACTGAGCAAATGATAATGTAAAACAAACATGATTTGAAAATAAAACATGTTGTTTAGAAAAGCAAACCATTAGAACGGTTAGTTTATTATTGTACCGTTTTATGATACCAAATAAATATTTTATCTTGAGTACAACTTCGTTTTTAAGAAAACTTATAACAGAATGTCGAGGGAAAAAATCAAGCACAACTACGTACTTAATTTTTTAGAAAAAAGTTATAAACGTAATGAAGAAACACGGAACTAATTAAGGGACTAATCAGTTTGGTTTATGTTTCTACCATGATGGTTAATCTTCTTTATGGTTCCCTGAGCTCCTCAATGACCGTGGTTATCTGCAAAACAGAACACCGTTACTCGTTAAGAGGGGAATGTGGGGGTTTCCCTCTTAACCGGGCTCCGGCGTGAGAATAAGCGACTGTATTGGTGGAGATAATTAAGTATTAAGTGAGAGTAGAGGGAATGGAATGGAATGTTTAACCTGTGAAGTAAGGTCTCTATTTATAGCCGGAGTAGTGTAAGAGGGTGTGGGCTGATGGGCCTTGGGCCGGAAGGCGACAACATGGAGGATTTGCTCCTTGTCTCACTGGTGTCGACCGTTAGTGGCTTCTAGGAGCTTTCTGGAGCTGGCGCAATGTGATTGGAGCCACGTGTCACCGTTGTCGGCCTGACCGCCCTTCTGCCATCAGCAGGTGAGTGGAGATCGTGGGGCAGTTGTCTCTGCCTTATGATTGGTGCCATGTAGGCGTCCTTGAGTACTTTTTGTCTCCTGCAAGTCAGATGATCGTGGAGCACGATTGAGCAGAGCTAGAGGGACGTTGATTGGCTCTTTTCTTCTGCCACTTGTACCTTGTGTACTATTTGGGGCAGCCTTGCGCTGCTTTCCTGCACGAGTCTTGATGGGCACGTTAACTAACTCGCGCGGGGTTTAGGTGACTGAGTATTCTTTTGGCATGCTAAGTGTTGTTATTGGAGCTTCTCATTGTTTAGGACTCGCGCAACGTAAAGTAGAGCATGGTGTAACTCGCGCGAGGTTAAAGATAGGAAGCTTTTTGAATAAGGAGTATGGTCTCGCGCGCAACCCTTACGTAGGTTTGCGCGGCTTTTTGGGACCATACCCCTTCAAGTCCCCCCAGTCCAGTGCTGCACCATGCGCAATGCAAGTGGTTGGAGCTCTGGACTTAAAATAAAAGTTGTGGAAAATGTTTCCTTGGCTTTGGTAGACGGGGCGTGAGTAAGCACTTATTGATTACTACGGCGCGACTACCATGTTTGACTACTAACTCATTGCCGTCTTGGTAGCTTCTGCATGACGTTTGCGGTAATTTGGGCGGGAAAACTTCGAGATTTGAATTCTTACAAGTTGGTGAGAAACGTCATTGACGGTGACGTTTGAGTTGACCTGTTACACGGCTGTCATCAAGTTGTCTCTGATGGTTGGTCATTCCGTCAGGAGAGTGAGTTCTACGCGCGCGTGATAACCGTCGTTCCGGGATTCCCGCCTTACGTGTCATTTTCTGATTGGTCACGTGCGCGGCGATCTCGGCACGTTTACCCATCGCATTAAATGCGATGGGTATATATATCCGAAGAGATGTGGGAGGTTATCACTTTTCTCTTCTACTATTGCTATCTCTCTCCATTCGTATCTTCAAATCTTCAAGATATTTCTGCATATCTTCAAGTTTTGTAGCAGATTTTCGAGATCGTTCTTCATATCTTCAAGATATTTCTTTATATCTTCAAGTTTTTTCTAGGACTTGATTCATATTTACTATGGCTGAAGAACGTCAAGAAGATAATCCCGGAGAGGAAGGTCCTGTGCCAGTTCTCCGGTGGGACTTAGGGCTTTTTGAACAGATCACACGTGGCTTCCGGTTTCCACCGGAATGGGATGCCCGGTACCCCGGCCAGAATCAAACGGCTGCCGACGCACCGCCGGGGTATATTACCTTGTTTGAAGACTTCTTTCATCAAGGTAATTTCCGGTTGCCGGCGACGAACTTTCTGGCTCATATTCTTCAGTTCTACGGGTTTCATGTATCTCAGTTGAGCCCTCCCGGGATGGTCCGGGTTCGACATTTTGAGTTCCTCTGCTGGTCGCATGGTATAGAGCCAACGGTGGAAAAATTTAGGGTGTTTTATCAGCTAATTCGAAACATGGGGTTTTACTCATTTGCCAGCCGAGGTGCTGCAAAGAAGATACTTCTCAACTCTCCTAAGAGTTTCCATGACTGGAAGCCAAAATTCTTTTATATTCGCGAGGAGGTTATTCCGATCGCCATGACGTTTCGCGCCTGTAATGAAGCGATTGTGAAAGAAGACTTGGCGATCCCCAAGACTGAGGCTTGGTATCGGGAGCTTACTGCCACCCCCAACCGAGTGTTTGGGGAGAATGTCTTGGTAGCGGCGCGGATGAGCGATCAATGGCTGCCTGAGAGCAAGGAAGTTCCTATCTTGATGATTGATGATAGAGGTTAGTACTTTCCTTAAGTTTCAGTGATCTTGTTTCGTGGCTTGTGTTTTATTTATATGATTTGTCGTGTAGAGGCGCGTTTGTATCAAGCTGCCTTCGCCACTTTTGCCGGTTCCATGGGCGTACGCCCGCTTCAAGCTGGGGAGGAATACTGGTATGACCAGATTAAGGGTAACTTTATGTACCCGGTTGCTGATGCGTTCGCCTCGCCGCCTACTGCAAACGAAGGTGCGCACATACCGAAACCTCGCCCTTTGCGCTCTGTGACTCCTGCTGGGAAAGAGGTTGTCTATCTTTCCAGCGAGGAGTCTCTAGGGTCTTCGAACGGAGAGCTAAGTTCGTGGTCTAACATCTTTGCAGGTGTGTTGCGCGACTTGGGTATTGACCCCGAGGAGAAGAAGAAGAAGAAACCGGTGAAGAAGAAGAAGGCTGCTGCCTCGGATGCTGAGGTGACCAGCAAGGGGGCTGGTAGTAGTCGCGCAACCGCTGGTGCTGCTGATAAAGGTATTCTTCGCCTTCGTCAGAGTGACTTGAAGGATTTCGTGGTTATTAGTGACTCACTTGAAGGCTTGTCGCGCGCAGGCGAGAAGAAGACTGGAGCTGGTGGCTCAGGGAGCGCGGGTTCTCGCAACCTGGATGCTGGCGCTACTCCTTCCTCTGTTGCGCATGAGGAAGAGGAAGAGGAAGAAGAAGAGGAGGCTGCTGAAAAGTTGATCAGCAGAAAAAGAACGAGGAGCGAGGCGACTGCTGGTGTGTCCGTTGCGTCGAAGGTTGGCGGGGCTCTTGTGCTTGGTAAACAGAGCAATCTGCGCTCACTTTACAGGTTCTCTCCTGGTAAGTTTGTTTTTAGTTCTTCCTTTTTGTTGCTCTTCTCTTCTTAACCACTTAGCTTTTGCAGAGACCAAGAAGAAGACCCCTGAGAAGGGTGTTGTATTTACGGAGCCAGAGCCAAAAAGGCCCAAGATTACCATCAAATCTTCCAAGACTGCTGAAGCTGAATCTGCCAAGGATAAACATGTTGCTGAGGGTGATAAGACGAAGGTTGCCGAAGAGAAGAGGAAAGCTGATGAAGAGCGTAAGAAGAAGGCTGATGAGGACAAGAGAAAGAAAGCGGAGGAAGAGAAGAAGAGGAAAGCCGAGGAAGATAGAAAGGCTGAGGAGGCGAAGAGGAAGAAAACCTCTGATAAAGAGAAGGAGAAGAAAAGGGCTCTTGAAAAGCCCATCGATGAAACCTTGCCATACACCGGTGCCGCTGTTACCGCAATTCAAGATAAGGCGTAGGGTCCGGAGGTTGTGAGCACCATGGGGCCTGACCAGCCCCAGCAAGAGAAAAGGAAAGAGCCTGATGTGGATAGGCCAAGTCAATCTGCGCGGCCTGAAATGACACATCGCTCCAAGGGAACGACTGGGAGGTCGGGTCCATATGTTTCTGGAGGCGCGAGCTCTGGTGGCGCAGGGGGTTATCACCCACAAGTTATCGGTGCTAAGGATACCCTTGGTGATATCTACTATAAGACTTACACTGAAGAGGAACGTGGTGACGCTCCCCACCAGGCTCCCTGGAGTTTAAAGCAAAAGGACACCTTTCAAGAGTTTGGCCCTTGCCGCGATTGGTTTTTAAACTCTTATCCTCCTGGTGAGGTCAATAGGCAGAAGGCGAAGACTCATGAAGGGCTATACCATACTTATATGCTCGGGGAGGCCAATGCTCGTGCTGCTAACCACCAGATCGTCCGTGAGTGGCGGACGATGGTTAGGGAGCGGTCGGACTGGGAGAACTATCGTGAGCGACTCGTCAGGCAAGTGAAGGAGTTTGAGAAGGCCAATGCCAAGTTTGAGGAGGAGAAGGCAAAGTTTGATGCTGATAAGAAGGCAGAAGACTGGGGGCGCGAGGGCCTGAAAAACAAGCTTCACGCTGCTGAACAGCAGCTGGCTAAGGAGAAAGCCGAGTTCAAGCGCATATGCGAGAAAGACAATGAGCGCGCGTTCGCGGCTCGTAACAAGATTGTCGACCTTGAAGCCAAGGTTGTTGAGTTGACCGCCAAGGTCGAGGATGCGCAAGCTGCACAGGCTGCTAAGGAGCAGATTGAGGTTTGTAAAACTTATATGCCTTTTCCTTTTATGCTTGTTTGCAAAATAGCCTAAGTCCTTTGTCGCTTTTTAGGTTGAGTTGGCTGATGTGCAGTTGCAGCTGTCGGGCAAGGACAAGGATCTCCAGGCCAAGGATGTTGAGATCGCCGAACTGAAACGCCGCCTGAATGATCAGGTTGATAAATGCGAATCCTTAGAAATTGACCTTGAGGCGGAGAAGGTTAAGGCCGTAACTGCTGAGGAGGCCAAGGAGCGAGCCGAAGTAGCGCGTGATGGGAGTACCTCTGCCCTCAATGTGGCACAGACTAACTATGCTGAGGCTCAGAGCATCGTTGATGCGCTATCCTCGGATATTGAATGGCTGCGCGGCAGAGGGATAGTTCTGGTATTTGTCTCTTTTTAACCTTAGTTTTATTTACTAAGTCTGTTCCTTATTTGCTTATTCTGATGTAGATGGCTAACTCGATTTTGAATGCTGGTGAGCTGGACAAGACTGTCGCCGCTCTCATAGATGCTTCCCGCGACGTTGGTCACCGCGGTGGTTATATGGAGTGTGCGCAGCATGGCGAAGAAATGTTTGGTCAAGAGTTTGATACCAGTCATTGCTCGGTGACCGATGAAGCTGATGCCGAGTTGGCTCGTGCTGAAAATGCTTACAATCATTTAGCCTTACCTGTGATGGACTTGGTTTCGAAGGCTCTGGAACATGATGACTGGTGCGGACGTATAAAGGCCATTCTCGACCCACCGATAACTGTTGAACTATCAGATGAGGAGCCAGCTGGTGATGATGGTGGGAACGATGGTGATGACGGTAAACCTGATGATGATGATGGCGATGAAGGCGATAAGCATGATGGCAGTGGGAATGATGAGTTTGAATAGGCTTGTGAACAGGCTTTGTGCTTTGTAATTCTTGTTTATACTTTGAATGTAAGTTCTTGCGCGGTCGCGGTAGTTTTAAATGGAATGAACGTTATCCGTTGTCTATATAACTATTGCGCGGCTGCGCTTGTTTTAAATATGATGCTTGTTTGTCCTTTCCGTTACAATTATTGCACTGTTGTTAGAAACTTTGGTTAAGTTAGCGCGAATAAATGTAAGCTCTTGTGCGAGTGTAACTGGAGTGTTTTTGTGCTAATCAAAAGTTTAACATGCATTTGTAACGAAAGGAGCGTAAAAGAAAACATGTCGTATGTTTTCATTGACTTAGAAAGAGGCGCTTAGGCCAATCATACATTGCTTGTAACGTAAAAGGCGTGTAGCCAACATAGGAAAGTAAAAGGCGCATGGCCAACATTAGTGGATAAAGGCGCAGGGCCTGGAATAGTCACATATAGCATTTACGCAGTTGTTGCGCATTCCACGTGCGCGGGATGATGTGTCCATCCATGGTGCGCAATTTGTAAGCCCCTTTCCCTAGCACTTCGTGAACCAAGTATGGGCCTTCCCATTTGGGTGCTAGTTTTCCTGGGCGTTCAGCGTTTGAGGCTTCGTTGTCTCGAAAGACGTATTCCCCTGGAGTGAAGGTACAGATGCGGACTCGCGCGTTGTAGTACCTTTCCAATTGTGTTTTGTACTTGGCTTCTTTAATTCACGCAATTTCGCGCCTTTCTTCCAGCAAATCCAAGTCAAGACGATGCTGTGCCTCGTTGTCGATTGCGTTGACTGCTGTCAAACGCGGAGAGGGCAGGCCAACTTCTGCCGGGATAACCGCTTCTGAGCCATAGACTAGGCTAAAAGGGGTTTCGCCGGTATTTGTTTTCGGCATGGTTCGGTGAGCCCACAAGATACTCGGGAGCTCATCCACCCAGCCTCTTCGCTTTGTGCCCAGTCGGGCCTTAATCCCATCGACAATACACTTGTTTACACTTTCAACCTGCCCGTTTCCTTGAGGATGCGCAACGGAGGAGAAAGTGTGTTCGATTTTCATCTCTCTCATCCAGTTCTGGAGGTCTTCAGACGCAAAGTTGGTGCCGTTGTCAGTTACGATCTTGAGTGGGAGGCCAAATCTGCAGATGATGTGTTCCCAGATGAACTTGCGCACCATCATGGCTGTAGTTGAAGCAAGGGCTTTGGCCTCCACCCATTTCGTGAAGTAATCGACGGCCACTATTATAAACTTGACGGCGCCGGGAGCCTCTGGGAAAGGTCCCACCATGTCAATTCCCCACTGCTGAAAGGGCCAAGCAGTGGATACGGAGATCAGATCGTTCTTGGGGCGCAGGGTTTTCGGAGAGTGCCGCTGACAGGAGTCGCACTTGCGCAGCTCTTTCAGGGCATCAACATGCATCCCTGGCCAGTAATACCCAGTGTTCATAATTTTTGCGACAACCATGCGTGGCCCTGCATGAATGCCGCAAATTCCTTCATGAATCTCCCTTATCAGATAACTCGCATCCTGGGGGTCCACGCATCGCAGTAGTGGCCCCAAGAAGGACTTGCGGTATAAGATACCACCATTCATTTCGTACTGCAGAGCCTTGTTTTGAATCTTCCTTGCCTCTGCTTTACTCTCAGGGAGTATTCCTTCTTGCAAGTATTGAATGATAGGGGTCATCCAGGATGGCTGCCCTATCTCGATCACGTTGACTTGTCGTAGCAAGACTGAAGGATTCTTGAGTACCTCAATCCTTACATCTTTGGCAAGATGTTGGAAGGACGTTGAAGCAAGCTTGCTCAAAGCGTCAGGTGGTTTGTTTTCAGAGCGATTGATGTGGATGACCTTGTGAGACTTGAATTGTTGAAGCAACTCTTTTGCCTGCTCTAGATATAGGGCCATAACCTCACCCTTTGCATCGTATATACCGTTAACTTGGCTGGCTATCAGTAGTGAATCAACGTGTGCTTGTAAGTTCTTAGCTCCCATTTTGATGGCGAGGCGCAAGCCTGCCAGAAATGCCTCATACTCCGCCTCGTTGTTGGTGTTTTTAAAATCCAACTTGATGGCGTAAGTGAATTCATGATTTTCCGGGCTTACTAGGCGCAATCCAGCTCCCGCGCCGTCCTCATTTGAGGCTCCATCAGTATAAAGCATCCAAGTCTCATTTGTCATGTCTTTTTCGAGAGTCTCCACCAGCTCACAATCTTTGATTTTCTCAACTGGGACTTCTGTGATGAAGTCCGCTAGAACTTGACCCTTGATGGCTGGGCGCGGCCTGTACAGAATGTTGTGGCCCCCCAGCTCGATGGCCCATTTTGCTAGCCGCCCGGATGTTTCTGGCTTTTGCAATATCGTCCCGATGTGGAAATTTGTGAGTACGGTGATCACATGCCCTGTAAAATATCTGCGCAATCTTCGGGAGGCGTGTAGCAGCGCAAGAACCAACTTCTCCATCGTTAAATATCTTGTTTCCGGGTCGGTGAGTACCCTGCTGACGTAATAAATTGGAGTTTGGACTCCATTTCTCTCCACCAGTAATACCGACCCTACTGCCTTATCTGAAGAAGATAAGTACAGTATAAGTGGCTCTTTTTCGAACGGTGCAGTCAGGGTAGGTAGCTCGATCAAACATGCTTTCTTTTGCTGAAAAGCCTTTTCTGCTTCAGGGGTCCACCTGAACTCTTGCTTTTTCACACAGTTGCGCAGAGTGCTGATAAAAGGATATGACTTTGCGGCGTGATTTGACAGAAAACGGTTAAGCGCGGCTAGGCGGCCGGCCAACCGTTGCATTTCTTTGATTGTTCGCGGCGACGGCATTCGCTCTATTGCCTGGACTTTTTCCGGATTCACTTTAAAGCCGCCGTTTGTGACTATGAAGCCTAAGAACTTCCCTTCTTCCATGCCAAACGAACACTTGGCTGGATTTAGTTTCATATTGACACTGCACAATGAGTTGAATGTCTTTTCGATGGCCTTCAACATTTGGTCCTCTTCAGGACTTTTGACCACCAGATCATCAATGTAGACTTCAATGTGCTTCCCGATGTCTCCCGCGAAGGTCTTGTCCATCAGGCGCTGGTATGTGGCGCCAGCATTTTTGAGGCCGAATGACATATTTGTGTAGCAAAAAATCCCAAGATCAGTACGAAAAGCTGTCTTGTCTTCATCCTCGAGCTTCATTTGAACTTGATGGTACCCCTTGTAGCAATCCAAGAAGCATTTCCATCTGTATGGCGCGAGAGAGTCTATCTTTTTGTCGATCTCAGGCAAAGAGTAGCAATCTTTAGGGCATGCCTTGTTGAGATCGGTATAGTCAACACACATTCGCCATCCTCCACTAGACTTCTCTACCATCACGGGGTTCGCAACCCAACTTTGATAACGTACTTCTCGCAGGATGCCGACTTTAAGTAACTCGCATACTTGCTCATTCATTGCTTTCGTCTTGTCTGCCCCTAAGCTGCGCCTTCTTTGGACTTTCGGTTCAACAGAGGGGTATGCGTTTAAACAGTGCTCAGTAATGTCGCGCGGGACTCCGGTCATGTCAGCCGGGGTCCAGGAGAAGATGTCCATGTTTTTGAACAGGAGCTGCTTGAGACGAGTTCTGATGTTTGGTGAGATTGCGTGCCCTATCGTCACCGTTTGGCGTTTGCTCCGGGTACTTGCGATTTAAAACCCATTTTTCGGGCTCGGTTGTTGAAACCCTCGCCGCTTTTGTTGGGCGCAACTCTTCTGTTGACATCACTTCTTTCTTTGCATAAATGATTGCCACCCCCGTTTTGGTTGGGAAACCGATCGCTGAGTAAGGGGTGGAGGTTATCATATTCAGCTCACCTTGCGTCTCTCTCCCGATCAGCACATCATGTCTTGACTTAACAGGCATCACCATGAAGTTGACGTTCGTTGTTCTGGAATGCTTCCCGTCAGAGAGTGTGACGGGGAAGCTGAACTGGCCTAGCGGGAAGACCATCTCATTGCAGAATCCAGACAGTGGATAATCGACTGGTTCAAGTCTCGCTTTGTCTTCCTCGTCGAACTGGTTAAAGCATTGCTCATAGATGATGTCTGCTGTACTCCCCGGGTCAATGAAGACGTATTCGGTTTCATAATGGCCGATGATACCGGTGATGACGATGGGTCGTGTGGCGCGAGGACCCCCGCGAACCACCGGGAAAATGACATGCTGCTCTTGCCATGAAGGCTCATAAGGTCTCTTGCCTTTTTCTCTCGCGCTATACCTTGGTCCGTTGACCATGTGGGTCTCTAAGCGTCAGACTTTCTTGTGATTTCCCTCATCGTGGCGATGGAGCTGTCGAGTTTCTTTGCGCACGTTTTTCACCAAGTGGCTCAGCTTTCCACTTTTCAGCGCTCTCTCGATCTCTTGACGTAAGCTGTAACAATCATCTGTTAAGTGGCCTGTATCCTTGTGGAAATCACAATACAGGTTGGGGTCTTGCCCCTTTTTGTTCGTCATACGCCTGGGAGCCATAAAATCATGGTTCTCCGTCATTAGCACCTCTTTCGGTGTTTTTATGAGCGGAGTCCAATGCTTTTCACGATTATCATCTTGGACTGCCTTTCTATAGCCGATGCGATCAATAGTATCTCGCGCGTCTTCCTTATAGCGGGATCGTTCCTCATAACGGGGTCGTTCACTATAACCGCTGGAGTGGTTGGCCTTCCACCCAGGGTTCTTGCCTTTGTTGCGTCTGTTGTCGTCGCGCGAGTGACCCCCTTTAGAAAATCTATCTTCAGAACGATAGCTGTTGTTTCGTGCGAGTGACTCTTCAGTTTGCGCGACTATCTTCGCGGCTTCCATGAGTTTATCCCATTCCTTGGGCATTCCATCTTTCCCAGTGATGGTTCTAATTAAGCTATCGCAGCGGATGGCTTTCTTGAAATGGAAGCGCATGAGTTGCTCACTAACGCCGCCGATTTCCAAGCACTCTTTGTTAAATCGAGTTATGAAATCTTCCAAACCCTCGTTATCTCTGCGCCAGATTGTCACACCCTCAAAATCCACATGCGGAGTACCACCGCGAGGCGTATGACATGACCAAGATCCAACCACTAATTATTTTGAACGGTTTAGTTATTATTACAAATAACGGTATAATTAGCGACCAATTTAAATTTTCAAAACATAGTTTAAGTTTGCAGCGGAAGGGAAAAGAGAACATATCGTAATTTAAAACCACAAGTTTATTAATTATGAACGTACAAGCCATGCACTCCAGCCGATTGCAATGTCCGTCCTAAACTGTATCGAGCAACCTGCAAAGCATGCAGTAGGGTATCAACATAAAGTTGGCGAGTTCACGAGTTGTCCAGTTTTAGTTTTTGAAAACGTAAGTTGTTTAGATAAAACATTTATAATCACGTCATGGGGAGCTACCCCATATGAAAGTTACTAAACTGGCGTTACCGAAACTATTGACGAGAAGATTTGGTGTCCCGAGTCAATGTCTATCGTCATTGACCAAGATGCAAGGTATACTAGTTCACGCCCGATCTCCCCCGGTCACGGTGTGAGGTTGTCAAACCTAATAGCGCTATCAACTAATAACCCGTTCGCCCCCGGCGATTAATCGGTACTATAAGCAGGGACTTTACATGATAGAGATTCGTTTAGTTTTGCTAGTTGTGATTTATAAATAATATCCAAACGTATCTCCCCCGGAGATAGTAATTTAAAAGTACCCGTTTGCATTTTCCCCCGGAAATATTAATTGAAAGTAATCTTTAAAGATGGCAGTTTGTTCGTGTCCCTCCCTGGGACGCATGCTTTTAGTGTGTGAACTCACCTTGGTTTGCTCGGCAGATAATTTACTTGTGTTACGTTGGCCAACCATACCCTATTATGGTTATTAATATTCATTAGGTTCGTGTGCAAGTAGTGTCACGTATAATCCTACACGTATCTAACACGTATTCATCAAGTATTGTACAAGTAACAGTTATCGTATAACACTTAACCATAAATAATCCATTTATAAATCAATTAACACAAAATGACATGGAACAGTGAGTTGTGTGTGGCCTATAAAAGGTTTGGGCTTTTCTAGTGTGCGGCCCACTAGAATAAGGCCCAATGTATGTTTAATGTGCGGCCCACTTGTCAAGTGTGCGACCCACACGGGAGTGTGCGGTCCATTGACAAGTGTGCGGTCATACGAGTGTTTAAAGCCCAAGACTAGTGAGGCCCAAAAAAAGTCAGTCTGTATATTTTAAGAAAGGCCCAAAATAAATGACTTGTGCGATCAATGCACACTTATGCGATTGGAATAACATAAAGAATGTGACTCCAAGTGAGTGGGTGTGACTAGCATTTAAGAAAACGGTGGGACCATGCAACATACATGTTTTATTTCATAAGATTCTTAGGTAAGTTGTACGCTAAGCTTGCACACTTGTACATTCCACAAACATCTAACATTACCCATATACTAAGATCAATCAGATAGGACAAACTCCCCTTTTTTTTAATATTCAACCAATCACATGACTCTTGTCATCTCCTAGATATGAAGGCATGCATAAAACAGTTGTACCTGGCGCATAAAAGCTGGTAACACCATGAAAATATAGTAACAAAATTTCAAACAAAAACCCAGTTTACAAAGCATCAATTTTTAATCAGAGCTAAACAAGCATTTATCCTACTACCCTTTCATTGCATTAACACATATAATCATCATCAAGAATCATTTTAACACTATTACCAACATGCATGGCCAGGTTGTATTCTATGCATATTAAGTTGTGCGTTTCTATTGAAGCACAACTTTACAACTTCGTTAATCAGAGATTCATTTTAACCTTTATTTCACACATAATACTACACATAAACAGATTTATTATCATTAATATAACTATCTTCGCACACCCGGTTTCCATTTCCATGTTCATGTTCCGTGATCATTACACTTGCACACTTAATACATTATCATCATTTCTAGCAATATTACAATCGTGCATGACCAGGTTGTACATAGAGCATGAACAGTTGTACATTCAAAAGAGAAAACCCAGTTCTTCACATAATCATTTTTATTATTTACCCAAGTTTCACATTTAAACATCATTCACCTTTACACAGTGTTTACATCTTAACATATACTCAGATATAATCACCTATCATCAACTTCTTTTGTTTCATCATAGTTTTAATGAACAGTACATCAATATGAACCAAGCAACATCAAGCGTCAAATGTTAACAGATTCATACGGTTTCATTACCAACATTCATTCATGCTTATCATGTGTCACAGTTTAAAACAATATTCAAAAGACCCAATGTATACCAGTACATATCATCATTAAGCACACAAACAAAGACGGCGTTCTAACCTGGTTCCGATGCCGTAAAGGAATGCGTTAAGAAAAGAGAAAAACAGAGTTTCGAGTCAAAGCGTCGCGAGCTACCGGAGGTTGAACGGAGAGCACAGTATCGTCGGAGTTTGATCGGAGAAGAAGGAGCTTGGTCGTAGAAGAAAGGCGGCTGCGTATGTTTACGAGAAAGGTGTCATTGTCGTCAAGCAACTTTGATCGGAGGTGAGGGTATTTGGTTTGCAGGTTGCTGTTGTGGGAGGGGTTTTAGGAAGAACAGGAGGTTCAGGTTGATTGTGCGACCGGAGGAGGAGGTTCAGAGGAGTGTGGTTGCGGCTGCCGAAATACGGTCGGCACCCGTGTGCCGCCGGAGGTCTCCTTCGATGATCGGAGTTCAGAGAGAAAGAAAAATGGGGCGTGTTTGTGTGGCTGCATAAATATTTGAGATTAGGGTTTTCAAAATTATGAGAGGGGGTGGGGTGTTTAGGTTAAATATAAAGGGTAGGGTTTTAGGTTTAGGTTAGTGGGCTTGGGCCTAGCCCAAGTGTGTGAACCCGTTAAACCTTTACATGTTTCGTTTAAACAGACAGGCCCGATTATTCTAAAATATAATCGTTACTAAATACGTAAATAAATAAATCTCTCAGTGTGTGTTATTATTATTTTAGTAAACAATACTAAAAAATATAACCATAATAATATAAATAATAATATAATAATGAAATTGAATATTAATAAAAATACTCTCGATGATCGGGATCGTGAGTACGGGTTGTCACATTCTCCCCATGTTACAGAAATTTCGTCCTCGAAATTTAAGCTAAGTCATACAATACATACTTGTTTATAAATTCGCTAATAACCTTATGATCGCACGTAAATACACATAGCTTCACGAAAGTTCACAAAACGGATCATGTAAGACACATAGCACATAAAATCATGTATCACGTAAAGTCACGTAATTCGCATAACATGAAAAAAAAAATTCACGTAGTTTTTACTCATTTCACACAGTAGGGAATTTCACATAAGTTATATCTACTTGCTCAAAAATACTGTGTCGTGAGTGTATGGGAACTTTTCGAGACACTTGGTTCATCTGAACTCAAACGAAATGCCTAAGTGAATATATATAAGTTAACGGAGTTAACGGAGCTTATGTTCACTCTGTGAAGGCCGGGTGTTACATCATCCCCTAGTTGAAAGAATTTTCGTCCCGAAAATTTAAATATTGTGATTTTAAAAACGATGCTGGAAGTTCGTACTCAAACGACTGGGGATACGTACGCATCACCTGGTCTTTCCGTTCCTGAGTAAATCCTGGGCCACGACGTGAGTTCCAACGAACTCGATCTATAGGTAGCTTACTATGCTTGAGGGTTATGGTCTCACCCGGTCCCTCAACGAAGTGATAAAGTGGAGTTTGTTAGCTACCCATCTAAATTATACCAATACCTCTACAAGTATTTCTCCCCAATCCAGGGATAGTAGTACTCTCATCCAGAAATATAAAGCGGTCCTAATCCAGGGATAGTAATGGTTCCCAACACTCGGGAATGTGTACTATTCCAAGAACGTGCGTGTAGTCATAAGCTAGGGTACCGTATGTATTTTCCCAAACCGGGGAAATAGTGTGTTGTCCCAAACCATGGACACTTGTTTTTAGTAAAAAGTTGTTAACTCACTCTAGGGTGTGTGCCGTATCAAAAGTTTTGCGACGACGACGCGAACTGGCATAGTATGCAAGCAATCACCAAGACATTCTTAAAAATGTTTACACGTCCTAAGTGACCCATACTAGGGTACGGTTGTTTCTCATAAGGTTGAGTTCCATCAGTACTGTAAATGAGGTAGGTGTTGTTTCCAACCGTGGACAAAATCGGTAGCACACGCCTGTAGCATGTCTTCAGGAGTTTGTTTGGTTCGACCATTCGTTCGTGGGTGTTAAGTAATGCTCATGCATGATCGTGAGCCGAAGGATTTGTGAATGCCTTGTCACAAATCTGACGTGAAACGTAAGTCGTGTCTAGAGACAATGGGAGTCGGGCGCCCTGCGCCTAGCAGCTACTTCCTTCAAGTAGATGTTTGCAAGATTTGAAAACTTGTCGGTTTCCGTAACCATGAGAAAACGTTTAGTTTTAGTCAGGTGATTACATCACTACTCAACCGATGCCATCTTTGAGTTTGAGTTATTTACCCATGCCCCGCATGGACTTGGCTAAAAGGTTTTTTCTCTTTTTCGAGTATGAAGGCTATCGTTCCCAATTCTAGACCGTGAGTAGTGTAGTTTCCTCACAACCTTGCGTTGTCGAGTTACGTAGGCAATGACTATCCTTGCGTCGCTTTAGCTAGTGCTTCGAGTACTTGAATGGGCGTACTGCAGCAAGCAGTAATTTCATCAATGCCCTGAACAGGATAGGGTAGAATAGGAGTACCTCATAGTACATCTTTCAATCATTGGAATTGCGAATCCCTGAGCATCTTTCTAATGCTAAGTGATACTCTTTCGAGTTTAGGCCATGAGAGATTGTGTACGTGATTGGAAACTTAGCGTAATGCGCTTTGTGTCGTAGGTGCTCCATGGTAAGGCATAGGTATCGTTCGGATTCCTACTGGTTCTTGGAGTAGATTCGAATGTCGTCGGAGAAATAAGTGGCAAATCTGTCAAGGTAGGGTAAATTTGAATGCTGTGACTGAGAATCTATATTGGTCGTACCGAGTTCCATGACAGTGCTTGTGATACCTTTTTCCTCCGGGGTATTCCTTGGCTCGTTGCTCCAACGAGTAACGTTCGTAGAAAGTAATTCATCCAAACGGAGGTTTGTGCAGAATAGGGTAGGATAAGAATCATGGAATTCGTGAAGCATAACGCGAGTAGCGAGAATATGTAAGAAGGGTAGTCGCAATCGATGCGTTCATTTTGAGGCAAAAGATAAAGGCCTTGGAATCGGCAATAAGAATTTATCTAATGTCGATAAGGTAGCTGGGCGTACCCAAGCAGTGGGCGGTTAGGATAAAGAACGTCGCTGGCCGATAGGGGATGTTACGTCGATGGGGTAAGCACAAAAAGTAGTTAGAGAGGGATGGTCGTCGTGCGGGTTTGTAGGTTTTAGGATCTACTGGGACATCTGGAAGAATGCGATCTCTCAGACCGGTAGGAAGTCAAGTTCAAGTGGTTTGTTCTAAGTCGTGCGAATGAGTTCGAAGTAGGGCTTGCGTCGTCGAGGGGTTTTGATGTGGAGATGCGGGAACAAGCTTTCGAAAAAAAATTATGATTGAAGTGACACGTTGCTGAATTTCAAGAGCTAAAAAGTTTGTTGACTAAAGGTCGAGTTTGTTGAATTCACCAAACTGACGAGAGATCTGGTCAAGGCTCCTATATGAAGAAGCGTGGATGTCGTGATAAAGAAACAATAGAAGTGAGGATACCGTCTTAAGCAATAGATGCTGATTCGTTCGAAAGCTAGTGAAAGGATTCACCAAAATCAGAAAAGTCGTTAAAGAATAACGGCTCTTGGCAAATGAAGGATAAGGTAAGCATCTAGGTCACCCTGCTCGTTGATGGGTTGTCTGGTTTGTGTCTTCGTCGCGTCACGCCTCAACATATGCCGATTTGTAAGAAAGATATCAATTTGCGGGTTTTGGGGCGTGCTGAGGTATAAGGTTGAACTGGAATAAGGTTTCACCACGTAATCGGGGAATTTAGGGAACTAGCTTCGTGACCGATGGGAGCGTGATACGATCGTTGGCACTGCAATGAGAAGAATACATCGCGCATGCTTCTTGTGTTTGAGACGTGCAAACATAAATCCGAAAAGTGTAGGCTTACTAAAGTGCTTTAAGAATCCATGTTATCGGTCGGACGAGGGAACGAGTCTCAGCACTCAAGTCGGGAAAAGAAGTACGTGAATACAAAGGATGTGAATGACGTTGTCGATCCTACTAATCTTAGCTAGTTGCTCCACACATGAAACCAAATCGTTGTGCTTCTGCGCCATAGCAGTTTGTTTCCCCCAATAACGCGTGATTTTGGATTTGCTCTCCTTCGTCGTTTTACCCTCGAAACTTCTTTCTAGGATCCGCAGCGGGCTCCTAGAGGTTCACCGCGTCGGTTTGTTCTAGCCCAGAATGGAAATCGGAAAGAAAATGCGTGGGCGAGAGAGTTAGGGATAACTGGTTCCTTGCCCTCAACGTGTCATGATTTCGAATCAAGGTTTGGAGATTCCACTCCCGCTTAGCGCACATCAGGTTTGCGTAGTTTTCGTATAATTCACAGTACTGAATACCAACTATACAGCTACGTATTTACGCACATATGCTACATATATACATACACATTTACACATAGATGTGTGCACAAGTAAATGCTGATGACTATAATTACCATGTGAGTACCTGAATCTGACGAACCTTGCAATCCGGAGTGTGGTGTCGTTGTGGTTTTCATTAAGGAACGGTTATAGTCTGGTTTCCATATAAAAATATTTTATTTCCCACACCAAAATATTTTATACTTAAAACCTAGTTCACTATAACCAATGGCTCTGATACAAATCTGTCACACCCTCAAAATCCACATGCGGAGTACCACCGCGAGGAGTATGACATGACCAGGATCCAGCCACTAATTATTTTGAACGGTTTAGTTATTATTACAAATAACGGTATAATTAGCGACCAATTTAAATTTTCAAAACATAGTTTAAGTTTGCAGCGGAAGGGAAAAGAGAACATATCGTAATTTAAAACCACAAGTTTATTAATTATGAACGTACAAGCCATGCACTCCAGCCGATTGCAATGTCCGTCCTAAACTGTATCGAGCAACCTGCAAAGCATGCAGTAGGGTATCAACATAAAGTTGGCGAGTTCACGAGTTGTCCAGTTTTAGTTTTTGAAAACGTAAGTTGTTTAGATAAAACATTTATAATCACATCATGGGGAGCTACCCCATATGAAAGCTACTAAACTGGCGTTACCGAAACTATTGACGAGAAGATTTTGTGCCCCGAGTCAATGTCTATCGTCATTGACCAAGATGCAAGGTATACTAGTTCACGCCCGATCTCCCCCGGTCACGGTGTGAGGTTGTCAAACCTAATAGCGCTATCAACTATTAACCCGTTCGCCCCTGGCGATTAATCGGTACTATAAGCAGGGACTTTACATGATAGAGATTCGATTAGTTTTACTAGTTGTGATTTATAAATAATATCCAAACGTATCTCCCCCGGAGATAGTAATTTAAAAGTACCCGTTTGCATTTTCCCCCGGAAATTTTAATTGAAAGTAATCTTTAAAGATGGCAGTTTGTTCGTGTCCCTCCCTGGGACGCATGCTTTTAGTGTGTGAACTCACCTTGGTTTGCTCGGCATATAATTTACTTGTGTTACGTTGGCCAACCATACCCTATTATGGTTATTAATATTCATTAGGTTCGTGTGCAAGTAGTGTCACGTATAATCCTACACGTATCTAACACGTATTCATCAAGTATTGTACAAGTAACAGTTATCGTATAACACTTAACCATAAATAATCCATTTATAAATCAATTAACACGAAATGACATGGAACAGTGAGTTGTGTGTGGCCTATAAAAGGTTTGGGCTTTTCTAGTGTGCGGCCCACTAGAATAAGGCCCAATGTATGTTTAATGTGCGGCCCACTTTTCAAGTGTGCGACCCACACGGGAGTGTGCGGTCCATTGACAAGTGTGCGGTCATACGAGTGTTTAAAGCCCAAGACTAGTGAGGCCCAAAAAAAAGTCAGTCTGTATATTTTAAGAAAGGCCCAAAATAAATGACTTGTGCGATCAATGCACACTTATGCGATTGGAATAACATAAAGAATGTGACTCCAAGTGAGTGGGTGTGACTAGCATTTAAGAAAACGGTGGGACCATGCAACATACATGTTTTATTTCATAAAATTCTTAGGTAAGTTGTACGCTAAGCTTGCACACTTGTACATTCCACAAACATCTAACATTACCCATATACTAAGATCAATCAGATAGGACAAACTCCCCTTTTTTTTTAATATTCAACCAATCACATGACTCTTGTTATCTCCTAGATATGAAGGCATGCATAAAATAGTTGTACCTGGCGCATAAAAGCTGGTAACACCATGAAAATATAGTAACAAAATTTCAAACAAAAACCCAGTTTACAAAGCATCAATTTTTAATCAGAGCTAAACAAGCATTTATCCTACTACCCTTTCATTGCATTAACACATATAATCATCATCAAGAATCATTTTAACACTATTACCAACATGCATGGCTAGGTTGTATTCTATGCATATTAAGTTGTGCGTTTCCATTGAAGCACAACTTTACAACTTCGTTAATCAGAGATTCATTTTAACCTTTATTTCACACATAATACTACACATAAACAGATTTATTATCATTAATATAACTATCTTCGCACACCCGGTTTCCATTTCCATGTTCATGTTCCGTGATCATTACACTTGCACACTTAATACATTATCATCATTTCTAGCAATATTACAATCGTGCATGACCAGGTTGTACATAGAGCATGAACAGTTGTACATTTAAAAGAGAAAACCCAGTTCTTCACATAATCATTTTTATTATTTACCCAACTATCACATTTAAACATCATTCAGCTTTACACAGTGTTTACATCTTAACATATACTCAGATATAATCACCTATCATCAACTTCTTTTGTTTCATCATAGTTTTAATGAACAGTACATCAATATGAACCAAGCAACATCAAGCGTCAAATGTTAACAGATTCATACGGTTTCATTACCAACATTCATTCATGCTTATCATGTGTCACAGTTTAAAACAATATTCAAAAGATCCAATGTATACCAGTATATATCATCATTAAGCACACAAACAAAGACGGCGTTCTAACCTGGTTCCGATGCCGTAAAGGAATGCGTTAAGAAAAGAGAAAAACGGAGTTTCGAGTCAGAGCGTCGCGAGCTACCGGAGGTTGAACGGAGAGCACAGTATCGTCGGAGTTTGATCGGAGAAGAAGGAGCTTGGTCGTAGAAGAAAGGCGGCTGCGTATGTTTACGAGAAAGGTGTCATTGTCGTCGAGCAGCTTTGATCGGAGGTGAGGGTATTTGGTTTGCAGGTTGCTGTTGTGGGAGGGGTTTTAGGAAGAACAGGAGGTTAAGGTTGATTGTGCGACCGGAGGAGGAGGTTCAGAGGAGTGTGGGTGCGGCTGCCGAAATACGGTCGGCACCCGTGTGCCGCCGGAGGTCTCCTTCGATGATCGGAGTTCAGAGAGAAAGAAAAATGGGGCGTGTTTGTGTGGCTGCACAAATATTTGAGATTAGGGTTTTCAAAATTATGAGAGGGGGTGGGGTGTTTAGGATAAATATAAAGGGTAGGGTTTTAGGTTTAGGTTACTGGGCTTGGGCCTAGCCCAAGTGTGTGAACCCGTTAAACCTTTACATGTTTCGTTTAAACAGACAGGCCCGATTATTCTAAAATATAATCGTTACTAAATACGTAAATAAATAAATCTCTCAGTGTGTGTTATTATTATTTTAGTAAACAATACTAAAAAATATAACCATAATAATATAAATAATAATATAATAATGAAATTGAATATTAATAAAAATACTCTCGATGATCGGGATCGAGAGTACGGGTTGTCACACAGATGTCTTCAACTTCGGCTGTGTCGCGCTGGTATCGTCTTTGGTGACTGAAGTGACTCAAAAACTGAGTCCTGTAGTCCACCCATGATTTTATCTTTCTCGGAGGAAGGCTGTCGAACCAGGCGCGAGCAGCCCCCGTTAGTGTTTGGATAAACAGATGGCACCACATGGGCATAATCCATCCTCCCATGTAGCCCACGCTAGTGAACACTCTGACGTGATCATCGGGATCAGTCAATCCGTTAAACTTTCCGACAGTCGGAGGTAACTTTTCTCTCTTGAGCGGCGCCAGTGCTATCTTTGGAATGAACTTTGAATGCTCTATAGCTTCCTCTGGTCGATAGGCGTGGCGAAAGTCACGCTCTGCCTCTTCGGTATACCCAACGTGCTGCCTTGGTTTGTAGTACTCGTGATTTCTTTGTAAACGATTGAAGACCGAAGATTCTTCATCGTTCTCCCAAGTTGGATCATTTGGGTCGGTATCTTCCCATTCATCGTTTATGTTGCGCGGCGTGAGCCGGCTATGAACTGGGCCTCTTTGGAAGTTTGACGGGTCGTCATAGTAGCTTTCTGTTTCTCCCCGTGTGTCGCGCGTGTCTTGCACGCTTAGTCTTCGGGTAGGGGGAGGTCTGTTGGCTCTTCCTTGGATATTTTGCGGTGGTGGCATCTGGCGCGGCCCGTGACTGGGGCCGGTTGGTGTAACCAAGGAAGGTTCTGCCGTTAAAACTGCTTGTTGCGCGCTCAAGGATTGATACGCCGCGTTAATGGTGGCGAGTTGCTTGGCGTACCATGAGGCTGGGGTTTCGCCCTCTGGTAGCCCTAGTAGCGCCGAGATATTCTGAGTTGGAGCTGGGTTCGAAGGTCCAGCACCATTGTTTCCTGGGGTAGTTTGAGTGATGCGGGTGAAGCTCCCGCGCGGACCCCCAGTGTTGGCTATCTCGATTTCGCCGATTTCCTCAACATGCTGGGGTTGGATGTTTTGGTTATCCACCCCCAACGCTGCATTAGGGTCTGCTCCAAGACCAACAAACTCGGGAATGATTCCTTGACCAGCCATGATCGAAGGAAGAAAATCAACGAAAACTCAGGAAAGAAGATGAAAGTGGTTTGTAGAAAAAATCGGTGGGCGCCAATGAAGAAACACGGAACTAATTAAGGGACTAATCAGTTTGGTTTATGTTTCTACCATGATGGTTAATCTTCTTTATGGTTCCCTGAGCTCCTCAATGACCGTGGTTATCTGCAAAACAGAACACCGTTACTCGTTAAGAGGGGAATGTGGGGGTTTCCCTCTTAACCGGGCTCCGGCGTGAGAATAAGCGACTGTATTGGTGGAGATAATTAAGTATTAAGTGAGAGTAGAGGGAATGGAATGTTTAACCTGTGAAGTAAGGTCTCTATTTATAGCCGGAGTAGTGTAAGAGGGTGTGGGCTGATGGGCCTTGGGCCGGAAGGCGACAACATGGAGGATTTGCTCCTTGTCTCACTGGTATCGACCGTTAGTGGCTTCTAGGAGCTTTCTGGAGCTGGCGCAATGTGATTGGAGCCACGTGTCACCGTTGTCGGCCTGACCGCCCTTCTGCCATCAGCAGGTGAGTGGAGATCGTGGGGCAGTTGTCTCTGCCTTATGATTGGTGCCATGTAGGCGTCCTTGAGTACTTTTTGTCTCCTGCAAGTCAGATGATCGTGGAGCACGATTGAGCAGAGCTAGAGGGACGTTGATTGGCTCTTTTCTTCTGCCACTTGTACCTTGTGTACTATTTGGGGCAGCCTTGCGCTGCTTTCCTGCACGAGTCTTGATGGGCACGTTAACTAACTCGCGCGGGGTTTAGGTGACTGAGTATTCTTTTGGCATGCTAAGTGTTGTTATTGTAGCTTCTCATTGTTTAGGACTCGCGCAACGTAAAGTAGAGCATGGTGTAACTCGCGCGAGGTTAAAGATAGGAAGCTTTTTGAATAAGGAGTATGGTCTCGCGCGCAACCCTTACGTAGGTTTGCGCGGCTTTTTGGGACCATACCCCTTCACGTAAATTATTAAAAAAGTATCAAAAGAAAAAAAAAGAATTATTAAAAAAATGGTAAAGGATATATATATATATATATGGTTTTAAAATAAGAAAAAAATTAAAAATATGTTATTAAAAGTAAATATAATAATAAACTATTATGATATATTAAATATAAAATAACAAAAAGCTATATATTATTTTAAAAATAAAATTACTATTCATCATCCTTTGTAAACAATTTATATAAAATACTAGGTTATAACCCTGTGTATTACACGGGTTGAATAAATATAATTTGATATATTAAATAATAAAACAATATATCTTTAAAAACCTCATATGTGTTGATTAAATGTAGTTTTATATATGAAATAATAAAAAAAATTATATCTTTAAAACCCCGCGTATTGTATGTATTGAATAAATGTAATTTTATATACAAAATAATAAAAAAGTTATATCTTTAAAAACCACATGTATTACACAGGTTGAAAAAAATGTAATTTTGTATTCCAAATAATAAAAAAGCTATATCTTTAAAAACCCTCGTGTATTACACGGTTCAATAAATCTAATCTTATATATCAAATTATTTTTTTGAAAGTTATATACCATTTAATTTGTATATTATGTAATAAAATCGATATAGTTTTAATAATGAAAATAAAAATAAATAATATATCAATACAAAGTTATATCTTTAAAAACCTTCGTGTATTGCAGAGTTTGAATAAATCTAATTTTAAATTATGTAATAAAATCGATATAATTTTTTAATAATGAAAAAAATAAATAATACATTAATACAAAGTTATATTTAAAAAATAACCGTGTATTACACGGTTTGAATAAATCTAATTTTATATGTCAAATTATTATTTGCAATTTATATATAATTTGATTTATAAATTATGCAATAAAATTGATATAATTTTTAAATAATTAAAAAAAATAAATTTTAAATTTAAACTAAATAACAATTATCTATAATTTAGTTGGAGAGTTATATAAGAGATTAAACCAAATAATAATTATCAACAATTAAAGATGAGATATAATAACAATTATCTATAATTTAGTATGAAATTATCTATAATTAAAATTAGATAGCCTAATATGATGACAAATGTCCTTTTAGTGATTTCTTTTATTATATAGTATAGACTAGGTTATCACCTACGAACTTCGCGGGTTGGAAAATTTAATCTACATTATCACAAAGTGTATAAATAATAAACAAAGTTACATATTACATAAGTTACTTATTGACAAACTCAAAATACTGTCGATATATAAACCTTATTTTTAAGCCTAGAGAGGAATCAATTAAAATAATCTTTCTACCTTAACTTCGGACATTTTCATAGTTTTGATCATATACCGATCATCTTGTGTCGAGTAAAAAGATGCTAACAATATTTCGCAGCTAAAAAAGCTCACGAAGAGCATCGCTCCAATAAATTTAACATATAATATGACTAGGTTAGTTACCCGTGTGATACACGGGCTAAGATAATATGTTATGTAATTAGAAGTTTTGAATAAAATCACATGGAACATTGATTAAAAAAAATACAAAATTCCAATTAGAATAATACTTACAAAAGTATAATTCTACTTATGATTATTTGATTTAAATGAAATGGCATTAAACATGTTTAATAGTGAGATTGTGAAAATGCACGTATGCGTATTTAAATGTTTATGAAAAAAAAAAAGAACACATGATATAGTACAGGGGCAATATATGTAACATTAACTTTTCATATAGTAGAAGTCATTGAAGCTGAAACAGAAACTGAAGCTTTAGAAACCTAAAAGAATACAAAGAGGAATTGAACTGTTTAAGAGATTATTGTTGGTAGTTAGCATACAATTAAGTTCTCGAGTTATTCGGTATTGTTTTTTTTTTTTGAATGACTAACAAAATTTCATTAAAAAAAAGCCTAGCAAGGCGTTAGACTACCACCAAAACATACATGGAAAAATCCGCCACTGTAGGCACCATACCGAAAACAAACCAGAGAAATCAAAAAAGTCTCCCGAGTGGTAGCCACCTCTTTTGATCTACTTTTGACCGATAAGTAACTCAACGCCTTGGTTTCTTCAACAACTCTATCCATGGAAATCGGGTCATGATTAAAATCACATCATTTCGCGATCTCCAAATACACCAAAGATCCGTAAGAATGACGACTTGAAACGCCGTTGCACCACTGAAAGAGATACTCCAAAACGAATTAGAAAACTAACATGCCACAAAAAATATGATTACATGATTCTGGAATTTCACCACACAACATTAATGTTTCTAGAAGCTAGACCCATCATCAGAGTAGGCAACCTCTCCTTCAACGCCCGCCACACCATAATCCTCACCTTTTAGGCACCAAACTATTCCAGCAAGAGACTTGAACCGGTTGAAAAGTGGTGGGAGATTTCAAACATATTTTGAGATTTTAAACAGAAAAAATCCTAAAATCGTCAAACTCCCAAACCTACCTATCCTTATCCGGCAATATCCCAATCCCAGCCGCATCCAAAATGTTTGATAAATCTTCCAGCTCCGAAGATTCCACCCTAGTAGCAACTGGCCTTTTCCGTTGCCAAGTGGTGTTCACTGCAACCCTATTCATGACCAAAAAATCTGGTATTGCAATCTTTTTTAGAAATCTAGAACAAACAGTGAAGGATACCAAGAAGCGAGAGGGACCGAACCATTCCACACGTCCAACCAAAAGAAAACTTGCATACCCCAGCCAAGAACACCCTTTATGGATACCAAGAAGCGAGAGGGACCGAACCATTCCACACGTCCAACCAAAAGAAAACTTGCATACCCCAGCCAAGAACACCCTTTATGGCATGATTTAAATGGACCCCCACTTGTAAAATTCTGCACAGATACTATAGATAAATTTCGAAGGGCCCGGGTTGGAAACTTTAGTTCCAACGTGCACTCCAAATTTTCTATAGCCAACTTGTGCTTCTGCTCGGACAATTCGATCTAGAAGACAAATTATTCCGGCTCCCTTCATATCCACTGACTTACTTTAAGTCCAGTGAGTGCATCCTTGATCTTTAAACAATATTCAAATGTGCGTATTTCAGGATAAAAAAGAATTATAGTAATTGAAGAAAATTTAAACCATTTAAAACTCATGTATCCTTTAAATACCTTTTAAAAGTGTAGTCAAGATCTTCCAATGACTTTAACATTCCTTTTTTTTTCTTCTTAATCTGGCTACCAGCAAAAAAACCATGAAAATATGCTAATCAGTAGTTAAAAAAGCATAAATGGTACAAACTATATGCGACACATCTTTTCACGGCTATATTTGTATTCCAGGTGGCCACGTTATATGTTATAACCAATTCAAAAAAGTTACAAAAATCTTACACAAACCAGCCAAAATAGAAAAGGGAATTCTAAGGTTCATATCCTAAATCTATGATTTAAGGAACATCAAATCACACCATTTCTTTTGGCATAAATCATCCAGCTAATTGCATGTAAACAAAGGTCTGTCAAAAGGTTGATTGCATTGATAGGCGTGTTCATCGGTTTGGGTTTCGGTTATTCGTTTTATTCCGTAGAACCAAACTGAAATGAATTCAAGTCTCAAGAAGTCCAAAACCAAACCAAACCAAAAACTTAAAACGTAATTCAGCAAGTCCAAAACCAAACCAAAAACTTAAAATCTAATTTGATTCAACCGAAAACCGAATTTGCAATTCTGTTCGGTTATAATAAACATATCCTTTGTATACACGAAATAACAATTTCCTTTACTAAAAATCAAATCTGTGAAACTTATCTTTTCATGATTAACCAAATTGTCTAACTTCATAAATATATGTGAAAACTATGTATAGATATTTTAACAAATTCATGTTACGGTTAATAAGACAAATCCATTTATATTAATTTAACTACTGTAATTTGAACCAATATCTTATTTGTAAATTGCAACAAGACCTTTGTGAGATTAAATATATTATTAATGTAATATTTAATCTTGTAGCCTTTATAATCATTTATATTATAGGGTGGAGATACAATAGGAAGTTTATTTGGCTAGGAAGGATAGGAAGTGATCTTGACTATCCACTAAGTTAATCAAGGGCTAAGATTAAATCAGGCAAATTGAAATGAAGAAAAGAGGCGCGTGAGTTTGTTCAAGGGCATTCTAGTCAATCCAAGCCAATAGTTTCTCTCTCCTCCAATTCCCCCCCATTTTTTAAACGTTAATAACTCTTTCATACGACATTATTTTTTTTTTTATAAAAATTGCACCAAAAAAACGAGCGTTTTTTTATCTTTAAAACGAGTATACTATTGCTATATTTAAAAAAAAAAATTTAAAACCCAGTTGCGTAAAACGCAATAGAAAAACCACCAGTTACGTAAAACGCAATGAAAAAAAAACCTAAAAAATGACATTTTTCTAAAACGCAATGCACAAAAAACACAAAGAAATGACTTATTTGTAAAACGCAATGGCCAGAAAACACATAAAAATGTGTTTTACCTAAAACGCAATGCACAAAAAACACAAAGAAATGACTTATTTGTAAAACGCAATGGCCAGAATACACTTAAAATGTCTGTTTTCTAAAACGCAATGGACTGAAAACACATAAAAAAGTGTTTTACCTAAAACGCAATGCACCAAAAACACAAAGAAATGTCTTATATGTAAAACGCAATGGTCAGAAAACACTTAAAAATGACTCATTCTAAAACGTAATGGACTGAAAACACCTAAAAAATGTGTTTTACCTAAAACACAATGACTAAAAACACTTAAAAATGTGTTTTTTTTTTTTTTTTTTTTTTCTAAAACGCAATAGCCAGAAACCACATAAAACTCTCTTATTTCTAAAACGCAATGGACACATAAAACTGTCTGTCACTGTGAACTGTCTGAATTGTCTACGAATTACTGTCTTCGAAATGAGCCAATTTATGGAAATTTAATTTTTCTGATGCGTTTTTAGTACAGCAATTCAACCCCAGCCAGGGGCTCTGCCCCTTGGACCCCGCCAGGGGCTGCCGCCCCTGGGACCCCGCTACCGGGGGCTGCCGCCCCCGGACCCCCGCAAAGATCGTAAAACACAATGACTAAATCAAAAACCCAGATCATGAAAATGAAATTAAAGAATTTCTTACATGGATCGAAGCCGATTTCTTCATCAATTGACGAAATTTGAATGATAGAAACACTTATCAACGCTCGAATCGAGTGATTATCTCCAAAATCACCGGAAAAAACGAGATTTTTTTTATGAAATTAAACTGGGTTTTCTTCAAAAAAAGCTGAAGAACACGTTGATCCGGTTCTGAATCATTGATTTGTGATGAAAATCGCACTATAATGTAGTGATTATTGAGATAGAAAGTGAAGAAATAGTTGAAGATGGTGGGTTTTGAAAATGATGGGTTTTTGAATTTACTGGGTTTTGAAAAAGGAAGAAGAAGGAGTTGGATTGACTAAAATACCCTTTCTCTTTATTTTAAAATTTGCCACATGTCATAATCTTATGGCTTCCTATCCTTCCTAGCGAAAATTAACTTCCTATTTGATCTTTACCCTTATATTATATAGATAAAAAATATATTAATAACCTATTAATAATTAGTTGGTAATTGTTGATGGACCATATTACCCTTATTAACTAATTAGGTTTCCTCTTGGGTGTATAAATAATGAGCTTATTAGAGAGTTAAAGGGTTACACAAGTTAGACAATTACACAACCCTCATAACATCACAATCGGCTCTCTCTCCCTAATCGAAACTCTCCCTAGTTTCGGTTCATCACCATCATAACTTTACACCCTAAGGAGGAACCAGATCATCCTGACAAGTATGTCGAACTCAATGGCTGCATCTCTGACTGGATTCTCTACTGGCCTGTCTGCTGTAACAGGTATGTTATTCATGTTTTCCATTAAGTTTAAACAGAACTGATCAACATGTGGTATCAGAGCATATGTTGATAAATCAGTTCTGTTTTCGTATCCATTATTCTGGGATCAAAATCTGGAAAACAGAATTTTTTGAAAGTTTATAAAATCAAAACTGTTTCGAGTACTTTTGTGCTGAAATCATTGTTTTCGGAATATGTTGTTTAATATATTGACTCGAAACCAATATGGGTAAACTAATATCCAAAATCTGTTAACAGAACTATTAAAATTTAGATTTCGGAACCCAGAATTATGTTTTATTTTTTAGGGTTCATCACTTGTTCTAAGTAAAACTTGAAAATTCCTTAAATTTTGGAATATAATTTGGATTAGTGGGTGTTTTTACTGTTTTGATCTTAATTTTATCTATTAAAGTTTCCGAAAACAGTTAAAGGATAATCAGTTATTATTTTCGAAATCTTTTGATAAGTTTAGATCAGCAATAAAACAGGAAACATTATCCCACAATCCTTAAAATTTCGAGTTTTCAGTTATTATCACAAAACAGCTGTTAACAGTGGATTCGAGACCATCAGACTACGACTCGAGACCATCAGATCTCGACTCGAGACCACAAGGTCTCGACTCGAAATCATAAAGGTCATCAAATCTTTACAACTCGAGACCAGAAGTTTACAACTCGAGACCAGAAGATTACGACTCGAGACCATCAGGTCTCGACTCGAGACTACAAGGTCTCGACTCGAGATCATAAGGGCTCAAAACTTCACAACTCGAGACAACAGTCTCGACTCGAGACCACTGAGTTTTCGACTAACGGCTTCAATCTTCACAACTCGAGACCGTGGTTGCGACTCGAGACCTCATAATTGACTCGAGATCTCATAAAATACGATAGTCGAGACCATGGTTCCGAATCGAGACAACAGGTTGCGACTCGAGACCTCATAACTGACTCGAGATCTCATAACTCAGTCTAGACCTGACTCGAGACCCAACTCGAAACCTCATTATTTTAGGCTGTTTCATGTGAACTATTTTAGTTCGATCCGCGCTAACAGGTGGTTTGCTATTAAATACTTGGTTTTGTAAATACCTAATTGCTTAATTAATCAGAATCAGATAATGTTTTACAAAACCAAAATAGCTTAACTTGAATGAGCTTCTGATGTATTAATTCTGGCCAAAGCTGATTTAATACATCTATTTATTGTTCAAGTATTATAAAAGTTATGTTGAGTATGCATTACAAACGTGAAATGTCTTAATTCTGGCCAAAGCTGATTTAATTCATTTATGTTTAGCATGCTTGACGAGTGCATAACTAAAGTGATTGTCTCATTTCTGGCCAAAGCTGATTTGTCACGATTACTTTGCACACATACTTAAATGATTACACTTCTGGCCAAAGCTGATTTGTCTTCGTTTAAGTAGAATTTTTTAACTAAGTCTATTATTTTAATGTTAGTAATAGACAATATCACAGCTTCATAATTAAAATGGTCATTACTTATGCCTGCCTTAGTATAACATGCCCTTAGATCACGTTAAGATTTTCTTCTTAGTATCATAATTCGCTCATCTTATTTCCACTATCAGCACCAAATCAGGGGATTCCGCCTTTGACTGGTGATAACTTTGCTGCATGGAAGGATGCCCTCATGCTTACACTTGGATTGCTGGACTTTGATTATGCTCTAAGAGAGAATAAGCCAGTGGACCTTACTACTCAAAGTACTGCTGCTGAGCAGATAGCTCATGAAAAATGGACTAGGTGTAACCGCATATCTCTCATGTTCATGAAGTAGTCCATTCATAACTCAATCAGAGGAGCCATTCCTGATTCTGAAGATGCTAAAACCTACTTGGCTTCTGTGGAGGATCAATTCAAGGGAACATCAAAAGCACACGCTAGTACTCTTATCCTCAAGCTGGTGACAACTAAGTATGATGGGAGGAGCGGCATACGCGAACACATCATGATGATGCATGACATGGCCAATAAGCTGAAGGGGCTAGAGATGGAAATCAGTGATGGTTTTCTTGTTCACTTCATCATCACTTCGCTTCCTTCATCCTATGAAGCATTCAAGATCAATTACAACACTCAGAAGGACAAATGGACGATGAGTGAGCTGATCGCTATGTGCGTGCAGGAGGAAGAGCGTATGAAGATGGATCGCACTACTGATGTTGCTAACTTCACCACCTCCAACTCTAAGAAGAGGAAGCACAATTATCAAAGAAAGGATGCTTCTAAGGTCCAAAAGCCAAATCCAAATCCTCATACAAGTGCACCTTCCAGCTCTAAGACAGGACATAAGCAAAAGGAATGCCCTGACTTCAAGGAGTGGCTGGCTAAGAAAGGTAACGATTTTTTCATGATACTTGAGTCCTTTAATTTAAATGTTCCTGCTAATTCTTGGTGGTTTGATTCTGGTTCTATGGTTCATGTTACCAATTCAACTCAGGGATTCCTTACAATCCGGAAGCTGGGAAGAAACCAAAGAACACTTAAAGTTGGAGATGATCGGGAATTAGAAGTGAAGGCCATAGGAACATTACAATTATTTTTGAAAACTGGTTTATGTATTAAACTTTATGATACCTTATATGTTCCTGAGGTAACTCGGAACCTTGTATCAGGACCAAAGTTAGACATGGACGGTTTTGTCGTTTCTCATGGTCATCACAAACTCTCTATTCTCTATGATTCTGTTGTTTATGGCACTGGCATTCTGGATGGTGGTCTCTATAGATTAGAACTAGATGATAATTTTTCCAAATCTTTGTTGTCATATAATATTAATGAATCACTCACAAAGATGAAATAGGTTCGAGACTTAGAGACTTCATCTATGTTATGGCATCAACGTTTAGGCCACATCTCAAGAGAACGATTAAATCGTCTCGTAAAGGATGAAGTCTTACCTCCTCTCGATTTTACTGATTTTGGAACATGTGTCAAATGTCTTAAAGGAAAAATGACATTAGCGAATAAGAAAGGTGCCACTAGGAGCTCTAATTTATTAGAACTTATTCACACTGACATTAGTGGTCCTTATCAAATCGCTGGTATAACAGGACATACTTCATTTATCACTTTCATTGATGATTATTCTTGTTACATGTACTTGTATCTTATAAAGGAAAAGTCTGAATCTCTAACAACTTTTAAAGATTATAAAGCTGAAGTTGAAAAGCAATTAGATCGTCAGATTAAAGTTGTGAGATCAGATAGAGGCGATGAATATTATGGAAGACATACTGATGTGGGTCAAGCTCCTGGTCCATTTTATGAGTTTTGTAAAGGCCAGGGGATTGTGAACCAATACACCATGCCTGGTACACCTCAGCAGAACGGTGTCGCTGAACGAAGAAATCGTACCCTTATGAACATGGTGTGCAGTATGTTAGCCAACACTAATTTACCATTATTCCTCTGGACTGAAGCGTTAAAAGCAGCTGTTCATATACTCAATAGAGTTCCTTCTAAGTCTGTCCCTAAAACTCCTTATGAACTTTGGACAGGAAGGAAACCGAGTCTTAAATATATGAAAGTATGGGGCTGCATTGCTAAAGCAAAACTCTATAATCCTTTCCTAAGGAAACTTGACCCTAAAACAGTTACCTGCTTCTTTATCGGGTATCCTGATCATTCGAAGGGTTATCGCTTCTATTGTCCTTCCCATGTCACCCGTATTGTTGAAACCAAGTGTGCTGCGTTCCTGGAGGATTTCAATGTCAGTGGGAGCAGTACCAACCCTTACGAAGAATTGCAAGAAGTACAAGACGCGGGGGGGGGGGGGGGAGACTCGTCGCTTACCATTACTCTATTTACTCCTCTTGTACCCCATGCAACTGCACCTGAAGCCATTGCACAAATTCCATCTCCACAATCAGAACCCATTATACCTCATAACGAAGGCACATCAAACGCTCAAAACCAAGACAACGCTGAACCCGATAATCAACTCAGGAGGTCATCTAGGCAAAGAAGGCCTACTAATTAGGATGATTATATTACCTACCTGACTGAAATGGATGCTGGAAAGCTCAATGATCCTATCTCTTATAACGAAGCCATTAGCAGTGATCAGTCTTCTGAATGGAACAAAGCGATGATAGATGAGCTTGAGTCCATGAAGAAAAATGATGTTTGGGATTTAGTCGAATTACCCAATGGTGCCAAACCTGTAGGTTGTAAATGGGTGTTCAAAACAAAACTGGATCCGAATGGGAACGTTGAACGCTATAAAGCGAGATTGGTTGCAAAGGGCTACACTCAGAAAGAGGGAATTGATTATCAAGAGACGTTTTCACCTGTCTCTCGTAAAGATTCATTAAGGATCGTTATGGCCCTAGTAGCTCATTTTGATTTAGAGCTGCATCAGATGGATGTCAAAACGGCTTTCCTTAACGGAGACTTAGACGAAGATGTTTACATGAAACAACCTGAAGGCTTTAAACCTGAAGGTCAGGAGCATCTAGTATGTAAGTTGAAGAAATCCATTTATGGGTTAAAACAAGCATCACGTCAATGGTACCTCAAGTTTGATGAAGTCATGAAGAGGCAAGGTTTTATGAAGAATCAAGTGGATCAATGCACCTACCTCAAGATGAGTAGGAGTAACTTTACTATACTTGTCCTTTATGTAGATGATATTCTATTGGCAAGTAATAGTTTAGACATGTTGCATGAGTCGAAGCGGTTACTCTCGCATAACTTCGACATGAAGGATCTCGGAGATGCTTCTTACGTCATTGGCATCGAAATTCACCGAGATAGACACAAAGGAATCTTAGGATTGTCTCAAAAGACTTACATAGATCGTGTCCTTACACGTTACAACATGCAACAGTGCAAACCCTCAGTCGCTCCAGTAGTTAAGGGAGATGTTTTCGGTTCATTCCAGTGTCCGAAAACAGAGGTTGAAAAGGAGCAGATGAGCCAGATACCTTACGCTTCAGTAGTCGGGAGCCTGATGTATGCTCAAGTCTGTACTCGCCCAGATATCGATTATATTGCTGGAATGCTAGGTCGTTATCAGACTAATCCTGGCCTAGATCACTGGAAAGCAGCTAAGAAGGTCCTTAGATATCTGCAAGGGACGAAAGACTATAAACTGACTTATAGAAGAAGTGATCATTTAGAAGTGGTAGGTTATTCTGATTCTGACTTTGCTAAATGCAAAGATGACAAGAAATCCACTTCGGGCTACATCTTTATGTTAGCAGGCGGACCTATCTCATGGAAGAGTCATAAACAACAGTTAACTACAACTTCCACAATGATGGCAGAATACATTGCTGTTTACAACGCAAGCTGTCATGGAATGTTGCTTAGAAATCTGATCACTGGACTCAAAATCATTAATTCCATTTCTAGACCATTGAAGCTTTACTGTGATAACTCAGCTGCCGTTAGTTTCTCGAACAGTAACAGTTCGACTGGAGCTAGTTTATATCTCGATACAAAATATTTGTTCGTACGTGAACGAGTTGAGGAAAATAATCTTTGTATTGAGTATATTAGTACTAAAGATATGCTTGCGGATCCGATGACTAAAGGTCTCCCACCTAAAGTTTTCGAAGAACATGTATCGAATATGGGACTTACTAAAGACCTTGTTTAATGACATATTGTACTAGCTTATGTTTTAATTAATAAAATTTCCTCAGTTTGATTTTGTATGTCTCTAACATATGTTCTGCCGGTGTAATGACATATAGACAAATATAAATACAAATCAGACGCTAAAGGGCTTATGCGTATTTTGATCATAACTGTTAGGTTTTAAATTGAGGCTATAGTATGACTAATGGGGGTCCTGAGTCGAATGATGATTCAACGGCTGTATTTCTCTGCTATAGTTCTTGGTTCAAAGCTAAAATGAGTGTTAACTCTTGGCCAGGCTTACCTAATACTCATGATAAATGATTACTCGGCTAAGTGGGAGAATGTGAGATTAAATATAGTATTAATGTAATATTTAATCTTGTAGCCTTTATAATCATTTATATTATATAGATCAAAAATATATTAATAACCTATTAATAATTAGTTGGTAATTGTTGATGGACCATATTACCCTTATTAACTAATTAGGTTTCCTCTTGGGTGTATAAATAATGAGCTTATTAGAGAGTTAAAGGGTTACACAAGTTAGACAATTACACAACCCTCATAACATCACAATCGGCTCTCTCTCCCTAATCGAAACTCTCCTTAGTTTCGGTTCATCACCATCATAACTTTACACCCTAAGGAGGAACCAGATCATCCTGACAAGTATGTCAAACTCAATGGCTGCATCTCTGACTGGATTCTCTACTGGCCTGTCTGCTGTAACAGGTATGTTATTCATGTTTTCCATTAAGTTTAAACAGAACTGATCAACAACCTTCACTTTATGGTTTTACATAACCAACCTGTAGTAATACCAACAGAGAGTAAGAAAGAAATAAATAGGGATCATCTTCACCGTTCTATTTACAGCTTGGCAACCTCAGAGCTTGTTAACCAGTGGGCTGCTTTGTATGTTTGGTGTTTATAAAACAGAGAAAAAAAATATCTGATCCATAGTTTTTGTTTACCATCTTCCCCAATTAAAAGCCTAGCAGTCGCCCCTCCATATATAAATTCAAAATTCGCTTTCACATATTACAGTTTGCATTCAATACTAAAACTATAGGGCTTTGCTCGGAATAAAAGAACCGATTTAATCGATACAACATTTACCTTGAATTGGAGTTCGATCGACACCGACAAAGCTTGGCCGGAATGCTTGCGACGGCGGCGACAAAGAACACATACAATCCGAATCTTCAATTTAGGGTTTAAATTTGAATCTTAAATTCATCACCATCATCATGAAAGTTGCTGGTAATAAGAATCTTCAATTTATGTTTATCAATCCGTAGCTTCAATCGCTTAGAGTCGATTTAGGGTCTAATACAACTTAAAATCAAAAGGCAAGCTAGGAGATATAGGGTTGAATGGAATATAAGAGAAAATAGGGGAGGCAGAAGGAGATGGGTGGGGAGGTATTGTAATGTTGTAACCTGGAACCCTAAAGATTAGAATTAGCACGATACGGGATAACAAAGAACACAACACGACACGTGTAAAAAATGCGACGTGGCTGCGAGAGAGGCTAAAAAAATTAGCCTAAAATAAGAGGGGTGGGCTGAAATCATGCCAAGTGTACTCCATTTTCATTTATAAGTATAGAGATTCACTTGGAACAACTCCTGAGATTCATTTATAATTTTAACAAAAAAAAAAAACCATCAATTTAAAAATTAAAGATTCTATCAATTGAGGCAAATGTCTGAGATTCATTTGTAATTTTAACAACAAAAAACCCATCAAAATTAAATTGAAGATTCTATCAATTGAGGCAAAGCATTACCTAAACAAAATTAAAAGTTCTTCAGTTGTCTCTTCCAATCAATTGACCATCTTACTAACATAGGAGTTGCATCACAATTCTCACGAATGAGGTTGGAAATTTCAATTTGATCACTATGTGATGCCTCTTCCAACTTGTCGAGCCTTCGTTTTATTTGTATTCGCCTTTCACCGATCTCGAGAACCAAACCTTGGAGCTTTTGTAGAAGGTCATTCACGGTAGGCACATGGTCGTCAGTTTACGATCTCATATTTTGTTCCATGTTGCATAAAAACACAAAAAAGAGACATCATAACTTGTATACATAACAAAAATGAAAATTGTTCTAGTAATTATAAATTTATTTGTATCCATGATTAAAATACGACGACAAAACAACAAATTTCGTTAAGAGTGTACCTTATAAGATGAATGAAATATCTCTTGTCCCTACGGCCACAATTATACTACTAATAGAGTAAAGGATAAAAGAAATTATAGATCATCATAAGAGTAATTGGAAACTCAAAGGATTTATGAAAATGTAAATTTAATTAGCTCCAAAGGTGGCATAAATAAATTAAAAATAGACGACTATGAGCCACCATCATAGCCCCTCCAAAATGAAAGTTAAAACATAAAGGTTAAAGAGTCACTTGAATCAACACAAAGGATATTGAAATAGGCAAAATTGAAACCATAATAATAATACAACAATCATGCTTAAATATGTAATCCGTCAATGAAAAAAAGATAAATCTGCCATGGCTTCATACTAACCAGTTTCCATGTGAAAGCAAACTCATTTACATGACCATCACAGAAGCATCACCAAGATATGTAAAAATATCATATTCACTTAAATTAGCACAAACCATAACCTCTTCAAAATGAAAATTAATAGAATAAAGCTTAAATACTCAGTTCATAAAACAAAAGGAAGTCGAAATAGGCAAAACTGAAACCATAACAAAACAACAATTAGCCTTGGATATATAAACTGTCGAGGGAAAAAAATCTGCCATAGCTTCGTAATAACCGGTTGCTATGTGAGGGCAAAACATCATTTCACAGAGCCTTCTTTTCCACGCCAAAAGGGAAAAAACACTTCAGATAAATTGTCATAGCCAACGCTCAACATCACGAACGAAGTATGAATTTACAACAATGGTTTGCCAATTATACATATACATATATATATATGTATGTATATTATATTACCTATTAAAAGATACCTTTTAATGTCTTTTATGAAGAATTACAAACCACAGGTCCAAGTTACTGTAGCAGAAGTGCACAACCACAATCAATAAAGTATATAACAAACTATACCTAAACACTATCAATAATTTGATTACATCAACTAAAGTGAGGAAGAAAAAACAACGAATGCAACAAATTAGGGCTACCACAATTACAATCAGGTATAACATAGAAACACCAAAAGTCTATGAACCCACTTCGCTAAAATAACTCAAAAACCAAGAAAAAAATAAAAAAGATTAGTGTAAACCAAAAAGGCCTTTATCTTTACACAAAATAAAACCATAGCTGAGGTTCCAAAAACGAAAAATATAGATTAAAACCTTAATCAGACAGATTTTCATGGCATATACCATACTACCTAATAAATCCATCGTCAAAACTAATAGCTTAGTCTATTACACTTTGGGTCACCTATTTGACACGTTTCCTTTTTAACCTTTTTTATTACACCTATACGAAAGACTGACCCAGTCAAGATGAGTATTAACCCAAATCGACCCATTCACGGAAGCCCGCACGATGTTGCGAGGGTGACAACTTGCAAAGCGATATGGTGTCTCGTAAGTCATTACGATAGAGAAAAGTATGAAACACCACTAAGGGACCTTCAACCCATTTGACCCATTTCCATTTAACAAAATCTTTAACTTTTCTCTTTACAGCATAACACAAAATAACAGAGTAGTCATACTTGCCTATAGTATGCAGGGATATAGCAGTTGTATCAATCTGAGAAACAAAACAAACCAACAATGTTTAGATAGACAAGCAAACTATTAAGGATAATAAAGATTTAAGAAGGTTGATTTTGGGCAGATTAAATAGACACACCCAAAAAAGATTGCCAACCCTTTTTCCCTTTGATCAGCGGGCAGACTTGCCAAAATAAATTCCTTTTCATCTGCTGCAGTCTGATCAAAGAATAGAAAAAAATGAGAATAAAGAATTAGCCAATTAGGTTACTCTTCATTATTAACATGTCTAAAAGGTAACTAATTACACTCACAGTTTTCTTTACATCGTTACCCCTTGATCCATAAGGCTTTCTCTGAGAAATCCTTAGCAAGTATGACAGGTCCTCTAGATAATTCTACAAGAAAACAAAACAAAGAAAGTATCCCAATGAAGAATTGTTTGATGGATCTTTATACTTTTCATGTAATTAATTGTTTTCACTTGCTATGATCCTTAATGTTATCAAAAAATATGTTCTCGAATAGTTTAAAAAACACGCATAAATTAAAACATCCCTCGTTTATACCACAACCCGATTTCTACACAACTTCCTTTTGTTAGATAGATACTAAAACAAACTTACTTATTCTCAAGCACATGATATAAATGCTTCTTATAAAAACCATTAAAAAAATACTTATAAAAAGCAAAATGTTGAAATTGATGCACCAATCAACATCATTCCAAGAGAAAGATAGAACATTGAGTATAAAAGTTGGAATAACATACATATATTTAATAAGTTTTGAAACAGAATAAATATAAAAAATGCAATGTTGGGAATAATAAACATACAAAATTTGAGTTAAGGAGATGTTTGAAAGTTTGAATAAACTGATTGCAAGACCGCAATCCGTAGTATGAACACAACCAAATCAAGAACTAATAAGGAAAATATTAAATTGAAGAGCAGGGGAAACAAAATCACAAATTAATGCGGATGATATACCTTTAAAACCCTATTACTAATGCTGCCTGCTAATCCAAAGGAATTGTTGGCTCAATCTCCATTCGATTCGTCAATTAACAAACCATAACATCTCAAATTCCACAGAATCAGCATCCCAACCTGGCAATCATATTTCAAAATTCAAAACAAAAATAAACAAAATAACCGTAGTATCACGTCTAAGCAGTCTAATAATTGTGACGCTCCTTTCAAACCAAATGTTTTTGTCAACAAAAATGGTGGATGCTTAAAAAGATCTGTAAGAAAAAAAGCACCAATCATAATCGGATTAAAGTATATCGACTTCAGAATCCTAGAATTGATTGAAAGAAACAAAGACCTCTGATCTATTTCTGAAGGAGATTTGCTTGAGAATGAGATTTTTCATTGAGGCTTTCATTGTTGAACTTACATCTTTTTGAAAATCGTTTAAGAATCGAATCACAATAAATACGGGAAAGGATTCAGTGGGTCTATTTGAAACCTCCTAAAAGATAGGGTTTTACCAGAAATCTAAATGCTTACCTTTGAAGATATGAAGAAATAAAAAAGAACTGATGTAACCTACAAATAGCACAAAACAATTATTGAATACATACAAAAATATTTAGAGTGGCCAAGAACAAAGGAGGAGAAATTACCCAGATAAATTCAAATGCACCATTTACCGTATTCTCCATCCCTTTCTCTTCGCTTCAGTTCAACCTCAAACCCGAGAAATGGAGCATACAAATCATGGAATCAATCACAACTCAGATAAATTCAAATGACAACATGATAATCTGAACACATAACAAAACCATAACAACAAAATGACAACCCAAACATATTACAAAACCTATTATGAATCGCCGAAGAACAAAAAACACTATGTAGAGAATCAGTATGTAGGCTTTATGAGAAGGAAACAAAAAAAAAAAAACAATTAAAGTGATTAGAATCATAAAACAAACAAATCAAAACCAAAGAAACATACCTTTGTTTCGATCAATTGGAATAACTTTTCTCAAAAAGAGGATGCAACAATGGTTTCGGTTAGGGTTTTTCTACACGAAATCACAATTTAGGGTTTCTACTTCTAAAATCCCCATACACAATATTTTGGTATAGTTCTCATAACACAAAAGCTTACAACAACACATCTTCAAAAGAATATGGAAACGAAAATAATAAGCCCTAAAACCCTAAAATCGACTGGTATACAACAGAGACACACGAATTGAAAAATAAAGTACAAAATATGAAGCATAGTTGTGTAAATCTGAAAGCATAGAGACATTACCGAGTAAAAAAGTAATCCGTAACCTGAAAAACATTCACAAAAAAGAGGATGAACGAAGTGGTGTTAAACCAACACCTTCATAAGACTAGGAGAAACCCTAAATCAACCCATGTCATTCTCATCGTTCCTCTTCAGGTCACCAGCATCATCACCGTCTTCCTCATATTAGATGAAATAGTAAAAAATTATTAGAAATTGAGGTGATGAAACAAATAAAAAGTCAGAATCGACATACCTGGAAGTCAATCGACTTGATTTAGGAATCCTTTATCATGCGATTTACGCAAGAACAAACCCTAAATTGACACTCAACTCTGGCTCCCAAAAATCAATCAAGAACAATTTCTCCGTTATCTATACTATCTATACTTATATTATAATGTATGAGAGAGGGGTATTTTAAGATACCCAAAAAATAAGAACTTTTCCCCCACTTTATTTATAAAAAGATCCCTAAAATGAGGGTAGTTTAGTCTTCTAAACACTATTTATTTTTTAGCCAATAAACTTATTACACTTAAATCCCTAACGTTTTAACAAAATTATAGATAATTAGTTACAATTCACCCATCCACAACAGACTTATAATTTTTTTACGTATTCTTGACATATCTTATAAACTATATTGTTTAAAAAAAAAAATCCAAAGATAGCATGACGACCTATACATTTTTGTCAACGTTTCGGTAGTTGTCTTGTTCAATATCGACGCGCGGATTAAAAGGTACAAGTTGATAATGCTTTAATGTACAAGTAATTAATACTTCTGATCTAATGCGGCTAATCTACAAAGATGGGCTCCACCTATGCAAATAAAAACAAAAAGAATTAAAAGTATTTTAGTAAAACTGTCTAACATATGTACTTAGATATATCTTATAAAAAACTTAAAAATAACTACAACAAACTTTCTAAATAAAGGGGTGTCTGTAAAATTCCCAAAATTTTTAAAATAAAAACTTATGTTAATAAACGGATAGATCATGGGTAAAGTCGACCGATAAAAATATAAGTAATTTTGGTAAACGTAGGAACCGTTTAATAATTAAATTATAAAAATACATTATATTTGGACCTACTCTGTTTTTAATGAAACTTGGTTCAAAATGTAGATAAAATTATTCTCGTTCTAATAGCATATTTATTATTTTATGAAACGTCATATTTTAAAAGTTATAGACGCCAAATGAATAAAGCAGTTAAATTAAATATAATATATAAAATAATTAAATAATGAAATCCAAACATGTTACATATTCGTGGCTTAGAAAAATAAGAAAGAAAAATAATAATAAACAAATAAATAAAATGTGCTAGCATTTGCATTAATTGGAAAGGAGTACGTGGACTCCTTGGTTGCGTGAAATTCAAGTCCACTAGTTGTATATATATAGCCAAGGGTAGTGTCATTCAAATTGCCCATTCTTTCCTTCTTCTATGCCTCACGCCAACCATCTCTCTCTAGAATTCTATTTCCTTTATTTTTCACCTATAATAATAATAAAGCCCTACCCCGTTTTAAGTATTGTAACCCCTGATCACTGATGCCCTGTCCGATTGACGTAGGGCCCCGTAACGTATGTCAAGGCTCTGCCTAAATTCGTTGGGGTTCTGTCTCGTGACGTAGGGATAACGTAGAATTGGGTTACTATACTTAATGTGAGTGCACTATATATTCTATTAAATAATCCAGGAATTTTACCAAGATATATTAACCCTCCTAAAATATTTTAGACAACCCTAAACTCTCCTAAAATACACCCCATATGCGAAAACGGACCCCGAATACCTTGAATATTATTAAAAATAATTAAAAATCAAATTTTGGGGTTTAGGCGGGCCGCGTAAGGTACCCCTTAACCCTTACGCGGACCGCGACAAGGTAAAAGGTGGTGAAGCCCTAGGCCGACACGTGGCCCAACACACGACAACCCTATGCCATCACCCGGACAAGTTACGCTGTTGACCAGCGTTGACGCGGGCCGCGTAGACCTTGGTCTACCTTTACGCGGGCCGCGAGAGGACCAGAAATCAGCACTATATATAGAGGGCCTCGGATCTTCAGTTGAATTCGTTCACAAATATTTTCTTTCTCTCAATTCTAAATTCTAAAGTGTAGGCATTATACACAGGTATAATACCCCCCTAAAATAACGAAGTTCTGCTCCGTTGTAAGTATCATAACCCCTGGATACGTATTAGATACGCTACCCGATTGATCTAGGGTTCCGTAACGGCTGTCGTGGTTCTGCCTGACGTAGTCGTTGGAATGCCGTCTCGGGGAGGGTATTACTAATGTTAAAATGGGTTATTATACTAACACGTGTGCTTATGTGTAAATTATAGATTGTCACCAGGAAACGCTTACGGAAAATCTAAGACAACAATGTGAGTTTATCCTATTTTTGTTAAACTTTTTGTAATATTTTGCAAAACCTTAAATGTTTTACAATGTGATTAAGCGGTGATTGAGTCTTTGTAGTTCTTCAATTACTGCAGGTATGTTGGGGTTTTGTATACAAAATTTACTACACTGTGAGTAGTAAGTCGGGACGACAACACGTTACCATTGGACGAAGAGTTAGCCAATGTGTAATATGACCCACAAGTCAGGATTGACAGTACTGAATGAATAATTGTGTAGAAATAAACAATGTGATCGCTCTCAATACTGTGTTAATTGATAAAATGTTTCTTGATTAAACTGGGATTCACTCACCAGTATTTCATGCTGATAAAATGTTTTAAACACGTGTTTCAGGTAACTTAGTGTGAAGCCAATAAAAGCCAGCTGGAGAGCACTGAAGGCTTGGAAAAGTGGCAATAAAGTTACCTAAAATAAAATAGATGTTTTTATTAAATAAAATAAGATTTATTCCTATGAAAATGTGTGTACTGCAAACTTGGGTTATATCCCATGTGTTTAATATTATGAAAATGTGGTATTTTACTCTGATCAACTATTTCCTAACTATGGTCCTGATGAAAATTTCGCTGCCAAATTAGACAATACGTGATACCACCAAAAGTGGCTCGCGGCCGCCCGTTCCTGGGAACTAAGGATCGGGGGTTGTGACAGTGTCAAATCTAAAATTAAACCCTAATGCACTTTTATAGTTACTACTATAAATACATAGCAGGACACCCCTATATCTATTGCTAAACAAAGTTAAAAAAATGGATCCAGTTATGAATTCAATTGTTGCGATAAACCAAACATCCGAGATTCAAAATTCTAAGGTCAGTTCTGTTATATCGCAGCAGTGAATAATTGTTTTCTTTTATTTACTTTTATGTGAATGTTAACTTATTTGATTTTTCAGATTCAGTTGCATGATGAACATGCCAATTTAAACAACCCATTTGTCGAACAAGCTTCTAAGGTATTGAATTTGCGTATAGCTTTCATATTAACATGTTCGTTATGTTATTATATGTGTGTTTTATTACAAGATGATGGTGATAAAAATGTTGATATTATTTTATGGTGCAATGTTTAGTCCATACAAGTCTAATCTTTAACGTGAATTTAGTGAAGAGGTAATTTTAAGGTTTATTTAATTTTTTTTTTACTTTTGTATTCAATTTTTGTCCTTTTTAAAGATCGAAAGTTTGAGACTCAAAGGAATAGATCCAAGAGACTCACTGAATGGAAATGGAGTGAGGTTATTAATTTAGATGATTCTGAGGACAATGACAAAGAAGAGGAATTAGAAGATACTGCCGATTCAAGCACAAACCAGAAAACCCGATTAAAAATACCTCGAGTGTCAATTTAGAAGCGGAACAGATTTCATGCAGTCTAATATAAAACCTATCAATGTTTTTATGTTTTTTTTTTTCCAATTTCAGCTGTCATGTTTGATCTTGACGTATGAATAAAGTTTGTTTTATATTTAAACTTTATTAATGGTGTTAATATAATGCAGTTATTGACCATATTAATAAAGTTCAAAATAAAGTTAGTATCCTAAATTTACAAATCAACTAAACTTATATAAGTTAATATCCTAAAGTTGCAATAAATATATATTGCAGTTAGATATAGTCAAGCTGAAATTATAAAATATTGCAGTTATTCTTGGATATTAATCTAATAATTTGTATTTCTAAATTAAAAATTAATAAAGTAATAAACTTTAAAGCTAAACAAAAAAACTGAAATTAGTATGATATAAAGTTAGTAAAGATATAAACTGTTAACATCCTTTTTTTTACAAAAAATGTTTTGACAATTTTATAAAAATATAACTTTTTATATATATAAAAACGAAATTTAACAATTAAAGTTAAAAGTGTAAAACGTACTTATGAGTCAATTACCATTTTTTATATTTATAAAAATAAAAATTTTAAACTTAAAGTTTATTGGGTGAGTACCATGTTGATATTTAAAAAAAGTTATAAACTTTAAAGAATAAAATTATAAACTTTATCATTAAACAACAAAATAAACTTAACTTACAACTTTAAAACTTATCTTTTATTTTTTGCCATTTGATTATCATCTTTTTTTTAAACGAAACTTTACATGTGTAAAACAATTTTTTACTTTATTTATAAACAAAATATTTTGTTTTTATATAAAATTATTCTTTTACAAACATTTTTTTTGTAACAAGTAATATAAATAAAATACTCCAGAAATTTACAATCTTTACTAGATAAATACTAAATTGTGTTGCAAATTTTTAGCAATTATAAGTTCAACTATATTGTTCTAGATAATATTAGTCAGTTTCAAAAGAATTATTTACCAACTTAACTAGATAAGTAGTAGACCGTGTTGTATATTTTTAGGGATTATAGGTTAAAAGTAGACTTATATAGATAAGATTAGTTAGGAACTAAATATCTAAACTTAGTATGATATAAAGTTAATAAAGATATAAATTCTTAACATCCTATTTTTTTTTATAAAAACAGTTCTTGAAATTTTATAAAAATATAAATTTTTTATATCTGTAAAAAACCAAAATTTAACAATTTAAGTTAAAGCTCTAAAACGTACTTACGAGTCAAATACTATTTTTTATTTTAAAAAAAACGAAAATTTTAGAATTAAAGTTTATTGAATGAGTACTATGTGGATATTTAAAAAAAATTATGAACTTTAAAGAATAGAATTATACTTTATAATTTAACCAATAAAAGAAACATACTTTACAATTATAGCAACTTATCTTTTATTTTTTGTCTTTTAATTATTAAATTTTATAAAAAAATAATATTTTTTTGTCTTTTGATTATTACTTAAAAAAAACAAATTTTACATATGTGTAACACTAATGACATATATCCACCACAATAATGTTACCATAAATATTATACGAATAAGAAAACTACCAGAAACGAGTGCCGCAATCCAAAGTGTCGTCCTCGCGCATCGCGCGGGCACCCTTCTAGTTTCTCCTAATATGAATAAACTCGCTGAATTACAAGCACACGTAAGAACCCTAAAAACATGTATAACGATTAAAAGATGAATACAAACCTGGCAAGTCGAATCTAGACTCGGATTTTCATCCTTCTATGTCGCATAAACAGGAAGGAACAAATCAAGAAGAAGGATGGTTAGAATCAGATTAGGATTCATAAAAGATGTAGAGATTTGAATCATACCTGGGAACTCCGAGGGAGAGAACAACCGCAAGAGATGGCCATCGATGGAGGAGTAAGAGAATCTAGGGTTTGAGGAGGCGATGGGAAGAGAGAGACGTATGAAGAATGATTTAGGGTTTCTCATATCATCAACAAAAGAAACAAAAGGCGGACGGGAGTTGGGCGGGAAAAGGGAAAACATGTAGCCCTCTTCTACTGACACGTGACCCAAATAACTTTCATTTATTATATATAACTAGGTGGACACCCGCCCGACGGGCGCGAATACATCGTAAACATTGAATGTAAGCCTACGTTCATATGTAAAATATGATGTGAAATTATTTAATGAATTCACATTCGCGTTATACTTAAGATTAAGAATACATTAATAACGTTTATATGTAAACCTAAGCGAAGTACGAAAAAGCCCCTACGGATTCTGTCAAACATACTACAAAAACTTAAATCTAACCATGCATACCACGTAATGTAGTTCAGTTTATCATCTTATATACATTTATGCGATTACAACAGCTACATAAAATCTCAAACATACTACAAAAACTTATCCTGTAACCTATATTTCACAAATTTAGGAACCCAGCCTTGAGAAGCAACATTTTCACCATGACTGGATAAGTTAGTAATTGAAGAATCACTTGAACTGGCAATATTGTTCTTTCCAACAACTTTTGAAGGGTCCATGTTCATGCTTGCAATTTTCTTAATTTTCTTCTCTTGAACCTGTATAACTATGAAGAGATAATGCAATATCCACATGTAATTTCATCCAAAATAAGAACAAAAAAATGAAGCAAATAGAAAAGATCATAAAATCCAAGTTTTTTGCAGGTCTAGGGGGTTTGGAAATAAGAACAGTGCTATTAGGTGGGCTGGGTATATTTGAGTGTTCATAGGTAGTTCACAACTACTGAAACAGCGAACTTCCATCTTTGTTCTGACAGCTACAGGCATCCTGTTACAGGCATCTTTGTTCTGACACCTAGGTGGACACCCGTCCGATGGACGCGGGTACATCGTAAAAATTGAATGTAAACCTACGTTTATATGGAAAATATGATGAAGTTATTTAATGAATTCACATTCGCATAATACTTAAGAATACATTAAACTTGTGTATATTCTCTGTTGGTAATACAGATGGCGGTAACAGCAATACCTTCACAAATCATATTTCACAAGAATGACATTTGAGATATGTAGTTATGTACTTACAACTCCTGTGGCCCCTGCTGTGATGGCCATTGGTGCTGTAACTGCACTTAATCCTGATGCACACATCACTGGAATCTTAACAGCCCGTGAAATTGAATACGCTGCTGCTAACGTTGGACTCGCCTAATTTTTGCCATAATCAAAAGTAAGTAATTAGAAACCGTAGTGATCATTCAAGCTAATCAGGTTCGTGATGCAAGATCGATATGGTGGTAGTTAATTCACATAAAGGTGGCAAAGTTGACAGGTCAGGTCACATGTCAATACTTTAAAATTATTATCTAAATAAATAACTTGACATATATGTTAAATAAATAACATTATTAGGCTAGTAATCTACATCTTTGAAACAAAATTATTAAGGAGGTTTTATGCATTGAAAATACATTTTGGGTGACTTTCAACGTGTTAGGCCTGTGTTCTTTTCACCATTTGTATATTAAAGATTTACCTTTTCAATTAAACCAAGAACACCGGGCTTTGATGGGTTGGAGCATTTTCCTCCTTCGGTCTGAATGATGTCAGCACCTTCTTGTTCTAAAAGCTCCGCCAGCTTCGTCTGTAAATATTAATTTACATGGTTAGTGGTTTATTAAAAACGGATCTTGAATTATATATCAAGTGTGGGGGGATTATTACTTACTTGATCAGGAAGGCTTAGTGTGTGAGGCACGGTCACGGATAATGTCACCAATGGAAGAATTCTTCGCGTCTCAACTGTTAAGTTCAATATCTACATAAAAGAATCAAAAGATCTTTCATAAAAATAAGCACGTAAAACTCGAGGGTGGTTTAACTCACTGTTTGACCCATGTGACCAAAACATTGAGGGATCTAGTCCCATGATAGACAACTGTGTAGATTTAGGAGAATGTGTGTTAACCGTTCAAAAAAATAAATAAAATAAAACAATGATCCTAGGCTCATAGCCAAATATTTGTTCTACTTGGGGATCTTGGAGTCAAACTGGCCTGAGCCTAGACCACTTCTTGTACCCGAACCAAAACCAAAACCTGCAACCGTTGTCACAATCGTTAAAACATGGTCACATGAACGATATTATATGCATGTATGAAGTAGCAAATGTCTGATTGTACCTTGGAGGATTAAAACTTGAGGTCTTTTTCCAAAAAAAAAAAAACACTATTTGAGAAAAATCCTCCTTACCCGGGCTTGGAACCGGCAAAATAAACTAAAAGGTTTATTGTTGGTGATGTTATTTTTTATTTATTTTATTTTTTTGTATTTTTATAAATTTTTTGTATGTGTAAAGATAAGTTCAGTCCAGCCCAAATATCATATATAATTGTTTTTTAAAGTTGGAGGCCTAAGGCCCAAGCCTCAAAATACTTGGGCTTGGGCCGGCCCTGTCTTGAAGCCTTCGAATCTTCAATCCTTTATACACATTATAAATATTTTGGTCTTTTGTTTTGTAAATGAGACTGGTATGGAAAGAAAGGAAATCTGAATTGTATTGATTGAATGTGTATTTTATACAAGTAACGAGGCTCTCTATATATAGGAAGAGAGAGGGACTAACAAATAAATATAAATAACATACTAGGGCCTAAACTAACTAATTAATACAACTAACACTCCTCCTCAAGTTGGAGCATAGATGTTAAGCATGCCCAACTTGCTACATATGAAATCTATTTGAACCTTCCGGAGGGGTTTTGTGAAGATATCCGCTAGTTGGAATTCTGTTTTAACATGAATTGGCTGAATAGACGGAGGATCCTTTTGAGTGCCCACTATCCGATCTCTGATTAGGTGACAATCAACCTCAATGTGTTTAGTTCTCTCATGAAATACTTGATTTTTGCCTATATGTATAGTTGATTGATTATCACAGTATAATCGCATTAAGTCATCAGAGGTAACCCCGAGTTCCCTGAGAAGGCGACGAACCCATATCATTTCTGATGTAACATCTGCCATAGCTCTGTACTCTGATTCGGCACTTGATCTAGATACGGTGTGTTGTTTCTTACTCTTCCAGGAAATAAGATTTCCTCCAACGAAAACACAGTACCCAGTGGTGGATCGACGGGAAATAGGACAGCCTGCCCAATCTGCGTCTGAGAATCCAGATATACGTCCATCTCCTTCTTCTGTGAAAGCACCTACATGACAATGACCCTGATCGGAATATAAGATCCTTAGGCCTGGTGTGCTCTTGAGATATCTTAAGACACGGAAAGCAGCATCCCAGTGTCCTGTGTATGGAGTGGCCATGAATTGACTTAGGACACTAACGACAAAGGAGATATCTGGTCGGGTGACAGTTAAGTAGTTAAGTTTTCCGACCAATCGTCTGTATCGCTCAGGATCTTTCATTGGACTTTCGTCCTCTGGAATGAGCTTCCTCGTAGGAAGCATATGACTATCAACCGGTTTGCAACCCAATAAGCCACACTCAGTTAACATATCAAGGACATACTTCCGCTGAGAAAGGAGTATTCCTTGTGGGGAACGAGATACTTCTATGCCAAGGAAGTACCGAAGTCGACCTAAGTCGCTAATCTGAAACTGAGACTAAAGGAACTGTTTGAGCTTGGTAATCCCATCTTCATCATCCCCTGTAATTATGATATCGTCCACATAAACAACTAGAATGATCCTTCAGCCTTGATGATGTCTAAAGAATACAGAGTGATCATATGCACTACGAACCATTCCAAATTCTTCCATGATACTAGAAAACTGACCAAACCATGCTCTGGGAGATTGTTTAAGACCATATAAAGAACGACGCAGTTTGCATACTTTGGATGCCTCCTCCTTAACAATGAACCCTGGTGGCTGCTCCATATAAACCTCCTCCTCAAGAACACCATTAAGAAAGGCGTTCTTGACATCAAGCTGGTGGAGCGGCCAATGATGAATGGCAGCAAGAGCAATACAAATACGCACGGAGAGCATTTTGGCAACCGGAGAGAAAGTCTCGTTATAATCAATACCATAAGCTTGAGAGTAGCCTTTAGCTACCAAACGAGCTTTCAGACGATGTAGCGAACCGTCGGGGTTAAGTTTAACCGTGAAGACCCAACGACAACCAACAACACGTTTTCCTGGCGGAAGCGTTACAAGATCCCATGTATGATTAGTCCTTAAAGCCCCAAGCTCTTCTTCCATAGCTTGACGCCATCCTGGGTGAGCGAGAGCTGTCATCACATTTTTGGGAATCAGATAGGAATCAAGTGAAGTGGTGAAGGCATGAGACTCCGTGGATAGGTGAGCATAAGCAACATAATCCTGGATGGGATAACGGGTGGCACGTCTAGGTTCCTTGCGGAAGGCAATAGGTATATCGGGCACCTGGAGGGTCATAAGCAGGAGTATCCGAAGGGATATCCGAGGTAGTATGGGTAGGAATTGGCACGGGTGTATCTGGTTCAGTCATGGCAGGTTGAACGGATGTACCAGAGGTATGGGTAGGTTGGGGATCAATGGTTGCTGACGTGTGATCCTTTCCTCGCCGAGCATATGTAAAAAGTAATGGCGGGGGATCGGTTGGTAGGTCCTCAGTAGTAGGACCCTGGGTTGTGGTGTCTGGGACCTGAGGGACAGATGGAACAGGAGTTACAGGAAAGGTGGGGATGATGTGAGACACAGATATATCAGGATCGGGAAACAGATCAGAAACTGGAATGGAAGATTCTGGAAAGAAATGACGCAACGGATCAAAAGTGACGTCAGCACTGGTAAAGTATCGGCGAAGAGAAGGACTATAACACCGATAACCTTTCTGGACACGCGAGTAACCAACAAAGACACAACGAATGGCTCGAGGGTCGATTTTAGGGACTCCGAGACGATGATCATGAACATAAGCTACACATCCAAAAATTTGGGGCTCAAGAGGAAATGGAGTTCCTCTAGGAAATAAAACAGAGAACGGGGTTTGACCATGAAGAACAGACGATGGCATACGATTAATTAGATAAGCCGCAGTAAGAACAGCATCACCCCAAAAGTGACGAGGAACATGAGAGTGAATCATGAGTGTGCGAGTAACATCCAATAGATGGCGGTTCTTGCGTTCAGCAACACCATTCTGTTGAGATGTATATGCGCAAGAAGTCTCATGAATAATACCTTGTGATTTGAGATATGTAGAGAAATCAGTGGACATATATTCTTTAGCATTGTCGGTGCGTAAGGTTTGGATGGATGTTTTGAACTGGGTTTTGACATATGCATGGAATTCATGAAAGACTGAGTTGATTTCACTACGAGATTTCAATAGGTAAACCCATGTAGCACGAGAATAGTCATCAATGAAGGTAACAAAATATTGAAAGCCCAATGGAGTCTTAACTGGACATGGACCCCATACGTCAGAGTGTACAAGTTCAAAAATGGAAATGGTTCGGCTTGACACTTTTGGGGGGTAAGGACGTCGAGTATGCTTACCAAGCTGACATGACTCACAATGGAAGTTATCGGGAATAGAGATGCCAGGTCTCATTTGCCTTAGGACTGCTACAGAGGGATGACCTAACCGACAATGAGTTTCAAAGATACTAGACTCACAACTGTTTGCTTTGGGAGGAGACAATGAGGACATCCGATAGAGACCACCTGATTCAAGACCAGTACCGATGACTCGGTTGGTACCCAGTTCATTGAGGGTACAATGAGTAGGATAAAAAGTAACGGAACAATTATTTTGTTTAGTAATTTGGCTGACAGATAAAAGGCTAGTAGGGAAGTTAGGAACAAGAAGAACATAAGACAATTTTAGGTTTTCTGGGTTGTGAATGGATCCAATGCCGCGTACGGGGCATGAGGAACCATCTGCAAGTTTAACCGGTTGGTGAGAGGTTTTATGGAGGCTAGTGAGAATTTCTTGATTCGCAGTCATGTGATGAGTGGCTCCAGAATCAATAATCCAGGACAGGTCAAAGCCAGTCAACGTTCCTGGGAATACCGAGTTGGTCTGCGGATTTTGTGACCCGAAGGCAAGTAACCGTTGAAGCCAATCATACTCCTCCTTGGTGCATGTAATGGTGTGATTTCGTTCGTTTCCCATTTGAAAAGATGTTCAAGCAGAAGGGCGAAAAAACTGAGTTGAAACCGGATGAACAGTAACAACGGGATCTGGATGAGGAGGTGAGATCTGAAACTTGGCAGATCAGATCTGGAACAGGTTTGGGTTTGGTGAACAGTAAGCTCGAAAAATCTGAACTGGAATACGAACAAGCTAAACGAGGCAGAAACAAAAAAGTTTTCGGATCGAAAAATCAACCTGATGGGATGGACGGGAGGTGGATTCCGATCAGACTGGCAAAAAACGGTGGCCGGAGAGGCAGCGACGCGCCGTCACGCGCGGCGCGTGTGTTACGGTGGCGGAAGAGGCGGTGGCGCCTGGGGGCGCGTGGAGCGGCGGATGGCGGCGCGATTTGTGGGGTTTTGTAGATCGGGAGATTCCGAGCACAGTGATAGTGGCGGTGTAGCTTAACTCGCCGGAAAAAGTGCCGGATCTAAGAAAGGGTGTGACGGGTTGTGGTGGTTTCGGGTGTTTGAGCAGATTTGATGTGAGCTGAAGTGATGGGTGTGTTGGAACAGATCTGGAACAGGTTTTTAGGACAGAACTGGTGGTGACCGGAAATGGTATGGAAGAGAAAATCCGTTTCTGATGTGGAAGGTCAGACTAAGCTGCAACCACAGAGCATACTACGAATTTTCTAAACTGAGAGCCGGAAATGGTCACCCGAATGAGGATATTCTTGAGCTAAAACACCTTTAGCTCTGATACCATGTAAATGAGACTGGTATGGAAAGAAAGGAAATCTGAATTGTATTGATTGAATGTGTATTTTGTACAAGTAATGGGGCTCTCTATATATAGGAAGAGAGAGGGACTAACAAATAAATATAAATAACATACTAGGGCCTAAACTAACTAATTAATACAACTAACATGTTTGTTAAACAATATTTAGTTTTTTTTGTATAAGAACGGTCCTTTGAATAAATAAAGATTATTTGGTTTATTTGAAGTTATTATTGTTTGACCCGACCCGAATCAAATAGCCGACCCGAACATATAACCCAAAACATAGCGATAGGAAAAAAATTAGGTCCCATGACTTTCCGCCCCCGCGGAATTTTTGGTCAAGCTCCGCCACCGCAAGAGGGGTTATTATTCTCTTTTAATCCAGATGTGATAGTATCAAAAATTCAGGTTACATATGAACCCATGCAAGATGTAAACAGATGCAGTTAAATCTAAACCTGTTCAAGCCAAATCATCAACTGAACCTAAACGACTAAACCTAGATTAATGTTTTAAGAACATATATCAATTTCCTATGAGAATAAACAACAATCAATCAAACGTCAAAACTAGGGCCTAAACTAACTAATTAATACAACTAACTAATGTTTGTTAAACAATATTTAGTTTTTTTTGTATAAGAACGGTCCTTTGAATAAATAAAGATTATTTGGTTTATTTGAAGTTATTATTGTTTGACCCGACCCGAATCAAATAGCCGACCCGAACATATAACCCAAAACATAGCGATAGGAAAAAAATTAGGTCCCATGACTTTCCGCCCCCGCGGAATTTTTGGTCAAGCTCCGCCACCGCAAGAGGGGTTATTATTCTCTTTTAATCCAGATGTGATAGTATCAAAAATTCAGGTTACATATGAACCCATGCAAGATGTAAACAGATGCAGTTAAATCTAAACCTGTTCAAGCCAAATCAGCAACTGAACCTAAACGACTAAACCTAGATTAATGTTTTAAGAACATATATCAATTTCCTATGAGAATAAACAACAATCAATCAAACGTCAAAACTATTCAAATGTGAATACATTGACCAACTAAGTATAACTATAAACATTACATACCTCTGTATAGAAACTTATCGCACTTTCTCTTCAAATCGAGTCCAGCCGAGCTGGCTCGCGAGCTCAACTCATTTACAAATCGAATCCAGCCGAGCTGGCTCGTTTACAACCGAGCTTTTTCCGAGCGAGCCGCATGCTACGAGCTTTTTAAACAACCCTATGTGTGTGTGAGAGAGAGAGAGAGAGATAAAGAGAGAGTTGAACCCATACCTTTGCAGGTAACAGAAGAGGGCTCGGGGATTTAAGCTGGTTATCCAGAAACGGAGTGATGACGGTGGCACCAGAACCTTGAGCACTGTATCCAACCCTCTCATACGATCCAACGGCATCATATGTGAAAACACATCCCTTTCCTTCAAATTACAAAATGAATTACGTTACTACACATTTCAACAAATTGCTACACAACTAAAACCATAAATCCAACATACCTTCCCCATCAAGCCCACCAAGAATATTAAAGGCGTAATAAGGGAAGAAACTCTTGTAGTAGAGGGTGTTAGAGAGAAGCTGAGCCATAGCAGGGCAGCTCATTTGTTTGTTGTGCTGGTGTTGATAAATCTGTAAAAGAAATGTAGAAAACATCAACATCCTTACAAAATTTAAACAACGAAGCATAAAACATAAACAAAAGTTCAAAAGAATCTTACCAGATTTCTGGAAGAGAGAACCTTTTGGAGTGCTTTCACATCAGCCTTGGAAACCCGAAGAAGCCATGAAGCTCTTGTCCGCTCTGAAAGTATATATTTGAACATAATAATTTTTTTGTTATTCTAGTTCAGATATCATTTCTTTAAAAAAGAAAAAAAAAAGCTTAATTTATGCCTTTCAAGCAAACCAAGTGAGAATCAAGTACAAAGCAGTCATTTTAATGTAGTGTTCAGATTTATGCTAAAAAAGAAACAACTCAATAACAAAAATATATCTAACATCCACCTGGACTTACATAAAAGATTATCAAATAACAAACATTTTTCGATAAAGGGCTTAATAATACCAAGGAATTAAAAGTTGCAATATGCTTTATACAGCATTAAATACAGTATTTACCGCATTAATATAACAAAAAATAAATAAAGTTTTTACCTTGATTGTCTCATAAGGGTACTCAGTACAGGGGTCGTCCAAGGGACGTTGTGGGGCGGCGCCGACCCCCCTCTCCATTTCCTTCGGTTCGTCGGCGTCGAGATTGTCTGAGGGAAGACGATGACGACGTGCCTCCTCCTCTCACACCGAGTAGCCTAATGATTCCACCCAACTTCTGAAGAGACTCGACCGAGCAAACAGTACTTGTGTCCAGCAGTTAACCTTAATACCCTTCATTTTGTGTTCACAAAAATCAACACCGTCACATGTATAACAACATTTGTTGATTTGAAGCAAATCATTGGGTGAACTTTTTTAAAATACAGCAAAAAAAAAAAAAAAAAAGCAACTTACTTAAGAGCATCAGGGATGACCACCTCTAGAATAATATTTAACCAAAAATAGATGAAGTTGTGGGGAAACCAGACAATTTAAATCAGGCTCCCTTCCAAATTCGCCTTCTAGCATCTCTCATTAGCGGGGTAAGACCATGGGACCAAAACTGATAAATGGATACATAACCAGTTAGTCAATCATCAAACCTCTATTTTTTAAGATAATGAAGTACATGATGGTTAAAAGTTTAAACATCCCTTACCATTGTCATTACTAAGTTCAAGTGAGCGTCTGTTGAATTGCATATTTCCCACCCTTTCAGACATTCTACCAGCAGCCATGGTGCTGCTGTTGGTTAAGCCATAGTGTACTTGTCAACTTCATTAAAATTGAATTGGTTGGGAATGTCAGGATCAGTCCCGCTAATTTCAACATTTTGGGAGTGTTGACACACATACGACATATAATGGCTTAATTAGGATTATAGATGTAACAACCCTCGGTAAAACCAATACCCTCATAATATTTTGACACTTTAATATATTATAAATTGTCCCAATATGTCTTATATTACACCCCGTATGCGAGAACCGAGCCCATATTATGTTATAGTTTATAAAAATAAAATAAAAACCTGAATTGTAAGTTGAGGCGGGCCGCATAAACCCACCCCAACATCTTACGCGGGCCGAATGGGAGTGTTGACCGGACTCCGCTGAATTCTTAAGTTCAAGCGGGCCGCGTAAGCTTACGCTTACATTAACGCGGGCCGCGCGTGTTCCAAATGGTGGCACATCCCAGAGGCCGACACGTGTCATCATCGTGGCGGACCTACTCAACGACTCAGCTAAGCTATAGTTTGACCGCGTGTTGACGCGGGCCGCGTAAGGCCTAGCCTTACCTTACGCGGGCCGCGTAGAAGACAGATTTCAGCACTATAAATAGGTAGCATCAGTTTACGATTTCCGTCGCTCATTTCTTTCTTTCAATCTCGAAATTCTGTAGAGAAGTTATAATATTTCGGGTACTATACCCCTAATTAGCGAGGTTCTGCTCCGTTGTAAGTATTATAACCCCGGTTTCATAATAGTTACGCTGCCCGATTGATTTAGGGTTCCGTAACAACTGTCGTGGTTCTGCCCGACGTAGTTGTTGGAATGCCGTCTCGGGGAGGGTATCATTAATAATTTCAAAGGGTTATGATACTAACCAATGTACATTTGTGTAAATTATAGATTATACCCAGGAAACCCTTACGAAAAGCCTAAGACAACAATGTGAGTTTATCCTCTTTTTGTTAATGTTTTTGGTAATGTTTTACCAAACCTTAAATGTTTTACTATGAAATTAAGCGGTGATTGAGTCTTTGTAGTTCTTCAATTACTGCCGGTATTATGGGGTTTTGTATACAAAATTTACTACGAGTAGTAGTAAGTCTGAATGACAGTACATTACCATTGGACGACGAGTTAGCCAATGGGTAATTTGACCATAGCCATAGATCCGGTCGAGTGGCAAATACTGAATGAGTAATTGTGTAGAAGTAAACAATGTGATCGCTCTCAATACTGTTTTAATTGATAAAATGTTCTTGATTAAACTGGGATTCACTCACCAGTATTTCCGACTGACAAATGTTTTTAAAACACGTTACAGGTAACACAATGTGAACAGCCAATTAGTGAAAAAGCCAGCTGGAGAGCACTGAAGGCTTGGGAAAACGTGGCTATAAAAGTTACCTAATAAACGATGTTTTAAATTCAATAAAATGGGGTTATCCCTATAAATGTATTGTAATAAGAAACTTGGGTTTTGCCCATGTATTTATTAATATCAAGTATGGTGGTTTTACTCTGATAAACATTTCCTAACTACGGTCCTGATGAAATTCCGCTGCGAGACTAAACAAACTGATACCACCAAACTCTGAGCTCACTTCCGCCCGTTCCCAGGGAATAAGGGATCGGGGGTTGTGACAGAAGGTGAATCACAGGCATTTTTACATGTCCTAAGAAGATTTCATGGTCAATAATATTTATCAAACATCAACATGTTGGCACTCATTATGCAATAAATCATACATGTAAAAAAAGATTGGAAAATGAATGAAAAAACAACCTTTGGAATTGAATAATGAATATCAAGCTTTCTACGCCTCAATGGTTTGTTCTTAAGAGCTTGCATGGCACGTCTGGCTGCTCTTATATCATAGTATGATACCATCACAAACCCACGATGCTTGCAGGCTGTGTAAAGAGTGTGGATTTCCCCGTATTGCTGCACGTCTGGCCTCAATCTCTTCAAGGGATTCAAATGGTTCCTCTTCTGCATACTGGGAGGCACCAACAGAATGACCATACATATTTTGTTGTTGTTTGCGGATAATCTCACTGTACAATCGTAATTCGGACAAGATCAGAAACAGTAAATTGAACAAAGTGACAATTATGCACCTCTGAAAAGAAATATGGAGGAATATAACTTACATTTTCTACTGAAAAGACCAGATAATGAACTTGAAAAGAGGCCATTCTCATAGTGATCACCCATGACATTATACGTGTTCCCTGCTGTAAGATAAGATTTATGATCCGTACCAAAAATTGGTCTATTTCCCTTATTATTATTATCAAGAGGTCTCTGCAGAGGATAGCCACTGGATCCTACAAAGCTATTCTCTGAGCTAAGACGGTCTTGGTTCAAGTAAAGATTAGGGGCATCAAACAGGTTCAATTTATGAGAATCAGATGAAAGTGTTAGGATCGGAGGCTCTCATGATTATGTTTGTTTGTATGTTTTGAACAATTTGTGAATATGAAAACATGTAAAGTGCAGCGGAAATGAAAACAAACTTTGTAAACACAATCAAAGGAGAAAATAGTTTGATAAACAATTGCTTCTCATAGAGTCGAAGGATTTACAAATCAAAGCAAAAGATTACAGATATGCTTACAAACTAAACTCCCCCTCAGCCTGATACCCCAAGGTTGGTTGCACACAAGATGAAAGGATTAGACATGAGGAGAAGAACCCGCTCAGTCAAAATCAAATGTAACAGTACAGGGTACTGTTACATTTATAGGCAAACCAAACCACTGAGGTATCTCAGCTGACGTCACCATGAAAGCGACGTCTAACAGCCTAACAACCTGCATCTACTGTCCTTACACAAACACTGCTAACCTAACCACTGACTATACATAAATAAAACAATTCACTAAACAGCTGCTCTCCCTTTATGTCAGTGCTTTACTCAAGGTTGATCAGTCCTTGACTGGGCAGTGCTTTATCATCAGTAGATAGGACCAGCAGTGTTGGATACTTCAGGGTTTTGATCAGCAGATGAAGGACCAGCAGTAGTTGTATCTGAACAGCGGATAAAGACCATCAGTTGTTATAAATCACTTTCAAGGGGAAAGCTTAATGTAAACTGCTGCTTATTATGAATCCACTGTTGTGACCTGGTTTTGGCTTTACATTATCTGTTCCTCTGGTAGGGTTCAATCCCAACAGAAAGTCATGTTTAAAATGATCATTCTAACAGTTTTCTTCATTATAAAATTGATGATATGATATCAAAAGTTAAAACCCCCAATTTTACTAAAGAACATCAAAACCCAAAATTCAATTTAGCTATAAAAGTCTTCCCCTGTGAAACCTTAATTATAAATATAAATAGTTATAATTTTCACCTACTAATCATCAATACAAGTTCATAAATGTACAGGAAGGCTTGTTAACCTAATTATGAATAAATAGAGAAGAAATAATCTTACCAAGGATTTGGGCATGAAATAACCAACAAAGATGACTATTTGATTTCTGATGAAGAATTTCACTTCATAAGCCATAATTTGTAGTACTTAATTAGCAAAATAAATTCCTACATGCGAAAAACATGAGAAGAATCATAAGAACAGAAATACATAAACCTACACCACTGATTTGCTACAAAAATCAAGAACAAACATAATTCCACTGATTTGCTCAAATATTACCTACTTTAGACCACGAAACCTTATCTGTTATCATCTCCGGCTCATAGAAAACGTATTTGTTCCAATAAACAACATTAAATGCCTCTTGTAACTTGAGTTGCACTATCTAAGCTTATGAATCCCTCTTGTGACTTGCGTTTTAGGGTTTCTCTGGGAGCAAGAACCCATATCAAAACAAACAGTCAAAATATGAAGCAGAGAGCAAGAACAAACCCTAAATTGACACTCAATTTTGGCTCCCAAAAATTAACCAAGAACAATTTCTCCGTTATTTCTCCTAATATGAATAAACTCGCTGAATTACAAGCACACATAAGAACCCTAAAAACATATATAACGATTAAAAGTTGAATACAAACCTGGCAAGTCGAATCTAGACTCGGATTCTCAGATCTACAAAATTCCTTCAAAAAATCAGATCTGAGCACATATGGAGATTACCCCTTCCTTGGCCTGAGATTCGCAACTAATTGTTCAAATCAGAAGCTGCGTCTGTGTGATTTTGATGTATTTAACTTACAGGAATGTTAAATCAAACCGAATCAAGCCGGAGTCGAAGCAAGCGTCGGTGAAAGATCTGGATGAGAGAGAGAAAGAGATATTGAATTTTGAAAGTGGAGAATTGATTTAAATGGAGAGAGAGGGATTTAAAGAATGGTTTGAATTTGAAATTTTGAAAGTGGAGCCAAATTATGTTAATAGAAATATACTAACAATTTAATTGGTATTTATGACATCATCTTTAATTGGTATTTATGACATCATCAGATCCTATTTGGCATGCCTCTATAATTGACAAGTACCCAAATTTACATCAGCATTACTTCTCCTCTTATAGATAAGTAGATAGATTAGTAACATCCCATCTTTTTTCAAACTAAAAAGACACAAAGAAAAAGACCATTTGATATAATAGTTTATGATATTATCAACTGAGATACAAGTACAAATGAACAAGCCAAAATAATTTGTGTAAATTACGCATTTATATATTAACCATTGCTTTCTAATAAATGTAAACATGTAATACAAAGTGAGTCACTTTTCTTTTACTCACAACATTGTGAGTCATTCTTTCTTTTTACAAAATGCTTTGCAAAACCCTAAATATTTTTCAGTTATACTTACAGTGATTAAGTTTTTGTATTCTACAATTACTACCGGTATGTGGGGTTTTGTATACATTACTTGATAAGCTTCACCATTGGACAACAGGTTAGTCAATTTGTGATATGACCATAGTCACAGATCCGATCGAGTGACAAATACCGATTTGAGTATTTGATAGATATAAACAATGTAATCACCCTTGATACTGTAAAATATAACAATGTGTCTTTTTATAAAATTGAATGAACTCGCTAGTATTTTTCGCTGATAAAATGTTTTCAAACGCGTTTCATGTAACTTACTGTGAAGGTAATAGAAGCCCGTTATGGAGCACTGAAGGCTTAAATAAAGTGGCTAGGATTACCTGAGTAAAAAGAAGAAATTTATGTTTTGTCAATTAGGGTCTATCCCTATAAAAACATTTGAATGGAATATGGGTTTTATCTCATTTGTTTAATAATAAAAAGTTTTGTGTTTTACAAACTCTGAATTTATTTCTCAACTACGATCCTGATGATACATTCCGCTACAAATTTAATAAACACCGATACCACATGTTACTGGCTCACGGCTCACGCCCAAGGTGTGGTCGGGGGCTGTGACACCATACACCAACACCCCACTTCGACAATGCAATCAAAAGCCTCCTTCGCATTCCCAGTTATGCCAAATACACCAACACCCCACGGTTTATAATTTTAAATTCGATTCGAAATTCGAATTAAAATAATATATATTTACTTATTATTTATATATATAGGGGAAAATTCATTTGAGAAGAAAATTAAATTAAAAAGAAAAAGAACAAAGGGTACAAATGTAAAACATTAAATAACTTTTCTCTCAACTCATTTATTATTATCTTTAAGTAATTAATTAGTCATAAACACTATCATCCTTAAATTTTTACTTACATACATCAAAATTTATCCTACGCGTTTTGAAATTTATCCTACACATATTGAAATTTATCCTACACAGCTCGTAATTCATCCTGCATATCTTGTAATTTATGCTACACTTTAAATTAAAAAAAATTTCTTTTTTTGAAAAATATGTTTTTTTTGAAAATAAGTTACAAATTTAATGTAGTTACCTATTAAAAAGGAAGACTACAAATTAATGATCCATCTAACTTTACCAATATACCCTTACACTAATATTAAATACAAAAATTAAATGAAGTAAAATGAAGTATTACAAAAAACTTATTCTCATTTGAACTCTCCACTATATATATAAGACATATATAACTTTTATTGTGCTATAGTATAAATTTAGTCTCTAAATTTATTCTAAAAAATTAAAATAGCCCATTACCAAACCCACTACAAAACCTATAAACTAAAACGAATTTTGCATATTTTAACTGAATTTGAATCAAAACGAATTTATTCGAATTCGAACTTTTAATCGAATTAGAATCGAATTCAAATTGGGATTTTGATTCAAATACGAATTCACTGGTTCTTAATCGAATACGAATTCAAGAAAAAAATAAATTATTCAAAAAATTCGAAAATTCGACATATTTAATTCGATGAACACCCCGCGTAAGTGCTTTCCTTGTACCTAAATGAAAGTTAAAAGAAAAATGAAAACATAAAGGTATGGTAAAGATGCATTGTACAAGTCACTTACTTATGGGGCTGACAAGGTCTTGTGATGTGGCCAACCTTGAATATAAGGAGCATAGTACAACCAACATATGGGTACAAAACTTAGAAATATGATAAGTTTACTCAGTTCACAACTTTTTAAAGCTCTAAACACACTAAAGAAAAATTAGACTGACCAAATGATGATTTGAAATCAACATTAGCGAATTAGACTGACCAACTCACCAATTTAGTATTTTGAGTTTGTTTCGCCATAAAGCATCATTTTCACCATAGGTCTGGTTTGGTTTCTTGGCTATGTTTTCACTGCAAGTGTGCCATTTATTGTGGATTTAATTTTTTTTCTTGATTGAAAATCTTTAGTTCTCTATTGTGGTTGAAAAATCAGTTGTTTTGTAGGATGTTTATCTGTTATATACTGCCGCCGTTCAAAAGAAATGTTATAGATGTTGGTAACAATCTTGGTATCTATATAGCATATTTGGATAGAAGTTTGTAGCTATATGTTTTGAGATTGAAATGAAGCCTCAGAATTGTGTAAATAACGCATTTATATATTAACCATTGCTTTCTAATAAATGTAAACCTGTAATACAACAAGATTGACTATATTATTTATTTATTTTACCTTTTTACAACAACACACACACTGATACACATACATATATAGATATAGATATATAGCATCATGGAAAACAATGTGAATGTTGACTTATCAGTTAGGTAGATCTCTTGGCACCCAGCATTCTTGAAAGCTCCTTAATCAAAGGCTTCTCTTTGATGTCTTCCTCTGTCTTTATATGCCATTTGTTAGCTACATCTTCTGCCTAAAAATTAGTAAACTACTTTAGATTGCACATGAATTAGCTAATTAACATCTTAAACTAAATCATATGATTTACCATACCCAAGTTCTTAATGGGGTCACTCGCTCCTTAATCGATTCGAATTTTGGCTGGACAATATCCTTTCCTTTAGTTCGAATATCATCCGTCTGCAAAACAGATTACATGTTCATGCTAACAAAGCTTATAAAAGAGTGTGACGTTATTCATTGCAGTTTATGTATTTCATCTCGAATAAACGAACACCTAGAAACATGATAAAAGTGCATAGAGATTGAAAATCACTTACTGTATGTAGCTCGGGTTGTGAGACTGCAAGTCCAATAGTCAATGTGGCCCCGCCAAAGACAAGAGCGGTGGCAGCAGCAAACGCTTTTGCAACTAGGATAAAAGAACAATGAGCATGTTAACTTTATAAAGCAAATGACTTTTGGCATCAAATAGAACATTTTTTCATTTATGTTCAGTAACCACAGTGAAGTTATAAAAAGTATGAGAAGTCAATATGTTTGGCACTAGATTACTGATTATGTATTTGTATGACCATGAAGCGGTTGTGAAAACGTCTAAAGAAACATACTTTGTGACAATCCAACAGCTGCGGCCTTCAACTTCTCAGGATTAACGGGGGTATACTTGTCAGTACGCAGTTCATTGGCAGTTGATGCAGAAAATGAATTCTCTGAGTTAGGCAGCTGCCATCTGCAAGTAAGATTAAACCTTAGAGATCTTTTAAAACTGAAAACCATCAAGAATTAACAAGGCTCACAGAGAAAAGATTTAAATACAATAATAACCCATAAAGTATGATGACAGATTCTCCCAATAATCTTAATTTTCATGACATTTAAGCTGAATTTCAGGTGAAAATCAGTACCGAATGCAAGAAATCCTAACTACATATCCAACCCAATTTCAAAATGAATTGTGCCTTTCTCCTTTCATGGTTAAAATTCGATAACTAAAACCTAACGTTAACGATCTTCTTGATATAACTTGAGAACTTTCAACCTTAGAAAGGCTACACGTTGGCAATGAAAACCAAGTGTGTAACATCCGAACGCTAGTACCAAACGTATTGTCCGTTTTTCCTACAAAGAGCTCACGGATTTGTTTCTGGTTGAGTAAGTGGAGACTTCAAGATGTCATCTATCCTAGAATGACTTCCACCGAAGCGCACTTAATTGTATTCTCTTCTCATAGGTCACCCATCCTAGGATTACTTCCACCCAAAACCAATGCAACCAAAACGCGTTACGCGTTTCTAATGTACCTACTACCATCTCTCAATGTGTGATCACTTCGGGTACTACAAAAAGGGTTCATTTTTCACCTTAAAACAAGCATACATTCCAATCAACCCAAAGAAAACTGCTCTATATCTCCAAAATCAGCTCAAAATCCACATTAAATCACATACTAATCTCCACAGATAAAATATTTTATAAATAAAGATAACTAAGTCCCAAAAAAAATGAAAAATTGAAGTACCTTTTGGGTCCAAAAGTGACTTGAGGAAGTGAGACGTAAGCCCTAAGCGGGTTAATAGCATCACGAGACACAGAAGAAACACCATTGTTTTCATCAGCTGGCAGAAGCCACTTGGACCCAGTTGACAGAGTCGAAGCGGACGGTGGTTGAAACATTTTGGTGGGTAAATTGTGCCTCAGAATCTCCGGCAGAACATCGGCACCGGTGGTTTCATGAATTGTGGTCGCCGGAGGAGGAGGGTTGGTGGTGGATTTGTTGGTTTTTTCAACGAGACGACCGACGGCGTGTTTGGATTCTTGTAAGAAGTATGCGCCTTCTTTGCCTGCTGCTATTCTTCCGACCAGAAAACTCATGTCAGAGGTTTTGAAGGTTTGAGGTTTTGTCTGTTTTGGTGATTTGGGATTTGGGGTTTAGGGGATTGGTTTATATAGGGTGGAGAGATGGGGGTGATTTTGGTTATGGAAGAAAGTCAGATGGTTTCATTGATTTCTTTATAAAAGAAGAAAATAAAATAACTACAAATTTGACTCATGAAGTTTATATTATCTATATATTATCTATATATTAAAAACCCAATGCAATTGAACACTACTTTTATTATATTATAATATAATAATAATTTTTATTGTTTTGATATTATAATAATTATTATTTTCTTTACCTTTTAAGTTTGATAAGTTTGGTGTCAACCAGTACTTGTATCGAAAATACGAGTTCGTTATCGGTACATGAATTTTATTGTTTTAATATTATAATAATTGTTATTTTCTTTACTTTTTAAGTTTGATAAGTTTGGTGTCAACCAGTACTTGTATCAAAAATACGAGTTCGTTATCGGCACATGAAGGTAAAAACCAGCACCAGCCTGGTACATAAAACGCCAAAAGTTGGTACCGGATTGAGTTTGATAGTCTTTAATTTGGTACTGCTATCCAGTACCATTTGCTCATTCCTGATCACGGGTACCGTACGAACAACAGCGGTATCGTACAACTTTTTTTTTAGTTTTAGGGGTAGGGATGAGCTCGGTGCCAACTGATACCCCGGTTACGATATCGGTATATGAAGGTAAAAATCGGTAGCGAACCGGTACCAAGAACGCCAAACGTCAGTACCGAACTGGTACTTAGGATCTTTCGGTTCAGGAAATTCGGTACCGGCACCCATTACTATTTGCTCATCTTTGACTACGAGTTTCTACCGAACAACATCATTACCATACAACTTTTTAGTTGATTTTCTTTCGGTTGTTTTTTAGTATTTTTTTCTATATTTTCTTTTTATTCTTGTCAGCGGTTCCGTGTGCAACGCGCTCGTAGCGATTTCAAACACATATAAACACAGACTAAATAACAAAATAAGTTCGCCGCAACGCGGCGACAGTTTTTATAACTAGTTAGATTAATAGGTTGATGATAAAATAGGAATTTAAATAGGAATTTATTTTGGCTAGAAACGATAGAAAACAATAGGATTATGACTTGTGACAAAATTTAAAATAAAGAGAAAGGGTATTTTAGTCAATGTTACCCAATCTTCTCCCTTATTCTTCTTTCTATAACTTCAAAACCCACCATCTTCAACATTTTCTTCACTTTCTATCTCAATAATCACTACATTATAGTGCGGTTTTCGTCACTAGTCAATGATTCAAACACCAAATCAACGTGTTCTTCAACTTTTTTGAAAAAACCCAGTTTAATTTCATATAATATCTCATTTTTTTTCTTGTGATTTTGAAGCGAATCACTCAATTCGATCGCTGATAAGTGTTTATAACATTCAAATTTCGTCAATCGGTGAAGAAATCGGCTTCGATCTATGTAAGAATTTTTTAAATTGCATTTTTACGATCTGGGTTTTTGAATTGAGTCATTGCGTTTTACGATCTTGGAGGGGGTCCGGGGGCAGCACCCCTGGAAGCAGGGTCCAAGGGGCGGCAGCCCCTGGCGAGGTCCAAGGGGCAGAGCCCTTGGCTGGGGTTTTTTTTTATTAAATTGCTTTAATAAAATTGCATCAGAAAATTTAATTTTTTGGAAATTGCCTAATTTTCGTAGACGGTTTTTGAAGTGTTTTTAGTCATTGCGTTTTAGGTAAAACACATTTTTATGTGTTTTCAGTCCATTGCGTTTTAGAGACAACACTTTCTTTTGTGTTTTTAGGCCACTGCGTTTTAGAAATAAGACATATTTATGTGTTTTCTGGCCATTGCGTTTTAGAAAAACACATTTTTGAAGTGTTTTTAGTCCATTGCGTTTCAGGTAAACACATTTTTATGTGTTTTCAGTCCATTGTGTTTTAGAAAAAAGACACTTCTTTGTGTTTTTGGTGTATTGCGTTTTAGAAATAAGACACTTCTTTGTGTTTTTGGTGTATTGCGTTTTAGGTAAAACACATTTTTATGTGGTAAAACACATTTTTATGTGTTTTCAGTCCATTGCGTTTTAGAAAATACACTTTCTTTGTGTTTTTAGGTCATTGCATTTTAGAAATAAAACATTTTTAAGTGTTTTCTGGCCATTGCGTTTTAGGTAAAACACATTTTTATGTGTTTTCAGTCCATTACATTTTAGAAAGTACACTTTATTTTGTGTTTTTAGGCTATTGCGTTTTAGAAATAAGACATTTCTTTGTGTTTTCTGGCCATTGCATTTCTTTGTGTTTTTTGTGTATTGCGTTTTAGAAAAAAAATCATTTCTTATGTTTTTTTTTTCCATTGCGTTTTACGCAACTGGGTTTTCGAATTTTTTTTTGAAAATATAGCAATACTATACTCGTTTTAAAGATAAAAAACGTTCATTTTTTTGGTGCAATTTTTATAAAAAAAATATGTCGTATGAAAAATTTATTAAAGTTTAAAAAAGGGGGGGGGGTTGAATTGGAGGAGAGAGAAACTATTGTCCTGGATTGACTACAATACCCTTACACAAACCCACGCGCCTATTTTTTGATCTTCAATTTCACTTATTTAATCTTAGCTATTGATTAAATCAATTGGTGATCAAGATTATTTTCTAGCCTTCCTAGAAAAAAAAAACTTGCTATTATATCCTAACCCTAGATTAATAATCATTTAACATGACTTTATTTTACATTAAGAAAACATTGACTAAAATAAAACTGAAATCAAATATTTGTAAGGATTCAAATATTAGACACTCAAATAAAAAGTCTCATGGCATTCGGGCCATCTTCGTTGACACTATAAGACCACACGGAGCAGTGAGTGTTGTGGTGACGTGAAAGGCTTCACCACACCAGCACACCACCCCTTGCCTTGGCGTGGTGACGGGGCGGGAGAAATCCCATCGATGTGGAGGGGGAAAGCTTGATGAGATGAGTGTTGTTTTGGTTTGTTTTAATTGGTTGATGTTTAATTTTAATTTTTTTAAACGTCACTTTCACGCCTCTTCCACTTCGTGCTTGTTTTACCATGCCCCCTTGCTGACGTGATTGCCGCATGACGCTTAACCTCTTCATGCCCTCTCACTCCGTATAATCTAACAAACCCAAATGAAAAAAAATGTATGATACCTGGCTTATTAGAGCCATTCCAGCATATATCATAGTTTGGCTTATACGGAGTTGTTTAACATCCTTTTTATGGGAGAATATGAGAATGTGATCCTTTTAGGATAAAGATTTTTATTGTTTTTTTTTTTCTTTTTTTATAAATATACTACTAAGGCTAAAAGTAGAAACATTATTCCTATAACAAAGACATGTTTGTCTTTTTCAGTACAACATTAATCCATTCTCGATCCAAGTATGATCACTAACTTGGGCATTAGATCCAATTGACGACCCCATGAACCCTCCAACCCTAGTCTTACTTTCTTTGAAGTAGGTTTAAGCATCGAGTAACGGTTGTAGCATCTCCTTGATTCTCTATTGTATGTTGTTGGCTCTATTAAACACATTTTATAACATCCATACATGTATCCTACAAGAGGATTCAATCCATTCAATCATTTATGTTTTAACCAATGTCATTCTCAACATTATTTATGTCTTATAGTAGACACCGTGCCCTTGATGTATATTAGATGTAACAAAATGAACGTTATATGTTTTTTTTTTCTTATAAACATGTATATTGTCTATATTTATATTCTTTAGACGAATTCCGTCAAAATTAACTAAGTAGACCTATATGATAATAGTTTAGCAAGCAACATGTTAATCACCATGATTGTTATCGATATTATGTTGATTAATTGAATTAATCATATTTGTTAGGATTGAACCCTATCAGAGGAACAGATAATTAAAGCCAAAACTGGATCAGAACAGTGGATCCAGAATAAGCAGACGTTTACAGATTAGTTCATGCAAATCTCTCCCCTTGAAAGTGGCTTTGTATCTGCTGATCTCCTATCTACTGATCTTACCAAGTGCTGATCCACAACTGCTGACTTGCATCTACTGCCAAGTGTTAAAGACTGATAGAAGACCAAAGCTCTGCTGACTCAATCTACTGCCTTGAGTCAAGTACTGCTGATCCGGACAAGCACTGCTGGGTTCACAGCAGTGGAAGGATGCAGCAGCTGTTTATGTGTCTTTTATGTATTAGATTGTAATAGCAGTAGTTAGTACATCAGTGTTTGTATAGATCAGAGGTTAGAGTTTGTTAGGAGGTTAGATGTCACTTTCATGGTGACGTCAGCTAAGATGCTCAGTGGTTTGCAAGTGTCTATAAATAGTTCAGTACTTTGTACTGTTCTATTAGCTCTTTCACCACATCGTCTTCTTTGCACGAACAAACTACTGAGCTCTGGCTGAGGGGGAGTTTGCATTCTTACATCAATCATTGTAATCGTTGTTGAAATAAATTCAATCTTTCGATTCATTGTGTAAAGATGTTTGATTAAAGTATTACTCTCATTTGATTGTATGCAAAGTTTGCTTTCATCTTATTTCCGCTGCACAACTCTTTCATTTTCCATCTTAATTTCAAACAAAAGTACAATAAAAAAGAAACTCAGATCCAACAATTGGTATCAGAGCTAGGACAGTCAAATTTGATTTAACAATCATTTTGACGTAAATAGTTCAGCTCATAACAGTTGATACTGATCGTTTGTTCGTCCGTTGAAAAACAGAGCAAGGATTAATCACCATTAAAGTTGATTTCTCAGTGTCTGTAAAACAACAAGAATGACGTCACAATCTCAGGATGATAAAAACAACATCGGCTCGCTTTTTAAACCACATATGCTTAAAAGAAATGAGTACAACATCTGGCAGAGGAGGATGGGTCACATCCTCACTCAACAAAGCACAGGTTGTTGGAAGTCTGTCATTTATGGTCCCTATGTTCCTTCAGTGCCAAGCGCTGAAGATGCTAAAAAGTTCGTTCCAAAACCAGTTGAAAATTATACTGAAACCGACTTTCAAAAGATCGAACTAGATGCTAAAGCGTTTAGCATCGTAGCATCTGCGCTGCCCAATGAGATATATGCTGGACTGTTACATTGTAACAGTGCCAAAGAGTTATGGGACGCACTTAAGGAACAATTTGGGGGAACTGAGGAAGTAATAGAAAACAATAGGGAAATCCTGAACCAACAGTATGAAACATTTTGCTACGTTAAAGGTGAATCACTAACGCAACAATTTGAGCGTTTCAGCTGTCTCATCAGTGAACTGAGGCTTGTTAACACCACTTTTACAAACTCAACTCAAAATAGCAGGTTCCTCAGGTCACTGCCAGAAAAATGGGACACCATAGCTTTTGTCACCCGAAACTCACCTGAATTCAAGGATCTGACCTTGACCCAACTCCACGGTCGACTCCTGACCTATGAAAGGGAGTTGAACCAGAAAAGGAGGTTACAAGAGTCAGGAAAAGTTACCGATGATTACACTTTTGGTAATACTGCTCTTCTGGGTCAAGAAGAATCTGGGAGCAGTGGTAAGGATCAGGGTTTTGATCACTTCATTGACATAACTGCTGGTGCAAATTTTAACAACTCTGATCCTCACTCTGCTAGTTATGCATTCACTGCAAATGAAAACCAGATGTCAGACAATTTAAGTTTTGAACTAAATGATTTGCAACATTTTGATCCCACTGATTTAGAGGAAATGGACATCCTGCATCAACTGGCTTTGCTAAGTGTCAGAACTAGCAAGTTCTACAAAAGAACAGGGCGAAAATTCCCAGGTTTGCATGGGAATCTAAGGGTTGGGTTGGATAAATCGAAAATCAAGTGCTATAAGTGTAATAGGTTGGGACATTTCGCTAGGGAATGTAGGAGTCAAACTACTGGTCCCATAATTACTCATCCTAGCTCAAATCCTAGACCTCAAAACCAAAACACTGTGCACTATGCCCAATATGCCCCAGCAGCTCAAGTGAACACTGCTCACTATGCTGCTGCCCCTGTGCCAGTACATTATGTCCAAACTACTGTTCCACAAATCCAATATGTTCAAACCCCTGCTCCACAGGTACAAGTGCAACCTGTTGCACCTCAAACCACTGCTCCAGCAGCAGCACAACCAGATCAACAAAGTTTTTTCACTCAAGGGTTTGTTGACTGGAGCAGTATGCCTGAAGACCTTAATGATGAAAATTTTGCACTCTATGCTTCTAATGATTCTTCTTATGATGAGTTTTGTTTGATGGCATTAGAGTCAATACAGGAGGGGGTTGAAACTGAGGAGGAACAGCAGTGTTTTGAAACAGTGGAAGAAGTGACTGAAGCAGTGGTTACTGCTGTGGCTGGTGAACTACTGTTGGGAGAAAGTTCAGGTACCCTGATTGAACCAATGACAGATCCTTGGTCTGTAGAGGACAAAGAAGAAGAGAAAGAAGAAAAGGCTGGTGAAAAGAAGGTGAAAGCTGATGATGAAGAAGATCATAAATGTGATTGTGCAATGATGGCAGCTGCCAAGGTATCTCCTCAAGTTCTTGAAAAATTGTGTTCTGACAATTGCATAATTGCTTTTGCTAACATTAAAGAGGTGAATGAAAACCTTCGGGATAAAATCTTGTCTGATGAGGTCAAATTTGAAAGGTCTTTAAAAGAACTTAAAAACAAATTGACTGAAAAAGAAAAAGAGAACAGCTGTCTAAAAGAAGAGCAGAGTATAACCAAAACCCAACTTCAAACTATGGTAGAAAAATACCAAGTTTGTAAAAAGGAGTTGGAGTCCGCCCAGATTACTTGTGAAAGATGGGTGGAATCCTGCAAAGGATATGAGGTTATGCTTGAAAAACAGAGAAAAAGCAATGTGAAGTTTGGGGTTGGGTATAGAAAACATGATGATGAAAACACTGCTTTTGAAAACTCTGTTCAAACCACTGATGTAACCACTGAGTTCATCCCCAAAAACAAGAATGGCCAAGAAGTGAAAATCACTGACAAACTTGGTAACAAAATCACACTTGACAGACCAATGGAATCCTTTACTTTTGAGGAGCTTGAAGAATACCAGTTTAAACCAAAATGGTCTGATGAGTGTGACATTCTTGAAAATTTCAAGCCAATGGACTTTACATCAATTAATGGTGTCAAGGCTCCAAAAGCTAAAGTCATACCTCTCAAGGACATCCCAGCAGTGGTTAAAACCTCTGCTGCAAAGGAGTCTGAAAAGAGAAAGAAGAAAGAAAAAATTGATAACTTGTTTTGTGAATTCTGTGAGAAGAGGAATCATCTTACAAAAGATTGTTTCCACTTAAAAGCATATGATTTAAACAGAACAAGTGTCATAGTTTCAGCTGAAGGTTGCATTGTCTGTGGTAAAACAAACCACAAAACTCAAGCATGTGTGTATCTCAAAAACTTTGATGTGAAAAAGAATGAGTACATTGCTAAAACATCCCTGAGTCCATCATCATCATCAACATCTGTCAAATTCACCAAAAAACAACCACTGTTTGTGCCAGTTCAAACAGCTGTTACAAAACAGTTGAACCAAACATCTGTCAAAAGAGATGTTCAGGTTACTGATGCACCCCCTGCCAATCAGTTCAGAAAAGGCAGAGAAAAACAGTCTTACCAAAGGATTCCTCACGTTTATGAGGCCTACAAAAGGCCCTCTAAACCCAAAGTGAACAAGCATCCTTTTGGTTACCAGCAGATGATTGGTCAGGACCCACAACAGTGGTTAGAGAAACACTGTCCTAAAACAGTTCAAACTCCTGACCTAACCACTGTCCATCATTCTACATCCATCCCAGACACTGTTGAGACCCCATCCAAAGCCCTGTTGGCTTTGGAGACCTTAATGAACTAATTCTTTTACTTCATGTGCAGGGAGCTTCTGCATGCTTCGATAGTCTTTGGTATGTAGATAGTGGAGGCTCCAGGCACATGACAGGATGTAAAGCCCTCCTCAAAGACTTTAAAATCCATGGAGGGGGTGATATATCCTTTGGGAATAATAGTAAAGGAAAAGTTCTGGGGTCTGGAACAGTGGAGTCTGGAAAAGTAAAATTTGAAAATGTCAATCTAATAGACAATCTAAAATTCAACCTTCTGAGTGTGTCCCAAATGAGTGACAAGGGTTTTGGGTCATTCTTCACAAAAGATTGTTGTAGGATTGTTGGACCAGAAATGGTCAAAAAGATTGAAGCAATAATCAAATCTGGTCAAACTAAACTTGTTGCTCAAAGAAGTGGCAATGTTTATGTTGTTGACATGTCAAAAGTATGTCCCAGAGCTGATGCATGTCTGTTCTCAGCTGCCTCTAACAAAGAGACAGAACTTTGGCACAGAAGGCTGGGACACACAAATCTTAAGACAATCACAGAAATTTCAAAAAATGGTTTGGTGAGAGGCCTACCACAAAAATTGTTTTCATGTCCTGAACATTGCATTTCCTGTTTAAAAGGAAAACAGCATAAAAGTTCTTACAAGTCCATTGAAGAGTCCAAAACAACCCAGTGTTTGCAAATGCTACACATGGATTTGTTTGGCCCAGTTCAAGTCATGAGCCTCAAAAAGAAAAAAATATTGTTTGGTTATTGTTGATGACTTTTCTAGGTTCACATGGACTTTCTTTTTGCACTCAAAAGATGAAACTGCAGGCATTTTGCAAGACTTTGTAATACAGGTTGAAAAGCAATTTGACCTTCCAGTGAAAAGCTTTAGGAGTGACAATGGCACAGAATTCAAAAATAGGGAGTTGGATGCCTTCTGTGTGAAGAAAGGGATTGTAAGGCAGTACAGCATCCCAAGAACACCAGAGCAGAATGGGGTAGTGGAAAGGAAGAACAGAACTCTGATTGAGGCTGCCAGAACAATGCTTGCAGATTCAGGTTTGCCATTAACTTTCTGGGCAGAGGCAGTAAACACTGCTTGCTATGTTCAGAACAGAGTGTTAATAAACCCCAGGCACAAAAAGACTGCCTATGAAATTCTGTATAAAATTAAACCACTGATCTCATACTTCAAAGTGTTTGGCTGCCCATGCTTTATTTTGAACTTAAAAGATTCCATTTCAAAATTTGCAGCCAAAGTTGATTGTGGTTATCATCTGGGATACTCAACCACTGCCAAGGCCTACAAAGTGTTCAATACACGGACCAAGGCAGTGGATGAGACCTTGAATGTAAAGTTCAATGAACTTTCATCAATGAAAATCCCAGCAAACCCTGCAGATCTGTTTGATCTTGAAAAATTCACTTTTGAAAATACTGCTGTCAAGACTAACTGTGCAGGTCCATCAGAAGATACAACACCAGACTATGGGTATGAAATCATCATCCCTCAAAGGTCTGCCACAAAGGGAAAAGCACCAGCTGTTCAAAACAGTTGTCAAAGCTCAACCACTGCTACCTCAACAGTTGTTGACCAAAGTAGCCCATCAACCACTGCTTCCACATCCTCAAACACTGCTGATAAAAGTCCTCAAACAGTGGATAAAAGTCAGCAGTTGTCCACTTCATTACCTCCTATACCACCACCTTTTGAAACCACTGCTGGATCATCAAAGTCCCCAGCAGTGGTTAGCTCAGATGATACACATTTGCAGCCTTCACCAACCAATGCCATCATACCATACCAAGGAGATTTAATCTTCTTGAGATCTCATCCACCTGATCAAATCATTGGCAACATAAATGAAGGGGTGCTCACAAGAAGCCAAACCCAAAACATTTGTCTTTTTGCTGGTTTTCTATCACTCCATCAGCCACTCAAGTACCAAGAGGCACTGAAAGACAACAGCTGGGTAGAAGCCATGCAAGAGGAGCTCCAACAGTTTAAAAGACAACAAGTATGGGAGCTTGTACCACTGCCAGAAGAGGTCAGTCCCATTGGCACAAAGTGGGTCTTCAAGAACAAAACTGATGAAAGGGGTATTGTTGTCAAGAATAAAGCCAGGCTTGTGGTTCAAGGTTACAGACAGGAAGAGGGGATTGATTATGATGAAACATTTTCCCCTGTTGCAAGATTGGAAGCCAATAGACTATTCCTGGCCTTTGCTGTCAACCACAATATGAAGGTGTTTCAAATGGATATCAAAAGTGCTTTCCTCTATGGTACAATTCAAGAAGAGGTGTATGTTTGTCAACCTCCAGGTTTTGAGGATCCATTTTATCCAGATCATGTCTACAGGCTAAACAAAGCCTTGTATGGCTTGAAACAAGCACCAAGGGCCTGGTTTCTCAGACAGTGACTTTGCTGGATGTCACACCACAAGGAAGTCCACATCAGGAGGGTGCCAGTTTCTAGGTGATTGCTTAGTTTCATGGCAAAGCAAAAAGCAAGCAGCTGTTTCAACATCCACTGCTGAAGCTGAATACATTGCTGCTGCAAGCTGTACAGCCCAACTCCTGTGGCTTCAAAATCAGTTGCTGGATTTTGGTATCACTGCCTTAAAGACACCACTCATGTTGGACAGTCAGGCAGCGGAAAATATCATCAAAAATCCAGTTTCCCATTCAACCACCAAACACATCGACATCAGACATCACTTTGTGAGGGATTGCTATGAAAAAGGTTTGATTTCTCTGCATCATGTCCCAACTAAAGATCAGCTAGCTGATGTGCTCACAAAAGCACTTGATACAACCACTTTTGAAAGCTTGGTCTCTAGAATTGGGATGCTGAACATGGAATAACAAGCAACATCTTGTTTTTCTATGAATAAAAGCAACAAAATGTTTTCAGAAAATCAAAACTCCATCCTTAAAAATAGCTAAAAATGAAAATTTTTCATTAAAGTCCTTAAAAGTCTGCCATTAACCACTGATTGTTCAAAAGTCTGCTTTACTTCAAAAGCCTGTCCACTGCTGAAAGTCAACCCCTGCTCTCTCATTATTTTGATAAACTCTGTTGTTCAAAAGTAGTGTCTTATCCACTGATATGCTATCCACTAATAGTGAAAATCATCCACTGTTTTCATACCACTGCCTTCATATGTCCATATCACACAAAGTACTGTCCTTCACTTTCATCAGGGGTTGTCAGGTGGGCAGTACATATTGGTCAGACCTTTTGTAACGGCTGCCACCTCAACATTCACTTTCTTCCCTATAAAATCCCCCACTCACCATCAAAACAGGGTTTTACTGTCGAATTGAATTCTAAAAAATTCTCTTCTCAAAACAGTTTTTCATCTCATTTCTTCACAAATTTCTTCGATCAATCATCCTCAAAATGACAAAATCAAAGAAATCTTCAAAACCCTCATCCAAATCATCCTCGAAAACAGCCTCTCAAAAGGCAATCTCCACTGAAATTCCACATAAACCATCTCACAATCTCCTGGGTCTTCTCACAAAACCAGGAACCACCAATATTTTCGATTCCACCATTGATCTCATGGCAAAATCAAAGTACAAAACTTTGTTTACTACCGATGCACCAATCTATTTGGCGACCCAAAGGGAGTTTTGGAAAAATGCAACCCTTGAAAAACAAGGAGACACTGCAACCACCATAAACTCTTCAATAAAGGGTAAAGCTGTCCAAATCACGCCACAATCCATTTCAGAGGTCTTTCAACTCGGTGATCAGGAAGGTAAAATTTCTTTCACTAAAAACGAGTTACAAACTGACTTCATTGAGAGAGGGTATGAAGCCACAATGATGAAGAAAATTACCTTAGAAAAAGGTTATTTTCCTTCTGCAACCAGATTTTTATTTCATACCCTCCTATTATGTGTTTCAAACAAAACCACTTCTTTCAATGAAATCCCTTTAAAGATTCAAAATCTGGGATATGCAATTCTTCAAGGAGAAAATTTTAACTATTCTCGGGAAATTTTTAAAGATTTGGTTAATAATGTTGAAACAAAATCATTCTTACTGTTTCCAAGGTTTTTAAGTTACTATTTTGCAAAGAAATTCAGTAAGGATGATTTAGCTGTAATAAACCAAGGTGATTCTATTCAAATAAACAGTTTAACAACTGAAACTTTTTCAAGAATGTTAGCACCTTGCAAAACACAAGCAGAGGTGCCTGAGCAGATTTTAGCAGTTACAACTGCTCCTCAGGTATCTGCTGCTGAGCCCACTGCTCAAGGTGATCAAAGCAGCAACACAACTGTTTTGAAACCCACACCTAAAATCACCAAAAAGCCAACAAACAGAAAAACACAAAAACCCCCCCAAACCCATCAAAAAGGAATCTCTGGAGGATGAGATACCAGAGCTTCTGCCAGTGACAACACAAAAGTCACAAGCAACCACTGCTGCTACTTCCTCACAGCAGTTGGTACAAATATCTCAACCCATAACCGAAACTCCTCCTGTTTCTTCACAAAAAGAACAGGTTGTACAAATAGGGCCTCCACATCATGATGCTCTGGAAACACTCGTTTCTATCATCCACAGTCCACTGCCCGGGACACATCCTATTTCTACACCAATCCTCACATCCAAAATTCCCTCACCAATAAAACCACTGTTGGATGCAATTGATTTGAACCAGGCATTATCCAGTCCTTCTCAATCACCTATTAACGAGAATATACCTCAACAACTGACTGGGTCTGAAGTATCAATCTTTGCTAACCCACCAACACAACCTGAGGAGGTTACACCCCTTGAGTTACAAGTAACTCTTGGTGGTAGTCCAAGTGAAGCAGCCACTACAACTGTTACACCCACTGGGTTACATTTGGACAGTGGTTACATTCATAAGACTTCCTTGGAGGCAATTCCTTTTATAGCACCTCTGCCAACCACCAGTGGATTTATTTATCCTACTGGCAACGTCAAAAGGTTGTCAAGTGTTGAAGGAAGAAGACCCCAGTACCAAGAAAAAGGGGCATCAGTGGTTAATGTTTGGAGTATATTCCCTACATCTACCACTGATAAAACCACTGCTAGTGGGAAATCAGATGATCCCATTAACTTGGGTGATGGTTTAAAGTACCAGAAATTGACGGATCGCATTGCAAAGCTTGATAACTCTGTTGCAGAACTCAAAAATATGCTACAACAGGTGTTACAAGTTCAGAAGGTACAATCAACTGCTGTTCCACCTCAAGCACCTGCTCCACAAAGGGCACCTGCTACAAATGAGCTCTGGAATCTATTTCAATCTTTTCTCCAACAACAAGCTCAATTAGCAGATCAGCAACATGAAAAACATGTACAACAGCTGAGAAATACAATGGAGTCAAGGTTCAAGAACACTCAGGCTGACTTAAAGGCTCTCAAAACTCAGATCTTGCACACCACTGGCACTGCTCCTCCAAAAGTACGCTTCATTTATGACCTCCCAGAAGATAATGCCAAAAAGGGGGAGAAAATTAAGGAGTGGAAAAAGAAGGGTATAGAAGATGGTCTTTATCTTGAACCAGAGAATTCAAACATGACCAAAAAGATCCCTTTGCCAGATGGCAGCAAGAAGATTGATGTGACAACAAATGCACTAGCAGAAGCAGTTGCAAGTGTAAAAAGAGATAGAGAGGCCAAAAGAAAAGCCAGGGTAGACAGAATGGATCATCCAGATCAGGGTACTTCTGGTTCAAAGGATCATGAAAATCCTGTTGAGGAAAGGAAGAGGCCTACTAGAAAAGTAAGGCAACCCAAATCCATTCCAACCAGACGTTCAAAGTCTACTAAAAAACCACCATACAAAACAGCTGATGCAGCAGGAGTTACAAAAACTACTGCTTGCCAAACAGTTGTTCCATCAACACACACCACTTCAACACACACAACATCCACCGCTTTACCATCATCACCACCAAAAACAACACCTGCTGACATACAGCAGAAGACAGCAGATGTTATAACATCTGTTGTAATGACAACAGTGGTTGAAACACCAGTTGTTTCAACAGCTGTTAGTCAATCACAATCCACTGCCACAACATCTACCACCACTGTTCCATCCAAAACATCATCAGTCTCTCCTAAACCAAAAAGGAGAAGGCTAATTTTAAAAGATGATGACACATCACCACCACAAACATCTTCAAAATCTTTAGCTCTTGTCACAATACCAAAACCTGTTCCTCTCTCTTCAGTTCCAATGTACAAGCCCTTACCTCCTGCAGGTGTTCAATTTCCTCTTGAACTAGCAGCTGTTAGAGATGAAATAAAATCTTTCTACTATGAGAATGACCCTGCCAAAAGGAGTTTGCCATCAATAAAAGGATATCCTTGGCCTAAAAATGTTGATGAATACTTGGAAATCAAAGCCAAGCAAGCAGAGGATATTTCAAAAAGAAACACACAAGGGAAGTCTGACAAAGAAATTTCAAGAAATTATCAATATCTGCTCACACAAGTCAGATCCCTAGAGCAATTTGCAAAAAATGTTAGTCAACAAATTTCTGAAAGAGCAGCTGAATCTCTGAAGAAAGACTACATTGAAAGCATCATGGCTCACAAAAAGTACAAAGGAGAGAGATATATGTACAAAGAGTGGACTGTTCCTGAGCTTGAAGATGAAGCTGCAAGAATTCAAGACATGATAAAAAGGAAGGTCACTCACACTCCTCCTAACTGGGAAAAGTTTAGAAAGAATGTACCTGACAAACAGGTAGAACTGCAAAGAATGAAAGAGGAACTGGTTGCTGCTGATTATGGAAACAAAAGACAAGTGGCTAGATGGAAAGAAGATGTGGTCAGGGCTACTTACAAAAAGTTGGAACAATTAAGAAAGAAAGATCCCACAGTTCCTCAAAAGCCTGACTATTCTAAAGCAGAGGTTTCAAAAAGACCACCAAAGCTGCAAGTCAAAAGAACCACTGCTCCAGCTGGTGCTGCCATCTACAAAAGAAGGAGCAAAAACCAGTTTAGCATGGAAACAATTCAAGATCTATTAGCTGGAGATGCCATTGTAAAAGCAGGGACAGAAGTAATGATAAAAGAAGATCTTGAATTGGAACAAACTGCAAGTGCTGCTCAGCCAGCCATGAATAGGCCAGCCTCACCAAATACTTCTGCAAATAAGCATCTCCCAAGAAACCCACCAGGCTCAAAAATACAAAAGTGGGAAACTGACAAACAGACCTGCGTATTGACTTTGCTCAGGTCTGGTGGAGGAGTGGAGAAAATATCAAGGGAACAAGCTCTTGGCCTGAGTCTTGAAGATTTGCAGGATCTCCTTGATCTTCCACTCAGCAGGGATGATGAAGATACAGATGCCCTAGACTTTGAATTACAATTTAAAGGTCAGATAAGGGAGCTGTTGTTGAGGCAATAAAGAATTCCACAAATAATGAAGAGTTTTGGCATTATCTGTTCCAGGGGGAGATTGTTAGGATTGAACCCTATCAGAGGAACAGATAATTAAAGCCAAAACTGGATCAGAACAGTGGATCCAGAATAAGCAGACGTTTACAGATTAGTTCATGCAAATCTCTCCCCTTGAAAGTGGCTTTGTATCTGCTGATCTCCTATCTACTGATCTTACCAAGTGCTGATCCACAACTGCTAACTTGCATCTACTGCCAAGTGTTAAAGACTGATAGAAGACCAAAGCTCTGCTGACTTAATCTACTGCCTTGAGTCAAGTACTGCTGATCCGGACAAGCACTGCTGGGTTCACAGCAGTGGAAGGATGCAGCAGCTGTTTATGTGTCTTTTATGTATTAGATTGTAATAGCAGTAGTTAGTACATCAGTGTTTGTATAGATCAGAGGTTAGAGTTTGTTAGGAGGTTAGATGTCACTTTCATGGTGACGTCAGCTAAGATGCTCAGTGGTTTGCAAGTGTCTATAAATAGTTCAGTACTTTGTACTGTTCTATTAGCTCTTTCACCACATCGTCTTCTTTGCACGAACAAACTACTGAGCTCTGGCTGAGGGGGAGTTTGCATTCTTACATCAATCATTGTAATCGTTGTTGAAATAAATTCAATCTTTCGATTCATTGTGTAAAGATGTTTGATTAAAGTATTACTCTCATTTGATTGTATGCAAAGTTTGCTTTCATCTTATTTCTGTTGCACAACTCTTTCATTTTCCATCTTAATTTCAAACAAAAGTACAATAAAAAAGAAACTCAGATCCAACAATATTATATATTAGATTATAGACAAATGTGTTACACAAGATTGTATAATAGAAACGATATAATTATATAATCTATAAAAAAACTTCATATAACTGGCGTATTTTCATTACCATATGACAATTCACACAACTAGCTTGAATTTATCACAGACATCGGCGTATGCATAGGTAACACTGAAATACCATAATAGCTCATGTATTACACAGGCTGAATACTGAAAAATATGTAATACATTAATATATATATATATATATATATACACACTAGGATTTTGACCCGCCGCGCGTTGCGGCGGCGTCGATAGTTCATTACATTACATTGAACAGTAAGTTTAAAAGCATGTACATGAAATAATTATTTTGGTAAAGCTCATTATACTTTCTGGAAACTTACACTTTGGGAAATCCTTGTTTTCATAATACAGTAGGGAATCTGGTTTCCAATAACACATTCAATCAATCCTGATTCCTAAAGACAGATTGCAGGAGAAATGTGGGTTCTGAATAGTGGTTTAGATTTTAGACAATATTGTTTTCGTAGCAGTCTTTTTCTATATAACTATTCTTATTGGTTCCTTAGTATAGTTACTTGAACATGATCAAAAACGCTAACTTGGAAGTTTAGACAAAGTAAACGTCGAATGGACTAATCCAAACGTTATGTAATGCGTTAACCATACGAAAACGTGCGTTGCGGACGTATCCTATTGAACTCAAGGTAACTTGTAGTTGGATCAAAACGTAAAGTAAGAAAAATTTATACTACGTATTATTTTTGATCGGACTAACTCGAATTTATACCGTCAAGTCAAAATGTATTATATTGTAAGGACTCTCAAAAAAATTTGTCCTATAACGACCCGTAAGTATAAACCTGGACCCCTGAAACCATACCATGCATAAAAAATAAGAAATCAAAGTTCTTGGGTTTCAGGCGGGCCGCGTAAGGGTTAGCTTAGCCTTACGCGGGCCGCGTCAACTCTGGGTTTGACCGGATAAGCATCCGGATCAACGTGTCGCACACGTGTCGAGCCTAGGTGTGACACGCTAGCCCTAATCTACAATCTAGACCTCCTCGCGGGCCGCGTAAGGATCGGTTGAAGGTTTACGCGAGCCGCGTGAACCTTAAATTTCAGCTATAAATAGGACAGGTTACGAGCAATTCAGAAATGTCGAAATCTCATTTCAATTCACGAGTTATACTGCTCTGAAGTCGAAAATTTCAATTAAATTAGTAAGGCGCTGCTCCGATACCGGGTATTAACTCAATCGCTGCTACGATTCAATGTCCGATCGATTAAAACTATCCAATGGATGTTTAAGTGCTGCCCACATTAGGGTTTATGCTTTGTCATTCATCGTAAATTCGATGGATGTTTAAGTATCGCACTTTGTCATTCGTTGTGAGGGTTTAATCTCGTGAGTTATCGTAAATGATGTATTAGTTACTGACCTAGTTCATGTGCATGCTATTTAATTTAGGTCAAAAGGCTAATCAGTAGGCTAAGCTCTGCCCGTATAAATCTGCAATGTGAGTCATTCTATTTTTATCAACTGTTTTATAATACCTCAATTTATTTCAAAAAGTTAAAATTGCAGGGATTAAGTCGTGGATATCTTGAATCACTGGCTAGTGGGGTATTGTGTACATTACTAATTTTCTCCCTATTAGGTTCATTGACCTACAGGGATAATCATCACTACTTGGGTGACATGACCCAATAGTGGTATGACCATCGTCACCATTGTGACACGGCGCCAGATAAAAATAAGATAGAAGCCATTGTAATCGCTCTTATGCTGTAATTTATAACTATGTGTCATTTTATGCAAAATGAGTGACTCGCCAGCATTTCCCCGCTGATAAAATATTTTTAAAACATGTTTCAGGCGACCTGCTGTAAATCAAGGACACGTGCTACGGAGCACTAACAAGCTTGAAGAGGTGGCTCAGTTAAAATAAATAAACATGTTTTAATAAATCAGGGAATTCCCTAGTTAAATTCCTCTATTGTAAATTACGGGGTTTATCTCCAATTTATGGAATAAAATAATTGGGCATTTTGAGTTTTGAAAGATCCTGTTGAAAATCTTCCGCTGTCACATCATGAATACCACGGGTTCCTGTCCCGCGGCTCTTGACCGGGTAAAACCGGGGCTGGGGCAGTGACAGGAAAAGGTGGTATCAGAGCCACACTGATCAAGCCACTGATCGAGCCATTAATTTAAGCCAATTAAGTATTTAAGAAAATGCTTAATTATTATTGATTGCCATTTTTGTGATTATGTGTTTTATTATTTAAATATTTGTTACAGTATGGGTAAACAAAGACTTTCGGATATCTATCATAAATTAGATACTACATCAAAAGATAAGGGATCATCATCCTCAAAACACCCAGTAAATACCGATGAAGGAATATTTATCCGAAAGGCACAGTATGAGAAACCACTTTCTCCTAATAAAAGAAGTTTGATTATTAGAAAAAGTCAAGAGAAAATGAAGAAGTCACAGGAAACCCAGAAAATAGGCAGTAAACCACCTTGGGAAGATGAATTAGACGAGGACGAATCTCTACACATTAGCTACTGTAGCAGTAAATGCTAACTTATAAGTTAAATTACAAAGCCAATCTTAGCACCTGCAACACTTACAAGCTAGAAACGTTAAACTATTAAATAAACCACTAGCATAATTCGAAAGTTCAATTGTAATCTAGCAATAAGTTTATTTTAAATAAATTTTAAGTTCTTTAAATTACCATTTTATGATTTTGTGATTTATAAAATTTTTTAACTTAGAGTTTTGTGTGTTTCTTCATCAATGCTAAACAGCATGAATGAATTATCTGAAGCCCTAGAGAATCTGAATCTCTATCCTGTGAAAATAGAAGTTTCCAAAGATTTTACTGGTTATTTTGCCGATGTGGAACAACCTATGGAATTTCAAGCTCCACCTCTAGAGAAAACAAAACCTAAGAAAAGAAGAAGATTTGTAGGTTGGAGACGTGTACGCAGAAGGAAACCAACAACTAAGAGACTTCCCAAGATAGAAAATCCTATGGATAAAGGAAAAGGAATTAAGATTGAGGAAAATCCTAGGCAAACCGGAATAGAAAATTGGGGAAATTCTAAGCCAGCAGGAATAGAAATTGGCGAAAGTTCTAGGCAAGTTGAGGAATTACCATTGCAAGAGGAACTGGATTACATACTGGCAAGCTGTGATATTCTTAGGCCTATCAATACAAATGTTTTTCCTTATCCTGCTGAAAACCAACTTCCAATAAACCTGGAACCGGCTATCCCAGAACCTTTAATTCACACTCAACCTCAAGGAGAAATGGACGAATGGTGGACCAACGATTGGGAATTTCAAAACCTCCTAAATAATCCTTATACCTTTTTCCCTCAGATCAACCCAGAACCTGCACCAAATCCACCAATGAGTAATGAAAATTTAGCTGAACTCCGCCATTTCGGCGAAGAATTGATGGATGCAGGGAATAGGATCAGGGAGATAGGAGGACAAATCTCCTGGAAATACGATGAGAGGGAATATCGCTTTTAATATGATAACTAACGAGAGAAAGGGATGGTGGTGAAACTATGTTTGTATAATAATAAGAGTAATAAGCATTATGTGTAGAAATCTAAAAATAAAACCTTTGTAAGATAATTTGAGTGTACGGATGCATAATATAATATATAAAAAAATGGAAGTCGAGAAATCAATAACTTTTGACTATACGTGTTAATGTGATTATGTGCAGTTGTCTTGTTATATTTAATTATTTATTTAATGCTGATTACTTATATAAATTAATTACCAGATGGCAAACGCTGGTAATGAACCAGTTAACGAAGTTAATCAATCTGAGCAAAATCAGGAAGAGCAATTGCTGAATAGGCAAGATATCGAGGATATCGTTGCTCAAGGAATAACCAATGCTATTCCAGCAATACTTGCTGCTGCTCGAATTCCAGTTGAACCTCAAATTATTCTTAGTAAACGTATTCATGAGGAGAACTTCAGTAATAGTGTAAATGGAGGAGGTAACAATAACAATAACGATAATGTTCTGCATGTCCCGATTCTCAAGAAAATGAAAGCTGCAATGCCTGGTTGCACTTACAAAGAATTTCTTGCCTGTAAACCAGCTGAGTTTGCAGGTAATGAAGGGGCAACTGCAGCACTGCGTTGGTTAGAGAAAACCGAGGCAGTAATTTCTATAAGTAAATGTGCCAAAGAAGATCAGGTCATGTATACGTCGAATCTTTTTAAAGAAGGGGCGCTAGAATGGTGGAACACTGTGCTACAAGCCAAAGGCAGAACTGTGACGTATGCTATGAACTGGGAAGAATTTAAGAATCTTGTGGAAAGAAAATTTTGTCCCGAGTATGAAAAGGAACAAATGACAAATAAGTTCCTGACACATCGGATGGTGGATGTAGACTGTCGAGGGCACACTTCGACATTTTTCGAGTATGCTAGAATTGTACCTACCCTGGCTTCGCCAGAACCAGTACTTATCTCTCGTTACATTTGGGGATTAATTAGCGAAATCCGTAATATCGTCAAGGCTGCGAAACCCCGCACGATTGATGATGCCGTGAATTTAGCCAATACTCTGACTGACGAATTGGTACGGACACGAGAAGAGAATAGAAAGAAGGAAGTAGCCCAAAAGATTACCCAAGGATTCCGTATGAGTAATCGTTACAATTTCAAGAGAAGAGGGACTGGGCAATCTTCCACTAGTCCATTTTGCAATTCTTGCAAAAGAAAGCATTTTGGAAGATGCAAAGGATATTGCAATTTTTGAAAAATTCCGGGGCATCAAGAAGAAGACTGCAGGAAAAAGAAATTCACAGTCTGTTACAACTGTGGAGAAGCTGGACATCTTAGGCCAAACTGCCCAAAACTAAACAAACCAGCGGATAACAAAGCCAAACCTGCAGAAGGAGCAAAAAGGAATGTAAGAGCCTTCCAGTTGACGACTCAGGAAGCCGAACTGATTCCTGAAGTGATAGCTGGTACGTTTCTAGTTCACAATGTCTATGCAAAAGTATTATTTGACTCTGGTGCGAACCAAATTTTTATAAATACTTCATTATGCCAAGCACTTAATTTACCCTTAACCCAACTTAGGCAGATTTTTACAGTCGAAACGGCAGACGGGAATTCTGTTAACATAGATAAGGTTTTGCAAAAAGAAACGATAGAACTTCTAGGCCATAAATTCTCTGCAAACCTGTTACCTATGAAATTATCCGGATTCAATGTGATATTAGGAATGGATTGGTTAGTAGCCAACCATGCTCGAATTCTTTGTGATAAGAATTCCATAGAAATTCATACACCCACAGGAGAATTAGTGGTGATTACAGGAGATAAGCCACGAAAGCCACTGAAATTTATTTCAGTAATGAAATTGGCCAGTTATTCCAGAAAACAAGGAATGGTGTATATGATTTCAGTAAGCATTAACACGAAAAGTAAAGAACTTAAGGACATTCCAGTAGTATCAGAATACTCGGATGTATTCCTAGAAGAACTACCTGGATTACCACCTAATAGAGAAGTTGAATTTAGAATTCATCTAATTCCTGGAACTACACCGATAGCTAAGGCACCTTATCGGTTAGCACCCACTGAAATGCTAGAATTGAAAAGCAGTTAGATGAATTACTAAGTAAAGGATTCATACAACCTAGCTCATCCCCTTGGGGAGCGCCAGTGTTGTTTGTGAAAAAGAAGGATGGTTCGATGCGAATGTGTATCGATTATAGAGAATTGAATAAAGTTACAATTAAAAATCGATATCCATTACCTAGAATTGATGATCTTTTTGATCAACTTCAGGGAGCTAGATATTTTTCTAAGATAGATTTACGCTCTGGATATCATCAATTGAAGGTACAAGAAGAAGACATACCTAAAACTGCTTTCAGAACTAGGTATGGTCACTACGAGTTTACAGTCATGCCCTTTGGGTTAACAAATGCTCCTGCAGCATTTATGGACATGATGAATAGAATCTGTAAACCGTACTTGGATAAATTTGTAATTGTCTTCATCGACGATATACTTATTTATTCCAAAAGTCAGGAGGAACATTGTGAGCACCTGCATGTACTCTTAACTTTGTTAAGAAAGGAGAAGCTTTACGTCAAATTCTCAAAATGTGAATTTTGGTTACAAGAAGTGCAATTCTTAGGACACATGGTGAATCATGAAGGCATTCATGTAGATCCTGCTAAGATAGAAGCAATCACCAAATGGAAAGTTCTGCAATCAGCAATGGAGATTAGAAGTTTTATAGGCTTAGCCGGATATTATCGACGGTTTATTAAGGATTTTTCTAAAATAGCCGTGCCATTAACTAAGCTAACCTGTAAAGCAGTTAAGTTTGAATGGGGACCTAAGCAAGAATAGACTTTTAAGATTTTAAAGCAAAGGTTAACCAATGCTCCAATTCTAGCTTTACCAGAAGGAACAGAAGATTTTGAAGTATATTGTGATGCTTCAAAGTTAGGATTAGGAAGTGTGCTTATGCAACGCAAGAGGGTAATTGCATATGCATCAAGGCAATTGAAAAAGCATGAGGAAAACTATACAACTCATGATTTAGAGTTAGGAGCCATAATTTTTGCCCTTAAGATTTGGAGACATTATCTGTACGGAAGTAAGTTTACTGTCTATACAGATCATAAAAGTTTAAGATATATATTTGGGCAAAAAGAGTTGAATATGAGGCAGAGAAGATGGATGGAAATCTTAAGTGACTACGACTGTGATATTCAATATCACGAAGGAAAAGCAAATGTAGTTGCAGATGCCTTAAGTCATAAGTATCATGAGAAACAACGACGAGTTCGTGCTCTTAGATTAAGTTTACAATTAGACTTAATGGAACAACTGAAAAATGTTCAAGCCACAACAATCAAAGGTAATGCTGAAGGAATGAAAGGAAGAACAAAGGAATTAGAGCAAGGAAATGATGGAATTTGGAGATTCCATAAGAAACGAATTTGGGTACCTAAGCAAGGAGAATTATGGAATCAAATTCTAGAGGAAGCCCATAAATCTAGGTATACTATGCACCCAGGAAACAATAAAATGTACCAAGATTTAATAAATAATTTCTGGTGGATAGGAATGAAAAAGGACATAGCTAGATATGTTTCTAAATGTCTTACTTGTTCGCAAGTTAAGGCAGAACACCAGAAACCTTCAGGTCTACTACAACAATTAGAAATGCCTGTATGGAAATGAGAACTCATAACAATGGATTTTGTTACTAAGTTACCCAAAACCAGAAAAGGTAATGACGCGATTTGGGTAATTGTGGATCGATTAACCAAATCAGCTCATTTTCTACCTATGAAGGAAACCTTTAGCATGGAAAGGTTGGCAAAGTTATATGTAGATGAAGTAGTATCCCTACATGGAGTTCCACTCTCCATTGTATCAGATAGAGATAGTCGTTTCACTTCTCATTTCTGGAAAAGTTTCCAAGAAGCAATGGGAACTCGACTACATCTAAGCACTGCATATCATCCTCAAACAGATGGACAAAGTGAAAGAACGATTCAAACCCTGGAGGACATGCTTAGGGCATGTGTAATAGATTTTGGTGGAAACTGAGATAACCATTTATCTTTAATTGAATTCTCTTATAACAATAGTTATCATTCAAGTATTGAAGCTGCCCCATTTGAAGCACTGTATGGACGAAAGTGCAGAACTCCCGTTTGTTGGGCAGAAATAGGAGAAAGTCAATTATCAGGTCCGGAAATTGTACAAGAAACTATCGACAAGATCACTCAAATTAAAGAAAGACCGAAGACGGCTCGAGATCACCAGAAAAGTTATGCTGATAATCGACGTAAACCACTCGAGTTTCAAGTTGGAGACAAAGTACTATTAAAAGTATCTCCTTGGAAAGGAGTAGTTCGATTCGGTAAGAAAGGAAAGTTAAGTCCAAGATACGTAGGACCATTTCCAGTAATCCAACGTATAAGACCAGTTGCTTAGCGTTTACAACTACCAGAAGAATTGACTGGAGTACATGATGTATTTCATGTATCCAACCTCAAGAAATGTCTATCTGACGAATCTTTGGTAGTACCTCTTCAAGATATAGAGGTGAACAAAAAGTTAAAATTTGTTGAGAAACCTCTTCAGATAGAAGACTGGAAAGTTAAGTTTCTCAAACACAAACGGTTAGTACTTGTTAAAGTCAAGTGAGATTCGAAGAGAGGACCCGAATACACTTGGGAGCTGGAATCGGAAATGAAGCGAAAGTATCCTCACTTATTCCAATAAATCTCGAGGACGAGATTTTAAATAAGGTGGGGAGGATGTAAGGACTCTCAAAAAAATTTGTCCTATAACGACCCGTAAGTATAAACCTGGACCCCAGAAACCATACCATGCATAAAAAAATAAGAAATCAAAGTTCTTGGGTTTCAGGCGGGCCGCGTAAGGGTTAGCTTAGCCTTACGCGGGCCGCGTCAACTCTGGGTTTGACCGGATAAGCATCCGGATCAACGTATCGCACACGTGGGTGTGACACGCTAGCCCTAATCTACAATCTAGACCTCCTCACGGGCCGCGTAAGGATCGGTTGAAGGTTTATGCGGGCCGCGTGAACCTTAAATTTCAGCTATAAATAGGACAGGTTACGAGCAATTCAGAAATGTCGAAATCTCATTTCAATTCACGAGTTATACTGCTCTGAAGTCGAAAATTTCAATTAAATTAGTAAGGCGCTGCTCCGATACCGGGTATTAACTCAATCGCTGCTACGATTCAATGTCCGATCGATTAAAACTATCCAATGGATGTTTAAGTGCTGCCCACATTAGGGTTTATGCTTTGTCATTCACCGTGAATTCGATGGATGTTTAAGTATCGCACTTTGTCATTCGTTGTGAGGGTTTAATCTCGTGAGTTATCGTAAATGCTGTATTAGTTACTGACCTAGTTCATGTGCATGCTATTTAATTTAGGTCAAAAGGCCAATCAGTAGGCTAAGCTCTGCCCGTATAAATCTGCAATGTGAGTCATTCTCTTTTTATCAACTGTTTTACAATACCTCAATTTATTTTCAAAAAGTTAAAATTACAGGGAGTAAGTCGTGGATATCTTGAATCACTGGCTAGTGGGGTATTGTGCACATTACTAATTTTCTCCCTGTTAGGTTCATTGACCTACAGGGATAATCATCACTACTTGGGTGACATGACCCAATAGTGGTATGACCATCGTCACCATTGTGACACGACGCCAGATAAAAATAAGATAGAAGCCATTGTAATCGCTCTTATGCTGTAATTTATAACTATGTGTCATTTTATGCAAAATGAGTGACTCGCCAGCATTTCCCCGCTAATAAAATATTTTTAAAACATGTTTCAGGCGACCTGCTGTAAATCAAGGACACGTGCTACGGAGCACTAACAAGCTTGAAGAGGTGGCTCAGTTAAAATAAATAAACATGTTTTAATAAATCAGGAAATTTCCTAGTTAAATTCCTCTATTGTAAATTACGGGGTTTATCTCCAATTTATGGAATAAAATAATTGGGCATTTTGAGTTTTAAAAGATCCTGTTGAAAATCTTCCGCTGTCACATCATGAATACCACGGGTTCCTGTCCCGCGGCTCTTGACCGGGTAAAACCGGGGTTGGGGCCGTGACATATATGCGACCCAATTCATACGTAGGAAACATACAAAATAAAGCACGAAAGCGTACACCAAGTTTACGTTGAAACGTAGACAAACTCGAATTTATACGAAAATATATTAAAACCATATTATGCCTCACATGGTAGAACTTTATAAATTTCAAAAAGTATTTTAAACGAAAGACACTAATTACCTCACGTGCGTTCCAGCAGGGTCTTACGACGACATTAACGTGTTAAAGGGCACGTTCTCAAACTTCAAAAGCAACATCGAAACATTGTCGCGAACCAGGTTATGGTTGTGAAATCGACGTCGCTAGGCAATTAGAAAGAAGAGTATGAACTTGAGTAAGTTCTGTTACGAAACCGAAATTTAGGAAAAAAAATTAGAAGTCACGGAAAAAATTGAATTGTAAAAACCATTGTTACGAAACACAAATCCGACCTTTTTTAAACGCACGTTGCGACCTAATAATTTAAATAAAGTAATTTAAACGAAAAATATACATAAAAACAGACGAAGAAACAAAACAACGAGAAACTTGAAAGCTAAATCGAAGTTTGACCGTTGCCAAACTCAACCAACACACATAACCAAGTGCCCACCTTTCAGTTTGCTGCAAAATGTTAACATTTAAACCAAGTGCCCACCTTTGAGCTATGTTGGAGCCCCACAGTGGGTTTTTTTTCACCAGTTACCTGCTTTTTATATGTTTTGGCTTTCGGCCTTTTATATATGATTCACAGCCCAGAAGTAAACTATTTTGTGTAGGCATTTTACCCAAAGTTTGACCTTATCCTCACACCATCACAGTAGCAACCCCCACCAATCCAACCCCTCTCTCCCTCAACGAAGCACCGTTAAACTCTCTTCAATCTTTTATCGTTGTGTCATCTTTCCCACTCAATAAAATTAGACACAATCCCAATTTCAATCCATAAAAAAACAAAATACTGAACCGGACCTCCACGGTGGTTCACAGCCAAGGCGGACGACGATGACGAAGCTATCGTTTCCAGGAGGAGGCGGCTCTGGTGGGTCCCGTGTTTACAACCGTGACCTTTGGGGACCCAAAATATTAGCTAAACTTTGGATGATAACTGCATCCGAGTTTACATCGGCGACGACGTAGGCCATTTCCGACATTTTAGCAATGTTTTCATAACCGAATCGGACATCGAACCAGACACCCTACTGTTTCATTGGTCGAACCGGTACAACCGGTTAAACCGGATTTAAGAACCGAAAGACGTTATAAATAATATATATTCCAAACTATATAAAATAATGGATAGTATTAAAATGTACTAATTTGTGGAAGATGCTTACTATACACAACAATACCCCTGTCTAGACTCTAGGCGCAATGTGCAATTAAACTGGTGGTTTTCAAACAATGTTGCTTATCCACAGTCAACAATACATTACATTAAAGATGTTCTAAAAGAAAATAGCCAAAGCCAGGTAGCACAATCGGGTTGTATAACACGAAAAAACAATGCATTTAAACTAATGTAGACATACATTATTAGACAAAAAAAAAAAAAAAAAAAAAACCTATCTGTTATACTAAATCTTCCTCATTTTCACAGCTCAAAATCAACCTCATATTAGCATCTAATCCTTACAAACACTCAACTACACAATTACACCCGGTCACCCCCAATTACACTAACATCCACAATAAAATTAACACACCCCAACATTATCAAACCCTTAAAACCCTAATTTGTACAATAAAAAACCTAGGGTTACAAACGTAAAAATGCGGCAACCACTGAAGCCAACAACCTCAAGTCAAAACACCGTACAACTAACAACTACATCAACAACATCACGGATCGAACTACATGCAAAACAAACAACACAATTACACAATCAACAGCAAAAGGATAACACTAATCGGAGAATAAAATGAGCTGCCGGAAGTGGACGACGGAGAAGAGAAATAGAAGAGTTTTCCGGTGATCTGTTAGTGGTAGCTACATTATAGGGAAAAAGGGAGATTTGGCGGGAGGAGACCCAATCCCTGGAACCCTAGCTTTTCCTCCGCCGACACCGGTTTGGTCAGTGAAGATGAGTACCATAATGAAGATAATGATGAAAGAAAAGTAAAAATTCAAGATCGTTGTCTGTTTCGTCTCTTCTTCGGTGGAGGCGGTGGTTGAACTTCAGGATTTTCAGGAACAGAGATTGTAGAAACTGATAGAAGAAGAAGAAATTAAAGGACTGGAAGTGTGTGGAAGAAGATGGCACAACAAAAAAGATTTCTTAGGGGCAGTTTTGTAATTTGGTTGGTTGGGTGAGGGCAGATATAGTAATTTGTTCTATGCACCGACCTTTGTGTTTAAGATATATATAATATATTCTTCACGTGACTGAAATTACGTACGATGTTACATGTGATAATGTATATAAATACTGTTATTTTTATTATTGTGTATCTTTTAAATATAACTTTTATTTAAATTAAATGAAAATAATTTTATTGGAATGTCATAAGAGTTAATTACATAGTTAGTTCCTGTGGTTTGCACAAAGTAACATACTTAGGTACTAATAGTTTAAAATCACATTCTAGGGTATTAACTTTTCATTTTGTAACATTAGGAGGTATTAACATTATTTGTAGGTTTAAAATCACATTATATTAGTACCTAAGTATGTTATTTTGTGCAAATCACAGGGACTAACTATGTTAATACCCTAGAAGTTAATACCTCCAAACGTTACAAAATGAAAAGTTAATACCCTAGAAGGTGATTTTAAACTATTAATACCTAAGTATGTTATTTTGTGCAAACCACAGGGACTAACTATGTAATTAACTCCATGTCATAAATTAGATCATTGTTATTCTTGTTAATAATTGTCATGCGGATTAAATTAATGATTGATTATTATAAAAACATGATTTAAGTTAACGGTTTATGTTAGACGAATAACATATTTTCATAATTATTGATAACTATATTATGTCACAAATAGGTAAAAAAAATTGTAGTTTAAAAGTATAATTATGTTACTCTTTCCTACTTTATAAAACAGTTCATTAGTTCTTTATTCAGGGTCATAAGAGATTTGAGCGGAAAAAAATTGACGAGTTGAAATAAAGTGTAGACACGTGTCCAATTTTGTATTTTCTTTTATATAATAACTAGTATTAAGCCCCTGCGTTGCAGTGGTTGTTATAAAACTGTGTTAAGTAGTAGCAATACTATATCATTGTCAGCGACCACCAACACCGGAAAAAACTCGTAAAAACAAAATAAATAAAAACGGGGAAAAAATAACCCCGAGCGAAAAGCAGACGTAAAATCTTTGAATCACGCACGCTCGTTGCTGAGAAATTAAACCGAAACGTAAAACATAGAAAAAATAACTAAGTCCATCCAGGACCCGCGTGTTGGACAAACTTGTGAAACGCAGAAAAATAGATGTGACGCCACAGGCCAGTCAAACGGGAAAAATATACGAAAAAATGTTGAACCCCACACGCACGTTGCGGTGCGTAACTCACAAAATTTAGACCGAAACGAAAAACTTGGGAAAGATGAAAAGTATGATGGACCAAAATTGAAAATAAAAAAGAGTTGGGATTAAATTGCAAAAGATGAAAAACTTTGGGTTAAAAGTAAAAAACAAAGGGTCTAAATTGCAAAATTAAAGTAATTTATTAATTTTAGATAAATATAAGGATAAAAATAAGTGATATCTATATATTGGTTATTAATTAATATTAATATTAATATTAAAAGAATTTATTAAACAAATATAAATAAAATTTATGAAGTTGAGGAAGAGAATGTCATGTGCCATTATTTGGAGTATTTCATTATAAGTTAGATTAGATAATAATAATAATAATAATAATAATAATAATAATAATTATAATAATAATAAATTATAGTATAATTGGTTAAAAACTATTTTGTCCGCTTTTGAAATTTGGATGGTCAACATGCAATACGAACTTTTCCTTTGTTGATCCAAAAGAAAAAAAATTACCATTTTTCTTTAAATACTATATTTGCCCGAATTACTTGCCGTTTATCCCAAGGAATATTGACTTGTTATACTTGTTTTCTTTAATATATAAACTAGGTTTTTACCCAGGATTGCTTCCCAGGCTCAGGAAACTTAGTTATATTAATTACTATTTGTTATTAATACGACCACATTATATCAACCATCTCATTCGATTCAACAACAATGTCTTCAAATCACCGGATTAGATCATGAACTCATATTAGAGGTCAAACAAAACCACAACAGTACCACATGAATAATATCATTTCCACTTTTACTTCAATGCACTTACATGATAGGGTGATTTGGGATTTTGTAAAAATCTTTGTTTTTGTACTTCTTTACAAAATAAGATGTTCACCAAAATTCAAACAGATGTTGACCAAAAGTCAATCAGATGTTGACCAATAGTCAAACAGATGTTGAGCTTAAAAAGATGTTTGGTTTAAGGCCAAACATCTGTTTATGGCCAAACATCTGTTTAAGGTCAAACATCTGTTTAAGTCTAAATATCTGATATAGAAGGCGAAACATCTGTTTAAGGCAAAACATCTGTTTAAGGTCAAACATCTGTTTAAGGCCAAATATCTGTTTAAAGTCAAACAACTGTTTAAGTCCAAACCTCTGATATAAAAGGTCAAACATCTGTTAAATGCCAAACATCTATTTAAGCCTGAACAGATGTTTAACTTACTAAGATCTACTGTCTTTTCACACTGTTTTCCTCTTCAAAACACTATTCAACCTAACATGAGTTTCCATTAACTATTGACCAAAAGACAAACATATGTTCAAACCACTGTTTGTTATTGAACTTTGTTACAAAATTACATAGAATTCAAGAAAATGAAACAATGACTTAAAGAACTATAATTTAACACATAATCTAATTAGGCAAAACAATCTATTAAGAGTTGGGAAAGATGAAAAGTATGGTGGATCAAAATTGAAAATAAAAAAGAGTTGGGATTAAATTGCAAAAGATGAAAAACTTTGGGTTAAAAGTAAAAAACAAAGGGTCTAAATTGCAAAACGAAAGTTATTTATTAATTTTAGATAAATATAAGGATAAAAATAAGTGATATCTATATATTGGTTATTAATTAATATTAATATTAATATTAAAAGAATTTATTTTATGAAGTTGAGGAAGAGAATGCCATGTGTCATTATTTGGAGTCTTTTATTACAAGTTAGATTAGATAATAATAATAATAATAATAATAATAATAATAATAATAATTAATTATAGTATAATTGGTTAAAAACTATTTTGTCCGCTTTTGAAATTTGGATGGTCAACATGCAATACGAACTTTTCCTTTGTTGATCCAAAAGAAAAAAAAATTACCATTTTTCTTTAAATACTATATTTGCCCGAATTATTTGCCGTTTATCCCAAGGAATATTGACTTGTTATACTTGTTTTCTTTAATATATATATTTGATCTAATACTTTTGTCGTATTTAGTCACATAATGGGTGCTATTTACTTGATGCCCAAGTATTCACCAGATGAGCTAATCGAGTTGGGCAACGTACGTGTAATATTTTATTCGTGCTTTTTAGTGGAGTGTTTAACAAGTAAACATTAAATATAGGGGAATTCTATTCCCACACCTCATTATCTATTTGCACATCCTGAATTTTCAATACGCATCGTATAGACCTATACGATGCGTATTGAAAAAGTTAAAAAACATTGCAGACTGACAGGTGCAGGTGTTGTCTGGCGACTGGTATCATAGGCATCGTATAGGCCTATACAATGCGTATTGACACCCTGAATTTTTGAAGTTTATTTTTTGTGTGTTATGTTGGGATTTTGGTGTTTTGGGTTTGTTATTAGTGTTTATTATTAGTTATTTTTATTTTAATAAGTTTTAAAATCTTTATTATTTTTATATCGTTAAGTATCGTATTATTTTTATATCGTACCGTATCACATTTTTAACTTGATATCGTATTATCGATTATACGTAACCAAGCATACCAATCTAAACAGTTAAAATAAACAATCACACATACAAATAAACTGAAACTGCAAATTTAATTACATAATAAGTTTGTACATACACAGGCAATTGTTCAAAATACATAAACCGTCAAAATACAAGAAAAGTACAACGATCTTAAACCTATGGATCTTGAGTGGTGCCTGAGGGCCCCGCCCCCGCAGTGCCTGAGGTCCCTGCCCCCTGATCCGAACCGGACTGCTCACCACGCCGGAATGCCTGGATCGCCTCCATGAGAAGACGCTCCATACGGTCGTGAGCTACGTCCATCCGCGCCTGCATCCGGTCCTCCAACTCATGTAACGCACGTGCCACAGCTGGATCGAGCTCGTCGTTGAATACGTGTTGGGGGTACTGAGGCACCCCATGTGGCTGCGGCTGCTGTGCCGGAGCACCTAACGGAAATGGAGGTGGTGGTGGCTCAACGTAAACACCATCGTCGTCATCGGAGTCGTCGTCGTCGTCGCCCTCTGCGGCATCACCATCTGTCGGGTGACCCTCAACCTGTGCCGGCTCAGGAAGCAACTCTGGTAGCTCGTCTGGGAGAACGGCGGGGGCGAACACCTGCCCGTTCCCTCCTATAAGTCGCAGACCGAGCCCAAGGAAGTCACGCGTCACGTGCATGTCGATCAGGGTAGCACGTTTCAAAAAGCTCGGCTCCACCACGCCCTCCTCCGAGAATAATTGGTCCTGCTGGGGAACAAGGCACAAGGAGACGACGATACGTGTGATGTACGCCCCCCTCCCCCCGTACAACACAGACCTGTCCTGCCTGTGGAACGCCGTCGCGAACCACTGGACTAGGCAGCGATGGAGGGCGCACCTCTCCCCCCATATAAGGCAGTACAGGTAAAAGAGACCCCCCTGAGTGCACCACTCTCGGCTCTGCTCGCGTGGTGCTATAGATGTGGCAATAAGCTTGTGCAGGTAGCGGTAGGGGGATCGGTGATAAAGGAAGCCCTCTGCTTCGACGCCGTGCCGAAGCGACGCGTGTTGATCACCTGCCAAAACCTCATCAGAGTCGTACGGGGGGCCATCCATATGCCGTCGGTGTAGATGGGGGTGTCTAACTCCTCCACCCTGTAAAGGCCGCAGTGCTCGGCAAACCGTCTGAGTGACATCAAATGCCACTGCCCCGCTAGACGAAAGCTGACCTCTATCCACGGGTCGTCCTCGTCGTCATCCTCCTCCGGACGGTCTGCAGGCCTGGGAGCGAAGTCGAAACTCGACAAAAACTCGCACGCCATGACCCTGTAAGACGGCGTGTATGCAATATCAAACAACCTGTCACGCAGTGTGGTTAATATGCATGTCGTATACAAAACAAAGAAAAAACAGTAACAAATAGTATACCTCGACCATGGTGTATCATGTCCGATGAACTGTCGGGCTCTCGCCGACTCCTCGACCTCTTCTAGAGCTCCCCAATCGAGGGCACACTGGCCGCCGATCTCCATACGACGAAACTTTTCACATCTGTGATAAGCCTCGCTCCCCTCCTCGAACCTCAGATAATCATTCTCTAACAGGGGATCCTCTCCAGGGTTAGCGCCACGGCCGCGCCCACGGCCGCGTCCACGCCCACCAGGCACCGCCACCGCGATCATCGCCCCCGCCGCTCCATGTGCGCGACCACGTCCACGCCCACCTTGACCGCCACCTTGACCGCCACCTCCCCGGCCTCTCCCTCTACCAATAGGGACTTCCATATCTGCATGATTAAACAATTTTAAACAATTTTTTTTTCAAAATATAACAATTTTTATTTAATTTTAAAAAAAATATAACACCGCCACCTCCCCGGACGACCTCGACTATATATTATAATTATTATCTATCTACGACGTATTAGGTTTCGAAGCTCGTTACGGACCTACGCGCGATACGGACGTTTCGACTAAAAAAATAAAAAAAACTATATATTTACAACGTCTTAGGTTTCGACGCTCGAAATGGACCTAATCGCGTTACGGACGACCCGAACGGTATATTATAATTATTATCTATCTACGACGTATTAGGTTTCGAGGCTCGTTACGGACCTACGCGCGATACGGACGTTTCGACTAAAAAAATAAAAAAAAACTATATATTTACGACGTCTTAGGTTTCGACGCTCGAAATGGACCTAATCGCGTTACGGACGACTCGAACGGTATATTATAATTATTATCTATCTACGACGTATTAGGTTTCGAAGCTCATTACGGACCTACGCGCGATACGAACGTTTCGACTAAAAAATAAAAAAAAACTATATATTTACGACGTCTTAGGTTTCGATGCTTGAAATGGACCTAATCGCGTTACGGACGACCCGAACGGTATATTATAATTATTATCTATCAACGACGTATTAGGTTTCGAGGCTCGTTACGGACCTACGCGCGATACGGACGTTTCGACTAAAAAAAAAAACTATATATTTACGACGTCTTAGGTTTCGACGCTCGAAATGGACCTAATCGCGTTACGGACGACCCCGACTATATATTATAATTATTATCTATCTACGACGTATTAGGTTTCGAAGCTCGTTACGGACCTACGCGCGATACGGACGTTTAGACTAAAAAATAAGAAAAACTATATATTTACGACGTCTTAGGTTTCGACGCTCGAAATGGACCTAATCGCGTTACGGACGACCCGAACGATATATTATAATTATTATCTATCTCCAACGTATTAGGTTTCGAGGCTCGTTACGGACCGACGCGCGATACGGACGTCTCGACTAAAAAAATAAAAAAAAAACTATATATTTACGACGTCTTAGGTTTCGACGCTCGAAATGGACCTAATCGCGTTACGGACGACCCCGACTATATATTATAATTATTATCTATCTACGACGTATTAGGTTTCGAGGCTCGTTACGGACCTACGCGCGATACGGACGTTTCGACTAAAAAATAAAAAAAACACTATATATTTATGACGTCTTAGGTTTCGACGCTCAAAATGGACCTAATCGCGTTACGGACGACCCCGGCTATATATTATAATTATTATCTATCTACGACGTATTAGGTTTCGAGGCTCGTTACGGACCTACGCGCGATACGGACGTTTCGACTAAAAAATTAAAAAAATCTATATATTTACGACGTCTTAGGTTTCGACGCTCGTTACCGACCTACGCGCGTTACGGACAGCTTCGACTAAAAATAAAAACATTCTACTTACTAGTAAAACATTAAAAAAACTAAGATATAAAGCATTTGTTTATACTTTATAAAACAGAATAGGAAAAAAAACAAGAATTTAGAATCAATACGATGCGTATAGGCTCATACGTATCGTATCAGTTCAAATGTTCTTGAAAAAACTCTGAAATTATGAATCGATACGATGCGTATAGGCCGATACGCATCGTATCAACTCATGTGTTCTTTAAAAAAATTTGAAATTTTGAAACCTTACGATGCGTATATGCCGATGAGCATCGTATCGCCTCAAAAGTTCTTGAAAAACCCCCAAAAAACCCCAGTTTTCAACCCCAAAATCACACAAACCTACGGCTAAAATGCAAAATTGAAAACGTTTAAATGATGAGGGTTTAGAGATGAATACCGTACTAGTCTTTGATCTTGAAATCTCGACAGTATGTTCACTGTATGTATAACACCGTATGTGTGTGTATTTGGGTGTATTTTGAGTTTTTTTTGGTTTTTGGATCTTATCAACCCCGTGTATTTTAAGGGGTTATATCATTTTCTCATTTAATACGAATCGTATAGATCTATACGATGGGTAGAAAATTACCAATATACCCTTGTTTTTTAAATAAATCCAGGGGATAATACGTATCGTATAGATCTATACGATTCGTATTTAAGGGGCAATACGATACAACTTTGGCCTATACGATCGTATAAGCCATAGTTTGAAAATTTAGTTTTTCGTGTTGTCCTCAGTTCGACGCATATACGAGTCGTTTTTTGGCGAACTTTCGCATATTTTGTCGTTTTATGACGTATGACTTCAACATACATCGTTTCGGTGACGTTCAGTTGCGTACGAATATCGTATTTTATGATTACGTACAGTTTTGTTTGAAGTCCACTTGTACTCCATAGATATATGTATACGCTCGTGAAAATATCATTAGTCGCGTATTTTTGCGTATTTTAGAGCATTATAGCATATTTTAAGGTATTTTAACATATTTTCAAGTATCTTAGGGTATTTTAAGGTATTTTAGCGCATTTAAGTGTATTTTAGCGTATTTAATTGTATTTTGACGTATTTTACCATGTTTTTGAATATTTTAGCGTACTTTAAAGCATTATATTGTATTTTAAGGTATTTTAACATATTTTCATGTATCTTAGGGTATTTTAAGGTATTTTAGCGCATTTTAGCGTATTTTAACATATTTTAGCGTATTTGATTGTATTTTGACGTATTTTCAAACATTTTAGCGTAGTTTTGAGCATTATATCGTATTTTAAGGTATTTTAACAAATTTTCATGTATCTTAGGGTATTTTAAGGTATTTTAGCGCATTTTAGTGTATTTTAGCGTATTTCGGCGTATTTTAACGTATCTTGACGTGTTTTAGCGTATTTTCGAATATTTTAGCGTACTTTATAGCATTATAGAGTATTTTAAGGTATTTTAACATATTTTCATGTATCTTCGGGTATTTTAAGGTGTTTTAGCGCGTTTTAGCGTATTTTAGCATATTTTAGCGTATTTAATTGTATTTTGACGTATTTTACCGTATTTTAGAACATTTTAGCGTACTTTAGAGCATTATATCGTATTTAAGGTATTTTAACATATTTTCATGTGTCTTAGGGTATTTTAAGGTATTTTAGCTCATTTTAGCGTATTATAGCGTATTTAAACGTATTTTGACGTATTTTAGCGTATTTTTAAATATTTTAACGTACTTTAGAGCATTATAGCGTATTTTAAGGTATTTTAACATATTTTCATGTATCTTAGGGTATTTTAAGGTATTTTAACGCATCTTAGCATATTTTAGCGTATTTAATTGTATTTTGACGTATTTTAGCGTATTTTCGAATATTTTAGCGTACTTTAGAGCATCTAGCCTATTTAATTGTATTTTGACGTATTTTAGCGTATTTTCGAATATTTTTGTAACACCCCGAAACCGGGTTTGTTAATCAAACCATATTAATACTAAAATACGGGTAAATTACCGTAATGGTAAGAGTAACCCGGTGAATATTAGGATTTTTAAATAAATAAGCCTAATATTAAATAAAAGCTGAAAGAAAGCTTTTAAGAAAATAAAGTTTATAGATGCCCGAGTTAACGGGACTTAAAATAAACAGAGTCATAAATTCCTCGAACCCACTAATTTAACTAGGAGTGTTTAACCTAGTTAATGAGTAGAAATAATGTTAGAAATATGTAGGTTGTAGCCTACTTAATAACTAACCAAACAAGAGGGGCCAAATCTGGATAGACTTGAAAGTTAACTAATAAAAGGGTTTTAAAAACGAAACACACACAAAGTGTGTGCTCTGTTCGTCGACCAGGAGGTTCCCCAAGAACCAAAACCCTAACCTCATTCAAAATCATCAAATTAAAGGCTTAAAAGAAGCTCAAATTCACAATTGAACGTGAATTAATGATCACCCAAGCTAGGGGATCATAAGGTATGTAAAATTTTGATGATTAGTGAAGTTGTGAAATTTGATAAATCTCATAATCTGCGAATTAGGGATGAATTATAGAAGCTATGGATGAATTAATGATGTATATGTGCTTAGGAATCAAACCCTAAGTGAAATTTATACATATGAAGCAATAATTTGCATGATTATATGAATTACCACACTAGGATAAGTGGGGTTTAATCATATGATGACAATGATGATATAATTATGATTAGAATCATCATATAAGATAGTAATCAGGAAATACTTGAACAAATTGTATGTTTGAGTCTATAATCATACATACTAAGAAATAAGTTTAGTATGATATCATAAAATTGATGATGGGTTTATGTTAAATGATGTTTAATATCATTGTGTATTAATTCGGTGAATTATGATGATAAGAACTTAGTTAATAAGTGATTAAAATGCTAAGATAAAGATGATGCTTACCGGGTAATTGATCAAGTAATTAAACTAGTAGTTGAGCTACTTCTTGTAATTTATTTGTGTTAATAGGCAGTTTGATTTTTAAAATCAAAATGACCTTTTATATGATCGAATGATAATTTCGACATAAAGGTAGTAGGATGGGATAATCGTGAATGATTATGACTAGTCTAACCATCTTACAACTTATGATGATTGTTTGACGCTTGACGAGCTAGGTGAAAGCTTGGGAAGGAAGCGGGTCAAACGAATCAGCAATGAATGAAAAGCATAATTTGGATGCTAGGTAAGTACAACTTACACTCTTTGTATTAAATACCTATTGGTTTTATAGGTTACTAATAATATAAAGTCTTGTTTGAATTATGATGTTCCGACACGACATGTGCGGTTCGGAACAAAAGACAATGATAATGAACCATGTCTAATAGTTAAAAAGAGCTAATATGGTTATTTAGTCATGAAATGACTAAAAGATAACGATTTTGAATGATTACCTTATAAGGTAAACTAATACAAATATTAAGGGTAAAACGGTAATTCAGCCACTCGTTGACGATAACCGTTAGTTTTGAAAGACACTTTATGACATAAGATATAAAGGGGTCAAAATAATCAAGAAATGGATTATAAGTAAATTGACCGTAAGGTGTAAACCGGTGTAAGTCATGTAGACGAGATGATAATAAATCCATCTCGCCAAGGTCTACGGTCATTTAGACCAAACGGGTCAAAAGGAGAAATTTTTACCCTTTGACTATATTGGCTAATGGTTTGTCGAGTTGTATGATTATAGGAATAAATAGCGATTTGATATTTACGTCGCTATTACTTAGCGGCTATTAATGCAAGGTATTGAAACGGGTCAATATATTGATCCGAATCAGGTATGTATAATGATTCAGCTCATCGTTTAGAACTTGAAGTTCTATAAGAGTTAGACAAGGTCAAAATGAATATTCGGTTATCTTTTAGGTAAACCGAATAATTTGAGTTATAAACATGGTGTTTTAGAAACATAATGGTTTCTAAACAAAATCATAGTTAAAAGGGTCGGATTTTAGGTCAAACAAGTATTTAAAAAGTCCTTCGTCGTAAAAGAAGGACTAAAATTGACCAAAACGCCCGTGTAAGCTAAATTGAGCTAACGACCCTTAAAGGTTGTTTGGAAATAAGTTTTACAAGCAAATAGATACTTAGAATAAGTATAAAAAGCGAAAGAAGTAATTCTTTGGTCAAATGACCCTATATGAGTCTTTGCCGTAAAATGATAAATTGAGGAGTAAAACTCGTAATGAATATATCTCCACATTAAATCCTCCACACATATAGTTGTGGTGGAAGATCATTTGATAAATAATGTGGAAGTAAGATGCTAGAAATAAACGAGCATGAATTAGGTGAAAAAGTGCTTAAATACCCTTAACGGGTCAAAATAAGCATTTAAGTAACAACGGGTTTAAGAATATACATAAACACGTGAATTGAACCTAATATGATAGACACCATTGAAATTATAAGGTTCATGTGAAATTGGGATCAAACAAACATGTTTGTTTGATAAACGCATGAACGAGTCAAAACTTTGTAAAAAGGTATTAAGCAGACGACTTAAAAGTATAAAATTTTGTTAATCTTGATGTTGGAGTTTAACTCCATGTGATGGAGAATTAAATTACGATCACGTAGGAAAAAGAATCGTGTAAAACAAATTAAAAACGAGAGAGTTATGGTCGTTTCCGTGAAATCGGGTTATGCTGGGAATATGCAGCAACAGCTGCAAACTGTCTGCCCATTTCAGGGCGTCGCGCCACGCGACGACATGGCCCAAGGGCCGTCGCACGACGCGACGGGGTCAAGTATTGGCGAAAATCGTTTAAGTTAATCGTTTTGTATTCCGGACTTGTTTAAACTCGTTTTAAACGCTATATGACTAACTCATTTCATGTTTTATGAAATGTAGGTACTAATCGGGTTACTGGAAGATGATCAAGCTCAGCGGGGAACCGAACACATAAAGAACAAAGCTTCCGCGAATAGTTTCGTCGTCACGTTTTAAACGGCGAATTAAATTATAAAATGTTAAAATGTTTTATTTAGTAAAATGTTTTAATAAACTCGCATTTTTAAGTGTATGTTTAATCTTAAATACATGGTTATAATCGAAAATTATTTGATAACTGTATAAAAAGGACTAAGGGTCTTACAAGCTGGTATCAGAGCCTTGGTTTAAGAGATTCGAGTATGGTGGGGAAAAACTATGCTTGGACTTAAACCTTATGCTCTTGATAAAGATTTGTGTTCGGTTCGAAGCTTGATCGCAAAATTCGGTAAGTTATTAAATACATTAACGGTCTAGCATTTAAAGTGTTGAAAACAACACATAGGGTTATCGGGTAAAACACGTTACCCCAAACAAAGCGATAAAAGACCGATATAGTTAAAAGGATTACGTGTGTTAACACGTGTCGTAGAAAGCCTTGTATGATAATGCGTGTACTTGTTAATGCTAACGTTACTAACAATTGTAGATGTTTTAAATTAAAGGATCCTTGCCTCTGAAGATGATGAGAGCCTAAGGATCTATCGATACGATGAAGATATGGTCTGAAGTATGACAAGTAAGTCATACATATTAAGGACATGAATCAAGAAACGATCTCGAATGAGAGATCGAGCAACAAGGAAAGTTTATCAGGGCAAGTAGCTACAAGGTACATGTCTTAAACTTATAGTGTAAACAGAAATATGCAACAAATACATAGTGAATGACAAGTTGCATATAGTATATAAAACTTGGAAAACTTGGATAGGATTCATATCCAGGATGACGTTTCCAAGAGAAATTCAGTAGAGATATATATTATTCACAGTCGTGAATAATAAGACAATACTGAACTTAGTTGTCACGGCCCCAGCCCCGGGTTGACCCGGTCAGGAGTCGCGGGACAGGAACCCGTGGTATCTATAATGCGACAGCGGAAGATTTTAACAGGATCTGTTTAAAACTCGAAAATGCCCGATTATTTTATTTCATAAATCGGGATAAACCCCTTAATTTACAATAGAGGAATTTCACTAGTCAATTCCCTGATTTGTTAAAACATGTTTATTCATTTTAACTGAGCCGCCTCTTCAAGCTTGTTAGTGCTCCGTAGCACGTTTTCCTTGATTTACAGCAGGTCGCCTGAAACATGTTTTAAAAATATTTTATCAGCGGGGAAATGATGGCGAGTCATTCAAGTAGGTAAAACGACACATTAGTTATCAATTACAGCATAAGAGCGATTACAATGGCTTTTATCTTATTTTATCTTGCGCCGTGTCACCTGGTGACGATGGTCATACCACTATTGGGTCTTTCCCCAAGTATTGACGGTTATCACTATTAGGATTTATTAGCCTAACCCGTGAGAAATTAGTAATGTGCACAATACCCCACTAGCCAGTGATTAAAGATAACCACGACTTACTCCCTGTAATTATAACATTTGAAAATGGATTATTGTAGAATACTTTTGATAAAAAGAGAATGACTCACATTGCAAGTTTATACGGGCAGAGTTTAGCCTACTGATTAGCCTTGTAACCTAAATTTAAATAACATGCACACGAACTAGGTCAGTAACTAATACAACATTTATGATAACTCACTAGATTAAACACTCACAACAAATGACAAAGTGCGATACTTAAACATCCATCGAATTCACGACGAATGACAAAGCATAACCCTAATGTGGGCAGCACTTAAACATCCATTGGATAGTTTCAATCGGTCGGACATTGAATCGTAGCAGCGACCGAGTTAATACCCTATATCGTAGCAGCGCCTCACTATATTTATTGTAATTTCGACTTTAGAGCAGCCTGTAACACCCCGTGTTTTCACGAGTGAAAGTCAAAGTCAAGGTCGAAGTCAACGACCGATTTCGCGCGACGTGACTCGTAGAATTGTTTGTATTATATTTAGATTATGTGGAGTAAATGTCGTTCATTACGATAATCGAGTCATACTAACCGTATTTCAATCGACCTACGACTGGGAACGACAGGAAGTAACAATGCGATAAAGTTAATCGAGCTATGCTAATCAAATCGACATCAAATCGTAACTCGAGCTATATATATTTTACGATAATCGAGTCATACTAACCGTGTTCTACTCGTCAATAGTGAAGCACTAGTTCTAGATCTGGAATCCTACCCATCGACAACTGATTTCGGGGTCAACCGGAATGACCGTTCTGAGTCGCCGACAGGCCGAGTTAGGGTGGTTCCTGACCGGTCTAGTCACGCGGGTGAAAACACAACTCCAAGTGGTTGCCACGTAATCAGAACGTCTCGATAAACGACAACAGAAACCAAGTGTAAGACGAACGGAACAACCAGACCAGTTGTCCTCACGGACAAGCTGTCCGCACGGACTAGCTGTCCGCACGGACGAACCGTACGCACGTACAGGTCATACGCACGGGTTGTCACCCGCACGGACTACCCTTGGGACCCACTTTCCAAACAAGGTTTGAGTATCGACGAACGAGCAATCCGGACGGACGATCTCTGAATGGATTACTCTTCGGATCATGAGATACTAAGGCCTTAAAATGATAACCAAACAATCTTCATCCGCACGGCCAAGTCGTATGCACGGACAGGCTATCCGGACGGATTGTCTCTGCCCGCGCGCACAGGCTGCCCGCACGGACTACCATACGCACGGACTGCCGTCCGCGCGACCGGCTTGAAAGATAGAAACACTTATGTGTTTTCTAAATGCTACAACGAAAACTCCAAAGCACAAGCCATCATACACAAACACATCTTAGGAAGAAACAATCCACTTGAACGTTTATCCACACAAACAACTTGTCCGTACGGATAAGTCACCCGCACGTACAACTAGTCCGCACGGATTACCACACAGTCGTACGCACGGATAACCTATCCGTATGGAACACCATCCGCACGCATCACCATCCGCACGGATAGGTCATGCGCACGGATGACTTCTACTCACGGATAACTGATCCGCACGATCAGTCATCCTACCCACTCTCACTTGTACTGTTTTACGCGTCACTTATCGTTACGTTATCGAATCTATTCAGGCTAACCGTACTCGCTGTAAAAGCGCTCCCTTCAATCCATATCGCTGTGAGTATACTCGAACCCTTTTTGCTTTTAGCACTTTTGGGTGTTACATACGTTACAACTATTCAAACTACAACTATCACACTACTCAAGCTATTTTAACGCTTAACCCTTAATGCATGTTATACGTGGCTTATGAATGCTTGTTTGTTATGTTTACACATGGAATGCTGTCTACCTGCCTTAGCAACGATAGTATTATAGTTTGGACTCAGCACCCGCTCACACGGGGGTTGTTAAGGATCTTTTACTTGCATGGATTACAGTGGTAATCGTGTATTGCGAACTGCCTCGGGCAGTCAACCCGCAGTCATTGGTATCGATGGATCTATGTCGATAACTAACGTGCTTCATTTCACTATGTGTACGTGCTGGTTATGCGTAAACGAATTCGAACTCTATATGCTATTATCAAACTTGTATGCTCACCTTTACATTTTATGTATTGACATTATTTTAACGTATGTGACAGGTGCTTAGGACGCATATGTGGTAGGAATTGGAAGCTAGAATAAAGCTTTAGAGCCCAACAAATAGTTATCTGTAGATAACTTATTAGGGGTCTCTAGAAGCAGATAAACAATTGCTACTTATTTAAATCTGAGTTGTCGGAACGGAGTATTTGTTTTGATGTTGTCTGTAATAACTTGTTTGACTATTTATGTTACGGTATGGGACGTAATGTTTACTTAAATGGTAATGATAGTTGTTATGGAAACTTCTGGACAATCTATTTCGCTCAGTGCCGCGCCCCGATGATTCCGCCATCGGTTGGGGTGTGACAGATTGGTATCAGAGCCATAACTATAGGGAATTAGGCAAGACTCGACCTAGTCCGGGTCGAAGTCTTAGAGACCTAGACTATAGTTAAGAACCAACAGACCAACTCACGCGTATGCGTAAACTCGCCACTATCACTCACTATTTTCTATCACTGCACTCGAATTTTCAAGTTGTGAACAGGTAATATGGCCGAGAATAGGTGTGAAAACCGCAAACTCTCGACAAAAGTTGCCTAATCAGCTTGCGTTTTTAGCTACAAACGAGGGGAATCATACCAAATCAGGAGTGAAATCCATATTTTGATGAATAATCTCCTCAATTTTTATCAAAAACGAGGACGGATGTTGCAAGCTAGGGGTGAAACCCTAACCTTGACGACTCGTCCCGCTTTTATACAAAAATTTCCACCAAAGTTTGATGGACTCCAACGATCTAAAGACACAACCTAACCAAAGGGAATTGCGCCAACACCCGAGAATCGAGGCAAAGGCATAGTCCTGGAGGTCGTTGTGCAGGATCCTTGCGAATAGTCGAGCTACTTTGGTTAGTCGAAGTCTATTAGCCACAGACAATCTACCCTCAATTTATCGATCTTTATGAAAATTTTATGCATTTTTTGTTATTTGTTAACATTTTGAGGTACTATTGATTTCAACTCAACACTATTGCTCTGCTAAAACACAAAACCCACACAACTCATCGCTAGTGAATCGAAAATAGAGGCAGTCAGAATGGTTTGTATGCTCGTAGGTGCTTTTAGTAACTAAGTATATGTGTTTCTTGCGGTTATGCTTGTGTGATTAGGAATATTGTGATTATGTGCTCTATGTGTTTATGTGATTTTGTGCCATTCTGTGATCTTGTGACTGTATGCGTTACATGGTACGTGTTACTGAGCTTTAGTAATAGTAGACGTGTGAGGTGAGATTCGAATACATGTGTTGAGTTCCATGGCGATGTCCATTGCAGACAATGTCGTCTGGATCCCGTCATCAACTCTCTCGCCAGGAAAAGAAAGACAGACGTCTTGCTTCCATCGTCGCGAAGGCTGTAGCAAAGGCAGTGAGCGTTGCCTATGAGAACGCCAGCAAATCATCCGAGGAATCGAGGACTGAAGGTCCTAGAGCTGTCGCAAGACCTTTCAGTTTCAAACAATTCAAGTCATGTGGGCCGAAAGAATTCACAGGCGAAGGAGGTCCTACTGCTCTATTCCACTGGTTTGACTCTATCGAGGTTACTCTGCGACAAAGTGGTTGCCCTGATGACCTTCGGACTCTGAACGCTACCGGCGTCTTTCAGTCCCGTGCTTTGGACTGGTGGACGGCCGAGAGGAACAAGAGGGGGAATGATGCAGCTTACGGTTTGTCGTGGGAAGAGCTCAAAGAAGTCATGCTGGAGGAATTATGCCCTCCTCACGAGCGTCAAAAGCTTGAAGATGAATTTTGGCACATACATCAGAAGGAGGGAGACAATGCTGGTCTTACTGCTCGCTTCAAACAGCTCAGCATTATCTGTCCTGACCAAGTCAAGACCCCTGAGATGACCATCAAGAAGTACATCCGAGCTTTGCCCGACTGCGTCGCTGATTTCGTGCAAGCGGCCAAGACTGCCACGATCGAAGAAACCTATCTGCTGGCCGCTGAGATCAATGACAAAAGGGTCAAGGCTGGGGTGTGGGATAAGACCTCCAAGCATCTGCATCAAGCTACCGCTACTGCACCAACTACTGAACCCACCTCGTCAAGCAACAAGAGAAAGAAGAAGAGAAAGAACAGCTCCACCAACAAGAACTGTGCGATTACTGCTGCACCGATCCAAGCTGTACCTGCTCAACAGCGTCAAGTAGGGGCGCCTGTGGCCAATGCACCGCCTGCAAAGCGTGCATATACTGGACCACACCCGCTCTGCCCTACTTGCACCTATCATCACCCGACTGCAATTCAATGCCGCTTCTGTGCTCATTGCAACGTCTACGGCCACTTTACTGCCAACTGCCGTATTCGTCAAGCTCCTGCCAATCAAGCTCTACTCGCTGCCCCACAGGGTCAACAAGCTCCTCCGGCACCCGCAGTCAAAGCCAGAGCATGCTTCACGTGTGGCGACCCGAATCATTTCGCCAACATGTGCCCGAATAGGGTAGTGAAACAAGAACCGCAACAGCAGCCGCCACAGCAACAGCAGCAACAACAACAACAGGCAGCACGAGCCAGAACTTTCAATCTCAATGTGCGTCAAGCCCAGGCCGACAACAACGTGGTCAATGGTACGTTCCTTGTGAATGGTATTTATGCTTCATGTTTGTTTGATACTGGAGCCGATAATTGCTTTGTGTCGCTTGAATTTGAGAAACTCCTTAGTCGTAAACGTTCCCGACTCTCCTCTGCATTCGATGTTGAAGTCGCTACCGGAAGAACCATCGATGTAAACTCCGTTATTCGTGATTGCACTCTCGAGCTCAACAATCACATCTTCTCGATCGATCTCATTCCGATGCAACTAGGAAGCTTTGATGTCATAGTAGGCATGGACTTTTTTCGCGAAAACCATGCCGAAGTTGTGTGCTTCGATAAAATGATTCGTTTTTCGCTCGCCAACGGTGATTCATTGTGCGTTTATGGTGATACTACTTCAAAAGGTCTCAAGCTTATGTCATGCCTGCAAGCTAGCAAGTATCTCCGTAAGGAATACAGGGCTTTCTTGGCTCACGTCGTAGCAGCGGAGAAGGAAAAGAAAGAGAAGAAGGAAGTAAAAGACGTTCCAGTGGTTCAAGAATTTCCTCAAGTTTTTCCAGAGGATCTTCCCGGACTACCTCCGAAGCGTGATATCGATTTTCGCATTGATCTCATTCCTGGAGCAAATCCTATCGCCAGAGCTCCTTATCGACTCGCGCCGTCCGAAATGCGCGAACTCTCAACCCAACTCCAGGAATTACTTGAAAAAGGCTTTATTCGCCCGAGCACCTCTCCCTGGGGCGCACCAGTCCTTTTCGTTAAAAAGAAGGACGGGTCGTTCTGGATGTGCATCGACTACCGGGAATTGAATAAGTTGACTATTAAGAACCGCTATCCTCTGCCTCGAATCGACGATTTGTTTGATCAACTACAAGGTGCTACGTGCTTCTCAAAGATCGATCTGCGTTCAGGATACCATCAGCTGCGTATACAAGAGGAGGATATACCCAAAACCGCGTTTCGCACTCGTTACGGCCATTACGAATTCGTTGTCATGCCTTTTGGCCTAACCAATGCACCAGCAGTTTTCATGGACCTGATGAATCGGGTGTGTAAACCGTATCTTGACCGTTTCGTCATCGTGTTCATCGACGATGTCTTGATCTATTCCAAAACGAGGGCCGAACACGCGCAACATCTACGTTTGGTTCTCGAGTTACTCCAGGGGAACCAACTCTACGCCAAATTCTCCAAGTGCGAGTTTTGGTTGGGGGAGGTTCAGTTTCTGGGTCACATCGTAAATAGTCAAGGTATTCACGTCGATCCTGCGAAGATTGAAGCTGTTAAGAGCTGGGTTACGCCTAAGAACCCTACTGAAGTCCGCTCCTTTCTCGGGCTAGCGGGCTATTATCGACGATTTATCGAAGGATTCTCGAAGATTGCCGTACCACTTACTTCTCTCACTCATAAGGATCAGCCTTTTGTCTGGGGAACCAAACAAGAGTCTGCCTTTCGAACCCTCAAATACATGCTTTGCAATGCTCCTGTTCTCACACTACCCGACGGAAACGATAATTTCATTGTCTACTGTGATGCTTCTAACCTTGGCCTCGGTTGTGTCTTAATGCAACGGGACAAGGTCATAGCTTACGCATCTCGTCAGCTCAAAGTCCACGAGAAGAACTATACAACCCACGATCTCGAGCTAGGCGCAGTTGTTTTTGCATTAAAGATTTGGCGACACTACCTGTATGGTACCAAGTGTACGATCTTCACCGATCATAAGAGCCTACAGCACATCTTTAATCAGAGGGAACTGAATATGCGTCAACGCCGATGGGTAGAGCTTCTCAACGACTACGACTGTGAGATTCGTTATCACCCAGGCAAAGCAAATGTTGTTGCCGACGCACTTAGCAGACGGAGCTATCTGCTTAGCACTCGTAATGTTCAAGCCCAGCACAACCTCGAAGCTCTTATTCGCGACGCCCAGCATGCATGTTTCAACGAACTCACGTTGAAGAAAGAAAGAATCTACCACGATGGAGCCCAACTTGTGAGCAAATCAAACGGGATATTCCACTTCTTAGACAAAATCTGGATTCCCAAGCGAACCAACCTGCGACAGATTATCATGGATGAAGCCCACAAGTCCCGATACTCTATTCATCCCGGTGCTGACAAAATGTACCACGATCTTCGCTACAGGTACTGGTGGCCGGGTATGAAACGGGATATCGCTCTCTACGTCGGAAAATGCCTAACCTGTGCTAGAATCAAGGCAGAGCATCAAAGACCCTCTGGCTTGCTCGAACAACCTCCAATCCCCATGTGGAAGTGGGAGAGCATAGCTATGGATTTCGTAACCAAGCTTCCAACCACGTCATCAGGTCACGACAGCATTTGGGTTGTCATTGACCGTTTGACTAAATCAGCTCACTTTCTGCCAATACGAGAAGACTACAAGGTAGAACGATTAGCCCCGAATCTACACCGACGAGATCATTTGTCGACATGGGACGCCTCGTGACATCATCTCTGATCGTGATGCTCGGTTCACTTCACGATTGTGGGAAACGTTTCAAACGGCACTCGGTACAACGCTTAATCTAAGTACTGCGTTCCACCCACAAACCGACGGTCAGACTGAAAGAACGATTCGTACGCTTGAAGACATGCTCCGTTCGTGTGTCCTAGACTTCGGTGGTAATTGGGATAGACACCTTCCGTTGGTCGAATTCTCGTACAATAACAGCTACCAGGCTAGCATCCAGATGGCACCTTTCGAGGCCTTATATGGAAGAAGATGTCGATCGCCTATTGTGTGGCACGAGATCGGTCACTCGCAACTAACCGGTCCGGAGCTGCTACAAGAGACGACAGACAAAATTTTCCAAATCCGAGACAACCTAGCGAAAGCTCGGGATAGACAGAAAGTTCTCGCCGATAAAAAGCGCAAGCACCGTGAATATGGCGTTGGTGACTACGTACTCCTAAAGGTATCACCTTGGAAGGGTGTAGTCCGATTCGGCAAAAAGGGGAAACTCGCGCCTCGATATATTCGACCTTTTAAGATTCTGGAAAGGATCGGAAAAGTCGCCTACAGACTCGAATTACCGGAGGAACTTAGTAATGTCCATCCGACTTTCCACGTGTCGAACCTCCGAAAGTGCATCTACGACCCCGACTTACATGTTCCTCTAGATGATTTACAAGTGAACGAAGCATTACACTTCGTGGAAAAGCCTGTTGAAATCATGGATCGCAAAACCAAAGAACTTAGGCGCTCACGCATTCCTATTGTGAAAGTCCGGTGGGAAGGCAAGCGAGGCGCGGAGTTCACTTGGGAACTCGAAAGCGACATGAAGGCGAAGTATCCACAGTTGTTTAACGAAGGAGTAATGTCCGGTTAAGAAGGGCAAGGTGGCATACGAGTAAATAAGGGCTAGAGAGAGAAAGTAGAGAGAGAAAGTCTAGAGAGAGAAAGTCTCGTGTGATTCTCGATATTGTACGCGACATCATATCAATAGAATCACGTTAAAATTGTACGTTCTTGTGTATCGATCTCGCTCGTGCACGGATTCCGCACGTCGTACGAGTCGGATCGCAATCGAAACGAATCAAACTGGAACCTAACCAATAGAGTCACAATTATAATATATACTAAGTGCGAATGATCCTCGCAACCGAGCACCTGCTCAGATACCACTTGTAGGATCGGTTTAGACTCCGTTACGATCACGTTTAGTCGCACACGTTCACGGATTCCGCACGTCAAACGTGTTGTTACGCAATCGAAACGAATTCAAACCAGGACCTACAATAATCAAGGTTTTGAAAGAAAAAGAAAAAGGTTTTGAAAATGAAAAAAATTGGAAATTGAAAAAGGATTTCTCCCAAACGGCTTTGAATTGAAATCTAAAACTTTATAGACTTTTAGATTAAATGTTTTCGCATATCATATCCGAAAATTATCAATTTTTAACCGTAAAATCCCGATTAATTTGACGATTTTCAATGATCCAAACAAAGGACTCTCACATGTGACCCACGGTTAGTTACGGCTTTCAGCTTAATTTCGGGACGAAATTCCCTAAACAAGGGGAGGCTGTAACACCCCGTGTTTTCACGAGTGAAAGTCAAAGTCAAGGTCGAAGTCAACGACCGATTTCGCGCGACGTGACTCGTAGAATTGTTTGTATTATATTTAGATTATGTGGAGTAAATGTCGTTCGTTACGATAATCGAGTCATACTAACCGTATTTCAATCGACCTACGACTGGGAACGACAGGAAGTAACAATGCGATAAAGTTAATCGAGCTATACTAATCAAATCGACATCAAATCGTAACTCGAGCTATATATATTTTACTTGCCGTTATACGTGTGTGTGTGCCTTACGTGTTACCTGTGCATGTTTATTTTATGTTGTGTTGTGATAATCAAGGGAACTCAATCGAACTCGAAGTCTAACTCGAATATAAACGAACACGAACCCGAATCCCGAGTCGAACCATATAAGAAGTAGTTGGGACTGAAAGTAATTTGATTAGGAAACCCTATCGAATCGCTCGCAATTCGAAACCGAATCAACATCGCACCGAACACACCAAAGGAGGTGGCATCCGCACGGGTGGCCAATCCGCACGGATTGCCAATCCACACGGATGTCCAGTCCGCACGGATAACCTACCCGGGTGCGTGCCATGCGCACGGCTCACCCTTTCCCTTTTTGGCATCCTATAAATACACGGGTCACTCTCCACTTTTTCCACTTTTGGCAAGTGACGTCCGAACCACACGCATTCTTCACCTTTTCTCAGATTTCTCTCAATACAGGTAAGATCTTGCACTAATTCTTGTACATCTTTGATCACTACACAATTCTACACATTTCTATCTTTCGAATCTTCGATTTTAACCATGAAATCATCCGGATTTGAGGTATTCTCGGGTGACGTCATCATGAAGTTCATAAGAGCTTCAAGCTTGACCTCATTCCACCAAGAATATCTCAGATCTAAGCGATTTCTAAAAGATTTTTACAATAACTTCACCTAGATCTAAACTTTTCAAAGGATAAAAGAGTTGAAAGAAATAAACCTAAGTTCTCTCCTTCTTTTACCCTTAAAACCGGTACGAATCCGATCAGTCCTAGTGTTCTACTCGTCAATAGTGATGCACTAGTTCTAGATCTGGAATCCTACCCATCGACAACTGATTTTGGGGTCAACCGGAATGACCGTTCTGAGTCGCCGACAGGCCAAGTTAGGGTGGTTCCTGACCGGTCTAGTCACGCGGGTGAAAACACAACTCCAAGTGGTTGCCACGTAATCAGAACGTCTCGATAAACGACAACAGAAACCAAGTGTAAGACGAACGGAATAACCAGACCAGTTGTCCGCACGGACAAGCTGTCCGCACGTACAGTTCATACGCACGTACAGGTCATACGCACGGGTTGTCACCCGCACGGACTACCCTTGGGACCCACTTTCCAAACAAGGTTTGAGTATCGACGAACGAGCAATCCGGACGGACGATCTCTGAATGGATTACTCTTCGGATCATGAGATACTAAGGCCTTAAAATGATAACCAAACAATCTTCATCCGCACGGCTAAGTCGTACGCACGGACAGGCTATCCGGACGGATTGTCTCTGCCCGCGCGCACAGGCTGCCCGCACGGACTACCATACGCACGGACTGCCGTCCGCGCGGCCGGCTTGAAAGATAGAAACACTTATGTGTTTTCTAAATGCTACAACGAAAACTCCAAAGCACAAGCCATCATACACAAACACATCTTAGGAAGAAACAATCCACTTGAAAGTTTATCCACACAAACAACTTGTCCGTACGGATAAGTCACCCGCACGTACAACTAGTCCGCACGGATTACCACCCGCACGGACAGTCGTACGCACGGATAACCTATCCGGATGGAACACCATCCGCACGCATCACCATCCGCACGGATAGGTCATGCGCACGGATGACTTCTACTCACGGATAACTGATCCGCACGATCAGTCATCCTACCCACTCTCACTTGTACTGTTTTACGCGTCACTTATCGTTACGTTATAGAATCTATTCAGGCTAACCGTACTCGCTGTAAAAGCGCTCCCTTCAATCCATATCGCTGTGAGTATACTCGAACCCTATTTGCTTTTAGCACTTTTGGGTGTTACATACGTTACAACTATTCAAACTACAACTATCACACTACTCAAGCTATTTTAACGCTTAACCCTTAATGCATGTTATACGTGGCTTATGAATGCTTGTTTGTTATGTTTACACATGGAATGCTGTCTACCTGCCTTAGCAACGATAGTACTATAGTTTGGACTCAGCACCCGCTCACACGGGGGTTGTTAAGGATCTTTTACTTGCATGGATTACAGTGGTAATCGTGTATTGCGAACTGCCTCGGGCAGTCAACCCGCAGTCATTGGTATCGATGGATCTATGTCGATAACTAACGTGCTTCATTTCACTATGTGTACGTGCTGGTTATGCGTAAACGAATTCGAACTCTATATGCTATTATCAAACTTGTATGCTCACCTTTACATTTTATGTATTGAAATTTTTTTAACGTATGTGACAGGTGCTTAGGACGCATATGTGGTAGGAATTGGAAGCTAGAATAAAGCTTTAGAGCCCAACAAATAGTTATCTGTAGATAACTTATTAGGGGTCTCTAGAAGCAGATAAACAATTGCTACTTATTTAAATCTGAGTTGTCGGAACGGAGTATTTGTTTTGATGTTGTCTGTAATAACTTGTTTGACTATTTATGTTACGGTATGGGACGTAATGTTTACTTAAATGGTAACGATAGTTGTTATGGAAACTTCTGGACAATCTGTTTCGCTCAGTGCCGCGCCCCGATGATTCCGCCATCGGTTGGGGTGTGACACAGCCAAAATTCGTTTTTGAAAGTTGGTTTCGACACCAGAGAACTGCTCCTAATCAACTCTATTTATAGGTGAATTTTAGGCCTGTCGCGGCCCGCGTGAACCCTCAACCAACCTTTATGCGGCCCGCGTGGCCACCTAGTCTACGTGTAGGCTTGCTGGGTCACGAGTAGGTGTTCCACGTGGACGACACGTGGATCTGGAACACTTATCCGGTCAACCCATCTTTGACGCGGCCTGCGTGAGGGTGTGCCTTTCCTTTACGCGACCCGTCTAAAGACCAAGAACTTTGATTTCTTGATTTTTCATGCACAGTATGGTTTCAGGGGTCCGGGTTTTTACTTGTGGGTCGGTTTAGGACATTTTTGAGAGTCCTTACATCCTCCCCACCTTATTTAAAATCTCGTCCTCGAGATTTACTGGAATAAGTGAGGATACTTTCGCTTCATTTCCGATTCCAGCTCCCAAGTGTACTCGGGTCCTCTTTTTGAATTCCACTTGACCTTGACAAGTACTAACCGTTTGCGTTTGAGAAATTTAACCTTTCTGTCTTCTATCTGGAGAGGTTTCTCAACAAATTTTAGCTTTTCGTTTACCTCTATATCTTGAAGATGTACTACCAAAGATTAATCAGATAGACATTTCTTGAGGCTGGATACATGAAATACATCATGTACTCCAGCAAACTCTTCCGGTAGTTGTAAGCGATAAGCGACTGGTCCTATACGTTGGATTACTGGAAATGGTCCTACGTATCTTGGACTTAACTTTCCTTTCTTACCAAATCGAACTATTCCTTTCCAAGGAGAAACTTTTACTAGTACCTTGTTTCCAACTTGAAATTCTAACGGCTTGCGCCGATTGTCTGCATAACTTTTCTGGCGATCTCGAGCCGTCTTTAGTCTTTCCTTGATTTGAGTAATCTTGTCGGTAGTTTCTTGCACAATCTCAGGACCTGATAATGGACTTTCTCTTATCTCCGCCCAGCAAACTGGAGTTCTGCACTTTCGTCCGTACAGTGCTTTGAATGGGGCAACTTCGATGCTTGAATGATAACTATTGTTATAGGAGAATTCAATTAAAGGTAAATGGTTGTCACAGTTCCCACCAAAATCTATTACACATGCTCTAAGCATGTCTTCCAGAGTTTGAATCGTCCTTTCACTTTGTCCATCTGTTTGAGGATGGTATGCTGTACTTAAATTTAGTCGAGTTCCTATTGCTTCTTGGAAACTTTTCCAGAAATGGGAAGTAAAACGACTATCCCTATCCGATACAATGGAGAGTGGAACTCCATGTAAGGATACTACTTCATCTACATACAATTTTGCCAACCTTTCCATGCTAAAGGTTTCTTTCATGGGTAGAAAATGAGCTGATTTGGTTAATCGATCCACAATTACCCAAATCGCGTCATTGCCTTTTCTGGTTTTAGGTAACTTAGTAACAAAATCCATTGTTATGAGTTCCCATTTCCATACAGGCATTTCTAATTGTTGTAGTAGACCTGGGGGTTTCTGGTGTTCTGCCTTAACTTGCGAACAAGTAAGACACTTAGAAACGTATCTAGCTATGTCCTTTTTCATTCCTATCCACCAGAAGTTATTTCTTAAATCTTGGTACATCTTATTGTTACCAGGATGCATGGTATACCTGGATTTATGGGCTTCCTCTAAAATTTTATTTCTTAATTCTCCCTGCTTAGGTACCCAAATTCGTTTCTTATGGAATCTCCAAATTCCATCACTTCCTTGCTCTAATTCTTTTATTCTTCCTTTCATTCCTTCAGCATCATCTTTGATTGCTGTTTCTTGAATATTCTTCAATTGGTCCATTAAATCTAATTGTAGACTTAATCTAAGAGCACGAACTCGTCTTTGCTTTTCATGATACTTACGACTTAAGGCATCTGCAACTACGTTTGCCTTTCCTTCGTGATATTGAATATCACAGTCGTAGTCACTTAAAATCTCCATCCATCTTCTTTGCCTCATATTCAATTCTTTTTGCCCAAATATGTATCTTAAGCTCTTATGATCTGTATAGACAGTAAATTTACTTCCGTACAGATAATGTCTCCAAATCTTAAGGGCAAAAATTATGGCTCCTAATTCTAAGTCATGAGTCGTATAGTTTTCTTCGTGCTTTTTCAATTGCCTTGATGCATACGCAATTACCTTCTTGCGTTGCATTAGCACACATCCTAATACTAGCTATGAAGCATCACAATATACTTCAAAATCTTCTTTTCCTTTTGGTAAAGCTAAAATTGGAGCTTTGGTTAATTTCTGTTTTAAAATCTTAAAGGCTTCTTCTTGTCTACGTCCCCATTCAAACTTAACTGATTTACAGGTTAGCTTAGTTAAGGGTACAACTATTTTGGAAAAATCCTTAATAAACCGTCTATAATATCCAGCTAAACCTATAAAACTTCTAATTTCCATAGCTGACTGCGGAATCTTCCATTTGGTGATCACTTCTATCTTAGCAGGATCTACGTGAATGCCTTCGTGATTCACCATGTGTCCTAAGAATTGCACTTCTTGTAGCCAAAATTCACATTTTGAGAATTTGGCATACAGCTTCTCCTTTCTTAACAAGGTTAAGAGTGCATGCAGGTGCTGACAATGTTCATTCTGACTTTTGGAATAAATAAGTATATCGTCGATGAAGACAATTACGAATTTATCCAAGTACGGTTTACAGATTCTATTCATCATGTCCATAAATGCTGCAGGAGCATTTGTTAATCCGAAGGGCATGACTGTAAACTCGTAATGACCATACCTAGTTCTGAAAGCAGTTTTAGGTATGTCTTCTTCTTGTACCTTCAATTGATGATATCCGGAGCGCAAGTCGATCTTAGAAAAGTATCTAGCTCCCTGAAGTTGATAAAAAAGATCATCAATCCTAGGTAATGGGTATCGATTCTTAATTGTAACCTTATTTAATTCCCTATAATCGATACACATTCGCATTGAACCATCCTTCTTTTTCACAAACAACACTGGAGCTCCCCACGGGGATGAACTAGGTTGTATAAATGCTTTACTTAGTAATTCATCTAACTGCTTTTTCAGTTCTAACATCTCGGTGGGTGCTAACCGATAAGGTGCCTTAGCTATCGGTGTAGTTCTAGGAATTAGATGAATTCTAAATTCTACCTCCCTATCAGGTGGTAATCCAGGTAGTTCTTCTGGGAATACATCAGAGTATTCCGATACTACTGGAATTTCCTTAAGTTCCTTACTCTTAGTGTTAATGATTACTGAAATCATATACACCATTTCTTGTTTTCTTGAATAACTGGCCAATTTCATTACCGAAATGAATTTTAGTGGCTTACGTGGTTTATCTCCTGTAATCACCACTAATTCTCCTGTGGGTGTATGAATTTCTATGGAATTCTTATCACAAAGAATTCGAGCATGGTTGGCTACTAACTAATCCATTCCTAACACCACATCGAATCCGGCTAAATTCATAGGTAACAGTTTTGCAGAAAATTTATGGCCTAAAAGTTCAATCTTTCCTTCCCGCAAAACCTTATCTATGTTAACAGAATTCCCATCTGCCGTTTCGACTGTAAAAATCTGCCTAAGTTTGGTTAAGGGTAAATTAAGTGCTTGGCAGAATGAAGTATTTATAAAACTTTGGTTTGCAACAGAGTTAAATAATACTTTTGCATAAACGTCATGAACTGGGAACGTACCAGCTATCACATCAGGGATTAGCTTTGCTTCGTGAGTAGTCAGCTGGAAGGCTCTTACGTTCTTCTTGTTAGTAGCTTATGCAAGTTTGGCTTTGTTATCAACTGGTTTGACCAATTTTGGGCAGTCTGGTCTAATATGTCCAGCTTCTCCACAGTTGTAGCAGACTGTGGATTTCTTCTTCCTGCAATCTTCTTCTTGATGCCCCGGGATTTTGCAGAAATTGCAATACCCTTTGCATCTTCCAAAATGCTTCCTTTTACAGGAATTGCAAAATGGAACAGTGGAAGATTGCCCATTTCCCTTTCTCTTGAAATTACTTCGGTTACCCATACGAAATCCCTGGGTAAGCTTTTGGGCCACTTCCTTTTTCCGGGTTTCTTCTCTTGTGCGTACCAGTTCGTCAGTCAAAGTGTTGGCTAACTCCACCGCATCATCGATTGTGCGGGGTCTCGCAGCTTTGACAATATTATGGATCTCGCTAATTAAGCCCCAAATGTTGCGAGAAATAAGTACCGGTTCTGGCGAAGCCAGGGTTGGTACCACTCTAGCATACTCGAAGAATGTCGAAGTATACCCTCGACAATCTACACCTATCATTTGGTGATTCAGGAACTTATTCGTCATTTGTTCCTTTTCGTATTCGGGACAGAATTTTCTTTCTACAAAACTTTTAAATTCTTCCCATTTCATAGCATATGCCACAATCCTTCCTTTAGCTTGTAGAACTGTATTCCACCATTCTAACGCCCCTTCTTTAAAAAGATGCGACACATACATGACCTTGTCTTCCTTGGCACATTTACTTATCATAATTACTGCCTCGGTTTTCTCTAACCAACGCAGTGCAGTAGTTGCCCCTTCGTTACCTGCAAACTCAGCCGGTTTACAGGCAAGAAATTCCTTGTAAGTGTAACCAGGCGTTGCAGCTTTCATTTTCTTAAGGAGTGGGGCTTGCATCCCTTCATTGTCGTTATTAGTATGATTGCCACCTCCATTTACACTATTACTGAAATTATCGTCGTTTGTACGTTTGCTAGGAATAATTTGTTGAGGTGCAATTGGATTTCGAGCAGCAGCAAGGATGGCTGGAATAGCATTGGCTATTCCCTGAGCAACGATATTCTCGATATCTTGCCTATTTAGAAATTGATCCTCCTGATTTTGCTAAGATTGATTTACTTCATTAACTGGTTCATTACCAACGTTTGCCATCTGGTAATTAATTTATATAAGTGATTAGCATAAAATAATTAATAATTAAACATAACATAACAATCGCACATAATCATAGTAACACGTATAGCCAAAAGTTGTCGATTTCTCGAATTCCATTTTTATATATTATATTATGCATCCGTACACACCGTTATCTTACAAAAGTTTTATTTTTAAGTTATTATACATACTTATATTTTTATTACTATTATTATTATACAAACACAGCTTCACAACCACACTTTTCCCTCTAGTCCGCTAGCCTTTCAGAAACGATGTTCCCTTTCATCGTACTTCCAGGAGATTTGTTCTCCTATCTCCCGGATCCTATTCCCTGCATCCATCAACTCCTCGCCAAAATGGCGGAGTTCAGCTAAGTTTTCATTACTCATTGGTGGGTTTGGTGCAGGTTCTGGGTCGAACTGCGGGAAAAAGTTATAAGGATTATTTAGGAGGTTTTGAAACTGCCAATCGTTGGTCCACCATTCGTCCATTTCTCTTTGAGGTTAGGTGTGGATTAAAGGTTCTGGGATGGCAGGTTCCATATTTATTGGAAGTTGGGTTTCAGCAGGATAAGGGAAAAAGTTTGTATTGATAGGCCTAAGGATATCACAGCTTGCGAGTATGTAATCCAGTTCCTCCTGCAATGGTAATTCCTCAACTTGCTTAGAACTTTCCCCAATTTCCATCTCTACTTGCCTTGAATCTTCCACAATCTCAATCCCTTTTCCTTTATCCATGGGATTCTCTATCTTGGGAATTCTCCTAGTTGCTGGTTTCCTTCTGCGTACACGCCTCCAGCCCACAAATCTTCTTCTTTTCTTAGGTTTTGATTTCTCCAGAGGTGGAGCTTGAAATTCCATAGGTTCTTCCACATCGGCCAAGTAACCAGTAAAATCTCTGGAAACTTCTATTTTTACAGGATAGAGATTGAGATTCTCTAAGGATTCAGATAATTCATTCATGCTGTTTAGCATTTATGAAGAAACACACAAAATTTTAGGTTAAAAGTTTGTAAATTAAATTTTCACAGAATCACAAAATGGAATCAGAAGTTTAATATTAATTACAAATATTTAATAAACATTTTTATTGAAACAAAATATTTATTTTTAGTACAACTAAAAGATTAAAGTTTCTGGCTTATTGATAATATGGGTGCTAATATTGGGCCAGGGTGTTGGTAGTCTAAAGGTTAACATTTACTGTTACCGTGGCTAACATATAAAGATTTGCCCATTTTTCATCTAATTTATCTTCCCATGGTGGGTTGTTGCCTATTTTCTGGGTTTCCTGTGACTTCTTTATTTTCTCTTGACTTTTTCTAAGAATCCAAATTCTTTTCTTAGTGGTAAGCGGTTTTTCAAAATGTGCCTTACGAACAAATATTCCCTCCTCAGTATCTGCTGAGTATCTTGAGGAATTTGATTGGGATGAAGTTCCCTTATCTTTCGGTGAACTATCTAATTTATGATAGATATCTGAAATTCTTTGCTTACCCATACTGTAAATTAACAGATAGTCAAGATAGAATCACATAATCACAGAATAGCAATTAGGGAAATTAAGTATTTTTAAATACTTAATTGGCTTAAATCAGTGGCTCTTTCAGTTGCTCTGATACCACTTTTTCCTGTCACGGCCCCAGCCACGGGTTGACCCGGTCAGGAGCCGCGGGACAGGAACCCGTGGTATCTATAATGCGACAGCGGAAGATTTTAACAGGATCTATATAAAACTCGAAAATGCCCGATTATTTTATTTTATAATTCGGGATAAACCCCGTAATTTACAATAGAGGAATTTCACTAGTAAATTCCCTGATTTATTAAAACATGTTTATTCATTTTAACTTAGCCACCTCTTCAAGCTTGTTAGTGCTCCGTAACACGTTTTCCTTGATTTACAGCAGGTCGCCTGAAACATGTTTTAAAAATATTTTATCAGCGGGGAAATGCTGGCGAGTCATTCAAGTATGTAAAACGACACATTAGTTATCAATTACAGCATAAGAGCGATTACAATGGCTTTTATCTTATTTTATCTGGCGCCGTGTCACCTGGTGACGATGGTCATACCACTATTGGGTCTTTCCCCAAGTAGTGACGGTTATCACTGTTAGGATTTATTAGCCTAACCCGTGGGAAATTAGTAATGTGCACAATACCCCACTAGCCAGTGATTAAAGATAACCACGACTTACTCCCTGTAATTATAACATTTGAAAATGGAGTATTGTAGAATACTTTTGATAAAAAGAGAATGACTCACATTGCAAGTTTATACGGGCAGAGTTTAGCCTATTGATTAGCCTTGTAACCTAAATTTAAATAACATGCACACGGACTAGGTCAGTAACTAATATAGCATTTATGATAAATCACGAGATTAAACCCTCACAACGAATGACAAAGTGCGATACTTAAACTTCCATCGAATTCACGACGAATGACAAAGCATAACCCTAATGTGGGCAGCACTTAAACATCCATTGGATAGTTTCAATCGATCGGACATTGAATCGTAGCAGCGATCGAGTTAATACCCTGTATCGTAGCAGCGCCTCACTATATTTATTGTAATTTCGACTTTAGAGCAGCCAAACTTCGTTTTTGAAAGTTGGTTTTGACACCAGAGAACTGCTCCTGATCAACTCTATTTATAGGTGAATTTTAGGCCTGTCGTGGCCCGCGTGAACCCTCAGCCAACCTTTATGTGGCCCGCATGGCCACCTAGTCTACGTGTAGGCTTGCTGGGTCACGAGTAGGTGTGCCACGTGGACGACACGTGGATCCGGAACACTTATCCGGTCAACCCATCTTTGACGCGACTCGCGTGAGGGTATGCCTATCCTTTACGCGACCCGTCTAAAGACCATGAACTTTGATTTCTTGATTTTTCATGCACAGTATGGTTTCAGGGGTCCGGGTTTTTACTTGTGGGTCGGTTTAGGACATTTTTGAGAGTCCTTACATTAGTTAAATATAAACTTGGACGAAAATAATCCTCCAAGTAAGTATTCTCAAAAAAGATCCAAATTGAGAAACAGAATGATCACATTGATGAATGTGATTGTATAAATGGTTATAAAAAGGAACATTGTAAATATTCAAGGATAAAACGGGTAAAACTGGTAATTGTTAATTGACAATTAAATAAAGTTTTACCAAATAAAATAAATCAAAAGGTTACTTACATGGGACGTGATGTGGTAATTATAATAAGGTTATGTGTACCATGTGTTGATCGCTTACTCTGGCCAAGTAAGTAGTGAACACATGGTACCATGAGCTTATTATAATAAGCGCAGTTATGTCCGATGTGGTAAGGTTGAGACAAATGATAAGTTAAAAGAACCTTGGGGTCAAGAAATTTTATGGGCATACTCGTATGAATGGTTTTCGAGGGAACCATAAAAACGAAGTATGGCGCACATAGAAATAAATGACCCAAGGGAATTCGTGAAATAAGTCATAGTGGACGAAAGGGCCATGGTTAAAAAAAAGGGGCATGTAAAACCAAAAGATAAATGACCCGCGAGGTCATAAAAACAAAGGTATTGCCCGTACAACAAGACGATCGAAGTCATTTACTTTGGTCGCAGTAAAGAAAGGATGATGATGATAATTATCATTCAGAAATTTTAAGACCATTAAGCATGGTTACATAAGGAATAGAGGTTTGGTTAAATAAGCGATGGATTTCGCTAAGACAACCAAACAAGTCAAAATGAAGTTTTGATGCACATCTAAAGGGTTGCATTAATAATGACTTCGGTAAAAATCACCCGGTTGATGGGTCGGAAAATAAACACATGCGTAAACCGAGAGACGGGAACGCGTATTTAAAGTCAAAGGACTCGGATTCTGAGTTATGACTAAGGACTATAAAATTTCGTAAATAGAAATTTTGAGTAAATATGTTCAACTATTTTGAGGTTGAACGGGGTAAATACAAAATAAAGTTTGATTGTTTATAAGTGATGGATTTCAGATTAAAAAGTCAAACAGGTTAAATACAAAGTAATGCCGGATGGCATAAGAAAATGATTTTAGATATGGACTATAGTCACATTTAACGGATTTCAAATGTGAAAACAAATGATTTCCAAACATAAAAAGAATGATCTGCAGGATCATCAGAACCTTTGGGTTATAAACAGTTTAAAGGTCTACAGGACCAGAATGATCGTAGGGGTCATAAATCAAAAGAAATGAATTATAAAAGACCTTGCCTTGACAAGGTAAAAGCCTAAAGAAATAGCCCACAAGGCTAAGTGATATAACCTACGGGTTACTTAGACAAAGGGAGGGAACCAGTTGAGAATCCCCTGTATAAGAATAAATTCTTAATTGTCAATATCCTAATATGGTTAATTGACAAAAGTTAAAGAAAATATGCTAAACTAAAACTTCAGTTTTAGTGAGAAATAACGTTTTATAAACATAAATTCTGATATGAATTTAAATGGTAAGTATTAAAGATATAGGTCTTGACACTGACAGGTGCAAGACGATATCTTCGAAAAGAAATATTTTCGATAAAGAAAGGTTGATATAAAATTTAACATGACGTGACACGATCACGGTCAAGAAATGTAATGTGAAATGTAACCACATTGTAACCCGAGTGATGGGTATAAAGTAACTGGACTAATAAGTCTAGTTAGTAAGACCGGTTAAGGTCAAGATTCAAATTAAGAATTTGTTTAATACGCTATTTACCTTGAGAATAGCGTGGAATAAACAAAACCAATAGAATTACAGGATCAAGTGGCCAAATTGGCAACTCGGTCAAGTAAATGACAAAAGTATATAGAAATACAAGATATAAAGTAACGGCCCATGAGGCCTCACTAAACGAAAAATATTGGTCACCTATGTTTAGGGATCATAAGGCTATAGGTCCACAAACAATGAAGTTTGTTTGTCAAAAGTGAAAGATTTCACTAAAACATTCAAACGGATTAAATTAGAGGATTCATGATGAATTCGATAGTCTAATAGCGATGGATTTCGCTAAATTAACGAAATTGGTCGAAATAACGAGATTACGTTATTTGAAAGTTGCATTATGTAGTGTGACGTACATATATGCTTAGTAACCAAAAAAATATTACCACACTTTTCTGGCAATACTAACAATTGGTTAAAGTATGAGCAATACTTAAAAGATTACTCAGGTCAAATGCATTGAGTTTAAACTCAATGAATTATCTAGGAAAAGGTTTCGAGGACGAAACCTCTTTAAGGGGGGTAGACTTGTAACACCCCGAAACCGGGTTTGTTAATCAAACCATATTAATACTAAAAGACGGGTAAATTACCGTAATGGTAAGAGTAACCCGGTGAATATTAGGATTTTAAGTAAATAAGCCTAATATTAAATAAAAGCTGAAAGAAAGCTTTTAAGAAAATAAAGTTTATAGAGGCCCGAGTTAACGGGACTTAAAATAAACAGAGTCATAAATTCCTAGAACCCACTAATTTAACTAGGAATGTTTAACCTAGTTAATGAGTGGAAATAATGTTAGAAATATGTAGGTTGTAGCCTACTTAATAACTAATCAAACAAGAGGGGCCAAATCTGGATAGACTTGAAAGTTAACTAATAAAAGGGTTTTAAAAACAAAACACACACAAAGTGTGTGCTCTGTTCGTCGACCAGGAGATTCCCCAGGAACCAAAACCCTAACCTCATTCAAAATCATCAAATTGAAGGCTTAAAAGAAGCTCAAATTCACAATTGAACGTGAATTAATGATCACCCGAGCTAGGGGATCATAAGGTATGTAAAATTTTGATGATTAGTGAATTTGCGAAATTTGATAAATCTCATAATCTGCGAATTAGGGATGAATTATAGAAGCTATGGCTGAATTAATGATGTATATGTGCTTAGGAATCAAACCCTAAGTGAAATTTATACATATAAAGCTATAATTTGCATGATTATATGAATTACCACACTAGGATAAGTGGGTTTTAATCATATGATGAAAATGATGATATAATTATGATTAGAATCATCATATAAGATAGTAATAAGGAAATACTTGAACAAATTGTATGTTTGAGTCTATAATCATACATACTATGAAATAAGTTTAGTATGATATGATAAAATTGATGATGGGTTTATGTTAAATGATGTTTAATATCATTGCGTATTAATTCGGCGAATTATGATGATAAGAACTTAGTTAATAAGTGATTAAAACGGTAAGATAAAGATGATGCTTACCGGGTAATTGATCAAGTAATTAAACTAGTAGTTAAGCTACTTCGTGTAATTTATTTGTGTTAATAGGCAGTTTGATTTTTAAAATCAAAATGACCTTTTATATGATCGAATGATAATTTTGACATAAGGGTAGTAGGATGGGATAGTCGTGAATGATTATGACTAGTCTAACCATCTTACAACTTATGATGATAGTTTGACGCTTGACGAGCTAGGTGAAAGCTTGGGAAGGAAGCGGGTCAAACGAATCAGCAATGAATGAAAAACATAATTTGGATGCTAGGTAAGTACAACTTACACTCTTTGTATTAAATACCTATTGGCTTTATAGGTTACTAATAATATAAAGTCTTGTTTGAATTATGATGTTTCGACACGACATGTGCGGTTCCGAACAAAAGACAATGATAATGAACCATGTCTAATAGTTAAAAAGAGCTAATATGGTTATTTAGTCATGAAATGACTAAAAGATAACGATTTTTGAATGATTACCTTATAAGGTAAACCAATACAAATAATAAGGGTAAAACGGTAATTCAGCCACTCGTTGACGATAACCGTTAGTTTTGAAAGACACTTTATGACATAAGATATAAAGGGGTCAAAATAATCAAGAAATGGGTTATAAGTAAATTGACCGTACGGTGTAAACCGGTGCAAGTCATCTAGACAAGATGATAATAAATCCATCTCGCCAAGGTCTACGGTCATTTAGACCAAACGGGTCAAAAGGTGAAATTTTCACCCTTTGACTATATCGGCTAATGGTTTGTCGAGTTGTATGATTATAGGAATAAATACCGATTTGATATTTACGTCGCTATTACTTAGCGGCTATTAATGCAAGGTATTGAAACGGGTCAATATATTGATCTGAATCAGGTATGTATAATGATTCAGCTCATCGTTTAGAACTTGAAGTTCTATAAGAGTTAGACAAGGTCAAAATGAATATTCGGTTATCTTTTAGGTAAACCGAATAATTTGAGTTATAAACATGGTGTTTTAGAAACATAATGGTTTCTAAACAAAATCATAGTTAAAAGGGTCGGATTTTAGGTCAAACAAGTATTTAAAAAGTCCTTCGTCGTAAAAAAAGGACTAAAATTGACCAAAACACCCTTGTAAGATAAATTGAGCTAACGACCCTTAAAGGTTGTTTGGAAATGAGTTTTACAAGCAAATAGATACTTAGAATAAGTACAAAAAGCGAAAGAAGTAATTCTTTGGTCAAATGACCCTATATGAGTCTTTGCCGTAAAATGATAATTCGAGGAGTAAAACTCGTAATAAATATATCTCCACATTAAATCCTCCACACATATGGTTGTGGTGGAAGATCATTTGATAAATAATGTGGAAATAAGATGCTAGAAATAAACGAGCATGAATTATGCGGAAAAGTGCTTAAATACCCTTAACGGGTCAAAATAAGCATTTAAGTAAAAACGGGTTTAAGAATATACATAAACTCGTGAATTGTACCTAATATGATAGACAACATTGAAATTATAAGGTTCATGTGAAATTGGGATCAAACAAACATGTTTGTTTGATAAACGCATGAACGAGTCAAAACTTTGTAAAAAGGTATTAAGCCGAAGGCTTAAAAGTATAAAATTTTGTTAATCCGAATGTTGGATTTTAACTCCATGTGATGGAGAATTAAATTACATTCACGTAGGAAAAAGAATCATGTAAAACGGATTAAAAACGAGAGAGTTATGCTCGTTTCCGTGAAATCGGGTTATGCTGGGAATATGCAGCAACAGCTGCAAACTGTCTGCCCATTTCAGAGCGTCGCGCCACGCGACGACATGGCCAAAGGGCCGTCGCACGACGCGACGGGGTCAAGTATTGGCGAAAATCATTTAAGTTTATCGTTTTGTATTCCGGACTTGTTTTAACTCGTTTTAAACGCTATATGACTAACTCATTTCATGTTTTATGAAATGTAGGTACTAATCGGGTTACCGAAAGACGATCAAGCTCAGCGGGGAACCGAACACATAAAGAACAAAGCTTCCGCGAATAGTTTCGTCGTCACGTTTTAAACGGCGAATTAAATTATAAAATGTTAGAGTTAATTACACAAATGGGTCCTGTGGTTTATACCTAATTTCGCCTTTGGGTACTAACTTTTTTTTTGTAACAGGTTTAGGTTCTATGGTTTCAATTTTGTAACACCTTTGGGTACTAACACCAAAATTAGTTAATTAATGACTAAAATACCCTTGCATTTTTTTAAGTTTATCAATGTAACACATTTGGGTAGTAACACCTAATTTTATTTAAGTTTAAATCAATTTTACAAAATATTTTTTTTTTTATTTTCATCTTTTTATTATATCTCTTAATTAACATAAAGTCTATTTATTTTTTTATTTTCATATTTTTATTAAATTTCTTATTTAACATAAAATCTACTTGTTACACCAGTATTTTTTTAAATAGATTTTTTAAATAAAATCTACTAGCTATATAGTTTTATGTAAATTATATTTCTTACTCGTTTTAAATAATTTAAACCTTACTCGTTTTCAATTTTAGATATATATGATTGATAATAATAATAAAAATAAATATCTTTCATGTAAAAAAAATTTAAGGCATTTTAATTCGTTTTTTTTATTCATTTACATTTTACTATTTTAGAAAGATATTTAATTTACATAAAACTATATAGCTAGGTATTTTAGATAAAACTATATAGGTATTTTAGATAAAAATAAAAAATTTAAGCCTTTTTTTAACTAGTTTTTTTTTTGTAAAAAAAGATATTTAATTTACATAAAACTATATAGCTAGTAGATTTTACTGGTGCAACTAGTAGATTTTATGTAAATTAAATATCTTTCTAAAATAGTAAAATGTAAATGAATAAAAAAAACGAGTTAAAAATGCCTTAAATTTTTTTACATGAAAGATATTTATTTTTATTATTATTATCAATCATATATATCTAAAATTGAAAACGAGAAAGGTTTAAATTATTTAAAACGAGTAAGAAATTTAATTTACATAAAACTATATAGCTAGTAGATTTTATTTAAAAAATCTATTTAAAAAAAATACTGGTGTAACAAGTAGATTTTATGTTAAATAAGAAATTTAATAAAAATATGAAAATAAAAAAATAAATAGACTTTATGTTAATTAAGAGATATAATAAAAAGATGAAAATAAAAAAAATAAATATATTTTGTAAAATTGATTTAAACTTAAATAAAATTAGGTGTTAGTACCCAAATGTGTTACATTGATAAACTTAAAAAAATGCAAGGGTATTTTAGTCATTAATTAACTAATTTTGGTGTTAGTACCCAAAGGTGTTACAAAATTGAAACCAGAGAACCTAAACCTGTTACAAAAAAAAGTTAGTACCCAAAGGCGAAATTAGGTATAAACCACAGGACCCATTTGTGTAATTAACTCAAAATGTTAAAATGTTTTAATAAACTCGCATTTTTAAGTGTATGTTTAATCTTAAATACACGGTTATAATCGAAAATTATTTGATAATTGTATAAAAAGGACTAAGGGTCTTACAATTTTAGCGTACTTTAGAGCATTATAGCGTATTTTAAGGTATTTTAACATATTTTCATGTATCTTAGGGTATTTTAAGGCATTTTAGCGTATTTAATTGTATCTTAACGTATTTTACCATATTTTCGAACATTTTAAGGTATTTTAGCGCATTTTCAAATATTTTACCGTATTTTCGTATTACAAATTAATCAATATAATGCATTGTTTTGGCAATAAACAAATGGAATACATTATACAAATAAATTATTCTTTAAATTACAAATCAGTAAATAACGAGCAATGTAGGGTCAATGATAGTCTTCGTTAGCATATCATACCACGCTATCCATTCCATGTAGTTTTCCGTCCAATGTAAAGCTTCTGAGCGCGCGCGTCTACTCCACGTAAGGTTCGGTGGCGGCATTGGATAGTCCCCTTCAAGTCTGACGTGGATGAAATGACTACCATTAACAAATAACAGTGATACGAACTGATGGGGGGCACGTGCGTACTCTGGATCATATAAGGGAAATACAGTAGAACAACCTTGGATGTCTAATATGTGAACAATCACACTATACCTATTGGCAAGAAGGAGTGCTGCTTGAGGCATCTCCATCCAATGTTCCCTGGGTGCCATTCCAACCCCGGTAAAATCAATTTTCTGTATTGTTGGTCGTAGTCCCCTGGTAATTCACTATCGAAGACGTACTTCCACATTTCTTTGTTCGGACCCGTCAGCTTTTCAAGTGGTTGGTTTCGAATATACCCAAAGTAGTCTTGTTCAAACCCTAAACCCACAGCCGACGCCCGAAACCCACAATGTCCATCCGGCCTGACATCTTTTATTCTTGAAATGTAGGGGTGGAACACTTTTGGAATTTGTTTTTTTGTATCTGTGCGCATATTCAAGCATTCCCTCATCAGTGATTAACGGAAAGCCATTTTCCTTGCCAGGCTCTTCTTCACGTGAAGATGTTGAATGACCGCGTCGATTTAACGACCTTTGAGACTTTAGAGACATTGCAGACGTAGACGGTATTAGGGAATCTTGCGATGGTACATAAGAGCTATGTCGAGGAGGGTCACACCTACTTTGTTGCCTGGGAGGCCCAACTGAGCTATCTCTAGCAGGTTGTTCTTTTCTTTGTTGTTGGACCTTGGAAGTTGGCCGCCCGCGAGTGTTTTCTTATACGACAAGCGGTTTTTTGTCGCTCATATATGGGCTTACCACCGCCATGATCTTCGATAAGACGCTTTTCCTCACTTGCGGGGGTTGGGTAGACAATTTTTGTTTCACATATTCTAATTGTTTGTCTATATCAACATCTTCCTCATCAAAATTTGATGGGTTCAGGTCAAGTTTTCTCCAGAAAATGTCTATATCTTCGAGCTGAATGACGCAGTCTGCAAAACAAAAAAAGGAGCATTAGACAATCATATTAAATTAAGACAACAATTTTGAATGTATTTTTTCTTTACAATTAATTAATTTTATAAAAATATAACATTTTTAATTAATTTTTATCCTATTTACAAAATATAACAATTTTGAATGTATTTTTTCTTTACAATTTTTTATTATTGTGCAAATCATTATTGTTTTTTATTGCGAGGAACGTGCGAATTGTGCATCGGTTTTGAAATGAACGAGTTAACAAGTATTAAAACACATAGAAATTGAGATAACGTAAAAGAGAGGCTTGATAAAACATCGGATTGTTTCGGGTTTAGAAACTTCGACTATTCCAAAGTGAATCGAAAGTCCTTTCAAATTAGGGAAACATGCTTTGGCCTATAGGTAAAATACTCTCGTCGAGAAGCAATTAACGGTACTTTACCCTTCCAGTTACTACACATCCCTAATCGATTGAAAAATTGAAACTTTGGCGGGATTGAAAATCGAGAAACGGGACTAGTCGACAAGATACGAGTTTCACCCCTAACTTGAAGATTTCGTACCATAAGTGTGGTTGGTATTCGTCGGGTCAAGAAAGTTAATTCCGACACTTTGACGAGGGTCCACTAGAGTTTGAATTGGAAACTTACCGTCAAGATGTAGATCTCACTCCAAACTTGATGGCGTAATTTCGTGCAAAATTGAATAAGCGTATTGAGAGTCATTCACCAAATTATGGGTTTCATGCCTATTTTGGTGAAATCATCTCGTTTGTATAATACGAGTGTCTTCAACTCTTCAACGAATATTTTAAAAAATATAACAGGTTTAATTAATTTTATAAAAATATTTCATATAACATTTATTAATTAATTTTTATCCTATATGAAAAATATAACAATTTTAATGTATTTTGTATTAACAATTTTATAATAATTTTTTAACAGAAAAAAATATAACATTTAACAAAAATATATATCGTTCGTACCTGATCAGTTTTGTACGAAACTTCAGGGTAAGCGGGTGTCTCGTCACCCAATGACTCTTGCACGGGTGGCTCGTTACCCAATGACTCTTGCATGGGTGGATCATCACCCAATGATTCTTGCACGCAAGAAGGCTGACCAACGTCTTCTTGTACTCCCGATGCACCGCTAACGAAAACATTATTGCCATATTCTTCCTGTCCATACGAGGGAACATAACCCGGTTCATAATACGGAGACCCATAACCTTGATCAAGGCTACACACGTTCAAATCTGGTAACAACGGTTGGCGGGGCATAGCAGACTAAAAAAAACCAACGGGTAAAAGGTAATGGTACGTTTAACGCCGAATATAAAAAAGTAAATATATATACTTACCTCGTTGAGGTCTGGCAACAACGATTCATTATGATGGGGACGATAGCCGGACACGACCTCGTGCGCGTGATCATCATTTCCACTCCAATCGTAAGAATCAGGGACATTAGACCCCGCCTAATACAAACGGTGTGCTAAGTATTTCATAAAAAAAAAAAAGGAATAAGTTAAAAAAATGATATACCACACTGCTATCCGAAATAAACATTCTCGTGTTTGCGTCAGACGGCTCACCGAAAACATAGTTGTACCACGACATGTTTGTTAGTGAATGTGAATATATAACGAAGATGATATATATATCGTCTTCTTCTTCGTTTAAATAGGGGAGGAAGAATTCAAATTCAGAATTGAATAAGAATCGTATAGCCCTATACGATGCGTATTACTTTAACCCCGTGAGACAGTGTCAGCCTTTGACTGACAAAGAATTAATTAACCAACTCAATACGCATCGTATAGGCCTATACGATGCGTATTGAGGGTGTCAACTTAATAAGCCAATGTGTGCCAATAATACGACCCTAAATATATAAGATAACGAGTTAAATGCCCGGATAGTCCCTGTGGTTTGTCTTTTTTTATCTTTAGTCCCTAACTTTTTAAAATTACAGCTATAGTTCTCAACTTTTCAATTTTCGTTCCCGAATAGTCCCTGGGTCTAACATCAGTTAGTTTTCAAAGTTAAAATGATGTGAAATGACATAAATACCCTTCTCTTAAAACATTAAAAGAAATTTATTATTTATTTATTTAATCAAGTGGGCCCCACCATCCTTATCTTCGTCAACCCACCTCATCCCACCCCACGCACTTCATCTTCCCCACTCCTCACCATCACCACCACCATCTCCACCTTTCACCACCACCATCCACCTAAAAGTATCTCAGATGGTTTCACAACATTGTAGTATAAACATTTATTATTTATTTATTTAATCAAGAAATCATGTATTACTCTTGGCAGCTACTGCTTTTAGGCTTGCCAAAAAAACGTGAGAAAGCAAAAGTAGCATTTGTGAAAGCTTCAAAAGGACAAGAAATGCTCGCCTCATATCCTTTTTAAACTGATCATGTCTTTCTGTTAGATAATCATTTGTGTTTACAACTGTTTAGACTTGACAAAAAGTCAAACCATGGGATGCTGCTAAGCATATGGAGTCTGCTGCTGCGTTAGCTGTTGAATTAGGCATCTGGAGTGAAGTTGCTGACTTTTACAGAAGGTCGTCTGAGCTGTACAATGAATGCGGCAGGTCACAACCTGCGTTTGATGCGCTTGCAAAAGGTGCCCGATAGGCATTTATTTTTCCCTACTAACTGTAAATAAAACGCTTTATATCACACTTGAATTCGTTTTGAATATCTTGCAGCATCAGATGTGATATTATTTAGTTTAGTAAAATGTGATATTATTTAGTTTAGTCAATTGTAACAATCCTGAGGTGGATGGTAGTGATGAAAGGTGGAGATGGTGGTGGTGATGGTGAGGAGTGGGGAATATGAAGTGGGGTGGGGTGGGGTGACGAAGATAAGGATGGTGGACCCCACTTGATTAAATAAATAAATAATAAATTTCTTTTAATGTTTTAAGGAAAGGGTATTTATGTCATTTCACATCCTCTTAACTGAGAAAACTATCTGATGTTAGGCCCAGGGACTATCCGGTAACGAAAATTGAAAAGTTTGGGACTTCAGCTGTAATTTTAAAAGTTAAGGACTAAATGTGAAAAAATGGCTAAGCACAGAAACTATCCGGTCATTTAACTCTAAGATAAAAAACCATAGTAAAAACCAGAAGTTCAACCAACATGTATAAGCTTTTATCAATATGCGAAAATCAAATTAATTATTAGAAGGGTAAATTACACTTTTCGTCTTTTATGTTTGTAGCGGTTTGAAATGTATAGCCTTTAACTTCAATAATTACAGTCACAGTCCTTTATTTGTAAAACTCGTTACATCATACGCCCTTTAGCACTAGCCAGGTTAAAATTTTCAATGAAGTATGATATGTGCTCTGCACATGAGGGTAATTTTGTAAATTTACCCATTTATTTAAAACTACCTTTATAACAAAAGAAAAAAAAAAACAAGATAATAATATTACGGGGAATTGGTCTGTAATAATCCCAATTAGACATCATTGACCATTGTTAGTCTAACCTTTGAATATTCCCCATGCTAGTCCCACCTTTCACCTATTTTCCCTCCACCGGTCCTCAGTTAAAAAAACTTAACTCCGTTAAGTTTTTTTCCGATTTACAAACTGACGTATTAGAGCTTTTGATTAGAACGAGGATACAAGTCTATTGATGTAAAACTTACCTCGAAACAATGCTCCAAACGACTTGATTTTTGTTAATTGGAAGTTTAAACACCCGAATTGAAACACCGTTTTCATAGTTTGGAGCGCAATTTCAAGGTAAGTTATACATCATTCGACTCGTATCCTCGTTCTGATCAAAAGTCCTAAAACGTCAGTTTGTAATTCAGAAAAAAACTTAACGGATAACTGAGGACCGGTGGATGAAAAATAAGTGAAAAGTGGGACTGGCATGGGAAATATTCAAAGGTGTGACTGGCAGTGGCCAATTACGTCTAGTTGGGATTATTACAAGCCAATTCCCCTTATATATGTATCCAGGTTAAATTAGTAATTCTACAAAAAAAATATTTTATATATACAATTAAAAGCATGACACACATAAATGAACGTCATAAGTATGTGTCATAAATGTGTGACGTAAACGCGTGTAAAAAAAGAGTGTTATAAACGCGCGTGTCATAAATGCGTATCATAAGAAGATCACAAAAACGCATGTCATGTTATTTTTATGATTTGTCCATCAATGTCACTTTTTATCGTATCAAGAAAAATGTTTTTCTACTAGTTGATTGTACATCTTGTTAATTTTAAATTTAGGGGGTGTTTGGTATTGCTTATTTTAGTGATTTATTAGCTCATCGGCTTTTTAAAAAGTTAAAAGGTGTTTAGCATGAAATTATTATGTGAGGGGAAAAGTCATAAGTTGTTTTGAAAAGTTAAGCCAAACATGGCCTTAGTAATTAGGTTTCAAAGCACACTTTGTTGAGAGAGCAAGAGAGAAAAAGAATGGACAAAATCAGAGAGAAGTATCCATAGAAAAAAGACAACATGAAAAAGAATGGCAAGTTTGGGGAAGACGTTTTAGAAAAGTAGCAAATTGATTCTTATTTCATCTTGTGAATTTCTATACTAAATACATATAAAGAAAGGTAGCACCTTCTATAAGAAAACGCTTCAGACCGCATTAAGAGACACATCCTAATTTGACAAAAGTTGCTTATATAAGTATATTCATACGCCCCGCTAGCGGTATGCGCATATAATGTATATATGTGTGAGCCGGGTGGGGGGGGGGGGGGGGGGGATTTACTGAGTATGATGATAAAGTATATTCATTTTCATAATATAGACGGGATTGAATTGTATCATAATACGCTGCTTGCAGGTTGCATTATACCAGTTATGGGGCATGGGATCATTGCGATACACGCTGTCATTCGGTAAAGTTGTTGGATGTTTTCTTGTTTTTGTTTCAGCTTGTTGTACCATGTATTTTGGACCAGAAAAAGAAATGGAGTAAGATGTGCCTGGCCTCTTCATGTTTTCAGGCATGCACCCATTTCTGTTTTTGCATTCCAACATGTAATTTTGAAATTGTTTATAATTTTAAATATTATAGTTTTCAACAAACAAAATATCATTCACATACTTGTAAGCTATTAGTTATACTGTTGTCATTTATATTGGTAAATTGGTAAATTCGTTATTAGAGAATTGTATTATTTGATATTATTGTTCACATGTAATATATGACTTGAATAAAAAAAACATATATTTAAAAAAGAATCGACACAGTGACTGGTTGGAGCTGGATACAAACGGAGTACAAGATCAGTTTCTTGTTTGGATTGAAGATTACGAACTGAATCAGCTTGACTTTTATTGTTGTGAGCTCGAGCCAGCATTAATGGCTTGACTTAACTCGGTCGTGGAACACGCCTGCAACATGCTAACCTAAGTGTGCAGTGAAAACATAATAACATTTGCCTCAGAGTAGACGAAATGTCCAAGCGAAAGTACTGATTAACATTGTCCGCAAGTACAATGATTTGTGTGTCTTCCTTGGACATACCATGTTGTTCAGGAATCTTTGTACATCTTACGAATGAGTTGGCTAGTCTGAAATGAGACGCACAACTTTATTAATGCAAAAGGATATTGCATCTAAGAAGCTAAATATATTTATCAACTCATTGACGCAAAACATGAGCGTAAATGAGTCAAGTTGCTCCTCGGCTACTTGAGATCTACAGTTCTACTCCACAAAAGTTTGAATTAGAGGTACACAAACGGGTTTTTATAATACCCAGGTACGGATGTCACCCAGTATTGGTTTTCTGGGTATTGCCAATACCCGGACTTGGGTTTGGGTCCGGGCCCTCTGTACCCAGGTTCGGGTTTTCTATACCCGGGTATTAAAATACCCTATTTCCGGGTTCGGTATGGTTCGGTTTCGGGTATAGGTCGGGTTTTAACTTGTTTTTTTTTTTTTTTTTTTTTTTTTTTTTTTTTTTTTTTGCATAAAACATTGGAACAGAAACCTTTATTTCATAAAACATAGACATAGACTTAAAACACACAAATAACGAACATAGATTTTAAGAGCGTTTTTTTTTTTTTTTTTTTTTGTGATTTTCAGTGTATTTCAAATGAAAAGGCAAATGCTGCTGCTGCTGCTTCTTTTTTTTTCTTCGAGTAAGATATGTTTTGAATTCACAAGTTAATGCTAATTAAATGTATTTTTAATGGTTTCTTTTCTTGTGCTTCTGCCAACATAAATTATATTAATTAGGGTATCCAAAGTTTTTTTTGAATGGCTAAATCTTACTCACCTTTATTACTTCTAAAATTCTCTTTTTTACTTTTTACGAGACTTGAACACCCATATCACCACACTAGAAGGGGTGGGGCAATTAGGGTATCCAAATTAGGGGTATTTAGAATTCGATTCGGATTCGAAAAATTTGAAATTCGACCTAGTTCGATTCGATTATCATAAATTCGAAATTCGAATTGGATCAATTCGGATTCGAGTCCAGTAAATCGAATACGAATTTCTAATTTTAAACTCGATTAGAAATTCGAATTCAAATTTATACATATTTATTTATTATATTTTTATATAATACACACATATAACTTTAACTTGGGCTATAATATAAGTTAATCTATAAATTTAATTTAAGTCCTAAAATAGCCCATAATGAATTTACCATATTTTAAACTAGGTTAGAACCCCGTGTATTACACGGGTTGAATAAATGTAATTTTATATATTAAATAATAAAAAGTTATATCTTTATGAACCACGTTTATTTTACGGGTTAAATAAATGTAATTTTATATATCAAATAATAAAAAAAGTTATATCTTTAAAAACCATGTGTATTACACAGATTAAATAAATTTAATTTTGTATACTAAATACTAAAAACGTCGTATCTTTAAAAACCCGTGTATAATCAGGTTGAATAAATCTACCAAATAATAAAAGATTACATCCTTAAAAACTCTGTATATTACACGTGTTGAATATATCTAAAAAAGAGATATCTTTAAAAACCATGTGTATTACACAGATTAAATAAATGTAATTTTTTATATTAAATACTAAAACGTCGTATCTTTAAAAAAAACCTTTGTATTGTCGGGTTGAAAAATCTACCAAATAATAAAAAAAATATATATATCCTTAAAAAACCCCGTGTATTACACGTGTTGAATAAATCTAATTTTACATAGCAAATGATAAAAAGTTATATCTTTATAAACTTTGTGTATTACACGGGTTATATAAATGTAACTTTGAATAGTAAATAATAAAAAAAATATTTTTAAAAACCCCGCGTTTTACACGAGTGGAATAAATGTAATTTTGTATACCAAATAATAAAAAAAAGTTATATTTTTAATAAATTAGGATAACATTTAATATTAATTTATTATTAATTTTGTATACTAAATAATAAAAAAAGTTATATTTTTAATAAATTAGGACTAATTTATTATTTATATATTAAATATAAGATAAGTATGAAAGAGATGTATTTGTTTTAAAAATATAATAAATTAACAATTTAGATTTGAGGACAATATTTTATTAAAGTATGATAAGATTTAATATTATTTTAATATTTATTTAGTTAATATAAGATAAGTATAGATTTAAGTATAAACCTTCAATGAATGACATTTGTCCAAAAGTTGGTTTCTTTTATTATAGTAGATGGATGAATCTGAATCAAAACGAATTTATTCGAATTCGGTTTGAATTCGAATTTTTAATCGAATTCGAATCGAATACGAATTGGCGTTTTAATTAGAATCGAAGTGACCGGTTTTTAACCGAATTCGAATTGAATGCAATTTCAAGAAAAAATAAAAAATTATTCGAAAAAATCGATTCGAGTAATTCATTTGATTCGATGAACACCCCTACCTCAAATTATCGTCACTAGAATACTTTGAGCAACAAATGTGACGGAGAAAAGAATTGCTCTCTTCTTACCCTTCTTAGCTCCTACTTTATTGCACGTTACTACCAGATAGGTTTGTTTGTATCTTAATCGTTAATGAGTATCTAGGACCCGGATTTACGGCGGGACCGTTAAGCTGAAAAAAAAACGTAAAAACGATGGATCACGAACACACGTTACGGGGTGTTAATTGTCACACCCCAACCGATGGCGGAAACATCGGGGCATGGCACTGAGCGAAACAGATTGTCCAGAAGTTTCCATAACAATCATCATTACCAATCAATTTAAAGTAACATGTCCCATACCATGTCTCAAAAGGTATACAAATTATTACAGACAAAATCTAGGCAAATAGTTTTATTCCGACAACTCGGATTTTCAAATAGAGCAATTGTTTATCTGCTTCTAGAGACCCTTGATTTAATTTGTACAGACAACTATTTGTTGGCCTCTAGAGCCTTATTCTAGCTTCGATTTCCTAGCAGATGTGCATCCTAAGCACCTGTCACATACGTTAAAATAAAGTCAATACATATAATGTAAAGGTGAGCATACAAGTTTGATAATAGCATATAGAGTTCGAAATTTGTTTACGCATAACCAGCACGTACACATAGTGAAATGAAGCACGTTAGTTATCGACATAGATCCATCGATACCAATGACTGCGGGTTGACTGCCTGAGGCAGTTCGCAATACATGATTACCACCGTAATCCATGCAAGTAATTGTCCTTAACAACCCCTGCGAACAGGTGCTGAGTCCAAACTATAGTACTATAGTTGCTAAGGCAGGTAGACAGCATTCCATGTGTAAACATAACAAACAAGCATTCATAAGCCACGTATAACATGCATTAACGGTTAGCGTTCAAATAGTATTGAGTAGTGTGTTTGTTGTGATTTGAATATTCGTAACGTATGTAACACCCAAAAGTGCGTAAAGGAAAAAGGGATCGAGTATACTCACAGCGATGGATGGATTGAAGGGAGCGCTAGAGAGTAAGGTTAGCCTGAACAGATTGATAGCATAACGATACGTGACGCGTAAAACGATGCAAAGCGTAAGTGGCTCGGACAGCAGTTCGTTCGGATGGTAATCCGACCGGATGGTCCAGTCGTGTGGATGACAATCCGTTCGGATGGTCATCCGGTCGGACAGGTTGTCCAGTCGGATGACTATTCGAGTGGATTGTTTCTTCCTTTGAGAATGATGTGTTTTGTGTATGATGGCTTGTCCTTTGAAGTTTTCATTGTAGCATTTTGAAAACATTGAAGTATCTCTACCTTTCAAGTCGGTCGATCGGACGGTCAGCCGTGTAGACGACAATCCGCTCGGATGATTTATGTAACACCCCGAAAATATAAATCCTTATATTAAAATTCTAATGAAATAACAAACAAGAATTTACCAACTAGGAACTTAACCTAGTTAAATTCAAGTCTTGAAATAATTCATAACATGGTTAAGATACTTAAACTTAAGGGAAAATCATAGTTGAGGGTTTAAACTTGTCAAAAGTGAAAGATAATTACTAATAATAACAAAACCAAACCAAACACACAAAAACTTGTGTGTCTGGTCGATCAAGAGAAAGGGGGGCGACACAGGGGATTCTCAAACCCTAGCTTCACACCAAAATTTACTAAATTGAAGCCTCAAATCTGTTTCAAATCGAATTCTAAACATGAATTAGTGATCACCTCGTCATAGGGATCAAAAGGTATGTATAATTTTGATATTTTGATTCACCATAAATTCTAGGTTAATGGTGAATAACTGAAATTGAACCTAGAATTGTCATGCATGAATGAATCTTGAAGTAGTATGTTGTTTAGGATTAAACCCTAGATGATAAATTGTGAAAATCATTGCATGTTACTTAAAGAAATTACAATCACCATTGTAGGTGATTTATGATATTGTAAAGACTAGACAAGCATTAGGATTATGAATTTTAATCTAGAGAAAAGCAGAATGGTATGATGAAATTCAGCAATTTGAATGTTTAAATGAGTACAAATTGCTTAATTAAAGTGAAATTAGATGTTAAATTGCAAGTCATGAATTTAGTAATGATTGTAGAAAAATCTGACTCGTTAGGTGTTCGTTGAAATGCCTAACTGAGAATTTAAATGTTAGAATAGGAGGAAAACGCAGAACTAGTCATGACTCATAATGATGCGAATATGGTCATGAAAAGAGTTCTAAACAAGTTGTAAAACTGAATTTTCTAGGCAAAGAGTCCGGATCATCAAGCGGACAAGCCGGAGGGAATTCACGGGAGAAAGGCGTGCTCTAGAGGTACGAAATTACCATTTCGTTATATTATAAATTATTTGTTAGTTTTATGTTGTAGTTTTGAAAACTTGGTAAACAAGATAGACCAATACGTCACGGAAGTGACTTTGCGTCTTAAACAAGTGAAACGGGTCAAAACAATGGATAGAAATTAGATTTTTGAAATACCTTGCTTGATGCCTAAATCTTGGCATCTAAACGGGTCGAACAATTAAGTAAGGCATGATTAATGCCCCGGAATATAATAGATTGTTCTTTGATGATTGGTTAATATATATCATAGAAGAAATACGAGGTTTTAATGCATCAGTATCATAGAAAAAACTGAAATCCGAGAGTTGGGATCTTGGTGTAATGAATAAACAGAACAAAACATGAAATTCCAGGTACTACCGTAAATTACGGTAGAGAACAAATTACGGTAGAGAACAAATGATTTACGGCAGTTCTCTCCTGGTTTACGGTGACCAGATGATTCCAGGACCCACCGTAACTTACGGTGAAACAGAAAAATTTATTTTTTTTATTAAATGTTGGACCTTGTATTTATAACGTTATACAATAATGTCAAAACTAATGTTTAAGGGTTTTGACCATAGGTGATTATGTGGATCTTTCGGGTGGCGATCAAGCGATGAATGAAGAACCGAACACTACATTTTGAAGCTTCCGCTGTGTTTTAAATTTGTAATATTTTTGTAAATGGGTTGTAGTCACGTTTTAAACATCGTTACTAATGTTTTAACTTAGTTATCACTTGACTAAGGTTGATGTTACTTATGTACTTTGTTTATGAAAGTTAGGTTATGTAATCAATATTTTACTCGAAATAGTATAAACTATTATTAAAATCAAGAGTAAATTTAAGGTTGTTACAATTTATCTGGTCGGATGGTGACTCGAGTGGCGAGGTTACTCAGTGAGAACAAATTCACAGCAGGTTGTCACTCGATCGGACAACAGTCCGGTCGGGTGGCATCCTTAGTGCATTGAACATGTTGAAAATTGTTTAAGTCCAAGTATCTCATGATACGAAGAGTAATCCGGTCGGATAGCAATTCGTTCAATACTCAAACTTCAGATAAAGTTGGTTAAGTGTGGGACCCAAGGTGTAAGCCGTTCGGATGACCTAGTCGCTTGGATGGCTTATCCGTTCGGACAGTAGTCCGGTCGGATAGCACTCCGTGCTGGTCATTCCGTTCGTCTTTCACTTGGTCGTTTTGATTGTTTGTCGTTTTGTCGAGACGTTTTGACAACGTGTTAGCCAACAGAACTCTATCTTGACCCAAGTGACCCGATCGACCAGGAATCACCCTAGTTCGACCAGTTAACCGGTTCAAGACGGTTGTTCTTGGTTAATCCGAAATCGGTGGTCTCGTGAGTAGAATCCAAATCTCGAGCTAGCACAACACTGCGAATGAGTAGAAGGCTAGAACAAGGTCCGATTCCATCGGTTTTGAGTATATTGAGTGTAAAAGAGTTGAAAGAAGGTTAGAAACCATATTTCAATCCTTTTTCACCATGATTATGTTCAGATCTACAAGAGATCCTTGTTTATTCGTGTGGAAATCGATTAGATCTAAGTTGTTCTTGGTGGATTGAAGCCAAAACATGAAGTTCTTCAAGAACACATGATGACGTCATCCTAGAACACCTCAAATCTAGCGATTTCACGGTTAAAAGTTAGGATTTAAAAGATAAAAAGGTGTAGGAGTGCGTGTAGATCAAGAAAGTACAAGATTTAGGACGAGATCTTACAAGAATCGAGAGAAATCGAAGAAAAGGTGGGGAGCACGAGCTGTTCGGACGTCAGATGCCAAAAGTAGAAAGTTTGAGAGTGACATGGGGTATTTATAGGGTTACCCAAAGAGGAAATGGTTGGTCGGTCGGATGGCATCTCGCCCGGATGACATGTCCGGTCGGATGGCGACCAGGCACCATGACCAAGTGGCAGCCCGGTCGGATGGCAATCCGGCCGGATGGCACTTGGTTCGGGTGTTTGGCGCGACGATTTTTGCTGTTTTGATTTCGATTGCGAGCGATGCGAGTGCGATAGATTTTCCTAGTAAAATTACTTTTAATCCCAACTATTCATATCTTGCACTATCCCTTCTCCACTAATTATCATAGTTCGATTTCGATTGAGTTCGATTGTGATTCGAGTTTCGATTGTGTTTTCGATTGATTACCACAACATAACATAAATAAACATGCACAACTAACACATAAGGCACACACACACGTATAACAATAACCAAAGTGCGTAATTCGAGTTGCGAGTGCGATTGCGATTCGATTGTCGATTAGATTAGATTGATTAGCGCTTAATTGACTTTATCACATTGTTACTTCCTATAGTTCACAATCGTAAGTCGATTAAATAGCGAATAACACACGTCGATTAGTGTAATTATTGACACTTACTCCACATAATACAACTAAAATAAACACATAAAAGAAATTCACTACAAGTCAAGTTGCGCGAAATCGGTCGTTGACTTTGACCTTGACTTGATGTTGACTTTTGAAAACACGGGGTGTTACAGCCTCCCCTTGTTTAGGGAATTTCGTCCCGAAATTAGGCCGAAGCCGTAACAAATAACTGCGGATACTTCGCCTTCATGTCGCTTTCGAGTTCCCAAGTGAACTCTGCGCCTCGTTTGCCTTCCCATCGGACTTTCACAATACGAATGCGCGAGCGTCTGAGCTGCTTGGTTTGGCGATCCATGATTTCTACAGGCTTCTCCACGAAGTGTAGTGTTTCGTTTACTTGAAGGTCATCGAGGGGTACGATTAGATCATGCTCAGCCAGGCACTTTCGGAGGTTTGACACATGGAAAGTCGGGTGGACGTTACTGAGTTCCTCCGGTAGTTCGAGTCTGTAGGCAACTTTTCCGATCCTTTCCAGAATCTTAAAAGGTCCAACATATCGAGGCGCTAGTTTCCCTTTCTTGCTGAATCTTACCACACCCTTCCAAGGTGATACCTTTAGGAGTACGTAGTCGCCAACGTCAAATTCAAGGGGCTTGCGTCGTCTATCGGCGTAACTTTTCTGTCGACTTCGAGCTTTCAACAAGTTGTCTCGAATTTGGAGGACTTTGTCAGTCGTTTCTTGCAATAGCTCAGGACCGGTTAGTTGCGAGTAACCGATCTCGTGCCACACAATAAGCGATCGACATTTTCTTCCGTATAAAGCGTCGAATGGTGCCATTTGAATGCTGGAATGATAACTGTTGTTATACGAGAATTCGACTAACGACAGGTATTTATCCCAATTACCACCGAAGTCTATGACACACGAACGGAGCATGTCTTCAAGAGTACGAATCGTTCTTTCAGTCTGACCGTCGGTTTGAGGGTGGAAAACGGTACTTAGATTAAGCGATGTACCGAGTGCCGTTTGAAACGTTTCCCACAGTCGCGAGGTAAACCGAGCATCATGATCAGAGATGATGTCGCGAGGCGTCCCATGATTACAAATGATCTCGTCGGTGTAGATTCGGGCTAATCGTTCTACCTTGTAGTCTTCCCGTATTGACAAAAAGTGAGCTGATTTGGGTAAACGCTCAACAACAACCCAAATGCTGTCGTGACCTGATGACGTGTGCGGAAGTTTTGTTATGAAGTCCATAGCTATACTCTCCCACTTCCACATAAGGATCGACGGTTGTTCGAGTAAGCCAGAGGGTCTTTGATGTTCAGCCTTGACTCTTGCACAAGTCAGGCACTTCCCAACGTAAAGAGCAATATCCCTTTTCATGCCAGGCCACCAGTACTTGTAGCGAAGGTCCTGGTATATTTTGTCGGCACCGGGATGAATAGAATACCGGGATTTGTGGGCTTCGTCCATCAAAATCTGTCGCAAATCGGTCCGTTGCACAAGTCAGGCACTTCCCAATGTAAAGAGCAATATCCCTTTTCATGCCAGGCCACCAGTACTTGTAGCGAAGGTCCTGGTACATTTTGTCGGCACCGAGATGAATAAAATACCGGGATTTGTGGGCTTCGTCCATCAAAATCTGTCGCAAATCGGTCCGTTTGGGGATCCAAATTCGGTCCAGAAAGTGGAATATCCCATTTGATTTACTCACAAGCTGGGCTCCGTCGTGATAGATTCTTTCCTTCTTCAGAGTGCGTTCATTAAAACATGCATGCTGGGCTTCGCGGATGAGGGTTTCGAGGTCGTATTGGGCTTGGATATTGCGAGTGCTGAGCAAATAACTCCGTCTGCTGAGAGCGTCGGCAACAACATTTGTTTTGCCTGGGTGATAACGAATCTCACAGTCGTAATCGTTGAGAAGTTCTACCCATCGGCGTTGATGCATATTGAGTTCCTTCTGATTAAAGATATGTTGTAGGCTCCTATGATCGGTGAAGATCGTACACTTGGTACCATACAGGTAGTGTCGCCAAATCTTTAACGCAAAAACAACTGTGCCTAGCTCGAGATCATGGGTTGTATAGTTCTTCTCGTGGATTTTGAGTTGACGAGATGCGTAAGCTATAACCTTGTCCCGCTGCATAAGAACACAACCAAGACCAAGGTTGGAAGCATCACAATAGACAATGAAATCATCGTTTCCGTCGGGCAATGTGAGAACAGGAGCATTGCAAAGCTTGTGCTTGAGGTTTTGAAAGGCTGACTCTTGTTCAGTTCCCCAAACAAAAGGCTTGTCTTTATATGTGAGAGCGGTACTGCGATCTTTGGGAATCCTTTAATAAATCGTCGATAATAGCCCGCTAGTCCGAGAAAAGAACGGACTTCAGACGGGTTCTTAGGTGTAATCTAACTCTTGACTGCTTCAATCTTCGCTGGATCGACGTGAATACCCTGACTATTGACAATGTGACCCAGAAACTGAACTTCCTCCAGCCAAAATTCACACTTGGAAAACTTGGCGTAGAGTTGGTTCCCCTGGAGTAGCTCGAGAACCAAACGTAGATGTTGCACGTGTTCGGCTTTCGATTTGGAATAGATCAAGACATCGTCGATGAATACGATGACGAAACGGTCGAGATATGGTTTACACACGCGATTCATCAGATCCATGAAAACCGCGGGTGTGTTGGTTAAACCAAAGGGCATAACAACGAATTCATAATGGCCGTATCGAGTGCGAAACGCGGTTTTGGGTATATCCTCCTCTTGGATGCGTAGCTGGTGATAGCCTGAGCGTAAATCGATCTTTGAGAAACACGTAGCACCTTGTAGCTGATCAAACAAATCGTCAATGCGAGGTAGGGGATAGCGGTTCTTGTCTACCTTTGTGTTTTGCACTTTGTGTCTACCTTTGTGTTTTACACTTTTTTGCAATTGTCTTTTATGTACTGCGTTTTATGAATCGTGTTTTGTCTTACTATATATTTCCTTCCGTCGCGCGCCGCCACAACGCGCGTCGGGCAAAATACTAGTTTTAATTTAAAAATTATATTGAACAACCTCCTTAACGTGAAGAATATTTGAATTGAATTGATATCTATGTGAGTTGAGCATGTTCTGTTTCACACACAACCCACATTCCACATTACTCTCTCACTCTCTCTCTCTCTCTCTCTCTCTCTAACTTTTGATTTATATTTTCATTTCTGTTTCCACCTTTTTCCATCATTGTGCTTTACTTTCTTCTTCTTCTTCTTCTTCTTCTTCTTCATTCTTCACATTTATCTCTTGAATTCTTATTCTATACGACTGTTAGTTGCACTTGTTCACTGAAGCTTCAACAATGGCGGACATAAGTCATCCCCCGATGGAACAACTCCAGGATTTAGAGTACTGTATCGATTCCAACCCACCATGGCGTATGTATCCCTATCCCTCCTTTCTTTTTCTCTTTAATCTACACAAAACAATATGTTTTCACAGGGTTTTGAGTTTTATATTAGTTGCAGGGTTTTAGCTACCGAAACAGAGCATTCTAATTTGATTTTTCCAAATTGTATTGCAGACTTTTGTTTTTTATTGACAAATTGTGGCCATTGGAATGAGGATTTTTGTGATTTATTTATGAACTATGATTAGGCCTACCTCCATTGATGGGCAAACCTGAAACAGTTGGGATAGAATAATCTACTAATTTACTAGTTTTTAGCTATGAAATAGTAACAAATGTACTTAAAAATGCTAAGGCATCCATAATGGGCATTATAGGGGCGTGTGAGAGGGTTTGATAATGCCCTCAACACCACCCCTGATCTGATCGTCATGAAGAGGGAGGGGCATTTCAAGAATAATGCACAAATTTGAAATAAAAATGGGAAGTAATGAATGAAATGGCATTAACCGTTACACATTTTTTTTGAAAGGGGCGTTATGATGCTGATGTGGCGAAAAATGCCCCTTATGGGGCATTAACCATTACGTATGGTCTAATGAGTATTAACAAACTAACGCCTACTGGGCCGGGTATGAATGTAGCTTTCCAAGTATAGGACTCGGATTACCGATGCTCATCCTCATCCCATTGCCATACCTTCATTGTTCATCTGTGTAAAAGTATTTATTTAAAATAACTAAAAGACTGTATTGGTGAATAATATTTTATGTGTCTGTATCTCAAAACCAAATCATATTAAGTATTTTCATCTTCATACTATAGATAACTAACAAACAAACTTGAAAGAAATGATTAATCAGATTATTAAATATTATAACAGACAATAAACTCGGCTAACAATATTTCATCTCTGAAGTTTATTTATTACCTGCAAACTGATTTGCAGCCGAAACCGTTTTATTAGCATTTCAAAACTACATTCTCATGCTTGGAACAACCGTAATGATCCCATCTCTACTAGTCCCCTACATGGGTGGATCGAATGTAAGCACGTCAAATTTCTCATTCTTGTTTTTATACAGTTTTCATATCATATTATAAAAAGTCATTTTGTTGTATAAATTTCGGCAGAGAGACAAAGCTTGTGTTATACAAACTTTGCTATTTGTATCTGGTCTGAACACACTTCTTCAAACACTATTTGGAACCCGATTGCCTGCTGTTGTTGGAGGCTCATTTGCATATGTTATGCCCATACTTTACATTATAAACGATTCGTCTTTGCAACGAATTACCGACCATCATGATGTATGTGTTTCCTTCTTGTATATTAATTTCAAAAGATTGGAGTTATAATTAAGCGTTTGGGAAATGATGTATGTGTTGAATTGGTTTTTTTTTTTTTTTTTTTTTTTTGCAGAGATTTATACATACAATGAGAGCTATTCAAGGGGCGTTAATCGTTGCTTCTAGCATTCAAATTGTAGCCGGTTATAGCCAGCTTTGGGGCCTCTTTTCACGGTATAGTTATTTATCGTGCTTACAAAATACTCGCCATTTGTTTTAAGGGACCCGAGTTGGACATGAATCCTCCTATTGTATCTTTCTTAACTAACTTTTGTTTTCTAATTTGAGTTTCGTTCTTTTTGTAGTTTTTTTAGCCCTCTCGGTATGGCGCCTGCTATCGGATTGGTTGGTTTGGGTCTCTTTCAACGAGGGTTTCCTATGGTATATGCTCTGATTCTTTCACCTTTGGTCAACCTAATGCTTTGACTTCCATAGATGCAAAAATAGAAGCATACTTTCTTGTAAAGAATTTACCTGTGGCTTGATATAAGCGTGAAAATCGTAACGTTTGACATTGCGTGTGGCTTGATATATTATTACTATTTTTCGTTTATCTTATCCTTTGGTAATGTGTATTCGTTGGTTTTTCTTTATTTTAGGTTGGAAATTGTGTGGAAATCGGGTTACCAATGCTTCTTCTAGTCATTGGAGTGTCACAGGTGAATTTCCTTTTTGGAGGATAACTTTCAAGTTATTGAATTAAGTGATTTCCTTTTCTGCTATGTGACATTTAATAATGTAACATTTTGATCATACTGTAGTATTTAAAGCACACGAAACTACTAAAAGACATTCCCGTTTTTGAGCGGTTTCCTTTGTTGATATGCATCTCAATTATCTGGATCTATTCGATCATACTAACGGCTAGTGGGACCTACCGGAATAGACCCGAGCCAACTCAAACAAGTTGTCGCACAGACAAAGCATATATCATATCCACAGCCCCATGGTTAGTTAGCTACTCATATAAAGCCGAGTAAAATGTCATTTTCGTCCTTGAGGTTTGGCCAGTTTTGCGACTTTCGTCCAAAGGTTTGTTTTTCTGCATCTGGATCCAAAAGGTTTGAAATCTTTCCATTTTCATCCAGCTCGTTAACTCCATCCATTTTTCTTCATTAAGTCAAGGGTATTTTTGACTTTTTTTTAAACTTAAAGGGCAATTCGGTCTTTTTCACTTTATGTACAAGCAATTAAAATACCACTAACCGAATCCGTTAAACCGAATTGCCCTTTAAGTTAACAAAAAAGATGGAAATACCCCTGACTTAATGGAGAAAAATGGACGGAGTTAACGAGCCGGGTGAAAATGGAAAGATTTCAAACCTTTTGGATCCAGATGCGGAAAAACAAACCTTTGGACGAAAGTCGCAAAACCAAGCAAACCTCAGGGATGAATATGACATTTTACTCTATAAAGCCATTAAACATAACATTATCTCTATGCATTTATGAACTTTTACCTTTACAGGTTCATGTTCCCATACCCTTTACAGTGGGGTCCACCTACCTTTTCGGCCGGTCATGCGTTCGCGATGATGTCATCGGTTCTTGTGTCAATGGCTGAGGTACAACAAATGTGATGTTTAATATGTTCTTTTATAGTTGTAACTGTTTAAAACAGATTCTTTCTTGTTGTTGAAACTTGAAAAGATTATTATATGACAGTCAACCGGTGCGTACATGGCTGCTTCGCGGTTGGCAATCGCAACCCCGCCGCCTGCATACGTGCTTAGCAGAGGCATCGGCTGGCATGTTGGTTTGTGTACTTGGTAAATTTAAAAACTTATGTCAAAAAGACGTATATACCCTTGACGGTTACAATGTAGTTTTTTTTGTGATTTGTTTTGGTCAGGGTATAGGTGTACTTCTAGATGGTCTTTACGGAACCGGAACTGGTTCCACTCTGTCAGTGTAAGAACCTTAATGGGACGCACCATTGTAAACTCTTTTATACGTAAAAACTTAACAGGACCCACCATTGTATTTCAGGGAAAACGTCGGTCTTCTTGGATTAACCCGAGTTGGGAGTCGAAGAGTCGTTCAGATTTCTGCCGGTTTCATGATTTTCTTCTCCATTTTAGGTTGGGTTTCATAAGAATCTTGACAATATGTGTATGTAACATATAGAGGTGCACAAATCGGTTAATTTCCCTAACCGGTTCGGTTAACTGGCTTAGTAGGTTATTTTCAATTTTTTGCTTTAGCCGGTTATTACTTTAACTGGTTCGGTTATTCACTTTAACCGGTAATTTCAGGTTACTTAAACGGTTATATCCGGTTACTTAACCGGTTATTGTCATTTTTTTTCTTCATATTTTCAGTTTTTTTCTTGATTAACCGGTACATTGGTTAAAAACGGATTAAAAATAACCGGTTACTATCCTAAGTATTTTTAACCGGTTATTGGTGTACCAATTATTGACAGGTTACGACTTACGGTTAACAAACCAATTTTTTTGCCCACTTTCATGCATGGTACGTAAGTGTGATAGGCAAAACTTCACTTTTCGTCCTTACTTTTAAAAAATTACGATTTTGGTCCCTGTCATGGATGGGCGTTACTTTTTTAAATGACCACTTTACCCCTTTATACAAAACAAAAAATATATGTATATCATGTATTTATATATTTTTTTTCATTTTTTTTCCAGGGAAATTTGGAGCGGTATTTGCATCGATACCCTTTCCCATATTCGCAGCATTGTATTGTGTTCTGTTTGGCCTTGTAGGTATGTGATTAAACCTCTGCAAATTATTTGTAGTGTAACCAGTCTTTATTGTTTCGGTTTTAAAATTCTTTTGTATGAATGGTTGTAGGTGCTGTCGGGTTATCGTTTCTTCAATTCACTAACATGAATTCTATGAGAAACCTCATCATAATCGGGCTTTCCCTTTTTCTTGGAATCTCGATTCCTCAGTATTTTAATGAGTATGTAACTATACAACACGGGCTTGTTCGCACCAATGCTGGTTGGGTGAGTCATGTAACTTTAGACCCTTGTACATAAATGGATCTTGTGACATTTATGGTAAAATAAGTTATTATTCTTTTTGCAGTTTAATGCATTCTTGAATACCGTATTCGCGTCTCCACCGATGGTAGGGTTGATCGTAGCGGTGTTTCTTGACAATACGATAGACGTGGTGGATTCAAAGAAAGATAGAGGGATGCCATGGTGGGTGAAGTTCAGAACATTTAAAGGGGATAACAGGAATGAAGAATTCTATACTTTGCCATTCAATTTAAACAGGTTTTTTCCGCCTACATAGAAAGAGGGATTGATTGAAAAGAGAAGTTAGTTACTAACTACCATTTTGCATTTATTTATGGGTAAAAATGTTGCTTCATTTTGGACTGATTCGGGTTCTTTTGGGGGCGCATAAGTTGAGGACAAAGTTTATTGTGTTGGTCCATTAGATATTTTGTTTAGGAGCAGGGTATAAATATTTGAAATGAATGTAAAGCTTTGGATCATTGATTCATTTTGAGGTTTATAAACTAATAAAAGGAAAATAGATTGTTCTTATATGTTATTTGTAGAATATATATATGCATGTGGACATATGCATATCGTGTGTAGGTTTTGTATTTAAGTTTACTTGGATAACTTTCTGAATCGTGGATGTTTCACTATCAGATTAAAGTATTTCATGAATATACAAAATCAATAAGGATAAGACAGAAAGGTTTTGCGCAAAGAACGATATGTTCTTTCATGTGAAACACAAAGAGTTAATTTTGTATGTTGAACAAACCAAATAAATTTAATTTTATGGGGTCGAACCATCACAATGGTTGGGGTGAAATGTTGCAAACTCATCGTTAAAGAGTACAGGAATTGTTTGCCAATAATGGGAACCTCATTTGCCACAACTACAAATTTTCATTACTAATAAAGTTGTCACTTAGAGGGGAGGGTGCGGTGCGTGATAATATCACGAAACCAAAGTTCAACGCGTGAAAATCAGTTTTTTCCCACCGCCACTCCTCACATCACGCGTGATAGTACCACGGTAAACCCATTTCGTTATTTTTTTAACGGCGTGATGGTTTTTTTTTGTGAGGGTAATTGTTGGTTGGGGGGAAATTGTTGGGTGTGGTGGTGAGTGATGACCACCACCACTAAAAAAAGTTGTGAGTGATAGAAAAATTGTTGATGATGTAACGCTCCGCTTTTTCGTAACTTTCCTTAATTAGAAAACGTGTCTTGTATTTCTATTTTTGGAAGTCTTGTGTTCCTTGTAATCGTATTTCGTTGTATCGTTGTAAATCCGAGACCTTGATCGTAATAAAATTTATTATTTCATACAAGTTATACTTTACATATTCGTGCATGCTTATACGTGCCGCAATACTTGGGTTATACGTTGCCAATCTTGAATGCATACGCGCAACCGATACTCGACATACGGTTGCTCATAGCTTATACGTGCTTGTTGTGGTTAAATTATGTTAATAAAATAATAATAATAATAATAATAATAATAATAATAATAAAAGTATAATATAATAATAACAAACTTAAACATCAACGAAAGTTGATGTTCTTTCAAATGTTACTTTATAAATATGCATATTAATATGTTTAGAAAAAAATAATAATAAAATAAAAAAAGGGGCCTGGTGGCCGTATGTAAACCGCAGCCCATTTTGGGCATATCAACTTTTTGGTCCCTGATTCTTTACATAATCATAGGGCTGTAAACGAACCGAACGTTCAGCGAACAGTTCGTGAACCGTTCAGCGGGAAGTTCGTTTATGTTCGTTCGATAAGCTTAACGAACGAACACGAACAAAATATTTCGTTCGATAAGCTTAACGAACGAACACGAACAAAGGTCTCGTTCGTTCAACTGCGTTCGTGAACGTTCGGTAATATGTTCGTTTATGTTCGTTCGTGTTCGTTCGTTTATGTCCGTTCGTGTTTGGTTTTTTATGTTTATTTTTTTAAAAGTTTTTAATGTTTTATTAATTTTTTACTATCCCCCATATGTATTATTTCCCTCTCTCTGGCCTCTCCCTCTTTGATACCACGCTCCTTCACTCAGCCTATCTGCAATCGATTGAACCCAATATCATCCATCCCTTCAATCTTTAAAGGGTTATATTTAACTACTTTCTTTGTGTACAATGTTTAAAATTAACCGTGTCTTTTTTAATTTTCAAAATTAAAGTTCATTTTTGTTCGTTTGCGTTCGTGGTTAGTGTTCACGAACTGTTCGCGAACAACCAAAATTCCTTAACGAACGAACATGAACACAAACTTCTGTTCGTCATGTGTTCGCGAACAGTTCATGAACATCTAAATTTCCTTAACGAACGAACATGAACATACCCTTGTTCGTGTTCGTTCGGTTCGTTTACAGCCCTACATAATCATATGTTCACATTTCTTTAATACATTAATACATTATACACTAATAAATCAAAAACATCATTTGACAAAAAAAAAAAAAAAAAAAAAAAAAAATAGAGAAAGTGGGAGGATTGTGGCCGGAGACCACTCCCAGCCCATGCACGGCTGGCCAATTTCTTTGGTCCATATATTTTTGCTTCAATCTTCCAACCACTTGCATTTACTACACCCTTAACACTAACCCTAATCCATCCCCTATATAAACCAAGCTTCCTCCAAGCATTTTCACTTTCTAATCACTCTCTAATCACTCTCAACCACTCTAAATTCGCAGCTGTAATCAGGAGTTCTGGCAGATTCGTACCTCTTCACTAAAGTGGGCATAACTTCTTCATTTCTTATCCGTTTTGGTCCATTCTTTTTCCAGAACGCTTGGCTTGACCTTGGCTTCGATTCTAGGGGTGTTTCACAGCAAACAAGTCCCTGGAACTCCGGAAAAAAGGCTTCAAAGTCCACTGTGTAAGTTTGTTTTCATTAATCTTTGTTTAGACATGAGTTTAACTCACTCAAACCTATGTCCTTATGCTTATAACCATTCCTATGGTTAGTTAGGTTTAAAAACAAGGTTGAGACATATAAAATCAGAGGATAATCCCCAAATACTTTCTGTTTTGTTTAGGGTTTTTGACCCACAAGTCATGTTCAAGCTTCAAGCTTGATGAAGGGGTGATTATGGATCAACTTGGGTTATCCAACATAGAATCCCCACATGATTTGATGATTTCTCATAGTATAGTTGTTCTTATTATTGTCTTAATATTGTTCAAGACCCTCCTTGGTTGTTTTTACACCAAGTGTAGTGGTGAACACATAAGAGGTGCCTAAATGGGAGCTTGTTCTTCCTACCTCCTACATGACTTCTATGACACATTTGAGGTACCTAAATGAAGATTTAATCTTCTACCTCATGCTTGAAGTACTTGTACTAAGGACTTATTAATATATACTACCTAACCTAAATAATATCTATGTACATTCGTGTCACGGCCCCCGACCCACCCCGGACGGAATCGGGAGTCGCGAACAGCCCAGTGGTACCGGTGATTATTTTGAAAACGTTGCAGCGGAAATTTCATCAGGACCGTGAGTTAGGAAAAATATCAGAGTTTAGAAAACACCGGATTTTATTTATTAAATATATGGGATAAACCCACGTTTTACAATGGTAGCTTTAATAAAGATAAATTTGATTACATAAAACCATATTTCTTAATTTGATTTAATTTAATAAAATAAGCCACTTCTTGATGCCTTTCAGTGCCGTATCATCTCTTACTCCAATCTACTGTAATTACCTGAAAATGTTTGAAAAAGGTTTTGTCAGCGGGAAATACCGAGTGAATCATTATTTTATAAAAACGACTCATTTATTATAATTTACAGTATTAAGAGAGATTACAATGTTTCCAATATCAAACCAAATACCCACAGTACTTGTCACTCGAACATCCATCGGTAGCCTCTTTGCCCGATGGTGTCTGTGACTATGGTCATATCACTCATTGGCTAACTCGTTGTCCAATAGTGACAGTTATCAAGTAATGTATACAAAACCCCACATACCGGCTGTAACTTGGTGATTACATAAACTTAATTACTGTAATTATAACCTTTGAAAATAACATGCTTTTGTAAATAAATTTGATAAAAAGAGAATGACTCACTTATAATCATGCAGATTCATACAACCAAAGTCTACAGATAAGCCTTGATAGATTGCAAATTTAATTTGAGCAGAGCCTAGCCTACTGATTAGCCTCTTAACCTAAATTTAATAACAGGCACACAATTCTGGGTTAATAATCAATACAGCATTTACGATAACTCACGAGATCAACCCTCACAACGAATGACAAAGTGCTATGCTTAAACATCCATCGAATTAACGACTAATGACAAAGCATCACCCTAATGTGGGCAGCACTTAAACATCCATTGAGTACATTGATCGATCGGACAATGAATCGTAATAGCGATCGATTTAATACCCTGATTGCGGCGTTGATTAGTGATCCGTGTGTGTTAATTGTGATAAACAGAGCATAACTCCGTGTATATTTCGACTTTGTTCGTCGTTCAAGCGCCCAGAATCAAGTCCCAGACTCTGCTATTTATACCCAAAATTTCACATTGCTTGCGCACCGTAAGCCTAAGACCCTTACGGTGCGCAAGGGTCACATTTTCATTATAGGGTGGCCACGTGTGGGTGTAGGCTTGCTGAGTCGATGATTCTTGAAAATTTGATTTTTATAATAAATTATAAGGATAATCGTTGAGTAGGGAATGCCCCCCCTGAGTTTTAGGGGCCCTGATCCTGATTCTGATTGTTCAGAAATTTGTAGGGTTTGCGCAGAATCACTTGGGTGTCTCAATTAGGGTTTCCTATTGGATAAATTAATAAAATAAATAAGATTTAATGAGGGTTGTTACATTCTCCCCACCTTAATAAAAATCTCATCCTCGAGATTTACTGGAATAATTGAGGAATACTTTTTCTTCATCTCAGATTCCAGCTCCCAAGTGTATTTGCGTTATGATATTTCTTTTAGACTTATGTCACCTTTTAGTTAATAAAAATAATATTAGGGTAGATGATACAGAATTTAAGATATCGAATTTTGTGAATACGAGTTGTATCATAAGTAGGATTCAATGGTTCAACTGAATTAGTTCAAGAAATCGATGCCAAACGAATGAGATGGAATGATATGCTTTCCAGAGCAAGCCAAAAGATATATGATCAATAGATATTTAAAATTTTTAGAATTAATAAAATTCTTTGTCAAGAGAAAGCTTACTTTGATTGGGAACTGGGGAAGAGTTGACAGGTTCAAAATGAAGTAAAAGCATGAAAAATGAATTGTTAATTATTAAGTTATGATATGAGAAAATCAAAGTGTTGAGATGAGTGAATTGCAAAGATACCTCAAAAGATAATAGGGTTAGTGTATCATCGTTTAAAGTTCCAAGTTGTTTTAGTTGTGAAACAATGTGATAGTACACTATTAGTAGTAACCATATTTTTCATACTATATACTAAAGATCAAAATATAATAAAAACAAGTTGTTTTGGCATGACCAACTATTATATTATATTTGTAAAGCAAATGTAATATATATTATTTGTTACGTATTTTTACTATCTGTAAATGGTTACCACTTTTAAATAAATTAACTTATATTTACTATGTAATATATATATATATATATATATATATATATATATATATATATACAAAATACCGCAATGAAGTTATTACAAAAATATTTTAGTAATATTATTTTGTAAAAGAAATCACTATTATTTATAATGTTAAATAAAAGTTAAAGGTGTAAAAATATTTATTGTACAAAATATTCGTAAAATATTTTGTAAATATATAACACTTAATGAATCGATTCTATGTGATTACTTATTTATTTTGAAACCATATAACATTGTGAATGTATTTAAAAATGTTGTAAATAAGTGAAAACGGAAATTATTCTTATATATTATAATGTTTTCCTAACCCAACGTAGTTGATGACTACCATATTATTTTTATATGGTCATTTTCTTGCTTAGAGTGTTACGGTACATAATTACCCTAAAACATGTAATACATAATTATTCATATAATTTTATTCGTCTCTCTATTTCTTGTTTTGTTTTATGAAAATATGTCTTCTTCTTACAGTACAAAGTATATATAAAAGAAATATTTTTATATATTTAAAATTTGCTAAATAAGTATAATGACTTAATTTATATATATATTAACTAGTTATTATCATGGTTGGATATTGGTTAGTGCTGCCTTGTTTAAGCATAGGTGGCCAGTCCATGCCTAATTAAGGCTAGGCTATCCAATACCTGCCCCTGATAATAACCCTAGTATTTTAAAATAATAATAACACTATTTAATATTTTATTACTAATAATAAACTAATATTAATTATTAATAATAAATAACTTAAACATAAATTTAAATGAGAGTATACCTCAAATAAAAATATAAAATTCTTCACCTCAATGGTTTAATAAGAATATAGTAATACTATTTTGTAAATTAGATAATCACTTATGTAAATTTTTCATATATAATTAAATTTATATAATGTTTTTCGATTGAAGATTGTTAAAGCAATAATTATCACGAAAGGATCGATTGATGTTGTAAAAATCATTAAGAGATACACTGAAATATGACAAGAATTTGTGTATCATTATCTTAGCACACGATGTTAAGATGGCTTATATAAATAATTAAATCCGTAAACGAGATTAGTGCAAGCTTTAAATTTTGTGAGAATGTCAGTGCAAGGTGATTGTGATTAAAGAAATGATTTAATGAAGTCAAAGACTAAACAAACATATTATAGTTCAAAACAAATGAAGTGCTTGTTGGGACTATTTTGAATATGATAGCTTCTATCCATCATATGGGATCTTGGAATGTAATATGAGTAAAACAAAACAAGTTTTAATAAGAAAGTTCGGACATGGTCACTTATAGAAACTATGTATACCAGAGAAAAATTAAAATTTTCAAGAAATTTATTGACTTGATATCAAAGAGTTATCGTTTTGCAATAATGAGGTTCATAGTGCAAAAAGCGGAATGATATTTGAGTTTGGATAAAATAACGAATCGGAATGAAGTCCTCCAGGGGTCTTTATAAATCAAATGAATCACATGCGCAACAAATAGTGCATGTGTAATGTGTGAATTTACCAAGAAATGAAATAGATCAATATTCGCTACTATGAAAGAAATCCTCATGGTATGATGACTATTAGGGAAAGTAGAAATACGAAAGTCTACTTATGATATGCGGAAATTAGAATTTCAGCAAAAAGAAATATAAGAACTTCTATCTGGAATTTCGTGTGATAACTGTTGTTTAAGTGATATTACCAGGGAATGTCGAATAAAATGAAATAGGGGAATTGCAAAGATATGTGACTCCTTTTGGAGTGATAATAATTATGATTTTGATGAAACTGTGCACCGATGGTTGTGAAATCTTGTTACAACGTACCTCAACGAGATTCATGTCATTTATAGGATCGTGTGGCAAAATGCTTCTTTTTGAGTAGTATTTCTTCTACTGACGAAATTAACATTGATGTCATCATGCCCAATTTATATTTTCCAAAGGTTTTGCCTTGAAAATCATGTGTGATTTAATGTCTGTGAACGTATAATTAAATTTTCATGTGTTTTCTTTGTGTACCAGCACAACTTTACATACTTTTTACTTGTGTTAATAGTTTATGGTAACGCTTAAGAAATTCTCATACTTTTGATGGTATCCCAGCTTAATGGGTTTCTATTGTTATTATTGTCGCTCGAGTTACTAGGCAGATAATCAAACGCAATAATGTTTGATATCGGAAAAGAGATTCCTGATAAAGAAATCTAGACACAGATGCTTGTGCTTTATTCCTATCTGGCTTTTGGAATTTCTTATAGATATATATATCTATATAATCACATATTTCACATGCTGTAATATACATACCCTTTATAAGATCATGTATCAGTCAGATATCTGGTCATAATACTATTTAGGGAAATCTTGTCACTCGTTTGACATATTATATACCTTCTTACCCGGTTCTCGCCGGAGATGTAACTTTAGTATATCCGGACAAACTGGAGAGTCTGCTATATCATACCCAGTCTTGCCGGAGAAAATTTTCTATTTCCCATAAATAGTATCTTTTCAAAAAGTGCCTATCTTATTAGGGCTTTTATTCAGAATTAAGGAAATTTGTATTTCCATAACATATCTTATTATTATATTGATCACTAGACGATTCCCGTGACAGTGTCAATTTACTATTGATCATTCTTTCAACTAGTGACTCAGGTCATATTACTGTTGATTATTCTTTCAACTAGTAATTGTGGTCATATCACTGTTGATCATTCTTTCAACTAGTGATTCTAATCATAACACTGTTGATCATTCTCTCAACTAGTGCTTTTGGTCATGTCATTGTTGATCATTCTCTCAACTAGTGACTCTGGACTTAGTTGTCCCGTGACATTACTTTATCAAATATATTACTTATGGCATACCAAAATCCATCATATTTATTTACACAAGTACTTAGCTTATCGTGAAGCTAATACTAAGGCATCTTTTCTTAAGTTCAAGTCTAAATGCTCTCCTGTGTGCTACTAGTTAACAGCAATCTCCTAACTCTTTTATACAACTTAGGTATTATTGTTACAACACTCAAAGGCTTAAAGCAGTGACTCTGATACCACCTTCTGTCACGGCCCCCGACCCACCCCGGACGGAATCGGGAGTCGCGAACAGCCCAGTGGTACCGGTGATTATTTTGAAAACGTTGCAGCGGAAATTTCATCAGGACCGTGAGTTAGGAAAAATATCAGAGTTTAGAAAACACCGGATTTTATTTATTAAATATATGGGATAAACCCACGTTTTACAATGGTAGCTTTAATAAAGATAAATTTGATTACATAAAACCATATTTCTTAATTTGATTTAATTTAATAAAATAAGCCACTTCTTGATGCCTTTCAGTGCCGTATCATCTCTTACTCCAATCTACTGTAAATACCTGAAAATGTTTGAAAAAGGTTTTGTCAGCGGGAAATACTGAGTGAATCATTATTTTATAAAAACGACTCATTTATTATAATTTACAGTATTAAGAGAGATTACAATGTTTCCGATATCAAACCAAATACCCACAGTACTTGTCACTCGAACATCCATCGGTAGCCTCTTTGCCCGATGGTGTCTGTGACTATGGTCATATCACTCATTGGCTAACTCGTTGTCCAATAGTGACGGTTATCAAGTAATGTATACAAAACCCCACATACCGGCTGTAACTTGGTGATTACATAAACTTAATCACTGTAATTATAACCTTTGAAAATAACATGCTTTTGTAAATAAATTTGATAAAAAGAGAATGACTCACTTATAATCATGCAGATTCATACAACCAAAGTCTACAGATAAGCCTTGATAGATTGCAGATTTAATTTGAGCAGAGCCTAGCCTACTGATTAGCCTCTTAACCTAAATTTAATAACAGGCACACAATTCTGGGTTAATAATCAATACAGCATTTACGATAACTCACGAGATCAACCCTCACAACGAATGACAAAGTGCTATGCTTAAATATCCATCGAATTAACGACTAATGACAAAGCATCACCCTAATGTGGGCAGCACTTAAATATCCATTGAGTACATTGATCGATCGGACAATGAATCATAATAGCGATCGACTTAATACCCTGATTGCGGCGTTGATTAGTGATCCGTGTGTGTTAATTGTGATAAACAGAGCATAACTCCGTGTATATTTCGACTTTGTTCGTCGTTCAAGCGCCCAGAATCAAGTCCCAGACTCTGCTATTTATACCCAAAATTTCACATTGCTTGCGCACCGTAAGCCTAAGACCCTTACGGTGCGCAAGGGTCACATTTTCATTATAGGGTGGCCACGTGTGGGTGTAGGCTTGCTGAGTCGATGATTCTTGAAAATTTGATTTTTATAATAAATTATAAGGATAATCGTTGAGTAGGGAATGCCCCCCCTGAGTTTTAGGGGCCCTGATCCTAATTCTGATTGTTCAGAAATTTGTAGGGTTTGCGCAGAATCACTTGGGTGTCTCAATTAGGGTTTCCTATTGGATAAATTAATAAAATAAATAGGATTTAATGAGGGTTGTTACAATTCGAACCTTTGATGTTGAATTCATGTTCATGTGTCAAAGTAGTAGGACATCATGTAGGACCTAAACCTTGTTATGATTCTTATGAGTGTTCAACTCATGAAAACATTATTATAACCCTCGTGGTTACCAAGTGTCATACAAGTGTTATGTGTTGAAGATGATTATGTTGATATAATACTTTCATGTTGTTTTATTCCGAATCTCGACTCTAAGCATACTTGAACTTTAACCCTTATACATTCGGACTCTAAATCTCTACTCGTCAACAATTGGATAATCGGAAAACATATGCAAGCCTTGTGAGTATACTTGAACCCCTTTTTCGTTTACCACTTTTTGGGGTGTAACATGTTATTTACAAACTTACACATAAACTTTATCATAATACATGAACATTCCTATTACACGCATGCTTATTTGATTACTTGATACTTTAAACTTGGGTTGAGGACATTATGTGTTAGACTTATCATTAACTTCGTACGAGCCAAACCATGACATATGTAGCGCTATAGGATTAACGACCCGCCCGTAGACTTGTGGTTATGTCATGAGCATCTTCCGTTTCATTATTGGTTTGATATGTTTGATACATGCCAAATTTATTGTTTATCTTGAATCACATGCTTGCTATGAGGAATTGTTTAAAACTTATCTTTTGTTATGTACGTACCAAACTTGTATACTCGCCTTTGCTTTTGCATTGAATTGTATTTTAAACATGTTACAGGTTGATGATGACGATGCTATGAAAAGAAGTAGTGTTGATGCCTAGATACACATATAGACGTTTAGGTTTAATATGTTGTATCAATTTTGATTATGTTGTCATGTATTTCCTTTGAACTTGTTGTATTTGAATATCTTGTAATGTTGACAATTTACTCTATGAAATGAAATCAATTTATTAAATATTATCACAAATAGCGTTATGATGTCTCTAGCAATCTTCACACTTCGTCTCATCCCGATGTTTCCGCCATTGGTTGGGGTGTGACAGATTGGCATCAGAGCCATAACTATAGGGAATTAGGTAGAATTGCCATCTTTTTACCTAGTCTATAGTTCTAGAGCCTTATTCTTATGTTTTGCTTGAACCACTTGCATGATACATTATTTACTCCTTATTTACCTTCTTTTGGCCTTTTATATGTCACTTTTGTGTTAATACTTGCTTTGTTTGTTAATACTTGTTGTATCATTCCATCCTTTATGTGCTATACTTGAAATGTCTTTTACATATTATTTCTTGAGATGCTTATTATGCTTATACTCGTTATTTAATATTTTGAACATACGTCTTTTACTCGTTTATACTAAAATCAAAGTCACTAGTAATATACAAACGAGACAACTTCACGAGCTAGGCGTGAAACCCACAATTTGGTGAACGACTCTCAATCTACCTACTCTTTTCATACGAGATTCATCATCAAGTTAGGAGTGAAGTCCTCATCTTGATGAAGAATTTCAATTTCGAATTCTAGTGGACCCTCGTCAACGTGTCGAAATTAAATTTTGACCCGACGAGTACCAACCACACTTAGGGTACAAAATCGTCAAGCTAGGGGTGAAACCCTCACCTTGTCGACTAGTTCCACTCCTCGATTTTTTTTTTTGTTTTTCATAAATCCCGCCAAGTCTTGAGATTTCGATCGATTTGTGACATGTAGTAACCGGAAGGGTAAATACCGTTAACCGACTTGTCGGCGAGAGTATTTTACCTATTAGGCCAAAGCATGCTCCTCAAATTAGAAAGGCTTTTCGACCACTTTGGTTAGTCAAAGTTCCGTTTTGGAACTATCCCAAATTTTAATCAAACATGTGTTCTACTATTTATTTTACATGATGCAATCTTTCAAATTCGAATTTACTCTTGATATTTACTCCTCACACACACACACACAACATATTAAATCTTTTTCATACATTTATACATATGCATGATTTCAAAACGTCACTCAATCTTGTTTACATTCTTTGTAACACCAAAATGGAGGTATATCATCGAGATAGGAGTGATTTCCTTACCTTAACGATTAGCTCCACTCCTTCTTTTCTTAAAACGACCTCACCGACGAGTTAGGGGTGATTCCCTTACCTAGGTGATCGTTCCCAAAACTTTACCTCAAAATATCCTATTATGCAAATCCGATCATGTTTTATACCTAAATCACTTATTATTTATCGAAATACCTACCTATATTAAATTCAAAATACATTGTTTTATCAAACGTGCCTCTTATCCTACTACCTACTTTCACTTAACTCATATACACGAGATTCGTAATCATGCCATAAACGTTTTACTACACGAATTTCCACACCTTACGAAATGCTACCTATCAATTTAATCGGTCCAATGAATCTCTTGCCCATGAACTTCATATCCGATTTAATAACTAAAACACGTTCACATTATACCATCATACTAGGGACTTCTACTTTTAATCAAAATCCAACCAACCTTTCTCAATTACTTATAAAATCTTATAGATGTTATATGATCGTTTTACCAAATACTCTTTTCAACATCAACAAATCATTTGTTAGAACTTTTAACAATCACTAAGTCCTTTTGCTAAAATTCTTTTCTAAGAATCCTCGTTTTCACAAGAACCTCCTAAATTCATAATTTCTTGTTTGATGAAACGAACTTACTTTTGATTGAAAACTTTTTTCCTACACCAATTTACAAAACACGTGGGCAAGAAGACTTCATGGAGATCGGCCATCTTCGGATTACGTAAACTCTTTTAAAACAAAAGTAGCATTTCCATTCATTACAAAATGCATTATGCTTAACCAATGAGTACTTTATATCCTCTTACATATGCAAACTGTATTCTACCTTTCAAACCAAGCTCAATCTAAATTTTATTCAATAAACTCACCGTTTCGTTTAAACAACTATACATGCATATCATCATACACGTTTTAGTCGTTTCATCGTGACAATTTCACTTATATCGTTCGTATTTGCATGCTCAAACTTTTGAGCACTTTTACATGCTTAACTTTGTTATGTTTCAATTAATACTATATACGTAATCATTAGTATTCGTACTCACACTCTCACTCATATTCATAACAATACATTTTATGCTTATACTTATAATCGTATTCATACTTATACTCATGCGTTTTATGCTTATACTTATATTTATACGTTTCATGCTTATACGTATACTCATACTACTCGTACGTTTTATGTTGATACCCATACTTACGTGCATATTCATACTTAAACTTATATCTATGCTCATACTTTCATTCATACTCATACATTCGCACCCGTACGCGAGTGGAATCCGAGGGATTCGCTTGCGTGGGTCCCTTACATACTTAAGCATGGACTTGCTTATATATTATATTCTTATACGTACACATTCTTTTTTTTTTAAATTATATATACCCTGATTCATACACAACTAATGCAAGCTATGCGGATCATGCGACGATCAAAATAATCGCGGGTGCACACGGGATTATAGTGATAGGCGTATGAAAACCATAGAGTGTACTACTGTGTGTGGTAAGAAATGGAACGTAACATGACACCGAATACGAAACGGACGCAATGTGGTCAAAACATGGTGGATACCGCTGGTACTTCCTATATATAAGTGTTTTCACCCATATTACCAAACTTTCGTAAAACGTGCCATGAGAAATTCAGTGTTTTGCAGACTTTTAGACCTAATTCAAACTTTAAACAACTCACAAACGCATTATATCCGATTATCCACGACGAGGCTTCATTCTTAACACACTACTTTGTCTAATCAATACCTATGTCATTCTTATATTAGCATTCATTAAGAGTAAATCGTTCGCTTCCATACTCCTATTATTCTCCATCATTCTCTTCCTTATACGAACCTCGTTTACAATCAAGTCTGTTTAAACATTCGGATCCTAACTTATCTCCTTACCTTTAAAACCATATTTCTATTCTTTATACTTGTGTAAACATACTTAGTAGACCGTTATCACTCTATTTAAGGTACCAAACCTTCTCGTTCCACTTAATAAGACAATTTCCTAAGAATCTGCGATTTTGTACTATTATTAAGCTTTCCATACAGACTATCTCACTTTTCATCAAAATACAAACCGTATGGTACAAAGATTTTCCATCTTAATACGACGCATTTTAAATACATCTCTAATTTAAACTATACAAACTTGTTTCAACTCGTTTTACCTAAACGTGTTTCACTCATATTTATGCCTCAAATCTATTTTAGCCGAACAACTACTTTTACAAACCCACCTTGTCTTTTTAAATTTTCATACTTTTTACGTTTCAAAATTTTTAAGTCTCAATTCTTAATAATCACCTTTTGCCAAAACTCTTTCAAGTCTTCCTCTTGAATAAATTTCGGGACGAAATTTTCTAAAGGAGGGGAGACTGTAACGCTCCGCTTTTTCGTAACTTTCCTTAATTAGAAAACGTGTCCTGTATTTCTATTTTTGGAAGTCTTGTGTTCCTTGTAATCGTATTTCGTTGTATCGTTGTAAATCCGAGACCTTGATCGTAATAAAATTTATTATTTCATACAAGTTATACTTTACATATTCATGCATGCTTATACGTGCCGCAATACTTGGGTTATACGTTGCCAATCTTGAATGTATACGCGCAACCGATACTCGACATACGGTTGCTCATAACTTATACGTGCTTGTTAACTATTAAATACGTGGTTAAATTATGTTAATAAAATAATAATAATAATCATAATCATAATAATAATAACAATAATAATAATAATAATAATAATAATAATAATAATAATAATAATAATAATAAAAGTATAATATAATAATGATAAACTTAAACATCAACGAAAGTTGCTGTTCTTTCAAATGTTACTTTATAAATATGCATATTAATATGTTTAGAAAAAAAAATAATAATAAAATAAAAAAAGGGCCTGGTGGCCGTATGTAAACCGCAGCCCATTTTGGGCATATCAACTTTTTGGTCCCTGATTCTTTACATAATAATATGTTCACATTTCTTTAATACATTAATACATTAATACATTATACACTAATAAATCAAAAACATCATTTGACAAAAAAAAAAAAAAAAAAAAAAAAAATAGAAAAAGTGGGAGGATTGTGGCCGGAGACCACTCCCAGCCCATACACGGCTGGCCAATTTCTTTGGTCCATATATTTTTGCTTCAATCTTCCAACCACTTGCATTTACTACACCCTTAACACTAACCCTAATCAATCCCCTATATAAACCAAGCTTCCTCCAAGCATTTTCACTTTCTAATCACTCTCAACCACTCTAAATTCGCAGCTGTAATCAGGAGTTCTGACAGATTCGTACCTCTTCACTAAAGTAGGCATAACTTCTTCATTTCTTATCCGTTTTGGTCCATTCTTTTTCCAGAACGCTTGGCTTGACCTTGGCTTCGATTCTAGGGGTGTTTCACAGCAAACAAGTCCCTGGAACTCCGGCAAAAAAGGCTTCAAAGTCCACTGTTTAAGTTTGTTTTCATTAATCTTTGTTTAGACATGAGTTTAACTCACTCAAACCTATGTCCTTATGCTTATAACCACTCCTATGGTTAGTTAGGCTTAAAAACAAGGTCGAGACATATAAAATCAGAGGATAATCCCCAAATACTTTCTGTTTTGTTTAGGGTTTTTGACCCACAAGTCATGTTCAAGCTTCAAGCTTGATGAAGGGGTGATTATGGATCAACTTGGGTTATCCAACATAGAATCCCCACATGATTTGATGATTTCTCATAGTATAGTTGTTCTTATTATTGTCTTAATATTGTTCAAGACCCTCCTTGGTTGTTTTTACATCAAGTGTAGTGGTGAACACATAAGAGGTGCCTAAATGGGAGCTTGTTCTTCCTACCTCCTACATGACTTCTATGACACATTTGAGGTACCTAAATGAAGATTTAATCTTCTACCTCATGCTTGAAATACTTGTACTAAGGACTTATTAATATATACTACCTAACCTAAATAATATCTATGTACATTCGAACCTTTGATGTTGAATTCATATTCATGTGTCAAAGTAGTAGGACATCATGTAGGACCTAAACCTTGTTATGATTCTTATGAGTGTTCAACTCATGAAAACATTATTATAACCCTCGTGGTTACCAAGTGTCATACAAGTGTTATGTGTTGAAGATGATTATGTTGATATAATACTTTCATGTTGTTTTATTCCGAATCTCGACTCTAAGCATACTTGAACTTTAACCCTTATACATTCGGACTCTAAATCTCTACTCGTCAACAATTGGATAATCGGAAAGCATATGCAAGCCTTGTGAGTATACTTGAACCCCTTTTTCGTTTACCACTTTTTGGGGTGTAAAATGTTATTTACAAACTTACACATATATCATAATACATGAACATTCCTATTACACGCATGCTTATTTGATTACTTGATACTTTAAACTTGAGTTGAGAACATTATGTGTTAGACTTATCATTAACTTCGTACGAGCCAAACCATGACATATGTAGCGCTATAGGATTAACGACCCGCCCATAGACTTGTGGTTATGTCATGAGCATCTTCCGTTTCATTATTGGTTTGATATGTTTGACACATGCCAAATTTATTGTTTATCTTGAATCACATGCTTGCTATGAGGAATTGTTTAAAACTTATCTTTTGTTATGTACGTACCAAACTTGTATACTCGCCTTTGCTTTTGCATGGAATTGTATTTTAAACATGTTACAGGTTGATTGATGATGACGATGCTATGAAAAGAAGTAGTGTTGATGCCTAGATACACATATAGACGTTTAGGTTTAATATGTTGTATCAATTTTGATTATGTTGTCATGTATTTCCTTTGAACTTGTTGTATTTGAATATCTTGTAATGTTGACAATTTTCTCTATGAAATGAAATCAATTTATTAAATATTATCACAAATAGCGTTATGATGTCTCTAGCAATCTTCACACTTTGTCTTATCCTGATGTTTCCGCCATTGGTTGGGGTGTGACAGATGACATGGCGAAACATGATTGGATATTGTGAGTGATAGAATTCTATCACTAGTGACCACCCCCTCCCCCCTTATGCACATTTGCTAATTGCAACTGATCTGTTTTGGGATTGATTGAAGACATATTACATATTTAACACCTGTCTCTCAACATTTACAAAATTATCGCTCAATGACTGTTGATGCAACAAATGATAGACCAAAGATAGTAGCTGAGCTGGTTAGGCAAAATGGTTGAAGGGTTCAACTTTGCCTAACGCAGGTCGTGGGGTCCCCCCACGTTTGCAAGACGTGGAGAGAGGTTCACTAGTTTAATTTTGTTGTTTGCTCGAGATCCTCCACTGAAATGTGTTCAGTTTCGGATGTAGGAGCAAAGGGAATGTGTGTGTTGAATGTGAAAGAAAGTGACTTGCACGAAGCAAGCACTCGAGAATAATAACCAGAGATTCTCCAGAAATCAGAGCTGATCGGAATGTTTTTCACACTTAATGAAGTGTTATATTTATAGGGAAAGCCATCACTCAAAGAGGAAGCTATTTGACTAGTGAACATGCTTGCAATGGGGGTTTTGCCCCTTTTGGGGGTTGAAGACTTTGACCTGCGGATAAAAGGCTGTGCTCTATGGGCTTGTGTCACTTTTGCGGCTGGAGAGTTTGGTGAAACACTCAGAGATGTGACTGCCTACTGTTCACGTACTATTTTATCTAGTCTCCAGGGTTTCCAACCTTCGAACCTTTTAACCTTTTGGGCTTTGATGTGTCTAAGTCATTTTATTTGGTCTTGGGCTACCCCGTCATCAGCCCCCCAAGTCAGAGGTTTTTGGGAGTGAGCTCAAAGACTTCTGACTTTTACACATTTGCTTTTATTGCTTAAAGGCTTGAAAGCTTGAAGGCTTGGAGTCCGCTGAGAATTTTTGAATTTTAAAAACTGACAATTGATTTGATTGATGTGTGGCAGTTTATAGGTCGACGGTTTTTGCAGGGAGTAGGTTAATGACTATTGTGTAATCATAACTTCTATTTGGGTGTTATCTTCTTTTATTATTGAAGACAAACAACAATTTTTCATTTTCTCTTCAAGTTTTCTCTGCATTTCCCTTCCATCCTTCAGGTTAGTTCCGGTTTCCTCTGTTTCCTTATTTTCTTCTTATTTTTCTGTAAAATGGGTGCTCGTAAGGATTTGGCAAAATCCTTTTCTCGATTAACCCAAGAAGAGGTAGAACCGTTTTGCATGGAATATGGTATTGGGAAGAAGTTTAAACCAACTGCTCCTGCTTGTGACGTTCCGATTGATAAATGTCCGGCCGGTTCGATTGCTCTTTATTGTCGTCATTTTGAGTTTTCGAACCTCCGTCATCCATTTTCCCTCTTTGTTTTAAATATGTTGGAGTATTACCAAGTCTCCTTTGGTCAAATTCATCCGAAGGACATGGCTATGGTTTTGCACTTCGAGGTTTTATGTCGTGCTTGTGGTTATGATCCTTCGTTGTTGTTATTCCGTCGGTTTTTTCGTTTGGCCAAAAACGGTGATTGGTTTACCTTTGAAACATCCAAGGTTGATACTTGCCTGATCTCTTCCATGGTTACCACACTTGGTACTTGGAAATATCGTTTTTTCTGGGCCTTTTCCCACACTTTACTAACCCCTAACAAGACTAGCAAATGTTCAGGAAAGGGACGAACCCTTGAAGGGCACTCCCGGATGGCTCTGAGAAAAGCGTCATTCAAATCGGATTCAGAGGGTTCCGGTTCATTGAGAACAGCATCCGGGTGCCTCCACACCATCTTGAAAGGGACAATAGAATCAGAGACCCAGAAAAAACGATCCTTCCAGGTACCAAGGGTGGTAACCATGGAAGAAATAAGACAAGCATCAACCTTGGACGTTTCAAAGGTGAACCAATCACCGTTTTTGGCCAATCGGAAAAATCGACGAAAAAGCAAAAGCGAAGGATCATAACCAAGGGCACGGCACAAAACTTCGAAATGTAAAACCCTAGCCATGCCCTTTGAATGAATTTGACCAAAGAAGACTCGGTAATACTCCAATAAATTTAAAACAAAGAGGGAAAACAGATAACGGAGGTTCGAAAATTCAAAGTGACGGCAATAAAGAGCAATAAAACCAGCCGGACATTTGTCAATCGGAACATCACAAGCAGGAGCAGTTGGTTTAAACTTGTCCCAATACCATATTCCATACAAAACAATTCTACTTCTTCCTGGGTTAATCGAGAAAAGGATTTTGACAAATCCTTACGAGCACCCATTTTGCAGAAAGTAAGAAGAAAACAAGGAAATAGGGAAAAAGCCAGCACTAACCTGAAGACGGAAAGGAAAGGCAGAAGAAAACTTGAATGGAAAGTGAAAAAATTTTGTGAGTCTTCAAATAAAAAGGATAACGATCAAAATAAAAAAATTATGATAGTTATTAAACCACCCCCTGCAAAAAACCGCCGACCTATAAACTGACACACATCAATCAAATCAGTTGTCAGTTTTTCAAATTTGAAAATCTCAACCGTTTCCAACCCTTCAAGCCTTGAACCCTTGAAGCCTTTAAGCAGTAAAATACATGTATAAAAGTCAGAAGTTTTTGAGCTCATTTCCCAAAAACCTCTGACTTGGGGGGCTGACGACGGGGGTAGCCCAAGACCAAATATAAATGACTTAAATACATGAATGCTCAAAAGGCAAAATGGTTCAAAGGTTAAAAACCTGGGGAGTTGAGATAAAGCAATGAGGGAACAGTAAAAGGTCACGTCTCTGGATTGCTTCACCAACTAACCAGCCGCAAAAGCAACGCAGGTCCACATAGCACACTCTTTTATCCGCGGGTCAAAAGACTTCAACCCCTGAAAGGGTAAGTCCCCCACTGCAAGCATGTTCACTAGTCAAACACATTCCTCTTTGAGTGATGTCTTCTCCTATAAATTAGACACTTCATTTACTAAGCAGGATATTCCGGTCAGCTCTGAGTCTTGGAGAATCTCTGATCATTGCTCTCGAGTACTTGCTCCATGCAAGTTACTTTCTTTCACATTCAACACACACATTCCTTTTGCTTGTACATCCGAATCTGAACCCGCTTCAGAGAAGGATCTTTAGCAAACAACAAAATCAATCTAGTGAACCTCTCTCCACGTCTTGCAAACGTGGGGGGACCCCACGACCTGCGTTAGGCAAAGTTGAACCCTTCAACCATTTTGCCTAACTAGCCCAGCTACTATCCTTAGTCTACAGGGGCGGACTTATGTACAAAGTACGGGTTCCCGGGAACCCAGTCGGTTTTTAATTTTTAGTGTAAATATATATATAAGAAGCTGAAAAGGAACCCATAAATATATTATAAAAGGAACCCATAAACATAAAAAGCCTTGGTTCCACTGGTTATGTCCGCGCTTTTCATCCTGATTCACCTGAGTTCGAATCCCGTATCAACTCCTTTTTGTTCCATTTTTTTTTATCTCTTTTAATTGTTTTTCTTTTATGTAATAAAATCCATTTAGGGTTATCTCACAAAACATACGCCGCACAACACAGAACAAGTAACGAACAGACTACAACAGAGTGAAACAAGTCAACAACATCAGCAGCTCCACCGACCTCTCCGCCGATTGCTGCCGGCTGCTCTGCCGCTCGGCTCCGCCTCCGCTGCTCCGTCGCTCCGCCTCCGCCGATTGCTTCCGAGTTCCGACACTTTGTTTTTCTTATACGAATCAGCGATTAAGGTTAGAATTTTGATTAAATTAGTGATTTATGATTACAGTTTGTTATACACTTATACATCTGTTTGTTTTAAGTTAATATTGGTGCTGAATTTGTCAGTTTGTTATACATCTGAATTTGTCAATTTGGTAGTTAAACTTGAATTGGGGTTTTTAAACTTGAATTGGGGTTTTTAAACCTGAATTTGTCAGTTTGTTATACACTTATACATCTGTTTGTTTTATTTAAGTTAATATTGCTGCTGAAATTGGGTTTTTGAGTTGAGAATAAACAGGTTTTGATGTATGTTTTAAACTCGAATTTGGTATTTAGGCATTATCAGTTATGCAGAAGAATATTTCAAGTTTTTTTCAAAGGCAACCACCACCTAACATTGAATCGTCATCTTCAACTAGTAAACCCTTGAAAATCGTTTTGGATGATCTTCCGTGGGATCCTTCCGAAAAGAAACCAATTTCATCTTATCACCCTAGTAAAAAAGATGAAATTAGACGAACATATTTGCTTCGAGGTCCATGTCAACCGAAAGGGAAAAAAAACAGATTTTCCACAAACACTTATTGGTAATGGTGATAAGTTAAGACGGTTCAATCCAAAATGGTACACAGAAAAGCATGGAAATTGGTTGGAATATAGTGTCAAAGCGGATAGAGTGTATTGCTTATATTGTTACTTATTCAAAGAAAGTGGACAAAAAGATGCATTTGCGAGTGAGGGGGTACAATGTTGGCATAGGAAAGAAGAAAGATTCGAAACTCATGTTGGTAAATGCAATAGTTTTCACAACAGGGCGGTTCAAAAAGGAGAAGACTTACTTGAAGAAGCCTAATATATACCGCGTGATAATTTTAGTTCCTTTAATAAACTAAATTTGCTAAAGTTGGCCGAAATGTATCCGTATGATTTTACTTTTGATGAAAAAGATAAGCTTATCGATGAACTCGGCCACTACATTTCTAATATGAAAAAAGATAGTCGGTTTGATAACCTGAATGGGGTTAGTGATCTTGCCAAAAGGATGGTGGAAACAAGGAAACACATTGAGTATCAGTTGGTCTATCGTTTAATAAAGTTGTCACTAGTTTTACCGGTTGCAATGGCTAGTGTTGAAAGGAGTTTTTCTTCAATGAAGCTTGTGAAGACAGAATTACATAATAGGATGGGTGATGGATACATGAACGATTCTTGCATTTGTTACATTGAAAAGGAGTTCTTACAAAAAGTTTCCATTGAGAGTGTAATGCAACGTTTTCAAAAGATGAAAACTCGTCGTCAACAACTTTAGGTAGTTTTTTTTATTTGTAAAGACTATCGTATTTTATATTATGTGATTTTAAATTTCTAATGACGATTTTTCTTTTCATCATTGTATCTTACTTTTATTATGTGGTGAACCTTACCCGATCCAAACTATCGAACGGACCCGAAATTCTTTATGTTCAGTCACATGAAATTGGAGTATCTAAAAAAGTGAACCCAATGAAAAATATTCTTGGATCTGCCACTGTTGGTCTATTATTTGTTGCATCAACAGTTTCAAACTCATCATAAATTATATTCAAATATTAGCCACAACATGGAATAACAAATCCCTGTTAAAATCAGGAAAAGCACGAAAACAAGTGTGGCTACAAATATAAATATAGCGTATGAATAATGTTAACTACTGCCGGTATTTATCTAAACAGCACTTGACCTTCCATAAGCACAAAATCAAACAATATTAAAATGTTTTCTCACGGCCAATCTTAAAGATCATAGCAGATTCTGCTTAACTTCGACGATGGAATGTGACGAACGCATTCTCCGGCGAACGGTAACCTCCTCCCAATGAATGAAGAGATGATCAACCGATGTATATGCCGGAAAAAGCTCCATTTACGACGATTTATTGGATCTTACGAAAATTGAGATTTCGTTCCAATTTGTATCGTCGATGTCTAAAGCAATTTATTAAAGAAAGTAACAGAAAATAATGGATCTGTGAATGATCGGAAAATCAACAGTGCATATGTTCAAGTGTTGTGCAGAATTAATAACCCTAATTTGGTGGATGAAAGAGATATTGGCACGTATAAAGCTTTATAAAGAAGCAGGGATCATATAAACCCTAATTTGGGGGATGAGAATATTGGATGAAAAAGGCCCATGTGTTGATTTTAGGGGTTGCGAGACCGACTTTAATCAAATTATTTTTATTAATTTATAAAAAATATAGTAAATTGAAAATTAATAGATAAGGGGAGATTGCATATATGGTCTTGATTTATTATAGAGTTTACGAATGTTGTTTCACTTCATCCCGAATTTACTACATATACATTTCTAATATGACACTTCGGGTTTTCCTGCATGATTTCATCATTATGTTATAATTATGTGGATTGGATAAACGAGATTTAATTGATAATTATCGGATTTATCAAATAAGTATGCTGTGATTAATATGTGACTCTATATGCTATGTGAGTTTACGTGCTAGGTGGCCTACATGTTTGTTTTGTGAACTTTCGTGAAACTACGTGTATTTACGTATGACAATAAGCTACTGACGAATCTATATATAGAGAGAATCGTGTGTCTTAGCGTAAATTTCGAGGACGAAATTTCTTTCAACTTGGGGATGATGTGACAACCCGAATTCTCGAGGTAAAAACCATTTGTTTCGCATTTATATTTCAATTTATATAATGATCTTATTCGACGAATTTATTATATACTCATTTAATTTACGGTGTGCAAACGAATATTCGAAACCAAAAGCATATCGTGTCAAACCAACCCGAATGTTTGAACCAAAGAACATGTCTCGTTTGTCGATCCAACCCACTCGTATGACTCGAAACTCTTGAGGCCCGAACCATAGCAAAATATAAATATTTACCATAGTTAAAAAAATATTTATTTAATCAAAGAACAACAAATGTTCACGATTTGTTTTCTATTTCTACCCAATACACCTAGCCACATATGTTGTTGTCAGCCATGTGTGAAAACACACCCCTAACCGCCAACTTTTCCCTTTGCTTTACTTTGTGCAGACCAAGAGAAACAAGGGCAGCCCAACTTCTTTTTGTTTATCACCGGCCCAACTCCACTTAACTTCCTCAACCGCCCCAAACTTATCTGTTCATATATAACGTAGTGTGTATTATATAATAAGAAGATCGTTTCCTTTTTGTTCATTTTCTCTACGCCGTAAACCCTAACTGTAGTGCCAAACTGCCGTCCGCAACCTTCGTTCGTCGTCCGTTGACTCCGGAACAACCACCTAAGGCCACCACTACAACCGGTAAGTGCCGCGCATACTCTGTAGTCTCATAGTAGGATTTTGTTGTCTCGGTTTTGGTTCGTCTTCTATTAGGATATTTGTATGAAAATAAGGTTATACATGAAGCTACTGTTGGTATTAAGTGCATCGTGACATGAAAAAGTTGATTATACGTTATGTATGTGCGCATGAGAACTATCTTCAAGGTTAAATTGTGACCGTATGATATGCGATCGCGGATCGGTTGTGATTGTTTACGTGATGAACTTGTTATGATATTGTTAACAAATGCTAATCTATAGGCTTGGGTTGCATGATGTCCATAAATTCAATCTGAATGTGTATTATTTGCTAATTGCTATTAATAAATGAAAGATGTTTAGGGGATCGCACATTTTGGAAACTGCTAAGGGTGTTAGGAGTGGTTAAACACTTTGGAGTGGCAAACCAAAAAACTGACCAATCAGAGCGCGTCATGTCAATCAATCAAAAGTGTTTAAACTTTGGTGAAAAGTGTTGGCAATGGTTTAGAGGGGAGGGGGCGGTACGTGGAAATCAGTTTTTTTCCCACCGCCACTCCTCACATCACGCGTGATAGTACCATGGTAAACCCATTTCGTTATTTTTTTAGCGGCGTGATGGTTTTTTTTGTGAGGGTAATTGTTGGTTGGGGGGAAATTGTTGGGTGTGGTGGTGAGTGATGACCACCGCCACTAAAAAAAGTTGTGAGTGATGGAAAAATGGTTGATGACATGGCGAAACATGATTGGATATTGTGAGTGATAGAATTCTATCACTAGTGACCACCCCCTCCCCCCTTAGGGCAGGCGGGATGGTCCGTGATGGATCCCTCGTCACTCGTTATTCTTCCACGCACACCGCCGCCGGTACCCCCATCACGCGTTAAAAATTAAACGCGTTGAACCAATAACGCGTGGAAATTCAAAAAACAACCGTTTGATTGTGACCGTTGGGGGGTAAAAATGAACGTTGGGTATTTTTTATTTTTTTTTTGAATGTTTATATAAATCTATTTTAACCCAATACATTTCATATCAACATTTACAAGAAATCATACAATTCTCCAACTCACTTCAAAAAATCATACAAGTCTCCATTTGATTTCAAAAATAATTTTACAAGAAACATGGAAGGTTCAAGCAAGAGAGGTGGGGGTTCGAAAAAAAGAGGTTCGGGCACGAAGAGAAATCCCTTAAAACCCAAGGTTCGAGCGAATCTTGGCGAGCCGACACGCTTTAGGTTGCAAGACGAACCCGAGCAAGTCCCACCCTTTCAAACCCAACAATATCCACCCTTTCAATCGCAAACGTATCAAAACCAACCGTTCGTTCCATCGTTTCAACCTCACCAATTTCAACCCCAAACATATCAAACCCAACCCCACCAACTCGACCCACTACTAGAAACCAACACCGTCATCCATCATTTTGCAAACGCGTATCGTGAACCACAACAAAGTCTTGACGACGACGAAGATGATGATTACGTTCAAGAACAACAACAACAACAACAAGAGGAAGAGGAAGAATAAGAAAATGATGACGTTCAAGAAATCGTCCCAACCGTCCGACAACATTGGACGAGCGAGGAGGAGGTGTCCTTGGTGCAGGCGTACTTGCACATCTCGGAGAGCAGGAAACATGCCAACGAGCAAAGAAAGGATGCGTTTTGAAGACGGGTCATTAATCATTTTAGGCAACTTCCCGGTGCAAGGGCACGAAACATGGACCAAATGACGTCGAAATGGACAGATTTGAACGGGAAAATTAGTAAGTTCAACGCTTGTTTCATTCAAAAGGTATGTTTTTTATTAAAGTTTAAATCTTTTTCATTCAAAACTGTTTTTTATTAAAAAACAGAAACATTTTTTATTTTTTTTAAAACATAAATAGTTTAAAAAAAAACAGAACAGTTTAAAAAAAAAACAGAACAGTTTAAAAAAAAAAAACAGAAAATAGTTTAAAAAAGACTAAATTGCAGAAAACAACCTTTATGTATACCAAAAAATGCACTTTATACCTTTCACTATGAAATCCGTCAAAACCAACCTTTACGTTCATGTTTTGTTACAAATCACAACCTTTACACCTAACCTAGTAAAAAAAGTCAGTTAACTTGCCCCACGTGAGATGCACGTGAGGGCAGTTCTGTCTTTTCCATTACCCCTTTTACAATGAAGGAAATAAATAAAAAGATTTATTTTATTAATAAAAAACCCACTTCTTCATCACTATAACCCATTAACCTGCATAAAAACTCCACCACCACCATGTTCACAAACCACCGCCGCCACCACTGCATCTCCACCATGTTCAGAAACCACCACCATCTTCATCACGGTTCTGCAAGTGGTAGTGCTAGTATTGGTGCTTGTTTTCTCAGGCATTTCAAAACAGAACACATGAACAATCACCAATTTGGAATAAAAACAATTAAATTGAAAAAAATATTACCTTTGGATGTCTGAATGAAGTTTTCATGGAGCTTAAATTCTTCTTCCCCATTCTTAACACATCTTCAACTTTCAGACCACCCCTAATCTTGTTCCTCCTTTCACCACTCACTACCATCATCTCCACCTTCAACCCACCACCACCTCCATTATCACCTTCAACCCACCGCCTCCATCTCTATCGTAAGCCCACCACCACCACCGTCACATTTAAGAAAAAACAAAACAAAAAATAATTACCTACCCTGCCTTTTAATTGCACCCCACCCCTTTCTTCCCTTTTCAGCGGACTTTTATTAATTACAGTTTTATAAATATAAATTACGAATCTTGGCAAATGTATCAATTTTTTTTAATCACATATCAGACAATTCTATTAGCCACATAAACAACACCAAGAGGCAACAGCAGTGTATTACATGAAACCATGTAACGCAAGTCCACATAAAATGGAATTTGGATATTATGAAGTAAAGTAAACATCAAGTATAAAAGATTAAACATCAAAGTAAAACTACATATTTCTAGTAGTTCCTTGATCACCTTTCAGTGAGATGAGTATCCAGAAAACAAGCACGCCACCTCCACTCCGATCGACATCCCTAGTTCACAGTCGACCACCACCTCGTCTCTGTTTCACAGTTGCCTGATGGTGATTGGTTGGACCTGAAGTTGCAGATCTGAAATAGGTGAACAAGGGTGGGTCGGTATATTTAAGAGTGAGGCTGGAGACGAGGGATGGTGGTTTGTGAACATGGTGGTGGTGGAGTTTTTATGCAGGTTAATGGGTTATAGTGATGAAGAAGTGGGTTTTGTTTTTTCTTAAATGTGACGGTGGTGGTGGTGGGCTTACGATAGAGATGGAGGCGGTGGGTTGAAGGTGATAATGGAGGTGGTGGTGGGTTGAAGGTGGAGATGATGGTAGTGAGTGGTGAAAGGAGGAACAAGATTAGGGGTGGTCTGAAAGTTGAAGATGTGTTAAGAATGGGGAAGAAGAATTTAAGCTCCATGAAAACTTCATTCAGACATCCAAAGGTAATATTTTTTTCAATTTAATTGTTTTTATTCCAAATTGGTGATTGTTCATGTGTTCTGTTTTGAAATGCCTGAGAAAACAAGCACCAATACTAGCACTACCACTTGCAGAACCGTGATGAAGATGGTGGTGGTTTCTGAACATGGTGGAGATGCAGTGGTGGCGGCGGTGGTTTGTGAACATGGTGGTGGTGGAGTTTTTATGCAGGTTAATGGGTTATAGTGATGAAGAAGTGGGTTTTTTATTAATAAAATAAATCTTTTTATTTATTTCCTTCATTGTAAAAGGGGTAATGGAAAAGACAGAACTGCCCTCACGTGCATCTCACGTGGGGCAAGTTAACTGACTTTTTTGACTAGGTTAGGTGTAAAGGTTGTGATTTGTAACAAAACATGAACGTAAAGGTTGGTTTTGGCGGATTTCATAGTGAAAGGTATAAAGTGCATTTTTGGGTATACATAAAGGTTGTTTTCTGCAATTTAGTCTTTAAAAAAAAACATAACAGTTAAAAAAAAACAGAAAACAGTTTAAAAAAAACAGAATAGTTTTTAAAAAAAATACAGAAAACAGTTTTTTTTTATAAAATAACAGAAAGCTATTTTTATTTATAAAAACAGAAAACATTTAAAAAAAAACAGAAAACAGTTTATTAAAAAATACAGAAAACTGTTTTTTTTTTATAAAATAACAGAAAACTGTTTTTGTTTTTTAAAACAGATTTTTTTTTTTAAAAAAATACATAACCTTTTATATTTTTTGTAGAACCGAAACCCACAAAGTGGAGCGAGCGAGGCGACAATCATACGACAAGCCACCGAAATGTATTGCGATCTCTACAAAAAGAGGAGTTTTCCACACGTGGCGGCATGGGAAGTTGCGAGAAATCACCCGAAGTGGGTCCCGGTTGAGTTGGTTGACATGTGTGGTCCTACGGCTCCAAAAAAACGGGGAGGTTCGAAAAGATCAAAGACATCCTATTCGGGGAACTACACGACTTCCGCGTCGGATAACTTGCCCCAAATGAACATAAACGACGACCCCCTTGACGAACCCGATCAACCCGTTGACGACCCCGTTGAAGAAGATACACCTATAAGGCCACGACGCAAAGGAAAGGAAGCGGTGGCGGAGTCGATCTTCAGAATCGAAGAGGAGAAAATGACGCGATACAAGAAGGCCGAAGAAAGAAAAGATAAAATTATGTCCGTAAAAGTTGAACGCGAGCAGGCCTACATGGGACACTTGAAAACGGTTGAAAGACAAAATGATATAAAAATCTTGTGTGAAAAGCACGCCCATCTCGACGAACCGTTTAAGTCAATTGTAATTCAACAAAAGCGCGAGATTTGCGCAAAGTGGGGTTGGGAGATGTCACCCGTTTAGTTTTTTTTTCCAATGTTTAGTTGTTTTTTTTTTATTTTGCTATGTAATTTATTTTTAAATTTTAATGAAATTTATAATTTGGTGTTTTATTGTTAATTTCTAATTTTAAAATAAAAATTAAAAAAATTTGGGAGTGATAGAATTCTATCACTAGTGACCACCCCCACTACATTTCTATCACTAGTGATAGAATATTGGGTGATGACATGGCATGAGTTGATTGGATATTGGGAGTGATATAATTCTATCACTAGTGACCACCCCTCCTCCCCTTAGACACTTGGTGAAGTGGTAAACTATTTTTTTTAAAAGGAAAAAGTTGTGATTGGTTGAGATAGGAATGGACCCCACCCCAGAATACCCTCTCTCTCTCTCTCTCTCAATCATCTTCCCCGCGTCGGCTTCCCCTCCCCGCACGACAACCTTCACCGACTCGGCAAAGGCTCGGCGACGGAGTTTGCCGCTCGGCAAAACCGTTTGCCGACCTTTGCCGACTACCGCTCCGAACACCCTAATAATTGTTCTTGCATGGATGAGACTGTTATGAGTGAAATAAAGGTTATAATCTGTAATACCCCGAAAATACAAATTCTTATAATACAATAACGTTGGGAATATATATGATAACTAGGAATTTCAATAACCTAGTTAGAAAATAAGTTGTGAGTAGTTAAAGAGTTAAAACAAATAAAGAATGAAAGTTGGAGGGCCAAAAGTGTCTAAATGAAAACTAATATTAATAAAACAATATTAATTAAACTCAAACACACTTGTTGGTGTGTGTTGAGATCGACCACAGCAGGGGGCGATCCCCAGCTCCCCTAAAAGCCCTAGTTTTTGTTAAAAACTCCAAATTGAAGGATCAAATCAAGTTCAAAACGAAAATCGAGCATAGATTACTGATCCCCATTGCAAGGAGATCAGAAGGTATGTAAAATTTGGTAAAAATTCTCTACTTGAAAGTTTCATGAATTTAGGGAATTCGAAATTTGTGGATGCATGTGTGTTATGTAGATGAAATAAGAACATTTAAGTGTCTAGGAGTAAACCCTAGGCAATTATATGTTGAAATCATGTGAAATTTTAGTGATATCTATGAACACCATTGTTGATAATATGTGGTTAGATGGAACTTGATGAACACTAGGGTTTTGAAGGTCATTCTAGTGTAATATGATTCATAGAAACTGATTTCTGAAAAAGGTGATGTTTGATTCTATATGTGTTAACTCGATTGATGTTAATTTTGGCTAAGTAACAAGCCATGAACTTGAAAATAAAAGATATAAAATCCTGCACTTTAAGTGTTCGTAAAAATGCCTCAAAGAGGGCCCGAAATTGAGATTTAAAGTTAAAACGCATGATTGTGATGATTTGGCAAATTATGCGATATATGATTGAAAAGAGAGTTCTAAATTAATTGTGATTGAACTCTATAGGAAAAGATACCGGAGCGTCGAGTGGACAGGCCGGTGGCGATTTGCGTTTGAAGGGCGTGCACTAAAGGTATGTAACTTGATTCGTTACATTGGGTGAATATTGATAATTAGCATATATGTAGTTGAATTATAGAATAAAAGTTGTGTTGATTTAAAGCAATAATGTTCGTTATATTGAAAAATAGTTCAAGAATTGGTTAGGTCTCATTGGTAGTCATCATAATGGAGGATTCCGTAGATGAGCCAAACGGGTCGAATAATCAAGTAATGTGTGGCTAATGCTTTGTAATATGGTAAATTGATCTTTTGTGATTGTCAATAAATGATATATTAGAATATGAGAATTTAGAGTGTTGGTTTGTTAGAATAATGAAGTCCATAAGGGTGAACTAAACGGGTCACCAAGAGAAGGTATGGATCGAATAACGGTAGTAACTTACTTGTAGATTTTGAGCCCGAGCGATGGGTAGCGAAATATTAAACACGCAAACCGGTGATGGGAGCGTGGGCGAAAAAAAAATGAGGAATCCAAGATTTGGGTTTCGAGTGAAATAATCAAAATAAATCAAAACATAAAAAATCCAGAGACTACCGTAAGTTACGGTATCTACCGTAACTTACGGTAGAGATAAAATGGTTACGCCAGATGTCTACTGCCTTACGGCAGACCAAAGCTTTCCAGTGACTACCGTAACTTACGGTAGATACCGTAAGTTACGGTAGAGTCTGGACATTTTTGTTGAGTTTTGCATATCATAGCTAATCGAACCCGTTTTAAGCGTAGTTTCGGTTAGGCAATATTTCCAAGAACTCTAATACTAATTTCTGTTAAAAATCTCTAGTTTTTCAGGTATTGCAAGTATGTGGACGACGATCAAGTTGATGCTCCAAGAACCGAACACGAAACTTTTGGACGCTTCCGCACTAAATGAATTTAGTTCAATTATGTAGTTTTGTAAACACTACTAAATGATTCACATTTGAAACTAGTTATTTGACTATGTTAAACACTATGACGAAGTATAACTTAGCCTACTAGCTAAGTTTTTGTTAGTTAAATATTTTGTTTATAAAATTTCACATTTCATACGATAAACTAATAAATTAAATGGATGGGTGTTACAAGTTGGTAATCAGAGCTTAAGGTTGTCAACAAAGTGTTCGGTTCAAGCTTGATCGATCGTCCGGTAAGAATTAATTTATTATTTTAATAGATTATATCTTATGCAAGAAATGAGATGTGAATTGATGTGCATGGGAAGAGTGTGTTAACTCACTCAAACCCGGAAAGTGCACCAAAAGTGAACGGTTAAAGCAAGTTAGGAACTTGGCTAAACCGAAGCAAATAAAGCTATATTATAAATGAAATGTTTAACGTTTAATGCAAACATTTCAGTTAAAAGATGTCGGAAAGAAATGATAATGATACGGTACCGAAGGTCACCGAACAGATGAAAGAAATGTCCAGTGTAACCGAGAGCGAATTAGCATCTCAATTAACTGAAGAGATGGAAGCTAACATTTCTGAAGAAGTCGGAAAGGCAATAGAAGCCAGTCTACCGCAGTTCGCCGAGAGACTACAAACCACAATTTTGCTAGCAGTAGAGGATATGATAACTGAATTAAAAGATAGTCTCTCACAAGAAAAAGATGACGGGAGTGAGTCGGATGTGGACCCAAGACCCGTACAGAAATCAAAGCCTGATACCCTGAAAGAGAAGACAAGGTCTTCCCACACGACAGGCGCGGAGGCTAAAGCTGAACCTAATGTTGTTCCAGGTATGCTTATTACAAATTTAATTCCATTATAAATTTTATTCAATACTAGCGTGAACAATAGTTGCATAGGGGCATACATGAGTAGTGAAACGGGCGAATTATGTGAAAGAAATATATATATGCATAAGAAAATAAACAATGGTGACTTGGTTAGCATGTGAAACCAAGGCAAAAGTAATCACGATCAATATTGTCATGGGAAGGAGTGCGCGTACACTCGAACCCGGGAACTTAATAAAGTGAATAACTGACGTGTTGGGAAGGAGTGTAATAACACCTGAACCCAGAAATCTGCAACAAAATAGATGACAAGGACAAGGTTATAGACTTGGCCAAACCAAATAAAAACATGTAGAAACATCGTTCATATTGATAAACGATGAAGGGTAAATTCCATACAACGACATGGAATGATAAAATGAAATGAAATGATTCTATTATTGTTACAATAATAGGGCGTCAACCATAGTTGGCGACAATATGGTATCCCTCATGACCGAGGAGATACGCGAAGAGATCTAGGGGAAAGTTGAAAAGGCTACAAGTCAAACAAGATAAATAAAAGAATAAACTCTGTGGTTGAATAAAGGCGATGTATTTCGCTAATACGACCAAATAAATCTAAATGAAGTCTAAATGCATGCCGAAATGGTTGCTTTGATAATGATGTCAGTAAAATTCCCGATGGATGGGTATGATTTCAGATATATGCGTAAACAAAGAGACGGGAACGCGGATTAAAAAGACAAAAGACTCGAATTTAGAGTTGTGACTAAAAGACAATAAAATTTCGCAAAACATAAATTTTGAAAGTTATGTTCAACTATTTCAATGTTGATAGGGCTGAATAAAGTATAATACTTGATATTCCAAGTAAGCGCAAACCGAATAGTGAAAGTGCGAAATATTACTGAATCTATGTGATAGGTCGTAAAAGTGTATGGAAAGGAAAATGCAAACGAATGAAACCGAAGTGTTAAAAAAAATAGTAAGATCAAGAACCCGGGTAACGGGTTGAAAGGAAAGTAGGGGCATAAACCAAACAACGGAACGAGTGGGATAAACAGTCGTGAATACGATGTAAGAAGTCAAAGAGTCGGAAAGATAATCCGAAAGAAAATGAGTGTAGCCTTAGACTATGGTTAAGGTCAAATGAATTTCAAAGGTGAAAATAAATTATTCTAAACATAAAAGAGGGCGCCTTGACGCCATATGTATATATATACAATTAAATAAAGACACAAATAGAAAGTGATCTACGGGATCACTATAACCTTCGGGTCATAAACAATATAAAGGACTACGGGATCAAAATGACCCTCGGGTCACAATTACGAAGAAACAAACTATAGGGTCCCACCTTAAAAAGGTGAAGATCTAATAAAATAGCCTACGAGGCAAAGTGAAGGAATCTACGGGTCATTTGGGGTTAAGCATGAGGACTGGTTACGATTCCCCGCGCAATATAATAACGGAAAAGAATAAATTCTTGTCATCAATTGCTGGATATGAGTAATTGACATAAGTAAATAGATAGACGTTAAACTAAAATTCAGTTTTAGTAAGAAGTGGCGTTTAACAAATATGAATGTTATAGAGAAATTAGAACATAGCGAATATTAATGAATGTAGGTCTCAACACCGATAGGTGTGAGACACTATGTTCGAAAGTGTAGGATCGAATTCGGACCTAAACGAGTCGCTTAGAAGAGTTTATCTCAGTTTGAACGGCGGAAACAGACAAACCGAGTACAATTCAGCGAGAATTCACTTTAAACTGTTGTTGTATTGATCAATAATACGAGTACACGTTCAGACAACACTTCGGCAGCACTTCGTGGCTTACCGGAAGAACACACCTCTAACTCCTATGTGTGATTTCGCTTATGTGTCTATATATAGGGTATGACATAAAAGCGAAACCTCCTAACTGACATAAAAGCGAAATCACCTATTGACATAAAAGCGAAATCACCTATTGACATATAAGCGGAATCATATTTTGACCGAAATCCAACTTTCACATTCTAATCCTTTTGTCTTATATGTAGTGATGTCATTGATGATGTCACTTTGATGATGTTATCATGACATCATGCTTGAACAACTTCGCAACGAACCCGAGACTAGACATAAGACGAAGACGACAGATGAATGCACCAACAGACTCCCCCTCAGATGTTGACGAGTCTTAAGTGTCGAGTCTTTGCATCTTCAGTCTTTTTCTTTCTTAGCATATACCAGGATCTTCTCTTTGGCTCTAACCTCGTCAGACTCCCCCTTTCATCATGATGGGATCGCTATCTGGAATTAGCTATCACCTAGAGATTGCATCCTGGCTTTAACTCTGTTTAAGCTCATATCCTGCACACATTTTCTCATCAAAAACATAAGTTTTTACTTAAAAACAATAAGAAAAACTTACTGGAAATAGTTCCATCAAGTTCAAATTAATGACCCTGATTAACTAATCTCAACTTCTTTCTCAAAATAAATTTCTCAATTCAATACACACACTCCCAAACCAGTTCATCATGTTCAGCACTTGAAATTTTGAATATCAGCTTTCCAACATCAGTTGTCGAAAATCTTTTTGAATTTTTCAAAATTTATGCTAAAACACACTAAAATCTTTTTGGGTTTTTGATAACAAAGGAATGCAATGCAGTAAAGAAATATATACAGACACTATTTTTGTGAGTTTGTGTAAGAGGATCATATCAGTTTCGAGACACATCACAAGCACCGTTAAGCTTTAAACATTTTAAGTTCTAAACGATTCACATTGATTGACGATATTGTTGTCCACTTAAACTCAATCTAAAAACTTTCAATCTGCTTACCGATACTTTAAGGTATATTAAGATAGCACTAAATTCTTATGGACCCCACGATCTCAGCATATCCCCTCATCATGCAATACACTAACTCAAGCAATGCCTTTAAACTTTTATCGACTGTGAATTGTGCGAAAACAAAGCAGAATGTTTAAACATTAACAATTAGGTCGATACTTTCGTATACGCAGAGAAAGTCCAATGTTTAAACAAAATAAGAAAAATAAAACAAGTTGAAGTTGTTTAGGCTTTAACCACCAGGTCGATACTCCCGTATATGCAGAGGTGATCCAAAGCTTAAACGAAACACCAAAGAAAATAAAGCAGAACGTTTAGGCAACAACATCCAGGTCGATACTCACGTATACGCAGAGGATGTCCGATGCTTAAACAAAATAAAGAAATAAGACAAGTTTAAATCTTTGCAAAATAAAATGCACAATCACAGTGACTTTTTAGCAAAGTTGTGAAAGTTCACAAACTTAACCAGTTTTATGTCTTTCGACAATCAGCGATTACTGAGTAGGTACACAGTCAAGAAGGACAAAACTAAGTACTATGCTTTTGACCATGTTTCCCACTAGAACTAGGCTTTTTCATTTAGGTTTGTATCGTTATCGCAATTCTACTAGTCTAGCTGAGCCTATCGTCACATCTTTAGTGAGACCGTTTATCACATTTTATCTCTCCATTTCTTTAGCATGCTGTGACAGTCCAACTGATCTACTATCATTTCCTCTTTTTACAACAAAACTCATTTTGAATTTTTCAATGTTTTTGACATTTTCAAATTTTCAAATGTTTTTGGATTTTCTAAAAATTCTTACTCCCCCTAAAATGCAAACACATTTTAGGAAATTTGAAAACAAACTGTACAACAACGTGACAACTGATATCGAATTGCCTCAATTCGCCATCCACTTAGCATAAACAATCAGAACTCCCCCTCACAACAAACTATTTTCCCATTATGATTTCAAAACACTTAAGTTTGTTTTAATCAAAATGGTTTTTTCCGGAAAATGAGTTTGTTTTAACCACTTGTAAGTTTGGGAATCAAATCATCACATTGTTGTACCAATCACTTGTAGGAAATCAGATACAACTTAATGTCCCTGATTACCACTTGTAAGATCAATTCAATTCAAATTCTGAACCACTTGCAAAAAATCACAAACATACAATTCAAACCTGTTTTTCAACCAATTTACCATCTGTTGGTTGAATTCTCAAAGTGCCGATTCATACTCCTCGCTTACAAACCTGGGAGTTCCGGCAAGTCCTGCTTTTCAAAAACACATTAAACATGATAAAGAATGATGCCGATTCATGATCCACGATTACCAACTTGGGATCTCCGGCAAGTCAGGTTTTTCATTTGAACAGATTCACCCAAGCCTGACGGTCCTTGGGTGATTTTGAATTCTTGTTCAACAATGGTGGAAAATTTGCATCATCCATTGTTAAGCCAGAATTCTCAATTTTTACCTCAACCAATGGCTCCTCTGGCTTTGACAAACCAGAATCATTGCCTGCATATGGCTTGTCTGACTTTGACCTGTCAGATTCATCGCCTGAAGGTGGCTTGTCTGACTTTGACCTGTCAGATTCATCGCCGACCATTTTCTTCTTCTTCTTTTCTTCTTTTGTCCTCAGATTTGTATCTGATGAATTCGTCTTGCTTGACTTTGCAATCGAGGAAGTCGATTCATCAGAACTCTTATTTTTACCAACAGATGAACCCGAGGACAAGATCTTCTCTAGATACTCTCTAGCCTTCTTTCTCTTCTTTCTCAGTCTGTCTTTCTGCCCCTGATAAAGTTTCACTTTCGTTTCTTGAACTTTAGGTTCTTGAACCTTCTGTTCTTTGGGCTTGACATTGACTGATTTCTTTGCCATCTTCTGAGAACTAACCCTCAATCTTTCATTTGATCTCCTTGGGCAATCTCTGGCAATGTGATCTCTGATGTTGCAGTTAAAGCATCTTCTCGTCTCATAATTCCAACTTTGGCAGTTAACAGCAATGTGTCCTTGATAACCACATCGGTAACACACCCTGTTATCGTACCAATCACCATTTTCAGTCCAAATGCTCAAATCAAAGCACTGCTTGGCTTGGTGATATTCCTTCCTCATGTTTGCTGGATTTGACTTTTGAGCACTGTGGTCCGACCTGCACCACTTATTACCAACAATTTTAGAGTTTTCATTTTTCGATTTTTGTAATTTTTCATTGCGATTGGATGATCGATCTGATGAGCTTTTATTATCTTTTTGAACATTTTTCAAAATTTTCTCTTTTTGTTTTTGTTCCACTTTCTTCTTCAAAGGTTTTTGCTTAGAGCATTCTCCCTTTTCAGTTGATTGCGGAACAGTTTCTTGAAACTTTTCTTTTAACTTCAAAAATAAATTCTTTTTCTTCATTTTTTCATTTTCATCATCAGATTTCTCATCGCAATCTTCAACTTTGACTTTGTCAAAGTTTGTGACATTGTCACTTATTGGAACTGAATTAACAGGTTTTGGGCAGGGAATAGCTGAAGTATTCACAAAAACCTTCGACTTTTCTTCCCATTCCCTGATTTTACCTTCTAACTCTTTGATTTTCTTTTGAGCACATTCAGCTTCCTTTTCAAGTCGAATAATCTTTTCAAGATGAGAATTGATTGCAATTTGTTTTTCAAGATTGTTTTTACCAAACAAATCTCTCTCATCTTCTAAACTTTTTATTTGACTTTGAAAATCTTTCTCAATCTTCGATTTTTCATTTTCAAAACTTTTAATTTTTTCTTCAAAAGTTTTGTTTTCTGATGTCAAACTGTTCAAGTCATTTAACAGTTAAACATTTTCAGATTTAAGCTTTTCACAATTTCCCTGCAACATAAGAATCTGGTTAATATCAGCTTGCTTCTCATCCTTCAACTTTTTGACTTCCAATGTCAAACTTTCTGCATCTTTCAAGAGTTTGTCATTATCAGCCTTAAAGTTGTCACATTTGGAGCATACTGAGTCAGAACTTGAGAAATCAATCTCCACAGATTCTTCATTCTTTTGAACTTGCTCTTTCTTCATCTTGTATGTTCCTGCACAAAAGATTTTAACGAAGTCAAGAGGATTCATATTCTCATCAATATAACAACCCCTTTTCATATCGTATTTCATAACATCTTTTGCACTAAGACACACACAGACTCTTTTGTTCAGTTCTACAACCACATCCAAACTTAAATTTTTCAAATTATTTTCTATCCTATTCAACAATTCTTTCTTTTTCTCTTCATTATCATATCTATGTGTTGTAAGTTTACTAATGAATTTACTTAAAGATAATTTTGAAAAACTAGAATTCTTTCTTAGATTTTCCAAAAAATCATTCCATTCAGCTGGTAATCCATTAGCAAACTTTGATACTCTTTCAGCTTCTGATATCATTATCTGGTTTTCTTTCAAATGATCAATCAAACAGTCAAATCTCTTCTCCAAATCAACTAATTTCTCATCTTTCTTACACAGAAAACATTCGAACCGTTTAGCCCAAACATTCTTGGACAAATCTTGATAATGACTACTAAAATATCCTCGATACCAATCATTTATCCTTTCAAGATAATGGTTTTCCGTCTCATCAAAAATCACTTCCATTTTAAACAATCTGATTAAAAGAAATACCAATCACTTAAATCTGATTATGCCAAGAATTTTAAAGCCCACAACTGTTATGATTTGACCAAATAATCTACTCAAGAAACGATGCTTTTGTTTTGACTTGAAACTAATGTAGCCGACAAAACAAAAATTATCCACCAATATGATTGGGCCACAATTTTTTTTAATCACGTGACGGGCCTGACTTCTTGTTCACAAGCAAACCAGTGACAACAACTTCTTGAATAAAGATTGGGCCTCAAAGTCCACTGAACCGACAACAACAAGTAACAAGATAAGATGATTGGGCCAATGTTCAAAAATGGCTGACAACTGTTGATTGCTTTCAATGTTTGTTGACACCTTTTTAATTTTCCAACACAAACTGATTAGTCTGACAATCACATGAATACAATCAATGTTTCACATGCAATATCAATTTTGATTAAATCTTGTGCCGACAAAATTAATATTGATCAATACTTCACATGCAAACTGACACAACGTAGTTATGATTTCACACACTCGATGCACTTTCAATCGGTTCACACTACTCAATGCACTTTCGATAATATCACATGCACTGACAACTGATTCTGATCACCTCGTGCAACCTGACACAAGAGCGAAATCTTATGTTCAAATGAGCGGAATCAGCTGATGTTCAAAAGAGCGGAATTAGACTTGTACAGATAAGCGAAATCAGGTGATGATGTCACCTTTTGCACGAGTCCGTATAAGCGAAACCTTGAAAATCCTAAGTTCTAGATCGATTTTAGTTATGAAACTTTCAAGGATTTGTCAATATAGAATTCCGAGCAAGATGTGTAAAACTGAACCGATTCTGACCGTAAAAAGTTTTGATTTTCGAAAAAGAATGGTGTAGAAACAGAATTATCGGCTGAATTGTGTAGAACTCTTCTTAACTGGCTCTGATACCAATTGTAGGATCGAATTCGGACCTAAACGAGTCGCTTAGAAGAGTTTATCTCAGTTTGAACGGCGGAAACAGACAAACCGAGTACAATTCAGTGAGAATTCACTTTAAACTGTTGTTGTATTGATCAATAATACGAGTACACGTTCAGACAACACTTCGGCAGCACTTCGTGGCTTACCGGAAGAACACACCTCTAACTCCTATGTGTGATTTCGCTTATGTGTCTATATATAGGGTATGACATAAAAGCGAAACCTCCTAACTGACATAAAAGCGAAATCACCTATTGACATAAAAGCGAAATCACCTATTGACATATAAGCGGAATCATATTTTGACCGAAATCCAACTTTCACATTCTAATCCTTTTGTCTTATATGTAGTGATGTCATTGATGATGTCACTTTGATGATGTTATCATGACATCATGCTTGAACAACTTCGCAACGAACCCGAGACTAGACATAAGACGAAGACGACAGATGAATGCACCAACAGACTCCCCCTCAGATGTTGACGAGTCTTAAGTGTCGAGTCTTTGCATCTTCAGTCTTTTTCTTTCTTAGCATATACCAGGATCTTCTCTTTGGCTCTAACCTCGTCAGACTCCCCCTTTCATCATGATGGGATCGCTATCTGGAATTAGCTATCACCTAGAGATTGCATCCTGGCTTTAACTCTGTTTAAGCTCATATCCTGCACACATTTTCTCATCAAAAACATAAGTTTTTACTTAAAAACAATAAGAAAAACTTACTGGAAATAGTTCCATCAAGTTCAAATTAATGACCCTGATTAACTAATCTCAACTTCTTTCTCAAAATAAATTTCTCAATTCAATACACACACTCCCAAACCAGTTCATCATGTTCAGCACTTGAAATTTTGAATATCAGCTTTCCAACATCAGTTGTCGAAAATCTTTTTGAATTTTTCAAAATTTATGCTAAAACACACTAAAATCTTTTTGGGTTTTTGATAACAAAGGAATGCAATGCAGTAAAGAAATATATACAGACACTATTTTTGTGAGTTTGTGTAAGAGGATCATATCAGTTTCGAGACACATCACAAGCACCGTTAAGCTTTAAACATTTTAAGTTCTAAACGATTCACATTGATTGACGATATTGTTGTCCACTTAAACTCAATCTAAAAACTTTCAATCTGCTTACCGATACTTTAAGGTATATTAAGATAGCACTAAATTCTTATGGACCCCACGATCTCAGCATATCCCCTCATCATGCAATACACTAACTCAAGCAATGCCTTTAAACTTTTATCGACTGTGAATTGTGCGAAAACAAAGCAGAATGTTTAAACATTAACAATTAGGTCGATACTTTCGTATACGCAGAGAAAGTCCAATGTTTAAACAAAATAAGAAAAATAAAACAAGTTGAAGTTGTTTAGGCTTTAACCACCAGGTCGATACTCCCGTATATGCAGAGGTGATCCAAAGCTTAAACGAAACACCAAAGAAAATAAAGCAGAACGTTTAGGCAACAACATCCAGGTCGATACTCACGTATACGCAGAGGATGTCCGATGCTTAAACAAAATAAAGAAATAAGACAAGTTTAAATCTTTGCAAAATAAAATGCACAATCACAGTGACTTTTTAGCAAAGTTGTGAAAGTTCACAAACTTAACCAGTTTTATGTCTTTCGACAATCAGCGATTACTGAGTAGGTACACAGTCAAGAAGGACAAAACTAAGTACTATGCTTTTGACCATGTTTCCCACTAGAACTAGGCTTTTTCATTTAGGTTTGTATCGTTATCGCAATTCTACTAGTCTAGCTGAGCCTATCGTCACATCTTTAGTGAGACCGTTTATCACATTTTATCTCTCCATTTCTTTAGCATGCTGTGACAGTCCAACTGATCTACTATCATTTCCTCTTTTTACAACAAAACTCATTTTGAATTTTTCAATGTTTTTGACATTTTCAAATTTTCAAATGTTTTTGGATTTTCTAAAAATTCTTACTCCCCCTAAAATGCAAACACATTTTAGGAAATTTGAAAACAAACTGTACAACAACGTGACAACTGATATCGAATTGCCTCAATTCGCCATCCACTTAGCATAAACAATCAGAACTCCCCCTCACAACAAACTATTTTCCCATTATGATTTCAAAACACTTAAGTTTGTTTTAATCAAAATGGTTTTTTCCGGAAAATGAGTTTGTTTTAACCACTTGTAAGTTTGGGAATCAAATCATCACATTGTTGTACCAATCACTTGTAGGAAATCAGATACAACTTAATGTCCCTGATTACCACTTGTAAGATCAATTCAATTCAAATTCTGAACCACTTGCAAAAAATCACAAACATACAACTCAAACCTGTTTTTCAACCAATTTACCATCTGTTGGTTGAATTCTCAAAGTGCCGATTCATACTCCTCGCTTACAAACCTGGGAGTTCCGGCAAGTCCTGCTTTTCAAAAACACATTAAACATGATAAAGAATGATGCCGATTCATGATCCACGATTACCAACTTGGGATCTCCGGCAAGTCAGGTTTTTCATTTGAACAGATTCACCCAAGCCTGACGGTCCTTGGGTGATTTTGAATTCTTGTTCAACAATGGTGGAAAATTTGCATCATCCATTGTTAAGCCAGAATTCTCAATTTTTACCTCAACCAATGGCTCCTCTGGCTTTGACAAACCAGAATCATTGCCTGCATATGGCTTGTCTGACTTTGACCTGTCAGATTCATCGCCTGAAGGTGGCTTGTCTGACTTTGACCTGTCAGATTCATCGCCGACCATTTTCTTCTTCTTCTTTTCTTCTTTTGTCCTCAGATTTGTATCTGATGAATTCGTCTTGCTTGACTTTGCAATCGAGGAAGTCGATTCATCAGAACTCTTATTTTTACCAACAGATGAACCCGAGGACAAGATCTTCTCTAGATACTCTCTAGCCTTCTTTCTCTTCTTTCTCAGTCTGTCTTTCTGCCCCTGATAAAGTTTCACTTTCGTTTCTTGAACTTTAGGTTCTTGAACCTTCTGTTCTTTGGGCTTGACATTGACTGATTTCTTTGCCATCTTCTGAGAACTAACCCTCAATCTTTCATTTGATCTCCTTGGGCAATCTCTGGCAATGTGATCTCTGATGTTGCAGTTAAAGCATCTTCTCGTCTCATAATTCCAACTTTGGCAGTTAACAGCAATGTGTCCTTGATAACCACATCGATAACACACCCTGTTATCGTACCAATCACCATTTTCAGTCCAAATGCTCAAATCAAAGCACTGCTTGGCTTGGTGATATTCCTTCCTCATGTTTGCTGGATTTGACTTTTGAGCACTGTGGTCCGACCTGCACCACTTATTACCAACAATTTTAGAGTTTTCATTTTTCGATTTTTGTAATTTTTCATTGCGATTGGATGATCGATCTGATGAGCTTTTATTATCTTTTTGAACATTTTTCAAAATTTTCTCTTTTTGTTTTTGTTCCACTTTCTTCTTCAAAGGTTTTTGCTTAGAGCATTCTCCCTTTTCAGTTGATTGCGGAACAGTTTCTTGAAACTTTTCTTTTAACTTCAAAAATAAATTCTTTTTCTTCATTTTTTCATTTTCATCATCAGATTTCTCATCGCAATCTTCAACTTTGACTTTGTCAAAGTTTGTGACATTGTCACTTATTGGAACTGAATTAACAGGTTTTGGGCAGGGAATAGCTGAAGTATTCACAAAAACCTTCGACTTTTCTTCCCATTCCCTGATTTTACCTTCTAACTCTTTGATTTTCTTTTGAGCACATTCAGCTTCCTTTTCAAGTCGAATAATCTTTTCAAGATGAGAATTGATTGCAATTTGTTTTTCAAGATTGTTTTTACCAAACAAATCTCTCTCATCTTCTAAACTTTTTATTTGACTTTGAAAATCTTTCTCAATCTTCGATTTTTCATTTTCAAAACTTTTAATTTTTTCTTCAAAAGTTTTGTTTTCTGATGTCAAACTGTTCAAGTCATTTAACAGTTAAACATTTTCAGATTTAAGCTTTTCACAATTTCCCTGCAACATAAGAATCTGGTTAATATCAGATTGCTTCTCATCCTTCAACTTTTTGACTTCCAATGTCAAACTTTCTGCATCTTTCAAGAGTTTGTCATTATCAGCCTTAAAGTTGTCACATTTGGAGCATACTGAGTCAGAACTTGAGAAATCAATCTCCACAGATTCTTCATTCTTTTGAACTTGCTCTTTCTTCATCTTGTATGTTCCTGCACAAAAGATTTTAACGAAGTGAAGAGGATTCATATTCTCATCAATATAACAACCCCTTTTCATATCGTATTTCATAACATCTTTTGCACTAAGACACACACAGACTCTTTTGTTCAGTTCTACAACCACATCCAAACTTAAATTTTTCAAATTATTTTCTATCCTATTCAACAATTCTTTCTTTTTCTCTTCATTATCATATCTATGTGTTGTAAGTTTACTAATGAATTTACTTAAAGATAATTTTGAAAAACTAGAATTCTTTCTTAGATTTTCCAAAAAATCATTCCATTCAGCTGGTAATCCATTAGCAAACTTTGATACTCTTTCAGCTTCTGATATCATTATCTGGTTTTCTTTCAAATGATCAATCAAACAGTCAAATCTCTTCTCCAAATCAACTAATTTCTCATCTTTCTTACACAGAAAACATTCGAACCGTTTAGCCCAAACATTCTTGGACAAATCTTGATAATGACTACTAAAATATCCTCGATACCAATCATTTATCCTTTCAAGATAATGGTTTTCCGTCTCATCAAAAATCACTTCCATTTTAAACAATCTGATTAAAAGAAATACCAATCACTTAAATCTGATTATGCCAAGAATTTTAAAGCCCACAACTGTTATGATTTGACCAAATAATCTACTCAAGAAACGGTGCTTTTGTTTTGACTTGAAACTAATGTAGCCGACAAAACAAAAATTATCCACCAATATGATTGGGCCACAATTTTTTTTAATCACGTGACGGGCCTGACTTCTTGTTCACAAGCAAACCAGTGACAACAACTTCTTGAATAAAGATTGGGCCTCAAAGTCCACTGAACCGACAACAACAAGTAACAAGATAAGATGATTGGGCCAATGTTCAAAAATGGCTGACAACTGTTGATTGCTTTCAATGTTTGTTGACACCTTTTTAATTTTCCAACACAAACTGATTAGTCTGACAATCACATGAATACAATCAATGTTTCACATGCAATATCAATTTTGATTAAATCTTGTGCCGACAAAATTAATATTGATCAATACTTCACATGCAAACTGACACAACGTAGTTATGATTTCACACACTCGATGCACTTTCAATCGGTTCACACTACTCAATGCACTTTCGATAATATCACATGCACTGACAACTGATTCTGATCACCTCGTGCAACCTGACACAAGAGCGAAATCTTATGTTCAAATGAGCGGAATCAGCTGATGTTCAAAAGAGCGGAATTAGACTTGTACAGATAAGCGAAATCAGGTGATGATGTCACCTTTTGCACGAGTCCGTATAAGCGAAACCTTGAAAATCCTAAGTTCTAGATCGATTTTAGTTATGAAACTTTCAAGGATTTGTCAATATAGAATTCCGAGCAAGATGTGTAAAACTGAACCGATTCTGACCGTAAAAAGTTTTGATTTTCGAAAAAGAATGGTGTAGAAACAGAATTATCGGCTGAATTGTGTAGAACTCTTCTTAACTGGCTTTGATACCAATTGTAGGATCGAATTCGGACCTAAACGAGTCGCTTAGAAGAGTTTATCTCAGTTTGAACGGCGGAAACAGACAAACCGAGTACAATTCAGCGAGAATTCACTTTAAACTGTTGTTGTATTGATCAATAATACGAGTACACGTTCAGACAACACTTCGGCAGCACTTCGTGGCTTACCGGAAGAACACACCTCTAACTCCTATGTGTGATTTCGCTTATGTGTCTATATATAGGGTATGACATAAAAGCGAAACCTCCTAACTGACATAAAAGCGAAATCACCTATTGACATAAAAGCGAAATCACCTATTGACATATAAGCGGAATCATATTTTGACCGAAATCCAACTTTCACATTCTAATCCTTTTGTCTTATATGTAGTGATGTCATTGATGATGTCACTTTGATGATGTTATCATGACATCATGCTTGAACAACTTCGCAACGAACCCGAGACTAGACATAAGACGAAGACGACAGATGAATGCACCAACAGACTCCCCCTCAGATGTTGACGAGTCTTAAGTGTCGAGTCTTTGCATCTTCAGTCTTTTTCTTTCTTAGCATATACCAGGATCTTCTCTTTGGCTCTAACCTCGTCAGACTCCCCCTTTCATCATGATGGGATCGCTATCTGGAATTAGCTATCACCTAGAGATTGCATCCTGGCTTTAACTCTGTTTAAGCTCATATCCTGCACACATTTTCTCATCAAAAACATAAGTTTTTACTTAAAAACAATAAGAAAAACTTACTGGAAATAGTTCCATCAAGTTCAAATTAATGACCCTGATTAACTAATCTCAACTTCTTTCTCAAAATAAATTTCTCAATTCAATACACACACTCCCAAACCAGTTCATCATGTTCAGCACTTGAAATTTTGAATATCAGCTTTCCAACATCAGTTGTCGAAAATCTTTTTGAATTTTTCAAAATTTATGCTAAAACACACTAAAATCTTTTTGGGTTTTTGATAACAAAGGAATGCAATGCAGTAAAGAAATATATACAGACACTATTTTTGTGAGTTTGTGTAAGAGGATCATATCAGTTTCGAGACACATCACATGTTGGTGAACTCATACTATTGAGTGGTCAATTGACAATTGGGTCAAATAGGTGACAAAAAAAGAAATACAAGATAAAAAGTTACAGTGCATGAGGACTTACTCGTGAAAAACACATGCATATGATAACTTTTGACTAGAAGAAACAATGACTTAAAAATGAAACTAAGCTAGTTGGGTCCAAACCAAAGGACTACTTAAGGAAGGTTGTCAGAAGTATATACTAATGAAATAGTGGCGCGACACGGAGTACCGGTATCCATTGTGTCTGACAGAGATACTCGGTTTACTTCAAACTTTTGGCGCGAATTCTAAGAACAAATAGGAACTAAGTTGTTAATTAGCACCGCGTACCATCCACAAACGGATGGACAAAGCGAAAGAACGATACAGACGTTGGAAGATATGTTACGGGCGTGCATTATCGATCTCGGGGGTAGTTGGGATGTCTATCTACCATTGGTCGAATTTTCATATAATAACAGTTGCCAAGCAAGCATCGGTATGGCTCCGTACGAGATGCTTTACGGTAGAAAGTGCCGAACCCCGGCGTGTTGGGGAGAAGTGGGTCCACGTCAACTAGCTCATACAGATATAATCCGAATCATGAATGAGAAAATCGACTTGGTCCGAACTCACTTAAAAGCAGCTCAGGATCGACAAAAGTCGTATGCAGATAAACGAAGGAGGCCAATTGAATTTCAAGTGGGCGATAGGGTGATGTTGAAGGTATCGCTGTGGAAGGGAATAATTCGGTTTAGAAAAAGAGGAAAATTGAGCCCAAGATTTATTGGGCCATTTAAAATCATCGAACATGTTGGTAAGGTAGCCTATCGCCTCGAACTACTGGAAGAGTTGAGTGGAATACATGGCACGTTTCATGTATCACAGCTACGAAAATGTCTAGCGGAGGAAACAGCTTACATCCATTACGACAATATCGAGGTGGATGATCACTTGAATTATATTGTAAGGCCCATAGAAATTTTAGATCGAAAGGTTAAGCACTTGCGAAATAAACGAATCGATCAAGTCAAGATCAAGTGGGAGCATAGGAAAGGTTCGGGCACTACATGGGAGTCCGAAGAAGAGATGCGACATCTCTACCCTACACTATTCGGTACGTACTCTGGTTTCGGGGATGAAACCCTTTTTAAGGAGGGTGGACTTGTAACACCCCGAAAATACAAATTCTTATAATACAATAACGTTGGGAATATATATGATAACTAGGAATTTCAATAACCTAGTTAGAAAATAAGTTGTGAGTAGTTAAAGAGTTAAAACAAATAAAGAATGAAAGTTGGAGGGCCAAAAGTGTCTAAATGAAAACTAATATCAATAAAACAATATTAATTAAACTCAAACACACTTGTTGGTGTGTGTTGAGATCGACCAGAGCAGGGGGCGATCCCCAGCTCCCCTAAAAACCCTAGTTTCTGCTAAAAACTCCAAATTGAAGGATCAAATCAAGTTCAAAACGAAAATCGAGCATAGATTACTGATCCCCATTGCAAGGAGATCAGAAGGTATGCAAAATTTGGTAAAAATTCTCTACTTGAAAGTTTCATGAATTTAGGGAATTCGAAATTTGTGGATGCATGTGTGTTATGTAGATGAAATAAGAACATTTAAGTGTCTAGGAGTAAACCCTAGGCAATTATATGTTGAAATCATGTGAAATTTTAGTGAAATCTATGAACACCATTGTTGATAATATGTGGTTAGATGGAACTTGATGAACACTAGGGTTTTGAAGGTCATTCTAGTGTAATATGATTCATAGAAACTGATTTATGAAAAAGGTGATGTTTGATTCTATATGTGTTAACTCGATTGATGTTAATTTTGGCTAAGTAACAAGCCATGAACTTGAAAATAAAAGATATAAAATCCTGCACTTTAAGTGTTCGTAAAAATGCCTCAAAGAGGGCCCGAAATTGAGATTTAAAGTTAAAACGCATGATTGTGATGATTTGGCAAATTATGCGATATATGATTGAAAAGAGAGTTCTAAACTAATTGTGATTGAACTCTATAGGAAAAGATACCGGAGCGTCGAGTGGACAAGCCGGTGGCGATTTGCGTTTGAAGGGCGTGCACTAAAGGTATGTAACTTGATTCGTTACATTGGGTGAATATTGATAATTAGCATATATGTAGTTGAATTATAGAATAAAAGTTGTGTTGATTTAAAGCAATAATGTTCGTTATATTGAAAAATAGTTCAAGAATTGGTTAGGTCTCGTTGGTAGTCATCATAATGGAGGATTCCGTAGATGAGCCAAACGGGTCGAATAATCAAGTAATGTGTGGCTAATGCTTTGTAATATGGTAAATTGATCTTTTGTGATTGTCAATAAATGATATATTAGAATATGAGAATTTAGAGTATTGGTTTGTTAGAATAATGAAGTCAATAAGGGTGAACTAAACGGGTCACCAAGAGCGGTAGTAACTTACTTGTAGATTTTGAGCCCGAGCGATGGGTAGCGAAATATTAAACACGCAAACCAGTGATGGGAGCGTGGGCGAAAAAAAATGAGGAATCCAAGATTTGGGTTTCGAGTGAAATAATCAAAATAAATCAAAACATAAATTTCCAGAGACTACCGTAAGTTACGGTATCTACCGTAACTTACGGTAGAGATAAAATGGTTACGCCAGATGTCTACTGCCTTACGGTAGACCAAAGCTTTCCAGTGACTACCGTAACTTACGGTAGATACCGTAAGTTACGGTAGAGTCTGGACATTTTTGTTGAGTTTTGCATATCATAGCTAATCGAACCCGTTTTAAGCGTAGTTTCGGTTAGGCAATATTTCCAAGAACTCTAATACTAATTTCTGTTAAAAATCTCTAGTTTTTCAGGTATTGCAAGTTTGTGGACGACGATCAAGTTGATGCTCCAAGAACCAAACACGAAACTTTTGGACGCTTCCGCACTAAATGAATCTAGTTCAATTATGTAGTTTTGTAAACACTACTAAATGATTCATGTTTGAAACTAGTTATTTGACTATGTTAAACTCTATGACGAAGTATAACTTAGCCTACTAGCTTAGTTTTTGTTAGTTAAATATTTTGTTTATAAAATTTCACATTTCATACGATAAACTAATGAATTAAATGGATGGGTGTTACATAATCACACATGAGGAATTGGTGATTTGGTATTAAGGGTCAGATGGTATGATTGGATACTTGGGCCGATGTGAATAGGTCTATATTTATTCACTGTTAGTGCTAACTAACAAGTAAGGTTTGATAAATTATAGTGTTGTAACTGTTCAATCTCGTAACTGATGTGAGCGAAAATAATGGGGGTAATCATGGGAGTTATGATGAGCGTTAACTGGGTCAATCGCACAAGGATGTCCGGATCGCACAAGGAGGTCTGGATCGCACAAATACAACACGTCACACACTCGCACCAACTTAGACCCAGTCGCACAACGGTTATAGGATCGCACATTCATTTGGGCCTGTTAAGTTGTTGGGCCTCACACTAGATAGCGGGCCACGGATATGAACGAGTCGCACACTCGGGTTGGGCTTGATATAGTTGGGCTGGGCAATAAGAACGGGTGACACTTGGGTCACATACTAAACTTTCTGGACCGCACTCTCATGTGAATAACAAATTAATTGCTAAGTGTTAAAAATGAAACATGCACGTATGGTATGAACTTGTAATGCGAATATGCATAGGGCCGAATACTTGCTACAACTTGTGTGATAATACGTGCTATACTTGTTGTTACTTGTGCAATGTGTACATAGAGTTTGTGATTTACGTGTATGTGAAACTGACTGTCATTGGTAACCCTATTAGGATTTGGTTGACCAACTGTAAACAAGTAATTAGTCATACCGAACAAATCTAAGGTGAGTTCACTTCTCTCAAAACAAGCATACGTCCGGTGGGGACAATCAAACTGACAAAACTTGTAAACGGATTTTCGTAAACCCATATCCTTGTAGGGGATATGAGGCGGTTTTCAAATGCCCACATCCTTGTAGGGGATGTGAGGAGGATTTCACAAACGCATATCCTCTGATGTGCGTGAGTGTTATTAGTTTTTAATGTATATGTTAAGCCCCTTTTTAACACTTTTTAGCCTAGTTTTAAATTTATAAAACACGATATTTACTAACACTAAACACACATATGGGCAAGTGCACCCATCGTGAGCGTAGTATAGTGTTGGTAAGATACCGAGGTCGTCCAAGGACACAAGAGCTTTTAGTACCGGTTTATCCTCAATGTCTAATCAAATCAAAAGTTTAGAAAAATATTTTAAACTAGAAAAAATAAAAACTAACTAAAATGCTGAAAAACAAAAATAAAAATAAAACAGATAGACAAGATGAATCACTTGGTTCCGACTCGTGTTTAGTGTAACCTTTGATTATTTCCGCACTTTTGCACTATTTAAGAGATTATCTTAGTTATTGTAGTAGGCCCCTCTTTTGGAGGTGACGTTACCCTCAAACCAGTAGTTTGAGTCAGCAAGGATACAATCCTAAAGGGTCGGATTATTGAAAGATAATTAATTAAGTTATTAATGCATAATGTGGTAGGCCCCTCTTTTGAAGGTGACGTTACCCTCGGCTAAGTAGTCTGAGTCAGCAGGGATACAGTCCTAAGTAGCCGGGTTAAAATATTAATAGTAGGTTAACTTATGAGGGGATCAAAGAGTTTGGACCCCCGCCATCCAATACCGTTAAGTATTGAAGGAGGTCCTACTAAATTTGACCCAGGTCCTTTGCAGGATCTATACACTGAACAATGGCAAGACTCTTACCAAACCGTTCCCTTAACCCCCGACCAGGTAGCCAACATACCTCCATATAGACCGTGGAGATATGAATGGTGAAAATCTTTTATTTTATATAGACAGTAAAATAATGCCAGGACACCACGGACAAACGATAAGGAAGAATCACCTTCAACATAAGAAACTAGTTATTAAAGTCATTAATACATAACCAATTAAAAAGTGCGAAAAGATTAAAAATAAAAAGTATTGCACTGGACACTTTGTCTTCACCAAGTGATGTAAGAGACTTAGGCAAACATGGCCTTGATTGTCAAGAACTCTTACGATCAATCTTGGATCCCGAGACGACTCATACACTCTATGATGGACAATGGATGATGGTGGTGGATGATGGTGGTGGATGATGGTGTTATGGTGCTGGTGGGTGGTGGGTGAAGTGTGAGAGAGGTGGTGTGCCAAGGGATGGTTTGAGCTTGAGCCAAGCACTCCTATTTATAGGCTGAACAGAAGCTCGGGCACGGCCCCGTGTCCACATCCTTCTCTTTCTTCATTAATTGCTCTTGTCTTTATTAGTTGACCACGGCCCCGTGTCCGCTGGGCACGACCCCGTGTGCAGAAGCATATCTGTACTATCAAGATTTGCCTGGATTCTGCGAATCTTATAGTTGACCACGACCTCGTGCCCGCTGAGCACGGCCCCGTGGTGGGCGATGGAAGCTTCTACAACTTTGTCTTTTATGCTGACACTTGGGCACGCCCCCGTGCTCACTGAGCACGGGGCGTGTTCAGCCTCCTGTTTTCTTGTTTTGCTTGGGAAGATGCTGTCGTGGGGTCGGGCATGTCATGTTTGTTCCCTTTCTTGTATTTATGTTAGATTTTGCTGTCTTTTTGCTTCTTTTGTTAATTTGAGCTCATTTAATCCTGAAAATACAAAAGGAAGACAAAATCACACTTTTTCCAACATTAGTACTAAAAAAGGGTTAGTTTTATGCCACAATTGATGTAATTTATATGTTGCATTTTGCACACATCAAATACCCCCACACTTGAATCTTTGCTTGTCCTCAAGCAAAACTCTTTATAATATGGCTTTACACTCCCAAATGGAATGGGTAGAAAAGAAGGTTTTTGGGCTTGTCATAGAGTGTCGGGATTTCCAAGATTCTTTATTTAGTTTTATTTTTATTTATTTACAATTCTATTCGTCATGATTTATTTAAAACTTTTCATATGATAAATTACTTATTAGGGCATAACATGCCTCTTTAAAATTCTCTTTATATACAAGTTCACATACCTCACGGGGGATCACTCAACACTCGGCCGAAGATGTTTTTTTAGTGAATCACTCGAGAGCGGCATGGAACTTACTCCTACCATATGCTTGCCAAGCAATCAATCCTCCTCCTTTTTAACTATATACCTTTGTAAATATCAAGATGACTTTTTGGTGAAGGGTTAGGCTTGGGTTAAAGGTAGGTGGTTGGGTTAGTGGTTAGTAGAAAAAAGGGCGAAAAAACGTAACAAGCGTCGGTTTTCGAAAGACTTTTTATTTTTGTAAAAATTTTTATTTTTTTATTTTGATGAAGCTATTATTCAAACAAAGTTATTTTTGATGAACTTGTTTGTTTATTTCTTTTGCTTCATCATCAACAATTTTTTTTTCAAAGTCAAACGAAAAACCGAGCTTGTTACTAAAACAAATGGTTAATAAAAAAGGTTTTGGTGGGTGAAAGGGTGTTTGGTTTGGGTTAAGAAATGAAAAGGTTTAGGCTCAAAGAGGTTAACTAGGGGGATTTTGGGTAGGTGGTAAAAAAGAAAAATAATGGTGTAGAAATAAAAAAAAGGGTTAGTCCTAATGCCTCCATCATTTACTTACTCGGGTTTAAGTTGGTAAGGACCGGGAATGTCACACCCCCAATTTCCACATGCGGAGTACTACCGCTTGGAGGCGTGACTGACCAGGATCCAGCCACCAATTATACTGAGCATTGAATAATAGTGAAAGTATTCACCAACCACAGTAGTTAGTAAACACCATGTTTTTAAAGTTCTAAAAGTTTAAGTTCAAATGGTAGTTTAAACAAACAGCGGAAGCATAAACCAAACAGTTTCAAAACAGAGTTCATTGTTCAATATTATTTGAAACCCAACACACGGGTTAAGACGACCACTACATATCCCCAAGCTGCAAGCTCCTGATTCACTGGTTACCTGCAAAGCATGCAGTAGGGTGTCAACAGAAATGTTGGCGAGTTCACGAAATGTCCAGTTTTAGCTTTTCAAAAGAAAATGTAGGTTGTTTAGGTAAAGTGTTTATAATCACGTCATGGGGAGCTACCCCATATGAAAGCTACTAAACTTGAATTACCGAAACTGTTGACGAGAAGATTTGGTGCCCCAGGTCAATGTCTATCGTCATTGACCGAGATGCAAGGTCTATAGTTCACGCCCGATCTCCCCCGGTCACGGTGTGAGGTTGTCAAACCTAATAGCGCTATCAACTAATAACCCGTTCGCCCCCGGCGATTAATCGGTACTATAAGCAGGGACTTGATGTGATAGAGATTCGTTTAGTGTTGCTAGTTGTGATTTATAAATAATACCCAAACGTATTTCCCCCGGATGTAGTAGTACAAGAGTACCGTTTGTATATTCCCCCGGAAATCATTAGTTTGAAAAACATTAATCAGTTTGTTCGTGTCCCTCCCTGGGACGCATGCTTTTAGTGTGTGAACTCACCTTGGGTTGCTCGGTAGATTATTTTACTTGGTCAAACACGTTGGTCACCACGTCCTAGCATGGTTACCAAAGATAGGTCAAGTTGGGGTGCAAGTAATCACGTATAGCAAACACGTATCGACACACTTAGCATGCATACATTCAAACAGTTGGGTTATTGGGCCTGCTCTAACATTTTCACAAACAGTAACAGATACACATGCAGTCCAGTCAACAGATAGTCCAACAAGCTTTTGGCCCAATAACACTTAGGCAGCCCAGTCGAGACAAGGGCGGTTTCGACTCGAGAATACACGGTCTCGAGTCGCAACCAAGGGTTCCGACTCGCAACCTCGGTCTCGGTTCATCATGCTTTGGTCTCGAGTCGCAACCAAGGGTTCCGACTCGCAACCTCGGTCTCGGTTCATCATGCTTTGGTCTCGAGTGTGCTGCTTGCGAGTCGCAACCGGGAGATCTCGAAGAATCACGTTTTGGTCTCGAGTCGCAACCAAGGGTTCCGACTCGCAACCACTGTTACGTGCACCTGAATCCTTCTAGAACCTGTCCTACGTACTAGCCAATAGCATTTTGATTTCATGGTAATGTGTACTATCCAATGAGAGTGCACCAACATGTTTTCTTGTCCGGTAATTAATCAAAACAGATCAAAACATGCATTTTTTGAATATTCATACCACATTCAACTTGTTCTTCATTATTCATTTTTCATTCAAACAGTTCATCTTTAGGGTTATCTCTTCCTAAACAAGCATGTTCCAACAAACCGATTCATTCATGTGGACTTAGATGCAAATCACTAAACCTTCAATCCACCCAACCATGCATTTAACAACAATAATTATGTAATATTTATTCTAAGCACTATCAACATAAATCTATGATCATGAACACCTTATACTATCAATCATTCATCATCCAAATGTCTTAACACTTCATTATCATGCAAGAGTTCACATATTTCATCCATCATTTCAAACATTTCAAAGCAAATAGCACCATTATGTACCAAAACACCTAGTGAACATCTAAAACACTAACCGATTCAAGAGTGACACGAAGGTGTTCAAGTTGGTGATAGAATGGAGCCTTCGAGTGATGATTCCGAGCCAATCCGAGAGTGCTCTTGTTGCCGGTTGAATCCGAGAAGGAGGAGAGGGGGTTGTGGTGTTGTGCTAGGGTTTTAGAGGGAGTGTGTGTGAGCAAGAGAATGTTTGAGTGTCAAAATGAGGGAAGTGTGGCTTATGTGGGGATTTTATACCCCATTCAAGGGCCATGCACCCTTATGGGTTTCCGAGTGGGTTTCGTGTGAGGCTAAAGGAAGCGGCCCAACGGCCCATCGGTTCACTGTTCACTCGAGACCGGGAGTGGTCTCGAGTCGGGTCCTTGGGGTCTCGGCTCACTTGTAACATACATATAATATACATACATACAACACGTAATAACAGATAATTCATAGATTTCATTTAATAATATACGTACATGAAATGTTTAAATCAAGAAGGTTGCTCGGGAAACCCGAAGTGTCACATTATCCCCAAGTTTTAAGAACTTTCGTCCCGAAAGTTAAGGCAGACACTGTCAAGCTAGTATAAGTGAGAACGTTTCAACGGGGTGTCACATCATCCCCCCGTTAGTTTGGAATTTCGTCCCGAAATTCGGTTGTAGCTTCAGTGCTGGGGTTTTCGTTTGGGAACAACTGGGGATACTTGTGCTTCATCTGGTCTTCCCGCTCCCAGGTAAACTCTAGGCCACGGCGTGAGTTCCAACGAACTCGCACGAGGGGTATCTGGCTACGTTTGAGGGTTTTGATCTCACGATCCGTGATCTCAACCGGTTCCTCAGTAAAGTGTAGCCGTTCGTCAATAGTGAGTTCCTTGAAAGGAATGATGAGTGTTTCATCTGATAGACACTTCTTCAGATTAGACACGTGGAAGACGTTGTGCACAGCACTCAGTTCTTCAGGCAGATTCAATCTGTAAGCGGTCGTACCGATCTTTTCGGTAACTTCAAAGGGTCCGACATATCTTGGATTAAGCTTGCCCCGTTTTCCAAAACGAACCACACCCTTCCAGGGTGAGACCTTAAGTAGAGCCCGTTCACCAACCTGGAACTCTAGCGGTTTCCTATCCTTATCAGCATAGTGCTTTTGACGGTCACGAGCTGCCGCCATGCGTTGCCTAATCTGGGCAATCTTTTCTGTGGTGTCAACTACATGTTCCGGGCCTGTGATCTGGCTGTCACCAACCTCCGCCCAGCAGAGAGGCGATCGACATTTACGACCGTACAATGCCTCAAAGGGTGCCGCCTGAATGCTGGTGTGGTAGCTGTTGTTGTAGGAGAATTCCACTAACGGTAGGTGCTTCTCCCAATTTTTGCCAAAATCGATCACACACGCCCTAAGCATGTCTTCGAGGGTTTGGATGGTACGTTCGGATTGCCCATCCGTTTGCGGGTGATAAGCGGTGCTCATGTCTAAACGTGAGCCAAAAGATTTGTGCATGGCTTGCCACAACTCAGAGGTAAAACGCGCGTCTCGATCGGAAATGATAGAGGTTGGTACTCCGTGCTTCGAAACCACTTCTTTTAAGTATACCTCTGCTAGGGTAGAGAACTTGTCTGTTTCTTTGAGAGCCAAAAAGTGTGCAGACTTAGTTAAGCGATCCACGATCACCCAAATGGTGTCATTTCCGCGTTGAGACCTAGGCAGGCCAGTAACAAAATCCATGGAAATCTGCTCCCATTTCCATTGCGGGATCTCTGGCTGTTGGAGTAGGCCTGATGGTTTCTGATACTCAGCCTTGACTCTTGCACAAGTTAAGCATTTTCTGACATAGGTTGCTATGTGGGCTTTCATGCCAGGCCACCAATAGGTAGTCCTCAAGTCGTGGTACATCTTATCTGAACCCGGATGTACTGAGTAACGGGACTTATGGGCTTCATCCATCACCAGGTCACGTAAATTTCCATAGTGCGGAACCCATATGCGTCCGGCTACGTAGTAAGCACCGTCTTCTTTTTGTTTCAATCGTTGTCTCGATCCTCGTAGGGACTCAGCCCTGATGTTCTCGGCTTTCAATGCTTCAACCTGAGCATTTCGAATTTGATTAGGGAGGTTCGAGTGGATAGTGAGCTGTAAGGCACGAACACGCTTGGGTTTGGTCTCCTTTCTGCTGAGGGCATCGGCTACCACATTAGCCTTGCCTGGATGATATTTAATTGCACACTCGTAGTCATTTAGGAGTTCGACCCATCGGCGTTGCCGCATATTCAACTCTTTTTGTTCCATTATGTGCTGGAGACTCTTGTGATCGGTGTAAATCGTGCACTTGGTGCCGTACAAGTAGTGTCTCCAAAGCTTGAGTGCGAAGACCACAACTCCAAATTCTAAGTCATGCGTCGTGTAGTTCCGTTCGTGGATCTTGAGTTGTCGCGAAGCGTAAGCAATAACTTTCTCGCGTTGCATCAACACGCAACCAAGCCCTTGAATAGAAGCATCGCAGTAAACAACAAAGTCGTCGGTACCTTCAGGTAAGGAAAGAATAGGAGCACTACAAAGATTTTTCTTTAGTTCCTGGAAGGCAGATTCCTGAGCATCGCTCCATTTGTAAGCAACACCCTTCTGAGTGAGGGTCGTAAGTGGTTGAGCGATCTTAGAGAATCCCTTGATAAATCTTCGATAGTATCCCGCCAATCCCAAGAATTGGCGAACTTCGGTCGGAGTCTTAGGTACAGGCCAGTTCTTAATGGACTCAATCTTAGCGGGGTCAACATGAATCCCTTCCTGATTGACGATGTGCCCAAGGAAATGGACTTCTCTAAGCCAGAAATCACATTTCGAGAATTTGGCGTACAGTTGCTCATTGCAAAGGAGTTCGAGAATGAGACGCAGGTGTTGTTCATGCTCCTCTTGGCTCTTCGAGTAGATTAAGATATCGTCGATAAACACAATTACGAACTTGTCGAGGTAGGGTTTGCATACTCGGTTCATGAGATCCATGAAGATCGCAGGGGCGTTGGTCATTCCGAAAGGCATAACAAGGAATTCGTAGTGACCATAGCGGGTTCTGAAAGCAGTCTTAGAGATGTCCTCATCGCGGACTCTCAGCTGGTGATAACCCGATCGCAGATCGATCTTGGAATAATAGCTCGACCCTTGCAGCTGGTCGAACAGGTCGTCGATACGGGGAAGTGGATAACGATTCTTGATGGTAACCTTGTTCAGTTCGCGGTAATCAATGCACATTCGGAATGTGCCATCTTTCTTTTTGACGAAGAGCACTGGGGCTCCCCAGGGTGATGAGCTAGGACGGATAAAACCTTTGTCCAAAAGTTCTTGGAGTTGAGTAGAGAGTTCCTTGAGTTCCGCTGGAGCTAGACGATAAGGTGCACGAGCTATAGGTGCTGCTCCGGGAGCTAGCTCGATTTGGAATTCGACCTGACGGTGAGGAGGGAGTCCAGGTAGTTCTTCCGGGAATACCTCAGGATAGTCGCGTACGACTGGAAAATCTTCAATCCTGCTTTCCATTTTCTGTGTGTCGGCAACGAGTGCCAAGATAGCGGTGTGCCCCTTTCGCAGGCACTTCTGGGCCTTTAAGAATGAAATGATGCCTGTGACTTCTCCGCTCTTGTCGCCTTGAATTATAAGGGGTTCGCCAGGGGGACGGGGAATGCGAATAGCTTTCTCTTGGCAGAGGATTTCAGCTCGATGTTTGGATAACCAATCCATACCAATGATGACGTCGAAGCTTCCAAGAACGATGGGGAAGAGATCGATACAGAAGGTCTGTCCAGACAACTCTAATTTGCAGTTACGAATTATGTGTGAGGCCTCGAGGTTTCTACCATTAGCTATTTCAACGGTGTGCTTAGAGCTTAGCGGCGTAAGAGTGAGCTCAAGTTTCTTACTAATACGTAGGGATACATAACTAGCATCTGCTCCGGAATCAAATAGCATGGAAACATAACGATCATTAAGGAGGAACTTACCCGCTACAACGTTGGGGTCATTCCTTGCTTCTCCAGCTCCAATCACAAAAGCCCTTCCTCTTGCACCATTCCCAGCATTGTTGGCGTTGTTGTTGTTATTTCCCGCACCCTGATTGGGGTTGTTCTGGTTTAACTGAGGACAATTCTTCTTAATGTGCCCTTCAGCTCCGCACTGGAAACAACCCTTGATGTTCCCATGATGTTGCTGCTGCTGTGGTTGATTTTGCCTTGCGGGATGAGGGCTCCTACAATCCTTGGCCTCATGTCCCATCTTGTTGCACCGCTGGCACTTGTTCTTCGCACAGGGCCCATTGTGATGCCGATTGCACTTGTTACATTTGGGGAGATGGCCCTGATAGCCACCCTGCTGCTGAGGGCCCTTGTTATTTTCAGTTTTCCTTTGCTGGGCCGGGGCTTGAGTAGAGTTAACATCCTTACCCTGGTTTCCATCCCACTTTCGTTTGTTGTCATTAGAAGTTCCAGTAGTAGCACTAATCCTTTGGGGCAACTTGCCTTCTTCCACAGCCTGATTGGTGAGTTTGTGAGCAAGACGAACCACGGGCTGTATGGTATTGAGGTTGGCTGAGGTCACATGGCTTCGAATTTCTGGGACCAAGCCCTTGATGTACAATTCGATCCTTCGATACATAGGTCGGGACATGTTTGGGCAGAGTGCAGCATAGTCGTTGGACTGCTTGGTGTAGGTCTCAATCTCTGACCCAACCATCTTGAGCGCATAGTACTCGTTCTCGAGTTTGTGGATGTCATCCCGGTGACAGTACACCTCTTTGATCATGTTTTTGAAATCTTCCCATGCGGTTGCATTAGCAGTTTCCAGACCAAGCATCTGAATCTGTGCTTTCCACCACGAAAGTGCGTTTCCTTCAAGCGTACCAGTTGCGTACTTAACCCAGTTAGCAGGGGGACACTCGCAGACAGCGAAAACAGCTTCGGCCTTTTCAATCCAGTGCAGAAGGCCTATGGCACCCTCAGTGCCGTTGAAAGGGAGAGGCTTGCCATCCATGAAGGTTTTGAAAGTACAAACATGGGGCTGCGCAGGCGCAGGCTGACCTGTTGTGTGAAGCGAAGCGAATAGGTTTAGAGGCGAAAAGACGATGTGGGGGTAGGATCTAAACATCCTAAAGTAACGAGTTTACCTCCAGGGTGTGCTGCGAAAGCTGCAGCCACCGTGTTGAGCAAGTTAGCGAATTGAGCCTGAGTCATGTTAACACTTCCTCTTCCGCGTCCACTCATTGTCTTCATAGCCAGAAAACACAGTATGAGTGTGATGTCGTAATGTAGCGAGAATGAGTTAGAAGAGAGATGTGTATCTATCTAATTAGGCACACTAGTATGTATAGTAGAGCAGTCAATATAAGATAAACAAGCAAGTAAACATAAGTCCGAGCTATGAGGTCTAATATGCCGAGTCTTGCCCTTGGAGTGTAGTGTCGTCACGAGTCACGGGTTATAGTCTGGTTTTTCTCAAAAAGACTCTCCTTTTTAAAACCAAGTTCACTATAACCAATGGCTCTGATACCAATCTGTCACACCCCCAATTTCCACATGCGGAGTACTACCGCTTGGAGGCGTGACTGACCAGGATCCAGCCACCAATTATACTGAGCATTGAATAATAGTGAAAGTATTCACCAACCACAGTAGTTAGTAAACACCATGTTTTTAAAGTTCTAAAAGTTTAAGTTCAAATGGTAGTTTAAACAAACAGCGGAAGCATAAACCAAACAGTTTCAAAACAGAGTTCATTGTTCAATATTATTTGAAACCCAACACACGGGTTAAGACGACCACTACATATCCCCAAGCTGCAAGCTCCTGATTCACTGGTTACCTGCAAAGCATGCAGTAGGGTGTAAACAGAAATGTTGGCGAGTTCACGAAATGTCCAGTTTTAGCTTTTCAAAAGAAAATGTAGGTTGTTTAGGTAAAGTGTTTATAATCACGTCATGGGGAGCTACCCCATATGAAAGCTACTAAACTTGAATTACCGAAACTGTTGACGAGAAGATTTGGTGCCCCAGGTCAATGTCTATCGTCATTGACCGAGATGCAAGGTCTATAGTTCACGCCCGATCTCCCCCGGTCACGGTGTGAGGTTGTCAAACCTAATAGCGCTATCAACTAATAACCCGTTCGCCCCCGGCGATTAATCGGTACTATAAGCAGGGACTTGATGTGATAGAGATTCGTTTAGTGTTGCTAGTTGTGATTTATAAATAATACCCAAACGTATTTCCCCCGGATGTAGTAGTACAAGAGTACCGTTTGTATATTCCCCCGGAAATCATTAGTTTGAAAAACATTAATCAGTTTGTTCGTGTCCCTCCCTGGGACGCATGCTTTTAGTGTGTGAACTCACCTTGGGTTGCTCGGTAGATTATTTTACTTGGTCAAACACGTTGGTCACCACGTCCTAGCATGGTTACCAAAGATAGGTCAAGTTGGGGTGCAAGTAATCACGTATAGCAAACACGTATCGACACACTTAGCATGCATACATTCAAACAGTTGGGTTATTGGGCCTGCTCTAACATTTTCACAAACAGTAACAGATACACATGCAGTCCAGTCAACAGATAGTCCAACAAGATTTTGGCCCAATAACACTTAGGCAGCCCAGTCGAGACAAGGGCGGTTTCGACTCGAGAATACACGGTCTCGAGTCGCAACCAAGGGTTCCGACTCGCAACCTCGGTCTCGGTTCATCATGCTTTGGTCTCGAGTCGCAACCAAGGGTTCCGACTCGCAACCTCGGTCTCGGTTCATCATGCTTTGGTCTCGAGTGTGCTGCTTGCGAGTCGCAACCGGGAGATCTCGAAGAATCACGTTTTGGTCTCGAGTCGCAACCAAGGGTTCCGACTCGCAACCACTGTTACGTGCACCTGAATCCTTCTAGAACCTGTCCTACGTACTAGCCAATAGCATTTTGATTTCATGGTAATGTGTACTATCCAATGAGAGTGCACCAACATGTTTTCTTGTCCGGTAATTAATCAAAACAGATCAAAACATGCATTTTTTGAATATTCATACCACATTCAACTTGTTCTTCATTATTCATTTTTCATTCAAATAGTTCATCTTTAGGGTTATCTCTTCCTAAACAAGCATGTTCCAACAAACCGATTCATTCATGTGGACTTAGATGCAAATCACTAAACCTTCAATCCACCCAACCATGCATTTAACAACAATAATTATGTAATATTTATTCTAAGCACTATCAACATAAATCTATGATCATGAACACCTTATACTATCAATCATTCATCATCCAAATGTCTTAACACTTCATTATCATGCAAGAGTTCACATATTTCATCCATCATTTCAAACATTTCAAAGCAAATAGCACCATTATGTACCAAAACACCTAGTGAACATCTAAAACACTAACCGATTCAAGAGTGACACGAAGGTGTTCAAGTTGGTGATAGAATGGAGCCTTCGAGTGATGATTCCGAGCCAATCCGAGAGTGCTCTTGTTGCCGGTTGAATCCGAGAAGGAGGAGAGGGGGTTGTGGTGTTGTGCTAGGGTTTTAGAGGGAGTGTGTGTGAGCAAGAGAATGTTTGAGTGTCAAAATGAGGGAAGTGTGGCTTATGTGGGGATTTTATACCCCATTCAAGGGCCATGCACCCTTATGGGTTTCCGAGTGGGTTTCGTGTGAGGCTAAAGGAAGCGGCCCAACGGCCCATCGGTTCACTGTTCACTCGAGACCGGGAGTGGTCTCGAGTCGGGTCCTTGGGGTCTCGGCTCACTTGTAACATACATATAATATACATACATACAACACGTAATAACAGATAATTCATAGATTTCATTTAATAATATACGTACATGAAATGTTTAAATCAAGAAGGTTGCTCGGGAAACCCGAAGTGTCACAGGGAATGTATCGTCGTGGCAAGTTCTAGAGTTGTAAGAACCAAGCGGCTATTCACACAAGAAACGAAAAATGAGCATTTAATTTAAAGATATGTTTTTGTATGCTCAATAAAGGCTCAAAACTCACTTTTGTGGGAATGGGTTTTTATGTGATCAAGTATATATAATTAAATTTTAACTAAGCTTGTCATGCCTTTTCATAATTCTCTTATGTTGGTTCTTTTTATCACGACGCTATCGGTTGTAAATTTGTAAAAATATAACCTTTTTAGAATTTTGAAATTCCCAAATTAAACCTAGACAAGCAAAAAAATATGAAAATTTTTGAAAAAAATTGGGGTGATTAGGGGTTCAATAGAGTTTTGTGTAAGGCTTGTTATTAGGACTTGCATGATTCAAGGTTTTAGCATCCCCCCCCCCCACACACTTAAATTACACATTGTCCTCAATGTGTCCCAAAAATAAATTTTTAGGTTGATTGAATGTGTAAAAAGGTGTGAAAAAGAAAAAAATTAGTGTTACTGGGCGCTGGACACGGCCCCGTGTTGTCCGGGCACGGCCCCGTGTTCAAGTGCCAGTAACAAAAATTAAACAAAAGAAACAGAAGCCTGGACACGGGGGCGTGTCGGGTGAACACGGCCCGTGTCTAGTTTACCTGAACTGGGTCATTTCTGCAGACTGTGCAGCACGGGGCCGTATTGGGCGGATACGGCCCGTGCTGAGCTTACTGTTAATGAGAAAAATTGTCGGATGGCCCTGTTTTCCTGCATGGAGTGCTGGTTCAAGTTTCCCTTGCATCCTTTGTCATCTCGAGTGTGTTTTATTTATTTCAACACCATCCAAACACCAAATTAACTAAAACCATCATTCATTAGGTCATAGAGAGAATTACATAGTAGTCCTAAAAATTAAAATACTAGATAGTTAGGTCAAAGAAGCACAAGAAATCTAAACCAAGAAGTCTCTAGCCTACTACTTATTCTATTAGCAAAATTTCCGAAAAGGTAAATCCCTCGGTTAAATGTGGCTTGAAGAACTTCTTTTTCCGGGCATGGGTTCCTCACACGTCGGCGAGCCATTCTTCTATCTCCCTAGGGAGAAGAAAAGCAGGCTCATTGGCATCGGTATGAGGAGGTGCAACCTCCACCGGGACTTCTTGTAGATCTTCAAGAGGCGGTTCCGCTGGAATGTCGTCCCAACCGGTAGGATTGTGGATTCCAAGTGCTAGGTTCCAATCTTCTTAAGGGAAGATCGGTTCCATGAGAGGTGTTACAAGAATGTTTAACCTCTGGTGCAAGAGGTTTATTTCTTGAAAACTGTTTTCCAACCCCACCGTAAGATAATTTATACGGTCTATCAGGACCTCCTCTACCGAAGTCATCTCATCAAGAGCTTCACGTAACGCCATTACGTATCGTACGAGAGTTGCTTCGATTGATGGCCTCCTTTCCCTTCGACTGTTTCTGGAGTGCGCAGAAGAGGTTCCACTGTTTTGGCTAGACATTCTACGAAAACAAACCAGAAATAGTTCATTTTAAAGACAGTACCACGGATACGGCCCCGTCCTCAATGAGCACGGCCCCGTGTTCACTTTTCTGCAGTTTTTTAGAACAAGGAATCTTGAAGTTTCAAATTATTTTCCCAACTTATAAAGCGTTTTTGAACAGAAACAACTTAAAACAATGTTGTGTAACTTATTTTTAACAAGATTCCTTGAACAAAGAGTTAACAAATATCACAATAAAGCTTGGAATCAAGCTTTAATGGAGGTGTTGTTGCAAGAAAGATGAAGAAGAAGGTAATGGATAAAAGAGGAAGGGAAAAGATGTTTATTAGAAACTTCTTTTAAAACATACCTAGGATGGTAAGTTAGAAAATCCTTTCAAATCTCTGTCCCTGGATGGTCCAAATGTGCAGGATTCTTGGCTGCATTTATAGAAAACGACAGCATACTGGACACGGCCCCGTGTCGGCTGGACACGGCCCCATGTGCAAGCAAGATCCTGACACGTTTTGTCCGTATTCTGACAAAAAAGTCAGAAGGGAATCTTTTGGTGGACACGGGGGCGTGTTGACCTGGGCACGGCCCCGTGTCAAAGGGCTGATTATGAAGTTTGTTTATTTTTAAGTAACTTTTCCGGATCGGGCGGTTCCTTACTGGATGGAACAACCCCAAAGTGCCTAAGATACCTTAATTGCTCTAGATTAAAACAAGAACGCAAGAGGTTGTCGGTGAGGGTGATTCCTATGCTATATGTAGGTGGACAAGTCCAACCCTTTCCCGGGCTCTCGTTAAAGAAGGTGTATGCCGAATCGCTCAGGTCTATGTATGCATCGAACGGAGTCAATGGGGAGTCCTTCACGGCACAATCGGCACAGGGACGACTATCGCTCAAGTCCTCACTAGAGTTAGAAGTATCGTCGGGGACAACGAAGTTGTTTGAATGAGATTCCAACACTTCTTCTTGGTTATCATCTTGGGATAAATTATTGAAATCTATCCTAAGTTCTTTTAACCAATTAAGAATTAGATCTTCTAATTGAAATAGTTCGTCAAGAAGCATTTCTCCTAGAAAATCTGGTTGGGAGCATTCGAGGGAGAGATAGGGACTATTTTTACTTTCGCCCCTCTTAAGGATACAAGGAAACGATGGATCTATATAGTGGGGCTTATAATTTAGAAAATAACATTCTAATTCCTCATGGGTACCACCACATAATTGACACCACGTACCATAAGAGTGCCGAAAGTAAAAAGTATCAGTATCACTCATGTTTGTGTCATAAATTACCAACCGTCGGGATCTTACGGTTCTGTTTTCAGTAACTGAATCTTGGGCACGGGGCGTGTTGAGTGGGCATGGCCCCGTGTTCAGCTTACTGTCTGACTTAAAACAGGATTGCCAGTTCCAATGATTGGGCACGGGGCTTGTTCAGCGGGCACGACCTGTGCTGAGTTCTGCAGAAGCTGAAAAACTAAGAAAAATCCTAAAAAAATAGAAAAATAAGAAAAACGATTAGGCCGTTGATTCCTAACTTTCTTAAAATCCTTGTGTCCCGGGCAACGGCGCCAAAAAAACTTGATGTGCGTGAGTGTTATTAGTTTTTAATGTATATGTTAAGCCCTTTTTAACACTTTTTAGCCAAGTTTTAAATTTATAAAACACGATATTTACTAACACTAAACACACATATGGGCAAGTGCACCCATCGTGAGCGTAGTATAGTGTTGGTAAGATACCGAGGTCGTCCAAGGACACAAGAGCTTTTAGTACCGGTTTATCCTCAACGTCTAATCAAATCAAAACTTTAGAAAAATATTTTAAACTAGAAAAAATAAAAACTAACTAAAATGCTGAAAAATAAAAATAAAAATAAAAATAAAACAGATAGACAAGATGAATCACTTGGTTTCGACTCGTGTTTAGTGTAACCTTTGACTATTTCCGCACTTTTGCACTATTTAAGAGATTATCTTAGTTATTGTAGTAGGCACCTCTTTTGGAGGTGACGTTACCCTCAACCCAGTAGTTTGAGTCAGCAAGGATACAATCCTAAAGTGTCGGATTATTGAAAGATAATTAATTAAGTTATTAATGCATAATGTGGTAGGCCCCTCTTTTGAAGGTGACGTTACCCTCGGCTAAGTAGTCTGAGTCAGCAGGGATACAGTCCTAAGTAGCCGGGTTAAAATATTAATAGTAGTTTAACTTATGAGGGGATCAAAGAGTTTGGACCCCCGCCATCCAATACCGTTAAGTATTGAAGGAGGTCCTACTAAATTTGACCCAGGTCCTTTGCAGGATCTATACACTGAACAATGGCAAGACTCTTACCAAACCGTTCCCTTAACCCCTGACCAGGTAGCCAACATACCTCCATATAGACCGTGGAGATATGAATGGTGAAAATCTTTTATTTTATATAGACAGTAAACTAATGCCAAGACACCACGGACAAACGATAAGGAAGAATCACCTTCAACATAAGAAACTAGTTATTAAAGTCATTAATACATAACCAATTAAAAAGTGCGAAAATATTAAAAATAAAAAGTATTACACTAGACACTTTGTCTTCACCAAGTGATGTAAGAGACTTAGGCAAACATGGCCTTGATTGTCAAGAACTCTTACGATCAATCTTGGATCCCGAGACGACTCACACACTCTATGATGGACAATGGATGATGGTGGTGGATGATGGTGTTATGGTGGTGGTGGGTGGTGGGTGAAGTGTGAGAGAGGTGGTGTGCCAAGGGATGGTTTGAGCTTGAGCCAAACACTCCTATTTATAGGCTGAACAGAAGCTCGGGCACGGCCCCGTGTCCAGTGGGCACGGCCCCGTGTCCACATCCTTCTCTTTCTTCATTAATTGCTCTTGTCTTTATTAGTTGACCACGGCCCCGTGTCCGCTGGGCACGACCCCGTGTGCAGAAGCATATCTGTACTATCAAGATTTGCCTGGATTCTGCGAATCTTATAGTTTACCACGACCCCGTGTCCGCTGAACACGGCCCCGTGGTGGGCGATGGAAGCTTCTACAGCTTTGTCTTTTATGCTGACACTTGGGCACGCCCCCGTGCTCACTGAGCACGGGGCGTGTTCAGCCTCCTGTCTTCGTGTTTTGCTTGGGAAGATGCTGTCGTGGGGTCGGGCATGTCACGTTTGTTCCCTTTCTTGTATTTATGTTAGATTTTGCTGTCTTTTTGTTTCTTTTGTTAATTTGAGCTCATTTAATCCTGAAAATACAAAAGGAAGACAAAAGCACACTTTTTCCAACATTAGTACTAAAAAAGGGTTAGTTTTATGCCACAATTGATGTAATTTATATGTTGCATTTTGCACACATCATCCTCGCAGGGGATATGCAACGGTTTTCAGTAAACGTTGACGTTGGATAATACACTCACTTTCTATCACTTAAGTCCCATCATACTACCGGGTTAGTTGCTTGTAGGGCAACGGGGTTATTAGTTGATAGCGCTATTAAGTTTGGCACCCTCACGACGTACCTGGATAGGACGGGCGTGAACTAATAACTTTAAAATCTTGACCAATGTTTGATAGAGCATTGGAGAAGGGCAAAAAGGGCCGTCTGCGGTATCGAGTTATTATCAACATAACATGAATAAGTACTTGGCAACAAACGGTTTAACAAATCAGTGAACTCACCAGCGTTGTCTGATACACTTTTCTGCATGCTTGCAAGCCTATAGGTACATGTCATTGGAACTTGCTGTCTGGGATGCTGGAGTGGTCATGGGTCAAGTTACAAAGAATCACAAGACAAGTCTATTGGCTTTTATACACTTGAGTTACGAATTTATTGACTATTGTATTATGCTTCCGCTGATTAATAAATAATGTTTTGTAACGCTTTATTCTAATAAATGAAAGTTTATTTGAATTATTAATATGAGTTCAATGTGATTGGTGGCTAGATCCTGGTACGTCACACGTCTCACGGGGGCTCCCGCAAGTGGTAATTTGGGGGTGTGACATCTAAGTTAGGGGAATAGTGCCATACAGTTTCCTATTGGATCAACCAATTTTTAATTTATTTTTATTTCCAGCTTAAAATTACGGTTTCGTCCTTTGTTTAGAATTACGTTTTTACCCCTAATTCAACATAAAATTATCTTTTTGCCCTGGCTCAAAATTTACGTTTTTGCCCTCAGTTCAAAAACCCATTTCTAATTCTACTCCCAGTTTAAATTTACGGTGTCACCCTCCGTCTAAACTTACGCTTTTGCTGCACCCTTCAAAATAAAAATATGTTTTTGCCCCTAGCTTAAAATTACGATTTTGCCCCCAACTCAAAATTACATTTTTGCCCACAATTCAAAATAAAATTATGCTTTCCCCCATAGCTCAAAATTATGATTTTGCCCTCAGTTTAAAATCTTGATTTCGCCCCCAGTTCAACAAATTTTTACTATTTTGCCCTCTGTTCAAAATTATGATTTTGCTCTCATTTCAAAAATTACGATTTCTCCCCCAGTTAAAAATTATGATCTTGTCATCGTTTTACCTTTTTTTTTTTGCAAAACTATAGTACTGTTTTATTTTGCTTGGTTGACTCAATGTAACTTTTATTGTGCCAAGCAGTTGTCTAACACTCGCTCATTGGTCCTGACAAATTAGTATTTTACCCCCAGCTTAAAATTACAGACCTGTTATTGTTTAATTTTTTAAGCAAAACTATGGTAGTGTTTTCGTTTAATTGGTTGTCTCGATGTATTTTTTTAGATCGTGTTATAAGTAGTATGTACAAGTAACCTAAATACATGCATATATGTTATGAAACTAAGAAATATTTGATTTAACGCCCTGCAACGCGGGCAGACATAGGTGTAATTTTTATTCGTCCAGGCATGCCTGGTACATGCTCATTTGTCCTGAAAAATTACAATTTTGCTCTCAGTTTAAAATTATAGTCTTTCCGTTGTTTTACTTTTTAGTAAAGGTATGTTAGTGTTTTTATTTTAATTGGTTGACTCGATGTAATTTTTTTTGAGATCGTGTTCTGAGTAGTATGTACAAGTAACCGAAACACAGACATACAAGTTATAAGAGAGAAATATTCGGCTTATTGCCCACAATGCGGGCGGGGCAAAAATTAGTTAGAAAACAAAAGAAAGTCGACTATTCAACCTCTTGAGTCTAGTTATCGTATATCAGTAGGGCTTATTTTCTTTTTTTTAAGAGGCCCATTCGGACCTAATTTCTTTAAAAAAAAAGGCATAAAATATTATGGTTGAGTTTTTGTTGCCACTCCTACGTTATTCATTCAACTAATTATACATATTATATTATACATATTAAAATAAAGTTACCATGAATAGTGATTTTAATTTTTAAGCAATTGTTTTAATTTTCTTAATAATATTTTATTTATCATATATATTTTTATTATTTTTCTAACAACTTACGTTCTATGTTTATTTTTTAACATTGCAGTATAAATCTATTGAAAACGGATAATGTGCCACTATCGTACTAAATCAAACCAAAACTGATTTTCAAACCAAAACTGATTGTTTTTTTTCAACATTGCAGTATAAATTTTATTGAAACAGATATTGTACCCCTATATGTATTGATACTAATATTTATTTATATTGTGTTTGCTTTCGATAAACCAATATTTATTTATATTGTTTTTGCTTTTGATAAATTGACATCGTATCGTTACCACATCGTACCAAACAACATTGTTATCTGTACATGTACTCATTTGTATGGTTTCTGTTTGGTCATGAGTTTTATGCCGCTACTGTAGTTAACCAAATCGAAACCGACCGAACAACATCGGTATCGGTACCGGTACTTATTTTTATTGTTTTTGCTTTCGATAAACTGACGTATCCTACCGAACAAGATTGGTATACGTACCTGTATTCATTTTTATGGTTCCCGGTTCTGATTTTTTTTTTATAAAACTCTGTTTGCGATTATAAACGGATATCATTACCAATACAGTGACGATCTGAAGTGATTGATACCATGCGGACAACATCGTTGTCGGTACCAGTGTTCATTTTTTTCGTTTCCGGAAGATGTAAAATATGTGATGATTTATATACCGAGTGCATGTATCGTACCAATACTATAATGAACCTAAACAACATTGATCAAATGTCCGCGATAACGTACCGCCGCAACGCGCGAGGGAACAACCTAGTTTAACATGAATTCTCATACATATTCGTGTTCGCATGAATCATCAGTTTCTTAATGTTATACATAGTTTAAGAAGATACTTTTAAGCTCACATTTAGGTAAATGTACAGTAGGATCCTCCAAAGATAATACAACCTCAATTCTTTTATAACTGTAGACGTCCCATTAGTAGAAACCATTATATATATATATATATATATATATATATATATATATATATATATATCATCATCTTTTTCATATACTATAAAATATATTTCACTTTCATTTACGGTATCAAATTTTAGTGGCGGATCTAGAAAATCCTTATAGGGGTAAAGTTTAAAAAAAGGTAACGAAATCGAAAAAAACGTCAAAAAAGTCAATTTTTTCCAAAATTTACACTACCGCCAGAGCGTCATGGGATAGCGGAGGCTACCCCTTATTGTAAGGTAGGTCCGCCCCTATCAAATGTAATCAAAATACTTCATTTTAGCTCATTATCTCTTAAAACCATTAACTATTAAATATGGACTAGATACGAGTAGAATTTAATGCAAACAACCCTAAAGTTACTCAAAAGTGTAGGAATATTTATATAAAATATGTATATTTTAGACCACATCAAATATCTCACACTTAAATCTTTTCGTCCTTGAAAAAGCTTTGCAATAGAATCAAAATCAACATAGATTATTTATTAAAGATATAACAACGTTTTCACTAAGATTACCAGTATTGTGATCCACTTAAATCCAACTGCCAACCCATGAGACCCCTTTCATGCTTATTCTTTATGTTGAAGTTAACATTCCATCTAAAGGTCTCATACTTAGGGTTTACAAATCCACCTAATCACATATCAAAGGAAAAGATTAAAAACTTACCATTTTATATAAAAAACCCACCACTTTATATAAAAAAAAAATCCTTATGTCTTTAAAATTTAATTTTGATGGATGATATTTATGAGTTTTAGCAATTTTTTCTTATGTTTAACTCAAAGGGCGTATCCACCAAGTCGCTATCCCAATGGGTAAAACCATGAGCCTCACATAAGCATATACGCTATTCATTCAACAAATTAACATGAATTCTCATAGGCATTCATGTTCGCATGATTCATTAGTTTCTTAATGTTATACGTAGTTTAAAACATAATTTCAAGCTCACATTTAGGTAAATGCGTAGTTACCCTTGGAAGTCAACCGTGTTTTATGTCAATACATAATTTTCTAGGTTTTTTTTAAAGGCGAACTTCATTAAAACACAAAACCGGCGGAATCTCCAAGGAGGAAATAACCGCCTAGAACAAAATTACATCATATTACAAGAAAACTTACACCAATCTATCCAATCCACCGTGCCCCTCTTATTTCTATTCCTATACCAAAGATACCCCAAAGATTTTATATTAGAAATCATTTGGACCACGTTTGGGTTGACACTAGAGAAAACCTTCTCATTCCTAGCCTTCCAAATACGCCAACATGTAACAATAAGAATACCATAAATTATCTCTTTCTTTAAATCCGATTCGCCCGTCGACTCCACTATCCGCCCCACATCTTTAACTGAAAACAAAAAGAAAGGAGAAATATTACACCAAGAAGAAATACCGAGCCAAACTCCACTCGACACGCTACAAGCTGAAAACAAATGATCCGCGTTTTCATCCGAATCGCCACATAAAGCACATAAGTTAACTCCCACCATAATGTTTCTTCTTGTCACACCTCAACCGATGGCGGAAACATCGGGGCATGGCACTGAGCGAAACAGATTGTCTAGAAGTTTCCATAACAATTATCATTACCAAATAATTTAAAGTAACATGTCCCATACCATGTCTTAAAAGGTAAACAAATTATTACAGACAAATCTAGTCAAGTAGTTCTGTTCCGACAACTCAGATTTATACATAAATAGTTTATTTATTGGTTTCTAGGACCTCTTTTCCTAGCCTCGATTTCATCACAGCACAGAGAGCATCCTAGACCTTTCCTAGCCTCAAGTTCACAGCAAGCTAAGCATGTAAACTTCCTAAGCACCTGTCACATACGCTAAAGTAAAAGTCAATACACATAGTGTAAAGGTGAGCATACAAGTTTGATAATAGCATATAGAGTTCGAAAGCGTTACGCATAACCAGCACGTACACAGAGTGAAATGAGGCATGTTAGTTATCAACATGAACCTATCAATACCAATGACTGCGGGTTGACTGCCCAAGGCAGTTCGTAATACATGATCACCACTGTAATCCATGCAAATAATTGTCCTTAACAACCCCCGCGTGAGCGGGTGCTGAGTCTAAACTATAATACTATCGTTGTTAAGGCAGGTAGACAGCATTCCATGTGTAAACATAACAAACAAGCATTCATTAAGTCACGTATAACATGCGGTAACGATTAGCGTTTAAAGTATTGAGTAGTGTGTTCGATGTGATTTAGTATAAGTAACGTATGTAACACCCAAAAGTGCGTAAAGCAAAAAGGGATCGAGTATACTCACAGCGATGATGGATTGAAGGGAGCGCTAGAGAGTAAGGTTAGCCTGATCAGAACGATAGTATAACGATAAGTGACGCGTAAAACGATGCAATGTACAAGTGGTTCGGACAGCAGTCCGTTCGGATGGTAGTCTGATCGGACGGCCAGTCGTGCGGGTGGTAATCCGTTCGGACAGCAGTCTGGTCGGGCAGCAGTCCGGTCGGATGACTGTTCGAGTGGATTGTTTATTCCTTTGGGAAGGACGTGTTTGTGTATGATGGTTTGACTTTTGAAGTTTTCGTTGTAGTATTTTGAAAACATTGAAGTACCTCTACCTTTCAGGTCGGTCGATCGGACGGTCGTTCGATCGGACGGCAACCCGTTCGGTTGGCACTTCAGTGAGAACAAATTCACAGAAGGGTGTCACTCGATCGGACGATCATTCGGTCGGGTGGCATCCTTGGTGCATTGAACATGTTGAAAATTGTTTAAGTGTTGAAGTTAAAATGTCTCATGATTCGGTTGGCAATTCGTTCGGTTGGTAGTCTGTTCGAACAGCAATTTGTTCAACATTCAGACTTCAAGTGTTGGCAAAATAGTTGTGTGGGACCAAGGTGCAAGTAGTACGGGTGGCCAGTCGTACGGTTTGGATGTCCGTTCAGACAGCAGTCCGTTCGGACGGCACTCCATCCTGGTTAACCTATTCATCTTACACTTGGTTGTTTTTGATAGTTTGTCGTTTTATCGAGATATTTTGATAGCGTGTTAAGCAACAGAAACCTCGTCAATACTTGGTGCTCCTGATCGGACAGGAATCACCCAAACCCGATCAGTGGACGGTTCGAGACGATGTTCCATGTTTAACCCGGAATCGATAATCTCATGGATAGAATACGGATCTTGAACCAACACAACCACAATAATGGGTAGTAAGCCGGCACAAGTTCTGGTTCTATCAGTTTTGAGTGCATTGAGTGTAAAAGAGTTGAAAGAAAGTTAAAAACCATCTTTCACCCCCTTTTCATTGTGAACATGTTCAGATCTATGAAAGATCTTTGTTTGTTTGTGTGGAAATCGGTTAGATCTAAGTTGTTCTTGGTAGATTGAGGCCAAAACATGAAGTTCTTCAAGAACACATGATGACGTCATCCTAGAACACCTTGAATCTTGGTGATTTCACGGTTAAAAGTTACGATTCAAAAGGTAGAAAGGTGTAGGAGTGCGTGTAGATCAAGAAAGTACAAGGTTTAGGACGAGATCTTACCGGAATCGAGAGAAATCTGAAGAAAAGTGAGGAGAGCGTGCTGTTCGGACAGAGAGTTGCCAAAAGTAGAAAGAATGAAAGTGACAGGAGGTATTTATAGAGTTCCAAAAGAGGAAAGGGCTGGTCGATCGGCCAGGCAGCTCGATCGGTCAGCCTGTCCGATCGGACGGCAGTCCGAGCGAACGGCTGGTCGATCGGCTGGTTGCCTGATCGATCGGTCGCCTGATTCGAGTGTTCGGTGCGACGAGTTTTGCTGTTTCGATTGCGATTGCGAGCGTTGCGATGCGATAAAATTTCCTAGTCAAGTTACTTTTAATCCCAACTACTCATATCTCGCACTATCTCTTCTCTACCAATTATCATACTGTTTCGATTGCGATTGAGTTCGATTGCGTTTGAGTTTCGATTGCGATTCGATTGATTACCACACATAACATAAATAAACATGCACAAGTAACACATAAGGCACACACACACGTATAAAATAACCAAAATGCGTAATTCGAGTTGCGAGTGTGATTGCGATGGCGATAAAGCGATTAAACAGGCGATAATTAGCGATTAATATACGATTATTAATAGATACTCCACATAATACAACTAAAGCGAAAAATAAAATAGACTAATTACAAGTCAAAGAAGTCAAAACAGGGATTGAGCAAGGAGAGACAGATCGCAATTAGCAATCTTGTCTTCCTTTTACTTCAATCTTGACTTCGACTTTGACTTTCGAAACACGGGGTGTTACACTTCTCCTAAGAGCCATCTTTGTCGGGATCCTATCCATTTGAGGGCGCCACATAAAAACATTACATTTATTTGGAACCCATTTACACCATTTGTAACAACCAAGAATATCCCTTGCTACATCGTCTTTAATCCATTTCCGAACCTCACAAACTGAAAATTCTGTGTCTACCTCCCCATTCCAAAGCCAACTATCTTCATTATCATTAAGCCTTATATTCTTAAACCTTCTTTGAAGCCCAATCAGCTCATGAATCTCGACATCAGAGGACGGGTACACCCTCTAGTTCCAATTCATCACAGTTCGATCGTTTTCCATACCAAGCCAATCGGCCACCGAACACCATTTGTTTAATTCTAACCGAAACAAAGAAGGATACACGTTCTTTAGCGGTTCATTTTCAATCCATGGATCAATCCAAAATCTAACCGAATTACCATTACCGACCAAACCTTGGATCATATTCACAAAGTAGTTATGTTGTGCTTTCAAACGAGACCCGCACGTAACAATTTTGCTCCAAGTACCGAAAAATCTTTTATTGCAATAAAACATTTCCCATCTTCTATTCGAGCCATGAACTGCATCGACCACCTTTCTCCATAACGCATCATATTCTAACCGGTAACGCCATAACCATTTAAGCATCAAAGCATTATTACAATCCTCAAGTTTGTTTATACCCAAGCCGCCTTCACTTTTAGCCTTCGTAACAACCTTCCAAGCGACCCAATGCACTTTATTCCTATGTTCGTCACCACCCCAAAGAAAACACCTAATAATACTTTCAAGTTTATTAATAATAGTCACCGGCGCTTTATATAAAGAGAAATAATACGAAGGGAGGCTCTCTAGCACCGATTTGATAAGCACCACTCTACCACCCATAGATAAAACATTAGCCTTCCACCTAGATTAGCGGTTTTTAAACACTTCAACAACTGGTTCCCAATTATTAATGCGATTCATGTTAGCACCAACTTGAATTCCCAAATATTTAAATGGGATAATACCCAGCCTACACCCCAATCCATTCGCCTTTACCTCAACCTCCTCCATCGTTTTCCCCACACCGAATAAACTAGACTTTTGAATGTTTATACGAAGCCCGGAACATAAATGAAAAATACGTAAAATCCTCTTCAACGCCTTAAAGTTAAACTGAGACCACTCACCCATGACCATTGCATCGTCCGCATAGAGCAAATGAGAAACCAAAGGACCATCATTAGGAAGCTGAACCCCATCAAAAGCCCCACTATCACACGCCTTCCGAATCATATAAGACAACGCCTCCATGACAATAACAAAAACAAATGGCGAAATAGGATCCCCTTGCCTAAGACCCTTCTCGCAAGCAAACTCGAAAGTAGGCGCTCCATTAACCAGAACCGAAGACCGGGCCGAAGATAAAACCCCTTTAATCCACTTACACCACGCCTCGGGAAACCTCATCTGTCGCATAACCGAGATCAAAAAATCCCAGTTCACATTGTCATATGCCTTTTCGAAATCTACTTTAAATAAAAATAGCTCTTTACCCATTCGTTTCGCCCAAGAGAGAATTTCACTAATAATCAACGGCCCGTCCAAAATATATCTTCCCGACAAAAACGCGGATTGCGTTTCATGAATAACTTTACCCATCACCATTTTAATTCTATTGGCGAGAACTTTAGAAATTACCTTACTAATAATTCCAATGAGAGTAATAGGACAATATTCACCAAGATGCACCGGATCATTAACTTTAGGGATTAAAGTAATGAAAGACGAACCAACACCACGATTAATCTTTCCGGTTTCAGCGAAATAATTCATCAACCTCACAAAATCAGAAGCGAACAAACTCCAAAATCATTTTACAAACCGAAAATTAAACCCATCCGGACCCGGAGCTTTATCTCCGCCACATTCGAACACCGCATCTTTTATCTCTATTTCTGAAAAAGGTTGCACAAGCATATCGACATCTTCATCATTTAATTGTTTTATCCCATAACACTCTAAGTGCGGCTGCTGTTCTATATCCTCCAAGAAACGACTTTTGAAAAATTGAAGGACTTCTTTTTTAACCTCCGAAGGCTTAAAAACCCACGTCCCATTAACCGTTAACCCCGGAATATTATTAGGCACCTTTCTTTTATTCACCATACCATGAAAAAAGCTCGTATTCTCATCGCCATCCTTAGCCCATCGAACTCGCGCTTTTTGCCGAAGGTCCCTAGCTTTACATTCCTCCAATTCTTTTAACTTTTTAGTCGCCTCTGTATGAACCCACTCCTCGGCTTCCGTCAAATTCCGCTCTTCAACTAAAGCATCCAACTCTAACAAATCTTGTTTCAAGTTTGCCTCTTCGTCAACCTCTTCGATTGCTAACGTTTTCCTCCACTTAACAAGATCATGACGGATTTTCTTAAACTTATTCAGAAGAATTATATCCGGAAATCCAACTTCATTAAAATCCTCCAAAGCTTTAGCTACTACCTCGTCCAAATCTTTTCTAGAAAACCAAGAATTAAAAATCGAAACGGTTTTGCGCCGAAATTACGAGCTTCCACCTTCAACATAATAGGACTATGATCCAAATACTCTCTTGCCAACGCTCGATATTCGGTGTTCGGCCAATCATTAATGCAACTCCAAGAAACCAAGATACGATCAATACGACTACACTTGTTCCCTGAAACAAATGTAAATTTTATACCTCTTAGATTGAACTCGTGTAGGCCCTTATTATCGATGAATTCATTGAACTCGATAGCAACAAAAGGAATGAACTTGGAATTCTTTCGTTCGACTCGATCTCGCACACAATTGAAATCGCCACCAACAACCCAATATCCTTGGTCTAGAATGATGATACGGCTCAATTCACTCCAAAGTAAACGTTTATCGGCTAGTTTTTTAGGAGCATATACATTTATGAAGGTTATCTCTTTCCCAGTTTCTTTGAAGTGCCCACGAATACAAAGAAAGTACCTGTGTTTTATTACCGAGGCCATAACAAACCGACTCCGGTTCCACATCGAAATCAAACCTCCTGAACGACCCGTATAACCGACCCAATCAAAAGTAAAAGCACCATTACCCCAAAACGACCCCAAATCTAAACCGTCGACCGTCATAAACTGCGTCTCTTGCTTCATAAGAAAACCTACTTCGTTAGCGATACGTAAACCTCGAATCCATGTACCTTTATCAACACAGCCTAGCCCACAACTGTTAATAGAGAGTGTATTCATTGATTAACAGTTTGAAATCCTTCATTAGCGATTACCTTTTTAAGATGACCCTCGAAGATTTCCATGTACGTGACGCCCACAACGCTTGCCATCTGAACCGTACCATCAATTTCATCCTAGAAACCATCTTCCAATCTCTTCGTCAAGCTTTCACCAATTCCTTGGCCATCGGCTATAACTTCAGAATTCGAGATGGGCCTTTCTTCCTCTAATACCACCTCTCTATTCAAATCCGGAGTTAAAAACTCCTCCAAACATCCATCACTTCCGTTGTTGATTGTGTTGCCAACCGTACCCTCGTTAGACTGGAATATAAACCTATCAATGTTGAACGGATCATCTCTCTCCCTTTGTCTTTTTTTAGGTCGCTCATGTCCCAATGGCGACTTCGACTTACTTCTAGCACCTTTCTTTCGGTTGAACATTCCTTTCTTCTTTCTCAATTCACCACAACGACCACCCTCCTGAATGTGATTTAAAAAGACCTCCTGGACACCACTATGAACATCTTGAACCCCCACAGCCGGCTCCTGAATCTGCTCATCCCATATAACATCCGAAGGGTTCCCCTCACCTCCTCCAAAATCCATCACATTATACGTCACCACTTCATCTCGAACCTCCTCTAATTCTACCAAATAATCGGGAATCCAATCCCCAGCCTCTTCCTCCGCCCGGACATGAAACACTTTATCTTTCCATTTCAAAGCTACTGTTTGCTGAATCCTTTCCACCGATTTGCATAACACCCCACAAACCGCAAATGATAAATCTGTATTGGTTTCAGTAAATTGAGCCGATTGAATGACGTCCCTAAATCTCCCTACTATAGCGTCGAAAACTTGAACATACTGGAACTCCATGAAGCTTAAGCCATATAATCCTCTCAACTTGATAAGCTTGACCCTTCCAGTCTTGAAGGTGACAAAACCCCTCTGCCCACTCTTTTTTTGATTCAAAAAACCTTTGTTTCTCAAAATTGTTACCAAACAAGAGCATAACATGAAAGCCTCCCACATATTTTACGTCAATCTTATAAGGACTAATCAACTTGAGAATCCTCCTCAACTTAGTTAATGTTGAAAAATTGATAACACGACCAACCAAACCATAATCATACCATTCCGAGAAAGCTTGAACACTCGGATCCACGACAATCTCCATCAACCCTACGTCGGGTTCCTTATTAATAAGAGTGTCTCGAAACGACCTCCCACCATTATTTTTACCATTGAGTACACTAGAACCCGATTGATCCCCCTTTTTTTCTTTATCGTTGTCTACATGCATGTTATTCCCTACCGACCCATTCTTCGAAACCGGTTGCCAAACAGCTTCCTTCTTCTTAGACACATCAACTCCATCGACAAATCTAGCCGCAACAATGAATAATTTATAGCTTCCAATCCAAACATCCTTCAGTTGTTCCTCCAAATCCACTAGATTTCTTACGTTCTTGAACGATACAAACCCAAACCTCTTACCTAAACGATCATATTTTCTAGCTATATACGTACCTTGAACCTCGGCAAACACCTTCAACACCCTAACCAGATCAAAAGACGAACACCTCTAGGGCAAATTCGACACGAAGAACTTGATAGCCGGATCATGTTCCTTCGAAACATGTTGTTGTTTGGATCCCTTCCCTTTCTTATTCGGCACGTCATACCATTGATTAACTTTGAATCTGTCCCTACCCACCATGATAATCGAAAACGACCTTGGAAACTGTAAGACCCTATTCACGGATTGACCCAAAACGACGCAGCGGAAAATGAACCGTAAAATTTCTTTCTTTTAACTACTCTAACATACTTAAATACCGTTTAGGTCAACCCTTCTAACATAAATACATCATTCATCATTTATTTAATGTAACTATGTTAACAAATGATTACAAACAACGTGACCGCTTTCCCGTACAATCCATGATCTTCAACTTGATCCTCGTTCACATGTCCATCATGAATATCTGATTAACCTGCGGTCACCATATATAACCAACACGTTAGTACATGTTAACATCATATATAATTTAATACATATACTTAAAAGGCTATATCACATTCCAACTACGTAAGGTATTCCATTAAAACATCCTTTCAATTTTATTCACTCGAGTCCGACATCAATTCCTCGAGAGTCCGGCGTTCCCATACCTGCACTCCACTTATTTCATTCTCAATTGTAACATGGTTAGGAGTACGTAATCTCAAACATATTGAAAACCTACATCTTCACATATACGTATACCAGTGATCAACAATCATTAGATTACAACACGTGTATACACTTTCATATATCTAAGTACATTCATACGTATCCCATTCATATGTACGTACATACAAGTTCACACTACTTACACACACTACAGATCCATATCTACATACATACATACATACAAGTCACATTCACTTATTTGTAAGTTGAGTCTTATCTACAATCATATCAACACAAATCAATGCAATTACAAACAAACATAACCGACTAACTTCCAACAAACATGATGAACATTCCATTAACACGATGAACATTCAGCAACATAATGAACATTCCATTAACACGATGGACATTCAGCAACATATTGAACATTCCATTAACACGATGAACATTCAGCAACATAATGAACATTCCATTAACACGATGAACATTCAGCAATATAATGAACATTCCATTAACACGATGGACATTCAGCAACATAATGAACATTCTATTAACACGATGAACATTCAGCAACATAATGAATATTCAGCAACATAGTGAACATTCCATTAACACGATGAACATTCAGCAACATAATGAACATTCCATTAACACGATGGACATTCAGCAACATAATGAACATTCTATTAACACGATGAACATTCAGCAACATAATGAACATTCCATTAACACGATGGACATTCAGCAACATAATGATCATTCCATTAACACGATGAATATTCAGCAACATAATGAACATTCCATTAACACGATAAACATTCAGCAACATAATGAACATTCCATTAACACGATGAGACTATCATCTTAATTTACATTAAGGATAGACGAAGTTCATATGAACTTACCTTGGTACTTACCCTTACCCGTAAATTCTTAAATGGTTCCCTATATACAACATACCAAACTTCATTTATAAATAAGAAGTGATTCCGGAAATCACTTACCTTAAGTGTACGTATTCGCATCCGTTTCCTCGCCTCCTTTTGACCCGTTAGCCTTCCATGCTTCCATCCATCTTGACATGATCCTTATACTTTCATGTCATCGCATTCACATTCTTGTTAGCATACATGATTGTACATATTAACGATCATATCAAATTCATGTTTCACATTTGACTTTCATTAGTCAATTCCAACAAACATAAGGCATATTTCCACAAGTCAATCTTTTCAAACTCATATAATTCATCACGTCATCACATATAACACATATGGATATAACACACATCATATGACTTTCTATAATATTACAATTATGACAAAAAGTCTAACATTGCTACTTATGCTCAGTTGACTTTCAGAAAGTCAACGATTTATCATATGAACTTTCGACTTAACCTCATACATCTATTTCATTATAGTAGACTATACTAATGACACTATATACATTTCATACTCACGATGCAATAAGCATACAACCACATGATCATCTAGTTATATGCACACACCAAACATATTCAATTCCGTTCATTCTAGTAACATAATTCTACAACTAACACCATGACCTATGCTTAACAACCCAACATCATTCTAACTTCATCCTGTTCTAATGATCTCATATGATTCACATTTAGAGTACTTTTACTTATCAATTTTGATTAAGCAATTATTCAAACATGTAGTAAACATCATACCACTCCAACATAGAGTGCAATATAAATAACATGGCCAACCAAATCCTACATGAATTCCATCTAACAGTAGATTTCTCATGTTTATTTATCATCAACTACATCATATCCCCATATTATACGATTTTATCCATTACTTGCATACCATTTCATCTATTAATCTCACCTAGGCATTTCATCAAACACTTGGTGTGCATGCCACAATTTATGCATAATGTACAAGTGTTTCATGCTTTACTTCCTACTTAATGCTTTCATTCATCAATTAACACAAAAACATCAACAAATTCATATCACATTCAATCTACCTAACAAGAACGTATTACATACAACATAGCACAACAAGATTTGAACAAGGATTGGACATGGGTGACACACCCATGTCGCCATCTTCACCACTAGAAGTGGGGTTCACCTCCAAACATCAAATTACCCCAAACCACGCATAATCCATGTCCTATATGATGATTCTAACACATACTCATACTCAATTTCATACAATTTCGCGATTTCTAACATAACCCACTTCGTGTATAATCACCAATCTAAATTTTAAGACATACCTTATGATCCCCTTGTAAAGGTGATCATTAATCCATGTTCGGTTGTGAATTTAAGCCTTGATTCACCCTTCAATTTGATGGTTATAGTTGAGTTAGGGTTTTGGCTCTTTGGAGCTCCTGAACGTTCAAGAACACACACGAAGTGTGTGTTTGTGTGTGGTGATATTTCATTTTAGAGTAAACTGCCATTTTGGTCCCTGTGGTTTGGGCACTTTTGCCATTTTAGTCCAAATCTCAAACTTTTTACATCTGGGTCCCTGTGGTTTGCATTTTGTTGCCATTTTAGTCCAAAACTCAAAATCCCTGATTTTTTACTGTTGAAAACTGATTATTTTGTCCTTTAGTGCAGGGGCATTTTGGTCATTTTTAAATATAATTTCATTTGTGCAACCAGCAGATCAAATAAATCATCATCATCCCCAACATAATCACATCTCTCTCTTTCTCTCTCTTCTCTATCTCTCTCTATAGCACCACCACCACCGCCGCCTCCTCCCTCTCTCACTCTTCTCTCTCTCTCTATAGCACCACCACCACCACCACCGTTGTCCCATCCAACAGTCACACCCACACCTCCTTCCTCGTTTTCCGGTGACAGCGGCTCCGCAAATAAAACCCTGAAGTTGTCGATGATGAAGATGAACACCAGCAGTAGCAAACACCAGCCACCACCGCCCCCATCTGCCACCACCGCCCCCATCTCTCTACACCACATCTCAATCCCGCCACCTGCCATCCCCCACTCCCACCCCCACAACCACCGTCACCACCACCCACCTGCAACCACCAACACCACCATCCACCATCCACCTGCCACCACAACCATCGTGAAAACCCCTCAAATCCGAAAACCCACCATGAAAAACCCTCAAATCCACCACTGTAACCACCTAAAATCCCCAAATATTCACTAGAAACAAAAACTCAAAATCCTCAAATATTCACTAGAAACTTCATAAAACACCCAAAATCCCCAAATACTCATATTATCACTTACCAGATGATGTTTCCCTATCACCGGAGTTGCCGCCGTCACCACCTTCACCAAACTCAAAGCAAACCCAAACCCGAGCCACACCATAACCACCTCCACTGCCGTCGTCAACCACCCCCTTACATCATCATCATAATCACCGTCCATCATCATCATCATAATCAGTCATCGTCAACCACCCCCTATTTACAGATCTGAAAAGAAAGAAGGATGGATGAGAGATCTGTGTAGAGAGAGAGAGAGAGAGTGTGTGGTGTATCTGTGTGTTTTAGTGAGAGAGAGAGATCGAGGGTTATATATATATTATATAATATATAATTAATTTTGTTTTAATTTATTAGAAGAGTAAAATCAGAATGACCAAAATGCCTCTGCACTAAAGGACAAAATAATCAGTTTTCAACAGTAAAAAATCAGGGATTTTGAGTTTTGGACTAAAATGGCAACAAAATGCAAACCACAGGGACCCAGATGTAAAAAGTTTGAGATTTAGACTAAAATGGCAAAAGTGCCCAAACCACAGGGACCAAAATGTCAGTTTACTCTTCATTTTAATAACCCAACTTCCATCTTGTTCCATTTAGCCCCTCGTGTTTGTCACTTAACATAATTTGCACTACTTTCGTCATTTAATACTTTTAACCACACTTAACTAGGTTAAATAGCCTAGTTATTTATTTCATGCTAAGTCATATAGGAACATACGGCAAATATAAACATTCGGGTTTTTGGGTGTTACAGAAACCCTAATTCGCCGTTGGAAACCCTAATTCGCCATTTAGGTAGAGTTTATTTTATAATTCTTTGGTTATGAATAATAATTTTCTAGGTAGTTATCTCGCATTCTACATTTTGACTATTTCGACTACTTTCCTCCATATATGATCTCCAATTGTCATTTATTAGCTAATTGAATTGCTGAAATAGAGTTTAAATACCCCGACTCAACATTTTGATTGGTAATTCCATTTGAAGCCAAACTCATAAGGATTTTCATTCAGTTATTTCTAATCACATACTATACTTGTTCGGTATGGGTGAAATTTGCCACTAAATCCAATACTAGTAGTTTATACTAATTAAACAAAATTTAATTTCTTAAGCCAAATATATGACTCGGGACATTTTTGTCAAAACTCACTCATTAAGCTTTTAATTATCATATTTAGACTTCTGCTTCAAACGTTTTTTGGGCACTTTTATGCATTTTAGGGGAAATAGAAATAATCATAGTTTTTTCTTTTTTCTTTTGCACTTTTAAGCATTTGAGGGGAAATGTATTATTATGAATGTCGACAAAAAAAAGAAAAATTAACAAGATTATGCATTTTTTTAATCTAGATATTGAATTGTGTTTAAGGATTTAAGGTTAAAAAATGACTCTCTAATCTTAATGTTTATGATTACATATCAATTAAAACTACTCTAACACGATCTTAACGCCGTGAGTCGTAAGATTCCAAAAGGAAAGACATAATTATTTATTCGATTCGGCTACCGCTCATGATCTTAATAATTTTCTTAATAATGCCCGTTTATTTAATTTCCCCATGAAAGGTCCAAAGTTCACGTATTGCAAAAGCAAAGACATAAAATTGAGCAAAATTGGCAGGTTATATATCAACCAAGAGTTCACTGATAGGTGGTCGGATTATTCCTTCTCGGCTTTATCGAGATACCTCTCCGATCACTCTATGATTATGTTGCTCTCTGATCCATTGGACTATGACCCAACACCATTCAAAATTTTCAATTCTTTGCATGACAAGTTCGGGTTTGATTCCTGTAATTCTCTGGAAGCAAATGCTTCGTTCTCTTGGTGCCTATATTTTGAGCGGTAAACCCATTTGAAGCCAAACTCGTAAGGGTTGGCATTAAGTTGTTTCTAATTACTCTTTATACATGCTAGTACATTTGGTTTAGGTGAAATGTTGCACTAGGTCCAACATTAATAGTTTATACAGCTTAAACAAAATTCAGTTTCTTAAACCAAATATACAAATCCCAAGGCATTTTCATCAAAACTCACTCATTAAATTTTTTTTTGAAAGTCCAACCAAACAAATTTTATTAAAAAACAAACATAAAAGAGCCAACCGAGAACTAGCCCAAGCAGTACATCTAAAACATAAGCTGCAGCAGCAACATTCCACCCTACTACCCCATACTACCATCCCAACTTGTACAGATTAAAGCCATTCCACACTTCCCAATCTAGCGTTGTCTCCTGGGATCTAGACTTGACCCACAAAAAGCTGAGACTCTTAATATCCGCAATGATCTGCTGCAGAGAATGGTTGCGATGGTTAAAAACGACATCATTTCTCACCTTCCATATACATGACAACGTCGTTTAGCAAACTACATACCCCGCCTTTTTGAACTTAGCCGACCCCCTTATATGCGCCTCCATATCCAATACATCCCTAATCCCGAAAGCGAAAAAGTGGACTACTTACACCATTGTGATATTATTGCCCAAACCGCCTGAGCGAATTCACACGAAACAAAGAGATGTTCGCTGGACTCTGGAAGCGACTCGCATAACGGGCAGATATTTGTCGGTACGCTTATGTTTCTCCAGGCCTACGCACACCTTGTCGGAGTCCTATCTAGCTCCACCCTCCATGTCAGGATTCCTACCTTTTTCGGTACCCAAGTATTCCAACGAAATACATAGTTTGGACGAACATACCGCGTGTCTTGGAGATGCACTTTGATGCTTCTAACTATGAACTCTCCAGAACCATCTAGCATCCATTTCCACCCATCTTTTGCCTCGGTCAGAGAAGGGTTTCCCAACACAAATAGCAGCTGAGAAAACTCAGTAGTCTCAACCGGAGCAACTAGGTCCCCCCTTCAATTCCATTTCCAAACCAACCCGCTGTGACCCACTTCAACCCGATCAGTAACCGAGCAGAATTTATCTCTTTCTAGCGCGAACAGGGCTGTGAAGTTCTAATCCCTCACATCCTAAAGTACGAGGGTTGTTTAGTAATTAGTTATTAGATTGTTTAGTTATGTAATTACATAAGTTATGCAAGTACGAGGACTAGAAGTGAATAAACGAAAGGTGATAACCAACACCCTTAAGGGATCGACATATCCCTGAGTCGCACCTATTGACATTGACGGCTTCAAACAAGAACAAGGAGACACACCTCTTCATCATTCAATCACATCCACAATTTCAAGAGTCACAACCGTTCGCGAAGGGACACGTCTCTACAATCGAACTTGTTCGTTTATTATAAATAGGGTTTGTATGTTTCATTTATAATAATCAGAATCACTTATACTGTAACACCCCAAATTTCGTATGTTATAAAATAATATTAATTGGTGGTGCTAAATGACGGAAGACGGTAACTGTAAAAGGTACCATAAGGAAATGATAGTAAATTTAAATATATGTGTGCATCTAAGTTAAATAAATAAATGAGTTTTAGTCTCTTACATAATCAAAATGAAACTTGAGGGACCAAAACCGTTAAGTAGGAAACATGAGTTTATTAATCAAAGTTAAAACATCACACACACACACTGTGTGTGTGTATCGATGTCCAGGAAGAAGAAAAGGGTTCAAACCCTAGTTCCTCTAAAATCTTCAAATTGGAAGGCTAAACGAAGCTCAAATTCACAACCAAACACGAATTAATGATCACCTTCACAAGGGGATCATAAGGTATGTCTTAAAAGTTAGATTGGTGATTATCCACGAAGTGGGTTATGTTGTAAATCGTGAATTGGTATGAAATTGAGTATGAGGATATGTTAGAATCATCATATAGAACATGGGTTATGCATTATTAAGGTTAATTTGATGCATAGAGGTGAAACCCATTAGCTATGGTGAGAATGATGAGTTGAATCATCATGCATGTCTAATTCTTATTGAATATTGATGTATTATGTGAGTAATATGGAGTCTTGTTAGAAGAATTGAAAGAAATATGATGATAATATGTTTGAATGTTTATGTGTGAATGATATATGTTAATTAGTAGGAGAATGTGATGAATTATGTATAAAATTAGGAGATTGTGCATGAATTAGTTGTACCTTATGTTTAGAAGGTTGTACACACCCCAAGGGTATGATGAAATTAGAGAAAATTGAGTTTAGATCACTTGTAAGTGATTAACAAAGTAGTTATGAAATGGGTTTTGATGATATGATAGAAGTAATGATATGCTTATGTTAATAATGTTTGAAAATCATATATGTGTATGTATGTTTAAAGAAATCGAATAAGAAATGATGGATTAGCATGTTATAAGGTTAAATGATAAACTTAATATAAGATCCATGTGATGAAAATGTTGTGATGAATGATGAATAAGCCAACTATCTTGAGAATGATATATGATAGTTGATGCTTGATAAGCGATATGGAAGCTTGGGAAAGAAGCGGGTTAAACGGGACTAATGCGCACGGGAAGTATGTTCGGATGCTAGGTAAGTAAAGCTTACACCCCTCTTTTTTTAGAATATCTAATCAATGTATAGATCATGAACATGGTAACTAAGTATGTAAATTATGATGTTCCGACAAGTTTGGTATTGGTCGGAACATGTAATTATGTTAAGAAACTAAGTTTGATGGTCAAAAAGGGTAAAAAGGGTATTATTTAAATTTTAGTTACGAGATAATGAAGGAATAAGTTACATGGATGGGATAATGAATAACTAAAATCCCACAAGGATAAAATGGGCATCTAGACTTAACGGGTCAAATGGTGAGGACATTACCATTTGGCGATATTGACTAATGAATTGTTTTGTCAAGTATTATGCATTCACAGGATGAATAGCGAAAGGAATTATGTTTCTATTAACTAGCCATTTAGTGCGCGCGGTATTAAAACGGGTCATAGCTTTGATCCGAGTCAGGTATGTGCGATTAGAGTTGTAGTTAAGTCGTGGGATTAGTCAATATTTAAGAAAGTCCTTTGTAGTAAAGGATGGAACAAAGTTAACAAAATCGCCCTTGATGGGTAAATCGGGCAAACGGTCTTAAAAGTTGATTAGAAACAAGCTATTTAATTAAGTGAATATTTTGGAGAAGTAGGAAAGGGAGAAGTATGATTTTCGTAAGCCAAGGACCTTAAAATGCGTAAATACCCATAACGGGTCAAAATAAGCTTTTGAGCAAAAATGTGTTAAGAGGATGCAAGACATCCAAGAATTTAATCCTTTATGATAAACAATGTTGAAATTATAAGGTTCATGAAGAATTGAGGTCATATAATCAGATTATTTTGATAAATGCATGAACGGGTCAAAACCTTGTAAAAAGGGTAATAAGTCGATATCTTAAAAGTTCAGAATTTTGTTAATCCGGATGTCGAATGTTAACTCCGTGTGATGGAGGATTAAATTACGATCGCATAGGAAAAATAATCGAGTGAAACGGATGCAAAACGAGCAAGTTATGCGAGTTTTAGCGTTTAAAAATGAAAGCTGATCTGGGCGCTACTGTAACTTACGGTAGCTACCGTAAGTTACGGTAGGCTCTGAAGCCATTTTTCCACCGTAAGGCAGTAGGTTGTCACCGTATGGATTTGGTAGTGCACGGTCGTGCACTTGGGCCGCACGGCCGTGCGTTCCCGGTAAATCAATGCACTGGCCTGTGCACTGCCAGTGCCTCTAACATCGTAGGTACCGCACGGTCGTGCGGTTGGAACGCACGGCCATGCGTCAGCTGCAAGTTCAATAAAATGTGCAGAATTCATCCAAATCAGTCCCGTAGCCCATAAGGGGTCCCAAAATGTATTCTAAACTCATTGTAAAGTGTTTATGAGCCGCGATGAGCGTGTGCGCAAGCATAAAATGGAGCGAGATAAGTATAGAGGCATATGAAAGTTTATAAATATGAAGGTACGTATGTGAGTAGGCATGTATGAGTTAGGTATGTTGCAAGTAGGGATGTATGTTTGTATATATGTATAACGTCATGAGTGTACGTAATGATGTAGGTATGGGTGTATGTAGATACGCATGAAATGGCGTAGATGTGTTTTTATTTGGGTATGAACGTACGTATGTAATTGGTTATGTGTGAACGTATAAATATGAAGGTACGTATGTGAGTAGGCATGTATGAGTTAGGTATGTTGCAAGTAGGGATGTATGTTTGTATATATGTATAACGTTATGAGTGTACGTAATGATGTAGGTATGGGTGTATGTAGATACGCATGAAATGTCGTAGATGTGTTTATATATGGGTATGAACGTACGTATATAATTGGTTATGTGTGAACGTATAATTATGTACAAGTATATAAGAAAATAGCTACGCATGTACCCAATGAAAGTAGTACTAACGATATTAATAGCATGCCTGGTGAATGAAGTGTAATGCAGGAATAGCAAAGAAGTTTCACCGTGGATTGTATGATCAAATGGAAAGCCGGAATGTAAAGAGTTAATGGAACGAAAAGTAAACGTGAATAACTCTTGTATGTTTATAATGCGTGCTAATGTTATGACCTTATGTGGTGAGCGCAGGTAGTACGAAACACAAGGATCATCAAGGGATAGAGATCAAGGACCGAGTCACATGAAGGATTGTACGGGGTTGTCTGAGAATGTAACTTGCTATTCATAAGTTATGTTCTATTCTATAATAGAGTTAGTTTGATGTATTTAATTTAAAAGAGTTGTTTTAAAAATGAACTTTCAAGTAAAACATAAGGTTTATAATGAAAGAAATTTTATGGTACGTAATTCCGCTGCGTCTTTTCAGTTAAAGCGTGTTAGGGCGTTACAAGTTGGTATCAGAGCCCTGGTTTGAGAGAATCAAGTACAAGAGGATAAATACTTGAACTCAAACATGTGTGCTCTTGTGACAAGGAACCCGTACAATCCGAGACTCGATCAAGATGTGAAGGTAGAAGTAAAGGTAGCTATGTACTTAAGTATATGTTTGAAGAAAAAAAACTAACAGTATGTTATGTGTAAGGTGAACTTAACTGCTTGGAAAGGATGATCCGGGAATGCGGTCTAGAACCGGCATCTAGGCAAGTGATAAGACAAATAGACCCAGGTGCGTAAATTTAACGTGTGGGCGTATGAAGTGGTATAATTAAGCGAGCGAAAGAAAATTTTAAAGGAAATATAATAGTAATATGGCAATGAAGTTTTGAAAATGATACACGTGCCGAAGCTTAATTCTTCGGACATAAGGTGGCGATTACACGAAGACACGAAACTAGTATGTGGATTGTGTACCTGGCCAGTACACAAGAAACATATGACGTACGTGGGACCGTGATAATTGTTACAGGTATGTCCGTTAGAATTAGGTAGCAGGTGGGCATGTGGGAGAAATGAGTAGTAAGACTCTCGGGAAATTGAGAGTACTACGTAAGAGTGATAAGTGTGAGTGATAAGAATGAAGAATGTTGAATCCGTAAGAAAGTACGGATCAGCAATGTATGAATGAAATGTTTGAATCCACGAGACAGATTCAAAGAATGAAAGATGTGAATGCAATGGTTGAATCCGCGAGACAGATTCAAGGGATGAAAGACATGAATGAAATGTTTGAATCCACGAGATGGATTCAAAACATATAAGGTACGAAAGGTATGAATAATGTGTTCGAATCCGCGAAACGGATTTAAGATATAAAAGATGAAGCTAGTCTACATAAGAATAAAGTCGATGGTTTGACCATGATTGAGTTGAACAGGTCATATAAGCAAGTAAAAGTTAGAAGGTGACCGTATAATAAAAGAAGTTTTGTATAAGCTATGTGCTAAATGTGTTAGTAATCGACTCTTGAGAGTCAGGATGAATGACGGGCTATGACCCGGACAATAACTGAAGTATGGACGAGAAAGGTAGGTTTGGTGAGAAATATTAAAACGATGTAATAAATCCCTTGCAAGTAGGCATGAAAGGAAAGAAGTAAGAGCATGTACTTCAGTACATTGCGATATCAAGACAATAAGTAAATGTTATGTAATAAATGTAAAGAATGTAATCTAAAAGGATGGGGCGAATGTATTAGATATGTTGTGAACGGATTATATGAATGTAAATATTATTACAAGTTTGAATAAGTATGTATATTGACCTGTTACTAACGGGTCAAGGAAATGAGAATGTTATGTGGAAGCATGGTATGGAAAGTATAGACTTGTTAGAGAGAATTCAATTGTATGAATGATATATGAATTGAGATCTATACTTATAATTATGATACGACTGTTAAAGTTAAACTTAGAAGGGTATGTATACATTTCGAAGGGAAGATAATTAGTGTCAAATGGGAATGAGAAAGAGGTTTCGGGGACGAAACCTTCTTTAAGGGGGGTAGACTTGTAACACCCCAAATTTCGTATGTTATAAAATAATATTAATTGGTGATGCTAAATGACGGAAGACGGTAACTGTAAAAGGTACCGTAAGGAAATGATAGTAAATTTAAATATATGTGTGCATCTAAGTTAAATAAAGAAATGAGTTTTAGTCTCTTACATAATCAAAATGAAACTTGAGGGACCAAAACCATTAAGTAGGAAACATGAGTTTATTAATCAAAGTTAAAACACCACACACACACATAGTGTGTGTGTGTGTAGTGTGTGTGTGTGTGTATCGATGTCCAGGAAGAAGAAAAGGGTTCAAACCCTAGTTCCTCTAAAATCTTCAAATTGGAAGGCTAAACGAAGCTCAAATTCACAACCAAACACGAATTAATGATCACCTTCACAAGGGGATCATAAGGTATGTCTTAAAAGTTAGATTGGTGATTATCCACGAAGTGGGTTACGTTGTAAATCGTGAATTGGTATGAAATTGAGTATGAGGATATGTTAGAATCATCATATAGAACATGGGTTATGCATTATTAAGGTTAATTTGATGCATAGAGGTGAAACCCATTAGCTATGGTGAGAATGATGAGTTGAATCATCATGCATGTCTAATTCTTATTGAATATTGATGTATTATGTGAGTAATATGGAGTCTTGTTAGAAGAATTGAAAGAAATATGATGATAATATGTTTGAATGTTTATGTGTGAATGATATATGTTAATTAGTAGGAGAATGTGATGAATTATGTATGAAATTAGGAGATTGTGCATGAATTAGTTGTACCTTATGTTTAGAAGGTTGTACACACCCCAAGGGTATGATGAAATTAGAGAAAATTGAGTTTAGATCACTTGTAAGTGATTAACAAAGTAGTTATGAAGTGGGTTTTGATGATATGATAGAAGTAATGATATGCTTATGTTAATAATGTTTGAAAATCATATATGTGTATGTATGTTTAAAGAAATAGAATAAGAAATGATGGATTAGCATGTTATAAGGTTAAATGATAAACTTAATATAAGATCCATGTGATGGAAAGGTTGTGATGAATAATGAATAAGCTAACTATCTTGAGAATGATATATGATAGTTGATGCTTGATAAGCGATATGGAAGCTTGGGAAAGAAACAGGTTAAACGGGACTAATGCGCACGGGAAGTATGTTCGGATGCTAGGTAAGTAAAGCTTACACCCCTCTTTTTTGTAGAATATCTAATCAATGTATAGATCATGAACATGGTAACTAAGTATGTAAATTATGATGTTCCGACAAGTTTTGGTATTGGTCGGAACATCTAATTGTTAGACCCTAGTACGTTTTAACCAAAAGTCGCAGCGGAAATTCGTGCCGTAAAATTTCTTTCATTACACACGTCTTGACTTACTTGAAAGTTCATTTTAAAAATATCTGTTTTACAAAACAAAAGCATAACATCCGTTTGCTAAAGTACATGCTTAATTAATCCCGTACAATCTATCTTATGACTCGGTCTTCAATCTCTATTCCTCGTTATAATCGCCCGTGATTTGCACAACCTGCACTCACCACATACAATCATAACATTAGCACATAATACATAAACAAAATTTACGGCGGTACACTCCCCATTTCGTTGTCTTTCTAACTTTAAGCGTTTCATCTGCGAATCCGTATCCTGGTGAGGCTTCAATAATGTATCTGCATTACTTTTCCTCCTCAAGACTCACCATTAATAACGTATTACTCAGCGTATCTAAATTATGCATACTTACATTCTTTCATGCATACATCCACATCTACATACGTACATACCTTCCTATACCTCTACATATTTGCATACACTCATATGCACCTTCATGCATACATACATACACATTTACATACGTACCTACATTTCTACATCTCTTCATACATGCATATACTCCTACGTATCTTCATATATACATAAATACTCACCTACACCCCTACGTACACGTTCAATATCTAGCATACCTCTTACATACTCATACACTAATCACATGGGACTTAGACTTAGATTTATAGCCCATATACATCAAAGGAACGTTAAAAATCATGTTTGGGAGGCCCACCGTAGTCCACGGATAATGTACCGAAGCCTACGATGCATAAATCACATAAATAACAAAATTTCAGCTTTTAGGACATGGGGAGGGCGTCGGCGACGGCCCTTGCATTTACGCGTAGCCAAAAACCTCCGTAGGCAGGAAAATAACGCGTCAGCAAAAACTGAGTTTGTAGACCCCGTCGGCGACGCCCCTAAGGCCGTCGGCGACGGCCTCTAGATATTGCATTTTTCTGCTGTGTTGTTTTCGTCGCTCGTACGCACTAAAACTTGCATAACTTTTGAACCGTTTACCCGTTTAACCTCCCGTTTCTTCCTACATGATTGTAAATTAACATTCTATCATGTGAACTTGAAATTCAACCTCCGGGTTAAGGAAATTCTTAACTTATACGTTTATGGCTTATTATTCATTTACGAATTTTTGACCCATTTATGCATTTACCAACATAACCTGCTTGTTTGACCTAAATTTCCCATGAACCTTATAATTTCAATGTTGTCTATCATATAAGGTCCCAATCACGGGTTTCTTACAACATCTTAACCCATTTCCGCTTATAAACTTATTTTGACCCGTTAAGGGTATTTACGCATTTTAAGGACTTTGACTTGTAAAGATCATACTTTCCGCTTTCATACTTGTCCAAAGTAATCATTTAATCAAATGGTTCATTTCTAAACAACTTTTAAAGGTCGTTGCCCGATTTACCCACCAAGGGCGTTTTGGTCAACTATAGTCCCGTTCGTTGCAATGGAGGACTTCCATCCATTTTTAACCAAACCCTACGACTTAACCATAACTCCAATCTCAAATACCTGGCTCGGGTCAAATCTATGACCCGTTTTAGTACTCCATCCACTAAATTGCTAGTTAATAGCAATGCAAATCCTTTCTCAATTCCTCCTGTGAATTTATAATACCTAACAAAACAACCATTAGTCGATATCGCCAAATGGTGATATCTTCACCATTTGGCCGGTTTGGTCTAAAGGACCATTTCATCCTTATGGGGTTGTAATAATTCATTATTTCCTCCTTGTAACTTATTTCTTCGTTAACTCATAATCAAAATTTCCATAATACCATTTTTACCCCTTTCAACCCACAACTTAGTTTCTTATCATAAACACATGTTCCGACCCGTATCAAAACTTGCCGAAGCATCATTCTTCATATATTAACTTAGCATGCTCATAATTTATACAATGAATGAATATCCTACAAAAGGGGAGTAAGCTTTACTTACCTAACACCCGAATATACTTCCCGTGCGCATTAGTCCCGTTTGACCCGCTTCTTTCCCAAGTTTCCATGTCGCTTCTCAAGCATCAACTATCATATATCATTCTTAAGATAGTTTGCTTGTTCATCATTCATCACACGGATCTTATTTCAGAAATTATCATTCAAACTCAAAACATACTAATCTATCAAATCCTAGCCGAAATCCTTTAAACATTTGCACACGTATGTGATTTCAAACATCATTAACAATAACATATCATCATATTATACAAAACCCACTTCATAACTACATTGTTAATCACTTACTAGTGATCTAATCTCAAATTCCTCCTAAGTTCATCATACATTTGGTGTGTATACTACCTCCTAAGCATAGTATACAACTAATTCATGCATATCCTTCTAATCTCATACATAATTCATAAAATTCCTCATTCTAATCAACATGAATCATCTATATATAAACATCAAACCTACTAGTATCACATTTCTTTCAATTCCTCTAACAAGAATCCATCATATATATCAAAATACATCAATAATAAGCAAGAACTTGGACATGAATGATTCACTCATGTTATCATCTTCACCATAACAAACAGGTTTCACCCTTAAACATCAAATTAACCTAAACCATGCATAATCCATGTTCTATATGATGATTTTAACACACACCCATTCTCAATTTCATACAAATTCGCCATTTACATCATAACCCACTTCGTGAAAGATCATCAATCTAACTTTTAAGACATACCTTATGATCCTCTCGTGTAGGTGATCATTAATCCGTGTTTATTCATGAATTTAGACCTCGATTCACCCTTCAATTTGATGATTCTTCATGCTTAGGGTTTCTTGAGCTCATAGAGCTCCTGCTCGTTCTAGAACACACACGATTTGTGTGTTTGTGTGTGTTTTTCATATATTAAATTCAACTTTTATTTTGCCCCACTTTAGTCCCTCAAGTTTGCCACTAAATAATATTGGCACAACTATCATCCTTTAATTGCTTTTTACCACATTCCTAACTAGGTTAAATAGCCTAGTTGTTTATTTCATGATGTACCATATTAGAACATTTACCGAGTATAAACATTCGGGTTTTGGGGTGTTACAAATCTACCCCCCTTAAATAAGGTTTCGTCCCCGAAACCTTTCTCTTGTCCTTTTACACATACACATATATGTTTGACTTCATAGTCACATCATAATTATAAGTAATCATCTTATCTCAATTCATATTTATTCATACAATTAACTTCTTAGCAAGTGTATACTTTCCATGGCATACTTTCACCTAACATTCTTATTTCCTCGACCCGTTAGTAACAGGTCAATATACATATTCATCCAATCTTATGATAATGCTTACTTTCTTATGATCTGTTTACAACAGATCTAATACCTTCATCTCATCCTTTAAGGTCATATTCTATACATATATTGCATAACATTTAGTTTTGTTTCGTTATCGCAACGAAGTTACTATTTCATAGTCATGCATTCGTGCTTGACTGCAAAGTTAACATCGTTCTACGTTTCCTATGGTTATTTGTACTATACATACTCTTACGTTACCTTCAAATCATCCCATTCTTTTTTTACATTACCATTACTCCCATATCATGCATTACTTATTCTACTTAAGTAAATGTGCTGTTCTAGTTCATCATACGAGAGTTTAATCAATACACGACACTTCTGTTCAAAACTTTTGAGATTTACCTTTTAATGATATAATTTTCTCCTTATGTTGACTGTTAAAAGTCAAACATCACATACCCTACCATACCTATTCAACATGAGTTAAATATGTTACTAACCTCGTTTTCATTTCACAACTCAAGGATCTGCTTCTTCACGAGTACTAACCGTACCAGGCTAGCTTTCATTCATCCTTGTAATGGGCTTCCACTCATGCACATTCTTTCACCAATTCGATTGGTTTCATCACATTCATAATTCTACCAGTAACATCTACAAAATCAGCGGTTAGCACCTTTCATTCAAACATTCATTACATCATTTCCGTATTCTTGCCAAAACTCACTCTTCCCAATCATACAAGACTATTGTCTGGGTCGTAGCCCGTCATTCATTACGACTCCTAAGAGTCGATTACTAACACATCTAACACATAACATGTTCAAAACTTCTTTCTTTCGTTTTAAAATTTAGGTTTGAGAGCCAATTACGATCATTCTTTTGTTCATTTGCTTTACATTTACTTATATGACTCGTTTGATGCAAACATGGTCAAACTATCGACGCATCCTGAGGTGGGCTAATTTCATCATTTTCGTGTTTTAAATCCATCTCGCGGATTCAAACGTAACATCCCTACCCTTCATTCCTTCTATGTTTGAATCCGTCTAGCGGTTTCAAACATATCATTCGTATCTTCCATTCCTTACATATGTTGAATCCGTCTCGCGGATTCCAACAGGTCATTCATACTTCATTCCTTTCATGCTTCGAATCCGTCTCGCGGATTCTAACACATCATTCATACTTTCATTTCTTTCATGTTTCGAATCCGTCTCGCAGATTCTAACACATCATTCATACTTTTATTTCTTTCATGTTTTGAATCCGTCCCGTGGATTCAAACATATCATTCATACTTTCATTCCTGAAAGTCTTACATTTCTCTTCACCCCCACGTCCACCTACTACCTAATTCTAACGGACATACCTGTAACAATTATCACGGTCTCACGAACGTCATGCGTTTCTTGTGTACTGGCCAGGTACCCAATCCACATACTAGTTTCGTGTCTTCGCGTAATCGCCACCTTATGTCCGAAGAATTAAGTTTCGGCACGTGTAACATTTTCAAAACTTCTTTACCATGTCATTATTATATTTCATTTAAAATTTTCTTTCACTTGCTTAATTATACCATTTCATACGCCCACACGTTAAGTTTACGTACCTCGGGTCAATTCGTCTTATTACTTGCCTTGATGCCGGTCCTAGACCGCATTCACGGATCATCCTTTCCAAGAAACTATGCTTCCTTTTAGATCTTGATCGAGTCATGGATTGTACGGGTTCCTTATCACAAGAGCACACAGGTTTGAGTTCAAGTACCTATCCTCTCGTACTTGATTCTCTCAAACCGGGCTCTGATACCAACTTGTTAGACCCTAGTACGTTTTAAACAAAAGTCGCAGCGGAAATTCGTGCCGTAAAATTTCTTTCATTACACGCGTCTTGACTTACTTGAAAGTTCATTTTAAAAATATCTGTTTTACAAAACAAAAGCATAACATCCGTTTGCTAAAGTACATGCTTAATTAATCTCGTACAATCTATCTTGTGACTCGGTCTTTGATCTCTATTCCTCGTGATAATCGCCCGTGATTTGCACAACCTGCACTCACCACATACAATCATAACATTAGCACACAATACATAAACAAAATTTACGCCGGTACACTCCCCATTTCGTTATCTTTCTAACTTTAAGCGTTTCATCTGCGAATCCGTATCCTGGTGAGGCTTCAATAATGTATCTGCATTACTTTTCCTCCTCAAGACATACCATTAATAACGTATTACTCAGCGTATCTAAATTATGCATACTTACATTCTTTCATTCATACATCCACATCTACATACGTACATACCTTCCTATACCTCTACATATTTACATACACTCATACGCACCTTCATGCATACATGCATACACATTTACATACGTACCTACATTTCTACATCTCTTCATACATGCATATACTCCTACGTATCTTCATATATACATAAATACTCACCTACATACGCACATACACCCCTACGTACATGTTCAATATCTAGCATACCTCTTACATACTCATACATTAATCACATGGGACTTAGACTTAGATTTATAGCCCATATACATCAAAGGAACATTAAAAATCATGTTGGGAGGCCCACCGTAGTCCACGGATAATGTACCGAAGCCTACGATGCATAAATCACATAAATAACAAAATTTCAGCTTTTAGGAGATGGGGAGGGCGTCGGCGACGGCCCTTGCATTTACGCGTAGCCAAAAACCTCCGTAGGCAGGAAAATAACGCGTCAGCAAAAACTGAGTTTGTAGACCCCGTCGGCGTCGCCGACGCCCCTAAGGCCGTCGGCGACGGCCTCTAGATATTGCATTTTTCTGCTGTGTTGTTTTCGTCGTTCGTACGCACTAAAACTTGCATAACTTTTGAACCGTTTACCCGTTTAACCTCCCGTTTCTTCCTACATGATCGTAAATTAACATTCTATCATGTGAACTTGAAATTCAACCTCCGGGTTAAGGAAATTCTTAACTTATACGTTTATGGCTTATTATTCATTTACTAATTTTTGACCCATTTATGCATTTACCAACATAACCTGTTTGTTTGACCTAAATTTCCCATGAACCTTATAATTTCAATGTTGTCTATCCTATAAGGTCCCAATCACGGGTTTCTTACAACATCTTAACCCATTTCCGCTTATAAACTTATTTTGACCCGTTAAGGGTATTTACGCATTTTAAGGACTTTGACTTGTAAAGATTATACTTTCTGCTTTCATACTTGTCCAAAGTAATCATTTAATCAAATGGTTCATTTCTAAACAACTTTTAAAGGTCGTTTCCCGATTTACCCACCAAGGGCGTTTTGGTCAACAATAGTCCCGTTCTTTGCAATGGAGGACTTCCATCCATTTTTAACCAAACCCTACGACTTAACCATAACTCCAATCTCACATACCTGGCTCGGGTCAAATCTATGACCCGTTTTAGTACTTCATCCACTAAATTGCTAGTTAATAGCAATGCAAATCCTTCCGCTATTCCTCCTGTGAATTTATAATACCTAACAAAACAACCATTAGTCGATATCGCCAAATGGTGATATCTTCACCATTTGGCCGGTTTGGTCTAAAGGACCATTTCATCCTTATGGGGTTGTAATAATTCATTATTTCCTCCTTGTAACTTATTTCTTCGTTAACTCATAATCAAAATTTCCATAATACCATTTTTACCCCCTTTCAACCCACAACATAGTTTCTTATCATAAACACATGTTCCGACCCGTATCAAAACTTGCCGAAACATCATTCTTAATATATTAACTTATCATGCTCGTAATTTATACAATGAATGAATATCCTACAAAAGGAGAGTAAGCTTTAGTTACCTAACACCCGAATATACTTCTCGTGCGCATTAGTCCCGTTTGACCCGCTTCTTTCCCAAGTTTCCATGTCGCTTCTCAAACATCAACTATCATATATCATTCTTAAGATAGTTAGCTTGTTCATCATTCATCACATGGATCTTATTTCAGAAATTATCATTCAAACTCAAAACATACTAATCTATCAAATCCTAGCCGAAATCCTTTAAACATTTACACACGTATGTGATTTCAAACATCATTAACAATAACATATCATCATATTATACAAAACCCACTTCATAACTACATTGTTAATCACTTACTAGTGATCTAATCTCAAATTCCTCCTAAGTTCATCATACATTTGGTGTGAATACTACCTCCTAAGCATAGTATACAAACTAATTCATGCATATCCTTCTAATCTCATACATAATTCATCAAATTCCTCATTCTAATCAACATGAATCATCTATATATAAACATCAAACCTACTAGTATCACATTTCTTTCAATTCCTCTAACAAGAATCTATCATATATATATATATATTAAAATACATCAATAATAAGCAAGAACTTGGACATGGATGATTCACTCATGTTATCATCTTCACCATAACAAACGGGTTTCACCCTTAAACATCAAATTAACCTATACCATGCATAATCCATGTTCTATATGATGATTCTAACACACACCCATTCTCAATTTCATACAAATTCGCAATTTACATCATAATCCACTTCGTGAAAGATCACCAATCTAACTTTTTAGACATACCTTATGATCCTCTCGTGTAGGTGATCATTAATCCGTGTCTATTCATGAATTTAGACCTCGATTCACCCTTCAATTTGATGATTCTTCATGCTTACGGTTTCTTGAGCTCATGGAGCTCCTGCTCGTTCTAGAACACACACGATTTGTGTGTTTGTGTGTGTTTTTCATATATTAAATTCAACTTTTATTCTGCCCCACTTTAGTCCCTCAAGTTTGCCACTAAATAATATTGGCACAACTATCATCCTTTAATTGCTTTTTACCACATTCCTAACTAGGTTAAATAGCCTAGTTGTTTATTTCATGATGTACCATATTAGAACATTTACCGAGTATAAACATTCGGGTTTTGGGGTGTTACAGTAATTATGTTAAGAAACTAAGTTTGATGGTCAAAAAGGGTAAAAAGGGTATTCTGGTAATTTTAGTTACGAGATAATGAAGGAATAAGTTACATGGATGGGATAATGAATAACTAAAATCCCACAAGGATAAAATGGGCATCTAGACTTAACGGGTCAAATGGTGAGGACATTACCATTTGGCGATATTGACTAATGAATTGTTTTGTCAAGTATTATGCATTCACAGGATGAATAGCGAAAGGAATTATGTTGCTATTAACTAGCCATTTAGTGCGCGCGGTATTAAAACGGGTCATAGCTTTGATCCGAGTCAGGTATGTGCGATTAGAGTTGTAGTTAAGTCGTGGGATTACTCAATATTTAAGAAAGTTCTTTGTAGTAAAGGATGGAACAAAGTTGACAAAATCGCCCTTGATGGGTAAATCGGGCAAACGGTCTTAAAAGTTGATTAGAAACAAGCTATTTGATTAAGTGAATATTTTGGAGAAGTAGGAAAGCGAGAAGTATGATTTTCGTAAGCCAAGGACCTTAAAATGTGTAAATACCCATAACGGGTCAAAATAAGCTTTTGAGCGAAAATGTGTTAAGAGGATGCAAGACATCCAAGAATTTAATCCTTTATGATAAACAACGTTGAAATTATAAGGTTCATGAGGAATTGAGGTCATATAATCAGATTATTTCAATAAATGCATGAACGGGTCAAAACCTTGTAAAAGGGGTAATAAGTCGATAGCTTAAAAGTTCATAATTTTGTTAATCCGGATGTCGAATGTTAACTCCGTGTGATGGAGGATTAAATTACGATCGCATAGGAAAAAGAATTGAGTGAAACGGATGCAAAACGAGCAAGTTATGCGAGTTTTAGCGTTTAAAAATGAAAGCTAATTTGGGCGCTACCGTAACTTACGGTAGCTACCGTAAGTTACGGTAGGCTCTGAAGCCATTTCTCCACCGTAAGGCAGTAGGTTGTCACCGTATGGATTTGGTAGTGCACGGTCGTGCACTTGGGCCGCACGGTCGTGCGTTCCCGGTAAATCAATGCCACACCCCCAAAATCCACCATGCGGAGTACCACCGCTTGGAGGCGTGACGTGGCCAGGATCGAGCCACCAATCATATTGAACAACACAATTAAGTAAATGAAACCAACTACAATACGATTGGTGACCTAATGAAGGTGACCGATTTTAAGATAACAGCGGAAGCATAAAACGTAAGTTCAAAACATAAGTTCACAGTCGTAAGTTTTAAGTTTCAAAACACAAGTTTAATAAGTTCATAAGGATTTAAACAATGAGCACGGAACATAACAGTCCGTACACCACAACGACTTCTTCCTCGTGCAAGCTCCAAGCATTTAGCGACCTGTAAGGCATGTAACAACTAGTCAACAACAAAGTTGAGTGAGTTCACGTTTGATTGTTTAGTATTAAGTTGTTTTTGAAAAACGTGGTTTGACTTTCGTTGGCTTAATTGCCGTGGGGGTTACCCCGTAGTTGAAAGTATGTTTAACCAGTTCCTTTTTCATTACCCAAATCATAACCATAATCAGTGGGGGGTTTTCCCCGTTTGAACTACTAGACGGTATGATATCGACTGCTACGCAAATAAGTTGTGCCCTATATCAGTGTCTATCATCACTGACAATCTGCCATAGTCCATTAGTACACGCCCGTCCGACTGGCACGGTGTGAGGTTTGTTAAACCTAATTGTGCTATTAACTAATGACCCGCTCGCCATTGGCCTCGGCGATTAAGTCGATAAAAATTGAGGGACTTCATGATAGAGTTTTGTCTAGCTAGTTTTAAGGTTGTTGTCCTACCCAAGGAGGACGAACGTACGTATTCTGCACCAGGAGAATTTGTAGGATTAATAATGGCATCCTGCCTATGGAGGATGGCCGTACATATCCTACCCAAGGAGGATATGTAGATCTCGTTTTAATTTCTTTAACCCATTCCCAACCACCGGGAATCCCATGCCTTAGAAAGTGTGAACTCACCTCGGTTTGCTCGGTTAGATTCTCAATATAGCTAACAGTCAAGGTCGGTCAATCACGTCCTAGTATGATTTACCAGTTAGTCATTTAGTGGCTTTCAAATAGAACACAAAGTTCCTACACGTATCTATCACACAACATGCATCACTTTAACGGTTTATGCCCATCTAAGTTTCCCATCCATTCCCCACTCAAAATCAAACATACGATAATGCACATAACATATATAACATGTTAGATCATTCACAGATAGCATACTCGACATTTAGACACGCGAGTCACAACTTATGTCATTTCAGCATTTATATTCAAAACCGGCTGTTTTCGGACATTTTAATAAAATAGTTAAATTATTCTAAAAATTCCCAAATTTTTACAAGATGTCTTAAACGTTCCAAATTTTATAACCTAAAAATATCGGGGTCCAGTTCATTACCAATATTTTATAAAAATTCATATTCCGGACTGAACTCATATTTATATATTTCTGACCACAGTCCACGGAACAATTTATTAAAAATTCATCGAGCGTCCGATTTACGAAATTCCAGTGGGGTAATTACAAATGCATCGGTTGTCATCTACTGTACAAATTTCATGGTCCGATTCATCACAAAACTCAGGTTATGACTGAAAGTATGACACCCATTTATTGCTGTCCAAATTCAGCTTAAGCTGTTGTTACAAATCGACACATTAAAAATAGTAAACGAAGTCCAAAAATTACGATTCCGGTGCCATTAGAACCGTATTTCATAATAACATATTTTAGATTCAAAATATCGGTTTTTCGTTGAGTTTATGACCTGTTTACAACCAACTGAAGTTGGCTGTAAAACCGGGACAGATTCTGTTTTCACTCTCTAACTTACTAACTTTTGTTTGATTGATTCCGTTAATCATGTTTAGTGACCACAACAACATCACACATCAATATTAATCAGCAAAACATTAGATAATCAACCAATAATCATAATCACACAAGATCTACATGATTTACACACCTATCTTCTCTTTATTCATCTTATTCATCTTTTATCCAAGACTAATGTAAGTTCTTTTAGAGTTTCATAAGTTTTTAACCATTAATCATCTATTAACCATAAAATACATGATCAAGATGAAGATTTAAGAAACTTACTACTAGCACAAGGCTAGGGGAGTTCAAGTGTGGAAAAGTGGTGGTTAAAAGAAAACGAGAGAGGTCCTTCAACTTCCGAACACACCGAGCTTCGTTGTCGACCTTCTAACACCTTTGTGTGCTTGTGAAATGCTTGAAAGTGATCAAGTAATGATGGTGGTGTGGTGATGATGGGGCTGCCGAGAACAAAGCAAGAAGAAGGAAGAGGGAGTTTTGCAAGTTTGATGTTTGTGAAGATATGAGTGAATAATGACTTGTGGTTAAATTTATAATACTCCAACACTCTAATACCCACTAGGTTTAATGCTCCTTTAGTACACTACAATCCCATTAAACAATTAAAGAAAATCAATGGTGGGATATCATTCTTGTAATCCGTAAGGTGGGGGGGGGGGGTATAGGGTTGGGATGTAAAGTAAGTAGTTACTAATTTAGTTGGAACCCAATGATATAGTTTGTGTGTTATTATATATGTTATAATATAAAGGGTGTTAGGGTGTTCGGGGACCCTAACTAACTCAGAAAAAGTGAAACAATGTTTCTTGCAATATTTTAGTGTTCCGGGTAATGTCCGGTTATTCGGTTTGATACTGTTCCATTAAAGTGCTTAATTAATCCGTAAAGCGTCCTATTTATATATTTTTGTAACCTTATTAATTTTCAACACTCAGGAAGGCATTCCGGACTATTTAGTAACTTTTCTGTATCCTACTAGCATGTTAACAAATACATGTAAGTATAACACAGATATCAGAAAGCAGTTAAGTAATTCCACACAGTCGTCAAGCACTTTAATTGTCATTAATAAACTGTACGGTTACATGTAAATTTGCGGGTTATCACATTCTCCCCCTGTTAAGAGAATTTCGTCCCAAAATTTAGCACGTGGTTACTGAGGAAGCTAGTTAAGTTGCGTTGTTTTCCTGGTTTTCCTGGGGTGTCACATCATCCCCCCGTTGATTTGGAATTTCGTCCCGAAATTCTGTAGTAGCTTCAGCCTCAGTAGTGGTTGCGTTCTTCTTAAACAGCTGGGGATACTTGAGTTTCATTTAGTCTCCGCGTTCCCAGGTATACTCTGGGCCACGACGAGCATTCCAACGAACTCGGACCAGAGGTATCCTGGTATGCTTGAGGATCTTAACATCTCGATCCGTAATCTCTACTGGTTCCTCGACGAATCGCAGCTGGTCGTCAATTGTGAGTTCCTTGAGAGGAACTATGAGGGTCTCATCTGACAGACACTTCTTCAGATTCGACACATGGAAAACATTGTGAACTCCGCTAAGTTCTTCAGGTAGATTCAACCTGTAGGCTACTTTGCCAATTTTCTCAGTGACTTCGAATGGTCCGACATAACGCGGATTGAGTTTGCCTCGTTTGCCAAAGCGGACTACACCTTTCCAAGGTGAGACTTTGAGTAGCACTCGATCCCCAACCTGGAGCTCGAGTGGTTTTCTTCCCTTATCAGCATAGCTTTTCTGACGGTCACGAGCTGCCGCCATTCGCTGTCGTATCTGAGCAATTCTCTCGGTGGTATCTACCACAAGTTCTGGGCCAGTGATTTGGCTGTCACCCACTTCTGCCCAGCAGAGAGGTGATCGGCATTTGCGTCCATACAATGCCTCGAACGGAGCGGCTTGGATGCTGGTGTGGTAGCTGTTGTTATACGAAAACTCCACTAGCGGGAGGTGCTTTTCCCAGCCGTTACCAAAGTCGATTACACATGCCCTAAGCATGTCTTCAAGGGTTTGGATGGTGCGATCAGATTGCCCATCCGTCTGTGGGTGATAAGCGGTGCTCATATCTAAACGTGAGCTAAAAGACTTGTGCATTGCTTGCCACAGTTCAGAAGTAAAACGCGCGTCACGATCAGATATAATAGAGGTTGGCACTCCGTGCCTTGACACTACTTCCTTTAGATAAATGTCTGCAAGAGTAGAAAACTTATCCGTTTCTTTGATGGCCAGAAAATGTGCAGACCTGGTCAGTCGATCCACGATCACCCAAATGGTATCATTTCCGCGTTGAGATCTAGGCAGGCCAGTAATGAAATCCATGGAAATTTGCTCCCATTTCCATTTAGGTATCTCTGGTTGTTGAAGTAGGCCTGATGGTTTCTGATATTCAGTCTTGACTCTCGCACAAGTCAAGCACTTACTGACGTAGGTTGCTATGTGGGCTTTCATGCCAGGCCACCAATACGTAGTCTTGAGGTCGTGGTACATTTTATCCGAACCAGGATGTACCGAATAACGAGACTTGTGCGCTTCGTCCATCACAAGGTCGCGTAAGTTTCCATAAAGTGGGACCCGGATGCGCCTTGTTACATAGTAAGCGCCGTCTTCCTTTTGTTCTAGCCGCTGCCTCGATCCTCGTAGGGATTCAGCCCTGATGTTCTCTGCTTTCAATGCTTCAACTTGAGCATCATGAATTTGAGCGGGAAGGCTAGAGTGAATGGTAAGCTGTAGAGCACGTACACGCCTAGGTATAGTATCCTTTCGACTGAGGGCGTCAGCCACAACATTGGCCTTGCCCGGATGATATTTGATAGCGCATTCATAATCGTTCAAAAGTTCGACCCATCGGCGTTGTCGCATGTTTAACTCCTTTTGCTTGAAGATATGATCGAGACTCCTGTGATCGGTGTAAATGGTGCACTTGGTACCGTACAGGTAATGTCTCCATATCTTAAGCGCGAAAACAACTGCTCCCAGCTCCAGATCGTGAGTAGTGTAATTTCTTTCGTGAACCTTGAGTTGGCGTGATGCGTAGGCAATGACCTTGTCACGTTGCATCAACACGCAACCAAGTCCTTGGATGGAAGCATTGCAGTAAACCACAAAATCGTCTGTGCCCTCAGGCAATGAGAGGATAGGCGTGCTACAAAGTCTATCCTTCAAGTGCTGAAATGCGGACTCATGTGCATTACCCCAACGATAGGTGACACCCTTCTGAGTCAGTGAAGTGAGAGGTTGCGCAATCTTGGAGAAATCTTTGATAAACCTTCTGTAGTATCCTGCCAAACCCAAGAATTGGCGGATTTCTGTTGGTGTACGGGGTGCAGGCCAGTTCTTGATCGATTCAACCTTAGATGGATCCACATGAATCCCATCCTTGTTTACCACATGGCCTAGAAAGTGGACTTCGCGAAGCCAGAAGTCACATTTTGAAAACTTGGCATACAACTGCTCTTTTCGAAGAAGTTCCAGCATAAGTCGTAGATGCTGCTCGTGTTCCTCCTGACTCTTAGAATAGATCAGGATATCTTCGATGAACACAATAACGAACTTATCCAGGTAAGGCTTGCACACTCGGTTCATGAGATCCATGAAGACCGCTGGTGCATTCGTCAGCCCGAATGGCATAACCAGAAACTCGTAATGGCCGTAACGAGTTCTGAATGCTGTTTTGGAGACGTCCTCATCTCGAACCCTCAGCTGATGGTATCCCGATCTCAAATCAATCTTGGAGTAATAGCTCGACCCTTGCAACTGGTCGAACAAGTCGTCAATACATGGAAGAGGATAACGATTCTTCACAGTCACCTTGTTAAGTTCGCGATAGTCTATACACATCCTGAAGGTACCGTCTTTCTTCTTCACGAACAAGACTGGAGCTCCCCAGGGCGAAGAGCTAGGACGTATAAAACCCTTTTCCAAGAGTTCTTGTAGTTGTGTGGACAGTTCTTCGAGTTCTGATGGAGCTAGACGATATGGTGCTCGAGCTACTGGTGCTGCCCCAGGAGCTAGCTCGATTTGAAATTCAACTTGGCGGTGAGGCGGAAGACCAGGCAATTCCTCAGGAAATACCTCAGGAAAGTCGCGTACAATAGGGATGTCTTCAACTCTCTTTTGTTCCGTTGATGTGTCAGTAACGAGCGCTAGAATGGCAGTGTGGCCCTTTCGCAAACACTTCTGGGCCTTAAGGAAAGAGATGATGCCTTCGACAGCACCACTCTTGTCGCCACGAATCATGAGAGGTTCCTCACCAGAACGAGGAATGCGGACGATTTTCTCCTTGCAAACAATCTCCGCTTGATGATGAGATAGCCAATCCATCCCAATAACGACGTCGAAAAGATCGATAGGGAAAGTCTGACCAGCTAAGACGAGGTTACAACCTTTTATTACGTGTGTGGCTTCATGACTTTTACCGTTAGCTAGTTCTACCGTGTGTTTGGTGTTCAAAAGTGTTGGAGTGCGCTTAAGCATTTGACTAACTTTTAAGGACACATAACTAGTATCGGCACCCGAATCGAATAAAACAGTAACAAAGAAGTCATCCAGAAGAAACTTACCCATCATAACGTTGGGATCGTTTCTTGCTTCTCCCTGACCAATCACAAACACACGACCCCTTGCTCCATTACCATTGTTGTTCCCCCATTGCCGCCTCCATTGTTGCCTCCATTGTTGTTTCCATTGTGGTTCCCATTTCCTTGGTTATTGTTGTTCTGATTCCGGTTCAGTTGGGGGTAGTTTCTCTTAAAGTGGCCTTCAGCGCCACACTGAAAGCATCCTTTATTGCCCTGTTGTTGTTGTTGCTACTGGTGGTTCTGTGGAGCTTGTTGCTGTTGGCGATTCTGATTCACAGGACGCGGGCTCCTGCAATCCTTAGCTTCATGGCCCAGCTTTTGACATCTCTGACAGCGACCTTTGTTGCACTGCCCGCTGTGATGCTTGTTGCACCGGTTGCATTTGGGGTGGTTCCCTCGGTACCCGCCATGTCCTTGATTACCGGAAGATTGCTGACCAGGACTCTGGTAGTCATCAGTCTTTCGCTGCTGAGACTGAACCGAAGTAGAACCCTTACTGGAGTTCCCATCCCATTTTCGCTTGTTGTCGGTAGGTGCATCAGAAGTAGCTGTGGCACTGATTCGTTTGGGTAGCCTGTTTTGCTCCACCGCCTGGTCGGTGAGACGATGAGCCAACTTGATAATTTGCTGAATGGTACCCAGGTTGGCTGAAGTTACGTGACTTTGAATCTCTGGTACAAGGCCCTTGAGATACAGCTCAATTCGTTTGATGGGAGGGTCCACCATGGTAGGGCATAAGATGGCCAGCTCATTTGACCTTTTAGTATACGCCTCAATCTCAGACCCCATCATCTTCAGATTGAAAAATTCCACCTCTAGTTTGTGGATGTCATCCCGACTGCAGTACTCCTCTTTAATCAGCTCTTTGAAACCATTCCAGGGGGTGGCATTAGCAACTGCCAGCCCTAGTAATTGAACCTGTGCCTTCCACCAGGTTAACGCAGCTCCTTCAAGTGTTCTGGTAGCATATTTCACCCTACGGTCTTCGGGGCATTCACACATCTCGAAAACTGACTCAAGCTTTTCAAACAAGTAAAGAAGGCCTACTGCTCCTTCGGTGCCACTAAAAGTAGTAGGTCGGCAGTCCATGAACGTCTTGAACGTGCACACAGGAGGTTGAGCATGTTGACCTGTTGCGCGAGAATAAAGGACAATATTAAGCATAAGGGTTGGTTTGTGAAGGTAGGATCTAAACGTCCTAAGGTGGGTTTATATAGCAGGTTATACCTCCTGCTGGATTTGCTGCGAGTGCCTCCGCAACTCGTTCGTTGATCAAAGCCGTCAACTGGGCTTGAGTGAGGTTGATACGTCCTCCGCGTCCGCTCATGATCTTCATAACGAAGCAACGTAGGTGAGAAAAGTGTCGCGAAAGTGCGTAAGTGTGGGACGACATTAGAGAGTAAGCACACAAGGTTCAAATAGCAATTATCACATTATCTAATGCACAGTGAGAACTATCTAACCGACAATATAACATAAATCATACCACTTATGGTGTCGAGTCTTGCACGTGGAGCGAAGCGTCGTTGTGGATCGTTGAGCACTGTACAGGTTATAGTCTGGTTTTATCAAAAAGCCTTTCCCTTTTTAAAACCAAGTTCACTATAACCAATGGCTCTGATACCAATCTGTCACAACCCCCAAAATCCACCATGCGGAGTACCACCGCTTGGAGGCGTGACGTGACCAGGATCGAGCCACCAATCATATTGAACAACACAATTAAGTAAATGAAACCAACTACAATACGATTGGTGACCTAATGAAGGTGCCCGATTTTAAGATAACAGCGGAAGCATAAAACGTAAGTTCAAAACATAAGTTCACAGTCAAAAGTTTTAAGTTTCAAAACACAAGTTTAATAAGTTCATAAGGATTTAAACAATGAGCATGGAACATAACAGTCCGTACACCACAACGACTTCTTCCTCGTGCAAGCTCCAAGCATTTAGCGACCTGTAAGACATGTAACAACTAGTCAACAACAAAGTTGAGTGAGTTCACATTTGATTGTTTAGTTTTAAGTTGTTTCTGAAAAACGTGGTTTGACTTTCGTTGGCTTAATTGTCGTGGGGGTTACCCTGTAGTTGAAAGTATGTTTAACCAGTTCCTTTTTCATTACCCAAACCATAACCATAATCAGTGGGGGTTTTCCCCGTTTGAACTACTAGACGGTATGATATCGACTGCTACGCAAATAAGTTGTGCCCTATATCACCGTCTATCATCACTGACAATCTGCCATAGTCCATTAGTACACGCCCGTCCGACTGGCACGGTGTGATGTTTGTTAAACCTAATAGCGCTATTAACTAATGACCCACTCGCCATTGGCCTCGGCGATTAAGTCGATATAAATTGAGGGACTTCATGATAGAGTTTTGTCTAGCTAGTTTTAAGGTTGTTGTCCTACCCAAGGAGGACGAACGTACGTATTCTGCACCAGGAGAATTCGTAGGATTAATAATGGCATCCTGCCTATGGAGGATGGCCGTACATATCCTACCCAAGGAGGATATGTAGATCCCGTTTTAATTTCTTTAACCCATTCCCAACCACCGTGAATCCCATGCCTTAGAAAGTGTGAACTCACCTCGGTTTGCTCGGTTAGATTCTCAATATAGCTAACAGTCAAGGTCGGTCAATCACGTCCTAGTATGATTTACCAGTTAGTCATTTAGTGGCTTTCAAATAGAACACAAAGTTCCTACACGTATCTATCACACAACATGCATCACTTTAACGGTTTATGCCCATCTAAGTTTCCCATCCATTCCCCACTCAAAATCAAACATACGATAATGCACATAACATATATAACATGTTAGATCATTCACAGATAGCATACTCGACATTTAGACACGCGAGTCACAACTTATGTCATTTCAGCATTTATATTCAAAACCGGCTGTTTTCGGACATTTTAATAAAATAGTTAAATTATTCCAAAAATTCCCAAATTTTTACAGCATGTCTTAAACGTTCCAAATTTTATAACCTAAAAATATCGGGGTCCAGTTCATTACCAATATTTTACAAAAATTCATATTCCGGACTAAACTCAGATTTATATATTTCTGACCACAGTCCACGGAACAATTTATTAAAAATTCATCGAGCATCCGATTTACGAAATTCCAGTGGGGTAATTACAAATGCATCGGTTGTCATCTACTGTACAAATTTCATGGTCTAATTCATCACAAAACTCAGGTTATGACTGAAAGTATGACACCCATTTATTGCTGTCCAAATTCAGCTTAAGCTGTTGTTACAAATCGACACATTAAAAATAGTAAACGAAGTCCAAAAATTACGATTCCGGTGCCATTAGAACCGTATTTCATAATAACATATTTTAGATTCAAAATATCGGTTTTTGTTGAGTTTATGACCTGTTTACAGCCAACTGAAGTTGGCTGTAAAACCGGGACAGATTCTGTTTTCACTCTCTAACTTACTAACTTGTGTTTGATTGATTCCGTTAATCATGTTTAGTGACCACAACAACATCACACATCAATATTAATCAGCAAAACATTAGATAATCAACCAATAATCATAATCACACAAGATCTACATGATTTACACACCTATCTTCTCTTTATTCATCTTATTCATCTTTTATCCAAGACTAATGTAAGTTCTTTTAGAGTTTCATAAGTTTTTAACCATTAATCATCTATTAACCATAAAATACATGAACAAGATGAAGATTTAAGAAACTTACTACTAGCACAAGGCTAGGGGAGTTCAAGTGTGGAAAAGTGGTGGTTAAAAGAAAACGAGAGAGGTCCTTCAACTTCCGAACACACCGAGCTTCGTTGTCGACCTTCTAACACCTTTGTGTGCTTGTGAAATGCTTGAAAATGATCAAGTAATGATGGTGGTGTGGTGATGATGGGGCTGCTGAGAACAAAGCAAGAAGAAGGAAGAGGGAGTTTTGCAAGTTTGATGTTTGTGAAGATATGAGTGAATAATGACTTGTGGTTAAATTTATAATACTCCAACACTCTAATACCCACTAGGTTTAATGCTCCTTTAGTACACTACAATCCCATTAAACAATTAAAGAAAATCAATGGTGGGATATCATTCTTGTAATCCGTAAGGTGGTGGGGGGGGGTATAAGGTTGGGATGTAATGTAATAGTTACTAATTTAGTTGGAACCCAATGATATAGTTTGTGTGTTATTATATATGTTATAAAATAAAGGGTGTTAGGGTGTTCGGGGACCCTAACTAACTCAGAAAAAGTGAAACAATGTTTCTTGCAATATTTTAGTGTTCCGGGTAATGTCCGGTTGTTCGGTTTGATACTGTTCCGTTAAAGTGCTTAATTAATCCGTAAAGCGTCTTATTTATATATTTTTGTCACGTTATTAATTTTCAACACTCAGGAAGGCATTCCGGACTATTTAGTAACTTTTCTGTATCCTACTAGCATGTTAACAAATACATGTAAGTATAACACAGATATCAGAAAGCAGTTAAGTAATTCCACACAGTCGTCAAGCACTTTAATTGTCATTAATAAACTGTACGGTTACATGTAAATTTGAGGGTTGTCAAATTCTCCCCCTGTTAAGAGAATTTCGTCCTGAAATTTAGCACGTAGTTACTGAGGAAGCTAGTTAAGTTGCGTTGTTTTCCTGGTTTTCCTGGGGTGTCACAATCAATGCACTGGCCTGTGCACTGCCAGTGCCTCCGACGTCGTAGGTACCGCACGGTCGTGCGGTTGGGACGCACGGCCATGCGTCAGCTGCAAGTTCAATAAAATGTGCAGAATTCATCCAAATCAGTCCCGTAGCCATAAGGGGTCCCAAAATGTATTCTAAACTCATTGTAAAGTGTTTATGAGCCGTGATGAGCGTGTGCGCAAGCATAAAATGGAGCGAGATAAGTATAGAGGCATGTGAAAGTTTATAAATATGAAGGTACGTATGTGAGTAGGCATGTATGAGTTAGGTATGTTGCAAGTAGGGATGTATGTTTGTATATATGTATAACGTCATGAGTGTACGTAATGATGTAGGTATGGGTGTATGTAGATACACATGAAATGGCGTAGATGTGTTTTTATATGGGTATGAACGTACGTATGTAATTGGTTATGTGTGAACGTATAAATATGCAGGTACGTATATGAGTAGGCATGTATGAGTTAGGTATGTTGCATGTAGGGATGTATGTTTGTATATATGTATAACGTCATGAGTGTACGTAATGATGTAGGTATGGGTGTATGTAGATACGCATGAAATGTCGTAGATGTGTTTATATATGGGTATGAACGTACGTATGTAATTGGTTATGTGTGAACGTATAATTATGTACAAGTATGTAAGAAAATAGCTACGCATGTACCCAATGAAAGTAGTACTAACGATATTAATAGCATGCCTGGTGAATGAAGTGTAACGCAGGAATAGCAAAGAAGTCTCACCATGGATTGTATGATCTAATGGAAAGCCGGAATGTAAAGAGTTAATGGAACGAAAAGTAAACGTGAATAACTCTTGTATGTTTATAATGCGTGCTAATGTTATGACTTTATGTGGTGAGCGCAGGTAGTACGAAACACGAGGATCATCAAGGGATAGAGATCAAGGACCGAGTCACATGAAGGATTGTACGGGGTTGTCTGAGAATGTAACTTGTTATTCATAAGTTATGTTCTATTCTATAATAGAGTTAGTTTGATGTATTTAATTTAAAAGAATTGTTTTAAAAATGAACTTTCAAGTAAAACATAAGGTTTATAATGAAAGAAATTTTATGGTACGTAATTCCGCTGCGTCTTTTCAGTTAAAGCGTGTTAGGGCGTTACATATACTTTCACATTCAATATAGTTATTCGTTCGATTGTTCGTAGTTTATCATTGTGTTCGTGTTCATAAGGGTTATGACCAATAGGCTGGAATACAAGATGCAAGTGAGACTTCCAAGGCTCAGTTATCCAGCCAAAACAGAATCCCCACTCCGTTACCCACTACGCCCTTTATCGACCCCATAACATCCACATCTGATGCTTTTAGATCGTTCAAGACTTTAGACACCTGTTTCCAAGGCCCACCCAAGGACAACTTTGCTGGTACTGGGTTCGACACTCTACTATTATGGTGTAAAGCCCATATGACCCGCTTCCACAACCCATTCCCCTCCCCTTTGAATCGCTACCACCATTTCGCCAACAACGACAAATTAGTGTCACGAAACGATCCAAAGCCCAAGTCTCCGTATTCCACCAGTGCAATAACTTTTGGCCATGCTACCTAATTTTCCTTCGCCTTCTCGTCCGAACTTCCCCAAAAAAATACTCTCCTCAAGCGATCCAACTCTTCAATAATTTTCTCCGGCACCCAGTGTCACACCCCGACCACGTAAAGCGACTAGACGTGGCGGAAACGTCGGGGAGTGTTGTAACAGAATTATTGTTTCATAACCATGGCATAAATAATTTCGTTTTATTGAATAAATGAACTCATTGTTTTAATACAATCAAATAAGTACAACTATGATCTTCCAAGTTTTAAAGTCGCTAAGGCACGAGTCCATCCTAATTGCAGCATGTATCAACAATCATTGCAAAGCAGTACCTGAAACATGGGTAAAAATAGGTACGTCAGCATAAAAATGCCTGTGAGATACATAGGTTTTGTGAATATAGGATTCATGACTTATAAGTTTAGAAAAAGTTGTTTAACAAAAGTTAGTCACGATCCTTGTAATTTGCTTTGTCTTGTAAATCATTTGAAAAACGATAAGATCAGATGATATGTATAAATAAATGTAAGGTTAATTAAATAACCAAGTAAAAATGAGTTTGTATAAGATAAGTTGTTTGTAAAACAATGTCTTGTGAAAAGTATGTTATAGTATATGTGAAAACATACTTTGGATTTTAAGAGAAACGAATGAGTAATATATTAAAATATATTTCAGTTCCAATATCGTTAACCCGAGTGTACTAAATATCGCCACGGTATGTAATGCAATGAAAACACTTATATAAGAATTACCAGCGGCGTATATACCATGTTTTCATCACATTACACCCGTCCCGTTATCTAAACACTAACCAAAACCCAATCGTTAGATAGATAGTACATTAACTATACTTTAGTTGTTCAAAATAATAGTTTTCAGTAGTATATTACAAGTATACTTCGGATTTATAAATAACATATTAAACTATGTTTTGGTTTTGTAAATAACATATCAAAATATGCTTTGGATGTGATAAATAACATATTAAAATATGTTTTGGTTTTGTAAATAACATATCAAAATATGCTTTGGATGTGATAAATAACATATTAAAATATGTTTTGGTTTTGTAAATAACATATCAAAATATGCTTTGGATGTGATAAATAACATATTAAAATATGTTTTGGTTTTGTAAATAATATATCAAAATATGTTTTGGATGATATGTTGGTTTTGTACAATATCACACATGGGAGCATATCAAACTATACTTTTGGGAGTATAACTAAATATACAAAAATAATGTGATTTAAGAATTCATTCAGACCTAGTGCATCAAAATACACCTTTGAGACTATAAGGAATACCACAAAGGCAATCCCTATTTGGATGGAGAAACAAATTGGTTTCAGACATTCCATGACAACAGGAATGGGGTGTCTAATCCTATAGCGCTATATCATACTAACAACCGGTCTGGTGAACATAAAATAAGTACAATTCAACAATTTATTTTATGTTCTTTGAGAAATCAATGTTTAAACCATAGATAGTCATTTAGTTTGTCAAATGATAAGTAATAACATGTATAATCAATTATACTTTGAAATCATGAAAATAACAGATAGGTACACATGCTTCACCCCAAAACAGTTTGAAAACGGTAAAAGAGGGGAACTATGTACTCACTTGAGATTGCTCAGAAGTCCTAAGATAACCACCAAGCAATGCTAGAGATCACGGAATCAGACGGCACCTAATATAGGTAACTATGTTAATAAACCGGACCTAAGTCGGAGGATTTAGATAGGATGAGGGTTCGTAAACCAAACGAGTATGTGAACTCATGTAATATGGTTTAACAAAGCCTACATACTACAATGAAACTTAACCTAAGTGTTTACGACCCATTACGACCCGTTTAGGTAGCTTATGCTACTTTAACGCGTCGTTCGCGTAAAACGCGTTCGGACCGCCTAACTAGTCCTATGATAAGTAAAATATGCCTTAACATGTCTAATATTGTTGTCAAATCAGTTTAGATACCAAAAGTTATGTTACATACGCTTAATATGAATTTTGGCGTAAAAAGGGCATTTTGGTAATTTACCTAAGGCATATAAACTACCTATCATACAACTACTTAAACGCAGCGACCATAAGGTATAACCTCGGAAGGTTATTCCCTATATACCATGGTCACCTAATGTGTTTGGTCGGATCCTAATGATCGACCAAATGGGCCGGGTTCGAAGGTATAAGCGATTTATTAGATCGCTTACCCTACGACCCCAAACAACGTGGTAATCAGTAGGCATAGTCACAAGGGACTATAACCATCGTGATTACAATCACGTTGCGAAGTTCAAACGAACTTCGCATTGACCATAAACTGGTCAATGCAGAAAGTCAAACAAAGTTTGACTTTCGGACTCGAAAAGCAATAAAAGAACGAAGGAATACTTACGAAGGGTCCCCGAATGCTAATCTCGATCCAAATAACTCAGGTATGAAACAATGGTTCCAACTTAGAGTCTTTTAGATCAGATTCTTGTGGGTTTAGAATTGAATGGGGTTGGGTATTTATAGTTTTCGGGTAACCGTTAAGAACGTTTCTTGGAAAAGGGGGCATGATCTAAGCCGTACACATGTTGGAATGTTGTGGTAGGTAAATTTGCCACTCACCATAAGGAATTGACATGTGGATGAGAGATTAGGAGTGCAAAACAGCTGCAAACAGGCTGTTTAAACATTGAATCTGGTCTGTAACACTGACGCGGGCCGCGTAAGGATACACACAAACCTTACGCGGGCCGCCTGGCCATGTCTGATCAGCACCAAGTTTCAGAAATGACAGTTCAGTCCCTGTTGTGTTTTAAGGCCATTCCCGACACTTCTAAGGCCCGTAAAGCCAACTTTAAGGCCCTAAAATGATGCCTAAACATTGTGGACATGAAACATGCTCAAAAACATGTCGGATGTTGGTTCGTTTGGTCGTACGATCGCGATGTTCGCTTAATTACGACGGAATGCGCATAAGCGCGAAAAACGATCCAAAATGCGTGACGAATGGATTTTTCTCAAGCCAAACACTAAAATAAAATATTTTAGTGCTTACATAAATTTTTGGATGTCCGGATGTATCCAGAATGTCAGTTATGCGCGAAAGTGCAAACTTGTGCACTTTTTGACACTTTTAGTTCCTGAATGACTCAAAAGTTTATTTTAGCACACCGAACCCCTCAAAGCTTATTTCTAAGTTATGTAAAGGATATTTATGGTATGTTTAACTTATGGTCATGTTCCGGAATGTTTGTTACAGTTTAAATTGGCATACTTTCGCAGTTTGCCAAGTTTAGTCCCTGTAAGCGATTTAACTTGTTTTTGCCATACCAAAGCCTTCAAAACTTATTTCTAAGTTATGTAAAGGTTATTTAAGGTATGTTAAACCTATTTCACTATTCCAGAGTGTTCGTTGGATTAAACTGGTTATATTTACGCATCAGAGCGCGTATAACCCTCCAGAAAGCGATTTAAAGCTTAAAATCGAACAAGAGTTGATATGTGCAAACGATACACATATTTTTACAAATCCCAAGTAATATTTCATTGGTTTGGCATTTTTTTGATGGTTGAAGTGACACAGGTGTCACAGTCTCCCCTACTTTAGGAAATTTCGTCCCGAAATTTAATTCTAGAGGAAACTTGTGAAGACAGCTGTGACGGTTTCGCCTTCTAATAGATCCATTGAACCCTTAAGTAAAACTCTGGGCCATGTTAGGACTCTTAGCGAATTTGTTAACCCTCAAAGTGAATTCCTTGTAGTAGTAAAACATGGAATTTGAACTACGGACAGAAGAACGTTTCTTATGAAGACTTATCATAGGATACTTGTGAGTGCTTGAAATCAGAATTGGGGAGTGTGAGAATAAATGACATTGGTTAAGATCCAAGACTTCTCCCGTATCATTATTCTCGTCACTATAGGTCTTAACACATGACCAAACTTCTTGTGGTTTCTGTGCACTAAATTCCATAATTATGTAGGCCTCCATAATTACGTAATTCCTTGCACAGTCCGCACAGTTCATTTCATAATGCGTAGGGAAAAAGAATTAATTGAGTAAACATGAAGTGACTCGACTAGACCACCAAAGGGTCCTTTCAATTAGATCAACGAACGATCTTTTTAACTAGATCAACACATGATCTTCTTAACTAGACCGTCGCACGATCTCCTTAAATAGACCACTTAAGGGATCTTTGTAATTATATCATCACATGATATTTCTAATCAGATTTTCAAAATCAATCTGTTTAACCAGACCATTCAAGAGGTCCAATTATAGAATAGTACTTTAAAACCCAAGGGACTTGACTACAACGTAGAAGTCCATTAAGGATTTTAGATAGTAACTTTGGATATCCTACTATGAATCCCTCATATAAGATATGGAAGATTCTATGAGGATTTGGATGTATCACATACAACCACAAAACATGTAAGAAAACACATAAGCACAAATTTAGTTAACTTGATTCTTTAATTTGTTATCTTTAGGTATGGACATTTAAAGCACACTAGGAATCCAATCCATGGATTTCATTTGGCACTTTAATGATTTTCAAGGATCTATCTATAAAGATAGAAGGATTCTCAATAAGAGTTTGGCTTTGTTTCTTAAAAGAAACGAGTGTTTAAGGTTCTTGGGGAGATCACAAGTGATCATAAAATGACAGAACCACACGAGTAGTTTGTCTTTGGGTTGACATCATAAGGTTGCATCAAACATTCACATAAACGCATAACTTTTACAAAAATAAAAACAACAAATCTTTATTTATGTAACAACCGAATTGTCTTGAAGTGTCAAAAGATAATAACCAAGGAAATACAAAACACTAATTGTTCACTGCTGCATCATTGTTCTCGTTTGCCTCATTGATGTTGAACACTCGTCCACGCGCTGGAGGTGTGTTAACAAGTCTTGGGCAATTTTTCCTGTAGTGGGTAAGGTCACCACAGTTATAACATGACCCCGGAGGGAACCGTGCTTGAACAGCAGCAGGGTTTGCAGCAGCTTGATTTGCATAACGACAAACATTGATCAAATGTCCCAACCGCCCACAATGGGTACATTTGTGACACTGCTCTTGCTCTAGATGATGATGGTTGCACTTGTTGCACAAAGGTGCGGTACCAACATAGTTTTGCCTTTTGCGAGGTTGTGCTGGCTGGTTTGGTGCAACCTGTTTGTCTTGAGCAGTTACAGCGTAGTTTTGAGAGGCCTTGCGCTTCTTCTTCTTGGACACCTTAGAATTTTCTTCCTTTGGTTCCACTTGAGCAGTCTTGTCAGATGGTCTTGAGTCACCCTTCCGAAACAGCTTGCGCTTCCTGATATGAGATTCAGTCAGAGTGGCAGACAATTCAATGGCTTGTCTGACAGTAGTAGGGTTGCTGCCAGTAACAATATCCTGAACTACGTCAGGAAGTCCATCAATGTATTTCTCAATCGCCTTATCCAGAGGCGTAACCATAGTAGGGCATAACAAGCTCAATTCCTCATAGCGGTCAGTATAGGCTCGATGTTCCCCACTGTCTTGCTTCAAATCATCAAATTCCCTTTCTAGAGCCCTTAGCTCATGACGAGGACAGAATTCCTTCATCATAAGAGCCCTAAGCTCAGCCCAAGTCTGTGCTAATGCAACCTCAGCACTGCGGTCTCTCATCACCCCGTTCCACCACGTAAGAGCCCTCTTCTGAAACACACTCGAAGAAAACTCGACCTTGCGATTTTCAGGACACTGAACGTGACAGAAAGTATTCTCAATGCTCTCGAACCATTGAAGAAGCCCAGTTGCTCCCTCAGAACCACTAAACTTGAGCGGTTTAGCTGAGTTCAAATTCTTGAAATTGCATGGAGCATTGTTGTTGTTGATGGCTTGCATCATTTGAGCATAAAGATTTGGGAAGGCAGCAGCCATTTGCTGCGCGATGATTTCCGCCAGTTCGGCATTCGCCATCTGATTGTCACGTCGAGGAGGCATTCTAAAAGAGGAAACATGAAAGGAAACGAGTGAGAGAATTAGACGAAAAGAATGAGATGAAACAAATCTGATGAAAGCAAGGATAGTGGTCATTTGTTTGTTACTACAAAGCAACAAACGACCCCGGTGATTAATCAAAGTAACTAGGTCAGAAATAATGTATCGCGAAGACATGCTCGCCTATAAGTGGACACTCACCCCAAGAGTTCCCAGGTAAGAGTGACTGGTCCGATTATGTGGATTTGTACGAACACTCTAGCCTTAGACAGAAAACTCAGGGTACAGGCACCCACCCTTCCAGTTTGCACGTGTTCACGTTATTTAGACCAACTTTGACGGGATTTTGAAAACTTAAAGGGTTCAAAACCATATAATAAATCATCCTAGAACAGATGATTAGTTTTCAAAGCGGAATAGAAATTTATGTTCTTATTGTGGTCGTCACCTAAGAATAAGTGACGGTATTGTTTTTAAAACTAAACACAAGAAAACTTGTGTTAGGGTCCTAAGAAGGTTATAGACTAGGTCAAAGAATTACTAATAACCTAATTCCCTATAACCATTGGCTCTGATACCAACTTTTCTGTCACACCCAGACCACGTAAAGCGACTAGACGTGGCGGAAACGTCGGGGAGTGTTGTAACAGAATTATTGTTTCATAACCATGGCATAAATAATTTCGTTTTATTGAATAAATGAACTCATTGTTTTAATACAATCAAATAAGTACAACTATGATCTTCCAAGTTTTAAAGTCGCTAAGGCACGAGTCCATCCTAATTGCAGCATGTATCAACAATCATTGCAAAGCAGTACCTGAAACATGGGTAAAAATAGGTACGTCAGCATAAAAATGCCTGTGAGATACATAGGTTTTGTGAATATAGGATTCATGACTTATAAGTTTAGAAAAAGTTGTTTAACAAAAGTTAGTCATGATCCTTGTAATTTGCTTTGTCTTGTAAATCATTTGAAAAACGATAAGATCAGATGATATGTATAAATAAATGTAAGGTTAATTGAATAACCAAGTAAAAATGAGTTTGTATAAGATAAGTTGTTTGTAAAACAATGTCTTGTGAAAAGTATGTTATAGTATATGTGAAAATATACTTTGGATTTTAAGAGAAACGAATGAGTAATATATTAAAATATATTTCAGTTCCAATATCGTTAACCCGAGTGTACTAAATATCGCCACGGTATGTAATGCAACGAAAACACTTATATAAAAAGTTCCAGCGGCGTATCTACCATGTTTTCATCACATTACACCCGTCCCGTTATCTAAACACTAACCAAAACCCAATCGTTAGATAGATAGTACATTAACTATACTTTAGTTGTTCAAAATAATAGTTTTCAGTAGTATATTACAAGTATACTTCGGATTTATAAATAACATATTAAACTATGTTTTGGTTTTGTAAATAACATATCAAAATATGCTTTGGATGTGATAAATAACATATTAAAATATGTTTTGGTTTTGTAAATAACATATCAAAATATGCTTTGGATGTGATAAATAACATATTAAAATATGTTTTGGTTTTGTAAATAACATATCAAAATATGCTTTGGATGTGATAAATAACATATTAAAATATGTTTTGGTTTTGTAAATAACATATCAAAATATGTTTTGGATGATATGTTGGTTTTGTACAATATCACACATGGGAGCATATCAAACTATACTTTTGGCAGTATAACTAAATATACAAAAATAATGTGATTTAAGAATTCATTCAGACCTAGTGCATCAAAATACACCTTTGAGACTATAAGGAATACCACAAAGGCAATCCCTATTTGGATGGAGAAACAAATTGGTTTCAGACATTCCATGACAACAGGAATGGGGTGTCTAATCCTATAGCGCTATATCATACTAACAACCGGTCTGGTGAACATAAAATAAGTACAATTCAACAATTTATTTTATGTTCTTTGAGAAATCAATGTTTAAACCATAGATAGTCATTTAGTTTGTCAAATGATAAGTAATAACATGTATAATCAATTATACTTTGAAATCATGAAAATAACAGATAGGTACACATGCTTCACCCCAAAACAGTTTGAAAATGGTAAAAGAGGGGAACTATGTACTCACTTGAGATTGCTCAGAAGTCCTAAGATAACCACCAAGCAATGCTAGAGATCACGGAATCAGACGGCACCTAATATAGGTAACTATGTTAATAAACCGGACCTAAGTCGGAGGATTTAGATAGGATGAGGGTTCGTAAACCAAACGAGTATGTGAACTCATGTAATATGGTTTAACAAAGCCTACATACTACAATGAAACTTAACCTAAGTGTTTACGACCCATTACGACCCGTTTAGGTAGCTTATGCTACTTTAACGCGTCGTTCGCGTAAAACGCGTTCGGACCGCCTAACTAGTCCTATGATAAGTAAAATATGCCTTAACATGTCTAATATTGTTGTCAAATCAGTTTAGATACCAAAAGTTATGTTACATATGCTTAATATGAATTTTGGCGTAAAAAGGGCATTTTGGTAATTTACCTAAGGCATATAAACTATCTATCATACAACTACTTAAACGCAGCGACCATAAGGTATAACCTCGGAAGGTTATTCCCTATATACCATGGTCACCTAATGTGTTTGGTCGGATCCTAATGATCGACCAAATGGGCCGGGTTCGAAGGTATAAGCGATTTATTAGATCGCTTACCCTACGACCCTAGACAACGTGGTAATCAGTAGGCATAGTCACAAGGGACTATAACCATCGTGATTACAATCACGTTGCGAAGTTCAAACGAACTTCGCATTGACCATAAACTGGTCAATGCAGAAAGTCAAACAAAGTTTGACTTTCGGACTCGAAAAGCAATAAAAGAACGAAGGAATACTTACGAAGGGTCCCCGAATGCTAATCTCGATCCAAATAACTCAGGTATGAAACAATGGTTCCAACTTAGAGTCTTTTAGATCAGATTCTTGTGGGTTTAGAATTGAATGGGGTTGGGTATTTATAGTTTTCGGGTAACCGTTAAGATCGTTTCTTGGAAAAGGGGGCACGATCTAAGCCGTACACATGTTGGAATGTTGTGGTAGGTAAATTTGCCACTCACCATAAGGAATTGACATGTGGATGAGAGATTAGGAGTGCAAAACAGCTGCAAACAGGCTGTTTAAACATTGAATCTGGTCTGTAACACTGACGCGGGCCGCGTAAGGATACACACAAACCTTACGCGGGCCGCCTGACCATTACGTGATGGCATTACGTGAAGCTCTTGACGAGAAGACTTCAGTAGAGGAGGTCCTAATAGACCGTATAAATTATCTTACGGTGGGGTTGGAAAACAGTTTTCAAGAAATAAACCTCTTGCACCAGAGGTTAAACATTCTTGTAACACCTCCCATGGAACCAATCCTCCCTCAAGAGGATTGGAACCTAGCACTTGGAATCAACAATCATACCGGTTGGGACGACATTCCAGCGGAACCTCCTCTTGAAGATCTACAAGAAGTTCCGGTGGAGGTTGCACCTCCTCAAACCAATGCCAATGAGCCCGCTTTTCTTCTCCCTAGGGAGATAGAAGAATGGCTCGCCGACGTGTGAGGAATCCATGCCCGGAGAAAGAAGTTTTTCAAGCCACATCTAACCGAGGGATTTACCTTTTCGGAAATTTTGCTAATAAAATAAGTAGTAGGCTAGAACTTCTTGGTTTAGATTTCTTGTGTTTCTTTGACCTAACTATCTAGTATTTTAATTTTTAGGACTATTTTGTAATTCTCTCTATGACTTAATGAATGATGGTTTTAGTTAACTTGGTGTTTGGATGGTGTTAAAATGAATAAAACACACTCGGAATGGCAGAGGATACAAGGGAAACTTGAACCAGCACCCCATGCAGGAAAACAGGGCCATCCGACAAACTTTCTTCATTACAGTAAGTTCAGCACGGGCCGTGTCTGCCCAACACGGCCTCGTGCTGCACAGTCTGCAGAAATGACCCAGTTCAGGTAAACTGGACACGGGCCGTGTTCACCCAACACGCCCCCGTGTCCAGGCTTCTGTTTCTTTTTCTTAACTTTTGTTACTGGCACCTGAACACGGGGCCGTGCCCGGACAACACGGGGCCGTGTCCAGGCGCCCAGCAACACAAGTTTTTGCTTTTTAACACCTTTTACACATTCAATCAACCTAAAAACTTATTTTTGGGACACATTGAGGACAATGTGTAATTTAAGTGTGGGGGGGATGCTAAAACCTTGAATCTTGCAAGTCCTAATAACAAGCCTTACACAAAACTCTATTGGAACCGCTAATCACCCCAAATTTTTTTTCAAAAATTTTCATTTTTTTTACTTGTCTATGTTTAATTTGGGAATTTCTAAATTCTAAAAAGGTTATATTTTTACAAATTTACAACCGATAGCGTCGTGATAAAAAGAACCAACATAAGAAAATTATGAAAAGGCAGGACAAGTTTAGTTAAAATTTGATTATATATACTTGATCACATAAAAACCCATTCCCACAAAAGTGAGTTTTGAGCCTTTATTGAGCATACAAATACATATCTTTAAATTAAATGCTCATTTTTCGTTTCTTGTGTGAATAGCCGCTTGGTTCTTACAACTCTAGAACTTGCCACGACGATACATTCCCAGTCCTTACCAACTTAAACCCGAGTAAGTAAATTATGGAGGCATTAGGACTAGCCCTTTTTATTTCTACACCATTATTTTTTTTACCACCTACCCAAAATCCCCCTAGTTAACCCCTTTGAGCCTAAGGGGGTGTTTGTTTACATCTGAATGAATTCATTCAGACCTTACCTCTGATTCGGTCAGAGGCTGACCTGTTTGGTTCACAAAATGTTCACCTCTGAATAGAACCATTCAGATCTGAATGGTTCAGCAACTTTTAAACGCTGAATGAAACTTTTGACACTCATACCCCTTGCCCTTGCCATGACAAAACAAGCAGCCTCCTCTTCTCCTCATTACCGACACCATATTTCTCCTCCAAGCCGCCATCATCTCCTCCTCTCCTCCACAACTCCGCCGCCCTCCATCAATCGCCACCATCCACGTCGCAACAGTCCTCCATAGCACCAGATTGCTGCAGGTGATCAACGGCGGTGGGTTGTTGTCATCGGGTGATGTTCGGTGACGATGGTGTAGGTCCGAGGAGGTGGGGGTTTGGTTGTCGGGTGATGTTCGGTGACGATGGTGTTGGTCGGAGGAGGTGCGGGTTTGGTTCAGGTTATTGTTGGTGAGGGTGGATGTTTAATGGTGGTGGAGGGGAGGTATGGCGGTTAGAGGTAAGTGGTGATAGATGGGTGTTTGTGGTTGTTAAGTAGTGGTAAATGGGTGTTTGCATCCCTGGAATTCATGTAAAGGTGATGAAGAAGATATGTTCTTGATTCGAAAATGAAATTGAAGAAGATCTGATGAAGAAGATGGGTGTTGTTAGAGATAGAAAAGAATGGCATAGCATAGAGAGAGGAGATAGTGACGGTTGTTACATATATATTATTATATAATATAATATAATCTTTATTTGTAGTTTTATTAAAATGTCAAAGGGGTAAAAATGTCATTTTACATAGTCATTCAGAGGTGCAACCAAACAGTACTTTACTGGTTCAACACTTATTGGTTCAGAGCCTCTTACCCATTCAGACCTCTTATTCATTCAGCACTTATTGGTTCAGATGTTACCAAACAGCCCCTAAACCTTTTCATTTCTTAACCCAAACCAAACACCCTTTCACCCACCAAAACCTTTTTTTATTTTTAACCCTTTGTTTTAGAAACAAGCTCGGTTTTTCGTATGACTTCAAAAAAATATATATATATATTGATGATGAATCAAAAGAAATAAAAACAGGCAAGTTAATCAAAAATAACTTTGTTTGAATTATAGCTTCATCAAAATAAAAATTGCAAAAATAAAAAGTCTTACGAAAAAAACCCGATGTTTTTTACGCTTTTCGCCCTTTTCTACTAACCACTAACCCAACCACCTACCTTTAACCCAAGCCTAACCCTTCACCCAAAAGTCCTCTTGATATTTACAAAGGTATATAGTTAAAAAGGAGAAGGATTGATTGCTTGGCAAGCCTATGGTAGGAGTAAGTTCCATGCCGCTCTCGAGTGATTCACTAAAATACATCTTCGGCCGAGTGTTGAGTGATCCCCCGTGAGGTATGTGAACTTGTATATAAATAAAATTTTAAAGAGGCATGTTATGCCCTAATAAGTAATTTATCTTATGAAAAGTTTTAAATAAATCATGACGAATAGGATTGTAAATAAATAAAAATAAAACGTAATAAAGAATCTTGGAAATCCCGACACTCTTTGACAAACCCAAATAACCTTCTCTTCTACCCATTCCATTTGGGAGTGTAAAGCCACATTATAAAGAGTTTTGCTTGAGGACAAGCAAAGATTCAAGTGTGGGGGTATTTGATGTGTGCAGAATGCAACATATAAATTACATCAACTGTGCAATAAAACTAACCCTTTTTTAGTACTAATGTTGGAAAAAGTGTGTTTTTGTCTTCCTTTTGTATTTTCAGGATTAAATGAGCTCAAATTAACAAAAGAAGCAAAAAGGCAGCTAAATCTAACATAAATACAAGGAAAGGAACAAACGTGGCATGCCCGACCTCCCCGAAAGCATCTTCCCAAGCAAAACAAGAGAACAGAAGGCTGAACACGCCCCGTGCTCAGTGAGCACGGGGGCGTGCCCAAGTGTCAGCATAAAAGACAAAGTTGTAGAAGCTTCCATCGCCCACCACGGGGCCGTGCTCAGCGAACACGGGGCCGTGCTCAACTATAAGATTCGCAGAATCTAGGCAAATCTTGATAGTACAGATATGCTTCTGCACACGGGGTCGTGCCCAGCGGACACGGGGCCGTGGTCAACTAATGCAGACAAAAGCAATTAATGAAGACAGAGAACAGGATGGACGCCGCCCACTTGACACGGGGCCGTGCCCGAGCTTCTGTTCAGCCTATAAATAGGAGTGTGTGGCTCAAGCTCAAACCATCCCTTGGCACACCACCTCTTTCAAACTTCACCCACCACCTACCACCTACCACCACCATAACACTATCATCCACCACCATCATCCATTGTCCATCATAAAGTGTGTGAGTCGTCTCGGGATCCAAGATTGATCGTAAGAGTTCTTGACAATCAAGGCCATGTTTGCCTAAGTCTCTTACATCACTTGGTGAAGACAAAGTGTCTAGTGTAATACTTTTTATTTTTAATCTTTTCGCACTTTTTAATTGGTTATGTATTAATGACTTTAATAACTAGTTTCTTATGTTGAAGGTGATTCTTCCTTATCGTTTGTCTGTGGTGTCTTGGCATTATTTTACTGTGTATATAAAATAAAAGATTTTCACCATTCATATCTCCATGGTCTATATGGAGGTATGTTGGCTACCTGGTCGGGGGTTAAGGGAACGGTTTGGTAAGAGTCTTGCCATTGTTCAGTGTATAGATCCTGCAAAGGACCGGGGTCAAATTTAGTAGGACCTCCTTCAATACTTAACGGTATTGGATGGCGGGGGTCCAAACTCTTTGATCCCCTCAAAAGTTAAACTACTATTAAAACTTTAACCTGGCTACTTAGGACTGTATCCCTGCTGACTCAGACTACTTAGCCGAGGGTAACGTCTCCTTCAAAAGAGGGGCCTACCACAATATACATTAATAACTTAATTAATTATCTTTAAAAAATCTGACCCTTTAGGATTGTATCCTTGCTGACTCAAACTACTGGGTTGAGGGTAACATCACCTCCAAAAGAGGGGCCTACTACAATAACTAAGATAATCTCTTAAATAGTGCAAAAGTGCCAAAATAATCAAAGGTTACACTAAACACGAGTCGGAGCCAAGTGATTCATCTTGTCTATCTGTTTTCTTTATTTTATTTTTATTTTTCAGCATTTTAGTTAGTTTTTAATTTCTTAGTTTAAAACATTTTTCTAAACTTTTGATTTGATTAGACGTTGAGGATAAACCGGTATTAAAAGCTCTTGTGTCCTTGGACGACCTCGGTATCTTACCAACACTATACTACACTCACGATGGGTGCACTTGCCCATATGTGTGTTTAGTGTTAGTAAATATCGTGTTTTATAAATTTAAAACTTGGCTAAAGAAAATGCAAAAGGGCTTAAAATATACTTAAACTTATATACACACTTCACACGCATCTAGTTTTTGGCGCTGATGCCGGGGACACAAGGATTTTAAGAAAGTTAGGAATCAGCGGCCTAATCGTTTTTTTTATTTTTCTATTTTTTTAGGATTTTTTTTTTAGTTTTTCAGCTTCTGCAGAACTCAGTACGGGCCGTGCCCGCTGAACACGCCCCGTGCCCAATCATTGAAACTGGCAATCCTGTTTTAAGTCAGACAGTAAGCTGAACACGGGGCCGTGCCCACTCAACGCTCCCCCGTGCCCAAGATTCAGTTACTGAAAATAGAACCGTAAGATCCCGACGGTTGGTAATTTCTGACACAAACATGAGTGATACTGATATTTTTTACTTTCGGCACTCTTATGGTACGTGGTGTCAAATATGTGGTGGTTCCCATAAGGAATTAGAATGTTATTTTCTAAATTATAAGCCCCACTATATAGACCCATCGTTTTCCCGTATCCTTAAGAGGGGCGAAAGTAAAAATAATCCATATCTCTCCCTCGAATGCTCCCAACCAGATTTTCTAGGAGAAATGCTTCTTGATGAACTATTTCAATTAGAAGATCTAATTCTTAATTGGTTAAAAGAACTTAGGATAGATTTCAATAATTTATCTCAAGATGATAACCAAGAAGAAGTGTTGGAATCGCATTCAAACAACTTCGTTGTTCCCGACGATACTTCTAACTCTAGTGAGGACTTGAGCGATAGTCGTCCCTGTGCCGATTGTGCCGTGAAGGACTCCCCATCGACTTCGTTCGATGCATACATAGACCTGAGCGATTCGGCATACACCTTCTTTAACGAGAGCCCGGGAAAGGGTTGGACTTGTCCACCTACATATAGCATAGGAATCACCCTCACCGACAACCTCTTGCGTTCTCGTCTTAATCTAGAGCAATTAAGGTATCTTAGGCACTTTGAGGTTGTTCCATCCAGTAAGGAACCGCCCGATCCGGAAAAGTTCCTTAAAAAATAGACAAACTTCATAAATAGCCCTTCGACACGGGGCTGTGCCCAGGTCAACACGCCCCCGTGTCCAACAAAAGATTCCCTTCTGACTTTTTATCAGAATACGGACAAAACGTGTCAGGATCTTGCTTGCACACGGGGCCGTGTCCAGCCGACACGGGGCCGTGTCCAGCATGCTGTCGTTTTCTATAAATGCAGCCAAGAATCCTGCACATTTGGACCATCCAGGGACAGAGATTTGAAAGGATTTTCTAACTTACCATCCTAGGTATGTTCTAAAAGAAGATTCTAACAAACATCTTGTCCTTACCTCTTTTATCCATTACCTTCTTCTTCATCTTTCTTGCAACAACACCACCATTGAAGCTTGATTCCAAGCCTTATTGTGATGTTTGTTAATTTTGTTCAAGTAATCTTGTTAAAAATAAGTTACACAACATTGTTTTAAGTTATTTCTGTTCAAAAATGCTTCATAAGTTGGGAAAATAATTTGAAACTCCAAGATTCCTTGTTCTAAAAAACTGCAGAAAGGTGAACATGGGGCCGTGTTCATTGAGCACGGGGCCGTGTCCGTGGTACTGTTTCATTAAAATGAACTATTTTTTTGGTTTGTTTTCGTAGAATGTCTAGTCAAAACAGTGGAACCTCTTCTGCACACTCTAGAAACAGTCGAAGGGAGAGAAGATCATCAATCGAAGCAACTCTCGTACGTTACGTGATGGCATTACGTGAAGCTCTTGACGAGATGACTTCAGTAGAGGAGGTCCTAATAGACCGTATAAATTATCTTACGGTGGGGTTGGAAAACAGTTTTCAAGAAATAAACCTCTTGCACCAGAGGTTAAACATTCTTGTAACACCTCCCATGGAACCAATCCTCCCTCAAGAGGATTGGAACCTAGCACTTGGAATCAACAATCATACCGGTTGGGACGACATTCCAGCGGAACCTCCTCTTGAAGATCTACAAGAAGTTCCGGTGTAGGTTGCACCTCCTCAAACCAATGCCAATGAGCCCGCTTTTCTTCTCCCTAGGGAGATAGAAGAATGGCTCGCCGACGTGTGAGGAATCCATGCCCGGAGAAAAAACTTTTTAATTGGTTATGTATTAATGACTTTAATAACTAGTTTCTTATGTTGAAGGTGATTCTTCCTTATCGTTTGTCCGTGATGTCTTGGCATTATTTTACTGTGTATATAAAATAAAAGATTTTCACCATTCATATCTCCACGATCTATATGGAGGTACGTTGGCTACCTGGTCGGGGGTTAAGGGAATGGTTTGGTAAGAGTCTTGCCATTGTTCAGTGTATAGATCCTGCAAAGGACCTGGGTCAAATTTAGTAGGACCTCCTTCAATACTTAACGGTATTGGATGGCGGGGGTCCAAACTCTTTGATCCCCTCATAAGTTAAACTACTATTAAAACTTTAACCCGACTACTTAGGACTGTATCCCTGCTGACTCAGACTACTTAGCCGAGGGTAACGTCGCCTTCAAAAGAGGGGCCTACCACAATATACATTAATAACTTAATTAATTATCTTTCAATAATCCAACCCTTTAGGATTGTATCCTTGCTGACTCAAACTACTGGGTTGAGGGTAAGGTCACCTCCTAAAGAGGGGCCTACTACAATAACTAAGATAATCTCTTAAATAGTGCAAAAGTGCGAAAATAATCAAAGGTTACACTAAACATGAGTCGGAGCAAAGTGATTCATCTTGTCTATCTGTTTTCTTTATTTTATTTTTATTTTTCAGCATTTTAGTTAGTTTTTATTTTCTTAGTTTAAAACATTTTTCTAAACTTTTGATTTGATTAGACGTTGAGGATAAACCGGTATTAAAAGCTCTTGTGTCCTTGGACGACCTCGGTATCTTACCAACACTATACTACGCTCACGATGGGTGCACTTGCCCATATGTGTGTTTAGTGTTAGTAAATATCGTGTTTTATAAATTTAAAACTTGGCTAAAGAAAGTGTAAAAGGGCTTAAAATATACTTAAACTTATATACACACTTCACACGCATCAACGACCTTAATTAGTATAACCCTCATGCCAAAGACAAGCTTTTGGCCTTCCAAATAGACAACCTACTCCTCACCAAGTCCACAACCGGCTTCCAGTATTTGCACATGTTCATATTCACCCCTACTTGGATACCCAAAAACTTAAAAGGCATAGTACCCGCCCTACATCTTAACAAATTTTCCATAAAGTTCACTTCAACCGTGTCCACCCCAATTCCAAAGATGCTACACTTGGCCATATTTACCCGAAGGCCGAATACTAAGTAAAAACCCCTTAGTAGTCTCCTTAGGTTCTCCACGTTTATCTGCGACCATTCTGCCAAGAAGACTACATCATCCGCGTACATAAGATGGGATAGTACCGGGCCCAAGTTACTACACCGAACCCCATGGAAAAGCCCAATAGTACATGCTTTCTTCATGATACCGGATAATGCCTCCATAGCAATCACAAACTTTTATTCGTTTCAGGGGAAATAGAAGTGTGAGTCAATGCTAGTAAAAACATTGAAAGACTAGAAATGAAAATTGGCTGATAGTCCAGGGACTGTACCGCTAGTTTGATTACTTTATTTATACGTCGATATTCAATGATGCGGTTAAACTTTGATATTGAATCCTCAACGACCACTTGAAGTTCCTTTCAATTTTCAAAATTCAGACAGCCGATTAAGGTCATAGCGTCGAAGATCACACAACAAAGTGTTCATCAAGTGTTGGATCTGCAGAATTACAAGTTATTTTGGTGAAAATGACGTCGATTCAGGGAAGTGATGGTGGTTGGGTGGGGAAAAAGCCTCTGAGACGACTCGGTGGAATGTCAGATGCTCTGTCAATTGCCACAGACCTAGGGTTTTCGGTTGCTCCTCCTCCTTCTCAGGTCAATTTTTAATCTATGTCATCTTATTAGCTACTATCATTTGTTGTGATTCCAGTAATTTCATGTTTTGTTTGTGGATTTTAGGGTTTAGGTAGGTAGGTTGGTTAGTTAGTTTGCTTGCTGCTTTTAGACAAATACTTAGGGTTTGTACATTTTAAGTTAGTATGTTTTGGAAATTTGGAATGGCATTGGTAGTGGTTGGTTTTGATTGTTAATGCCTAGTTGCAAAAGTCAGGTTTTATTTATATGAAGATTTTGACATATTTCAACATTTTATGTTTTCAGTAAATAGCATATGAAGAGTGTAAATGAATTGTATAATACATTGTTGCATAGTGTGACCTCCTTTATATTTGATAATGTAGGAATGGTTAAAGATTGTCAGTTTATCAAAATGTTGCGATTTATGGATTTGAGGTTGCAAGAGGATTTTTTCTCTTGTTAACAAAAGAAAGTAGTAGTTTGGTGTAATTGATAATGTATTGACAAAGGTTTAGGTTTGTATACATTGAAATAAAGAAATTAAGAGGGAGTGGTTGCACTTTAGGTTTGTATATTAATCAATTGTGTTCTTTAATCACAGTTGATTAATATTGACTTCTTAGGCTCTGAGTATTTACTTGTGGGCCTTTCATGTACATCTTGACTCGGTCTTTGAAAAAACTAACCCCAAAGATGATATTATGATATCTATGTACTTCCCTATGATGTTTAGAGAAGTGAAAGTATGTTGGTGTTTACTGTTTAGAGGGTGTTTGGGATTACGTTTTGGAAGTGATTATTTGATTATTGCGTTTGTAAAACATAAATAATCTAAAAAAGTGTTTGGATGAAAAAGTGATTATCTGCCTCCAAAACGCAGTTTTGGAGAAGCATGTACCTACATGCTTTTTCAAGACGCAGTTTTGGAAACGCAAAATCTATTTTGAAAACGCAAAATCTATTTTGAAAACGCATAATCTATTTTGAAAACGCAATACCAAACACCCCCTTAGAAATGAAAGAAGATGTTGGATTATGGTTGTTGAATGAAAATGACGCATCGGAAGAATAAATCATTATTATTGATAATCAGAGATTACGTTTTCAGATCACCTTTATAGAGAGGTAGAAGGAGTGGAATTCGAAAAAAGTTCCCAACACAAAGGAGAAAATAGCGAGATCTCTAAGCATAGTGCTTTGACAAACAAATGCTTGAAGAATAGGACCACTATTTATAAAATGCACATGTAGATCTTAAGAATAAGTTCAACACTCCTTGCTTTAGGACCTTGCAAACTCCAAGTTTCTTTGTGAGGAAGTCGAATTTCTTGGCTCTAATGGCTTTGTGAATGTGTTAGCAAGCTGCTCTTTACTCTTCCAATAGACAAGAGATGTATCTCCATCGGTTTGCACTTCCCTTAAGAAGAAAAGCTTGATGTTGAAGTGCTTCGTTGTGCCATGAAAAACAAGATTGTGAGAAATTGCCTTTGCAGGTTAATTATCCCCTAAAAAACGGTTCATCTGGTTTGTTTGTCTTATACCCAAAATCTTCCATAGCCACAGTGCTTGATTCACGACTGCTGTCACTGCCAAAATCTCAGCTTCTGCAGTGGATTAAGCCACAATATCCCGCTTCTTTGAGCACCATGAAAAAAACCCGGAGCCAAGGAACCGCCAATCACTGTCGAAATTCCTAAACAACTTCATGTCTCGAGTCATTTAAAATTTGACTTCATAGTTGAAAACTTGAAAGCTTCTTTGATGTAGCGAACAATTCTTTTAGCTGCCTTTGGATGTATCTCACTGGAACAATGCATGAACCTCAAAATGTATACCTTATAAAGAGAAAGAACAGTTGTCTCATTGCTCTTTTGACATACGTAAACTCGTAAAGTGTGGATTCTGAGAAACTTTTCTTAAAACCGAGACCAGGAAAATGAACATCTACCATACGTTGCCTTCACTTGCTATTACTAAAGCATTATGAATGGGAGCACTTTAACAATTATTTTTTAAGTGTGATACTAATGTTCCATAGATATAATCGGTAAGTTTCTGAAGATGTTAGAAAATATCGAGGAAACTTACAAGAGCCAGAAACTAAAGTTCATAACTTCATATTGTTCAATATTATACTGCTCACTTTTGTCATTGACTTTGTTCTATATGATTTTCTTTTCAGGAAGACTTGCACAACTTATCAGCTGGTGGTGAAATGGGTGATGATTTGATACGAGTCTTGAGGGAACTTACCTCTGTACAAAGAAAAATTGCAGATTTGCAGGTTGAACTTCAAGGTCGCAAGGTGAAGTTCTCAATTCTCATATTATTGGTCATTTTATTGTGTTTCTAAAGTGAAGTCTCAATGCTTTTTGGGATACTGATTCTATCTGTGTTTCATATTATTTTTGGAATTTTTTTTTCAGGAAGATAAGAATGTTGCTCACTTGACACATGTGAGTGAAATGGAAAAGAAGATAGAAACTTTAGCGAGGATCACTACTATATTGAAAGACGTTATCCAGAATAAGGTAATACGATGGGACCCGTGAGTTCTCCTAAACGGGTTCTCACGGTTACAAAAAAAAGCAACCAATCCGCAGCGTGTCCTCATTTGTTCTTTTAATTAATTTGCAGGACCGAATTATAGCCCGTCTTCAACAGCCATATTCATTAGATTGTATACCTGTGGAAGCAGAATATCAGGTCAATCCAGTTTCTTGTAATATTATATCGAGTATACATAATGATACGAATCAACTGAAATGTGTCTTTATTACATGCTCGACATCTTTTTTGTTAAATTTGTGCAACAATTATATTCAATATGCTAATTGTTTTCACCTGGGATTTACAGAAACAATTTTCGGAACTATTGATGAAGGCTGCCAGTGATTATGGTCTTCTAACATCATCGGTTGCAGATTTCCAGTGGACTCAAAACTTTAAAGAGCCACCTTCAGTATGGGGGGTATGTTTTATTTTTTATTTTACCAATAACAACTTTCAAAATAATTGTTTCACTAAATTTATGTTTTATTTTTATTTTACCAATAACAACTTACAAAATATTTGTTTCACTAAATTACAATTTTCGTCTATCTAGTATGTCTAAAGTAACGGATTGCATCCCTAAAAGAGTTTAGAGTAAGATGCCATTTACGTCTATGAGGTTTTGCCAGTTTTGCGACTTTCGTCCAAAGGTTTGTTTTTCTGCATTTGGATCCAAAAGGCTCGTTAACTCCATCCATTTTTCTCAGTTAAGTCGGGGGTAAAACCATCTTTTTTGTTACTTAAAGGGCAATTCGGTAAGCGACCGGTAAGCGACCTGGGAGGGGATTCCCTCCGCAGTCGGGGTTACTGTGCATTAACCTTTTAAAGGGCAATTCGGTCTTTTTCTAAGGTATTCGGTCTTTTTACATAAAGTGAAAAAGACCGAAGTGCCCTTTAAGTTAACAAAAAAGACGGATGAAAATGGCAAGATTTCAAACCTTTTGGATCCAAATGCGGAAAAACAAATCTTTGGACGAAAGTCGCAAAACTGGCCAAACCCCTCACGGACGAAAATGACATGTTACTCAAGAGTTTAACTTCAAGGATTGTCAAATAGTTTTTATTGCATGGTTTTAAGTCCCTGAAACCGATGCCTTCAGAATGGTGCCACTAATCAACCTAAAAATTACTGTATTACCCTTCTAAATGAAGAAAAAACCTCGCGTTAAACTAGTTTGTATGATGCAGGAGATGCTTCGGCCAATCCCTGTGGCATTGGCATCATGCACGAGGTTTTTTGAAGCAATGACTGCCATGAGAGAATCTTTTGCGACCCTTCAAAAACTGCGGTTGGGACCCTCCGACTCTCAACTGAAAATGACAGGCGGCGGCTCCGATTGTGTGACTCCTCCTCCTTGGGGAAAAGAATCAAGTTTTGATGATTTGGCTCTTACGACGTCAACGGAGGACGGAAACAGTAGTGATAATTTAGATGGCACGAGTAACCGAAGGTTATCATGGCCTTTGGGGAAGGCAAATGGTTTATAACTGTTTTCGGGTTTTATGTTATGATAAGTTGATGTGGTTTTATTGTGTGTATTTTCCGCCATGTTTGATAAGGCGATTGAGATGTGTGATACATTATGAAGCAAATGATGGATCTTGAATTATATGCCAATGAAAAGTTCCTTTGAGGCGATTATGCAATCAATGATCCATATATAAGAAGTTTGAAGAAAATGCGTCAAAAGCATATGATATGATAGTCGTTCATTTATTGAATTAACTAGTGGGGTTTCCCACGCTATGCGACGGGAACTTGATCAGTATAAGTTCGGATTATTATGGCATTGACATTCGATATAGCAACCAAGAAGGGGGGGGGGGGATAGAGGTGCACAAACCGGTTAATTTTAATAACCGGTTCGGTTAACCAGTTATACCGGTTAATTTGACTTTTTGACTTTAACCGGTTAATGCTTTAACCGGTTATTATTTTAACCGGTTATTTTTTTAACTGGTCCGGTTAATTACTTTAACCGGTTCGGTTAATGAACCGGTTATTAACCGGTTTTTTTTGCCTTTTTTTTGAATTTTTCGGTTATTTTTTCGGTTAACCAGTCTGTCGGTTAAAAAACCGGTTTAAAAAAACCGGTTAATAACCGGTTATTATACTAAACACTTATAACCGGTTACTAACCTACGGTTAAATAACCTATTGAACCGGTTATTCCTAAATCGGTTATTAACCGGTTACGGTTTCGGTTAATAACCGGTTACGGTTAATTAACCGGTTATTTTGTGCACCTCTAGGGGGGAGGCCATGCTATGTCCAGAAGGATATTGGTATATGCTAGTGATATTGGGTCGAAATCGCTTCAGTTTGTTTCGTCATTGATACATGTACAGTATTGGAATTTGTGTTGTTTAAGATACTAAGAAACACTATATTTTGAATACAACAATTTTTATTCATACTTCTCAATTTTTATTTATATAGCAACCAAAAGAGGGGGGGGGGGGGGGGGGGTGGAGGCCTTGCTCTGTCCAAAAGGATATTGGTATATGCTAGTGATGTTGGGTCGAAATCGCTTCACTTTGTTTCGTCATGATACATGTACAGTTAAGATACTAAGAAACACTATATTTTGAATACAAAAATTTTTATTCATACTTCTCAATTTTTATTTATACTTCTTGGCAACCAATTACCCTGAAAGACACGAATTTGGCCAGCACCATAGGGGTGGGACGGTGTTCCAGCAAGGAGCACCATGGTCACATACTCACATACTCCCTCTCTTCTAGGGCTGTTCACGAGCCAAGCCGAGCTAGGGCAAAACTCGCGCTCGACTCGATTATAAATCAAGCTGGCTCGGCTCATATTTGAAACCGAGGTAGAAATCTAAGCTCGGGTTCGGCCTGGTTTTGAACCGAGCTGGCTCGACTCGACTTGGTTTGGCTCGATTTTGAAAAGAAAAATTAATACATGGCTCTCAAAATTTCAGTAATCTAAAATATTATTCAATAATTCAAAAGAACATATCCAAAAGAGTAAATTACGTTTTTGGCCCCTGTGGTTATATCATTTTTACTAGAGTAAACTGTCATTTTGGTCCCTGTGGTTTGGGCACTTTTGCCATTTTAGTCCAAATCTCAAACTTTTTACATCTGGGTCCCTGTGGTTTGCATTTTGTTGCCATTTTAGTCCAAAACTCAAAATACCTGATTTTTTACTGTTGAAACCTGATTATTTTGTCCTTTAGTGCATGGGCATTTTGGTCATTCTGATTTTACTCTTCTAATAAATTAAAACAAAATTAATTATATATATAGGGAGCCGCTAGAATGAGAACCACCACGAGTTATGAGAACCGCGAGAACCAAGTGCCACGGAGGGCCGTTGACCACGAAATTTTTTTTACACCTAGATCCGTATATTTTAAGACCGGGTGTAAATTTTGGGTTCAAACGGCGCGCCCGAGGGGGTAGTTTTTTATGCCCAAAGTTTGGTTAAAAAAAAAAGAAAAATTAAAAAAACCCAAACTTTGGGCGTAAAAAACTACCCCCTCGGGCGCGCCGTTTGAACCCAAAATTTACACCCGGTCCTAAAATATACGGATCTAGGTGTAAAAAAAATTTCGTGGTCAACGGCCCTCCGTGGCACTTGGTTCTCGCGGTTCTCATAACTCGTGGTGGTTCTCATTCTAGCGGCCCCCTATATATATATATATATATATATATAATAACACAGTTTCCAACTCCAATGCACTTTCAAGTTTCAATAACCTCATCACCGTATCTTTCAATTCGCATCATCCCCCCTAATCAAAGCCCTAATTTTTCAACTCATCTTCCACTTCTTCACAAATGTAATTGATCTTCAGGTACCTCTGCAATTTTACATTTCTGATAAATAATTATCCCTCTTTCTGTAATAATCTTTAGTTTCATGTTCTTCAAAATTGCTAACACAGATACACCACACACTCTCTCTCTCTCAGTTCTCTCTCTCCACACCGTTCACCACCGTCATCACCACAGATCACCACCGTCCACCGCCATACACACTCTCTCTCTCAGTTCTCTCTCTCTCTCTACACAGATCTCTCCTCCATCCTTCTTTCTTTTCAGATCTGTAAATAGGGGGTAGTTGACGATGACTGATTATGATGATGATGACTGATGATGATGATGGACGGTGATTATGATGATGATGATGTAAGGGGGTGGTTGACGACGGCAGTGGAGGTGGTTATGGTGTGGCTTGGGTTTGAGATGGGGGCGGTGGTGGTGGGGCTATAGAGAGAAGGGGGTAAACGAGGAAGGAGTTGATCTGGGTTATGATGGTGGTGGTGAGCTTTGTTCAGAAATCAAATCGGATTTTGTTCAGAAATCGGATGTGAGCTTTGGAGAGATTAATGAGAAGGAGAATGGTAATTCATCTTGTGTTTTTTGTCTATTTGTTTTTGTTCAGAAATCGTTTGTTGATTTTGTTCAGAAATTGAATCGGATTCAATTTACATTAGGTGTTGAATCCTTTTAGTTTCTGTGATTTTGAAGCACTTATGTAGTGAATCTATCAGTTGTTTGTTTGTTCTAGAGAGAGAAGAAACGTGGTGGCTGGCGATTCTTAAACAGGTTGACGGTTAGGGTTTGGAGGTGGATGATGCGGCGGTGGGTGAATGAGTGGTGATGGTGGAAACAGGTGGTTGTGGAAGGAGGTTATGGCGGTGGTAGTGGTGCTATAGAGAGAGAGAAGAGAGAGATAGGGAGGAGGTGGCGGTGGTGGTGGTGCTATAGAGAGAGAAGAAAGAGAGAGAGAGAGAGCTGATTATTTTTGGGGATGATGATGATCAGTTTATAATAAAACATAAATGACCAAAATACCCCTGCACTAAAGGACAAAATAAGCAGCTTTCAACAGTCAAAATAGGGGGTTTTTGAAATTTGGACTAAAATGGCAACAAAATGCAAACCACAGGGACCCAGATGTAAAAAGTTTGAGATTTGGACTAAAATGGCAAAAGTGCCCAAACCACAGGGACCAAAATGGCAGTTTACTCTAGATTTTTTTACTATATTAGCTCAAAATAAGAATTTTTAACATATTTGCCCTCATGATTTCTATAACTAACCATTTTGGCCCCTAAGTCTAGAGATCATTGGGCCAAAATGGTTAGTTATAAAGACAATGGGGGCTAAAATGGTTAGACTTAGGGGCCAAAATGGTTAGTTATAGAGACCATGGGGGCAGATATGTTAAAAATTCTTAATTTGGACTAATATAGTAAAAGTGATATAATCACAGGGGCCAAAAACGTAATTTACTCTATCCAAAATAAGTTCAATTAATACATTACAAGCCAAAATCAAGTTTAGCACACACAAAATACGTTCTTAATTTCAACGAAATACAATATAAGATTATTAGCATGGTAATCAACCTTTAGACGCGGTATTACACTCAGGGGCGGACCTGGCTCTATGTCAGGCGTAGCACGGGCTACGGCTCAACTTTTTACCAATAGTGTAATTTTTTTCGATTTTTATACAAAGGACACCCCTGAACAACTACGAGTACACCCCTCAATTTTTTTTTACAAACCAATAATAATCCCAGTTGGTGATGATGAATACAAACCAATAATAAGCCCAATAAGAAACTAAATAATAAGCCCAAATAACTAAATAATAGCACATTAGATAAACCCAAATAACTAAAGAATAGCCGAACTTTGAAGATTGAATGGGCGGCACTTTAATCAGGGATATCAAACGTCGACTAGAGTCAGACGTCCAAAGGGATTGCTTGGCCTTGGTCGCTGATGATCATCTTCGAACGAACAGACTCACAGAGACATAACAGATCAACAGAAACAGAAGATTGTTTTATTATTTTGATTGGCAGCAGCAGTAGAACTTCTGTGATTGTTTGAACAAGCTGTACTCATCGAACAGAAATACAGAATTGAGAATTGGCAGCAGCAACAGAACTTCTTTGATTAGTTGCAAAAGTCACTAGGCGCTCCCTAGTCGGATTCGGGTGTACTCGGGAAGTACTCGGCTTAGGCTGAGATTACTCGGGGAGTAATTGGCCTGGGAGACCAGTACTCGGGCCTCGGCAGCCTACCTTGTAGCGAGTACTCGGAGTCTAGGCGGGACTTTTACAACCATGGCTGTGAGTATTCTTAATTTCTGTTCTTGTTTGATAAGTTTTATTCTTAATTTCGAACAGGCTGTGATTGTTTGATTGTATGTTTATACTTTTATTTTTTTCGTTGTGAAACTAGGGATTGTTGTTGAATCTTGAATTCTTTGAAGTGATGACGAAACCACAATCCAAATAACAATCTTTAATTGGGAACTTTTTCAAAAGAAAATACGAATAAATTAATGATGATGATACAATTCCGAATGAAACAACTCCTCCGAATGTTGACGTTGATTCAAGTCCGAATGTTGATAATGATCATATTCAAGCAAATGATGACGTTGATGCAAGTTCGAATGTTGATAATGATAATCCTACAACTTCAATTCCAACAACACGAGGTATTATTGATTTAAATGATCTTCCTTCGGATCCATTTGATAGGCCACCTATTGCTAGTATCGCCCTAATCAAATAGATGACATAAGAATGTCATATCTTGTTAAAGGGGCTTTTCAACCGCGTAGTCATAAATTTCCTGTTAGAGACTTTTATGAAAAAAAAAGACATTTTGTTGTTAGTTAGTTTAATGATTGAATGGAATAAGTGATCTTGCGTGTGTTATGTTTGAAACGGGAACGCATAGTTCTTGTCCTTCAGTTCATCGGGTAGTTAAGCTAGCTTTGCTTTTACCAGTTGCAATCGCAACCGTTGAAAGATGTTTTTCGAAATTGAAGCTTGTCAAGACGGATTTACGCAATCGAATGGGCTCCGAATTTTTAAACAATGCTATGGTTTGTGCGGTCGAAAATGATTTTTTACGTGAAGTAAAAGACGACGATGTGACGGAACGATTTCAAGCTATGAAAAAAAGAAGAGGACAAATCTATTAGGTATTTTTTTTTACTTTATTTATTTATTGTCGTTTTTTTAATATTGTATGATTGCACGGTAAATAATTTTTTTTTAAATACCCCTGAGTTAATGTTCTAGTTCTGCTACTGATTACACTCCTAATCACATGTAAATAATAATCAGTTTTTGTGAAATATTATAATGTATATAAAAATAAAATATATTAAAAGTAAAATAATCCGAGCTAAGCCGAGCCAAGTGTTGGGATTGAAACCTACCAGAGGAACAGATAATGAAAGCCAAAACTGGTTCACTACAGTGGATTCACAATAAGCAGCTGTTTACACTAAGTCTTCTCCGTTGAAAGTGATTATAACAGCTGATGGTCTTATATCCACTGCCCGGATACAACTGCTGCTGTTCTTCATAACTACTGATGAAGCCTAGAAGACTGCTGAGAACTAAGCACTGCTGGTACAATCTACTGATGACAAAGCACTGCTCAATCAAGGACTGATCAACCTTGAGGAAAGTACTGATGTAAAGAGAGAGCAGTAGTTTAGTATGTCATCTGTTTTATGTATAGTCAGTGGTTAAGATTAGCAGTGTTTATATAAGAACAGTAGATACAGGTTGTTAGGCTGTTAGACGTCGCTTTCATGGTGACGTCAGCTGAGATGCCTCATTGGTTTGGATTGTCTATAAATGAAGCAGTACTCTGTACTGTTACATTTGATCGTTTTGAGTAAGTTCTTCTCCTCAATTCAATCCTTTCATCTTGTGCAACCACCCATGAAGTATCAGGCTGGGGGGGAGTTTAGTTTGTAAGCTTGCATTGTAATCTTTTGCTTTGAATTGTAATCTTTCGACTCTATGAAAAGCAAATGTTTATCAAACTATATTCTCCTTTGATTGTGTTTACAAAGTTTGTTATTCATTTCCGCTGCACTTAAACTCTGTTCATTTCTGTTGATTTGCTCAATTTATACAAACTAACACAATCATGAGAGCCTCCGATCTTAACAATTGGTATCAGAGCTTGGACAGTCAAATTCGATCTAACAGTCAATTTGACATAACAGTTCGGCTCAAACTTCATTGATACTAAGGTTGGTTGTATTTTGTTGAAAAACAGAGTAACGAGTGATAACGCTCAAAGGTGCTATTCAAATACTCTGTAAAACAACCAAGATGTCATAAGACACACAAATCTCACACAACAAGTGATATCATGCACAAGACACTCATGGTTTTTAGATATGAAAACATACCTGTTAAACTATGGGATTATTTCTTATTTTCAAAATTGATTTCAACTGTTGTTGTGAAACTTGTGATGTCACTATATTAGATGCTAAAGTATGAACCTCAGATTAACAAAAGCCTATGTTCATAAAAACATTAGTGTTTCTGCTAACGTAAAAAGAGGGAAATTAAAACTTTAGTCATAAGAACTTATGTGTTGAAAACAGGTTGAGATCCTCAAAAGGAACAAATCAACTCTGTTAAAATACATTAAGAAAACAGGACAGTCCGTATCATATGTAATGTGAGATTGGTCAAAAATTTGTACAAATATGGCCAATCCTCTTAAAGCATTACTGCAAAATGATTCTGGATTAAGTATTCCTTCAATAAAGACCTCTCAGTAAGTATTTCATTACTTATGAATGGGAAGGGTAAAAAGGGAAGAAGAAAATTCACAAAAACTAAGAAGTGTGTTTATCTCAAAACTTTTGAAGTCAGAATAAAAGAGTATAAACATAAAGCACTTAAGAGTCAAAGTTTGGGGTAACAATGGTTATTAAGCAACTATGTGCAACCATTGGCTCAGGAAAAGGTTCAGGTAACAATAGTATTCGCAGATAATGAACTTTCAAAAGGACTAGACAAATTTTCAGAATTATCACATGGTAACAAAAACTACACCTGTTGCTTTATTGGTTCAGGAAAACTCATGTGATCTTGTGTCCTCATTTTTCTGTTGTCAATCAATCATCATGAGAATGGTACCAAACAGTGGTCAAAATGTATTTAAAATTTCATACCACTGTTGTCAAACCACTGACCATTTTCATAAGCTTGAGATTGATATGATTAGGAGTTTCAGTGGAAAATTATACCAGATTTCTTTTTGATGTTGTTTTCAGAAAATCCTTTATTTTTTTCTGTAAAAGGATTCTCTCGAATTAGGCAGAATATCATTCTTCATTTTTTAAGAAGAATATATTTTGAACTTTTACTGGTTTTTGATAGTAAAGGTTTCAATCTCCTGCCAGGATGTATAACCTTTATTTTGTTGGTTATATTATCCTCAAAATAGATCAAAAGGAATTTGGTACTAGTGTCAAGGTCATATCTAACTCAAGCTTGTCTTAAAACTGATCAAAGATTGATTGCCAAAAGATCTTGAAATACTGTGGTACTCTTGTCTTAATTTAAATATTATAGCAAGAATGAGTAGCCTTAGTAGAAAGTTTACATCATCTGGGGTACTAAACCACTGTCAGGGAGTTGTAAAAGCTTCAAAATATGTAAATGACATGTGGCAAAACCTTGAATGAAAATTCTCAAAACAATTGCTGACATACTAAGTCTTTCAAATCATTACCATTATCTTACACTAAACCACTGTTTTGCTCAAACATCTGTTTCCTAAATACGGTCCACTGCTGAAAGTCAGCCACTGATCCTTCATTTTCTTGACAAGCACCGATGTTCAAAATCAGTGTCTTATCCACTGATATGCTATCCACTGATAGTAAAAATCATCCACTGTTATCACATTATTACCGTTGTAACTACTGATGCTTGGTTCATCAGTGGTTCTCAAAACAACTGTCCTCCACTCTTCATCCATTCAATCAGTGGTTGACACGTGGTCAGTTTCTAGCCCTCAGATCTTTGTAACTGCTGCCACATCAGCACTCACTTTTTCCCTTAATAAAACCCTGATCAAAACCCCCAAACAGGGTTTTACACTGTCGAATTGAATTCCAAAAATTCTCTTCTCAAAGCAGTTTCTAACCCTTCCTCTCAAATCACTCTCAGATCCTTCTTCATCAAAATGACGAAATCAAAGTCAAAATCAAAATCAAAATCATCTTCATCTCCCAAAGAAGCCACACAAATGGCCGCAGAACCTATTGAAATTCCATACAAATCTCCTCACAACTATCTAGGTCTACTCACAAAACCCACCAACAATCACACCTTCGATTCTATCATCGACATTATGTCTGCATCAAAGAACAAAACTTTGCTTACAGCAGACGCTCCCATTTATCAACAAACCCAGAGAGAGTTCTGGAAAAAGGCTACGCTTGAAAAACAAGACGATAAAGTCATAGCCATCAACTCCTCGATACAGGGTAAAGCGATTCAAATTACTCCGCAATCAATCTCAGAAGTCTTTAAACTCGATGATCAGAAAGGTAAAACTTCCTTTGATAAAGCCGAGTTGAAAACTGATTTCTTAAAAAGGGGATATGCAGAACAATCAAAGGTAGATACCTTACAAAAAGGTTATTTCCCTTCTGCACCTAGGTTTTTATTTCACACACTTTTGATGTGTGTTTCAAATAAAACAACAGCGTTTAACGAAATACCGTTAAAGATTCAATGTCTGGGTTATGCTATTTTAAAGAATGAAAATTACAACTATTCCTAGAAGATCTTTAATGACTTGGTAAAAAATGTTGATAGCAAATCATTTTTACTTTTTCCAAGATTTTTAAGCTACTATTTTAAACAAAAAATTGAAAAAGAAAATGAAAATTTGCTCAAACAGGGTGTCTATTTTCAAATAAAAGGGTTAACAACTGAAACATTTTCTAGAATAATGGCACCAATAAAAATAAAAGCAGAGGTGCCTGAGCAGATTTTAGCAGTTACCACTGCTCCTCAGACATCTGCTACTGAGCCCACTCCTCCAGGTGATCATAGCAGCACAACCACTGCTTTGAAACCCACACCTGACATCACCAAAAAGACCAAAAAGAAGTCGTACAAAAAGCCCACCAAACCCAAGAAAAAGGCAACTCTGGAAGATGAGATCCCAGAGCAACTGCCAGTGACAACACAAATGTCACCAAAAACCACTGCTGCTACTTTCTCACAGCAGTTGGTAGAAAGATCTCCACCCTTAACTCAAACTCCTCCTGCATCCTCACAAAAGGATCAGGTTGTAAGCACAGGGACCCCACAATATGAAGCTCTGGACCCAATCGGATCCATCTTCCTCAGTCCTGATCCCAAGGACATGTCTCTTTCAACACCCATACCCTCACCAATCACATTACCACAATCAATAATGCCCTTGTTGCATGCAGTTGCTATAGCTCAGACACAAACCAGTTCCTCTCTATCACCTATCACTGAGAGTATACTCCCACAAGTGACTGGGTCTGATGCTACTACCCCTGCTATACCAGCAACAACTGAGGAGGTTACACCCCCTGAGTTACAAGTAACTCTTGGTGGTAGTTCAAGTGGAGCAGCAACTACAAGTGATGGATCAACAGATCTGCATTTGGACAGTTGTTTCATTAATAAGACTCCCTTGAAGGCAATTTCTTCTATAGCACCTTCGGTAACCACCAGTGAGTTTGTTCTAACCACTGGCAACATCAAAGGGTTTTCAAGTGCTGAAGAAAGAAGTCCCCAGTACCGAGAACAAGGGGCATCAATGGGTGATTTTTGGGACTCAGTTCCTAAGTCAAACATTGGTACAACCACTGCTGGTGGGGAATCAGATGATCCTACTAACGTGGGTGATGATTTAAAATATCAGGAATTGACGGGCAGAGTTGAAAAACTTGAAACATCGGTTGCTGAAATAAAGGATATGGTGCAACAGCTGTTAAAAGCTCAAAAAACACAATCCACTGCTGTTCCAGATCAAGCTCCTGTACAACCTGCACCTGCTCAACCACTTGATGCAAATGAGCTCTGGAATCTTTTTCAACCCTTGCTTGAAAAACAAAAACAAACGGCTGATCAGCAGCATGAAATACATGTAAAAATGCTGACAAACATGGTGGAGTCAAGATTTAAAGATACTCAAGCAGACATCAAAGCTATCAAGGCTCATATTGTAACACCCCGAAAACGGGTTTGGGTAATCAAACTCCGTTAATACTAAAAGACGGGTAAAGTACCGTTAGTGGTAAAATTTACCCGGTAAATATTAGGATTTAAATAATTAATCCTAATATTAAACAAAAAGTCAATAAAAGCTTTTAAAGAAATAAAATGGATAAAAGGCCCGGGTTAACGGGACCTAAAATAAACTTAGTCATAAATATTCCCGAACCCGCTAAGTTAACTAGGAATATTAAACCTGGTTAATAAGTGGGAATATTATTGAAAATAATTAGGTTATGACCTAATTAATAACTAACCAAACACGAGGGACCAAAGCCGGGTAACTTGAAAATGGAATTATAAACTTAAAATATAACACAACACACACACTTGAAGTGTGTGTGTGTGCGTGAAGTAGTCCAGGAGAAGGAGCAAGAAGCTCCAAACCCTAGCTCAAACAATCTCAACAAATTGAAGGGGCAAATCAAGTCCAAATCAAAATCCGAGTATGAATTAGTGATCTCCATTGAAAAAGGAGTCACGAGGTATGTAAATTTCTTGAGAAATCTCTAGTTGAAATTCTGAGCAAACCTAGAGAATTCGAATCTGAGCTTGCATGTTTGTTGTTTGGATGAAATTAGGGATGAAACTATGTCTAGTAGTAAACCCTAGCCATGTGTTTGTTGAATTGATGTTCATGGTTGTGAATTCATGATCATACACTCATGTGTCAAGTGGGTTTTGATTATGTAGTAAAGATGATGATGTACACATGTTTAAAATCATCATAGTTGCTAGTAGAAACAAGATACTAGAACAATTTGCAAGTTGGGTGTTGAACATACATGACTTGAAATGGGTTTTTGGATAATTTAATAAAATTGATGTTCTATTGGTATTTATAAACATCATACTAATTCATATGAATGAACTACTTGAACAAATTAGAGATTTTGTTAAGAGTTCATGAGTGACTAGAAGTGGGTCTTGACATAAGAGTTAAAACCATGATTTTGATGGTCAAAGTGTGTATATGCTTACAATAACTGAAATTTACATGTTAATTTATTATTACTTGAGGTAGGAATTGGATGACATGTTAGTTAATTTGGCGTCTCAAAAGATGACGCTCACTAAATGGTTGATAATGTGCCTAAATCGAGTCATGTGAACTTGTTAGTGCAACCATATTTGTAAATTGGTGGTTTAACCTTTAAAAGTCAAACCGACCTATGATAAGGTTCATTAAGAATAGTGATAAAAGATTCATAAGGTGTGAAAGTCATGATTTAGAATGACTAATCTAACAACCTTGTGAATGATGAATGATAGTAGGCGCTTAACAAGCTAGGTGAAGCTTGGAGTGAAAGCGGGTCGATCAAAGCAAGTGAGAAAAGAAAAGCGTAATTCGGATGCAAGGTAAGTGAAACTTACACCTTTCGTAGAATAATTAGTTATTCTATAAGTTTTAAATTCGATAAAAACAATATTGGGAAATATGGATTCCCGACGCAATTGATACGAGTCGGGACATACGCAATATTTGGTAAAAACCATGATGAGGGGTAAACATGGGAAAATGGTAATATAGCCGTAAATGATAAGCATACAATGAATCTGGAAATGTTACCGTATGGGGTAACTCATAATAGGGAAAGGGATAAAATGGTAATTTAGTCGTGTGCCGACAAATATAAGTAAAAGTAATAAGACACCCTACGGCGTAAGCCGAATTGGGTTAAATAACGAAATGGTATATATATGTATATATATATACCATTCTAAATTTAAATGCAAAATTTTTGGTCGTTTAGACCAAACGGGTCAAAGGGTGACTGGTAGTGCCATTTGACCAATGACGACTAATAAGTATGTGTCAAGTCTTATGCTTACAGGATAATAATGGTTTATGGATTAAAATGCTACGAACTAGCATATTATAGAGGCAAGGTATCGAAACGGGTCAATAAGTCGACCCGAGCCAGGTACGCGTAATTATAGTTGTGGATAATATACTTTATGGCCATATATGTAGCGAAAGCCCTTCGTAGTAAATGAGGGGCTAATGTTGACTAAAATGCCCTTGAAGGGTAAATTAGGCAAACAACCCATAAAGGTTGTTTAGGAACTTATATTACGATCTTGTAACCTTTAGACACGTATGAAAATGGTAGGCATAAACTATCAAGGGTTAAATGCCTTAAAATGCGTATTGTCGCAAAATAGCATATTTGAGGGGTAAAACTCGGAATAGATAGTTTATTACCTTAAACTCACCACATTCATAGTTGTGGTGGAAAAACTAATCAAAATAAATGGGTAGGATTATGAGGCATAGAAGAAGTGAGTGAAATTAGGCTTAAAAGGACATAAATGTCCTTAACGGGTCAAAATAAGCACTTGAACATAAGCGGGTTTAGAATGTGTAATAACCCGTGATTTGAGCCTTGTACATTAGGAAATAATCATAATGATATGTTTACAAAAGAAATAAGGACCGCAAACAAGTTGTTAGATGAAATCACGAACGGGTCAAAAGTTGGTAAAAAGGGTAATAAGCCGAAGAGTTAAAAGTCTGAAATTTTATTATGTCAGACGTTGGATTTTAACTCCATTAGATGGAGAATTAAATTACGGACGCGTAGGAAAAATAATCGCGTAAAACGGACAACCGAGTAAATATTAAAGTTAGATTTTTAGAAAATTCGGAGCTGGCTGATATGCAGGTCCAGAATCTGAACCTGCTGGAAATAGCACTCCTACGCGACACGCGACGGATGTGCTTAAATCTGTCGCGACACGCGACAGTGTGTCGCGGCCCGTGTAATATGTCGATAAGTCTGTCGCGGCCCGCGACAGACTACAGTGTTGGAAATTTTTCGTTTATTGTATGGTTTGTTGTTTAACCTATTGTTTAAGCATCAAAACTAACTATTTGGTTGGTTTTGATCGCAAGAATATACCAAGTGTTCCCGGATGAAGATCAAGCGTCAAGCAAGAACCAAACACGCGTTAAATGAAGCTTCCGCAAGTTGTTTCGTCGTTATTTTAAAATGGCGAATTAAACCACATTATGTGGTATCATTTAAATTTGTAAAAAAATTTTAGTAAACCCGTATTTCCGATCCATACGTAATCATTAATTATATAATTGTTTTCGCAAAATATACGTTAAACCTAGATTTAGTGGAACGGGTGTTACACATATCCAAAGCACCACTAGAAAGGTTCCTTCCACTATACTCTTCATGGATAACCCCCTTCCAGATAATGCCAAAAAGAGGGAGAAAATCAAGTTGAAGAAGAAGGGAATAGAAGATGGCCTGTATATTGAACCAGAACAAGAAAAACAGACATCTAAACCACTCCCAAAAGGTTCCAACCCTCAAACCATAAAATCTCATATTTCCATCCAAACAGCTGATACAACAGTGGTTTCAAACACTGCTAGCCAAACAGCTGTCATCTCATCAACACACACAACTTCACCACACACCACCAAAACCACTGCCCTACCACCATCATCATCTAAAATCACATCATCATCATTACCTCCTGCCATAAAGCAGAAGACAGTAGATGTTACAACATCTGTTGTAATGACAACAGTGGTTGAAACATCAGTTGTTTCAACAGCTGTTAGTCAATCACAAACCACTGCCACTCAAACTCTTGAACAACAGAGTTTATCAAAGAAATAAGAGATGAACAGAGAAATATTCCTTTGCCAGATGCTATGACCAGAAATATTCCTTTGCCAGATGGTAGCAAAAAGGTTGATGTTACCCAAGAAGCACTTGATGAATGAGTAGCAAGTGTAAAAAGGGATAGAGCGGCAAAGGATATTTCAAGATGGAATGAGGAGAAACGAGCTTACATGGAGCTGAATGCGCAGGGTTGTTCTGGGCTAAAGGATGTTCAAAATCCTGAGCTAAAAAGAAAGCTCACTAGAAAAGTGAAGAAACCCAAGTCCACACCATCCAGAATTCCAAAGCATACTCCAAAGCCATGACGGGTGGTCCGTAGGACAACCCTTAAATGAGCTAATTACGTGCATATCCCATCTTTTAAACGGTTATGTATTGTGAATGTGATAACTACGAGTACTCATGGTTTTTCAGGTTAGACGCTTAATTTGGTGAAGTTAACGTGATTAGAGATGAAGCGGAACAACCGGGGATAATAATCGAGTGAATTACATTAAACCGTAGGCTACAGTTTACGCAGCAAGGGTTTTTGTTGAACAAGACAATCACATCAATCATCATGATCTCACATGCATACATATGTTTGGAACAACACATTAATTGAATTGGGAAGCACAAGTGACACAAAGTCAACAACTACATAATCATCATCATTAATCATCGAGAGACTTGGGAAGAGGAATAAAATGGCAACATCTTGAAGTCAAAAAATTATCATCACTTCGGCTGACTTGAGAGTTGGCTGCACATGTGGCTTGGACTTTTTGATCACATGGAACACACAACATTGGGCCGACATATGCACAAAAGAAGTCAACTTTATACAAAACATCTCTTGGATTATTTTAATTGGGCCGCCAATACAAGAGTTGGACATGAAAAAGCCATATGCACGTGAATAAAAAGAGGAGGTCAAATCATCATCATATGACGGCTGTTGTTCATGTGGGAGGCCAGGATTTTTCATCATCAACATCACCAATCTCAATTATCATAAGTCATACAATGCAGACAAGACTTTGAGACAACATTGGGAGCCAACACAACACATGGCATGTGGGCTGGAGACATTGGGCCGCACATGGGCGGCAGACATCGAAGAACAAGAGTCAACAAATCAACATCATCATCACGGTACAACTTGGGCTGACACATTGGACTTTGGCAGCCATATCACGTGCAAAGCATAAAAATCAGGATGTTACCGTAAATTACGGCTCCACTGTAATTTACGGTGGACTTGAATTTTGTTAATGGCTCACCGTAAAGCAGACAAGTCTCACCGTAAAACATTGAAGGTCACCGTAAATTACGGTTATACCGTAATTTACGGTGGAGGTGACGGACAAATCGTAACTGCCATCATTTATGAGGTTACATGGTGTCTTTTGGGCTTATCTCATCATTGGTCGGTTGGAGAAGATCCTAGGGGCGATTTTGGCTGTTGGTACTTGGTTGCAAACAATTTCTAACATTTGGTTTATGTTTTCGATTCATATGAACACTAAACTTGTTGTTATGATGATTCACCAAGTTATGTCCGGCTAAACTTTCGGTGATCATCTTAGGTGAAGGTTTCTCTTGAACTTTTGTGTGTTTATTTCTGAATTTCTAGAATGATAACTTGCGTTGCTTGAATATCATGGTGTATGCATAATTGTTTGTAGCTTGTTAATTGATAGTGCAATTTCTAATCTCAATCGTACGTTCTTGGTGCCGTTGGCAATCGAGATATCACGGGAAGGGTTAGGGTTGGTTATTGATTAATTGATCATCGGGAAACAACCTCGCGTTTATATAATCCGAGTACTTTGTTCCCTTTTATCACTTCAATTATTTATGCACGAGTTATGTCTATGTAACTCTTTCTAGTTGAAATTTCACACAATTGTTTAAAGAAACTAAATCCTAAGATGGTCATTGTTTTCTCCTAATCTGTTTTACAACCAATCTTTGTTTTGCAATTTAATTAGTTAATATTAGTTCTTAAAACCAAAACAATCAACTCTTGAATTTTAATTTCTGCAATTTTAGTTTAATCTTAGTTTAAGTGCAAAGCTACATAATCGACATACTTTCCACAAACTCCCTGTGTTCGATACCCTCTTACCAATATATTATAGTTGTTATTGGGATTAAATTTGCGTGACCACGACACCACGTCAAATTTTGGCGCCGTTGCCGGGGAGTAGTGCGCAACGTGTGTCAGTTTGTTAGTTTTGCTTTGTTATTTTCGGGTTTTCACTGGTGTGTTTAGTGTGCAGGTTCTACAGGTGCATGCATACTAGAGGCTCTCACAAAGCTTCACCATTATCATTTGATCCAGAAATCGAAAGAACGCTAAGGCAAAACAGAGTTTTACTACGCGAAAACAGAATCATTGGTTCACCTACTTCACCCCTTACACCAAGAAACATCATGGACGAAACACAAGTACCACCCACAACGGGTCAAACGACCTCATCATTTATACCTTCTTCCACACACCCATCACCAAACACAACCATACCTAATTCCACTACAATGCCTACTCCACTTCATGATACTACACCAACCAACACCACACAACCGATTACTACTCAAAATGAACCCAATCTTACCTTTAGTCCTTCAGCCACAATCCCACCATTATCACACTTCTTTCCTCCATCTACAGGTCAATCATCTTCTCATTATTCAATACCACCAAATACAACCATTGTCCATACTACCTCTACGTTTAGACCATCAAACCAGTCGGGTTTTCAATACTCGACCATTCCATTTGGGCAAACTTCGGGTATAGGGGGAGATGGATATGAGGAAGGATACGAAGACTTTGAGGGTTATGAGGAAGAGGGATATGTTTATGAGGGTGATGGAGAACAAGGGGAATTGACTTATGTGCCTGGTCAAACTCAAAGAATGTCAAATGTTGGTGGGTTTCAACAACAACAACTCCTACCACAACATATTCGGCCAAGACCACAAGGGCTACAAGTGCAACGCCCTATTCCATTGCAACAAGTTCGGCCGCAAAATGTATAACCTCAATTCCAAAGGCCGATTCAACACCAACCGATGCCACAACAATAATTTCAACCACCGTTCGCACCACAAGGGCATATACCAAGACCTATGGGTCCTATTCGTCCAAGGGGTCGATTGGGTGTTCCAAGAAGACATCTTAGGGAACAAGCACAGGGAATAGAAGCACATTTCAGGCCGATAATTACTCAAAACCCTTCACCGGTGGTTATCCCTCACAACAACCAAGGGAGAACTTTTGAAGTAAGAACGAATTCTTTGCAAAGTTTGCCGAAATACAAAGGGCTAGCAACGGAGGAACCGTATTTCCATTTAGAGGCCTATGACTCGATTTGCAATACTTTTGGGAGTCAAGGTTTTTCGGCCGATGATGTCAAGTTGGTCCTATTTCAGTTTTCTTTGGAGGACAAGGCAAAGAAGTGGTTCTACACTTTGCCTTCAGCATCTATTTACACTTGGGGGGAAATGCAACAAACTTTCTTAGACGAATTTTATACCGCCCAAAAGACCAATGATGCTAGGAAAGGGTTGAGAAGTTTCCAACAACAACAAGGCGAGATGTTCCATGAAGCCTTCGAGCGTTTAAACATGATGATTAAAAATTGTCCACACCATGGGATTGAGCTTTGGGAGTTGATGAACGCCTTTCATGAAGGGTTGTGTGCCGAGGATGCACGTGATCTAATGTCCATCACAAATGGGACTTTTGGCACAAATTATGAAGATGGGGATTGGGAGTTCTTAGAGAATATGGCAATTACATCGAAGAGAAAGGCTCAAGCATCAAGGAGAGCACGACCGGCCATTGCCCGACCTCAAGTGCATGCAATAGATGATGGTAATGTTCAAACTACTAACCAAATTTATGATGTGTGTGCTTTGTGTAATGAAATAGGTCATGCGGCTGAAAATTGCCAAGGAATGGTGGAAGGGCAATATGAAGAGGTGAATGATGTGCAAGGACAAGGAGGGGGTGATAGGAATTACAACAAGATGAATTCCAACACCTATCACCCGGGTTTGAGGAACCACCCAAATTTCCGTTATGGAAATCTGTCGAACCAGGCTAACCCAAACTTTCAAGGAGCTCAAGGTAACTTTGCACCTCGTCAACAATACAATCAAGGGAATTATCGGGGTGGAAGCAACTATGGTTATCAAGGGCAATTTCAACAAACGGGTCAAAGTGGTCCTTCGGGTCAAACTTCATCAAGTGGGAATGAGTTCATGGAGATGTTGAAAGCGATGCAAGCGGAGATGCAACGAAGAAATCAATTAGATGATGTTCGTATGCAAAAAGATGAAATCCGTGACAAAGCTATCCAATCGTTGACCACTCAAATGGGTCAACTTGCGAGTGACGTGGCGATATTGAAGAAAGCAAAAGGTCAATTACCAAGTGACACGGTGATAAATCCCAAAAACACAAAAAGCATTAACATCAATGTGGTAAACACCGTTCCAAATACTAAATTTAATGAAACATTGCTAACTTCTTCGTATCAAGTGAATGCAGGTTTGGAAAAAGATGACGAAGTCGAGAATGATAAAGAGTATGAAGCGCCAATCGTGCCTATCCGTGTGGGAAAATTAAAAATCCCTCACGCATTGTTGGATTACGGGGCAAGCATGAGTGTGCTACCAAGCGATCTATACGATATGTACGACTTTGGTCCACTCGAAGGTATTGACACCATGGTGAGCTTGGCGGATGGAAATTGGAGGCGTCCACGGGGAATGGTTAGGAATGTTAAGATTCAGTTGGGAGAATTTGAATACCCGGTGGATTTCCTAGTTTTGGACTATGCTTCTACCAATATGGCATAACAACAAAGGGTAATTTTAGGTCGACCGTTTCTATACACAGCAAATGCTCAAATTAATTGTAGAGACGAGATTATTACCATGACCGAAAAGAACCGTAGGTTGTATTTTGATGTTCAAACTAGAGGGATTAGTTATGAGTCCATTGAGAGGAAGGGTGGTGAGTCTAGTGATTGTATGAAAAATGTGTTACCACGAATGAGAAAAAAACACCCACCGGACCGTGAAGAAACATATATGGGTGCGAGCAAGAGTGTATTTGATTACCCACCGAGTCAAAACAAGATAGATGTATTTTGTTCAATGGCACAAGGAAGTGATGGAGATGATAGGAACCGATTCTTTGAGCCACCATAAATGGGGGTGGCTCGGTCTGGCTGAAGACTCAAAACTTAGCGCTGCTCGGGAGGCAACCCGGGGTTTTATATTGATCTTGTTGTTTTTATCTTTCTATGTTTCAGGGCCATGGCGACATTCAAGTGTGGGGAAGGTGTACGGATATTTGGGTGAAGGTGGTGATAGGAAGTCGGATTATCTACAACATCTGTTGTGGCAAACTTCACCAGGTCGATGTACTCTTTCCTTAGTCTTGTTATGTTCTTTAGCTTTGAAATATTGGTAGTTAGTTCGTTTGCTTTATGAAAAGAAAAAAAAAGAAATTTGGGGTTTGAGAGTTTAAGCAAAGGCTGATGTTGTGGGATTAAAAGCGATCCTTCCCTCAAAGCCATACATTGGGACAATGTATCCCAAGTGTGGGGATGGGGGAAATTTTTGGGAGTTTTAAAAATTTTGTAAATCCGAGCGAAAATTGTTAAAATTTGAAAACTTGATATTATACCATTTGACACACCGACACCCATTCCTAGTCCTTTATTGGTGAGAGTTTGAGCCACATATGATTATTAATGATGCTTTTTTTGTTTTGAGTGGCGGTGTGTTTATTGTGTTAATAGAACTTGTGTACGAATTCTTGTTAAATCCTAGAGTTAGCATGCTTTTGAAAATGATAGGGGACTTTTAGGTAGCCTCGTATAGATGTGTGAGAGTGTGGGATTGGTGGGTTGGACCTCATACTTTACATATATGAGCTTGGTACTGTGAGGGGTAGGGGGTTTGGTCTTTAGAAAGCCATGTTTGAGCCTTATACAATTCGGTTGTGACCCAAACCTACTTCCTACAAAATTTTACCTTTTGAGATGACCCGGTTTAGGAGATTTAGTTTGTAGTATTGATGTTCTTGTATATTTTGTTGAGTTTGATGTGTTATGAAAAAATGAAAAAAAAATGAATGAAAAAAAAAATGAAAAAAAAAAAGAAAAAAAAAAGAGAAAAAGAAAAAAAAAAGTATTTAGTTGCAATAGTAGTTGAGAATGTTGAAGAAGTTTTGTATATATTTGATGGTTGCTTTGTTTAGTGGTAGAAATAAAAACCGGGTCAAATCAATTAGCTCTCGTATATATATTCCACCATTTTCCTACCTTTGCATCTAGCCCCGTTACAACCCGTAAGTCTTTTTGATTCATAAGCATGCTAAATACTCAATAGGAGGAGACTTAATTTTTATACAAGCTTATTGTCGCACAAACACACACACGCGTTGAGTGGTTTAGCATTATGTGCTAATATTTCTTGTCACCGAGAGTTTTTGTGAGGGGTGTGTCTCGTGGTATAATTGAAGGTTAGTAAAAGGACGATACATTTTAGCTTGGTTTGCATCTTGATCGCTTGTGGTTTTGAAATAGTTTTTGAATGGGTTGCTTGGGACAAGCAACGGGTAAGTGTGGGGATGTGACGGGTGGTCCGTAGGACAACCCTTAAATGAGCTAATTACGTGCATATCCCATCTTTTAAACGATTATGTATTGTGAATGTGATAACTACGAGTACTCATGGTTTTTCAGGTTAGACGCTTAATTTGGTGAAGTTAACGTGATTAGAGATGAAGCGGAACAACCGGGGATAATAATCGAGTGAATTACATTAAACCGTAGGCTACAGTTTACGCAGCAAGGGTTTTTGTTGAACAAGACAATCACATCAATCATCATGATCTCACATGCATACATATGTTTGGAACAACACATTAATTGAATTGGGAAGCACAAGTGACACAAAGTCAACAACTACATAATCATCATCATTAATCATAGAGAGACTTGGGAAGAGGAATAAAATGGCAACATCTTGAAGTCAAAAACATTATCATCACTTCGGCTGACTTGAGAGTTGGCTGCACATGTGGCTTGGACTTTTTGATCACATGGAACACACAACATTGGGCCGACATATGCACAAAAGAAGTCAACTTTATACAAAATATCTCTTAGATTATTTTAATTGGGCCGCCAATACAAGAGTTGGACATGAAAAAGCCATATGCACGTGAATAAAAAGAGGAGGTCAAATCATCATCATATGACGGCTGTTGTTCATGTGGGAGGCCAGGATTTTTCATCATCAACATCACCAATCTCAATTATCATAAGTCATACAATGCAGACAAGACTTTGAGACAACATTGGGAGCCAACACAACACATGGCATGTGGGCTGGAGACATTGGGCCGCACATGGGCGGCAGACATCGAAGAACAAGAGTCAACAAATCAACATCATCATCACGGTACAACTTGGGCTGACACATTGGACTTTGGCAGCCATATCACGTGCAAAGCATAAAAATCAGGATGTTACCGTAAATTACGGCTCCACTGTAATTTACGGTGGACTTGAATTTTGTTAATGGCTCACCGTAAAGCAGACAAGTCTCACCGTAAAACATTGAAGGTCACCGTAAATTACGGTTATACCGTAATTTACGGTGGAGGCGACGGACAAATCGTAACTGCCATCATTTATGAGGTTACATGGTGTCTTTTGGGCTTATCTCATCATTGGTCGGTTGGAGAAGATCCTAGGGGCGATTTTGGCTGTTGGTACTTGGTTGCAAACAATTTCTAACATTTGGTTTATGTTTTCGGTTCATATGAACACTAAACTTGTTGTTATGATGATTCACCAAGTTATGTCCGGCTAAACTTTCGGTGATCATCTTAGGTGAAGGTTTCTCTTGAACTTTTGTGTGTTTATTTCTGAATTTCTAGAATGATAACTTGCGTTGCTTGAATATCATGGTGTATGCATAATTGTTTGTAGCTTGTTAATTGATAGTGCAATTTCTAATCTCAATCGTACGTTCTTGGTGCCGTTGGCAATCGAGATATCACGGGAAGGGTTAGGGTTGGTTATTGATTAATTGATCATTGGGAAACAACCTCGCGTTTATATAATCCGAGTACTTTGTTCCCTTTTATCACTTCAATTATTTATGCATGAGTTATGTCTATGTAACTCTTTCTAGTTGAAATTTCACACAATTGTTTAAAGAAACTGAATCCTAAGATGGTCATTGTTTTCTCCTAATCTGTTTGTTTTACAACCAATCTTTGTTTTGCAATTTAATTAGTTAATATTAGTTCTTAAAACCAAAACAATCAACTCTTGAATTTTAATTTCTGCAATTTTAGTTTAATCTTAGTTTAAGTGCAAAGCTACATAATCGACATACTTTCCACAAACTCCCTGTGTTCGATACCCTCTTACCACTATATTATAGTTGTTATTGGGATTAAATTTGTGTGACCACGACACCACGTCAAGCCACCATCCAAAAGCCACAAACATCAAACCTCCATCCAAACAGCTGTTGTAACTCCTACTGTATCAACTACTGCTGGTACTTCAGAGGTTTCAACATCTGTTATCACCTCAACACACACCACTTCAACACACACCACAACCACTGCCTTACCATCACCACCAAAAACAACCTCACCACCATCTCCTCCTGCCAAAAAGCAGAAGACAACAGATGTTACAACATCTGCTGTAATGACAACAGTGGTTGAAGCACCAGTTGTTTCAACAGCTGTTTGTCAACCACAAACCACTGCCACTCAAACTCAAACCACTGATCCACCCAAGACATCATCAGCCTCTCCTACAATAAAAAGGAGAAGGATCTTCATACCTTATGATTCACCACCACCATCAAAAACTACCTCACCACCTTCAACCCCTGCTCAAAAGCATAAGACATCTACTGACACATCAGTAGTTGTAATGACAACAGAGGTTGAAACACCAGTTGTTTCAACAGCTGTTAGTCAACCATCCACCACTGCTCTCATCATTCCTACATCACAACCAAAATTCCATCCAAAGCTTCACAAAAGAAAAAGAGAAACAACTCAGGCTACTGATGAAAAGTATGATCCTGTTGCTGCTAAATATCCACTGGAACTAGAAGCTGTGAAAAATGAGATGAAACAAGTTTACACTGAGGATGATCCTTCAAAAAGAAGATTTCCTTCTCTCATAGGCTTCATAGTCCCAGAAGACATGGATGAATATCTCGAGATGAAAGCAAGGCAAGCAAAGATTAGAGCTAAACTCGAATGCAAAGATCAAGGTGATGAAGCCATTTCTGAAAAATTGGAATTTTTGCTCACAAAAGTCAAGCTGATGGAAAACTATGCACAAGATCTGAGCAAAGAAAAGGCAGATCAACGAAAAGCAATGAGAAAAGAATATCTTGCATATATAATGAAAGAAAAATTCTATTCAGCTGAAGAAAAACAGTTTGAAGAATGGCCAATGATCGCTTTAAAGCATGAAGCTAACAGAATTGAAAGGATTAAAAATGATCCAAGAAAGAAGAAGATAGCTCCTAATTGGAACAAATACAAAAAGCTTATGAACGGCTGAAGAAAAGAAGGATAACAATCTCAGACACTTCTAAAAAGCCAGACTACAACAAGATGGAACAACAGCTGGATGCTCTTAAAACACTGCTCACATCAGCAGATAACCCTATCCTTGTGGAAAACCAAGAAAAAGGAAAACTGCTGACCAGTGAAGAAGAAAAAGAAAAGGAAGCTGAGTACTTCACAGAAGCCATTAAGAAAATGGGTCTAAAAGAAGATAGTTCAGTGAGCCTTCAAAACCTTTTCAAAAAGGTATTAACCAAACCTGCAGCAGATATCACAGACACTGAACTTGAACAAAGAAAAAGACAAGAGCTGATTGAACAAGAAGCTACAGAAGACATAGCTGCAGCAAATGAAGTCATAGAAGAGGCTTTTAAACAAATGTCTGAAGTTCAGGATACTGCGGTACAATTTTTCTCAAGGCCAAAATCTCCAAGCTCATCAGGAAATAAATCTTTCCCAAGAAACCCATTGGGTTCAAAAGTACTAAAGTGGCTCTCTGATCAAAAGACTCATGTATTGACCCTGGTCAGATCCAATGGTGAGATGAAGTACATATCAAGGCAAGAAGCACTAGGCCTTAGTGTTGAAGATTTGCAGGATCTCCTTGAACTTTCATTGTGCAGGGATGAGGATGACACAAGTTCCAAAGAATTTGAAGAAGAATTTAAAAGACAAGCAAGGGAACTGCTGATGAGGAATAAAGATCCTAAATAATGAAGTGTTTTGGCATTATCTGTTCCAGGGGGAGATTGTTGGGATTGAACCCTACCAGAGGAACAGATAATGAAAGCCAAAACTGGTTCACTACAGTGGATTCACAATAAGCAGCTGTTTACACTAAGTCTTCTCCCTTGAAAGTGATTATAACAGCTGATGGTCTTATATCCACTGCCCGTATACAACTGCTGCTGTTCTTCATAACTACTGATGAAGCCCAGAAGACTGCTGAGAACTAAGCACTGCTGGTACAATCTACTGATGACAAAGCACTGCTCAATCAAAGACTGATCAACCTTGAGGAAAGTACTGATGTAAAGAGAGAGCAGTAGTTTAGTATGTCATCTGTTTTATGTATAGTCAGTGGTTAAGATTAGCAGTGTTTGTATAAGAACAGTAGATACAGGTTGTTAGGCTGTTAGACGTCGCTTTCATGGTGACGTCAGCTGAGATGCCTCATTGGTTTGGATTGTCTATAAATGAAGCAGTACTCTGTACTGTTACATTTGATCGTTTTGAGTAAGTTCTTCTCCTCAATTCAATCCTTTCATCTTGTGCAACCACCCATGAAGTATCAGGCTGAGGGGGAGTTTAGTTTGTAAGCTTGCATTGTAATCTTTCGACTCTATGAAAAGCAAATGTTTATCAAACTATATTCTCCTTTGATTGTGTTTACAAAGTTTGTTATTCATTTCCGCTGCACTTAAACTCTGTTCATTTCTGTTGATTTGTTCAATCTATACAAACTAACACAATCATGAGAGCCTTCGATCTTAACACCGAGCCTGTATGCGAGCCAATCCGGCTTGTTACGAGCCAAGCCTAGCTGAGCTAGACTCACTTTCTAACTGAGCTAAGCTAGCTCGGCTCACTTTTAAACCGAACCACATCGGGCGAGCTTTTCCCAAGCTAAATTCAAGGAAGCTACGAACTTTTTGGACAACCCTAGTCTTTTCTCACTCCCCCTACCCTTCTAGTCCCTGCTCTTAAAAGAAAATGGAAGGTTTAACGTACAAAATTTAAGATTGTGGCGTCCTACATCATAATTCATAAACAGCAGTAATCCCGTCCCTACCATGACGTTCAGAAATTATTAACATCACTTTTTTTAATTATTTATTTTTAGATCTCAACATTTACATCAAATTTTCATACATTAAACTATGTGTTTTTCCCTTTTAGGATTATTATTTCTGAACAGCTGGTTTCACATTAAGGAAGAAGTTTTATGTTCACATAACACTCTCTATTTTTAGCAATCATTTAATTTAAATACTAATAAAATGAGAATTTAAGATATTATTATTATTATTTTACATTTTCATTTTTTTAATTTTCAAACCTTATAATCCTTAAAAAAAAAAAAAAAAAAAAAAAACCAAAGTAATTACCAATTAGCACATGAATCAAAAAACGCTATTGGTCCTTTTGCCCACCTATAGGGAACGGTCGGATTTCTGCAACAAAGTCCCATATCATATCAGTACGATTGTCTGTCTAATCCAACGGCATCCGGAAAACTTTCTACAATCAACGGCTATATTCTACTGTTTCAAACACAGGACCCACCAACGTATTCAATTTTCCCATAAAAACCCTATTCCCTCTCATCATTCCCACATCCATGGCGACCACATTCCTCTTCTCCATTTTTATCGTCTTTTTAGCTCTCTTCTCACTTGCAGGTTCATAATCTCACTCACATTTATCCATTTATTTAAAAAATATATATATGAATTCCGCACATTTGTTGAATGAGCTTGTTTTACTTTATTTTTGCAGATGGAGGTTCAATTGGAGTTAACTACGGTCGAACCGCAGGCGATCTACCATCCGCTTTCAAAGTCGTAAAGCTCCTCAAATCTCAAGGAATCACCCGCGTCAAAGTATACGACACCGATCCAGCCGTACTCAAATCCTTATCCCGATCCAACATCAAAGTAACCGTAAACCTCCCAAACCAGCTCCTCTCCGCTGCCGCTAAAAAACCCTCATTCGCTAACAAATGGATCCAACGAAACATCCTCGCATACTATCCCCACACTCAAATCGAATCCATTGCAGTAGGCAACGAAGTCTTCGTCGACCCTTCCAACACCACCTCATTTCTCATTCCCGCCATCAAAAACATCCACAAATCACTCGTAAAATATAAACTAGATTCCGTAATCAAACTCTCATCACCAATCGCTTTAAGCACTTTACAAAACTCCTACCCGTCATCCGCCGGTTCATTCAAACCGGAGCTAATCGAACCGGTTTTCAAACCACTACTACAATTCCTTAGAAAAACCGGGTCTTATCTTATGGTCAACGCCTACCCGTTTTTCGCTTACGAGTCAAACGCTGACGTCATCTCTTTAGACTACGCCCTCTTCCGTCAAAACGACGGCGTTGTAGACGCCGGGAACGGTTTACGTTACTTTAACCTGTTCGATGCTCAAATCGACGCTGTGTTTGCCGCTATGTCGGCTTTGAAATACGACGGCGTTCCGCTTGTTGTTTCGGAAACCGGATGGCCGTCAAAAGGTGACGGTAATGAGATCGGTTCGACGTTAGAAAACGCTGCGGCTTATAACGGAAATTTAATTAAACGGATACTTAACGGCGGAGGTACACCTCTTAAACCAAAAGCAAATCTCACAGTATTCCTTTTCGCTCTTTTTAACGAGAATAAAAAACCGGGTCCGGTTTCAGAACGGAACTACGGGTTGTTTTATCCGGATATGAAACCGGTTTATAATATTCCTTTTACTGTGGAGGGTTTGAAGAATTTTAGGGAAGAAACGGGTACGGGTAAGGGTGAGAGGGTGGAGGGCAGCGGGTCGGGTCGGGTGTGGTGTGTGGCGAAGGAGGATGTGGGGAAGGATAGGCTGCAAGCGGGTTTGGATTATGCGTGTGGGGAAGGTGGGGCGGATTGCCGTCCGATACAGCCAGGTGCCACGTGTTATGATCCTAATGAGTTGAAGGCGCATGCTTCGTATGCTTTTAATAGTTACTATCAGAAGATGGGACGCGCGGCTGGCGCGTGTTATTTTGGTGGGGCGGGTGTTGTGGTGACTCAGCGACCTAGTACGTTTTCTACCTTCTTCTTCTGCTTAAATATTGTAAAAATGAATTCTTATAAAAAAGTTTAATTTAATTTAAATTTTTTTTTATGCAGGATTTGGGAAGTGTGAGTTTCCCACGGGGTACTGAAGATGATGGCAATAGAAATCAAGTCGTCCATATCATTTAAAATTAGCATTTTTTTTAAATATTTATGATAAGGTTTTATTTCATTCTAGATGATGGCATATATGTTCTTGTAATTACCGTACTCGAAGCTTATATTTTTAAGCATATATGGTGTTATGAGAATTCTTTTTAGAAGTGTTGCATTTTTTTTTCTTTTTTGCTAATAAGGTAACTAAAGTTGATTCCTCTTTTTTTTTTTTTTTTATTCGACAAAATGCACTTTACATCAATATCGCAAGTAAGCGAGCAACAAGCTGCGCCGCTACCCCTTTCTGGATAGCAAACCCTAGCCTATTAAAAACAAACCCTTGCCCCCTGTTAATGAGCCACTGCTGTGGACAACCTGTTGGACCCTAGTCAGCAAACGGATAGCTTCTGGAGCCAGGGATCCAAAGGTGTCGAAGGCGAAGGGGACAAATGCTTTAGCGTGTTTGTCCACCTTTTTAGATTCTGCTTTCTTTACCGCTTGTCCTGCTACAAACCCATTTTCCCTTAACCAGCTAAGGGAGAGACTCCTGTGAGATCTACACAAGCATGTTTCCCTCCCGCCCACCCAAAGACGAGCAGGTCCGCTGGTCTCAATGTAGATCTCCCTTCCATGGGGTCTGTAAGGAAATTCACAGGGGCCTCCTTCTTGGCAGAAATCCCCGCTCTCCTCAAGATGTCCCCCAAAGTTGATTGAATTAAATAAAATATATCTATGATTACGTTACGTATGCATATGATACACCTAGGTGACGATTGACGAAGACTTGGATGATATACAGTGTTCGAGTTGGCGAGGTTATGGAGCGGCCAGTTAGACGAAAGCCCATACATAGTTTGAGGCTTGTCTTTTTTATTAGACTTTTGGTGAGAATGTGAGTGTTTGTAACTTAGTGTTTTACGTTCATAATCAATAGAAAGATTTACAATGTTGATATTTGAGAGTACAAATTTTTATTGGTTGGAATAACTTAACAAGTCGATCCATATGTTATATCAATCAACATTGATACAATTATGAGCCGATCCGATCGAGGGTCTGCTCATGCTCGGATTGAATTACAACCGATCTGATCCGAGCGGATCAAATTTGTAAAACCGAGCGCAAAAGTGATGCTCATGCTCGGATTGAATTTGAATCGATCTGCTCGGTTTCGCTCGGTTTTTATCAAATCCTAAAAAAAATCGAGCGGATCGTTTTCGCTTTGTTTCGCTCAATTGAATGATAAGGCTTCGTTCAACCAAAACAAATTCTAACTTAATTAAAACATGTCCAACACTTTACTAACAAAAGCAATACATAACTCAAATCATGATTCTAAAAATGTTCTTAACAATATCAAGAAACACAGGACTGGAGCGACTCACTTGTTTGATACTTTGATTGTCCGACGATGTGTGTGAGTGTGACTGTGGAGACCAGAGCGTGAGAGTCGGAGACTAGAGAGCGGCGATATGAATATGATACGACTGAATAGTGAATACTCTTTTAGGAATATGATTTAGGGTTAGATTTCATATTAAATATTAAGTTGGGTTGAATGTTATTTGGGCTTTTAATTTTTTTTGGGCTATTATATTTTTTTGGGTTTTTAATCTATAAAATCTATAATATAAATATATATATTAATTATTAATAAAAATAATTCGAGCGATCGACGAGCGAGCGGAGCTTTGCTCATGCTCGGATTGAATTTGAATCGAACCGATCTGATCGGCTCATTTACAAACTGAGCGGGAATCGAACGAGCATTTTTCGAGCGATCGTCGAGTAGTTTGGACAGCCCTAGATACAATTTGTTGGTTACCAAGAAACAAAGGATCAAGCGACACTCAATTTTTCACACGTTGTGTCTAATACTAGCCATCTAATAAATAGTTAGTATTTTTTTGATAAAAACATGAAAACTTATAAATATATTCAGATTTTCAAAGGTTTAACCAATGTTTTAGGAAAAGACCGCATTGGCGGTCCATTTCAGCCAATCTAGGCCGCTTGTATGAGTCAGCGGATTTAGTTGGTCGTAAAGGACTTTATTATAAAAGCAATTTGTTTTATTTTAAAGGGTCATATTAAAAAAAATATGAATTTTATATATAACTTTATAAACCTTAATTAAAGCTTATATTAACGATAGGATGATTTCTTTTTAGAAGTAGTACTGTATGTTTTTGCGATTTATTGTTACGTTAAGTAAAGTTGAAAACTTGGGATTCCTTTGATTTTAATATTTGCACAACTTAATTATATAATACAAGTTTGGAAAGGTGCATACATGTTATAAAGTTGATGCTTAAGGACATAATGTGATGGTAAAATGTTTTTGTTTAGAGATGAAGCGTTAGATCCTTAAATAGATTAAATTGAAATATATTGGAATATGATAAAAATATAAATTGAATTAGATTTTATACAAAATAAACTAGATATCTTTCATTGGTTAGAATAAATTAACAGGTCATCACCACATATGTTATACCAACATCGATACAATTTGTTGGTCACCATAGAAATAAAGGATCTAGTGACTCATTTATCTCACAGCCATCAAATATTTTTGTATCTATTTGATAAACATTTAACAAATATTTTTGTATCTATTTGATAAATATTTAACAAATAAATAGTTAAGAACAATGTTTTGAGTTTGAGTGAATACCTTGTTCGTTTTCGTTTGTTAAAAATATGTGTGTTCATGAACACTTAACGAATGAGGCTTTTGTTCGTGTTTTTCGTGTCCGTGTTCGTTTGTGTTTGTATGTTAATTTTAGTCAACGAACATTTAGCACAAGCTATAGTCATAAACACAAATGAAAACAAACAAGCAAACAAACACAAACAAGCGTTTATGAACAAAATATATTTGTCGGACTTTTGAAGTATTTAAATCAAATATAAAAACTAAAAATACTAATAAACTACTGAACACAATCAAACATGTTACCGAACGTTCACGAACATAAATGAACAAACACGCCTCTATTATTGTTCGTTCATTTAATTAAACGAACGAAGTTTCTTGTTCGTGTTCGTTTGTTTAATAATCGAACGAACACAAACAAACTTCCTGCCAAAGAGTTCACGAACTGTTCACCGAACGTTTGGTTCGTTTGCAGCCCTATCCATGACCATTGTCCATCGGCGGTCCGGTTCAACCCATCTGAGCCGCATAGGTTAACGGTTAGATGTGCAACTAAACCAAAATATTTATTTCAAGGGTTGTGAGATTTAAATCCATACTACTTTAGATAAAGCCCTAGTTGGTAACTAGAATAAGTAGAAATCATACTTAAAAAAGTTAGATTTGCATTTATTATGGACTTTATATAGCATTATATATGCGTGTTATTAAGTGGGTTTAACCATTTGTAATCGGTATTCATAGCGGTTTTATGAGGATTTCATGCTAGAAGCAACATTTATTTTTTGTTTTTTAATATTACTCCATTTGAAGTTGGAAGATTGGGATTCCCGTTGATTTAGTTGCTAACTTTAACTACGGGTTAAAAAATTGAAGTACTTACGTAATAATATATGTAAACATCACTAGTGCTCTAGTGGTGGTAACAAGTATTTAAGTTTCACTAATAGTGGATTCGGGTGAGTTTTTCACTACAGGTCTCAGGTTTGAGTCTGGGTGATAGGGGTTTCTCATTGAGTGGTTTAAATTGAGGATCTACTGTGCGAGGGGGCTATCTAGCGTGAACCTGGTTAAGACAACATATACTAGAACTTTCGACATTTGCGAATAATTCACACCTTTCGAAAAAAGGTAATAATATATATATGTTTGGATATGTGAGGCGATATACTGGAATACGATAAAAGTATAAATTGAAGTAGATTTTATATAAAAAAGTAGATATATTTTAATACAATAAATTTTATTGGTTAGAATAACTTAATAGGTTATCACCACATCATCGACACAATTTGTTGGTCACCATAAGGATCTAGTGACACTCATTTACCACCTAATGTATTTTATATATATTGGATAAAAGTTGATAAAAAGGTTAAAACTGATAAAAGAAACGAAGTGTAGTCTTATATATTAGTAACTAGCATACCATTTTGTAATTACCTTAATTAAAATGCAAATTGGAAATAAAGGGAAAAATACCCGGATAGTCCCTGTCGTTTCACCTTTTTTCACCTATAGTCCCTATCTTTCTAAAACTACTTGAATAGTCCCAAAGGTTTTCCGTTTTGTTCTCGGATAGTCCCTGGGTCTAACTTCAGTTACTTTTCTCTGTTAAGGAGGGTGTGAAATGACAAAAATACCCTTTCCTTAAAAGGCCAAACCATAGGGACTATCCGGGCATCTTCTTCATAATTTTTTTATAAAACCCCATATTATCCCTTTCTCTTCATATCCCTGCTCTCTCTGGTACCACCACCACCGTCACCTCCACCTCCACCGCAGCGCCGCCGCCAGAATCAACGAGTTCCTCTCTCTCTTGCTCGAGTCGTGTCTCTCTCCGTCTCTGTCCTCGTCGTCTGGCACCACCCACCCACCACAGCGCCGCCGCCACCAAAAATGGTGGTGGCCGACCAATAATCGAGAGGGGGTCTCCATCGTCAAGCTCACCATTACAGGAATCAACGGCCGCCGGAAGAGCGGCTTTGCCGCCCAACCACCCTCGCCTATTTCTCTCTTCGATCTTCCTCTCTCTCAAAATCAGCAAGCTGCAGGTGTTTGGAGTGTTATATGGGAGAAGAAAGAGGTGTTGGAGGTATGTGTGTGGTCGATAGTATCATCGGCCGGCAACCGGTATGGCCTGCTCATCACCAGTTCTTCACGAGAGAGAGATGAAAGGGCCTGTGGGTATGTTTGTGTGATGTTTTAGGGTTTAAATGATGAAGTTGTCTATGTTTTGTTTGAGTAGGGGAGTTAGAGGATTTAGGTTTCATGGGAGAGAGTTGCCGATCTCTTGCCATCTGATCAACCGATTGGATATGAGCCCATGATTTCGTAGCCTTGTTTGTTTGATTAAACAATTCTCTTCTTTATGGGAATGGAGATGATGATGATGATGATTATGTTGATGCTGCTGCTACTGTTGTTGTTCCATATAGAGAGGCTATGGTTTGGGTCAACAATTGTCAAAACTGGTATTTGGTGAAACCGATTTACAAGTGGAAAAGGATCGGTTTGGTTTGAAACTAGTTCTGGTTATTAACTGGTTTCAAGGGATAAGTTCTCGAACCGGTGGTCGGTTTGAAACACGGTTGACGATTGACAGATCTATTCCGGCGGCGACGGTTGACGATTGACAGATCTGTTCCGACGATTGACAGATCTGTTCCGATCGACAGATCACGATTTCTTCAGGTGTTTGAGTCTCCGGTGAGTCTCCGGTGCTTTGGTGATTAGGGCAGATGAGAAGGAAGGTGAGGAACAGTAACATATGTGGATTTCTTCAGGCGGAGACCGGCGGCGGCACGGTGGAGGGTGGAGGAGGGTGTGGTGGTGGGGTTTTATAAACAAAAATGAAGAAGATGCTCGGATAGTCCCTGTGGTTTGGCCTTTTAAAGGAAATGGTATTTTTGTCATTTCACACCCTCCTTAACAGAGAAAAGTAACTGAAGTTAGACCCAGGGACTATCCGAGAACAAAACGGAAAACCTTGGGGACTATTCAAGTAGTTTTAGAAAGATAGGGACTATAGGTGAAAAAAGGTGAAACCACAGGGACTATCCGGGCATTTTTCTCGGAAATAAATAATCGCACATTTTTAACTTTGTCCGATAATAATCCCAAATAAGTTATTAGCCGATAATAATCCGAACTCGTCCATTTTTTTTGTAAAATAGTCCGCCGATAAATAGCTTAACAGAGTTAATTTTTTTTTTTCGAATTACAAACCGATGTTTTAAGGCTTTTGATCAGAACAAGAATACGAGTCGATTGATGTAAAACTTACCTCGAAATTGTGCTTAAAATGGCTTGATTTTTGTTAATTGGAAGTTAAACACCCGAATTGAAGCACCGTTTTCGTGGGTTGGGGGCAGTATTTTGAGGTAAGTTTTACGTCAATCGACTCGTATCCTCGTTCTGATCAAAAGCCCTAATTCATCGGTTTGTAATTCGGAAAAAAACTTAACTCCGTTAAGCTTTTTTAACGGCGGACTATTTTACAAAAAAAACTTGACCAGTTCGGATTAGTATCGGCTAATAACTGACTTGGGATTATTATCGGTCAAATTGAGAAAGTTGGGATTATTTCTTTCCAATTTGCCTAATTAAAACTTATATTAATATATAAAGAAGGTTTAATCTTTTGTAATCGGTATTCATGGTGCTCTTAGAAGGAATACTTTGCAGAAGTATTGTGTGTATTTTCTTTTCTTTTTTATATTACTGTAACTGGAGTTGCAAGCTTGGGATTCCTCTTATTTTTGATGTTACATATAACTGCCTTTACGAGTTAAAGTTAAAAGTGCATAACTTATGCTATTATAAAAGTTTGGAGATGAAAGTTGCATACATATTATAAAGTCAACTGAATTAAGATATATAAGAATATGATACAGTATACATTGAAATAGATTTCATAAGAAATTAAACTAGACATTTCAAGAGTAGAAACTCTTATTGGTTAGAATAACTTAACAAGTCATCACCACATATGTTATATCAACATTGCTACAATTTGTTGGTCACCATGAAATAAAGGATCAAGTGACACTCAATTTTCCACACGTGGTATTTAACACTTATCAACATTTTTCACATGTAGTGTTATTTAGGATGGAACCGAACCGAACCGTGACCATTGGCATTAATCCGGTTCAATTACCTATATGAGCCCCATGTATGCGCCAACGGTCACTATTCTGTTTAGTGAGTTAGACTTGATTTTAATTTTAAGCTGTTTTTGCTTTATTTGATCAGTGGATCAGATGCTTGTGTTAATTGTTAAGTGGCTAGACATATGAGTAAAATAAAATACTTTTTAAGTTGCGCGAATCTTTGGGAACTTAGTTAGACCACCCGTAGTCACCGTGTATCGGCGTTTTCCCCCCCAAGCACGCCCGACCACGCCACCACTACACCCATTTTAGAAAACGCCCCATAATACCCTATTGCTGATTGGGCTGCCACATGGCGTAAAACGCCCAATGGTGGGATGTTAACCACTACACATGTTCTTAGAGGACCAAGTTGTAACTAGAATATCTGCAAAAATATTATTATGCTGCAAAAAAACAAATTTATAATTATTATTGGACTTTTGTTTATGTATATTGTTTTTCATTTAGTTGTAAAAGGATAATAAAACATATACATTTCCTTATCATTTTGATTTTTTAATTTGTGTCTAATTAAGCTAGTAGTATTTATTTTCCATATCTTAAAATCTTATATTTTTATGACATCATCCAACTTTTAAAACATGCTCAACTAGTCAACCAAAGTCTGATAAGCAGCTAGTTTGATAACAACACTTGTTTTTAAATATATAATAGGTAAAACTGGTAATTTCCAATATGAAACTTGAGTAATCACCATCTAAATAAATATCTCTCTAAATCCCTAGAGATACAAGTATATGTTGGAAAATGAGAGAAAAAAATAGTATTTTCATCAGTTTTTCTAACTATGAACAAAAATAATTATATGTAATAATTGTTGATATAAATACTATTTACTGAGTTTGTGTTTTTTATGTGAGAGTTTTACAACCAACCAAACCGTGTTCAAAACAAATTCAGGATAAATGAGATCTCGATGCCAAAACTGTGTTTGAAGCAAATAAAGCTACCAGAGTTGAAAAGGAAATGGGAGAAAAATGTGAGAACTTGTCCGACATTGGATTGGATGTTTAAAACTTGGAGGTGTATATAACTAGGAGCTTTCCTTCGATGTTTTATAAACTTTATTTTTTCATTTAATTCAGTATCGAGTTGTTTTGACTTTGTTTCACCATAGAACTAAGGCGGCTCTTAGTTAAAGGAACATACCAAAATTCTTACAAACCCACACAAAACCTTCAAGCAATTCGTTGGCCTTCCTTCTTCTCAATTGAAGGTGCAATTCGAGTGCTCGAGCCTTCCAGACAATGCCAATTGCTTCAACTGTTGTATTATGGGAAACCGACAAGTTCATTATGTTTTAAGGGACCGTATTAAACCCAAATCCATAGACACCGTTCATTTTTTGTTCTTGTAATTTGTTTATGTATGTCGTAACCAAACACTATAACAAACTGTTTTCATTTTTATATTATAATCTAATTTAAAAAGTGTTTTGCCAAAAGTAAAATCATAAAGATGATGCCTTTGCGTTTGTATTCCGTTGGTCCACAAACTTTAGCTAAAGTGGTGACCAAACCATCATTCTAAGTCACTTCAAGCTTAAAGCCAATCATATCCATACATTATTAATAAAGTCATCATGTAAATCAAGAAAGCATCTTAAGATTTACTCATATTGGAACGTTTTCTCAAAGTACATGAATTTAGCTCACTGCTCACAGGACACAAAAGCTAAGCTTATTAACATGTTGTTGGGGATCGAACGGGTCAAACACAAACACAATCACAACACAGAACTCACACACACACTCTATTTAGAACACAAAGATTTATAGTTGTTCGGTCCGGTTCTGACCTACATCCACTCTCGGTAACAAGGAGTTTGTATTAGTTAAGCTTGGTACAATTTTACAGATACATAACAATCTCATATATATAAGATTGAGGAAAAAGAAGAATGTCCCAAAACATGATCCGTGAAATCTGGATCACCAAGACTTTTATTCTCTTATCAACTTGATCAGCTTTGCTGACCTCAGGTTGATCAAGTTGTCAAGTGGCTTGGCTTCACACTCAACAATCTCCCACTTGAAGCCACATAATAATCTTCACATGTGCTTCAACTGTGCATCAGTATCTCTGTAAAAACTTTGATCTTATCACATTCCTAGTTACCCGGCATTCTCTTCAATTATCCTGAAGGCCAGTTGAAGCTATGCAAAGCTTCAACTTCTCTAAGGTGACAACCTTAGTCAACATATCAGATGGATTTTCACTTCCTTTGATCTTCTTCAACTTCAGAATGTCTTCACTAACTTGCTCTCTAATGAAGTGATATCTCAGCTGTATGTGTTTTGTCTTCGAATGGAAGACAGGATTCTTTGCAAGATGAATTGCACTTTGATTGTCACAAAACAGTGCACAATCAACTTGTTCCTTGCCGAGCTCTTTGAGAAAATTCTTCAACCATATAAGCTCTTTGCTTGCTTCAGCAACTGCCATATACCCTGCTTCTGTGGTTGAAAGGGCAACACTTTTCTGCAGTCTGGACATCCAGCTTACTGCAGTGCCTCCCACTGTAAAGACATATCCGGTGGTGCTTTTGTAAGATTCTTTACAACCACCAAGGTCAGCATCTACAAAACCCTTCAGAATAACCTCTTTCCCCTTAAACTGTAATGCCACTTTTGAAGTCCCCTTCAAATATCTTAGCAGCCATTTAACTTCTTCCCAATGTTCTCTCCCTGGATTGGACATAAACCGACTAACAACTCCCACTGCATGAGCTATATCTGGTCTCGTGCATACGGAACTTTAGCCATTTCTACTATGTCTTCATCTGATCTGGGTGACTGAACTTTAGAAAGCTTAAAGTGACTTCTCAAAGGTGTGCTTCGAATCTTGGCATCTTTAAGGCTAAATCTTTCTAACACTTTCTCAATGTACTTCTCTTGAGAGAGTGTCAAAGAACCATCTTCTTTGTTTCTGAAAATACTCATCCCGAGTATTTGGTTTGCAGCTCCCAAGTCTTTCATCTCAAACTCTTCAGACATCTGCTTCTTCAGCTTCTTGATCTCTGTCATGTCTGAACCTGCAATCAACATATCATCCACATATAGTAGTAGAATGATATAAGAACCCTTAAACCTCTTGATGTAACAACAATGGTCATTATCACATCTCTTGTATCCGACTCTTCCCATGAAGTTATCAAACTTCAAATACCATTGTCTGGGCGCTTGTTTCAGACCATACAAACTCTTTTTCAACTTACACACCAAGCTTTCTTTGCCTTTAACCTAAAAACCTTCTGGTTGTGTCATGTAGATATCTTCTTTTAGGTCACCATTTAGAAAAGTTGTCTTGACATCTAGCTGCTCTAGATGCAAACCTTCTGCTGCTACAATACTGAGAACAAGTCTGATGGTAGTCATTTTCACCACTGGAGAAAATATTTCATTGAAATCAATTCCCTCTTTCTGCTGAAATCCCTTGACTACTAATCTTGCTTTATACCGTTTGGTACCATCATGTTCATCTTTGACCCTGAAAACCGACTTGTTCTGAAGAGCCTTCTTCCCAGCTGGAAGCTTTGTTAAGTGCCAGGTCTTGTTCTTCTCAAGCGACTTCATCTCATCTTTCATTGCTAACTCCCACTGCAATGAATCTTTCAACCCCATGGCTTCTGAGTAACACTGGGGTTCACGATTTTCTATCAAAAGTAGGTAATTGACGGATGGTGAATATCTGTCTGGTGGTCTAACGACTCTGGAGGATCTTCTTGGTTGAAACTGAGGAGTTTCTGAGGATTCTGGAATTTGAGGAGCGACCTCTTCTTCTTCTTCTTCTTCTACAGAATCATTACTAGAATCATCCCCTGAGCTCCCACTGTCGATTGACTCATTCCCATTTTCTGGAATGTCGACTGAAGCTTCCTTTCTTGTTTCACCACTTTCAAATTCAACATAGTCTTTCTGAACTTCTGGTCCTTTGGTGTTTCTGTCTTTATACAATTCGTTTTCATTGAAGACGACATTCTTGCTTCTGATTACTTTTCTGCCTTCATCATCCCAAAGCCTGTAACCCATTTGTTCTGACCCATAACCAATGAATGTGCACTTCTTGGATTTTGAGTCTAACTTATCCTTGTCACCAGCTTCTAACAAATCGTAAGCACTAGAATCAAAGACTCGTAAGTGTTCGAGACTTACCTCCTTTCCTTGCCATATTTCTTCAGGCAACTTGAAATCTAAGGGACCGGTTGGTGAACAGTTGATCAAGTAGGCAGCAGTGCTAACTGCATCCGCCCAGAGTGTCTTGGGCATCCCAGCATTTAGCCTCATGCTTCTAGCCCTCTCATTTAGAGTTCTATTCATTCTCTCAGCTACACCATTCTGCTGAGGAGTTTCGGGAACTGTCCTGATCATCTTTATCCCTTCCTTGGCTTAATAGTCAGTGAACTGCTTGCTTATGTATTCACCACCATTATCAGACTTTAAGCACTTTACTGTTGCAACCCCCGCCCCCTTATCTGTCCCGGGAACGGGCGGTCGCGAGACCAGTATTGGTGGTATCATTTGTTTATCATTTTGGCAGCGGAAATTTCATCAGGACCGTAGTTAGGAAATGTTTATCAGAGTAAAACCACCATATTTTATATTAATAATCACATGGGTAAAACCCAAGTTTCTTATTACAACATGTTTATAGGGATAAACCCTATTTTATTGAATTTAAAACATCGTCTTTTAGGTAACTTTTATAGCCACATTTTTCCAAGCCGTCAGTGCTCTCCATCTGGCTTTCTTCTAATTGGCTTTTACATTTTGTTACCTGAAACGCGTTTTAAAAACATTTGTCAATGGGAAATACTGGTGAGTGAATCCCAGTTTAATCAAGAAGAATTTTATCAATTAACACAGTATTGAGAGCGATCACAATGTTTATTTCTACACAATTACTCATTCAGTATTGTCAATCCTGACTGGTGGGTCATATTACCCATTGGCTAACTCTTTGTCCAATGGTAATGTGTTTCACATTTTGTGTACAAAACCCCAACATATCGGTAGTAATTGAAGAACTACAAAGACTCAATCACTGCTTAATCACATTGTAAAATAATTAAGGTTTTGTAAAAATAGTTACAAAAAGGTTTACAAAAAGAGGATAAACTCACATTGTTGTCTTAGATTTCTTCTAAGGTTTCCTGGTGATTTATCTATTAATTACATAAATGCACATATGTTAGTAAAATAACCTATTATTTACATTAGTAATACCCTCCCCGAGACGGCATTCCAACGACTACATCGGGCAGAACCTCGACAGCCGTTACGGAACCCTGAATCAATCGGACAGCGTATCTAATACGTAACCGGGGTTATAATACTTACATCGGGGCATAACTTCGTTAATTAGGGGGATATTATACCCGAGTATAGTGCCTATTATGCAAAAAGTCGAGAGAGAAAAGAAATATAAACGATCTGACTGAAGGCCCGATGCCCTCTATTTATAGGGCTGATTTTTCGTTTCCTCGCGGCCCGCATAAGGTGAGACCTTCGGGTTACGCGGCCCGCGTAGTAGGGGTGTAGGTATGGCTGCAAACGAACCAAATGTTCGGCGAACAGTTCGTGAACCGTTCGGCGGGAAGTTCGTTTGTGTTTGTTTGTTTACTAAACAAATGAATACGAACAAGAAATTTCGTTTGTTTAGTTAAATGAACAAACATGAACAGAGGTCGTGTTCGTTCGTTTATGTTCGTGAACGTTCGGTAACGTGTTCGTTTGTGTTCAATACTTCATTAGTGTTTTTAGTTTTTATATTTATTTAAATATTTCAAAATTCCGACAAATTAAATATCTAATAAATGTCGGTGTATTATATATTATGTTCATGAACGATTGTTTGTGTTCGTTTGTTTCCATTTGTGTTCATGAACATTAGTTTGTGCTCATTTGTGTTCGTCAACGTTCGTTGCCTAAAATTAACAAACGAACACAAACAAGTTCATTTCCTTAACAAACGAACACGAACATAAAATCTCGTTCGATAAGTGTTCGTGAACGGTTCACGAACACATATATTTCTTAACAAACGAACACGAACAAGATCTTGTTCCTGTTTGTTTGGTTCGTTTGCAGCCCTAGGTGTAGGGCTTAGCTCCGTCGATTCAACCAGCTAAACTTGCCACGATGATGACACGTGGCGGCCTCGGGTGCGACCCTGACTTCTTGCTGTCGCGGCCCGCGTAAGCAGTAGCCAAAGGCTACGCAGCCCGCGAGCGCCTATAAAATTTTGTTTTTAATTAATTTTTAATGATATTTCATATTTTGGGCTCGTTTTTCACATACGGGGTGTATTTTCAGACATTTAGGGGTAATTTAAAATATATTAGGGTGTCAGAAAAAATTTCAGGAGGGTTGTTATATCCTCCCCACCTTGTTTTAGAGCTCGCCCTCGAGATCTACTGGAACAAGTGTGGATATTTCCTTTGCATTTCTGATTCAAGCTCTCATGTGTATTCTGGTCCTCTTTTGGAGTCCCACTTCACTTTGACCAGAACTAATCTCTTGTGCTTGAGATTCTTGACTTTCCTATCTTTAATTTGTAGAGGTCTTTCTACAAATTTTAACTGTTCATTTACCTCTATATCCTTAAGAGGTACTATCAGCGATTCATCAGCTAAACACTTCTTGAGATTAGATACATGAAATACATCATGTATTCCTGCCATTTCCTCTGGCAGTTGTAGCTGATAGGCTACAGGTCCTATTCTTCTAATAATCTCAAAAGGTCCAACATACACGGGGCTTAGCTTTCCCCTTTTTATGAATCTTACCACTCCTTTCCAAGGAGAGACTTTTAATAACACTTTATCTCCTACTTGAAATTCCAATGGCTTTCGTCTGTTATCAACATAACTCTTTTGTCGATCACGTGCTGCTTTCGGTTGTTCCTTGACTTGAATGATTTTTTCTGTTGTTTCTTGCACTATCTCAGGTCCAAATAGTTGCTTTTCTCCAATTTCGGCCCAACAGACTGGCGTTCGGCACTTTCGTCCATAAAGTGCTTCAAATGGTGCAGCATCGATACTTGTGTGATAACTATTATTATAAGAAAATTCTATCAATGGTAAATGATCGTCCCAATTACCTCCGAAATCAATTACACAAGCTCTAAACATGTCTTCCATTGTCTGAATTGTCCTTTCACTTTGTCCGTCCATTTGAGGATGATAAGCGGTGCTTAGATTCAACTTGGTTCCCATTGCTTTTTGGAAACTTGTCCAAAAATGAGAGGTAAAACGACTATCTCTGTCAGAAACAATTGATAGAGGAATTCCATGTAATGAAACTACTTCATTTACATACAATTTAGCTAACTGTTCCATACTGAAAGTTTCCTTTATCGGTAGGAAATGAGCTGACTTAGTTAGTCTGTCTACAATCACCCAGATTGTATCATTACCTTTCCTTGTTTTGGGTAATTTAGTAACAAAATCTATTGTTATTAATTCCCAATTCCAAACTGGCATTTCTAACTGTTGCAATAAACCTGAAGGTTTCTGATGTTCAGCTTTGACTTGTAAACATGTTAAACACTTTGCAACATATGCTGCTATATCCTTTTTCATTCCTATCCACCAGAAATTATTTCTTAATTCTTGATACATCTTATCACTTCCAGGATGCATTGTATACTTAGACCTATGGGCTTCTTCTAATATACGGTGGCGTAGGTTTCCTAATTTAGGTATCCACATTCTTTTCTTATGGAATCTCCAAATTCCATCTATTCCTTTTTCTAACTCCTTAATCATTCCTTTTAATTTTTCAGTATCATCCTTGATTACTGATTCTTGTGCCTTTTTAATATGTTCATTTAAATCTACTTGCAGATTTAATTTAAGTGAACATACTCTTTTTGGCTTTTCATGATACTTTCGGCTTAAAGCATCAGCAACTACATTTGCCTTTCCTGCATGATACTGGATATCACAATCATAATCACCAAGCATTTCCATCCAGCGTCTTTGTCTCATATTTAATTCCTTTTGCCCGAAGACATACCTTAAACTCTTATGATTTGTAAAAATGGTAAACTTACTACCATAAAGGTAATGTCTCCAAATCTTAAGGGCGAAAATTATAGCTCCTAATTCTAAATCATGAGTTGAATAATTCTCTTCATGATTCTTAAGCTATCTAGAAACGTAAGTTATAACCTTTTGACGTTGCATTAACACACATCCATAACCTAATTTAGAAGCGTCACAATAGATTACAAAATCTCCAGTTCCTTCTGGTAACGCTAGTATGGGTGCATGGGTTAATCTTTGCTTAAGGATTCTAAAGGCTTCTTCTTGTTTTGGTCCCCATTCAAACTTAACGGATTTACAGGTTAACTTAGTTAAGGGAATGACTATTCTAGAAAAATCTTGAATAAACCTTCTATAATAACCGGCCAATCCTAAGAAACTTCTAACCTCGGTTGGTGACTCAGGGGTTTTCCATTTGGTAATTGCCTCGATTTTGGTGGGATCTACATGAATTCCTTCATAAGCAACTAGATGTCCAAGAAATTGTACCTGTTCTAACCAAAACTCACACTTCGAAAATTTAGCATAAAGCTTTCTTTTCTTAATAAACTTAGAAGTGCGTGCAAATGCTTTGCATGTTCCTCTTAACTCTTAGAGTAAATGAGAATATCATCTATAAAGACAATTATGAATTTATCCAAATATGGTTTACATATTCGGTTCATCATGTCCATGAATCCAGCTGGGGCATTGGTTAAACCAAATGGCATGACAGTAAATTCATAATGGCCATACCTTGTTCTGAAAGCGGTCTTAGGAATGTCCTCTTCCTGTACCTTTAATTGATGATATCCTGACCTTAAATCAATTTTTGAGAAAAATCGTGCTCCTTGCAACTGATCAAACAGATCATCAATTCTTGGTAATGGATACCGATTATTTATCGTGACTTTGTTCAATTCACGGTAGTCAATGCACATACGCATTGATCCGTCCTTTTTTTAACGAATAAGATCGGCGCTCCCCATGGGGATGAACTTGGCTGTATGAATCCTTTCTCTAACAATTCATCTAATTGTTTCTTTAGTTCCTGCATTTCTGTGGGTGCCAAACGGTAAGGTGCTTTGGCAATTGGTGCGGTTCCTGATATCAAATGAATTTGAATTCAACTTCCCTATCTGGAGGTTGTCCTGGTAGCTCTTCTGGAAATACATCTGAAAACTGGGATACTACTGGAATATCCTTTAATTATTTTCCTTTAGTGTTAGTGATTATAGAAATCAAATACACTAATGATCCTTTTCTTATATAACTTGCCGTTTTCATCACAAAGACGAATTTAGTGGGTCTAGAGGTTTTATTTCCTTTAATTGTGATCTTTTCACCCCTTGGTGAATTTACTTGGATTGACTTTTGATCACATAAAATACTGGCTTTATTGGCTATTAACCAATCCATTCCTAATACAATATCAAATCCTGCCAGATTCATGGGGTAAAGGTTTGCAATAAATTTCTGATTTAGAATTTCTATTCTTGCTCCCTGCAAGATTTCAGAAATCTTAATGGTTTCTCCATTTACTGTCTCTACTAGACATTCTTGTGGAAGTTTAGTTAATGATTGATTGAGAAGTTTTCAAAATGAAGTATTAATAAAACTTTGGTTCGCACCAGAGTCAAATAATACTTTAGTAAAAACATCATTAACTAAAAACGTACCGGTGATCACATCCTGGATCATCTTTGCTTCTTCTGCAGTCAGAACAAATGCTCTAGCATTTTTAGTATTCTTGGTGTTCATAGCTGGAGCTAACTTTGGACAGTTAGGCTTGATATGACCTTGTTCTCTGCAGTTGTAGCATATCCTGTTGCTAATCTTTTTCCTGCAATCTTCCTCTTTGTGTCCCGATATTTTGCAAAAGTTACAGTATATGGAGCATCTTCCGGAATGCTTCCTTTTGCAATACTTACAGTAGAGTGCAGAGGTAGAACCTACATTTCTCCCACGATTAGAATTTCCAGAACGGAATTCTTGTGTAAGCTTCTGGGTTAGGTTCCTCCTTTGATCCTCTTCTCGTGTACGAACTAATTCATATGTCAAGGTATTTGCTAGTTCTACAGCTTCTTCTATGGTTTGAGGTCTAGCTGCCTTGACTACATGTTTTATCTCTCCAATTAATCCCCAGATGTAACGGGAGATTAATACTGGTTCAGGCGAAGCAAGGGTTGGTACTATTCGGGCATATTCAAAGAATAACTTAGTGTACCCCTTACTATCCACACCAGTCATTCTAAGGTTTAGAAACTTGTTTGCTATCTGTTCTTTTTCATTAGGAGGGCAGAATTTCCTTTCTACCATGTTTTTAAACTCCTTCCATTCCATATTGTAAATTCTATCACTTCCTCTAGACTGGAGGATAGTGTTCCACCATTCTAGTGCTGAATTCTTAAACAGATTGGAAGCAAACATTATCTTATCCTCTTCCGCACATTTACTTATTCTTAAGACTGCCTCAGTCTTTTCTATCCAGCGGAGAGATGCAACGGCCCCTTCATTGCCCGAGAATTCCATTGGTTTACAAGACCAGAATTCTTTGTAAGAACAACCGTAAGACACGGTTCTTCTTCTTTTGGGAATGGGCACTTGAAGTATAGGTCCATTGTTCACGCTGTGTTCAGGTGCAGAGGGTCGCTTACTATCATGTTTACTTTTATTTTCTGCTTCCCTAACCGTTTGAATAATATATGGCATCGCATCTATTATTCCTTGTGCCACTACGTGTTGGATGACACTGTTGTCCACTTGGTTTCCATTATTGTTGTTGTTTGGGTTTTCGTTATCTGGGTTATTGTTACTCTGGTTATCGTTATTCTGGTTTTCCGGGTTATTATCTGGATTCTCTTGATTCACTTGGTCAGCCATCTGAATTTTAAACATTTACCACATATTAATATCATAAGATAATATCTTAATACGATCAATCACATGACACGCATTTTGATAAAAAAAACGTCGAGCATTGCGACTTTACTCTTTCTAATCTATTATACATCTACTACAAACTAATACTAAAATTTGGAAATTACAATACTACTATGCATCGCTAACTACAAAGTGGTCTATACTACAACATATAATATATATATATATATATCAAACATATTATATATATATATATATATATATATTATTATTATTATTATTATTACCAACTCCACCATCACCTTGACTGGTCTGGATTCATCCAGTAATCCATATTGCGCTCGTCGTACTTCCAGACGAGTCGCTCTACTACCTGCCTCATCCTCTCACGACTCTCTAAGATTTCTTCTCCGAAAGTTCGGAGCTCATGCACATTTTCTGCACTCATTGGGGGTGCAGGTGCTGGTACTGGGTCTGGGTACTGGGGCATGGGATTCTCCTGAGGGTACGGATTCTCTAAGATCTCCCTAACATATTCATCGTTGTCATAGTAGTGATCTAGAGGGTCCAGACCTGGATAGGCTGCTAAGTTCGGCATGGTTTCGTCGTTTAGGTGGTAGCGTGGCACATAATCCCTATGATCATCGAACCATGGATCATAATTTGGATATAAGGGATTAGGGGCTGGTATCCTAGGTATCTCCTCAGGGTTGAAATCATGCATTTCTATCTCCATCGGCTGAGTGGGGAATAAAGGTAAGGGTTGTGGGGCTACTAGTTGTTCCAGATTTGGGTCGGCAGCAATTGTTGCTAGGATATGAAAATTGACTAAACTCCTATTAAGCATATCCTGTGTATGGGCATCTGACTCTCGCTTAGCGGCTGCTAGGACTCTTTGCTGTTGCAACTTTCGCATTCTTTTCCTACGCTCAAATGCTCCCTTACTGAACCATCCTCTCTTTTTCTTAGGGAATGGATCTTCAGACTGAGCCTTAAAGAAAAACATCCCTTCTTCCTGATTAGTTGAATACCCATAGAGGGTAGGCTGGGAAGAAGTACCTTCACTCCTAGGTGAATCAGACAACTGACGATACACGTATGAGGGTCCTTGATCACTCATATTGTAAACTAACAAATAGTCAAATAACACATAATAATAAAATACAAATATGCACGTATTTCCATAATTTATTTCCTAACAATTTAAATAATATCTTGATGTCAGCAGAACACTTCTGTGGCTGAATCAGTGGCTTAGCTCTGATACCACCTCCTGTCGCAACCCCCGCCCCCTTATCTGTCCCGGGAACGGGCGGCCGCAAGACCAGTATTGGTGGTATCATTTGTTTATGTAACGCCCCAAAAACCCGAATGTTTATATTCGTTATATGTTCCCAATGAATATTCCATGAAATAAATAACTAGTCTATTTGACCTAGTTAAGTGTATGGTGAAAACCATTAAAAGATGAAAGTGGTGCCAATTATGTTTTAGAGGTAAACACGAGGGACTAAAGTGGTATGGAATGAAAGTTGTGTTAATAAATAAAAGATCACACACACAAACACACACACTTCGTGTGTGTTCTGGATAGATCGATCAGGGGCTCTCAAGAGCCCCAAACCCTAGTTCATGCAAAAGCTTCAAATTGAAGAATGAATCAAGGCCCAAATTCACAACCGAGCATGAATTAATGATCACCTTCACAAGGGGATCGTAAGGTATGTCTTGAATCAAAGATTGGTGATCATGTGTGAAGTGGGTTATGTACTAATCCATAAGTTAATGTGAAATTGATCATGTATAAGTGTTAGAATCATCATATAGAACATAGGTTATGCATGGTTTGTGTTAATTCGATGTTTAAAGGTGAAACCCAATTGTTAGGGTGAAGATGATAGCATGGATATATCATCTAGGTCCAATTCTTGTCCAAAATTGATGTATCATGTTATGTATGATGGATTCTTGTTAGAAGGATTGGAAGAAATGTGATGATTATATGTTTGATGATTATACATGTATGATTCGTGTTGATTAGAAGGAAGAAATTGATGAATTATGTATGAAATTAGAAGATTGTGCATGAATCAGTTGTATGTTATGCTTAGAAGGTAGTACGCACACCACGTGCATGATAAAATGGATATAGTGTCGTCCGTATAGCCTATCATGATGATAAGGGTATAAAATGATAAGTCATAAGTTAAATAAAATGAATTGTTGACTTTCTGAAAGTCAACTACGAACAAGAAGCATGAATTGACTCCTTGTCGTAAAGATATGGTTATAGGAAGTCGTATGGTACATGTTATAACGATACGTTTTAAATGGAATGATATGATGAATTACATGAGCTTGTAAGAATGTGAAACTGGTCACATGTGCTATGCTTGTTGGAATTGACTAATTAAAGTCAAATGTAAGAGATGTAATTGTTATGATCGTTAACATGTGGAATGAGTATGCTAACAAGAATGTAATTGCGATGATATGAAAGTATAGGAATCATGTCGAAACGGACTCAAGCGCGAAAAGCTAACGGGTCAAGAAGAGGCGAGGAAGCGGATGTGAACACGGATGCATGAGGTAAGTGATTTCCGTAATCACTTCTTAGTTGTTTACGTAAAGATATGTGTTAGTTAATTAAGGTATGATAATTGAGGACAAGTAAGGATGGATGGTATGAAATCGATGACTTTCGTTAAGTAGATATAACAAGTCAAAGATGGGGTTTGTTGTTATATCGGAATGAAGAATAGGAAAGGGTTACGGTATGATATAACGCATAATGGGGACCGGGAGTGTAAACCCCAAGTACGAAACTCCGGACAATGTAAAAGTATCATGGTAGTAATGTTCATCCAAGTTTTGGGCTAAAACAAATGAGTTGTGTGATGAAAACAAGAATGGGTAAAATTGTCCGAAAATGAAATTATAGGCGTAAGCGCATAAGTTAGGAATTTCCTTAATCCGGATGTGGGATTTTAAGTTCATATGATAGAATGTGAATTTACAAGCATGTAGGAAGAAACGGGAGGTTAAACGGGTAAACGGTTCAAAAGTTACGCGCGTTTTAGTGCGTACGGACGACGAAACGAATCTGCAGGAAAATGCATTTTAGAGAGGCCGTCGCCGACGGGCAAGGGAAAGTCAGATTTTCTCCGACAGGTTATCTTCCTGTCTACGGGGTTTTGGCGACGGGAAAAACTACGGGCCGTCGCCGACGGGCCCTAAGGCCGTCGCCGACGACCTCCCCAAGTCCCAAAAGCTGAAATCTTGTTTGTAAGTTGAATTATGTACCGTAGGCTTCGGTTTGATACCCGTGGACTACGGCGGACTTTCCAAACATTATTTTGATGGTTCCTTAGATGTTTATGGGCTATAAAGCTAAGTCTAAGACCCATGTAAATAATGTATGATTATGTAAGAGGTACGCGTGATCTAGTACGTGTTTGTTAAGATATGTACGTATGTGGATGTGTATGTATGTATGTATAAAGGTATGTACGAGTGTATGCATGTATGCGATGATGTAGGAAAGGTATGCACGTATGTGGATGTGTATGTATGTATGTGTAAAGGTAAGTACGAGTATATGAATGTATGTGATGATGTTAGGATAGGTATGTACGTATGTGGATGTGTATGTATGTACGTATAAAGACATGTATGAGTGTATGCACGTATGTAAAGTTGTAGGAAAGTTATGTATGTACGTAGATGTGTATGTATGTATGTATAAAGGTATGTACGAGTATATGCATGTATGTGATGATGTTAGGAAAGGTATGTACGTATGTGGATGTATATGTATGTATGTATAAAGACATGAATGAGTATATGCACGTATGTAAAGCTGTAGGAAAGGATGAATGTATGTAGATGTGTATGTATGTTTGTATGTAAGTACGTATGTATGCATGACTTAGACACATTGAGTGTTAACGTTATTAATGGTGTACCTTGAGAATGAAAAGTAATGCAGGTACATTATCGAAGCCTCACCAGGAAATGGATACGCAGATGAAATGCCTAAAGTTTGAAAAATGACGAAATGTGAAGTGTACGTGAATGAATCTTATTCATATAATGTGTGCTAATGTTATGAATGAATGGGGTGAGTGCAGGTTATACAGATCGCGGGTGATTATCACAAGGAATAGAGATCGAGGACCGAGTCACAAGGTAGATTGTACGGGAATAATCGAGCATGTACTTTAGTAAACGGGAGTTATGCTTTTGTTTTGTAAAAGAAATTTTATGGCACGAATTTCCGCTGCGACTTTATGTCTAATACGAATTAGGGTCTTACAGTTTATCATTTTGGCAGCGGAAATTTCATCAGGACCTTAGTTAGGAAATGTTTATCAGAGTAAAACCACCATATTTTATATTAATAATCACATGGGTAAAACCCAAGTTTCTTATTACAACATGTTTATAGGGATAAACCCTATTTTATTGAATTTAAAACATCGTCTTTTAGGTAACTTTTATAGCCACATTTTTCCAAGTCGTCGGTGCTCTCCAGCTGGCTTTCTTCTAATTGGCTTTTACATTTTGTTACCTGAAACGCGTTTTAAAAACATTTGTCAGTGGGAAATACTGGTGAGTGAATTCCAGTTTAATCAAGAAGAATTTTATCAATTAACACAGTATTGAGAGCGATCACAATGTTTATTTCTACACAATTACTCATTCAGTATTGTCAATCCTGACTGGTGGGTCATATTACCCATTGGCTAACTCTTTGTCCAATGGTAACGTGTTCCACATTTTGTATACAAAACCCCAACATACCGGTAGTAATTGAAGAACTACAAAGACTCAATCACTGCTTAATCACATTGTAAAATAATTAAGTTTTTGTTAAAACAGTTACAAAAAGGTTTACAAAAAGAGGATAAACTCACATTGATGTCTAAGATTTCTTCTAAGGTTTCCTGGTGATTTATCTATTAATTACACAAATGCACATATGTTAGTAAAATAACCCATTATTTACATTAGTAATACCCTCCCCGAGACGGTATTCCAACGACTACGTCGTGCAGAACCTCGACAGCCGTTACGGAACCCTGGATCAATCGGGCAGTGTATCTAATACGTAACCGGGGTTATAATACTTACATCGGGGCAAAACTTCGTTAATTAGGGGGATATTATACCCGAGTATAGTGCCTATTATGTAAAAAGTCGAGAGAGAAAAGAAATATAAACGATTTGACTGAAGGCCCGATGCCCTCTATTTATAGGGCTGATTTTTCGTTTACTCGCGACACGCGTAAGGTGAGACCTTCGGGTTATGCGGTCCGCATAGTAGGGGTGTAGGGCTTAGCTCCGTCGATTCAACCAGCTAGACTTGCCACGATGATGACACGTGGCGGCCTCGGGTGCGACCCTGACTTCTTGCTATCGTGGCCAGCGTAAGCAGTAGCCAAAGGCTACGCGGCCCACGAGCGCCTATAAAATTTTGTTTTTAATTAATTTTTAATGATATTTCATATTTTGGGCTCGGTTTTCACATACGGGGTGTATTTTAAGACATATAGGGGTAATTTAAACTATATTAGGGTTTTAGAAAAAATTTCAGGAGGGTTGTTATATTTACCTTCAAGTTAGTTTCATTTTCAACAGCAGATTTCCATATCTTAAAAGCATCAAATACAGCAGATTTATGCTTAAGAAAATATACCCATACCTTTCATGTTGAATCATCGAAGAAAGTAACATAATATCTTGAGCCTCCTAGAGATAAAACTGAGGTTGGTCCATATACATCCGAGTGAACAAGCTCTAACTTCTGAGCTTTCGGTGTCCTCTCTGTCTTCACAAAAGTAACCCTCTTTTGTTTTCCAAGAACACAAGGTTCACAAAATCCAGTTTCCACTTTCTTCAAGTCTGGAAACTTACCTTTTTGAGCCAACATCTTCAATCCCTTTTCGCTCATGTGTCCAAGTCGGTTATGCCATAAATTTGATGGACTTGGACCGGTGGTCATTGCATGAACACCTTCAGCAGAAACTTCTGCCATGTATAAAGTACCTTGCTTCTTTCCTTTGGAAATCACTAGATTGCCTTTGATCACTTTCCATTGTCCACCCCCAAAGTGAACATTAAACCCTTCATCATCCAGTTTACCAACTGAAATCAACTTTCTCCTCAAATTAGGAATAACCCTGACATTTTTCTATGTCCATATAGTTCCTAATGAGGTCTTCAAGTCTACATCTCCAATACCTGTGATATCAAGAATTTGATTATCTGCTAAACGAACTTTACCAAAGTTACCTGTTCGTAGATTCTTGACCATATCTGGGTATGAGATAGCATGGAAAGAAGCACCCGAATCCGTAATCCAAGATTCAACTGAATCTTCAACAGAACAGATGAGAACATCACCTAATTCTTCCGAGGATACACTGTTTACTTCTTTCTTTGAAGCGGGTTTTGTACATTGGCTTCTATAGTGACCTTTTTCTTTGCAATTCCAACATTCAACGTCTTTTCTGTTCTTTGACTGTCCCCTTCTTCTGGACTTGGACCTGCCTCGACTATGTCCTCTTTCGTTTCTTCTTCCTCTACTTTCTGTATGCAATAAAGAACTAGAATTAGAAGTCTCACCACTGCTTCTCCGTCTGATATCTTCGTTTACAATCAAGTCACGAATACTAACGAAAGTGAGTTTGGTAGTGCTGGATGCACTACTAACAGCTGTGACTGTGCCTGACCAACTGTCGGGCAACGATGATAAAAGGAGTAGTACTTGTACTTCATCTTCAAACTTTATTTCAACTGAGGCTAAACGAGAGATAATAGAGTTAAACTCATTTATGTGAGCGGTAACCGACATGCCTTCCTTCATCTTGGTGTTAACCAATTGTCGGATGAGGAATACTTTGTTTGAAGCGGATGGTTTTTCATACATGTTGGACAAAGCTTTCAATACACCATATGTGGTTGTTTCATTGACAATGTTGTAAGCAACACTCTTTGCCAAAGAAAGCCTAACCACACCCAAAGCTTGTCTATCCAACAACTTCCATTCTTCATCATACATGTCATCTGTTGTTCACCCGACATAGGCAAATGCAAACTTTTCTGATACAATAAGTCTTCAATTTGCATTTTCCAAAATCCATAATCACTTCCATCGAACTTATCAATCTTGATTTTACTATCTTCTGCCACTAAAAAAAATTTACCAAATTACTACTAACCAAATGGGTTCGTACTGCTAAGTGGTAATTTATACGAGCGAAAGCAATAATCAGAAACAAATAACTTATATGTTTCAAGCTTTAATGGCAAGGGACAAGTATTGATGGATAATGAGATCTTGTTCAAAGTTGAGGGACCTTTCTGGTAAAATTGAGAACTTCAATTTTCATCAGAAATAAAGGTTAAGGGGCTTTTCTGATAAAATGAGAACTTCAATTTCTCCACCACCAGAAATAAAAGATGAGGGGCCTTTCTGATCAAATTGAAAACTTCAATTCTCCACCAGAAATAAAACACGTCTGTCTTCTTCTTCTTCCTACGCACAGAACAAAGAAAAAAACTTCTTTCTCCTTCTGAAATCCAGCAAACCCCAAGCAAAATCGAAACCCTAGACCTTCGATTTTGAAACCCTAGATGCGATATTCAGCAACAATGGTATCTAATTTGAAACCCTAGGCGGCGGCTGGCAGTGGGAAGATGACCGGCGGTTCTGCCGACGGTTCTGATGACGTTTGAGGCAGTTCTGATAGGAACCCGGCGGTGTGGGCGGCAGCAGCTTCGAACAGAAAATGGCTGACGTGAACAATCCGGTAGAAACTGATGCAAATCGGAACCCTAGTTCAGATTTCTGCACATTCAGGTATCTTCTTCTTCTTCTATACCTTCGTTTATGTTCATTCTGTTCGGTTCAACAACACGAGCCTGAGCTCTGATACCAGTTGTTGGGGATCGAACGGGTCAAACACAAACACAATCACAACACAGAACTCACACACACACACACACTCTATTTAGAACACAAAGATTTATAGTGGTTCGGTTCGGTTCTGACCTACATCCAGTCTCGGTAACTAGGAGTTTGTATTAGTTAAGCATGGTACAATTTTACAGATACATAACAATCTCATATATATAAGATTGAGGAAAAAGAAGAATGTCCCAAAACATGATCCGTGAAATCTGGATCACCAAGACGTTTATTCTCTTATCAACTTGATCAGCTTTGCTGACCTCAGGTTGATCAAGCTGTCAAGTGGCTTGGCTTCACACTCAACAAACATGTTTAAAATATAACATCTTCAAGAAATTTGCAGTTACTCACTTTACTCGCGAAAAAAAAAACACAACTCATTGGATGCATCTTGACAATATGTTTGATATCCTAGAGTGTTATGTTTTCATTTCCGCATTTGATGAAAGAAATGGGTGATATGTAAGTTCACGTCGCGTACATGTTAACTTTTATCTGGTAACTACCTAAATGAACATCTGTTGATCATTCATGAGTAAAAGGTTAATGCATGACTTATTGTCACGCATAGTATGTATCGAAGTCTATATTTATGAAAATAAGTTTGATATAGAAACAAAAATGAAATGAAATGTTATAGTTGTGGTTTTTTTTTCTAAAATACCCTGAAAAATAACAACTTTTGATAACTTCTCTACACTTATTTGTATAACGAGTTAACGCCAACCCTCGCGTTGCAGCGGTATTTTGATTATGAATGTTTTTTATAACGCTATATGAGATGCTCGATTACGACCACACTGTTTACATATTTTAATAAACTAAAAATAATCGCTAAACTTAATGGACCAATGTATCCATTCTTCTAGGTTTAGAAGACCATATTGCTCGATTATGACCACACCGTTTACAATTCCCTATTTTAAGTCATGTTTGATATTGTGTTAACCCTATTTATCTTATTGTAATCAAAATAAAAACTAACATAAAAACACATGTAATCAAAAATCATATACTTATCATGGCACGTTAGATATGGTGATTGTTGTTTTTTTCACATAAAAGATAATAAATCTCTTGACAAAACAGGTTATGATTGTTCACAGTAAATAAAGAAGAAGAATCATGTTATACCAATAAAGAAATTTATGATTCAACTCACAAACACAAGATAACACAAGATATAGCGACAAAACAGGTGACAAAATCTTATTAAACCAACCCAAATTGATTTGCCCCCCAAATACCCAAAGATCTTACAATAGTAAGATCAGATCAATACAAGATACAGAGAATACACAAATGATCATCCACTGATGATCATCAATACAAAAATACAAACAAAACTACAGAATAATCTTTCAGATACAGATGAGAGATTATTCATACAAATCTCTTATCTCAAACCCTAACGAAGAAACAACAAGAGAGAGAAAGTAAACTGATGAAATGATCAAGACTAAAGGATATGAAGAGAGAGGGAAGCCTTTTATAATGTGAAACTTAACAAGTTTCACTTTAGTCCAAAACTTCAGACAAAGATGATCACAGTCCCTCAATGTTACAGAAAGCACCCTTTAGATATTTTGCCACTTGAACCTGTTGCAACAACTTGTAACAACTTAACAAACTCATTAGATAATAACAAGCCCAATAACAAAATAACAAGAATGTAACAAGCCCAAAGTTCAACCAATGAATGAATAATAGCAAATGGCCCAAATAATAATAGTCAACAGACCAAATGACCAAATACTTTCAACATCCCCCCTTCATCAGGTCTTGTTAAAGACTATGCATAAACTGACTTAAAAACTGAACTGTGTAACTTATATCAGGTCTTGTTAAAGACAAGTATATAAGTTTTCCAATCAGTTTTTGAAACCCTGTTATATTTTTAAGTAATTTTTGATCTTTGTCTAGTTTAGAAGAAACTAAGTAACTTTGTTCTATTGGTGTATAAACAGGTTTGCACCCTAAATAACCAAACTCATTTAAAAGTTCCAAACAATACTTCCTTTGGCTAAGACAGACACTATTCTTATCATATAACACTTCAATACCAAGGAAATATTTTAACACTCCTAAATCTTTAATTTTGAAAGTTTCATTTAAGACATGTTTAATTTTTTTAATTTCATCATCAGAATTACCTGTAACAACAATGTCATCCACATATACCAATAAAAATACAGTTACATCCTTTTTTGACAAAATAAACAAGGAATGATCACATTTGCTTTGTATAAAACCAAATTTCATTAACACATCAGTTAACCTCTCATTCCATTTCCTAGGTGCTTGTTTAAGACCATACAAGGACTTAACAAGCTTGCACACTTTTGTTTCATTTTTAGAATAGTATCCTTGAGGTAACTTCATATACACATCTTCAGTAATAGTTCCATGTAAGAAAGCATTATCAACATCAAGTTGATACAATGGCCAATCAAAGTAAACAGCTAAGGTTATAATAGTTCTAACAGTTACCATTTTAACAACAGGTGAGAAAGTCTCTCCAAAGTCAAGACCTTCTCTTTGATTGAAACCCTTAGCAACTAGTCTAGCTTTAAACCTTTCTACTTCACCATTTGACTTGTATTTGACTCTAAATACCCATTTACAACCAATAGCCTTCTTGCCTTGAGGAAGATCAGTTAGAACCCAGGTATTGTTTCTGAACAAAGCTTCCATCTCTTTGTTCATTGCCTCTACCCACCTGGGATCACTAGCTGCTTCCTCATAATATGAATGCTCAACAACTTTATTTAATGAAGCAGTGAAGCACAGATTTTCAGAGGACAAACATGAATAATTGACCACTTTATCTAAACTATATCTGACTTTACTGTTTAACACAAAATGCTCAAATCTTTTTGGCACAACAACTTTCCTATTTGACCTTCTAAGAGAAGGATTTGTTCCCTCAGATGGGTTGATCTCATCATTTGAGGTACTAGTGTCCTCTGCCCTACCAGACCCTTCACTACTACTACTACTCTCAACTCCATCTATGGAATGTTGTTGTTCAACATTATTTGGAGTGGTAGATGTAGAGGGGATTGGTTGCTGATCATCATCGGTAACCTCATGAGACTCATGACTCCCATCTTCATCATTGGGAACTATAGGACTAGTTGTTAATACTTCAACACTATCAAAAAAAATTAAATGATTCAACTTATCAGTCAAAATTTTATCTTGATTGGTTAACTGATTTGATTTATAAGGAAAAACAGTTTCATAAAACTTTACATCTCTAGAGTAAAACTCTTTTTTATTATCTAAACTCCACATTTTATAACCTTTTTTAACATTAGAATAACCAATCAAGATACATTTTTCAGCATTATAAGACAATTTATCTAAATCATTTAGAATAGTGCTAAACCATAAACAACCAAATATCCTAAGATGTGAAAGAGAGGGTTTAAAACCAAACATTAACTCATATGGACTTTTTCCTAGAAGCACAGATGAAGGTAATCTGTTAATTAGATAAACAGCAGTCAACACACAATCAGACCAGAAACTAAGTGGAACACCACTTTGGAACAACAGAGATCTTGCCAAATTTAAGAGATGTCGATGTTTTCTCTCAACAACACCATTTTGTTGTGGTGTTTAAGAACAAGATGTTTGATTCAAAATTCCTTTATTTTTACAAAAAATTTCCATTTTGCTATTTACAAATTCAGTTCCATTATCACTTCTAAAGACCTTAATTTTTTTTTCTTAAACTGAGTTAACACTAACTCATAAAAATTTTCAATATTTTCAAACACTTCCATTTTCTTTCTTAACAAATAACACCAAACAGCACGTGAATAATCATCAACAATGGTTAAGAAGTATCTAAATCCATCTCTACTAGTAACTTTATATGGTCCCCAAACATCTAAGTGAATAATATCACCTAAATTCTTTGTTTTATGTTCACTTAATGGGAATGGGACCCTGACTTGTTTAGCTCTATGACAAGTTTCACATGGATGTTTTGCAACATCAACAACACCTAGATCACCTTTTAAAATTGACAAGATCTGATCAGCAGGATGTCCTAACCTACTATGCCACAAATTACTGTTGTTCAAACTATTAAAACACAAATTAATAGAATTACCACCTTTATTTACAAAGTAAAGACCGTTATCCTGTTTACCAGTCACCAGGATTTTCCCTGATTTCGAATCCTGAAGTAAACAAGTATTTTCATTAAAAACAACAGTGATTTGATTGTCTTTGGACAATTTATAGACAGATAAGAGATTAACACTGTAAGTTGGAACAAAGAACACATCATTTAAAATGACACCTTTAGCAAGTTCTATGCTACCAATTTTAGACACTTTAGCCTTGGTTCCATTAGGGTGAGAAACAATTAAATCATACTCAGACACATCAATGCAATTAAACATATCCTTATCAGTTTTGACCATGTGCTGATTAGCACCAGAATCACAAATCCAGTTATAGTCAAACCCAAAATTGATTAGACTAGAACAACATACAAATTCACCTAAAGAATTAAAACCACAACTAGACTCACCTCCCATATTAGAAGGTTGAGACTCAGTACTTGTTTTTTCACCCACAAGACTCAAAAGTTTAGCAACCTGTTCTGGAGAAAAAGGAGATACAGATGGAACAGAAGACACATTTGATCTAGTATTTGAAAAATTTTTCCCAACCTGACCTCCAGGTTTCCTTTTGGATCCTGAAGGATACCCAACCAACTCAAAACACCTATCAACAGTGTGACCAATTTTATTACAACGAGTACACTTAAGGTTAGGATTAGAACCTCTAAATTCTTTTCTTTTTTGTTCAAAGGACTGATTTGTTTTAGAAACAAATGATACATTCTGACCTTTTGATCCTACACTTGAATTTCTATGTGATTCTTCCCTGGACACAATTGAAAAAGCAACCTTGACTGAAGGTAATGGCTCTCTAGTTAACAAGTTAGTTCTTACAGGTTGATAGACATCATCTAAACCCATAAGAAATTGCATAAGTTTGATTAAAGTAGAAAAGTCATTATAGTCTTTTGCTGCTTGACATGAACATGTGGGCAGTTGAAGCACAGCATCAAACTGCTTCCACATGGTATTTAGTTTATGGTAATATTCAGAAACTGAACTGCCACTTTGAGTAATACAGTTGATTTTTTTATACAGATCATACACTATAGAGACATCAACTTTATCATAAGTTTCTTTCAAATCTGTCCAGACTTTAGAGGCTAATTTAGAAAAAACGTGCCCTAAGTACAACTCTTCTGAAACAGAATTTAACAACCAACTTAAAACAACAGAGTTACACCTGTCCCACTGACTACTCAAGACAGCATCATCAGTATTCTTTTTACATTTACCATCTATGAAACCAAATTTATTTTTAGTTTCTAAAGCTAATTTCATAGCACTAGACCAAACCCTATAGTTTTAAGTTCCTTTTAACTTTATACCAACAACAGTTAAAGAACTTGAGTCACTAGGATGTAAAAACAGAGGGTCACCTATATCCAACTTACTAATCAAGGTCTGAGAAGGACCAGTATTATCACCCTTATCAGTCATGATCAAGAATCAACAAAAATACAAACATAAAAGCCAAACAGAATACAGACAACAACCAATACAGAAACTAAAAAAAGGAGAGATAGAACAATCTCACAGCGGGTGCAAAGCAACTACAAAAATTACCAGATCTGAAGTTCACAAGAACCAGCAGATCCAATAATGCCAACAACAAGAACAACACTACTGGTCAGTTTGCTCTAAATCTTCAAGGACTTAGAGACCAACACAGAGTGTGTAAGAACCACCAGAAGAGAGGAGATCTTCACCACAATCAAGCAACCCTAGTTAGGGTTTCAATAGCTCAAATACAGAGAATATAGCACTCCCAAGATCTAGCAGATCTACCACAAGAATAACAGAAAAAACAATCAACAGCGGAAATAAGACCGGATCAAGAGCATATGCTCTGATACCATGTAGAAATTTATGATTCAACTCACAAACACAAGATAACAAAAGATATAGCGACAAAACAGGTGACAAAATCTTATTAAACCAACCCAAAATGATTTGCCCCCCAAATACCCAAAGATCTTACAATAGTAAGATCAGATCAATACAAGATACAGAGAATACACAGATGATCATCCACTGATGATCATCAATACAAAAATACAAACAAAACTACAGAATAATCTCTCAGATACAGATGAGAGATTATTCGTACAAATATCTGATCTCAAACCCTAACGAAGAAACAACAAGAGAGAGAAAGTAAACTGATGAAATGATCAAGACTAAAGGATATGAAGAGAGAGGGAAGCCTTTTATAATGTGAAACTTAACAAGTTTCACTTTAGTCCAAAACTTCAGACAAAGATGATCGCAGTCCCTCAATGTTACAGAAAGCACCCTTTAGATATTTTGCCACTTGAACCTGTTGCAACAACTTGTAACAACTTAACAAACTCATCAGATAATAACAAGCCCAATAACAAAATAACAAGAATGTAACAAGCCCAAAGTTCAACCAATGAATGAATAATAGCAAATGGCCCAAATAATAATAGTCAACAGACCAAATGACCAAATACTTTCAACAAATGCATATATAATACACAGGTTACGGTGATTTCTATTGTTCAAATTAAACGAAACAGGTAATGGCTTATTCCAATAAAACCATCATGAGGCTAATTTTTTTGTTTCCTCAATTGGTTATAGTAATTCTTATGCGGACGATTTTTTTCATCATTAGCAAACCAAATCTGAGTGATAAGCAACATAAATTCAAAATAAAAAAACGAACATATAAAACCTGAATAAATCGAGGTACCAAACGTCTAATGAACCAAAATCTAAACCACGTCTACACCGAACATACCAAATCGAAAACGTTCGTCTACACCGAAATCATTTAACCATCGCCTGAAGCCAAAGCGAATGAAGCAAAATCGAACGAACCAAAGTCTAAAATCGTAGTCTTAAAATGGATTTCTACAATGTAGAACCAAAGAAGAAGAGAATAAATCAGAAGATCTAATAAAAAAGTTCATATAGAAACACATGTTATCATGAACATAAGTATAAGAAGATGAATTAAAAAGTTCACAAAGAATCACGTTATCATGAACATACGTATAAGAAGATGAACAAATGTAAATTTTACACTAAAAAGACACAATCTCGCTTCATAAGATATTGTGCAAATACACCCTAATAATCTTATTTGGCAATAGAACCCACCATCTACCAGTTTCATGATGCGATAATAATAATAATAATAATAATAATAATAATAATAAGAGTAAATTACAAAACTCATCCTTTATGTATGTATGTTATTGCAAATCATGTCCTTTGTCTTTAATAATTACATTAATCATACCTAATGTTTACAAATCCTAACATGTTATATCCTTTACCCTAAACCCAGTTAATTTTCTCAGTTAATTGTAGTCACGTGGGGCCCACATGAGGGCATTAATGTCTTTTCCCCATTTAAAACCCCAAATATTAATAAAATAAAACCAATCCCACCAGGCCACCCCTACCCAAGATCGTCAGCCGGCCGGCCGACCCCACCCAATCCCAACTCCGCACCATCCCAACCCCCACCATCATCACAATACTAATGTTGAACAAGTTCTCTGGTAACATATACTAATCTTGCACACAAGAAAATGCAATCCATTCTGTCTAAGCAAATGGAAGCTGTAACTAAAAAAGTTGTTTGCACCTTTTGATCAAACTTACAACTAATCTGATGAAACTTGCTTAGTTGTTTATAATCGAATTTGAGTTTAATTTTATTGCATTTGAATCTGATGACATCATAGGTCTTACATTACCAAACATTAATCCAACGAATAAGATATCTTAAATTATTAAATTCCACCATAATCTCCATACCCATAAGAACAATTTCAAAAACAAAAACAGAGCATGACAATGAAAGCTTAATTGCTTAAACCCACTAGTATCAAAGGAAAGTGATAATCTTTATTAAATAATAAAGCTACTTACTTACAAACGAAACACACGTTAGATCCAGCCGGAACCTTGGAACTGCCGTTGGCACAGTGCCAAACCACCACAACCCTCGAGACCCACCTGCATCGTCATTCAACACTTCCAAATCTATTACTTGAAACCATTCATAACCCTTCACAGCCCCAAGTGAACCCTCATGGCCACTGTCACCACAGATTAAACCCACTCCGACACCCTCCGCCTTCCATTCTGTCATAAACCACCAGATCCGGTCAGACCTGAGTTTGTTCCGCCGCATGTCTCGCCTTTCGAGTAACCGTTATCACTGCTCGGTTGAGATCACCGTCGTTGGCTACAATGTGCGATAATTTCACCGGAGATAGATTGGTAAACGGTGAAGGCAGATGGGGTTTTAAATGGGGGAAACAATGGGTAGGTTAAAAGACATTAATGCCCTCACGTGGGCCCCACGTGACTACAATTAACTGAGAAAATTAACTGGGTTTGGGGTAAAGGATATAACATGTTAGGATTTGTAAACATTAGGTATGATTAATGTAATTATTGAAGACAAAGGACATGATTTGCAGTAACATACATACATAAAGGACGAGTTTTGTAATTTACTCTAATAATAATAATAATAATTGATCCCAACATGCAAACATAATATTCATAATAATATCATCACTTGCAGAATTAATGGCATAATAAACCATACAAAAACTAACAGAAACAAAGATTAAATCAATTTCCTCCCAATAAATAACATAAAGAATTGAGTAAACTGCAATTTTACACCCTGAGGTTAGGGGTCATTGGCACTCCTACCCCCCCCCCCCCTAAGGAAATAATTGCAAAATTACACCCCACTGTTAACCCTTATGTCTTACTTTTACCCCCCGCCGTTAAAGTGGGTTAACAGTCTGTTAACTCTAAGTTGAAATTACTATACTACCCTTACATTTTACCCCCCAACATTCCTGTTAAGTCGCACAATTACCCCCTGAGATTTACAAAACCCTTCCCGCCAAAATCAAATACATGTTCTATGATTCTAAATAAAAAATCTGAACCTGTTTTTTTTTATCTAAAACCTAATAGTTTCATTTTGAACACGTAATCTGAAACAAAACACCAAAAGCTTTTTTGATCAAGATGGAGATCATCAGATTGTTAATCCTAGTACATTGTGTCCTCGTTGCCGCCAACACATGAACACTGTGATGACCTTTGTGGCTGGTAATGGTGCGGCTAAAGTGGCGGGAGAGGGTGGTGGTTTTGTGAAGGGGGTTGTGACAGACATGGTGATGGATGATTTGGTGGTCTGATGTTTGTAGGTTCTGATGTTGCTGAAGGACTCATTGCAGTGCAAAGGCCTCATTGCAGGCCTCATTACTGTGTGACAGACATGGTGATGGATGATTTGAAGGAAATGTTTGGCTGTTTTGCTTCTTTCTAGTAATAACAATCATACCTGTTCAAAAGCTTACCCAAAAGCTTTTTTGATCAAACATAATGTCAACAACCTAATTTTGATCAAACAACATACATGTTCAAAAATACCTGTTCAAAAATAACTATAAGGTGTTCAAACCAATCATACCTGTTCAAAAGCTTACCCAAAAGCTTTTTTGATCAAACATAATCAAACATAATGTCATACCTGTTCAACCAGTGTGAACATACATCAACTGTGAACATATGCACATACAGCAACCAGGGTGGTGGTTTTGTGAAGGGGGTTGTCAGCAAATGCCCAAATTGTCAGCAACTGTGAACATATGAACATACAGCAACTGTGAACATATGAACATATGCACTTAAGCAACTTATGCCCAAACTGTGTGTTATTTACAACCTGCAAATGCCCAAACTATCAGCACATTCAGTGTGATCAACCAAGTAAACTATCATTTTAGAACATTCGGCTTAGTAAACAAGCTGCAAATGCATACAATCAAACATAAGGTTCAGATTTCATGCCCAACTTTCAGAACATTCAGTGTGATCAACCAAGGAAACTGTCATTTTAGAACATTCAGGTTAGTAAACAAGCTGCAAATGCATACAATCAAACATAAGGTTCAGATTTCATATATTTTAACACAGAGGATATAGGAGATTGTATGCATTACCCAAAAGCTTTTTTTATCAAACATAATCAAACATAATGTCAACAACCGAATTTTGATCAAACAAAATACCCAAAAGCTTTTAGACAAAAGCTAAATAAGTTACCTTAGGTTAACCTACATATTACACAAAAGCTTCGATTAAGTTAAGTTAACCTACATATTACACAAAAGCCTAATAACTACTAGACTAAACATCCGCTCAACTCTCTGGTGGTAGATGGAAGTTGAGGACAGGCCTCCCAAACACAGAGACCACCAGGTGGACCACCAAAGATGAGCTTGATAAGCTCATCGTCAGGTCAACTGTAAAAAAACCAACATGAACCAAATCAGACCCTAACCCCTGTGTATAACATGATAATGACTAAATCTGACCCTGATTAACTAACATTGGCAGATTATACCTTTGGTGTGGCGGATGATATAGCGGAGTAGCCAAAAGAAGACCGGCATTTCGACTGATAGCGGCTGTGGTTGTGATCGGACGATGGTGGAGAAGAAGGTTGAAGCGGCTGTGGTTGTGATCGGACGATGGTGGAGAAGAAGGTTGAAGCGGCTGTGGTTGTGATCGGACGATGGTGGAGAAGAAGGTTGAAGGTTGAAGTCGTCGGTGTCTTCAGTCGCCGGAGAAGAAGGGTAAGAGATCGATGGTGGGAAGGTGGGGGGGTAATTATGCTTGGGTATGTTACTTATAGGGTTTAGTTTATCCAAGAAGCTTTAGATAAGAGCGAAAGGACAATTTTACCCTTTGACCTTCATGTTATACAGTTGACTGTTAACCCACTTTAACGGCGGGGGGTAAAAGTGGGACATAAGGGTTAACAGTGGGGTGTAATTTTGCAATTATTTCCTTAGGGAGGGTAGGAGTGCCAATGACCCCTAACCTCAGGGTGTAAAATTGCAGTTTACTCTAAAGAATTAGAAACCAGTTCCGTATGGCAACGTAAACGACATTGATTTGAAATTAAACAGTGATGTAAGAAACTAACAGACACTTGCAGAAATCACTGATATGGAACAGATCAATTTACCGTTGTTGTCAATCTAAATTGGTTTGGGAGAAGGTATTGAGATTATTTAGGAAGGAATTTGGGGAAGTTAACGATGATGGCGATTCAGTATTTCGTTTCGGCGGGAGCGGTGGCAGTTATTGAAAAATTACACTCCATTTTATTTGAATTGAATGTACATTATTATAATATCATTTTATCAATTCAAACGGTGGTGTCATTGTTATATGAGGGATGCGCCAGTTCCAACATAATTGTAAACTACAATATCATTTTATCAATTAAAACAATGGTTGGTGGTGAACCATTGTGATGGTTGGTCGCATCGGTTGAAGGTATAAGGTGACTCAAGTTGCTATTTGTTATATTATATAATGTTACTTCAACCTGTAGCTAAATGCCTAAATGATTAATTAGATGAGGAAAATAAGTTGAACACAACTGGAGTAGGATGATATGATGGATATCACTAGATGTCCACTTGCTCTTTCTATTCATTCTACATTATCATCAGTTTATCCAAAATATCCATATTTACTCAACATTCCCTCATTTGTTTTTTTTTTTTTTCTTTTTATTTGTATCAGAAACTTCATATTCTGGCTTAAATCAAATAAACACTTATTTCAAAAAAGTAAACCCTACAAAAGAGATTACCTTAATTTATGGATGATATGTCTAGCTATCTAATACTTTAAACATTTGATCAATCTCATAGTCAACAAGACATAACGGGCGGATCCGTGTGGTAAGTAGTGTGTCACTTTTGATGTGATTTCATCAACAATGACTTTAATAATAGAATTATGAAACTTATTGAGCCCAAACATTGTTTAGAAACTTCCAAAAAAAATTCCTCGACCTGAAAAAACTCAGCGGTTGGCTAAGAGCTGTCTATATAGGGTCAACCATTTTATCCCGCTTATTGGTATGAGTCACTGTTTCATCCTATTATGGACTCATTTGTGGAGTGATCCCAACTACCGACGAGTGTGACATAGGAAGCACTTCCGTTGTACACATTTCAAAATCAAAATAAGATGAAATGATTGATGAGTAAACCCAAACGGTTCAATGCAAGTTGAGTATATATGCTATTCAAAAAATTTGACATGTAACATTCTCCGACCACCAAAACTCACGTCCCCATGCATCGTAGCCCGTCACAGACAACACCTCCAAATAAAGGCTTTGCTTTGGCAACCGGATAAAGGGACGATCATAAGTATTTGGGCATTGGCATCGAGCACCTTAGATCGGTCCATTGGTTTGAGTTTACAACAACCATTTGCCCCTATATCAAATTTGTGGATACTCTCGTTCACCATGGAACTTCTTAGCTTTGACCAACTATGTCGAACCTATGGCTTCGATCCACATCTTGAACTTTTCGGATAATGACATTAATATGCCAATTGCTGACAGCTGACTACCAACCATTTTCTCATGTTTATTGATGTAAGTCGTTGGTTTCATCTGACGATGGACTCGTTAGAAGAGTGACCCAAACTCCTGACCTACGGGATGTGAGAAGTGCAAACACTTCCGATATACATTTTTTTCTTAATCATTGAAACTCTTCTGAATGATATGTAATGTAAAGGTTGACCACTATACTTAAACAATTCAACACAAATCAAGTAGATGCGATCTTTAAACATTAATCGCAACAAGCCAACAAACCCCTTAAGTTAAGACCCGCAAGGCCGCAACTATGTTGTTGTTTCTTTTAACTTATAGGGCTACACAGGCCCTATTTCTCTGACCCATTCCTACATACCCAAAAGCCCATCATGACTAGTTTTATTTAAATACTAGTTTATAGTCCCGTGTAGTACACGGGGTTATGCATTATAAAATATTTACAATGAAAAATTACAAATTAATATTACATTTACAAATCTCGAATAACTTCTTTATAGACAACATTAGATGTCCTACTCGAAAGATTATCATTTTTATTAATAATTAATAGTTTAAGTCTATTTCTACTTTTGATTATGGAAAAAGCCATGTACAGTCTATGTGAAAACACTGGTTGTTTTAAAAACAAACCAACTCTCAATAGCAAATGTCCTTCAATTTATTTATTGTCATCGAGAAAACTGTCTTCTTTGATATCGCGTATTACAATGAGGCTGATTAAGTATACTTTATTAATGGTTTTTTATAACAATATAGTTTACTCCAACTCTATTACACACCAATGATCCTAAATTATTCTCCCTAGCCCAGACCTCCCCTCTAGAGGCTTAGACTGCGGGGTATGGTGGGGCTTGGGTTGGGCGTGGGTTGGGGCAATTGCTGACACCTGGATGTAACCCAAACCCAAGTTTTAATGGGGTATGGTGGGGCTTGGGTTGGGCGTGGCTGGGCCGGCGTGGCCTAGCCACATCACCATTTTTTTAATATATATTTAAATTAATTAAATACATAAAAAAAACATATTTTTTTTAAATACATAAACAAACATAATAATTATTAAAATAAAAAAACAATCATTCTTCGTCGTCTTCGTCGGTTTCGAACCCAGGAATCGTTGAAACATGTTCCACCAAATCAGATCGAAGGTTGTGATGTATATCCCTTGACTTGATCCAAAATTCATTAACCGCTTTATCTTGGTCTGTTACGTTACCTGGTTGGGAATCATCGTCATCATAGTGGGTAACGACCGCTCTACCTTCGTCCTCCAAAATCATGTTGTGAAGAATGATACATGTGTACATCACATTTCCAATCTGATCCTTGTCCAATAGTCGACAAGGCATTTGTAATATTCGCCACCTTTTCTTCAAAACACCGAATGCTCGCTCGACGTCTTTACGTGCAGCCATCTGTACCCTGTTAAACTTTAATCTCTTTGGATCTGTCGTACCGTGTTTTGTGAATGATTTTACAAAAACCCCCCACTCTGGGTAAATCCCATCAACTAGGTAGTACCCATACACGTACTCAACCCCGTTTACAAAGAAAGTTCCTTTGGGTCCTATACCATTTACTCGATCATTGAAAAGGGGCGAGTGGTTTATGATGGTAATATCATTATGTGAACCTGGCGAGATTGTGTTTTATGTGTTTGATTTTGTGTGAGAAAAATGATAAATATTGTATAGTATTTATAAAGGAAATTTTTTTTTTTAAATAGACCAACGGCTAGCCCAACGGCTAGTTTGGTTTGGCCATTCACAACCCGCCATGTCAGCTTGGCCAGACCGCCCCACGCCCGGCTTGAAACCCATGCCCCAAGGGCCACGCCGAAACCCATGCCCACCCGGGGTGGTGGCTTGGGCGTTTTCCCCCTACCCACGCCCAAACTCCCGCCCCATACCCCGCAGTCTTATGCCTCTACAAGTGGGTTATTCCTACGTTAGCATTTATTGATGATTTTTAAACTGATTTTTTCTTAACACTAGAGGGTAGGCCCGTGCGATGCACGGCATGACCAACAGTTAGTGTCCTTCATTTTGTGGTGCGTTCGGGAAAAATGTTTATGCATGGATAAAAGGTAATTAGCCAAAAGACAATGTAAGAGAAGCCATACAAAACGTCATAGGAGCTTGTACCATGAGCCGGCCACACAAAATTTAAGGCGTGCATAGCACAGGAAACTTTGTTTGCGGAATGTGTTTAAGAACAAACATGTATGCCAAGTCTAAAAACATACATTACAGAAAAAAAAAAAACTTAAAGGAGTTCATAAAGCTTCCGGTTTTATTCAATAATTCACGAAATCTTCTGCCGCTAATGCATGCCCATGTAGTCGCCCTTCCCCTTAGTAGTTTCTTGTCTACAACAGGTTTAAGCAAGTAAACATAAGCAACGGCTATGAGTTAGTCAAATCAAATATCTTAACATATGTGCACGCATGACTCTCCATACATGACTAACCCATAAAAATCATTGAGAGAACTCACTACCATATGAAAACCTTAAATCATATTACAATATGCAACAATAAATTAAATAAAACCAGACTAAATTGTAACTGCCTAAAAACTTGAAATGAAATAAAACCAGACTAAATCATCACCAACACATCAACCATTTTAATATTATCCCAAATTAACATGGACCAAAAGTTAAGAAACGATTTTAATCATGTTAATAGCAACTGAAACAATAAGTTAAGAAACGATTTTAATCATGTTAATAGCAACTGAAACAATAAGATGGGATAATACAATCATTGATTAACCAAATAATATTCATGACTGAAGGTCATTTACAATTTGGTTCAAGATCATCTAGCATTGACAAAAACCATATATCAATAGCTACCTCTTGTAGGGAGATCAAGGTTCAATTCTTGAGAGGTGTAATTTAGTATAGTATTAAAGGGGGGAAAAGTTTAGTTAAAAAAAAATAGTTACCAGACCAATGTCATTATTGATTATCCTAACCTTGGCACTCATCTGAACTTCCCCTTGACTAAACTTTGTCTCTTGGATGGCTTCACTTTTGTCACACCCCGACCACGTGGAACATACAAAACGTGGCGGAAACATCGGGGAGTGTGGTAACAGAATTAATCGTTTCAAATCCATGGCAATTGAAGTTTGGTTTTATTAATAAAAGTGTTACAATGTCTTAACAAACAAAGGAATACAACATAATTAACTAGTCTTGTATCTTTTATTGTCACTAAAGCCCAAGTCTGTCTATGTGTATCTTGACCATCTTATGCAACAGTTCCTGAAAAACACATGTGAAAATAGGTACGTCAGCATAAAAATGCCTGTGAGATACATAGGTTTTGTGAAAATAAGATTCATGACTTATGTTTGAGAAAATGTTTAGTCATGAACCTTGTTATATGCTTTGTCTTTTAAATCATTTGAAAAACGATAAGATCGGATGATAAGTATAAATAAATGTAAGGTTAAATGAATAACCAAGTAAAATATGTTTGCATAAGATAAATTGTTTATAAATCAATGTCTTGTGAAAAGTATGTTATTTGTATGAAATGTTCTATGTCTCAAACTGAAATGATTCAAATAACGTTACGACATGTAATACCATACAAACACTTATATATAGGAAGTACCAGCGGCGTATCCACCATGCTTGTATCATATTACACACGCATCGTTACTTAATCACTTAATCAAACCAAACCAAACAATGTAAAATGTTCATGTCAAGATGTAAATCATGTCAAAATGTCTATGTCAAATATCCATGTCAAAATGTCTATGTCAAATATCCATGTCAAATGTCTATGTCAAATATCCATGTCAAATGTCTATGTTAAATATCCATGTCAAATGTCTATGTCAAAAAGGTCATGTATGGCAAGTGAAAGGTCTCAACTAAACCATATGCACAAAAACAAAGTATTGAAGTAAAACTTGGTTTAAATCAAAGCTATGTTTTGTGTAAATGCATGCAAATATTTAATATGAACATCTATGCGGTATTGTGAATATGCATACATCCAAGCCTGGCGACTGAGGTGATAAACCCTTTAAACAAATTAAAGGTCTATCTGTCTTCATAACAACGAATTCGGTCATTCCTTTCATCCCCTTTCCCTGGGACGTCCGGAACGGGAGTTGTCAATTCCTATGGTACCACTACCTACTAACGAACGGCATGATCGGTGTTAATGAATGTATTGTCCCATGTAAACAAACCAAATGTCATACCAAAATGTAAGCATGTGATGAAAAACAATGTACTAAGTATGCACGCAATGGACATAAATAGCATAAAATGTAAATGTAAAACGATGTACTAAGTATGAACGCAATGGACATACATAGCATAAAATGTAATGAAATCATGTACTATAATGTACTAACGAACATAGCAGTATATGATGTGAAAACAGGAAAGCTTGAAAGTAACAAGTAGGCACATGTATTCCACCCCAAAACAGTTTGGAAAACAGTAAAAGAGGGGTCTATGTACTCACTTGAGATTGCTCAGTTGTCTAAAGATAACCACCAAACAGTGCTAAAGATCTCGGAATCAAACGGCACCTAATATAGGTAACTATGTTAAATAACCGGACCTAAATCGGAAGACTGGGTAGCATTAGGGTTTGTAAACCAAATGAGTGTCGGAACTCACGTGATATGGTTTAACAGAGCCTACATGCTAAATGAAACTTAACATAATAGTTTACGACCCATTACGACCCGTTTAGGAAGCTTATGCTACTTTAACGCGTCGTGCGCGTGAAACGCGTTCGGACCGCCTAACTAGTCCTATGACAAGTATTATATGCCTAAACACGTTACATAATCAGTTACGTGACAAAAGTTTAGGTTACATATGCTTAATTACCAATTATACATGAAAAGGGTATTCTGGTAATTTACCTAAGGCATATAAACTACCTATCATACAACTACTTAAACGATGTGACCATAGGGTATAACCTCGGAAGGTTATGCCCTATACTAGGGTCACCTAATTTATTTGGTCGGATCCTAATGATCGACCAAACTGGGTCGGGTTCGAAGGTATAGGCGATTTATTAGATCGCCTACCCTACGACCCTAGACAACGTGGTAATCAGTGGGCATAGTCCCAAGGGACTATAACCAACGTGATTACACTCACGTTGCGAAGTTCCTACGAACTTCGCATTGACCATTACTGGTCAACGCTGAAAGTCAAACAAAGTTTGACTTTCTGACTCGAAAAGCAGTAAAAATAAGGAAAAGAACGAAAGAATACTTACGAAGGGTCCAAGAATGGAAGGTTTGAACCCGAACACTCTCAGGTATGAAGTGTTAAACACGACAACTTAGAGAGCAAGTTCAGATTCAAAGGTGTGAGTTTTTGGGTGTGATGTTGGTGGGTATTTATAGGAAATGGTCCACCGTTGGGATCGTTTCTTGGATAACGTGCCATGAATCCAACCCGTACACTTGTCGGAACCTTATGGTAACTAAAATTCCATCCTTATCTCATGACTAGACAATTAGGAACATGTGGTTGTGGTTAAATCTGCTGAAAACAGGCTGTTAAAGACTCTGCACCTGGTCAGAAGACCCCATACGCATCGTATGGTATAAATACCATACGCATCGTAGGGCTTACTTTGGCAGAATTACACTTTTGGTCCCTGAACTGTATTTAGGCCATTTTTGACACGTTTAAGGCCCGTTAACCCCATTTCAAAGCTCTAAAATGAAGTTAAAGTATAGGGAACTTAAAATGTGTTCAAAAATATCTCGGATGTCGGTTCGTTTAGCCGTACGAACGCGATGTTCGCTTAATTACGACGGAATGCGCACAAGCGCGAAAAACGATCCAAATGACGCGACGAATGGATTTTTCTTAAGGCGAACACTAAAATATAATGTAGTCATGCTTACATAAATTTTTAGATGTCCGGATGTATTCAGAACGTAAGTTATGCTCGAAAATGCAAACTTGTGCACTTTTTGACACTTTTAGTCCCTGAATGACACGAAAGTTTATTTTAGCATACCGAACACCTCAAAGCCTATTTCTAAGCTATGCAAAGGATATTTATGGCATGTTTAACTTATGGTCATGTTTCGGAAGGTCTGTTACAGTTCAAATTGGCATACTTTCGCAGTTTGTCAACTTTAGTCCCTGTAAGCGATTAAACTTTATTTCACCACACCAAACCTTCCAAAACTTATATCTAAGTTATGTAAAGGTAATTTAAGGTATGTTAAGCCTATTTCACTATTCCGGAGTGTTCGTTGGATTAAACTGGTTATATTTACGCATCAGAGCGCGTATAACCTTCCAGAAAGCGATTTAGAGCTTGAAATCGAACATGAGTTGATATGTGCAAAAGATACACATATTTATACAAGTCCAAAGTATGAAATACAATATTTCATTGGTTTGGCATTTGTTTGATGGTTGAAATGACACAGGTGTTACAACTTTATCTTCACAATATACTCTTCAATGTGGGGGCACCAACTGGACGGGTTTAGATAATCTCAACTATAAATCTGATAATAAAAGCTTGTCCCAAACCCAACCCAAAGCCCGTCAAATATCTATTGGATGTATATTCGTCGGGTATTGGGTATACTCACGGGTTTCGGGTATACCTGCGGGTTTATTAAAATTACCCGTTATAACTATCACATCGTATAAATTCTTCTCATTCCATATCTATATTATGTGAACTCAAAACAAAACAAAATAAACAAAAGAGTTGCCACAGATCACTAATTAAAAATCAGGTTAGATAAAACTAACAGTTGCAAAAACTAATAAATACTCTCATGCTTGAACTAAGATGTTCTCTTAATTTACATATTTAGAAATACTGAGTGGTCGTGATGCCATAATATAATAGGTGAATCTAGTTGTGGTGGTTTGTCCAATAAAAATAATAACCATCGATTATTATGTAGACATTCTCTAATTCTTGTTTGATTGCTCATTAAATAAACATATTAGAGACATCATTAAGATTTAAGAAGCTACTTTTACCAATGGTGACACAATCATGGACGCATATAACAGCTAAAAATTTATATCACTTCACTTGCTTTACACATAATCAAATTTGACATGCCCATATTTAGAAAATAAAAAAAAGAAATTATTTCGGGTATACAATTGGGTAAATGGGTTTACGTCATCGGGTAATCAGGTCGTATATCACCAATTCACCATATGAATGTGAGAAATCAATATTAAAGATAAATGATGAATCAATAATATCAACTATAACAGATAACAAAGTCGGCTAACAAAACACTTTAATTACCATATGAATGTGAGAAAACAGAATTGCTCACCAAGTATAGAATGCATCTGATCCCAGACTCATCAGAGTGCCACAAAAAAAGAGCAGATTCGAAACTTCAATCGAAATAACCACACCCGAAATGGCTCCAAATAACGCACCCATTCTCTCTTTCTTGACCAATCAAAGCACCAGTCAATGCACTCAACAAAGTACCGATTGCAGATTCAAAACACCAACCATCAACTTCAATCAAGACCCAAAAAGATGATCAAAAGTGTTAATATTTTCTAATAATTCCAAGCTACGTAACGTTTCTTCAAAAGGCACCAAATTCACCCTAACATAACAACTTTGCAATCAAGAACGTATAAATTGGGATCAAATAAGAGAACACATAAATACCCAATTCAAACAAAGGAAAACCCAAATCAAATAAGTATAAAATTAAATACACACCAAATTTAATTTATAACATAAAACATATTGTAAAAATATAATATTACAGAAATGGGTTAAACGGGTCAACCGCCAACCCGACCAGGTTGACCCGAACCTGACCCGAACCCGTTTAGATAACAAACTCATACAACAATAAAGAACAAAAACATTTAAAATCGCAATAGAAAAAGATGAAAGACCTCGACATTATGTGCCTGCTCTGTTCCTTTTGATTTTGGTTCATGGAACAAAATACCTGCAATCAATCACTTCTTAGCCACCTATCTATATGTATGGGAATAACGATAATGATAACGATAACGACCCACGCGTTGGGAGGGTTTATAAATTCTTTAAACCAATCTTACCGAATTAACTAACTGAATAGCAGCAAATGCCAACTGAAGCAACTCGTCTTTATTCAACACAGAATTTTCCGAAAGCAATGTCGACAAACTATCCAGCATATCCTCGAGCCTAGAACAGACTCCATTAAACGATCTACAATCAAAACATCAACCCGTTAAACCAAACAATCAAAAACCTCATTAATCAAATCAGTCATTATACATCTTACTTATTCGCATCATTAACCAATATACCCTCTAACCTGATCCGAATCACATCAATCCACTTCTCAACATCACCCCCTGCAACAGAACTATCATTGAGGGTAAACTAAAAAAATTCCCATAGTAAAACCTTTCTTTAATCTAAAATAAGAGAATTCTAATCAGTCACAATTTACAAATTATCTTTCTACGTGAAAGGTGTGCTTTTTTGGTCATATTATCTATTAACTTCTTAAATAATATTAATATTTTTTTGATAAACCCTCAAAAATCTGATTGTTACAACCTCAAACACCAGAAACACATCAGAAACACTATCTTGTTAATTATCCATATCACTTTATCCCTTTCAAACCATAAATCCAAACACCCTTTACGCGCTACGCTCACAACAAAAAAAAAAGATAAGAAACGAAAACCAGACCCACATACACACACACACACATATATATATAGAGAGAGAGAGAGATGACCTGGGCGTTTACTGCTAACTCTCCAAACTGAAGATCGAACTCTTGCAGCTCTTGTCATCCAAATTCTCGCCTGACAAACAAAGTTGTGAAGTAACAGTAAATCAACAAACAGATATGAAACGAAAAACCAAAGAACAAAATAGAATAAAGTGCATAAAGGGGTAACGACCATGAAGTGGGAGTGGTAAATTAGTGTTATCCGGTCAAACGTAACAGTAGCCGGAGCAAAAATCAAGGGCCGTCGGAATACCTGTATCACCAGTTTTATGACCGGATGTTCAAGGAAGAGTAGGGATATCAAGGATCAGTTTAGGGTTAGAAATTGAAATAATAAATAATAGCTATGTCACAGAAAACCGACCTGATTAAAAGTGTGGTCGCCAGTCACCGGAGCACCAAACGCAAATACTGATTTCAAACATCAGAACACCGATTAGCGAATTTAGATACAAATTTCGATTAAATATCTAAAGATTCAGATCAAATATAAGTTGTAATCATCTGTATTGAAATCACAAACAACATCAAAATACGGAATTGCTTCCGAATATACACTCAACATGGGTAAAAAAATCAAACGGTGGTTACCTAAAGATGCGATTAGAGAGAGAGTTCTGGCTACCGATACGAAAAGGAGAGCGAGCGGCTTTGGCTTGAGAGGATGCAGCGGGTGCACCTATTTTGTCGCCTCGTAGGTGTTTCTGGTGTTTGTGGTGTGAGTATGGCGTTTGTGGGTTATTCACTGTATTGACGTGTGAAGTAATTTACCGGCGGTTTAACGTTTTTCTTAAGTAATTCAAAGATGGTTAAGTCTATGGCGCCGAAGTGATTTAAAGAGGCGTTTAGAGCGTAAAGCACATATCGGTTCAACCATTAATACGAATATTATGAGATTTTAGTACATATCGGTTCAACCATTAATACGAATATTATGCGATTTCTTATAGAAGTCCTAGTCCTTCTCGTCATTAAGAAGAGCAATAGTTTTGATGTACTCCTTGCTATGAGCAACAAATTGCTTCTTGTCAAAAGGCAGTTGCTCCTACATGTGCATTGCTTTATAGATATTTATAAACATAATAAAACTAATATATATTCATAATCAAATGAAACTATTTACCTTCATCTTCATCGGCTCCTTCAGCAGAAGGGTTTATACCATTGTCAAGAGCCACTGCTCCTTGTAACACCCACTACGTATTCAAAAGAACTTTTAAGTTAAAATCAAAGATTATCAAAGATACGGGTGATTACCATATTATTCACTGACAACCTCATACATAAAAAAATATATAAAATAAAGATTGGTTGTCAAAGAATAAAAAGGTTTGCAATTCCAAGATAGTATATATACCCCAAGCAACTTTGCATTCCTTACCGATGCCACTGATGCTTATTGGGTGTTTCCATCTCATTAAGAGAGTGAATTAGAGCATCATCCCCAAAGATGCTTGTATGGCAATATATTAGTACCAATAAACACATAATCTGCATACTTTTTATGCTCTCTAGCCAAAGTACGTTTAAATCAGATCATGAGGGTTAAACAAAACAACCTGTATTTGCATGTATAGAAACAATAACACCAAAATAATCACAAACTCATTTGTAAGAAGCACCAAACCAAAATTTAATATTCTGCAAATACTGAAACAATAAAACAACCATCTTTGACTTTCAACATTGAAACACAAAGACAAACTTGAAGTTGATTTAAAGAGTCTAGACAAAAATTCATGAAAAATATATTTCAGCTCACCAACACTAATACATTTCCTTTTCATTTCCTACCATAAACCCTTGAAGCCTGTCTGTTCTTCTTCTTAACACCAGACTTTGAAACCTTCAAGCTCCTGTTCATGGCACTTAGTCTTGCAAGAGTTGCTTTCTTCAAATCTGGTCTGTGGTAGTTGTCAGCAACCTGCAATACATATTTTTATGATATATGTAAAAATCAACTCCCATTTTCAATAACTAATGATAACATGAATCAAATATACAAAGCCGTTTGACAACAAATATATAAACTAATATAAGTTGATAAAAATCTAAAACACCAAATAGGGTGAAAACATACTCTCTACCCCCTGAAAATAAAATTGCTCAATTCATAATACATTTAGAACCAATCATACCTTAGATTAAACCATTACTTGTATCACATGTGACGAACTATCAGTACCACCAATCAAAAGATCAAAACATTACCTTCTGGTACAAACAAATCATGATTAAACTATCTTTCAACCAACACCCTGCATAAGCAAACAAATCAGGATTAAACATCAAGAAGTTGAAATTGAAGAAAGTAGATGAGAACCTGAGTTTGATACGTGAATGAAGACGGTATGAGACAATTCTGGAACCAGTGGCGGTGAGAGAGTGTGGGGTTTCGGATTGTGAAATCGTTCAAAGGTTAGCATCTTCAATAGGGTATTGCCCCTTCAAATACACCTTCAATCGCCATGGTAACTGTTTACCGAAGTTTTAATTGAAGAAAGTTGAAAGGGTTTCAATTAATTTTAGTGTTCTGAATTGATTGGGGGTTATTTCGAATGAAGAAAGATGAAAGGTTTGATCATCAAATTGTATTGAATAAGTGAAGAAATTAGGGATTTGAGAAGAGCGTAGGGATCAATTGAAGGGAGATGAGGGGTTCTGCCATATTGGTTTTTGGCTTTTTGCTTTAAAGAGGGAGGCTGGTGAAATGTCTAGATTGCCCCTAAGGTGTCTTAAATTTTTGGACAATGCATAAGTTTACCCCCTCTAAAACAGCTTGTACTCTCTTGTACGTAATGCTATAAAATTTATACGTGTGTAAAATGACCAAAAGGGTAGAAAACCCAGTTTCTTTAATATAGTAGTATAGATATAGATATGAACTTTTAACATCTACTTATTATTAAGTAAATTAAACGCAATTAATAGGATTTTTATAGGCTGGTGCATTTAAAACAACCATAAATTTTGGTCTTAAAATAGAACATGCAACTAAATTTTAGATTATATATAGATATACCTTTTTATATATAATTTAAAAATATTATTAAATTTAATAGTGACCTTCTTATTAAAGCAATATTATATAAAGATTTTAAATCTACATATATTATAATATTGATTATTTGACTTATCAGGAATTTTAGTATTGAATATTATAAATTAGAAAAAAAAGTTAAAAAATTTAAGTAAAAATTGTAATGTTAATAGAGAAAATATCACATGACACTAACTGGAATCGTTTATTAAAATAAGATTTTCAAAGGTACTTGTGGCAACATGACACTAAATGGAATCGTTAGAATGAGATTTTCGAAAAAACTTTTGGCAAAAACAAATTATATAAAACAATTAAGATTTTTTAGGATGACAAATAGTTGTTATTTGTTTTTAATCTCTTCAAATAAAAATCATGTCCTATTCATAAATAGATGATAGATATGACATCAATCCGTAGGAAAGTTGAATCCATTTAGAAAATATTTGCATTCTTTTTAAGCATTAGAAAATTTTGGGTTTTATCCACCATTAAATCGGGAAAGAATAATTATTAAATAGATATATAATTAATTAATTTAAATTTAAAATAAAACATATATAATAATTATGAGGTTAGAGGAGAGAATGACATGTGGCATTATTTGTAGTCTTTTATAAATATTTAGATAACGAGCCCATAAAATATGCCCAATATCATTTTGAACCGGGTCAGGACCTATCCAAACCAAACTTCTATTTTTTACCCACAACAGAAAAAAAATGTTAAATAACTATATAATAATTTGGACTCTATAATAAGTACCGGTTTAAATCGGCGTTACTACTCATTTAAGCGTCCTTAAAGGGATATTTTGATGGTATGTGTGGTGTACTTCACAACTAAAAGATTAGAAGTTTAAATGCTGCAACTGCATGGTGTATTTATCTTAGAAAATCTTGAAATTGTTGTTAAAGAACGCTACTCATTTAATCACCTTAACCACACGTTTTTTTTCGGTAGTACATCAAGTAACAAAATCTTTGTTCGCTTCAAGTTTATCGCTCAAGCCAGGACCGTTCTCTAATGGCATGTTTGTTTTCATATTAGCGTTAATTCAAAAGTAATCGTCTCCAATTGACCAACCACCATATGACCGACCATAATATTTGCATAGCATTACCATGTATTTGGAAGGATAGGATCACAAATTTTGCATGAAAAGGGAATTGTTAGGTTGTTATAAATATATTTATTTTGGTTACTAACACTTGTATAGATGGGCTTTATCGTATTATACATATAGACAAAAGATCAAATACAAATAATCTTAACATACTAAACATACAAATTGAAGGAAAACTTAAAAAGACAAGGTGACATTTTTGTAATTACCACCAACTATCAAAGTTACTATACAAATGTGAACTCAACCAAAAATACCTAAAAAACACAAAAAAAAAAAATTAATATTTTTTATAAAAAATCGCTACATTTTGTTAAAAAAAAAATTTTGCTGCTACTAAAAGTAGCGATTTTTTTTATAAAAAATACTAAAAAAAATTATTGTGTGTGTGTGTGTGTGTGTTTTTTTTTAGGTTTTTTGGGGGTTTAGTTTTTAGCGTTTTAGCTTGGGTGGGGGGGGGGGAGGGGGGTTAGTTTTTTTTTTAGGTTTTTTAGGTATATTTGTAGAGTAACTTTGATAGTTATTGATAATTACAAAAATGCCACCTTGTCTTTTTGAGTTTTCCTTCAATTTGTATGTTTAGTATGTTAAGATTATTTGTATAAGAAATTTCCCCTATACATATATAATATACTTGATTCACAGTTTAGCATGTTATCATAATGTATGTTATTGTATATAGATTAGGTTTCCTTCTCTTATATAGTGTTCATTGTATTTTACATTTGATCAATGAAATGAAAATTCTTTCCCACTACAAACTTTTCATATTTTGTTTTTAGGATAGTTTTATGGGCAAGTGTATTTTAACATTTGATATATATGAAAAAAAGGAAAGAAAGATTTGTAAAATCAATATCGGACAATATGAGATATATTTAATTTATAGCTTGTTTAATTTAATAGTATAATATAGCTATACAATGACTAAATCAATCAAACCTTCTTAGGCATATATATTACTCAAGTATTCAAGATCCCTTCAATTTTTTATTTAAACGAGTTAAAGTAAACCTTCAAAATGTGTACTAAAAAGTTACAAAAACACTTGAATTCTTACCTTAGATAGTCAATATGTTGTTGATTTTTCTTTAGATTGGATTCACAGAATCACAGTAAGGGTAAAAGGGTTTTTTTTAGTTAAGTTATAACAAGGGTCATGAGGCGCAAATATATAAACTATTCCAAAAATCACACATAATTAAATGACATCAGCCAAAGGGTTTAGATAAGATTTGATTTATATTTAAAAAAAGATAAGTGCTTTTGAAAATGAACGATTATGGTTAGCTTGGTCGTCGAGCAGCTTAGGCGATGGAATGTTATGAGTGGTCAATCAGATGCTTCAAAACCTACCTATGAAATTGTAGAAAAATCAATTCTTATCAAGTGTTATTGTAAAAAGTGTTAAATTGTCAAATTTCTTGCTTGTAACTTGTAAGGGAGTAAGTATATAGGCATATAGCTGGAGAGGACCGTCCCCGAGAATAATAAAAAAAAAAAATTGGGCCTCATACGAGATAAAACATTTGGGCCTCTCCCTACAATATAAACTCATCAATAATATAAAAAAAAACCACAATACGACGATTTTGTGTTCGATTCGGTGTGGCTTCTGGTTCGAAACATGAAATATTGCAAGAATGGAAACCCAATCGCTGCTGCTGCTGATGATCGAAACCCCCAATCGTTGTCACCTTGTTCTACAATGTCACTAATATCGCTGGGAGTGGAAAACCCCAATCGATGTTTAAGTTTATGTTGTTAGTGCATATTGTGTGTGTCCATCAATGTACGAATAGGCTAGATAGAGCGTGTGTTGAATGTTGTATAGTTGAGTGTGAGATACTAACAGTGACTTTCGAGAGGACGACACTTTCGAGAGGACGAGTGCTCATCCGCACGGATGAGTCATCCGTTCGAAAGTGTCCTGTGCTACAAAATGTTATGTCTATAAATAGGAAGTCATGTGTTAGTAGTTGATAAGTTTGGGGAAAGGCTAGAGAAACCATAGATTTCTCTCCAGCTTGTAAAATGATGTATGTTCTTTCGGTATGAAATGAAATCTTCTACTTGTGCTTATTCTTATGAAATTTCTACCGAATTAGTTTTTATCTTATCCAAACTTCCGTCTAAAACCGCCATTCCAGATCCTAACAGTGGTATCAGAGTTACAGTATCGAGATCTAACAGTCGATTGAATCACCTACGCTCATGATTTATGGGTTTTTAGACGTAAAACATCAAATTAAAGGTCAATTTATGGATGAAATTTGAAATTGAAGGCATCATTACATTCAGAATTGATTTTCGCTCATGTTTGTGAAGGATTCATCATCAAATTCAAAGAAATGAAGATTTGGATCGAAAAAAGTTGAACAGTAGCGTTCGAGCGAACGAGCGTTTTCGAACGGATGAGTCAGTCATCCACACGGAGGAGACTTTCATCTGCACGAATCAAACTCATCTGCACGGATCAAGGAGTCATCTGCACGATTCAGGCTACTCATCCTCACGAACCAGCTTCATTCGTTCCAAATCAATCAGCTCATACGCACGAACTAGACCTCATCCGCACGAAAGAGTCATCCGCTCAAGGATTCTCACGCGCGAAATAGATTGTTTGAGGCTAAAAAGAAAATTGTTTTTAGAATCAATTTGAGGGAGACAATGTCCAGAAAAAATTTGGTGATGAAATTTTTTTCGGAGATTTTAACGTTAAATACGGGTTGTTCGGGGACACGTCAGAATTTTTGGAGAGAATAAAAGGATATGAATTCACAGAAAGAATGTTAATAGAGAGTGGGGTAGTCACGGAGACCTATTCATAATGATTATCATCTAGTGAAGTGACTATTAATGGGCCAAAATTGCTAAATCCGCAAGAAACCTAAATTTGCTTATTTTGAAAGGGAAAGTCAGTGATGAGTTTAGAGAGGTACGAATTTGCAAAAATGAGGGGGGATAAAAAAAATTCATTTGAATATATTGAAAAAAATGAGGTCCGAAGTTGCAACGGTATTCGGGTGGTCCGACTTAAAATTGTCTGGGGATGCATAGGATCTTGGATTTGTTAGTCCATGATCATAGGAAGTTCAGATTCTTTAGTTTGTGATCAGATTGATGTCTGAGGGTTTGAGTCCCGAGTCTTCGTATAAGCCGGTTAGCATGATTAGCGTTAGGAGGATGCATCAGTATTGTCGATACTTAAAACATATTAGAGGGCTTTCAAAAATTTACATGATAGTTCTGTGATAGTCTAAAGTGTTAGAATGGTTAATCTTTGAGCAGAAGAGTTGTTTCTAGACTAACCGTCGGGGAATGATGATGTTTGTTGATTAAGTTGCTGCCGGGACTAACGAAGAAGGCTATAAATCTATTATTGTGACTGAAGATGGAGAATGTAAATTTAATCGTGGAAGAATGTTTCTTAGATCACAATGTGTTACCAGATGATTTGTTATCCAATGAAGATCTGCTAATTGAAGAGATTACCGTTTACACTGACCAGTATTTGAAGATTGGTTGTGCATAACGATGGTTACGGAAGATGAGATTTCAGATTTTCATGAGTATTCATAGATTTGAAGTTTACCAGTGTGGTGTTCGAAGTTTCTATCAATTATGGGTTGGATTTTTGAAGATTAAGAGTTTGAGCTATGAGAGGTAAATAAAAAACTGAACGCGGATGTGGTGAAAGTTGAAAAAGAGAAGTTACATTGTGTCATTTCAAGTTGGTGATTATTCGTGAAGATTGCAGTTAAGCAAATCAGAGGAGGTCAGGAACTGTGCAAATTAGAACCTAAATTGTGGATTCATTTCAGGGGAATATATTGGTTATAATGCAAACCCATCTTCATTCAAGGGGGAATTAATTGAAGATATTCACAGCACTTGATTGAAGTTGCAGAATAATCAAACACATCTTACATATTTGAAGATCAAGATTCGACAATGACGTACAAGTGGGAAACTATTAGTGCATATTATGTATGTTCGTCACTGTACGAATAGGCTAGATAGAGCGTATGTTGAATATTGTATAGTTAAGAGTGAGATACTAACAGTGACTTTTGAGAGGACGAAACTTTCGAGAGGACGAGTGCTCATCCGCAAAGATGAGGACTCATCCGCACAGATGAGTCATTCGTTTGAAAGTGTCCTGGGCTCCAAAGTGTTATGTCTATAAATAGGAAGTCATGTGTTAGTAGTTGATAAGTTTGGGGAAAGGCTGGAGAAACCTCAGATTTCTCTCGAGCTTGTAAAATGATGTATGCTCTTTCGGTATGAAATGAAATCTTCTACTTGTGCTTATTCTTATGAAATTTCTACCGAATTAGTCTTTATCTTATTCAAACTTCCATCTAAAACCGCCATTCCGGATCCTAACATATGCGCCCCATCCTTGTTATTTTTTTATTGGGTTTGAAATTCGGGCTTAAATGAAGAATTGAGCCTTTTACATATTTAGTAAGTTAACATGTAGGTAAATAGGAGTTTTTTTAGGCCTTTACTATACATAATATATAGTAGTTTTTAAGAACTTGTCGGGCCCCTTGGATATTTGGGCCTCGGGCAGTCACCTGACTTAGCCGGTCCAATAGTCGGCCCTATAGGTTATATAGAATTTTATTATCGAATGTTGTCGAACGGTTTAGTTATAATAATAACTAACCATATATTGAGATAAATGTCTTAACTTTATATTATTGGGCTTATTCCATGGTGTTAAAATTTGGATATTCGAAAACTTTGGATAATGGATTTTAATATCCGAATCCAAAGTTTCAGATATTTGTAATATCGGATTCGGATATTTAAATGGAAAGCCAAATTTTGAAATAAATCATTATTATTTGATATAGTATATAAAACAATTGATAATTTTTTAAAACATATACCATTTAAAAAAACTATTTCTAATTAATGTTCCTTATTTAACAATTTAAAAAAAATATTCCAAATAATTCGGATATCCGCAATATCTGAATTTTTTTAAAGCTCTACCCGAATCTGAAAATTTTGGATATCAAAATTCGGAAATCCGAATTTCAGATTTCTGAATTTTTGGATATTTCATGTTCGGAATTTCGGATTTGGATATTTTTGCACACCCCTAGATGATAACAGGTGGTTGTTTCTTGCATGTACTTGTAAAATAATAATACATGTGTTAAAAGGTCTATAATATTTGAAACTAAAAATATACAATTAAAAAATCTCACAATTTTGGATAGTCATATGTATGCACACAATTAGACGCAATAGAGATGAAGAAGGATGATTACGACACCATCGTAAAGGATGCAAACCAAAGGACTCTCTTATGACGACGCCCCCATTCATTGATTGGTGTAGCAAGAGTTTGTATTTGGCCGTCTCATGGCGGATCAAAGACCACTAGCGTGTACTCCTGGCATTGAAACCTTGAGTCCTTGAAGTTCTCTTTCAATGCGTCCACCATAAAGTAATGTAAGATTTGTGTAGTGTTACAAACCTATTTTGAATGAACAAAACCTGCAATTTGGAGTATGCAACTTGGCATATTTTTTGGGAGTTCAAAAAGCCTCACTTACTTCAGATGGTGAAATGCATTGTAAAGTCTCATTGCTGCCTCCGGTGAGGTCATGTTCATGAACCAAATCCCACGTTGTACTTGTTCATACAACATAATTAATTCATTAACTGCTTTCATGATTTTAAGTCAAAGTTTGTTAAGTGAATAATGCATACTTGAAGTCGACAGGGAGGTGGACAAAATTATAGGAAGATGGTGGTTGATCATTAGTTATCTGCGTGTTGGAGTGAATACAACGAGTGTAAAGCATGTTCATCAACTCTTCCTTACAATATCAAAACAAAACTCATAATTTGTATATAAAAGATCAACAACACAATTAAATGATGTATGGATTAGACCTTTATTTATTTGAATTTTCTTGATCATGAGTTTAGTTCGATAATCCAAACTACTAACCCTAATGGTGTTGGAACTAGAAGTTTTCAATATGGGGCCATAAGAAAAAAAAATTGCATTTCTTAGTGTACATCAATTAAAGGGCTCGTACTTACCGCTATAACAAGCTTGAAAACGATTAAGAGCACCAAAAAACTTTTAATACCCATTAAAACGCTTTTATCAAAAATCACACCTACTGATTTTTGAGAAAAAAAAAAGTAACCTTGAATAAGTTAAAAAAATCACCCGGATTAAATGTTTTTAAGTAAGAAATAAAAATTTCGTAAAATAATGAATCTTGAATCATATAAATTAACAGACTGATAAACTATATATAAAACCTAAAAAATATTTTATAATAAAGAATAAACTAAAATATAAATAACATACAAAATAGACATGTATTTACTTGGAATGTTCTTGATCACGAGTGTAGTTTGAGGATCCGATATAGAAACAACTCCATCTTCCTTGATCAAAAGGCTTGGATCATATTTGTGTCTCTTACCCTTACCTTATTTACTCGAAATTCAGCCACCTTAAGGGTTTTTAAATCTGTTGTTTTTGGGAAGGCTAAACTCAACAGAGTTAGCACTTCTTTTACACCCCCTTCAAAAGTTTCTTGGTTGTTACCTTCAGAGACTTGGAAAGTGAAATGTGCATAGACAACACGGTCGCCATTGAGTTCAGACATTGACGACAAAGGAGGGGTGGTGACGGGTAATGAGAATAAATGTTCTCCCACACAATGTTGTTGTGCGTGTGTTTTTTTTTCATATCTCGTTTCAATGCATCGATCGCCTTCAAGTCTCGATGAATCATTGGTCCATTCACCCATGGTGGGACTAAACTTAGGAGAAGTGACCTTCTTGGGCTGGTGAGTGGCGTAGGAATGTCGAGGTTGTATGGGTATGTGTATATATGTATAGTAAATATCTAGTGGGGGTAATGGGTTAGGGTTTCTTGGCGGAATTCTTGTGCATCTGGCCTTAAATCACGCTTAGAACAATGATCTTCCATAGTTGAAAGTAGAAATTGTGGAGGTGATGGTAGGGGTGTTCAAATTTGGTTACCCGGAGTTCCAGAAATTCGAATTTCAAATAGTGAATTTATATATCTGAATCCGAATCCGAATCCAAATTTTTGGATATCCGGGATTTCGAATTCATTTATTGAAATGAATATCCGAATTTTGAAACGATATATTTATCTTTTGATATATTTTTAAAAAATATTGGACAACTTTTAAAAAAATATCCGAAATATCAGAATTTTTTTAAAAATCTATTCGAAATATTTGAAAATATTGTTTATTTTTTAAATTCGGATATCTACAATATCTGAATTTTTTAGAACTCTATAAAATCCGAAAATTTCGTTATCCGAATTTCCATATATCCAAATTTTTGGATATTTCAGGTTCGGAATTTCGGATATATATCAGGTTTGATTCCGGTATCGGATATCTTTGCACCCCCATGCCCGTTAGTTATAAATCATGTGAAAATACCTTAATGAAATGCATGAATAGGTGTTAGCTTAGTTGTTTGATATTGAGTCCAACTTAATTTAAACTCGCAGGATTTCCTCGTGGGATGTGACGAGAATTCGGTGAACATCGGTTCGGTTTATGAACCAGCACTCCATTTAACATCATTATATGCACAAAAGAATGTGTTTTGCGCTAAAACCATAAAACAAATACCTATACCGATCAATAATAATACCAGTAGTGATGTTGATGCTGATAATAAAACAATAAAACAAATAAAGGTATCGGTCTTGATAAAAACAATATTGGTACCGATGTCGATATCAGTCCGGTTCCTCACGGTAATATTTTGAATAAAACACTATTTTCAACAAAGTTTATTCAGAAAGCTCGAGAAATAAAAATATTAACCAAAACTTACAAAAAAATTAATATAATAACATAAAAAGTATTAAATTACTGTTCATCAGGAACTTGGTGCAACTTAGTTTATTTTATTGGCATTGTATGTATAATTAAAAGAGTAAAAATTTGTCCAAATGCTTACATCGGTTAAAACATGAAAATTGTCACATTTATATAGGGTCAGGATTTAGAGAAAACGGGGGAAAGTGTGAGAACGATTATGGATCGTCCGATCAAAACAATCTATGGACTAGATTATCGATAACAAACACATAGATAAAGAGACGGAATCAGATCAAAACAGATTGATGAAATATGAACAAATGAATGAGAAAACAGAACATATAACATACCTTAACAAAACGAATCAAGGCAAAAAGGCACTAAAAACACAAATTCAGCCCTAATTCAAGATCTCAGTCATTCAAAACCAATTGTTAAAGAGATGAATGATTTGAGTTACAGATTACAGATAGTAAAATAAACAAAAGATAAGAAACATAAACTTACCGAGATTGAAAATTATGTGAGTAGAAGATTGGATTTCCTCTTCAAACCGATCTATGTATGAGTAGAAGTGAAAATAGTTCTAACCTTCAATCGTTGCGTCAGTAGAGAGAGATCTAGGGTTTGCGAGTGTTAACATGGAGAAGATGAATTAGATATGGATCTGGGATGTGAGAAAATACGAAGGTTAAAGATTAGGGTTTGTTCATCAATCGAGCCTATTCATCAATTGAAAGTCAGTATACAAAGCATAAAAATAAAAAGATTTGAAGGTTATGAATAGATCAAAAAGAAGAAGAACAGATCGAATTACCGCTTGAATGTTGATGCTTCAATGATTGGAAGAAGGAATGGAATCGAATTATCGGTTGAATCTTGATCAAAATTATTAGATCTTCTTTAGTCGCCGTATTCGCCAGAGAAGAAAAGAGAGAGAGTTCGATTTAGGGTTTTGAGAGGAGAGAGAGATTGTTTAGCGTAAATGATAAGCTTGTTCAATCCTCAACTATGAGATGTGCCACATGTACGATGACATGGCTGCATATTTGGCATCAACCATTGGGTGACATGTGTCCCCCAATGGTTTGCTTTATTAGATATATAGATTAGTATGGGATAATGAACTTGTTAAATATTGTCGCTAAATTAGTTGTTATGGATTCTCTTGAGCAATCTAATTCGCCTAGTGCCGCGCCCCGATGATTCCGCCATCGGTTGGGGTGTGACAATACCGCACACCAAGAAGAGGGTACAACTTAAAAGGCGTATCGTACAACCCAGCACAGCATATCGCACACCCGTGTGTGCCAGGTGTGCTGCACATTCGTAAGAAGTACAAATGGTGATACACAACGTACAACCAGGTGATGCGTGATCGCACACCTGGGAGCCGCACACTTCCGTATAAACACATAAAGCACATGGTACAACTATAGACTGCATCACCGCACACTGCCTAAGGGACCGCATACTGCCATATGGGTCGCACACTAGGCAGTGGGCCGCACATTCAATATCTGGGCTGCTTGATGTATTGGGCCGCACACACACGTACACTGATTTTAATAACTGGACCGCGCACCCATTATTGGACTGAAAGTCAATGGACCGCACACTCTTGTATTGGACCACATAACTTATTGAACCGTACACTTAGGATACACATAATGGACTGCTTGTATTACTGAAGTTGGTTGTCATGTAAATACGAATGTGACTTGTGACTGTGTTGATGTGAAACATGATACTTATGTGTTACTTGTTAAATACATGTAAGAATACGTGATGTTATTTGCATACGAAACTAATTAGACATGGTAACCATAATAGGACATGGTTGACCAACCTTAAAACAAGTAAATTACCTGCCGAGCAAAACAAAGGTGGGTTCACACACTTTACTAAAAGCATGTATTCCCGGTGGTTGGGAATAGAATAAACGACACTTTCCCAGGTTTGGGATTGCTTACTATTCCTGGCTTGGAATACGGTTAATTACTATTTATATTTCATGAACAAGTTTTCTAAACGACACTCTATCACGAAGTCCCTACTTTCTATACCGATTAGTCGCTGGTGCCTGGCGAACGGGATATTAGTTGATAGCGCTATTTAGGTTTCACCAACCTCACACGATGCCTGGAGAGGATCGGTCGTGAACTAATAAGCCTTGGCAAACCATCAATGATGATAGACATTAACAAACGGGGCAACAACGAAATAACAGGTCACAAAGTATTCGGTATTACGGAGTTTAGTAGTTTACATATGGGGTAGCTCCCCATGGCATGATATAAATGAGTAACTTAACAAACACAAGTTTTATGGAATTAAAACTGGATAAACCATGAACTCGCCAACTTTATGATGATACCCTACTGCATGCTTTGCAAGTACTCAGTGATAGCTTGGGAGCTTGCAGCTGGGAAGTGTAGTGGTTGCTTAAACTCTTGTTGGGCTTTCTTAATATTAATTATGGACTTTAAACTGTCGTTTTAAAACTGCTAAACTTATGCTTCCGATGATGACTTTAATTATTGTTTATAACTATGAACTTTGGACCTTACTCACTAGTCGTATTGGTTGTGATGAAAACTGTTTTATTATTATGTTGTTCAATATGATTGGTGGCTTGATCCTGGTCAGTCGCACGCCTCGCGATAGTACTCCGCATATGGAAATTGAGGGTGTGACATGTTCTTTCTAAATGTTGATGCAATGTGTGATAAATGATGGGTTTAAACCAATTATAATAGTACGTCTAACATTACAAAGGTGAAACTACGTTGTCTAGATTTGACATTTGAAAGAATTGTGCGACTATAATGGTAAGTCCAAATCATCACAGCGATGCGTCTAAAAACACTTATAATTTGATAGAGGAATATGCCCTAGACCTAGAATAATTATTTAATTCTAGTAAAAAAACAATAATACAATCTATTAAGTACTAGCCATTTACCCGCGCGATGCGGCGGGAAACATATCACTTAGGTTGGTGAGTTTAGGGGTATGTACGGGGTGGTTCGGTCTTGAGCCATAACCAAAACCAAATTCGCGATGTAACGGAAAACACAACACAAACAATTGGCTTTCATATACAAACACTCTACATAGTCCCCATTGATTAAAAATCACAAGTTTCTATTATGCCAATACAAGTTTTATTAGTTTTATCAAACCTTTGGTGATATGTTGTATAGTACTTTTGTTACTTTAACTCATGTAACAAAGTTTTGTCTAACATATACCAAAAAATCAATGAATACATGAATTCATAGTATCTAATGTATTTGGTTATCTTTTCGCTAAACGTGTCCCCACAATTATCTTTTCGTCTACTAATAGTTATATGGAAAAGTGAATATGAGGCGGGTTACACATGTAGTTAGATGTGAAACTTTACAAAACCTACATTAGCTATAGTTTCCAAATTACTGTCGTTTTTTCCAAATTTTTTTTTATTTCTGTGAAACTATAGTTATTCGCATTAATAAGCTTAGGACCATCTTTGAATGACACCATAAAGAAAGGATTAACATAACACTCTGCAGCCAATAACAGGGCATCTAGAGCAGCGTTATGACCCTCTGGTGTATTATTATCACTTTGTGAATGTAAATCGGTTGCCACCTGTTGAAACTCAGTGGCCCACAACTCACAATCTACAAATTTCATTGGATGTAGGCATTCTGCCTGCAGCTCAGAGTACTCAATATTGGCCTTTTTTTCTCAACTAACTGTATTTCTTCTGCGTTGCTTGGATCTGAGGTGGTTTGATCAGAACCACACGAAAGCACCAAGTCCCGTACTTCAGGGGGTGCAAAAAGAATGCTTACATCATCAAAAGTTTCTAGCTTGACATCATCACTATCATCTTGGTCAATAATCTTTTCATTAAGAGAGACATCTGTTCGTTGAGGTTTGCCAAGGTCAACATTAGGTGGAAAATGCATGTAAGGCTCCAAAATTGAGAGAAGTACACTGCAAGAAAAATAATGATAACATAATTTTTAAAACTAAAATTAAAAAAAGAAGTTTACAGTAAAAGATAATGCTTACATAGGGGCAACTGAACCACGTCTCCCGACTGCATATTGACCCTCAGGCATTTTGCCACCTCTATGAGTTGCAACTATGGACATAATAGGTAAGTCCATTTTAGGAAGTTATTCAGCAGAAGCACCACAATAGCAATGGTAAGTCCGACAACCGGCCATGGTAAGTTATTCAGCATCGAACTCGATCAAGTTGTCTAACTTTGAAATTCGAACTTAATGCCCATTTATGCGCTACTTCTGGAACATTAAAAAAATCAACTATTATAAACTATCAACTATTTTCAGGAAAGGAATAAGACACTGAAAATGGCACCATTTGGAGTATGAATACATTTGGTGACCGTGTCGTTAACCTGCCAATTGTTGGTGATACCGCTCCTGTAGTCCTAGATCTGGACTTATGACACACCATTGCCGCCAGAATCGACCGTTTCATGATCGCTGGAGCTCACTTAACTGCGGGATTTACAAGCTTGACCAGATTAGGGTTTCTTGGAGAGTAGAATTAAAGAAAAACAGAATGTAGATGAAGTATTTGAACCACAGAACCCCTAATATCTAACCATTAGAATAATCTGAAAATGTAGATGAAGTACTCTCAAACCTTCTCAACAGATCCTCCATCGTATGTACCTAATTGGACCTCTCTCCATTAGCAACCCCTATGGTCTGTGGGACCCAAAGTTTGTGTTCGCCGCCGCCGGCCGCTACCATCCACTACTAGGGGTGTTCAGAATTCGTTTCGATTCGGAAAATTCGAAATTCGATTCGAATTCGATTCGATTATCAAGAATTCGTTTCGAGTCGCAAGAATTCGAATTCGAATTCAATTCGATTCGAGTCAAGTTAATCGAATACGAATTTACAATTTTAAATTCGATTCGATTCGAAATTCGAATAAGAATTATACATGTATTTTTATTTATATATATATAATATATATATAATTTAAAATTTAATACATATATAAATTAATTGGGCTATATAAAATTACCCATTTAAGTTATTACTAAGCCCATTACATATGATATGGGCATATGGCCCATGACATGATGAACCATCAACCAAATACCATATCTATTATTCGAATACGAAGCGAATACGAATTGAAGCGAATACGAATTGAAGCGAATTTATTCGAATTCGATTCGAATTCGAATTTTTATTCGAATACGAATTGAAGTTTTTATTCGAATTCGAATTCGAATCGAATAGTATGTGTCTTATTCGAATTCGAATCGAATTCGAATTCAAGAGAAAAAAAAATTATTCGATTAATTCGATTCGAATAATTCGAAAATTCGATATTCGATTCGATGAACACCCCTATCCACTACTACAAAAAAGGGCAATTGCCACCAAAATTTGCTACCGAACAAAGAAGGTAGCAAATAAGCAGCAAACAAAAATACTAATTTACCCTAAATGATTATTATGCGCACATCACACACATTGAACTGCTGGACTCTGCCAAAATCACCGCTCACAATTTACCCTCATCTCCTCCGCCTCATCTTCTCTGTCGATCTCATCCGTCCTGCATCATCCTGCCGCCGGAATAATCAATTGATCTGATACAGTGATCAATGTGAAGATGAATTCTAGAGAGAGAAACCACAAGTCAATGAAGACGAATCTGCATCATCCTACCGGAACCAAACCCTAGCATTGAAATTGAGATTTTGAACTAATTTTGGATTAGGTTTTCGAGATTTTGAGATCGAAATTGATCGAACTTTATCAATCATTTCATCATCCGTCTTGATCATTGATTAATTATCTTCAATTTCATCGAAATTTAATCTAATTAGCTTCTATTGTTTAATGTTTGCAGCCTGCAGGTGTTATGATTGAATCGAAATTGATTCGTTTCGTTCTGAATTGGACATTGTTCTAAAAATTTGATATCGTAGGGTTTCAATTGTTTATATACATCAAATCGAGGTATTATATTCAATTTCGTTGAAATTTAACCTAATAACTGATCAACTTCAATTTTTAATGCTTGCAGGAGTTCTAATTAGATCGAAATATTTACCGTTTCGTTCTAAATTTGAGGCTGTACCGATTGCCGTTACTTTTTTAAATTGTTGAGATTCTGCCTTTAGTTTTTAAAATTGTTCAAAGAACAGATCGCTGATGCTCGAACATTTACATTTGATCTAAGTACCCTAAATGCTTTTTATAGGCGTTGTCATTTTCGTACTTGCACTTAATCTATACAATTCACTCTGTTTTTGTGACATGTCCGTGCAGTTGGAGCCGTCTCGAGGATATGAGATTGTATGATTCGAGTTTGGCCTATATAATCAAAGTTCCAGATCTATTGATCGTTATCGAATCGCTCACAATTCAGGTTTCCACTGCTTGTGAATTTTGTTTTTGTTGCTTAATTTTGAACATGTATTATGTTTACAGGCTGGTTTTGTTGTAGATATATATATATATATAGGGGGAGGTTCATTTGAGAAGAAAATTAAATTGAGAAGAAAAAGAACAAAGGGTATAATTGTAAAATATTAAATAGATTTTCTCTCATCTCATTTATTATTATTTTTGACTAATTAATTAGTCATAAAGACTATCATCCTACACACTAAAATTTTTGCCTAGACACATCAAAATTTTTCCTACACGTTTTTGAAATTTATCCTACACATACTAAAATTTATCCTACACAACTAGTAATTCATCCTACACACCTCATACTTTATCCTACACTTTAAAATAATTTTTTTCTTCTTTGAAAAAATATTTTTTTTTGAAAATAAGTTACAATTTTAATTTACTTAGCTATTAAAAAGGAAGACTAACAATTAATGATCTATCTAGTTTTACCAATACTAGTCGTTTACCCGCGCGATGCGGCGGGAAACATATCACTTAGGTTGGTGATTTTAGGGTTATGTACGGGGCGGTTCGGTTTTGAGATCGGGAGAACATTGAAGACGGTGACCTGTTGTAGTTAATCTTTCGAGGGGGTGACACGCTACGGCGTGGCGGTGATCGGCCACAAGGACTGTAGTACCTGATACCCGCGCGATGCTGCGAGGGCAACATTTTACAACACCATACTCATTTAATTAGTTTATCAAATCATTTTTGGTGAAGACTTTATTGTAGTAATTCATACTTAGCACATGAAACAAGCTACTGTTAAAGGCACCCATTTGACCCATACAAAATTTTTAACCCAGCCTTTTTTAATTCAACATTCACATAACAGTTAAACAAGTCGATTTACAGTTTAAATCCATAATCCGTTTACAAATCACAAATTTCTAATCAATAATCCAAAAGATAAACACAAAAAACCAGAATAACTAAATAATAATTACAATAATTTGATTAAAATAAAAAAAAAGAGAATAAAGGAACTAACGCTCCTCCGGAAACACCACCGCTGAAGAGAGATTTATAGATTTCGAGCAAAGTTTGATGACTCGGAGCGTTAACACCTTCACTGGCGAATTGTGATTATTCTTTGATATTAGTGATCGTGACAGTCGTTAACCCAAGGTATAACTACTTATTAAATTCAGATCCTAAAAGAAGGTTTCCTTGCGAGTTGCGAGTGACATACCTGAACTGTTCTTGAATCTGACATGGGATGGTGAGACCGCATCTATGGTCAAGCCTGAACTGTTCTTCGACCTTTTTAAAGGAAGACCTTTAACACTGGGTTGCTAAGATAGCTCGTTGGAATGATGAACTGTCAAAGCTTGGGTGTTACATAAACTGCCAGGTCCCTTTAAGGATATATCATTTGGCAAATCAGGGCTTCAACTTGTTTTATTACTGAGCCGTTTGTCTCGAATCGGCCTGGTAGACCACCATGACTAATAGTAATCAACAATACATGTCGACTACCTGTCAAAAAAAAGAACAAATAAATAACTAAAGAAACCAATATGACAAAGTCATTAAAAAAAATAAACAACTAAATAAAGAAGGCAAAACATTAGTAAGCAGGGATATACTTTTTTTAATACCAACAATGTATTAAGATATAACAAAACTGGACGGAGGGTTTGCGTTCGATCTCTCGTAGCACCGTCTTGAGCCCGATTCGGCTGCATTCGGTTTTGGGTGGATTCCGTGAGTCGGACCCTCCATGTACTAACTTTTAGCCCTTTCCTTCTCGAAGGAGACGCCGTATCATGACTCCACATCTGCAATCGATCGAGTAAGAATCTAAGTTGGAGGTTTGGTTCGGTTTGGTTTGGTTTTCAGGTTACTTGGTTCCGAAGCGAACCGAATTAAAAAAAGCTTTGGTTTTCGGGTTATTTGGTTCTTAAGCGAACCGAACTAAAAAAAGTTCAAAACCGAACCGAACCGAACTCAACAAAACCAAACCAAAACCAACTCCGAAGGTTTGGTTCGTTTTGGTTTCCGGGTTATTTGGTTCCGAACCGAATTAAAAAAAGTTTATAACCGAAACCAACTCCGAATTCGGTTCTGGTTTGGTTTTCGGGTTACTTGGTTCTGAAGCGATCCTAACTAAAAATAGTTCAAAATCGAACCGAACTCAACAAAACCAAACCAAAACCAACTCCGAATTCAGTTCGGTTTTTGCTTCTAAAATTCTTCCAAACATTATTTTGTATTTCGTATTTAAAACTAAAAACAAAATTAACAGATCGTGAGTATTGGTCAAGAAGAATGGCAGCTCATTTGAAAATGATGGCAGAAAGTGACAGTGATGATGACAAAGCCAAAAAGAAAAAGAAAAAGATCAAAACACCAGTCAGCAGTGATGATGAAGAAGTTCCAGTGATCAAAAGGAAAGTAAAGGTTGAAGTTCCAAAATTCAAAGTTGATGAAGAAGTTGATGCTAAAAAGATTCCTGTAAAGTGTGACACTTGTGAAGCTATAAAGAAGCAGAACAACACTTTGATTTATAACTTGAACATTTTGAAGGAATCTTATGATGTCCTGAACAAAGCTATGAATCAATACAATCATACAAGTGAAGAACAAGCAACTGCAATGAAAACACTTCAGGGTGCATTCATGATCAAGCAGAAAGTGGTGAACAACCACATCGAGAAGTGTGCTGCTCTTGAACAGAAACTGGAACTGCAAAGAATCGAAACTGAAAGAGTTAATCGTTTGTTGAAAAGTTACTCATGTACTTCTTATGTCATTGACATGATTTATCCGACTGTTGAAGGCATGAAGGCATTTGAAGAGGAGGAAGTAACTAAAGAAAAAGATGCTGGAAAAGTTGCTGAAGGAAAGACTCCTGAGAAGAAGACTGACAAGAAGAGTGACACAAAGAAAAAGACTGACAAGAAGGATTCTGGTAAGAAACAAGATGTCAGTTACAACAAGTGTCCACCCCCGCTAGAAAATGAATATTTGCCCAGAAATCCAAATGATGAAAGAGTCAAAAAGGCTACAAATTTACAGTGGGAGTCGGAGTCTACAGTTAACTTGCCAGAAAATATTGATGTCACGTTTACATCGTCTGACACTGATCATGAGTCCGAGTTAATAAAGAAAGTGGTTGATCAGGTGTTGGATAAAGATGAATCCGAGGAGTCAAAGTCGGAGTCAAAATCGGAGTCTAGTTCAGAGTCAAAGTCCGAGTCCAGCATTCCGAGTCAAACCGACAAACAGGGAAAAAGGGTTTACAATAAAGAATTCATGTTATCAAAATCTAATTTGAATGACGAAACATTCAAGGTTGCATATACATTGAATGATTCTGAAAAATTATATTCTGATGAGGAATTTCCAATAAGAGGTGTAAAAACTGAGATGATAAAAAGGGTTTTCAAACTTACAGAAATTAACATTTCTGAAATAAAAGATTTAAATCTTACTGATAAACCTAAAAAATACACCTCAAGAGTACAACAACGTTTAAACAAGAAAAAGGGTTACAGTTCTGGTTCTGGTTGGCAAAAGAAACCAAACCAAAACCATAATTTCAAAAAGAAAGGTCTTGGATTTACTCCAACAGAAAAACAGAAAAATGAAAAAATATGTTCGTGATTTTAAAGCAAAGATGACATTTGTTTCAGGTACCTCAGCAGATGAGGAAGAAAAGAAAGAATTCTGGAGGCAGTCAAACAGTGAGTTCCTTGCAAAGAAGCAAGAAGAGATGAAGTCTGCTGGACAGAGGAAAGATACGAGAACCTGTTTCCAATGCAACACTGTTGGACATATTGCCAGAGATTGTTCTAAGGCAATACCATCAAAACAGGGAGTTTCTCGTAAACAGAAAGAGAAAGTGATTGAGTTTGAACCACAAATTGACAGAACAAAGTTATTCAAAAAATTTTCATCATTTAAAATTGGTGAATGTTCAAACAAGTTTTACAAGAAGAGAGCTAAAAATGACAAACAAAAATGGGTGGTTAAGAAGTCTGGAGGTAGTTCTAGCGATGATTCTGATAGGTCAAAATCAGAGGAGCTATCTTCTGGCAATGAATCTGATTCTACAAAATCAGAGGAGCCACAGGTTGTTTCAAAAAGTGAAGGATCAGTTTCGACTGTAGATGATGAGAATTTTCCACCACTTCGGGCTGAAAATTTTAAAAAGAAAATTGGTAAAGTTGAGATATCAAACCAATTTTATGATGATAAAAAGGTTTTTGATGTTGAAAAAGCTTTTAACCCCATTATAAAACATATTTTTGGAAAAATGATTGATCGAAAAGTCAAAGGGGTTAAAGAGTTTTACGAGAAGAAGATGAAGAAAGATAAAGTTGAACCATCCCTGGTTTGTGACTGGGATGGTACATATTACGAACAGTAAGTCTCTGGACTTGCCGGAGATCCCAAGTTTGTAATTGTGGATCAGGAATCGGCATCATTCTTGTTAAGTTTGTTTTTGTGAAATTTTTAAAGATTGATGAAATGTTTACAGGTGAAGGACTATGCCGGAACTCCCATGTTGGTAAGTGTGGAGTAGGTATCGACATTTATCTTGAAATTTACTTTGATAAGTTCATCGTACAAGTGGTACAGAGGTTTGTTCTGACATAGTGATTACTCAAGGTCATTAATTTGAACTTGATGTAATCTTCATACAAGTGGTTGAAAGACAATATGATGAACCATGCCCCTATAAGTGGTAAAAACAAACTTATTTTCCGGAAAAATCATTTTGATTAAAACAAACTTAAGTGTTTTGAAATCTAAATGAGAAAATAGTTTGTTGTAAGGGGGAATTCTGATTGTTTATGCCAAGTCAATGGCGATTTGAAGCAATTTGATATCGGTTGTCACTTTATTGTATAGTTTATTTTCAAATTTCCTGAATTGTGTTTGCATTTTAGGGGGAGTAAGAATTTTTTAGAAAATCCAAAAACATTTGAAAATTTGAAAAAGACAAAAACATGATAAAATTCAAAAATGAGTTTTGTGTCAAAGAAGAGGAAATGATAGTACATCAGTGGACTATCACAGCATGCTAAAGAAATGGAAAGTAAAAATGTGGTAAACGGTCTCACTGATGATGTGTCAGTAGGTTTTTGCACATTTAGTAGATTGTGACGAGATATAAACCTAAAATCAAACTTGCTTATATCGTGGGGAAACATCTCTCGGATATATGGGTAACCCCCGAAATCTTGTTTGAAAGATCCCTCTTTCTGAGATACTAGGTCTTTATACTCAGTGATATCTGGGGTATTATCCCGGGACTTCTGATTTTGCGGAAGCAATGGCCTAGTCCCCGGAGAATACTTTCCGCTTGCTTGAAACATAGCGCCACCCTTAGCAAATTGATGAAACAATAAAATTGATAGTCATCGCTGTTGTAAAAAGATCCTCTAAAGGGGACACACCAAAAGTCGAAGCCGTCATCTCTCTGCGTATACGGAAGTATCGACCTGAGCTCTCACGGCCCTTGCATTATAACTCCTTACCAGGGGCGCAGCATGTAAGGGGCGGGGAGGGGGCGCCCGCCCCCCCGAACTTTTCGGTTAGTAGTGTTACGTATGTGTTTTTCGTATAGAAATTTTTAGGGATATACGTTTTCACCCCCCCCCCCCCCCGAATTTAAAAAAAAATTATGTATATACGTGTTCGACCCCCTCGGTTTTATAAAAATTTTTTTGTATATACGTATTCGACCCCCGGTTTTCTATTATGTAGCCCAAATAAAATACTTAATTAGCCCAAATCAATTTATTATACACCAAAATCATACAAGCCCAAAATAAAAGCCCACCGTCCAAAAAAAAAATAAACCCAAATTCGGTCCTGGTGGAATACGAGCATAACCAGTCGCACGCACAGAACAGAAGGGGGAAAGAAACCCCAAATCGCTGCTGACCTGTTGTTGTTGTTCGAGTCCGAGGGCAGGGGTCTTGAACTTGCTCGATTTCTTCACGAATCACGGCTCATCCTCAGGTATGTGTGGTCTTGTACTTGTTCGACTTCTTCAATTATCTTTAGGTTTAATCTAGGACTTCAATTTATATGATTTAGGTTGAAATTGGGGGTGAATTTTAGCCCTAAACTTGTTGAAATTGTCAATCTTCGACGGATTCTTCTTGAATCTTCATAAGGTATGTGTTTTTAATCTTTAGGTTTAATTTAGGGTTGCAATATATGTGATTTTGGTTGACATTTGGGGTGAAATTAGGGCCGAATTTTTGCCCTAAACTTGTTAAATCTTTATGTTAACTTGAAATTTTGGGTGATTTGTTAATTTGTTATTAGATTATGCTATGGGATTGACCGGCTGCTGCTGTGCCTGCTCTTGTTCGACTGCAAGCTGCTGCGCTACTTGTTGTGGTCTTGTTTGACTTCTTCAATCTTCATAAGGTTAAAGGTATGTGTTTGTCTATCTTTAGGTTTAATTTAGGGCTACAATTTATGTGATTTAGGTTGAAATTAGGGGAGAATTTTAACCCTAAACTTGTTGAAATTAGGGGTAGAACTATAATTCTTCAGGCAGAAATTAGGGCAGAACTGAATTTTAGCCCTAAACTTGTTGAAATTAGAGGTGAATTTTAGCCCTAAACTTGTGATTTAGGTAGAAATTAGGGGCAGAACTGAAATTAGGGCTGCAATTTATGTGATTTAGGTTGAAATTAGGGACAGAACTATAATTCTTCATCCAAGTGAACCGGGTACCCCACCTTCCTCTTTTTTTTAATGTTTTGGTGTCTTTGTTCAATTGTTTGTTAAACAATGTTTAAGTTTTAATGTTTGAGAACACTTTTTATTTGATATTAGCGTTTGACCCGACCCGAATCGAATCACGGACCCGAACATAGAAATATTTTTTTAGGTCCGGTGCCTTCCGCCCCCCCCCCCCGAACTTTTTTTCCAAGCTTCGCCACTGCTCCTTACAGATATCATCTGTGGTATACTCACCTATAAGACTGAATATTGGGATCTGGATACGGGAGTATATTCTGAGGTGGGACACGCGATTAAGTTTAAGTGCTTAAGACATTAATATCGTATCTCGAAGCAGTTGAACTTTGTGTGAGAATTTAAGTGGACCAGTATACTGACAATCTAAGTGAATCGTTTAGAACTTAAAATGTTTAAAGCTTAACGGTGTTAGTGATTTGTCTCAACAACTGATATGATCCTCTTATACAAACTCACAAAAATATTGTATGTAAATATTTCTTTATTGCATTTCATTCTATTCAAAAATCCAAAAAGATTTTCAGTGTGTTTTAGCATAAATTTTGTAAAATACAAAAAGATTTTCGACAACTGGTGTTGGAGAGCTGATTTTCAAAATTCCAAGTGCTAAACATGATGAACAGATGGTTTGGGAGAGTGTGTTGTTTTTTAACATAAAAGTGATATATCTTCAAGTGGTTCATCAATGTTTAATATGATAAAATCATTCTTTGATTGTATTATTCCTGCAAGAGGTTCATTAGATGGTAAGATTGTTTTACAAGGTATCATCATAAAATTTATTTTTGGGTAGAGAATGTGCAGGTTATTTGAATGTCAGAGAATCAGGTTCCGATACCTAAGGACTCTGTGATTTTAACAAGTCAGGCTGTGATCCCAGCATATCGAAAGGGGGAGTCTGAAGATACTTAAAGGAAGGAGTATGTTGGTGATGAAAAGAGAAAAGAAGATAGAGATTGGGGATACTTACAGCGTCAGATACTTCAAAGAGAAGCCCAAAGACTGATAAGGACTGAAGATGCGAAGACTCGACACTGAAGACTCCGTCAACATCCGAGGGGGAGTTTGTTGGTGCATCCATCTGTCGTCTACGTCTTGTATCGAGTCTTAGACAATATTGTATAGATTAGGGCTCGTAGATCGAGAAAATATGAAGTTTTAGTGAGTTTAGAAGCTGATTTCGCTCATAGTGGCTGATTCCGCTCCAAATGTCATTGTGTCTCTACGAGCGGAATCACAAGATTCAGATTCCGCTCCAAATGGTTCTTGTAGGTTTCAGGCGGAATCAGGTCACTATATATAGGTCATTCAGGAGCGAAATCAGCTTCTAAACTCACTAAAACTTCCTATTTTCTCGATCTACGAGCCCTAATCTATACAATATTGTCTAAGACTCGATACAAGACGTAGACGACAGACGGATGCACCAACATTTTCGAAAAAAGTTTACGTCAAAACGTAGAGCAAATCAAATTTATACCGACACGTACATAAAAATACGTAATTAATTTGTTTTTTTAAGTAAAGAAAGTATAGGGTAAACTTGAAACAAATTATTAGTAAAAAAACTTAATATATTAAAGACCTTCGTAAAACCGTTCCAAATAGCACCAATACCACACCACTGCCAACGACCACCAACAACATCAGAAAAGGTTGTAAAAACGTTGAACCACACACGTTCCTTGTGGCGTGTTAATGCGAAGAAATTAGACCGAAACGTAGGAAAAAATAACTACATCGATTTACGACCCGCATGTTGCTACGAATCTATCAAACAAGAAAATTTGACGCGTTGCGATGGGCCTGTCAAACGGGAAAGCACAGACGAAAAAAACGTTGAACCCCACATGCACGTTGCGGCGTATTAACTCACAAAATTTTAAAACGAAAAACTTGCGAAAGATGAAAATTATGGGGTTAGGAAGTTGAAAAAAAATGTTGGGGTTAAATTGTAAAAGCTGAAAAGTTTTGGGTTAAAGGTAAAAAAGTCAAAGGGGTTAAAATGTAAAACATAAAACCTTCAAGCTAAAAATGAAAAATGCCAAAAGTTTTTTGAAAAACTGCATAATTTACAACAAGAGTAACAAGCGATTGGTTGCTTATTTATAGGTTGGAAATAATTTATTATTTTAACTTTAAATTTAAATCACGTTCGAATGGGACGGGATGGGATGGATACTTATTTAAACGACCTGAATTGATTCTTTATCGCTTCGTGTTCTTCCAGAAACCCTAAATTCTGGAAATTCAACTGTTATGGATTTAACGGGTAAGATTAATTCTATATCTTTGTTAACAGTTTATATTTGCTTGCTTACTTTGGTTTTAGGATTTCACCCTTGTCAATGATCACCGGAAACAGGTTTTATATATAGACCGATTTATTTAGACTATAAACACCATGTGCATACAAATCTTATATATCCATGTTTATCTGAGTTGATATTTGATCTCCAAACCATTTTTTGATAGCTTTGTGGCCGGTGTTTTAGTAAAATATTACAGAGGGTTTAATTACTTCACATGGCTTGTACGTTTTAATTGTTTATTTATCAAACACAATCTACATGAATACTATCATTTGCTCTTTTTCTCCTTTACAAATTAAAATTTCTTGTTGCTTTCATATTTGGTTTACAACTTTAGTGAATATATTTAGGTTAAGTAAGCATGGGTTGATCAGGACCATAACACCCAATAGCAGCCCATAACCCCCATAACGCCAGGTGGCAGTGTTTTGGCGTTATAGGGCACTATTGGGTGTTTTCACACCCTCATAGCGCTCGAGTACACATGGCCTAAAGATATAAAAACCGAGATAGCGATTATATATTGTGGCTCATAATCGAACTAAATCGACTTATGCTCACCCATAGCATTTACATATAGACACTAAATGTACAACCATCCGTTTTTTTTATAAAAACTCAATTTCTGTTTTTCTTAAATGTAGTAACAGCGAATAATAAGCAGAGCCAGGTAACTATTGCGGAAGGAAATGGAATCGGTAACTTGTCGGAGCATTTGAGTGACTCAGTGTTAGAGCGGCTCCCAATCCGAGATATTGTAAGGACAAGCATTCTTTCAAAAAAGTGGAGGTACAAATGGACTACAACTCGGGCACTGGTTTTTGATGAGCAGTTTTCAAATAAGTTGAAAACACATGGACCATTTGGTAGATATGGATTTATAAGGGTCATAAACCAAGTCTTGCTTATTCACAAGGGTTCTATCTCCAAATTTTATCTCTATATACCAATCATGGATCTTGATAACTTCCTAGAAGTTGATCAATGGTTATTATTCTTATCAACAAAAGGTCTAGAGGATCTCACTCTTGCTAACTCAAGTCAACCTTATCAACTTCCATTTTGTGTGTTCTCTTGTTTCCAGCTGAGAAAGTTGGAACTTACTCGATGTATCTTCAAGCCACCACTTAAGTTTGAAGGATTTCTCTTTCTCGAAAGCCTCGTTCTATATGATATCGATTTTAGGACTCAAGTAGGCGGAACTGAGATCAACTTACCACAACTTAAGAAGTTGACCATGCGTTCATGCATTAATGCATTCAATTTTCAAATCAAGGCTACACAATTGCAGAGTTTAGTAGTGAAGAATTGCCATGATGTCATGTTGTTGGAGTTATTGCATAGTCAATGGCTTGCTTCGGTTTGTATAATTCTGGGGAAGCCCATAAAAGACTATGTAAGACTCAAAAGGATGAATCTCGCTTTGATGTTTTCTCACATGCCTAAAGTTCAATTCTTGTCTATTGATGCTCATTTTCTTAAGGTATGATACTAAAATTTAAGGGATGCTGGATTTAAATAACCCAAACTTTTACCAATTAGCCGATAACACTCTCAACTTTCGATTTGTATCACATCACTCCCAACTTTCAACTACTTTTCCTCTGGCACTCCCTAACCAACTAAACCCTAACCCAGTTAGCTGATGTCAAATGCCACGTTAGCTACCGTGTCATCAAAAAAAATGCCACGTCAAGCAAAAAGGGCCACATCAAATCAACAAATACTAAATGGGTTAGGTTTCAGTTAGTTAGGGAGTGCTAGAGGAAAATAAGTTGAAAGTGCTGGTGTACAAATCGAAAGTTGGGAGTGTTATCGGGCAATTGATCAAGGTATGGGTTATTTAAATACAATATTCCAAAAATTAATTTTGGAAATAAAATTTCACCATTATATAGTTCACACATTTTCTAACTTAAAATCTCACTTTCAACTCCTAGGTTTTTATAACAGAAAAGCCAGAGTGGTTTCCGCATGCGGTTAATAATTTAAAGCGTTTGAGGTTGATAGATTTTTCACTTGATGATTTGGATGATCTCCATGGTGTTCTTTGTTTGCTTCGAAACTCACCGAATCTAGTAGAATTGCGTATGACGCATACTGAGACGGCAAAATCATGTTTTTACTTACCCATGCTGATGCAACCTGGTGGTGTGGAACCAGCTTCAGATCATTTGGAATCACCAGACTGCTTGGATCAAACTTTGGATCGGTTATGAACCATTGACTTATCACCTTTCCAAGGATCAAAATCACAATTGCTTTATGTAAAGATGTTACTTGCTCATTCCCCTTCTCTTGAGAAGTTTACCATCCAAGCAGATGGAAGTTTGAATAGTGATAAAAGGTTTGGCATTGCTAAGGATCTTATGCGGTTCCCTAGAGCCTCAGCGAAAGCAGAAATGATCTACTTGGACCCGGTTTGCAGCGTCCAGCCACTTTCTGGATTTTCAGAAGCCAAGACATGTAAGAATGTCTAACTACATTGCAAATTTGTTATTTACCTTCATTCTTATACACATCTCCTAATTACATGTTTTTGATAATAGTTTTTATTGTTCTGATTAATGTGGGGCAATACAATACATGGGAAATGGTTTATGAGAAACTTTAAATTATGAGGATGTTTGGCTAAGCTTTTCCACACCTCCTTATAACTTATTGACTTTTACAAAAAGCTATAATGAAGAGAAAAGGTGTTTGGCAAACCCAAAATGACTTTTTGTATAGGAAGAAAAAGTCAGTTTTGAGAAGTTAGGGTACTGTGACTTTTTGAGCTGCTTATAAGTTATAACTTTTCAAAAACAAAATTACCAAATTACCCCATATAATGCCTACACTTATCTGCTGTTTCTTTTCTCCACAGCCGCCATCATCAATCCATTTCACCACTCCATATTCCGCTAAGGTCAGTTGATTGTTTAATTTGTTCAGTTGATTGTAACAATGATAATAATAATAATAATATTCTAAAAGAAAGACATACCCAGTACTTCTGAAACATGAAGATTTTGAGTCTCTTGGAAACATGAACCCTATGAACAACATCATAGCCTTTGATCCGGGGCATATCTGGAATTTCATCCACAAACATTTGCAACTTAGACGGACTTACAAGCCCTCCATCACCGTAAACAACCGCAAACAGACCCAAAATATGAACTAGAAATAGGATATAATTCATTTTTAATTCCATTTCTACCCTTTTCTGCAATTTGCATGTATGTACACACTAAGTATGTGTATTTGTGTGTAAGAAAGATTGAGAGAGGGAGGAAATGAAGGTTTTGTGTGCAATTATTAATGGAATTAGATTCATATATATTGTGTGTGAGTGCGATAATGCTGTAGCTGTTTCTTTTCTCTCCTGCGCCTTGTTTCAGAATTACTGGGTATGACTTATAAAAGAATGTCCCTTTTAGTCATTTTACATGAATAAGCAAGTCAAATACTTTTTTAAAGACTCATTTTCAAAAAGTCATAAGTCGATAAGTACTTTTAACAAAAAGTCTTTTTTGAGTTAACGATATTCTGGAAACATAGTCACTCAGTGGCGCACACTCTTTTGAAACTTATGAACAATAGTTAGCTTTCAACAAAACTGAAGGTTACAATGGCTAAAAAAAGTCAAGTTCTCATTACTAGTTGTTGTGGCATAACCTTATTTTGCAAAAGATGGAATAATTCCTTTACTATATACATATATACAGGGTTTAATGGAGAATACTAAAAAGTGAGGAATATGGTAACCATGCATTTAACATGTTACAAATTTAATTTAACATGTTAAAAATAAATTTTTTTTTAAATTCAGAGCTTTTGCATATATATAAATACAATGTAGAACCCTTTTTAATAAAAATAAATCTTAAAAAATAATAATAAAAGGTTAAAAAAATTACAAAATAATTTTTTTATTGGAATAGCTTCTACATCTTTGTATGGAAAAGCTTTGGAAAAAATAATTTTTAACATTTTAAATTGAATTTTTAACATATATTTAACATGTTAAATACACTATTCCCTGATTTCACATTTTTTAGTGTTTCCCATTATATATATATATATATATATATTTTATGGTGCATCTACTTTTATATGTAAATGTTTTGTTCCCCTTCTTATTTTTGCAGGATGCTAGTGGTTATACATGTAAGCAAGATGGTTGGAGGAAGCGAAAGTGATATTTGTGTACCCAGGTTCACAAGAAAGATTAACTTTGGTTGTCTTCGTATCATGAGCTTACGTGAAACTATGAATTATATTGTTCTTCAATTCGTATCATGAGGTTGCGTGAAACTATGAATTTTCTTGCGTTGGACATATTGTGTGAAAAAATTGTTTTTTTAGATTTTGGGACTAAAATAGTTGTTTGACAAGATGGTGAAAAAAATTCAAAAGAAAAAATATATCTCTTCTTTACTTCTCATGTTAAGACTCATTTGTATCGAAACATAGTCGGTATTTACACAATACAAATTTTATGAACGTAAAGTTAACAACCAATCTCACCTTATTCACTTGTAGTTTTGTACTACCTAAGGTAAACCTATTGTCATAGGCTATTGGTTTCCAACTTTTGTTGCGACCAGTGGCGGATTCAGGAATTTTTTCCTGGGGGTGCGGAATATTTTCAAAGATTTTAGGCCCCTAGCTGTGTAAAAATATCGGTTCATAACGGGTTGGGTCGGATTATGTAAGACAAAAGAACATCAAACTAAAATTTATAAATCATCAAAAACACGTCATTACAAATTACAAACGTATTTAAAATTGTGCCCTACAGGTTTTTTTTTTTTTTTGAAATATATCCAAAATATCATTTAAAGATACTAAACACGCCATAAGTTCATTACATTCTTACTCATTGTTCCTAACACATATAATTTGCTCCATAAGTTTATAAAACAACACTAAACACTTAAACAAAATAAATAATCATGTTCAACCATAGCCCATAACTTTCAATTATATTTTTAAACATTCAAGCCCTAATATTAAATGTTGATTACTTGTAACTAATCATTTAAACAAACAAAGCTATAAATAAAACAACAAAATCATTTAACTACAAGTCTAGAACAACAAAAAAAATATAAAAAGATTAAACCATTACACATCTATATCTTCTCCTAATCATCACATAAAACAAAATAAATAAATAAATAAACCATACTAGTTCTATATTGGAATTCTGACGTAATATGGGTCGGTCCAACCGAAATTTTGGTTTTTCTAGTAAAAAAAGCCACCAAGTCGTGAGCAGTGGCGTCAAGTCGCTGGGAGTTTTTTTGGGGGCGGGATTTGGAAATGGAATGGGTGGATGGATTTGGGTTATTTTATTTAGTTCAAATTTCTTTAGGTTGGGTTTGGGCTTGTGTTAAAAAAAATTGATTGCAGATTGGGTTTTGATTAGATTAAATAATTAAGTGAATAAGTGGTTAATAATTATTTTTTTTTCTAAGTGGGGCGGTTGAAAATTATCAAGGGGTGCGGGTGAAAAATTTCAAGGGGTGCGGTCAGGATTTTCGGCGAAAAATAACACTAAAAAATATTTTTTCATGGGGTGCGCCCGCCCACCCTTGGCTTAGGGTGGGTACGCCCCTGGTTGCGACACTTAGTTCCTACTTGGCTCAGGTTTTTTTTTTTTTTTACATGCATTGATAAACAGCTTGCATCGGAATAAAATATTATTTATTGCTTTCATGTAGGGATCATAATGAACCTTAATTCAGGGCTAAATACGTTTCCATCATGTCTTTGGTATGTCTTAACAGACATCTTACTAGATTTCGAATCTAACCAAATTGGCTTCAAGTCTAATCGACTTGATGGACTCGTTATGACCATTGTGTGCCACACTTATCATATCTTTGCAATATTTATTTGGATTACCAAAATCTTTAGTACCAAACCTTCCAAATTCAAATGCAAGTTATTACCTCTATATTTAAGTGTTATTGAATAACTTCCAAATGAGTCCCTTTCTTTTCAATTTTGAGAAACTTCTCAAGTACCATTTTTACGTACCCTAAAAACGTGTAAAGTCACTAATGATGACTTTCATACACCTGTGATAAGAAAACAAACATCTATCTGTATCTTTGTATTATTAAACTCATCCAAATATATTACTCTACTCAGATAACAGTTGCTTACTAGAGCTTCTAAGCTATATGAGTTCTCCTCGTATGAGACCGGATAGTGTATTCCTTTGGATTGAAATGAAGTTATATTATCTTGTTAAAATCTATACATAAGAATTCATTCTTATGTCATCACATATTTAAGAGTTGCAGTTAAAAACAGGGTTGGGAATGAATGGAATACAGAAGGCAGGGTTGTAAGGTGTTGTTGATGGTGAGATTACAAAATTACCCCTGGGGTAACAGTGGAAGTAATGGCAGAATGAAGGGTAGATTGATGTGAACTGGAAACGTTGTAACACATGTCCAAATGCTTAAACCGATTAAAACATGAAACTTGTCAGATTACATAAAAAGTAAACAAAAATCACTTTATTAGCTTTAAATTTCTTAATATGATTAGACCCAACAAAATTAGAAGTAGTTTTAGACAACTGTGCGATTATCGAGTTTATAAAAGTTGGAAACCTTTAATATTTAGCGACTAACCCCACCACCATATTGAACACAAAATCAAGTCCAAAAAACCAGTAGATAAAGAAAACAATCTGAACGATGATACATTCTCTTTGCTTGAAAATAAAAGTATCCGATTCTCAACGACAAAACAACCAAACAATCTATCAAACCTAAAGTTGAAAACCCAAAATCTCGACACCCACCTCATCATTCTAGTTCATCCTCCTGATCAACTCGTTGATGAAATCTTCACGGTTGCCGGCATCTCCACCTTCAACATAATGATTTCTTTTCTTTTTCAGACCACCCAAGGGTGCCTTCAACTTGAAAGGCCACAAGAAGTTGTTGGCTTCTTTGAAATGCGGACCAGCAGTTAAAATCTCGTGAATAAGATCTTCAACACAGATGATACCGAACTTTCCAAGACCCTGTTGTCCACAAAAACAATTTAATAATTATTTATATTGCATAATTTAGAAAAGATTACAACAAAAAGATGTATAAACAAACCTGTTCAACAATAGAGTTGTCAGTTAGAGGGATTCTTTGCTTGTTAAGTTTTCCATATCCTCTCTTGTAAATCAACTCCTTCACACTCTTCAAGTTAGGGTAACTGTGAAGAATCTCATATGTTTAGTTTGAATATCCAAATAAATAAGACTTGAAATCTAATTTAGGTGAAGATAAATATATACCCATAAGTAACATATGGCTCAACCCTGTGTAGCATGTTCAATGTGGCCTTGTTCACTTTCAAGAACACACCGTTGAAAATCTGGTTGACAAAAACAGAAAAATACGTTAAAACAAAGAAAATAGTAAACACAGTGATTCGTTTTGTTTGAAATAAACAGCTCAAAGCTAAATGAACCAAATGACTTTTAGTAAGCTATCAAAAATCTAGTTACTTATCAAAATTAAAGTGATAACAACAATAGAGAAAAACACTTCAAAGTAACTTTCACAGGATAGTTCAAACTTTTTCTAAAGTAAAGAAATTCTAGATGTTCAGTGTTCAAACATGGAAATCAAATCCCTGTACATAAAATTTGTTTTGAAGTAAAAACAAATAAAATGAGCACCTTTCATCAAACCCTAACAAAAATTCAATCATAACACAACCTTTAATGCAAATAACAAATACAATCATAACCTAATCATCTATAACATTGGGGGTGTTTGGGATTCCTTCTCAAAAACAACTTTCTCACACACAAAAACAACTTAAATAAGTTAAACCAAACACTATAAAAACAACTTATTAACTTTTATAAGTCAATAAGTTATAAGTTGCTCCCAAATAAGCTAACCCAAACACCCACATTGATATCACAATATGTTTTCGGATGAGTTGTAAAAAAAATACTGATTTCTACTAGTTTATGGATCAATGTGTGTTCACACATTTCATCAGAAACTTTTTTGGGTGTAACAAAAATGAAAAAAGATGCAAGTTTAAGAAAACCTATGAAGCAATTTGAAACAAAATTCAAATGCATGTTCATCGGCTGACAATTTCAAAATTCACATTCATAAAAATGCGCCCAGATCACATGTAATTCTGAAAATTATATATCTACTGAAACAGGAAACAAATTCATAAACTAAAAGTTATAGCAATTCACCTGTCTCAGACGCAGAAGCTGCAAAATCTTCTTCGACTTTGGGTCCATTGCATTGATACTAGATGTTACAAATGAGAAAAAAAATAATTATAAATATAGAACAACAATACACTTGAACGTTAAACAGAGCAAATAGTTAAAAGAACTGAAAATGCCAACAAAACTTACCCTCGAATACGAATAATGAACAGCATCTTTGCCTCAGGGTTGACATAAAATCCACCTTTCAGTCTAGCCTCACGCTTGAGCTGAATCAACTCCTTGTCCTAAAATAAAACAAACAAACATAAATGTCAAACTACCAATAAATAAACCAACAAATTAAAAGAAAAAGTAACAAAATGGAGATACCTGAGCCTCATACTCCTTGCTATACTGCTTAGCCCTGTTAAAGATCAACTTCCGGTTAGCGGCATTCTTCTTCTTCAACTCTGCAGCCTCTTGCTTCTTTGCAAGAGCCCACTCCTCGTTTCTCTTTTGCTTCTTCAACACAGACTCTGGAACAACTGATCCTCCCTTGGCAACTTCAGCCATTTCTTCGTTCTAAACACACGTTTATTGTAAAATCCAAATTTCAATTCATACTCGACAAAATAACACATTTCATTCCAAAAAAAAAAAAAAGACATCTTTAAATTACTTATCAACAGCCATCTTCCACACAAACAAAGGTCAAAACTCTATATAAAACAATCAATTTTCGAAGATCAAAATATCAACATCAGTAATTCACAGTTGACTGAATCAATGAAGGTATATAAAACATATATACGTATCTACAATTCATGAGACCAAACAGAACAAAATGTGAAGTAAAAACACATTTGATACATATACATATCGTTGAAACCCTACGTTCGTATCTACACTAACAAGATTTTTGAAACAGGTAAAACATTCACTGTTTCTAAAATCGGAAGAACATCCGTAAATCTTAATTGACTGAATCGATGAGCTAATCAAAAACATATACATGAATATATCCGTCAAAAAACCTAACAGCTAGAAACGATAGAACAATCAATGTTTCTAAAGTAATAACATCGGTAATTCAGAGTTGATTAAAGAGATGAACGTATCATAAACATATATATGTATGTATGTATTGAGGATTGATGAGATCGTAGAGCTAGAAACGATAGAGAATACGATGTGATTGTAAGAAAGGTTAGAAAAGCATACCAAATGTGAGCGGCACCGGCGACGTAGAGAAATCACTTGTGCCTACAGGATGAAGGCGATGATGATACTGGAATTAGGGTTTTGTAGGGTGTGTGTTTTGAAACCAGACTTGGGTTATAAGTGTGGCCCAGTGGGCTTTGTTTTTCAAAGTGTTGGATAGACTTGTGGGCCTGACACTGACTTAATATATGATGCAAATGGCCTTTCACTTATTTTGAACTCACGTTGATGAAGTTAACGGACTCTACATTGAGTGGGGGAGAATGAGCCTCAATTAAACCAATGTTTAATCGTATCGGGTTAGGCTCAGATATGATTCAACCGGTTGAACCGGGTTGTATCGGACAGTTCAACCGGTTGAATCGGGTTGTACCGGACGGTTCAATCGGGTTGACTAATTAACCTTATATATCTATAAAATACAATTTTTACTCAAAAAATAATCCAATACTACATCATTTCACAATAAAAAATATTCCAAAAGTTAATCCATAACAAAAAATAGGGTTATTGGATTTTATCACCTCCAACTATTGGCTATTGGTCGCTGCCACCCTCAACTATCACTTTGACGCCTGTCACCCCCAACTTTACACTTAGTGTGTTCTGTCACCACGCCGTTAACTGATCACTAACTTTTGACCATGTTTTTATTCTTTTGGGGGTGTCATGGGGATCTTAGGAAGGTTTTAGGGATCTTTGGACACCCCGAAAAGTATAGTAACAAGCTCAAAAGTTAGTGATCAGTTAACGACATGGTGACAGAACAAACTAAGAGTTAAGTTGGGGGTGGCGGGCGTCAAAGTGATAGTTGGGAATGGCAGCGGCTAATAGCCAATAGTTAGGGGTGATAAAATCCAATAACCCAAAAAAATACAAAAATTCACTATTGATACTTTATTGGGCGCTCGGTTTTACTAAGAAGGTAAATCATCACCTTTTTAGATTCATAAAAGATTAAAAGTCCAAATTTTAACCTTTGAAGCGGTACTGGTATACCGGTTTAAACCGGTATAACCCAATTTACCGGCGATACAACTTCTTTATCGTTCCCTCGGTTTACCGGTATGATTCGTCCCGGACAAGCTTCTGACATCCGGTTTAATCCGTTCAACGAGCTGGCATAAACCGGTTTTTTAAAAGGGTTATTGGATTTTAATGATCCTAAGTTTCATCTGTTGGCCGATAATAATCCTAACTTTAAAATTTCCCTCCAATAATCCCAACTTGTAAAAATTTGGCCATCATTGATCCTTTTCTAAGATAGGTGCACTTAAATCAATTAAGGAGTCTTTAGGTGTAATTGAATCTATTGAGGATACCAAATTCTTATACGTTTGAAAAGGATCAATGGTGGCCAAACTTTTACAAGTTGGGATTATTGGAGGAAAATTTTAAAGTTAGGATTATTATCGACCAACAGGTGAAACTTAGGATTATTAAAATCCAATAACCCTTTTTAAAAGAGTAAAGTCCTATTTGAGTCCTTGTGGTTTGTGCAGTTTAACCATTTGAATCCAAAAACCAAAACTGTCTTGATTTGAGTCCCTGTGGTTTCTAATTTTAACCATTTGAATCCAAAAGTAAACAACATCTAAATCAGAAACATTTTGTTTTTGGATTCAAATGGTTAAAATTAGAGACCACAGGGACTCAAATGGTTAAAATTAGAGACCACAGGGACTCAAATCAAGACAGTTTTGGTTTTTGGATTCAAATGGTTAAACTGTACAAACCACAGGGACTCAAATAGGACTTTACTCCTTTTTAAAATATTGAATTAAACAGTAAATTAGTAATAAAGCTTACATTTCGCTAAAAATAAAATCTAAACTTAAAAAATACTAGTCTTCATTTTCGTCGTCATTTGGTTCGTTGTTTCAAACGTATTCCACCAAGTCCGCCTTAAGGTTTTCATGTATGTACTCGTTATGTAACGAGAACATGTTCAAATCTTGTTGTTCCAGATTTACCGGAACATAATTCTCGTTAACTGTATTTTCGCCGTACTCACAAATCGCTCTACATTCGTCTTTGATGATCATGTTATGCACCAAGACACAGGCATACATGCAATATCGCATCTTCTTTGGTTTAAAAGCAAGTTTGGGTTCTCAATGATATGCCCTTTTTTTTGTAGAACCCCAAAACACCTTTCAACATCCTTTCTCGCTGCCTCTTGAAACTTGGCAAATTTCTTTATTTTTTTGCCTGCCAGGTTGTGAATAGTTTTAACGATTGTAGAGTAGGTTGGGTATATTCCATCAGCAAGATAATAATCGTGCTTGTACTCTATCCCCGAAACCGTAAAACTAGTGTTGGACATGTTCCTTGTATGACATCGATGAAGACCTCTAGTTGATGGATGACATTAAGGTCATTATTCAAATATAACATATATTTTTGGAATATTGGATTTTAATAATCCCAATTATTCGTCATTGGCCGCCAACAGTCCCAACTTCAAAAATAATCACTAACAGCCACAACTATTAACATATTGGTCTCCAATGGACCCTGACTAACAGAACATTAACGACGTTAGTGTCCGGTCGCCGGAATTTTTGGCCGGAAGACTCAAGATTTTCGTCCAAAAATTCTTTGTAACCTTATTACGGACCTTTGTAAACCTTTTTCTAGCAAAAGCCCCAATTATTGAGGTCGTCAGAAAACTCCCTTTTCGCAGGAAATCTTCTTATTGGCTGGAAAACTCAACCGGAAAACTCAACATTTTTGTCCCAAACCTTTTTATAAGCTTAGATCGACCTTTATGAACCTTTTTCTGGCCAAAAACGATTTTTCCGGTGACCGGACACTAACGACGTTAGGGTTCTGTTAGTCAAGGTCCATTGGAGGCCAATATGTTAATAGTTGGGAGTGCCAGTGGTTATTTTTTTAAGTTGGGAGTGTTGGCGGCCAATGACGATAGTTGGGATTATTAAAATTCAATATTACTATATTTTTTGTATGTTTCCTCAATTTGGTTGAATTGTTTGTAAAAGTTTAAGATAAAAGATGTAAGAATATAACAATTATGGAAATAATGCATCGGAATGAAGCTAAACTTTAATTCACATACAATGATAGATTTGCTTTCATCATGAATACTTTAACTAAATGATTGAAATTACAATGATTCACGTATGCATGAAATACAAACTCCCCCTTAGCCTGAGATCACTCTATTTGCTCGTACAAAATGTCAAGGTGAAGTGATACATAGAACAGTATATGCACTGTTTTATTTATAATACAATGCAAACCTCTGAGGAATCTAAGCTGACGTCACCTAGACTGTGACATCTAACAACATGTAACAACCTCTAACATCTGCTATAACTAATACACTGTTACATTGAAAACACTGATATACAACATCTGTTGATTTATCATCTATTGAGCCTCAGCAGACCTTTCTTCATCAGACTTTGTCTTCTTCAAACATAGGGTGATCAGACCTTTGTTATCAGCAGACTTTAGTCTTCATCAGTGGTTCACTTTGGTAGACCTTTGGTTGCAGCAGTTGTTTGATGCCTTTTCCATTGAGAGGAGAATGACTTCAAGCACTATTATTATGGATCAGTTGATTGTAGACTATTTTGGCTTTTTATCATCTGTTCTTTTGGCGGGGTCCACATGAGCCAACAATCTCCCCCTAGAACAGATGATGCCAAAACCCTTCTTTATTTCTCATCAACATCTCCCTGATTGGTCCTTTGAATTGTAGTTCAAAGTTCAGGGAGTACATGTCTTCATCACCATCCCTCTCAAGTTCAAGATCCAACAGATCTTGGAGATCATATGCATTCAGACCATATGCACTCTCCATTTTAAGCTTTTCAACACTACCATCTGACCTGATCAAAGTCAATATGTGGGTGTATGAGGATGACTTCCACTTTAGGATTTTTGGATCAGGTGGTTTTCTTGGGACAAGACTTATTGAAGATGAGTTTGGTGACTGTGGTCTGCTGACTAACTTTGCAAGTGTTTCTCTGAGTTGAGCAGCAAGTAAGTCAGCAGCAGGGTTAATGTGGAAATCAAGCTGACTCCTTATTCCCTCTTTTCTGATATTTTCATACTTCAGCTCATCTTCCTCATCAATCTGCTTTTGCCTTTTTACTTGTTTTAAGGCAGCTGCGGATAAAATAAATGTTGAGGACAACTTTTTGGAAGAATGGGTCCGTTGAGGGATGGCAGCTGTTGTGAGATAAACTGGCTTTTGAGAAACTGAGGGATCTTTAGCTCTGAGCTGTTCCAGCTTTTTATATGTCTCAACTATATTGGATTCAGACCATCTGGCAATGGACCAAGCTGAACCATAATTTGCAGCCACAAGCTCTGCTCTCATTCTTTTAAGCTTCAATGCCTTATCTGGATTCACTTATTTGCCTTTCTTCCAATCAGGTGGAGTAGGCTTTATTGAAGGATCATTGAGCATTCTGGTGATTCTTTCAACTTCTTCTCTGAGAGCATCAGATGGCCAGTTTTTGAATTGAGGTCTTGTTGCTTTGTATAGTTTGTTAGCCATGATGTGTTCAATGTAGTCTACCCTCAGTTCTTGATCAAGCTCAGTGGAAATTAGCTTCTCAGACATTGTTTTGCTCAGGTCTTTAGCAAAGTCCTCAAGTTTGGTGACTTTACTAAGCTCATGTGATAAGATTGCCTGAATCTTTCTGTCTTCAAACCCTTTACTCTTCTCTTTGGCAATACTTTTAGTCTGTCTTGCTTTTATCTTTAGATATTCGTCTAGGTTCTTCGGCTTTCTGTAACAAAAGAGAGATGGGAAGGATCTTTGTGATGGATCCTCTATAGTGAAAAATGATTCAATTTCACTTTGAACAACGGATAATTCTAGAGGATATTCACTACGTCAAAAAAGGCCTACGGCCACACTTTTTCCAAAACCGGTTTGTCACACGTTTGAATAAAGGTGTGGCTAAAGATCATTTATAATCTTTTAAACCACTTTTAGCTACGCGTTTTATTATTAATGTGGCTATTGTATAGCAGTTAAAAACCTTTAGCCACACTTTTTGAAAAAAGTGTGACATTTACTATATAGCCTAGCCACAACTCGAAAAGTGTGGCCAAATATGACCTATTATCACGGTATTTATATAACCTTTTAATTTGTGTGACGAAAATACACCTTTTCCAAGCCTTTAGTAACACTTTCAATAAAAATGTGGGAATCACTAGCCGCAGTAGAAAAGTGTAGCCAAATGCTACTAACTGTCATTGTAGATTTTTAATAAAATGTGACTAAAAAATAATACATATGGCTACTTACAAATGTGTGTGACCAAAGAGTGATGCTTATTAGCCACTTGTAAGTTTTTATAGGTGGCTAAAAGTTATCGATTGTAGGGTGGCAAAACAAAAAACGTGACTAAGTAGTATATCGCCACACTTTTAATTAATTTATTATGTGATCGTTTTAGTTACTCACGCTCCATCCTTTTCACTCTGCTACTCATCCCTCTACTCTAATGCCTACATCTGCAATCAGGTAACTCTCCCTTATAGAATAGTCCTAAATTTGAAATAAATCCCTAGGTTTACGGAGGAAGATGATGTATAGAAGTCTTATATTTCTCTAAGACTAACGATTCAAGACGATTTCACCTGCTAAGAATTTTAAGACGGAGACGATGGATTATGTAGATCTGATAGCGTTGAATCCCATAAATAGAATGACGATGGATTATGTGGGAACGATTCTGACTTTGGATTCAAGGAGTTGCCTTCCAAAATCACATACCTCATTGAGAATGATGTTGGATGTAACTCGCATCAAATCATCTTCATGAATCTTAGTCATAAGATGCTTTGATATTGGTATACTCATTTAGTATCCTTTGACCTGAGATACATATTAGAACTTCCGTTTACCAAGGATTATTCTTTGATTACTATCAACCATTGTCGCGTAACTGCCGGTCATAAACGCTTTAATAGGGAATAGTTCTGAAGTTCAGTGGGAGTTGTATGTAGTTAATAAGGGGTTCTGTACTCTTACATGATATGTAACAGTTGGACATTGTGGCGCACTCGTTGATTCAAACTGGTGAAGTGTAAGGCCTTACCCAAACTTACTATGTGTTTGTTCGGACCACTTTGACTCTTGATCGAGAACAATAATAATTGAACACCATATGAGAATGAACTTAATCTATGTCTCATTGATTCAATTTATGTCTTTTACAGAATGGATGAATGACAACAACTACCATAAGTCTATTATCTTGCAATAGTAAGTTATTACTAATGGCAAGGTGTTTTGGTTAATGACTTTAAAGTGTCATGCATTGTTGGGGGCAGCCATGTGCAGCTAGAGCACCGCTGACTGTCTGCGTTGAGGATTTTATCGAAGGCCGTCCAAGTGGGAGATTGTTGGATTTATATGTACGGGTTCGATAAGTCAATGCTGCTGACCGAGTTATGACCCGTAAGAGTTACACCTTGGGAAACGAACATTAAATCCACTTAACTTGGTTAACTGGTGACCACGAACAATTAACGAAACGAAATATATAATTATCTAGAATAATTATATATCCACGAGAAACGGGATTTATTATTTATACGGGTTATAAATAATATAACGTTTAATTACTTATTTAATTAAACTTTGTTTTTCGGGCTTCGTATCGCATTTGGGCTTGTACTAGACGTGTTGGGCTTTAGTGGCCTAAGAGACGATTAGAGATGATTGATAGGGTTATTATAGTTAACCTAAATATATTACAATATATATATATATATATATTCAATCATATTCTTTTAGTTTTATCACATTCTGCCGTAAGCACTGATGCGTGCGAAGTGTTATATATATTAGGTGTATATTTTAAGCCCCTTTAACACTTATTTTAGCCAAGTTTTAAATTTATAAAACACGATATTTTACTAACACTAAACACACATATGGGCAAGTGCACCCATCGTGAGCGTAGTATAGCGTTGGTAAGATACCGAGGTCGTCCAAGGACACAAGAGCTTTTAGTACCGGTTTATCCTCAACGTCTAATCAAAATAAAAAGTTTAGAAAAATGTTTTAAACTAAGAAAAGTAAAAACTAACTAAAATGCTGAAAATAAAAATAAAAGAAAAAACAGATAGACAAGATGAATCACTTGGTTCCGACTAGTATCTAGTATAACCTTTGATTATTTCCGCACTTTTGCACATATTTAAGAGATTATCTTAGTTATTGTAGTAGGCCCCTCTTTTGAAGGTGACGTTACCCTCACCCCAGTAGTTTGAGTCAGCAAGGATACAATCCTAAAATGGTGGATTATTGGAAGATAATTAATTAAGTTATTAATGCAAATTATGGTAGGCCCCGCTTTTGGCGGTGACGTTACCCTCGACTAAGTAGTCTGAGTCAGCAGGGATACAGTCCTAAATAGCCGAGTTATAGTATTAATAGTAGTTAACTTATGAGGGGGTCAAAGAGTTTGGACCCCCGCCATCCAATACCGTGAAGCATTGAAGGAGGTCCTACTAAATTTGACCCAGGTCCATTGCAGGACCTCTAAACGCTGAACAATGGCAAGACCTTTACCAAACCGTTCCCTTAACCCCCGACCAGGTAGCCAACATACCTCCATATAGACCGTGGAGATATGAATGGTGAAAATCTTTTATTTTATATAGACAGTAAAATAATGCCAAGACACCACGGACAAACGATAAGGAAAGATCACCTTCAACATAAGTAACTAGTTATTAAAGTCATTAATACAAAACCAAATAAAAAGTGCAAAAGATTAGAAATAAAAAGTATTATACTAGACACTTTGTCTTCACCAAGTGATGTAAGAGACTTAGGCAAACATGGCCTTGATTATCAAGAACTCTTACGATCAATCTTGGATCCCGAGACGACTCACACACTCTACGATGGACAATGGATGATGGTGGTGGATGATGGTGTTGTGATGGTGGTGGGTGGTGGATGAAGTGTGAGAGAGGTGGTGTGCCAAGGGATGAGTTGAAATGAAACCAAGCACTCCTATTTATAGGCTGAACAGAAGGCTGGGCACGGCCCCGTGTCCGCTGGACACGCCCCCGTGCCTGTCTGACACTCTCTCCCTTCATTAATTGTAATTCGCAATTACAATTAATGCGCCTGCTGTACTTTCGCCACGCCCCCGTGTTCACTGGACACGGCCCAGTGGTGGGCAATAGAAGCTTCTATAGGTTTGTCTTTTCTGCTGCTTCTTGGGCACGGCCCCGTGCTGGCTGAGCACGGGGCGTGTTCAGCCTTCTGCCTTCTCTATTTTGCTCGGGAAGATGCCGTTGAGGGGTCGGGCAGTCCACTTATGTTCCTTTTCTTGTATTTATGTTGGATTTAGCTGTCTTTTTGCTTCTTTTGTGAATTTGAGCTCCTTTAATCCTGAAAATACAAAAGGAAGAAAAAAACACTCTTTTTCCAACATTAGTACTTAAAAAGGGTTAGTTTTATGCCTCATTTGATGTAATTTATATGTTGCATTTTACACACATCAAATACCCCCACACTTGAACTTTTGCTTGTCCTCAAGCAAAACTCTTTAATATGTGGCTTTACACTCCCAAATGGAATGGGTAGAAGAGAAGGTTTTGGGCTTGTTGTAGAGTGTTGGGAATCCAAGATCTTTTAGGGTTTTATTTTTATGTATTTACAATCCTATTCGTTATGATTTATTTAGAACGTTTCATAGGAGAAATTACTTATTTGGGCATAACATGCCTTTTTAAAATTCCATTTATATACAAGTTCACATACCTTGCGGGAAAATCACTCACACTCGGCCGAAGGTGTATTTTTAGTGAATCACTCGAGAGCGGCATGGAACTTATTCCTACCATAAGCTTGTCAAGCAATCAATCCTCCTCCTTTTTAACTTTTATACCTTTGTAAATATCAAGAGGACTTTGTGGGTGAAGGGTTAGGCTTGGGTTAAAGGTAGGTGGTTGGGTTAGTGGTTAGTGGTTAGTAAAAAGGGTGAAAAAGCGTAACAAGTGTCGGTTTTCGTAGGACTTTCTATTTTTGTAACTTTTATTTTGATGAAGCTATTATTCAAACAAAGTTATTTTTGAAATGGTGTTAAAAGCAAAGATTTATGTTACTGGTAGCCTGGACACGGCCCCGTGGGGACCGGACACGGCCCCGTGTTCAGGTGCCAGTAACAGAAATTAAAGAAAAGAAACAGAAGCCTGGACACGGGGGCGTGTCTGGTGAACACGGCCCGTGTCCAGTTACCTGAACTGGGCATTTTTCTGCAGGGTGTTCAGCATGGGGTCGTGTTGGTTGGACACGGCCCGTGTTGAACCTTCTGTAATGGAGAGATTGATGCCGGGTTGCCTTGTTCTTGTGCATGGGGTCATTTTTCTCGTTCCCCTTTTCATCCCTTACCACCATGAGTGTGTTTTATTTATTATGAACCACCCAAACTCTAAGAACCATCATTTCATTATACTCGTAGAGAGACCTTACATAGTCCTAAATTTATATTAAACTAGACATGAAAACAAAGAAATATTAGACCATGGAGTTCTAGCCTCTACTTTATTTTAATTAGCAAAATTTCCAAGAGCTACTAATCTTGGTTAGACAAGGCCTTTTAGAACTCCTTTTTCCGGGTGCGGCTTTTCTCACATGTCGGCGAACCACTCCTCCACCTCCCTTGGAAGGAGAAAAGAAGGCTCATTGGCATTAGTTTGAGGAGTTTCGATTTCCACCGGGATCTCTTGTTGGTGTTCCACGGGAGGTTCCACCGGAAGGTCTTCCCACCTGGTAGGGTTGTTAATTCCGAGTGCCAGGTTCCAATCCTGTTGAGGGAGGACTGGTTCCATCAGGGGTGCTACAAGAATATTTAACCTCTGGTGCAAGAGGTTAATTTCTTGGAAGCTGCTTTCGAGTCCCACCGTAAGATCGTTAATACGATCGATTAGGACCTCCTCTACTGATGTCATTTCGTCGAGAGCCTCCCTTAATGCTATCACATAGTGCACAAGTGTAGCTTCAATGGAGGGCCTCCTTCCTCTTCGGCTGTTTGATGAATGCACTGAAGATGTTTCACTGTTTTCACTCGACATTCTACGAAAAATAAACTGAAAAATAGTTTATTTGATGAAACAGTGTTCGGACACGGCCCCGTGCTCATTGAGCACGGCCTCGTGTTCATCTTTCTGCAGAATTTTGAAGCAAGGAAACTTGAAATTTTAAGTTATTTTCTGAACTTGTGGGGTCTTTTTAGACATTAATAACTTAAAACAATGTTACATAACATATTTTTACCAAGATTCCTTGAACAAAACTCATTAATCCCTACCACAAAGTTGGAAGAATTCAAACTTTTAATGGTAGTTCTTGGAGAAAGATGGAGAAGAAGGAAATGGCTAAAAGAGGAAAGGACAAGATGGGTTGTTGGAACCTTCTTTTAAACTTACCTAGGATAGTTGAGAGAAGATTCCTTCAAATCTCTGTCCCAAGTTGGTCCAAATGTGCAGAATTCTTGGCTGCATTTATAGAAAACGACAGCATCCTGGACACGGCCCCGTGTCCATTGGACACGGCCCCATGTGCAGGTGGAGTTCTGACACAGATTGTCCGTATTCTGACGTACTGATCAGAGGGGAATCTTTTGGTGGACACGGGGGTGTGTTGGCTGGACACGGCCCCGTGTCTAGGGACTGTTTTATGAAGTTGTCTAGTTTTTTTAAGGAACTCACTAGTATTGGGTGGCTCCTGGTTGGTTGGAACAACCCCAAAGTGCCTAAGATACCTTAATTATCCTAGACTAAGGCGAGAACGCAAGAGGTTGTCGGTGAGGGTAATTCCTATTTTCATTCTAGGTGGACAAGTCCAACCCTTTCCCGGGCTCTCGTTAAAGAAGGTGTATGCCGAATCGCTCAGGTCTATGTATGCACCAAACGAAGTCGATGGAGAGTCCTTCACGGCACAATCGGCACAGGGACGACTATCGTCCAAGTCTTTGCTAGGTATGAAGGTATTTTTGGGAGCAACGAGGTTGTCGGAATGTGGTTCCACCATGTCGTCATGGTCATCGTCTTGGGGTGGATCAATAAAGTCCTTCCTAAGCTCTTTTGACCAATTTAGAATTAGCTTTTCTAGTTGAAATAACTCGTCAAGGAGCATTTCCCCTAGAATATCTGGCTGGGCGCATTCGAGGGAGAGATAGGGCTTATTTTTACTTTCGCCCCTCTTAAGGTTATAAGAAATCGGTGGGTCCATGTAGTGGGGCCTATAATTTAGAAAGTAACATTCTAATTCTTTATGTTCGCCTCCACATAATTGACACCACGTACCATAAGAGTGCCGAAAGTAAAAACAATTACTATCACTCATGTTTATGTCAGAAATTACCAACCGTCGGGATCTAACGGTTCTGTTTTCAGTAAGTGAATCTTGGGCACGGGGGCATGTTGAGTGAGCACGGCCCCGTGTTCAGCTTACTGTCTGACTTAAAACAGGATTGTCAGTTCCAATGATTTAGCACGGGGGCGTGTTCAACGGGCACAGCCCGTGCTGAGCTCTGCAGAAGCTGAAAAACTAAGAAAATCCTAAAAAATTAAAAAGAAAAATAAAAAAAAATGATTAGGCCGTTGATTCCTAACTTTCTTAAAATCCTTGTGTCCCCGGCAACGGCGCCAAAAACTTGATGCGTGCGAAGTGTTATATATATTAGGTGTATATTTTAAGCCCCTTTAACACTTATTTTAGCCAAGTTTTAAATTTATAAAACACGATATTTTACTAACACTAAACACACATATGGGCAAGTGCACCCATCGTGAGCGTAGTATAGCGTTGGTAAGATACCGAGGTCGTCCAAGGACACAAGAGCTTTTAGTACCGGTTTATCCTCAACGTCTAATCAAAATAAAAAGTTTAGAAAAATGTTTTAAACTAAGAAAAGTAAAAACTAACTAAAATGCTGAAAATAAAAATAAAAGAAAAAACAGATAGACAAGATGAATCACTTGGTTCCGACTCGTATCTAGTATAACCTTTGATTATTTCCGCACTTTTGCACATATTTAAGAGATTATCTTAGTTATTGTAGTAGGCCCCTCTTTTGAAGGTGACGTTACCCTCACCCCAGTAGTTTGAGTCAGCAAGGATACAATCCTAAAAGGGTGGATTATTGGAAGATAATTAATTAAGTTATTAATGCAAATTATGGTAGGCCCCGCTTTTGGCGGTGACGTTACCCTCGACTAAGTAGTCTGAGTCAGCAGGGATACAGTCCTAAATAGCCGGGTTATAGTATTAATAGTAGTTAACTTATGAGGGGGTCAAAGAGTTTGGACCCCCGCCATCCAATACCGTGAAGCATTGAAGGAGGTCCTACTAAATTTGACCCAGGTCCATTGCAGGACCTCTAAACGCTGAACAATGGCAAGACCTTTACCAAACCGTTCCCTTAACCCCCGACCAGGTAGCCAACATACCTCCATATAGACCGTGGAGATATGAATGGTGAAAATCTTTTATTTTATATAGACAGTAAAATAATGCCAAGACACCACGGACAAACGATAAGGAAAGATCACCTTCAACATAAGTAACTAGTTATTAAAGTCATTAATACAAAACCAAATAAAAAGTGCAAAAGATTAGAAATAAAAAGTATTATACTAGACACTTTGTCTTCACCAAGTGATGTAAGAGACTTAGGCAAACATGGCCTTGATTATCAAGAACTCTTACGATCAATCTTGGATCCCGAGATGACTCACACACTCTACGATGGACAATGGATGATGGTGGTGGATGATGGTGTTGTGATGGTGGTGGCTGGTGGATGAAGTGTGAGAGAGGTGGTGTGCCAAGGGATGAGTTGAAATGAAACCAAGCACTCCTATTTATAGGCTGAACAGAAGGCTGGGCACGGCCCCGTGTCCGCTGGACACGCCCCCATGCCTGTCTGACACTCTCTCCCTTCATTAATTGTAATTCGCAATTACAATTAATGCGCCTGCTGTACTTTCGCCACGCCCCCGTGTTCACTGGACACGGCCCAGTGGTGGGCAATAGAAGCTTCTATAGGTTTGTCTTTTCTGCTGCTTCTTGGGCACGGCCCCGTGCTGGCTGAGCACGGGGCGTGTTCAGCCTTCTGCCTTCTCTATTTTGCTTGGGAAGATGCCGTTGAGGGGTCGGGCAGTCCACTTATGTTCCTTTTCTTGTATTTATGTTGGATTTAGCTGTCTTTTTGCTTCTTTTGTGAATTTGAGCTCCTTTAATCCTGAAAATACAAAAGGAAGACAAAAACACTCTTTTTCCAACATTAGTACTTAAAAAGGGTTAGTTTTATGCCTCATTTGATGTAATTTATATGTTGCATTTTACACACATCAGCACAAACAAAAGGGGAATTCTCCTCTTGTTTTTGTGATAAATCATCATCTTTTGAAGGAGGAACAGCCGTCAAAACAGAAGGGTAATTCCTTTTGGTTCTTTTGTGATACAATCACATTAAAAAAAGGAACAGCCGCCACTTCAAGAAAAGTGCCGACTCCTTTCTCCTTCTCGTGATTCCTGTTCCACCAGCCACACCCGATTACCGTGTTCGTGTTCATGTTTGTGTCTAGAACTCGTTCGTTGTACCTCGGTGTCTCAAACGGTTAATCTTTAACCATAAAGGTATATTTAATCTCATATATGTGTACCGTATTTGCATGTTTGTAACCATGATCCTGTTCGGTTCACTTTCGGTATTGATTATTTATATTTATTCCGCTGTGTTTTTATTAATTATATATTTAGTTAATAAAATATATCAAACCCGTTTTGATTCAAAGTAAAATTGACACCAATGAATCTCAACAGATTATGCAGTGATAGCTTGGAGACAGATACCCGGCTTTGAAAATTGATGATTGCAACTTTTGTTATATGATTTTTAAAGAAAAAGTCGATTGCTAGCCAACTCGGCCTCAGAAGCAATCAATCTGAGTTCATATCATGAACCAGATCTTGTTAATGGAAAATAATTGATTTTGACGTGTATACATTATGCGAATTCCGTGTTTGTAAATTTGTCCATTTGAAATTCAACTCCAGGTGGTGATCTTGTTCAGTCATAAATTCATTTAAAAAATGATCGTTAATGGTAATCAAGTTTCATAACGGTTTAACTAAGTCACCAAGTATAACTAATATGTCCAAAGTGAAAGTTAAAATAACGAGTAGTTGATCATATTAGAACATGATACGGTAAACTGTTTGCAACATGTTACTCTAGTAAAAAAGATTCATTCAATAATTCGCATACAATAACTTGAAGATAATTTTTCATAATATTAAATTACTTTTATTGACAATTAGCCTTCACTTGTTCATAGAGCCATAGTGGATAAAAAGCACCTTCGATACGCATCATTGGTGTTTGTCATTTCCCAGCCTCGACCTTCCTTGTTGCATTCAACCTATCATTAACAAAATAGTTGCAAAATAATATTATAAGTTAAATAAATCATTCAGAATTAAGATCAAGTTGAGAACTAATACAATAATGGATGTGGCAATGTGAGTGGGCGGGTGATGGGTCAAAGGAGCAATCATTTAGTACATGCAAACGGACCAGGCTCATTTGTGCTAACCCACACTTTTTGTCAAACTTTATACAAAGTGATAGCAATCGATTCGGTAACGGCTATAAAATTAAAACTCTTAATGGTCTCTTGTGATACAGACACACCACACAAGAAATCGATTAGGGCAAATGTTAGGTGACAAATAATAGAGGGACCTCTAGTGTAATTGTAGAGTAATATAGGGGTTTATTGTAAACATGTATAAGTGTACTTAAGTAACTGGCAGATGCATGAGATGGGTATCGATGATTTGAGAGTTTCCTCTTCTTCTCTGTGTTTCTTTCTTCCTTTTTATCGATCACAAACTGATACGTAACAATGGTATCAGAGCAATCTTTCCTCTCGACCATGGGTTAGAGTTAGGGCAACAACGAATTTCTACAACAACAATCACAATTAGGGCAAGAACAGGGAACTATTACAACAATCAAAATTAGGGCAACAAACGGGTTCAACCATCAGTTTTGGTGATTCTCAACAATATCCAACAATGGGAATTCATTGGAACAACATGGAATTGGCTCTGGAAAGTATTATGTCAATATCGCAAGAAGGTACTGTTAAAGATTACTGGGATTCGTTTCAAATCTTGTTCGATTAGGTTAGAAATCTTGAAGAAGTTCCTGAATTTTATGCTATATACCTATTCATATGTGGTTTAGAATAGGAAATTAGGATAATCTTTGCTAGATGGCATCAATATAGCTGTACTACGGTGAAAGATGTGATTTCATTGGCTTTAAAAATTGATTCTAATAGCTTACATGATTCTTTTTCTCCATTTGATCCCAATTCTTCTTTTTATAACAAAGATTTAGAGTTTGATATTAACATCACTCTTGAGGAATTGATGAAAGATAATGAGTTGTTTCGGAATGGAAAGATTCAAGAAACTTGTGATAACATTGTTCAAGAAACGATTGTAGATGAAGTGATTGATTATTTGCATAAAACAATTAAAGATGAATCCATTCAAGATGAGTGTAGTGAAGATAATTTGTATGGTGAAATGTCCAAAGGGGTTGGGAATAAAAGTCAAGAATCAAGTGATGGTGATGATTCAAAAGAACTGAAAGCAAAGCATAACGATGAGGATTACATTGAACTTGGTGATGATGATATCGCCATTGGATGTGTTCCTTTTTGTAATAATCTTTGTAAAGATACAACTGGAAATGATCGTGCGACAATCAAGAAAAATTTAGAACCTGAAATTCTACCTTGTATAACAGATTTAGATCAAGAAAACAAAAAAATGGAGTGTAGGACAACTTGCTGGAATTTGCAAACGCACCTTTTGTTAGACTACCATGTTAAAGTTAGTGAGTATGTTAAAATCCTTGGTTTAACAAAAACTTTCGGTTTAGGAAAGAAGAAAAAAAAACAATTAATTTGGATAGACACGGGTTAGGTTTGTAACATGGAATGTAGAAGTGATAAGACTATTGGGTCTAAATATGTTCTTGAGAAAATGGACAGAAACAGGGTTTGGAAAGTTGGATTAAATGTAGGTGTTGTCTTCAATGAAAAGACTACATATGAAACTATTCCTTTTGAATATGGTGACTTCCAAGAAGATGAAAGCATTGCTGAAATGCTCATGAATGAGAACAGTAAAGTTTTGATGGGAACAAGCAGGTTCAAACGACCTAATTACCAAAAAGCAAGGAGTTGTTTTAGTGCAGAATTTTAGGCTGCTTTACCACAGAAACTTTTTGCTTTTGGTTTATTGTCAGTAAAAATTTCATGTGATCATGTTAATTGGTGGTGCACTTTTAATAAGTCAAGAAAAGCATCAATACGGTGTCGCTCATTATCAAGAGGGATATTATGGAGAAATACTATTGGCATCACAAAAAATAGTTTAGATGCAACTGTTCTTCTTATGATTGTTCATATTATGGATCGTTGGGCTAACGAGGAGGGTCCATTTGCAGCATCAAAGAACTTGTATATAAAACATATTTAGAGGCAAAGAAATTTGCAAAAGAGTGTAGTAATTGGGTGACTGCGGCTTATGGTGGGATATCTAAATTTGGACAGTTTAAGTCAACGGAGCAGTACGAAACTGTTATTGATACACCTGGAAGGTTAATAGGATTGCTATGGAAATTGTTTAAGAAGACTTGTGATAGAAGTCTGCTTACTTTTGTTGACCACTTGACTAAGGGTAACACTTATAAAGGGAAAGTCAAAGTCATGGGTTTCTATTTTAATGCTTGGATTTGGTTTTTGATCAACGTGACTGATATAGGGGTGGAAGTCAAAGGAAGTCATACTCTGGGTCAACACTTGTTAATTGTGATTAAAGTCTTTCTTGCAGAGGTTGCAATTATTATTTTCAGTTCCAAGGAAAATACAATTTTGAAGAAGCAGTGGGTTGAAATACATTTGTGGGCTCGTTCCATGATTGCTACGGATGACTTGTCAAGGAAATTGTTACGGGTGATGATTTTGTTACAGGTGAAAACTTGGCTACGGATGAAGACGTCTTTGTTACGGTTTGGATATTGTTTTAAATGGGTAGTCCTCATTGGTACTTGGTCAGGTTGGCTGATTACATGTGTAAGTCAACCACTGAATGCTTTAGCTTTTAGTGTTGATAGTTTGCATTATGGAGTTCAAGATGTTCTTTATGATGCTTATCCCATGATGCGTATGGGGGTTAGATCATCTACAATATTTTTGTTTGCTACATATGGTCCAAAGGTAAGTATAGAAGATTATTTGGAGAGATATGACACTACAAATGAAGCTCCAAAAAGGAAAGGAAAGCAAATTTTCATCTTAGAGTTTGCTGGGAATGAAGTAGTTATAAGGGTGGGAATTGGATAAAAACAATCCAGGTTGCATCTGATGTGCTTGTTAGAAGAGAATTGTTATAATCAAGGTGTGATTTTTGATTCTTGAGGACAAGAATCTTTAAGGGGGAGTATTGTTAGGTGACAAATAATAGAGGGACCTCTAGCGTAATTGTATAGTAATATAGGGGTTTATTGTAAACATGTATAAGTGTACTTAAGTAACCGGTAGATAAATGAGATGTGTATCGATGATTTGAGAGTTTCCTCTTCTTCTCTGTGTTTCTTTCTTCTCTTTTATCGATCACAAACTGATACGTAACATCAAACTAAACGAGAATCATGATACAGATACACCACTCGATTCTAATTTAGGCTCCAAGAACACCATTCAAGTTGCCACACTTGAACTAGCATGGAAGAATTAATTACTCTCAAAATCCATTGAGAGAAAATTAACCAAAATAAATTCTTTACTGAAAACTCACCAAACTTGCATTTCATCCAATCTTCCATTTTAATACATGCAATTACAAGAGAAAAGGAAATAAAAACTGCCCATAACTCCACTACTTTAATCACTAACATAACTGTAGAGACTTAATAAAGAAAAGACATGAAAATAAACTAAATGGAAATGGTTAAATAAAAATGAAAATAATCTAGAAATAAATTGGAGCATCACGTGGAACAAGGACTATACATGCTACTAAATTGGATGAAAATGAACACACCCAATTGACCAAAGTGCCCTTGCATGGTTCTTGTTGAACGCCTAAAGCATCGATAACTTTGTTGTGAACGATTCGTGACCCGATATACATCACAAACTATTGTTAATTAAAACATGTTCACGGAAATGGTAGAATTGGAATAATTATCTAGAGTTTCAAATGAGTATTAAAGAGTAAACTTTAAGCCACTTACAGCATCATTAATTTCATCACCACTTTTGAGCCCACCAATAATGTAAATCGAATCTTTAGCCACTGTTGCAGCCGAATATCCCCGAGGATTGTTCATTGGCTTTCCAAACACCCATGATCGATGTCGTGGATCATATATTTCTACGGTTGAAAGCATTGTTTTATCGTCATAGCCTCTGTTACCGTCATAGCCTCCTTTACATTCCTGCAAATCAACAATCTTTCAGCCTTAAAGTACTAGCTCTTTTTATATATGATTAGAATATTATGCTTACAGTTTTTCATTCAAAACGACCATTGATGGACATCCCCTCCTTGTACTCATTCTCTCAATTTTCTTCCAAAAACCTTCTCTTGGATCAAATTGTTCAGCTGTCTTGTGACCATAACATGATTTCCATATCAGCATCAGTTAAAGGGATGATGTCATACGACACTTCGACAAGCTTTAAGATCATATATAATATAAGGCCAATGATCAAATACCGCAAATAGTATGTCTCGTCAAAGCTACCGACAGCATAAAGTGCCCCATTGAGCTCAGCTGCACCTAAAGCAGACCACTGCCACAACAAACATGTCACACAAACCATAAAAAAATTACATATATTCCTCTAATGTAGTTAGTGAAGGGTATTTTAGACATTATGTAAAGCCAAATATTCTAGCTTTAAATAGGTCATTTAACCTTTTCAAGCATGGAGCGTGTTGGAATCCATGCGCCAACATCAAAATCCAACATCTCTAAGTTGAATAGCAATCTGCACCATTCCGACCACCGAGTGCATAAATTTTATCATTCACCGTGGCTCCTGCAAGGTTCCCATTTTTCCTGTTTAGATGAGGGCAAGTTGTCCACTGATCGGCTGCTGGATTATAAGATTCAACTTCACAAAAGAAAAAAAAGAAACAAATGTTACTGAAAAGGGTGTTTGGAAAGTATTTATGTGATACACTAAAAAATGAGATAACCACCGAGAAATAACTGCCTGCAATATGAATGGACTATCGAAACTAGTGTTTGGATGTAGTTATGTTGTTTCTACCAGGGGCGGACCTAGCTGCAATATGAATGGACTATTGAAACTAGTGTTTGGATGTAGTTATGTTGTTTCTACTAGGGGCGGACCTAAAGTGATAGAAGGGGTAACGCTCCGATGGTAGTGTAAATTTTAGAAAAATTTGACGTTTTTTTCTATTTTGTTACCCCTTTTTATTGAAACGTTACCCCTATGCGGATTTTCTAGACCCGCCACTGGTTTCTACTCGATATAATTAAATGTTTATGAGTTTTGACACATTCTATTTATTTATAGAATAAATATGTAAAATGACCAATAAAACACTTTTTAGAAAGAGATGTTATATAAAAAGGGAGTACAAGTCTCGAAATAGGTTTAATGAAAGGATACCTTGGTATATTTGTTTAACCCTTACACGATCAGTTTTGTTGCAGCTGGTATGAAACAAAAATGACAAGGGACTACCTGTATCCAACCATTAACCACTGCTCCCACCACCAAACACGAAAAGCTTATCATCTAACTTTGAAACGGCTGCATAACATCTGTCAGTACTCATGGGACTAAGAGATTTAGTGAGATTCTGTTAAGGGAAGTAACAATCCAATGATGACAAGCATGATTCTCCATCATATCCTCCCACCAAAAGTATATGGTCATTAATAACTCCCGCTGATGGAAAGGAAGTTGTCCCGTTCGTTGTATTATGTGGAGTAAGTGTTGTGCGTGGACAAGACAATGCTTGAGATGCCAATAAGGACAACAGATTATTTGTTTGGGCATGGTCTAACTCAAACCAGAAATGATTCGAAGTATGATAGTTGTCAATACTTAGGGGCCTAAATTGATTCTCGGTTAATGCTTTACATTGCAACTTCACTCGTATTTGAACCTATTTTAAGAAGTCAAGAGTTCCAAAGATATAAGTTGCCACTTAAGCACCATACATTAAGTGTGTTTGGATTTATGTTTTGAAAGTTATTATACAATATTAAAGAGTAAATTGCCAAAATGGTCCTTGAGGTTTGATCACTTTTGCCACTTTAGTACAAAACTCAAACCTTTTGAATCTGGGTCCCTGTGGTTTCAATTTTGTTGTCATTTTCATCCAAAATCAAAATCTGCTCAGATTTTTCAGTTAACATCCAGTTTTTTTGTCTTTTTCCTCTCTTTTAATAAAGGGCAAAATGGTTAATTTTTTAATTTGTTATAATAAAACGTTAAAAGACCATTTTGCCCTTCGTTAAAAGGGAGAAAAAGACAAAAAAAAATTGGATGTTAACTAAAAAATCTGACCAGATTTTGATTTTGGATGAAAATATCAACAAAATTGAAACCACCAGGACCCAGATTCAAAAGGTTTGAGTTTTAGACTAAAGTGGCAAAAATGACCAAATCTCAGGGACCATTTGGGCAGTTTACTCCAATATTAAATAATCAGAAGAAAATAAGATGCTCAACTACAATAAATTGGGTAGTGAAATTAGTGTTTGGGTGTTGACAATAATTAGTTGTTTTGAGTGTTTGAAAAATATGATTACTGAAAAATTAATAGAAACGGGACATTTTGGAAAATGGCCAGATGAGAGTGCAAGTCTCTAGAATTAGGTGAAAAGGAGTAAATTAGTAGTTCTTTAGTTAATGTACATAATCAATTTTGTGGCAGCTAATATCGAACTTATTATCCAAAACCAATTATTTGACAAAAAAAAAATATATAGTTAGAACGAAATGTTGTCTATCTGTAGAAACTTATGGTACCAACCACACAGATCAAAGACAAAGTAATAGCAACAAAACGGTGACCAAAATCTTATTATTAACCCAAACCAAAAAACACCCACCAATACCCAAGATCTTACCAACAGTAAGATCAGATGAACAATAATGTTCAGATCAACTGATTCAATCAGTTGATCAACAGAAATACAGAACAAAATAGAAAAAACGGAAAAGATACAACCTGGTCTACAAGGGCTTGATCTCACAGACGAGATTTCACCAATAACACTAACAAATACAAGCAGATCGATACAAGACCAGAGAGAACAGATGTGTGAGTGAAGACTGCGAAGAAGAAGAATCTAGAACCCTAAGAGATAAGCTTCTCTTATATACCAGAAATATCTCAAAATTACACTCAGCCCCTTATACTATCTCCAGATACATCAAAACCAGCCAAAGTTACAACCAGGCCCCTCAATTAGTTGCAACCTGTTATAATAATATAACAACTTAACCAACAAAAGGTTAGAACAATAAAAAGTAACATATATGCAATATTACATATATGCAATATTTGAATGAATTATATATTTATTCTTTCAACATTCCCCCTTCATTCAAATATGAAAACCAGTTAACCAGCCCCAATTTTTCACAAAATCTTTTATGCTGCATAACACTTAAACCTTTGGTAAAACCATCTACCGGTTGACTGTCAGAGTCAACCTTAACGGTTTCAACAATTCCTGCAGCAACTTTTTCTCTTAGAAAATGAAGATCAACCTCGAAATGCTTGGTCCTTTCATGAAAGTCAGGGTTGGCTACTATGGATATAGCAGCCTTACTGTCACAGTATAACTTGACTGGCAAATCATAGTTAACACCAACTTCTCTTAACAAATTCAACAACCACATAATCTCACAGGTTGTCGAGCACATGGCTCGATACTCAGCTTCACCTGTGGATCTAGAAATAGTGCTTTGTTTCTTACTTTTCCAAGAAACTAAAGAGCCACCAATATAAACACAATAACCAGTCACTGACTTTCTTGTGGACAAACACTTTTGCAGTCAGAGTCCACATAACCAACTAAATCAAGCCTATCACCTTTTTTAAACAATAATCCACATCCAGGACATGACTTAAGATACCTTAACAACCTTAAGGCAATTTGCAAATCTATTTCAGTTGGGCTGTGCATAAACTGACTTAAGAATTGCACATCATAACTGATGTCCGGTCGAGTCAAAGATAGGTAGATTAACTTACCTATTAGTTTTTGAAAACCAGTGACATCTTTCAAAGGACTTTGGTTCTTAGACACTTTAGCAGTTACCAAGTAGCTTTGTTCAATAGGTGTGGTAACAAGTTTGCAACCCAAATACCCAAACTCACTTAACAATTCCAAACAATACTTCCTTTGGTTTAAACACATACCAGACTTGTTATATAAGACCTCAATGCCTAAAAAGTATTTTAGTTTGCCTAAATCTTTAATTTGGAAATTTGAATTTAAAATGAACTTAACTTTGTCAATTTCATCAACCCTATTCCCAGTAACAACAATGTCATCAACATAAACTAATAGAACAATAAACACATTGTTTTTAGACAACACATACATAGAGTGATCACACTTGATTTGCACAAAACCATAATCAATTAGCACACCAGTTAACCTTTCATTCCATTTCCAAGGGGCCTGTTTCAACCCATATAAAGACTTAACCAACTTGCAAACTCTAGACTCATCAGGAGAATAATAACCCTGAGGTAGACTTATATACACATCTTCATTAATAGTGCCATACAAGAAGGCATTATTAATGTCAAGTTGAAACAAAGGCCATTCATTCTGAAAAGCAAGTGTAATAATACGCCTAACTGTTACCATTTTCACAACAGGTGAAAATGTTTCCCCAAAATCCAGGCCTTCTCTTTGATTAAACCCCTTGGCCACAAGTCTAGCTTTAAACCTTTCTATCTCTCCACTACATTTTTATTTAACTTTATAAACCCACTTGCATCCTATGGGCTTTCTACCAGGAGGTAGACCAACAAGGGTCCAAGTATTATTTCTGAATAAGGCCTCCATCTCCTTATTCATTGCTTCAACCCACCCAGGGTCCTTAGCTGTTTCATTGTAATTAGAGGGTTGAAGTGTTTTATTTAAAAAACTAACAAAGCTAAAATTTTCACTTGACAGACATGCATAATTCACAGTTTTATGTATACCACACTTAACTTTTCCACCTAACACATAATCCTCAAATTTTTTTGGAGCAACTGAAGTTCTAGTGGATCTTCTAAGACCTAAAACAGCACCCTCAGATAGGTTGGTCTCATCACTTGGTATTCCACTATCCTCTGCCTCGCTATATAACCCAGGCTCACTACTATCTTCATAACTAGTTGCAAGCTATTGATTTTGACCAACAACACTGGTTGTGGTAGATGTGGAGGGTCCTAATGGCTGCTGATCATCACTGCAAGTACCATGAGAGCCATTATTACCCTCTTCATCATTGGGAATTTGAGAAACTTCAGATGTTTCAGTTTCATAACAATCCAAAAAGGTTATATGATTTAAATTTTTATCAACAAATTCTTAATTAACAACTTGTTTATTCTTGAAAGGGTAAACATTTTCATAAAAGTTTACATCTCTAGAAAATAAGATTTTCTTATTATCTAAACTCCACAATTAATACCCCTTCTTAACATTGGAATAACCAATCAAAACACACTTATCAACATGATAAGTAAATTTATCTGATTCATTTAACACAGTGCTAAAACACAAACACCCGAAGTTTCTGAGATGAGTCAAAGAGGGTTTAAAACCAAAAACTACTTCATAAGGACTTTTACCTAATACCATAGAAGGGGGTAACCTATTAATCAGGTAAACAACAATCAGTATGCAATCAGACCAAAAACTCAGAGGTAGGCCACTTTGAAACATCAGGGCTCTAGCTATATTTAAAAGGTGCCTATGTTTACGCTCAACCACACCATTTTGTTGTGGTGTGTAAGCACAAGTTTTTTTTTGATGTAAAACACCTTTATTTTAAAAAAAAAAAGTTACTCGTTTGATTATTTACAAAGTCGGTTCCATTATCACTTCTAAAAATTTTAACTTTCTTTTTAAACTGGGTTAAGATTAGTTCATAAAACTAGTTAGATTCTCAAAAACTTCCATTTTACTCTTTAACAGGTAACACCATACAGATCTTGAAACATCATCAACAACAGTTAGGAAATATTTAAACCCTTCATTACTAGATACTCTGTATGGACCCAAAGATCTAAATGAACTTAATCACCTATTTCTTTTGTTTTATGATCACTTAAAGGAAATGGAACCCTCACTTGTTTAGCCTTATGGCAAATCTCACAAGGACCATAGTCTATAGATTTAATGTCTAAGCTACTTTTTAAAACAGCTAGAACCTGATCCGAAGGGTGGCCTAACCTATTATGCCACATATTTGACTTTAACACACTATTAAAACACATATTAGCAGAATTACCATTTTTCCCAACAAAGTATAAACCATTGTCCTGATTACCAGTCACCGGGACTTTCTTTGACCTCAAATCCTGAGCAAACAATTAGTTTCATTAAACAAAACAACTATCTTATTATCTTTGGCTAACCTAAAGACAGAAAACAGATTTACACTATACTCAGGAACATAGAAAACATCTTCTAGAACAACATTATTAACAAGTCTTATTTTCCCAATTTTAAACACCTTAACACTAGTACCATTCGGATGTCTAACTTTTAGATTACAATCAGACACATCAACCCAATCAATCATACCCTTATCAGACTTAACCATGTGCTGATTAGCACCGAAATCAACAATCCAATTATACTCAAATTCAAACATATTAGAACTAGAACAGCTAACAAAACCAGTGGCAAAACTACAAGTAACTTAAGACTCACCTCCCATATAAGACTTAGCCTGCTCACCACCAGAATTCTCACCAACGAGACTCAACAATTTAGAAATCTATTCAGAAGTGAAAGGCATAGCAGTACCAACAGAATTTGAAGATCCAATAGTAGTATTACTTTTACTATTATTATTAAACACATTAGACCTAGCCACCTGTCCTCCTGGTCTTCTTCTAACACCAGGAGGATATCCAATAATCTCAAAACATCGGTCAATCGTATGACCAAGCATATTACAATGAGAACACTTTAGATTAGGGTTAGGACCTCTAACATTTTTCCTCCTAGAGTCAAAAGACTGACCAGACTTAGTCACAAAAGATACATTTTGACCTTTAGACCCATTTGAAGACATCCTATGAGACTCTTCTCTAGACACAATAGAAAAGGCAACCTTAACTGAAGGGAATGGTTCTTTTGTTAGTAAATCAGTCCTTACAGGTTGATAGACATCATCAAGCCCCATAAGGAACTGCATTAGTTTAATGAGGGTAGAAAAATCGTTATAATCTTTAGCAGCCTGACAAGAACAGGAAGGAAGATGCACCATTGCATCAAACTGTTTCCACATAGTTGTCAGTCTGTTATAATATTCAGCAACAGTGCTCCCACTTTGAGAAATACCATTTATTTTTTTATACAAATCATACACAATAGAACCATCCACCTTATCAAAAGACTCTTTAAAATCAGTCCAGACCTCTGAGGTAAGTTTAGAAAACACTTGCCCTAGAAATAACTCCTCAGAAATAGAATTCAACAACCAAGTAATAACAACTGAGTTACACCTATCCCATTGATTGGCTAAGACCTCATCATCTTTTGGTGTTTCATACTTACCATCAATAAACCCAAATTTATTTTTTGCCTCTAAGGCAAGTCTCATAGCATTAGACCAGACAGGATAATTCCCAGTTCCTTTTGGTTTTATACTAACAATAGTTAAGGTGCTAGAGTCACTAGGATGAAGGTATAATGGATCTCCTATATCAAGTTTACTAATCAAAGTAGCAGAAGTACTAGTATCTCCCATGACCACAAGAACCAATAACAAGCAATCAACAGTCAATCAACAATAAAAACAAACACAAAACAGCTAACTGTGACAAAGGCTAGATTCCAGGTTCGAGATTCCAGGTTCGTCACTCTATAGGTTCCTGGACAAGCGTATCACAGAAGCAACAACTAATCAAGACAGACAAGAAGAATGCAACAGATAAGCAAATAAGACTCGATCAAGTGCCAGCCCGACTAGTCCGGTAAACAGGGGATGCCTAGACCCACAAGAAATGATGACAGGTAAAATAAGAGAAGAAAGTTAGAACACCCTTACAGAAGTGTTTAAATCCCTCCTATAGCAGATCTAATCCGTAACCTTCTAGGGTTACAAGATTATGATCAGAAGACAAACACAAGAAATCTGGTTAGTTTGCTTTGTGGAAATAACCACAAAGACCAACACAGACCTTCACACCGCAGATCTCGAAGTATAGAGATACAGAAAACCACCGATTAGGGTTTCTCAAACCCTAATTTGACACCACGCCCAAAATCGTCCAGCTAGGGTTTCTTGAGTCCAGAAACCCTAAGATAACCTACAAAAATACAACAACAGAGATAAACCAGCGGAAGAAAAATCAATCAAGAGCTATACAAGCTCTGATACCATGTAGAAACTTATGGTACCAACCACACAGATCAAAGATAAAGTAATAGCGATAAAACGGTGACCGAAATCTTATTATTAACCCAAACTAAAAAACACCCACCAATACCCAAGATCTTACCAACAGTAAGATCAGATGAACAATAATGTTCAGATCAACTGATTCAATCAGTTGATCAACAAAAATACAGAACAAAACAGAGAAAAATAGAAAAGATACAACCTGATCTACAAGGGCTTGATCTCACAGACGAGATTTCACCAACAACACTAACAAATACAAGTAGATCGATACAAGACCAGAGAGAACAGATATGTGTGAGTGAAGACTACGAAGAAGAAGAATCTAGAACCCTAAGAGATAAGCTTCTCTTATATACCAGAAATATCTCAAAATTACACTCAGCCCCTCATATTATCTCCAGATACATCAAAACCAGCCAAAGTTACAACTAGGCCCCTCAATTAGTTATATGCAATATTTGGATGAATTATACATTTATTCTTTCAACACTATCCAATTAGACTAATTATAAGACTATGAGTTCTAAATGCGTATTCACACAGCCTAGGAGTCAATGTGAGTGGCAAATCATGAATTTTAGTCAAAACAAAATGAAAAGTCAATCATGTCACTAGAGACTTGTGGTGTACCTGAGCCGGGAATCGTGTTTTGTAACCTTCACAAGCCCAAGCACACGGGTCAATGTTCATTTGACCCGAGCTTACAGCTTCAAAGATCCCAAGTAGTGTTCTATCTGTATAGTTGAAAAGAAACACAGGTAGACCGGGTTCGATTTTTTTCACATACACAAAGTGTGAACTTGGTAAACCTGACACAATGTGGTAACTTATATTACAAGAAAGAAATATATTATTTATTTACACAAGAAAAAAAAGTAATTCGAATCCAAATACTGGCCGAAGAGTTTCTTCCAAAGGCATCCATTAAGAGTTGTTTTATTGGCACAGAAAATTACACCACCAAGTTATGTCTTCCATAATCCTCTAGCACTTGATGAACCATTATAGCTACCCATCTTCAATCCATACATTCATATACAACAATAAACTTATTTTCAGAAATTGAAATACAGACCTGAAATTTGGTTCACACATTTTAATAAACACACACATAAAATCAAACCCATTTTGAGTAGATTTTCCAATAAACATAGTTTAGAACATGTCAATCGTCAACAAGATTAAACTTTTTCAAAATATACTAACAAACAATCATGCATGTTATCAAACTTTTTGAATTACATTAAACCCCCAATAATAGTTGATTGAAATAAATTAAGGAAACAAACACCTGCAACCCACAAATGTTAAGCGTGAAACTGCAAGGAACTTGTGCAATAGATTGTGGTTTATATAAACGGAATTTGATGCTTTAAAGGTTGTATATAACACAAAAGTTAGTTGTACGACATTTGCACTTTTCTAAAATATTCTACGTTTTTATAACTACATATATTTAAGATGTTGGGTTCTTCCACAGGTGTTCATTTTATCCAAAACCCGACCCAATGACACCCAACACGAGAAACTATACTACCTGGATTACTCGCACCCGATGAATAACAAACCCGAACCCGGTTGGCCTTAACGATTTGGTTAATGGATATAGTTTTGGTTATTCAGGTTCACCCGAAAAACACGAACAACTATCAAGCTCGTATTCAAATTATGAGAAATCCTACCTTGAAATACTTAATACTAGTGCACCTTTTGGACTTTTATTTTACAGGTTTTTATTTTATGTACTTTTAAGAATTTTTGTTGTTTTCAAAGCAATTAACGTGAAATAGAGGGCAACCAAGGTTTTAGTTAAATTCGAGTTATATTATATTCAAATCCCCATAATTAGATTACGGATGTGCCTCCATATTCAAAATTATAGTCAACCCCCAATTTAGATATTTATATAATTGATATCTTTCTATAATATACGTTGACATTGATCATCTACTGTATTATATATATATACATCGAATTCTCCTTAAATTACATTAACTACTCAGACCCAAAACCTGTTTCAACCTTGCATATGTTCGAATTGCATGGCAGGAAGAACTATACAATCTGTTGCCGCTAAAACTATACTAACCTAAAACTTGACCCGATAAAAGCCAAACCATTTAACACAAGCACCGAAAAACCTGAACCTACAATGATTCGGTTATCGGGTAATATTTTAGTTTAATAATTTAAAAACCCAAATAACCAGACCCGAAAAAACCCAAAACCCAAAACCCAAAAAAACAACCCAAAGAACACCCCTAACACGTGGCATACCCCATTTTACCAAGGGTACCATGATATATTTATTTTATAAAATTGTTTAGACCGGGACTAAAGTTAAAACAAAGTTTGAAAAGTAATTCAGAGTTTTGTTTTTTTTCAATATTGTTTGGGTTTAAATTTACTACGTTTTTTGAACCATCTATGGGAATATAGTGGGTTGTCTAAAATGTATCATTAACATGTTAATTTTTTATTAGTCCACGTCATTTTTATGGTTTTTTTTTGTTGAACCCCTCGTTTGCAGATCTCACAATCACCGCAAATACTAACACCACTGTCGGCTACAAGCTTGGTGACCACCAGCGCAAATACTTCCACCCTCCGTCACAATTATAGAGAGAGATCGGGAACATAGAGTTAGAGAGACCGAATCTTTTTTTTTTCATAATTAGGGTACAAACATGGAAACAGAGAGTACAAATATGGTTTTTTTTTTCTTTCTTTCCAGAATTAGTGTATACAAAGCGTTAGTGGTATGACGATGGAAGCAGAGAGTACAAACCCAGGGACCCACCACCACTGGAGACTGAATCTGATAGATAAAGGTGGTTTTTAGAGAGAGAATGTAGAAACTAGGGTTTTTAGAGAGAGAGAGAGAGTGATGGTGGTCGATGATGTAGCAGATGGCGAGGATGGTTGTCGTGGTGGTTGCGGTGATCGTTGTCGGAGGCGATGGATGTGGGTTTTTTTAAGAGAGAAAGGAAAAGGTGACGAGAGAGAGAGAGAGAAAGAACGCTAGTGGTGTTTGATATTTTGAGAATTTAAATTTGTTTTCATTGATGTTTTTTTTTTAATTTTTGGAGTAATTTTCAGTTTTCGTCTTTTATGTTTGTACTATTTTTCAGTGGATGTCCTTACTTTATAGATAATAGAATATGTACTTTATGTTAAACAAAGCCCACAAGTTTCATCTTTTTCATTAAAAATGTTAAATTTAAACTCATCACCATCTCTACCGTAATTTCATGTCGTCACCCTAATTTCAAAGACCATTGATGCCTTTACACCTTCTTCAATATGTTCTCACAAATTCCCTTGTTCATTGGATGGTCGTTGTTCAGATCTTGGTAACTATATTGTCGTTCAGTTGGGTCAGCTTCAAGAACTTTCTGGAAGAATCGACAAGGTCCCACTTTCCAGTGAGCCCAAAAATTTTAGTTTGTTATATATTTTATATAACAAAAATCAAACAAAAGCCTATAAAATTTAAAACCCAATCTATATATCTATATACTATATATAAGCATTTCCCATGTCTAAAATAGTAATTTAACCCCAACTTTTTAAGATGGCATATACCAAAAGCTAGAACAAATTCCTATATTTTTATATTTTTCTTCCTTTTCTACCCTTATTTTATCACAAATACAAGTTTTGAAGCAACATTTACAACACACTAGAAGCCAATACAATAGAGATTTGGCTTTATCATTATAGCCACCTCTTCACTTTCTCTCTCTATGACAATTACACTGTGTTCCCGAGTTAAGTTAAGGAGAGAAAAGAAAGGATTCTCTCCTTTTCTTTTCTTTCTCTCCGTTTCTTTCCAAATTGGAAAGATTAATTTTAGGCAAAAAATCTCTCATTTTCTCTTCTTTTCTCTACTTTAATGAAACTCTGGAACACAACTAAAAATTATTTCCTTTCAAATCTTTTCTTTTCTCTCATTTAATGAAACTAGGGAACAAAGTGTAAGTGCGATGGTGGTGGTTACAGTACAGTTCATTTCTCATCTTCCTACTCTCTCTATCTTTTCTAATACAAACTGAAATTATGCGGTTGCTTTGGCCAGGATTCAAACCACGACCCGAAACGTCGGATTCCAGCAATGGCGGTCAGAGGTTCATATAGTTCAAAAGTTTCTAAACACTTTAAATTATGCATACTTTTTGGGTGCCCAAATGGTAAAAGTGTTTCATATGTTTGCTTTTATTATTGCAGGTTGTTTCTATTCTTGCAAGAAAGGGGCGATGTGAGCGGGCGTCGATTGATGAGGTTGTTTCGTATAAACCGCCCGTCATTTCGACATTTTCAATTCATGACCTGGGAACCAAAATCAAATGGGTGTTCAAAGGCTTCAATTTCATCTCACATATCTTTGGTACCTCTCTTGCTGTATCTATTTTTAAAGTCAAAATTAGGGTTCTTTCTCTTCAAAATTTACAATTTTGATGTGTGTGAATTTTATCTATAATACAAGCGCTGGTCTATAATACAATTTTGATGTGTGTGGATTTTATCTATAATACAAGCGCTGGTTCTTTATATTATGAACAGAGATGGTGGTTGTATGCCTTTAGGGTGTATAAACTGTTTGTTAGTCTATAATACAAGCGCTGGTCTGAAGATCTCGATTTTGAAATTGAGGTATGTTCTTATGGATTTCTATTTTTATGGTTATGTTTCTCAAAAACAATGTTTAGATCATCTATTACCTTGCTGTATTTGGTTGATTTCCAGTGTATTGATCATGAGTAGTAACAACTGAACAGGGGTGTATAAAACAAGCATAGATCTTGAGTAAGTAAATGCCACAGACTCATACATAGTGTCCAGGCAATGCATACCCAGCTGCACTTATAAAGAAGCTTAACAAGTTTGGTAAACATCCCGACCTATGGGGCCCACAAAAAGGCATGGATGTTCTTACATAGATTGCTTTATTTTCGTCAAAGAAGTGTCTGATTAAACGTTATATTAGAAATTATATGTACATACGTATATGATTTTGTGAATTGCCGGTCTAATTTAGCAAACGGCAGTTGAGCGGGTGGGTAAAGATCGTACGATTGCACTTGATCAGGTGATTATTTTTGAATTTGGGTTGTCGAAGTTAATGTGGAGTTAAATTATCTGTGAGTTTTGACGTATGCGTATGCAAATTTGAGCAATTACGAGTTCAATTATTTTATTCATGTGTTTTCTTAAGAGAATATTGTATAAGATCATATTGGAGAGACTTTGCTTCTCTTTGATTAGGATGAGAATTGGATGTTTATATTCATATAATGGCAGACTTAACCTGATTTACTAAATTGATGGTGATATGGTAGTCAAAAGTCAGGGTTTATAACTATAAACGTGATTAAGTTCCATTGGTTGAGATTGTTTTGGTGCTATTGTTGCAGTTATTCAGGTGTGCATAACTGATTTTTGGTGTATTTGTTGCTTCTGTAGAAGAGAGAGTTGTTTCAAGATTTGGCTCCATTGGTACTATTGCAGCCCTATTACAGGTTTGTTTTTATGCTATTGAAATGGCACTTCACTTCTCCTTTATGTGCGGTGACAAGTTAGAAAGAGATTGCCTACCAATGCCTACATCTTGAACGAGAAAAAAGACCGACAACAAAAGAAGTTTTGGTAGAACTTAAGAAGGCATTGGAATTTCAAGTAAGTTAATGATCATAGTTATTATGTAATCTAGCCATGTTTGTTTAATGCATAATCCAAAGCTTTAACTTCTGTTCATTTAATACAATAACAATTATGTCTGGTAACTTTTTATACCATTATCCCAATCGAATTAGAAAGCCCATACACAGTTTCCTTAGGCTGCCAATCCTATTCTGTCATTTTCTAATCTTGATTTTAATTTTCGTTTGGCTTTCTCATTGCCACAGTTGAATTCGGAGGTTTCCATACTTGAGACACAAGTAGTTGAGCTATCAAGTGAATTGAACGATATGAACATGACTGGCAAATCTGAAATACGTAACAAGGAAAAGATGTTACTTGACCAAACCGATGACTAAGCTGAATCTGACTGTAGTAAGTTTGCTTTGTTATAAATATTTAAAATGATTTTATCATGTGGAGTTTTAAGCTGCTGACAACATTTATATGTGCGTTCAGGAAAGTAAAGACTCTCAGGAAGGCTGCTACACCTTGTCGGCTGAATATCTCATAAACAAATGCACATATATGAAAAGGAGGCTTATTTACAGGTACTTTTGGTTGGTGTATTAGGTGGGGTGGGTTGAATAACAGATTCGCGTTCATATGGGTCTTGTTTCATATAGGTTTAAACCGGCAAGTGGATTGAGTTGCACTGTTATTTTTTTGCATATAGCTTAATTTGTTTGTATAAATGAATGTCATGTTGATGCTTCTTTAGCTATAATAAAAGCATCAAATTTCATTGTAGGCCCCGAAATAGAACTGGACGCCCCTGAACTTGCTTATAATAATCTAGATTTTATCGGTGAATGTTTTACCTCATAAATGTAGTTAAGAAATATGTAATCACGTGTAGATATCAGAAGGTGATTGACCTTCAAGCACAAGTACCTTTAGAAATTGAAAGTCAATCAGCTCCGACCCATATAATGAGTGTATTATTGTGAATTTGAAACTTGTAACAGTTACGAAAGAATGGTGAGCTTCAGCCAATGTAAGAATACATATATTAGAAAATTTCTAATATATACTGCTAAAATATAATTAATCTAGACTATGCATGTTTTATTATTATTAGATACTATAGGTTAACTGAATTATATAACCAAGTGCTTCCTCCAAAGCATATACTTGAGAATAAAAAGCAACACCAGTGTTTACCTACAATAACAAAATGGGATTTTTAAGGTTTGTTTTCATTGAATCAGCTTCCCTTGGTACAATTATCATGAAAACGTGTCAGAAGCCAGTTCTGACCCAAACCAAAAGAACCCCTTAGTTTAAATAACTGGTTCAAACCTGAGCTCATCGCGGCCCCAACCCGTTCTGACCCGTCACCGCACCTCACACGACCGTCCGTTTCCTAGATTTAATTTTATCCACATGCTTTCAATTTCATCAGGATCCATTTGTGGGTTTTTATTCAACTTCTAGAATATGAAAATTCCCTTGAAATCAAATCAATTTTCAAGCCCTATCCATACAGAACAACTATGTTATCGCGTTTCTTCCTTTTATTCTTGTTGATTATTACTGGATGCAAACACAATGTTAGTGAAGATTATTATTTAACTACATGTGATGCTCATTAGCCTGTTAACTTTGATATTTTTTATTATTATTGCCGGTGATCCTCATTAGCTTGTTAACTTTGATTTTTTTAGTGCAAAGCCTGTTAACTTTGATATTTTTTTATTGCAACTGCTGCATTTGTGATCTTGTTTTCCAACCCGTGTCAAGCTATAATACCTTGGTTTGGAAAGGCGAGCTTGAAGCATGAAGTGCCCGAGGCGTTAGGAAAAACGCTAATTTTTTCCCAGAATCGTTATTTAACGTGAAGCATTTTGAGGCGACACTTTAAACCCGAAGCGCTAGGTATGTGAAGCAACGCCTCGCGCTTCTCACGTGTGTAAAGCGTTTGGAACCAAAACGCTTCGGAGCGCCTCGCGTTATATTAAACCAACCATGATACCCAACATAACACAAATGTATGATTGTTGTGCGTAACTACATGATCAGACGCATGGACAACCTATGAAAGCCTTGGTGGTAAGTGGTTCAGACGCAATGGATGCATAACTCTTGTAAAATGAAGATATTATTATACTAGGTTTTTACATCGATTTTTGTTCCATCGTCTCGAATGATATATCATCTTCTGTTATATGATGTTAATATATTTTGTGATTTGATGGTGAGACATTAGGTATATCATATATATGAAATTGTGGCATTCTTCTGAGCTTGTATTATAAATATAGGTTTGAGCGGATTCAATGCGTAAATGGGGATGGAGTGATGGCCAATGATTTTCTTCTGCACGTGGTCTTCCAAGTTTGTTTTCATAATTCTTATGATTATTTACATTATTACTTTCAACAGCTGACTTAGTATTATCTTAATTTAATTCGAGTATTTGTCTGTTTATCTATGGGCAAACCATGCTATTTGTAAAAATGAGAATAAATATGGGTCATCTAAATTTAAAAAAAAACTGACGATCACACATCAACCTCTTAATATTCACATGAAGATAACAACCATACATATATATGTTTCCATTTCTAAATTACATAATGAATAATTGAATTGATATATTAATTAAAATATACAAGTACTTCTTTGCTATTATCTAATCTGCCTCAAGCACTATATCTATGTGCTATTACCCTTACCTTTATTTTAATAAATATACAAGTATTTTAATAATTCTTAGGATGAGTATCAACTACGAATCTTTTGTAATTATACATGTAGTAACCATAATGTTTTGTAATTATGATATAAATCCATGTGTGTTGTTAACTAGGCTTGATCCGTCGCAACGTGCGGGGTATTATTACTAAAAAAACAAACGGAAAATTAGAATACCATTGCAAATTGTTCACTCCGCCGCAACGCGCGGGTTCCCTACTAGTAATATATTATTTACAACCCGATATGATTTTTAATTCATTAACCTTTTTAGTTTTGTCCAATTTAAACCCATTTCTATTAACCCAACTAACCCTATGTAACCTATCAAAAAAATAAAATTTTAAGCCTAATTAAATAACCGCATCTTCATGACAGTGGTGGCAAAGGTGAAAGGAAAAGACCGATTGACGATTGCATTCTCAAGGGTTTTGGACTTATGGATAGGATTTGTTTTTTGAATCACTGAATCTCTTTTTGAATGGGTCAGAAGATAGTTATCGTTATATATGCCTTTCGAACCATTTTTGTACAAAACGAAACTAAAAATCAAAACTCACTAGTACAGAAATGATCAAAAGATGCGGGACAGAAGATTCGTAATCGTTATCCAGTATCGTCCATTTGTAATTCATTGTAATATCCGTCATCCATCGACAACATATGTCTTCCACCATAAGCTAACCGATAAGCAAATTCTTCATCAAATTCATCATCACCCCTGGTATCAATCGACCACATTATAAATTAACTAATTATAAATTTATAGTACAAAGTACTTAGGTGATAACTGGTAACAAGAAGAAGAAAAAGGAAACCTATTCACGTAACATCCATAGTGGGTTGGAGATTGAGCAGCTACATCGAACAGTAATTCATTGCTCCTAAGTTCGTTCTGTTCATCCAAATTCGCTTCCATTACCGCATACTAATTATACGAACAGATCGATTGCGGGTGTAATTTTAGTGTTTATATATTGTAATATGTATCATGCTTTTATTCAATGGAAATAACCCTTGATGCAATGTTTCGTTTTGTCCATGGAAATTAACCCTTGATCCAAGAAATTGATGTGAAGATACTGACATACATGATGCAATGTTTCGTTTTGTCCATGCTCACTTACATCACCTGTAGTAGGGAGGCCATCCAGAACCGTTTTAAACTGAAAACCAGCATCACCATTGGGATCAATAGACTTAAAGAGGCGATAGTGGTTTGACTGCGCATTAATGATAGTGGAATTATCGAGAGACATTGAATATGGTCAGTTAATGAAGTTCACAAGATTCAGTATAAAAGGAATTAAAATCCAATATTCCATCGGGTTAGACACTTGTCCTAGTGGAAGGGACGGGTGCACACGAACTTAAGGTCACGGGTTCGATCCTCGTTTATGCCCGATTTGGGGCAATTTTTTTTAATTTTAATTCCTTTATTTTGCTCTTAAATTTCGCTATTCTTTCTGTCAAGTTTAATTCATATAAATATATATAAAAATATTTTTCTTTTTTATATAATCTATAACAATTAATTCTTTTTCTTTTTTTATATAATTAAAATTTTAAATCTAATCATAGATAAATAAAAAATTATTAAGAAAATTATTACAAATAAATAACTAATTTATAAACATTTTGGTTTATGTATTGTTTGATTGGATTATGTGTTACTTGGATTGTCTTTTAAATGGGAAATTAATAAACATTGGACTATTAAATAGTATGTCGTGAGCTTTGTATCAACCAATCATGCCCCGATCACCTTGTCCGCTGCGGATCGGGGTGTGACAGATTTCCTACCTTAGCTTTCCTATTGGTGGGATTTACTGAGTATGATGATGATACAAAATCTTACAACAAAAAGTCATATATGGCTTAATGGACCATATTGCGCCTTATTGGATCACAATGGACACTTAGAACCAGTCATTTAGGCCCAATGATGGTTATTTGGGTTCTTAAAGGTCAGTTAGGCCTAATGAAGGTCAGTAGGGTCGTTGAGCTCAATTATTGTCAATTAGACCCAATGATGGTAAACTAGGTTCAAGGAAGGTCAGTTAGAGTTGTTGAGGCTCAGTGATGAACAATTAAGCCCAGTGGTGATGAATAGACCCAATGATGCTCATTTAGGCCAAATGATGGTTAATTACGGTTTTTGAGCTCAATGATGGCCCATTAGGCCCAATGAAATTCAACTAGGTCTAATGATTGTCCGTTAGCTTCAATGATAGTTAGTTGAGCTTAATAAAGGTCAATTAGGCCTAATGAAGGCTAGTTAGGGTTGTTAAGCTCAATGATGGCCAATTAGGCCCAATAACGGTCAATTAGACCCAACGATGGTAAACTAGGTTCAATGAAGGTCAATTAGAGTTGTTGAGGCTCAGTGATGGCCAATTAAGCCTAGTGGTGATCAAATAGACCCAATGATGGTCATTTAGGCCAAATGATGGTTAATTACGGTTTTTGAGCTCAATGATGGTCAATTAGGCCCAATGAAAGTCAACTAGATCTGATGATTGTTAGCTAGCTTCAATGATAGTTAGTTGGGCTTAATAAAGGTCAATTAGTCCTAATGAAGGCCAGTTAGGGTGGTTAAGCTCAATGATAGTCAATTAGGCCCAATTAAGGCCAGTTAGGGTTGTTTATTTAAATGACAATTAATCAGGGCCAATAAAGGTGAATTAGTTGTTAGAATGCTCTAGTGAGTAGAGTGTGAACTCCAACACGACCCGAAAAATAACACGAACCTAACACGGAATTCACGGGTTTGAATTTAGTCTAAACGGGTTTGGGTCAGTTTCAGGTTGAACACGTGGACCCATTCAACTCAACAGGCCAGGTTCAGGTCAAACCAGTCGGGTTATTGGGTTGACTCGTTTAACCTATTTATATTATATTATATATTTTACAATATGTTTTATGTTATAAAATAATTTGGGTGTGTATTTTATGCTATAATTATAACTTAAAAGAGAAATTAACATAAGATTGTATAACTTAAATTCGGTCGGGTCATGTTCGGGTTCATATTTATGACATGATTTTCATACACAACACAAGTCTTTCAAACACAACATGAATATAAATATATAATTTTTTATTATTATTTTGTATAATATATGAAAAATATAACTTTAATTTTCGTTTCCCACCGCTTCCCCCAAAAAAATTCGAATTTCCCTCTCCTTTCTCTTATGTCTCCTACTAAAACATGTTCATTTTTAGTTTTCCCCATATTTTCCTTTAACCCTAAATGGATTTCCCTCCCAAAACTTATACCCACCCAGATCTCGTACTGATACCCCTTCTTCTCTTTTTGTTTAATCAGCTTGTTGTTTTGGCATTACGATAAAGAGAGAAAGAAACCAGGCACGAAGCATCTCCATTTAATCCATCTAATCTCTCCTCTGATTGAACGCCAAACGAAGGAAGAGGAACATAAATCAGAAGCCATCCGATTCTAGACCTTAATCGGAGCTTTGAAAACCAATTAAGGAATGACGTGATTAAGGTAAGTGCAAGAACCCTATTTTCTTCGCATTTACTCAAAAAGCGTTTTGTGGTTGTTTATTCAGACCGTGTAAGCAGTAATCTGCAAGTTCATGTTTTTTTGTGGATATAATAAACTGAAAATGCTTCAAGATTTAAACTTTGTTGATAAAACTCCACAGATTCGTGAAAACTATGACATTCGTCCCGAAGTTCATGTGTTTAATTGTCGATTTGTAGTGATTCGTTATGATCGGTTTTTGTTAATTTTAGTACTACTTAGCTAATTAGGTGAAAATTTGAAGTTAGTTTCAGATTTGTAGTGATTCATAATGATCGTTTGTTGTTGATTTTAGTTCTAGTTAGTTGATTAGGTGAAAATTTCAAGTTGAATTTTAGGTTATGTAGAAGTTTGATTAATTATTGCAGTGAACGTTAATTGATTTCAGCATTCTGTGATTCAGTTGAGCGTTGAGCAACAGTTATACGTGAATATGTTTGACATGAGTTATAATTGGAACTGTTGTTTATGATCTTTCGAATTGTTAATTTGATGTGAATATATCACTAGTGTATCTGTGTTTGTGAGTTTGTTCTACTGGAAGGATCGTTTTACTAGCTGTCAAATTGTGAATTTGATGTAAATATACCAGTAATGTGTCTTAATGGAATACGATCTGTCAATGGTTGTCAAGACGTTGTCAAACAAGATTCCATCTTGCATTATCTAGATCTCAATACCGATGGCAGCGATCGGTTCAAAGTTGGGCTTTTCAAGTTCAAAGTAATCAGGGCTTGGAATCTCTTGAGGCTTCCAGATACCCTTGTAAGCAGGGTTATCGATAAGTGGAATATGCCATTTACCCTTGTAAGCCGGGTTTCTCTTTAATGGTCTTCTCCATTCTCCACACCCAAGTTCATCTTCACATTTCGGGTTTTCGTTTTGGGTGGTTCATATTCACCATCCTCCTCGTCATCCCAATCCTATGGCTTAACTGCTTCCGGGTCGTCGATTTCTTCCGGCTCGTCTTCTAGCCACCCTTCGGGCTTCTCGGCTTCCTCGTCTAGTATCTCCATAGGAGCATCCTCGTCCCAGTCCTCGGGTTTTGTGGCTTCTGGGTCGGGGATTTGGTCTCGCTCGTCCCAATCTTTGGATTTTTTTATCATCGGGTCAGGAATGGTTTTTGCAGGGATTAGTGCGGGTTCGAAGTCCTCAGACGAGAGGAAATTTGCCTTCTTTTTCTCTTCTCCGTCAACCAAGATTATGAGCTCGTTATCGAGTTTAATAACAGCTGTGTATACATGGGTCAATTTGTCTGAAGGAACGGTAGGGGGAACTTGAGATGGTGTTCGACGTATTCTCCACTTTTGGGGTTTTTTATGTTTTAGGATGAAATGGACCTTGTTCGTAGCTCCACATTTGTCCGGGCCAAACATGATTGAATAAGGAGACTCGTTGTCAAATCCCTTGGCGGTCCAGCAAACCTCTTGTGGTCAAAGATACTTCAAATATGTGCCACCACACTCGAGATCGTTTTGAAGACAGACTTCTAACTGGAGAACAACTGTACCGTCCTTGAGCTCAACAGGTTTTTCTAGCTCCTTGACGATTGCATACTATCTAGCTTGCTGACTCCCGAGAAGCCCGTAGTCATCATGTCCCTCACTCTTTGAGTTTTTCCATTCACATAACGACCATAAATAGTGATGATAACAAAAGTCAGAAACCGAAAATAGAAAAAACAATATCATAAAACAGAAATGTTGCAACGTGTTCATATCCTAACATCCACATTAATACATAATGATCATGAGTGGTAAAAAAAATAATTGTTTGAAAAACACAAAATTTATCCATCTTACAGAACAACAGCACTAAACAAGAAATCAAGGGGAAATTGTAATTGTAAATACTTTATAAAATGAGACAGCTTTGTAGGCTTGTATTTCTTATTTACAAGTGCATGCTTCTGTCCTTATTATTCTCACATATCATCTTGTTATTGACTATTGGTAGGTTGACTTAGAAAATCACTGTCAAGAAATTACGTCAGCTTGGTTACATCTATTCGAACCAGTAAGTTGTCTTAACTTTTATTGCTTACAACTATTAAAGCTGTACAAGAGGAGCAACTATAATTCAGAATGAAACACAGTCTATTAACACTAGAACTTATTTTTAGGAAACTTGAAATTTAACAAAGTTCAGCGAATATGACCTACTAGTTTTAACCGGAAGCAGAACCTAAAGCTTTTTATATAACTGGGTTAGGCACTTAAAATCGGTTTGGTAACCAGACTGAAGTAACTAAATCTGACCTGCAACTATACGAAGTTGCACTAGACCATTTTGGGTTAGTTGGTTGTCCGTGAGTTGTTTCTGTAAGTGAAAGAGAAACTGTTCTCAAGACGCCTTTTAAACCTCCTTGTGTTGATAACCAGAATGACAACTGGTTCACTGCCTGTGTGCTATTTTCTTAGAATTTATATTGTAACAGATTAATTATGGATCAGTGATCAAGTTGACGCATGAGAAATTGAGAAGACAAAGTTTCGACTACACTCGCACAATGTGCCATATGGATCTGGCAGTGGGCAACAATATGTTACTAGTTATCCAGGAGTAAACGATGCCAATAGCTACCGGGTATGTTTATTTTTTTATTTTAATTTTATGCTAGTTTATAACCCATGTCTTACATAGGAAACCTCAATAAAGCTGGATTGCAATCCTTGTCAAAGATGAGCGGAGCATCTTTTTCAAGTAATTTTGTTAAAGGTCTTGAAATTTTTGAAAAGTCTTTGATAAATTGTCTATAAAATCCTGCATGCCCTAGGAAACTTCTGATAGCTCTAACGGAGGATGGGGGTGGTAATCTGGAGATAGTGTCTATTTAGCCCGATCAACCTCCATTCCTTCGCTTGAGATTTTGTACCGAGTACTATTCCCTCCGTTACCATGAAATGGCATTTTCCCAATTAAGGGCGATGTTAGTTTTCTCACATCGGGATAACATTCAAGGTTATCGAGGCATTGGTCATATGAATCTCCAAATTTAGAAAAGTCGTCCATGAAGACTTACATAGTCTTTTATATCATGTCATGGAAGATGGCCACCATGCAACGTTGGAAAGTTATGGGGGCATTACATAGACCAAAAGGCATGCGTCGATAAGCAAAATTTCCGTAGGGACATGTGAATGTTATCTTTTCTTGGTCTTCGGGCGCTATCGGTATTTGAAAGTAACCTGGAAAACGTCTAAAAAACAATAAAATTTGTGACCGGGTAATGTAATACCTCGAAAATTTCGGGTTCAATAATAAAACGACACGTGTCATGTAAGACAAAACGCGTTGTAAACCCGGATTTAATAAAGATGTTTCGGTAGGATTTAAAGTGGCGTCATGTTAAATTGTTACCTCTGAACGACCTCAATTATAAATCCCAAGACCCGATATAATGTTACTACACATTCTTTATGCCCTCAATTCTGAGAATTATTGTAAATAAAGGAATTACAAAAGCATGATATGATCCCACGAAGAAAAAGAATGGTAAACCTTCATTTTCGGGTCTTGTGTACATATTCAAATGAAACAACTTCAAATGGTAGGGTATGTTACAGTATAAGACACTTTGTGAAGGTCCCTAGATGTTAATTGAGGCCCCAAAGTCGTGCAAGTGGGTTACCTTTTCGAAATAATGAAAGAACAACAAAACAGCCCCTGATGAAGGCCTGCGCATCGTAGCACATATACCCCTACGATGCGCAGGGGTCTGCCCAGCTCCAAAAAACAGGCTGTTGCCTGTTATGCGCGATTCTGACCCACTAAACCGGTTTTTTCTCACTTGTGGACGACCCCTAGACTTCCCTAGGCACTAGTAACAAGTGTTGGATGGTTGTGGTTGATCCTAGACTTTGTTGTCATCATGTTATGGTGATTGAAACTAGTATAAAAGGCCTTCAATGTTACACAAGTTCCTCACAACTTCTCCTGCACTCTTGGATTGATTCTGGAGCTCAAGCTTGCTTCCTAGTGATCACATCTCGTGCATAGGACTTCAGTAAGTGTTCTTGTCCTTCTCTAATTAAGTTTAGCTAGGTTAATTAGCTAAAAGTCAAACCGTCGTAATTACGGTTTGACTTCGAGATTAGTCACTAATGGCTCAGTCATATCTCGAATTAAAAGTGGTTATAAGTTGGTATTTATGTGGGTAATAAAACCCCAAAAGGGTTTCCCCTGATCACCATCCTAACCAGGTCAAATGTCGAGTCAAACTTTTAATTAAAAAGTCAACATAATGCTTAAAATGTCATTTATGCATAATTAGCTATCTAGAACATATATAACTTGTTTGATCATTGTTATAACTTAGTAATAAGTGTAAGAACATGTCTAAACATGTTCAACCCGACTATTTCCTGTTTAGACCCGGTTCGGAACCGAAAGTCACATAGTTTGACTTTCACTTTGACTTTCAGTTCTGACCCGTTTAGGCATATTTTAGAAATTCCTTAGAGCTTTAATTGGACTAGGTTACATGTTAGAACAACCCTCTGTGATTATACACCTTGGTTCATTAGTTATCCAATTATTATGCATGTTTCCGTTAATTGCTCATATGTTGACCGATATGCCCTTATTACCTTAAAACGTGAATTATGAAAATGTAAAAGTGTAGAAACCTTTGTTACTGATATATAGACTTGCATGCAAAGTTTGACATCAGTTTGACTTGTAGATTAAGAGTTATGCTCATTATCGCAAAACTAATGCTTTATGTTAATAAAATGGCGTAATTAGCGTATAGCCTAGTTAAACATACTTTTTGGTATCAAATCTTTTGCCCACTGATGTAATATATTATTTTGGGATTTTTAAAGATTTTTAATTAATTTTAGGCTGAGCATAACTCGTAGTCGTAAGCTTAATCCGGTAATTGTCGGTTTTGCCCTTACGGGCCATAAAATGAGTTTTACATATCTAAACGACTCCAAACCTTTTGCTACTGATTTGTTATGATAAATAAATTATTTTAAGCCTTCTAGAAATATAAAAATATCAGATTTAAGTATCGAACCCGGTAATGGCCTTTAATCGCCTTAATTAGCGTTTTTAACGCATAGTATATTTTAAAATCATATTGGACATACCCGGGTTGATACCTACTGATATAAGAGGAAAATTATGATATCTTAACAGTAAGCAAAGGTTGATAAACTCAGACTTCAGTTTTGAGCTTTTCGGCTTATGTGAAATTACCAACGTACCCCTACGGGGCCTAGTTTGGTTAAGAATGATAAGTTTCACATACATGCTTTAACCTACTGATGTAAATTAGAAAATTGAGTATATTTGCTGATTACATCAGACCTGTAACTCAGGTTGTCACTTAAACTCTTTTATAAACTTTTAAATGACCAAAATACCCCTACGGGGCCTAATTTGTGTTTAAACACGTTTCGGGCATAACAAAAGACACCTTACTGATGTCACAACATATTTGAGACATAATTAACTTAGGAAACCTGTATATAGCTCTCATGACTACCCGTCACGCTTATTACGCGTACGGTTCGGTTTATGTAACAAGTTTACATAAATTAGCCGAAACGGATCAAACCTTAACGGTTTTATCTCAAAATCCAGAATGTGAATAATGAACCCATATTAAACAAGTCTTCAAAATTTTCGGGTCTGAATCACATTCTATCCGGTCTTCGCTTAATCGTGCGTACGAACCGTATCTTGAAACTAGCCGGTCTAAGCTTAAGCTTAATAAAAGACCCGTTAGAATTCTAATAGGTTATATTAAACCTTCGTTCCAGATTAGGAGAAACAGTAAAAGCTACGTGCATTCTGCTATTTGTGATTTATACTTGCATCAGGTAAATACTTTTAACTTATTTTCCCTATACGGGCTTGGGTTACGGTACATAGCGTACCGCTTGATCGGGCATCAAATCTCCACGCTTAGTGGGTAGTTGAATAATTTGATCGGCTCGTTTTAAACAGTCTTGTTTACTTTACAGCCTTTGGGGGGTTAATGACCATGTCCCGGATATCCCTGGCATCATCTTACGAGATGGCCACGACCTGAGCACGGGGTGTAGGCGTACTCCCGTGTATAACTCATTGAAGTGGTGTGTTTATTGATCTTTAACCCGGACTAGATTCGGGCTACTGAACGCATAAGTAACATGTAATTCGTTCACAAGATTATAATATTAAATAATTCTCCCAAGTTAAATAAAATGATTTATGCCACGTGCATCCAAACCAATTTTCAATCATTTTCCAAAATGAGTCAGTTGAATTTATTTACCAGTGTAAACTGACGTATTTTCCCAAAAGACTGAATGCAGGTACTAAACGAAATTTGGCTGGATTGTCTCCTAAGCATCAATAAAAGTCTCGCAAGCTTAGGATGCCAGAAGTCTGTTGAACCATAAATGTTATTTTGTTTCGATCCGTACTGTGGATAAACACCGGATATTGTAACTTGATTACAATAAATAAATTCGGTTGTATCTTATTTTTAAATTGCTTCCGCTGTGCATTATTATATTGTGTTGTTTGACTATTACGTTGCCAACCACGTCACGATACTCCCCCACCGGGCCCACCGGTGACTCGTGGAAACCGGGGTGTGACAGGTTGGTATCAGAGCCAACACTGAGCGAATTAAACACTAGCCTTTTGTGTTTAATCTCAGTTACACAATTTGCACATATCTAAACCTTCGAGTCTAGACTTATAACGTAGGACAAATTCCACCTTATTTGGTTTTGTTTTTGTCCTTTAAATTTTATATTTGTTATTGTTAGCTCATGCTTTATTGACAGGAATAACAAAGATGCCTCCGAGATTCTTGCGTACGCGAGGACGCGGAAAGGGGCCGGTAGCCGCCCCCAACGACCATGAAGCAGGGCCGTCTAATACACGAGCTCCAGCTGCGACGGAAAGCGAGGACCCCCGCCGAAACAGGCGCAACCAGTTCGAACCAGCAAGGCGATCCATTTCGCACAGCTCAACACCGCCAGTACAAAACGCATATGGACCGTACTCAGGAGAAGAGCCTAACAACCCTCTGCCCTCATACATACCACTGCAGAGGTCTTTGTCCCATCATTCCTATGGGGACCCCACACCCATCTTTAGAGGCCAGTTTAATCCGGCCGATTACCTGCAAGAACCCGTGGGTTTCAACCCACTAGGGCCAGACGATCACTTCTCTGGTGATCAAGCTGACAACATGGACGAGGATACGGACCCCGTCATGCCTGCGAGTGGTACTCCAAACCATCCGATCGAAATCTCCGATGGATCGTCCTTCCACGGATCACCCTACGGTGGTCCAGACAGTTTCCAAGCCCTATTTAATCAGCACGAGTGGTACTATACGCCTTCTCACCACTCGTCGTCTCATGGGCAGCATCAGCAGCAGCAGTCTCAGCAGCGGCAGGAGCCACAGCCGCATCATCAAGATTCATCCGAGGATCAACGGTTTGTGGCAGTTACGCCACCACCTCCACCGCCACCAGTTCAGCCAGCACCCTCTCAACCGCCAAGGCGTAGGAGAACCGGTGCCCGCATGTCGGTACGACCGGGGGGCTTCAATTTCAGTTCCCCACGGCAGTCAAGTGCTAGTCACTACCCACCGCACCAGGAGGACCCGCAATTTGGTGGACCCTCCAACCCTGCTGTACTACAACCACCGCCGATGGGATTTGATAACCCAATCCCGGCATATACGAGTGGCATGGGATACAACCCGTTTGAACCACCAACGCATCACGACTATGGGTACGCGGAGGCTGATCCGTACATGTTAGCAGCGAACTACAACACCCAAGGACCCTATGGGGATCCATGGGGGGTGAGTTACCCGACTCAGGGATACGCAATACCTCCTAGACCCATCATCCGAGCTCAATCGCAGCCACCTAGATTCTCACCACCCGAAGATGAAGAACTCCTGCAGAGGTTGGATCAGGTTGAACGGGTAGTTCACGAAGACCGCCGGGAGAGGCAAACATTCTTCCAGGGATTAGTGGGATTGATCAAGGGGAAGAACAAGAAGGATCGTTGAATCCTTCCACAGTTATTTTCTCCTGTATTTACTGTTGAGCCCCTGCGTGGGTGTATATTTGTTATGTTGCTTTGAGCCCCTGCGTGGGCATGCTTGTTTGTTTGAACCCCTACGTGGGTGTATTGTTAGTATGAGTCCCTGCGTGGACATGTGTGATATTTAGCCCCTGTGTGGGCATGTGTGTTATTTAACCCCTGCGTGGGTAAGTTTGTAATTTGAAAGACCCGTTTAGGGCAAGTATGTAATGCTTTGAATAAATAAATGGAATGTTTGTTTTTATAAATTTCATGATTTGCCATTTGTGCATATATACTTTATAAATGAAATAAATAAATTAAAATCATTCCTTTTAAAAATTAATCTGCCTATGTAATTATTTAATTAAGGATCTTAAAGTGTGAAACCTAGCCTCGTGTCAAATATAAGACCGGGCCAAAATGGTAAGACCTGTTTAAAAGATTCAAATCCCTGTTAACATCTTAAAACATGTTAACATTCCTGGCAGAAGTGATTCGTTAAAATCGCATGTCATTTATATGTATAAGGATTCTTTAGAAGATTCCAAACCCAATTATATGATCTCTGAATCATGGGTTAAGATCATCAATTAAGATGATCATATTTTACCATACTTGGTAATATAATGCCTACGGGCCCAGCTCACTTCCATATGAGCCAAAAGACAGTGGTAGCTTTGACTCACTGTCTGAAAAAGGTAATAAAATATATTTAAGCCTTAAAAAGCCTTGATTCTCTGAAATCATAGCTTATAATTTAAATTGTCCATGTGACTAAGCCTTATGTGCTATCATATTGTTATTATTTATAATTAGGATGAATTTTAATTGAAATCCTAAATTATTACGATTAATAAGTTAACCAAATATGGTCTCTGTTTACCATGGTTAACGAGTTACCCTAAGGGGTAATTCCATAATAAACTCCCAAATAAATTATGGTCCTTGTTTTCTGCAACAGTTCAATACAAATGGCTAACTCTAATGAAGTCAATAGCCATCCAGCAGAGCCGAATGAGAACGCCCAGATTACGTTAACGGGTGCCGAGTTAAAAGCAATCATAGACGGCGCTGTTACTCAGGCTTTGGATAGACAGTATGAAGAATACAGTGGTACTCGAAGTAGGACCCACTCTGCATCACATTCAAAGACCAGGACACATTCTGAGGCTCATAACAAGCCTCCTCCCAAAAAGGATGGACCCAAGAAAGATGGTGATGACCGTCAGTCCACCAACCGTCAAAGTGTCCCATCTCAGCAATTGGTACTGCATCAGGGACCCCGTAACAAGGGTTGCACTTATAAGTTCTTCGTGTCTTGTAAACCCAGGGATTTTACTGGGGAAAAGGGGGCCGTCGACTGTATGACTTGGCTGGACGAAATGGACACGGTGGTGGATATCAGCGGGTGCGCTGAAAGGGATATAGTTAAGTTTGTGTCACAGTCCTTCAAGGGTGAAGCATTGGCATGGTGGAGATCTCTGATGGAGGCCTCCGGAAAGATCCCGTTGTATAGCATGACGTGGGATCAATTCATTGCCCTGATCAAGGAAAATTTATGCCCTCAACATGAGGTGGAGAAGATAGAATCTGACTTTCTATCGTTGGTGATGAAGAACCTCGACTGTCAAGCTTACCTGACAAGCTTCAATACGCTGTCCCGGTTGGTTCCCTACCTGGTAACCCCGGAGCCAAAAAGAATCGCTCGCTTTACTGGTGGTTTATAACCCGAGATCAAGGCAAGCGTAAAAGCTTCCCGGCCAGCTACATTCAGGTCTTTAACTGACATTTCCTTATCCCTCACTGTGGATGCGGTCAGGCAGAGATCGCAGAGGAATAAGGAGGCCAAGAAGAGGAAGCGTGAAGATGATGGTTCGCGAAGGTCGAACAAGAAACACCGTGGGAACGGTGATAACAAGAAGGGGTCTGAATCGAGGAAGGATGGGCATAAGTCTGAGGAGAAGCCCAGGTGTAAAATTTGCAAGAAGTAGCACTATGGAAAGTGCAGACTGGAGTCGAACTCTCAGACTCAGTCAAAATCCTTTGCTTGTGGGATTTGCAAGTCCACGGACCATAAAACCCTGGATTGCAAAAAGATAAAAGACGCAACGTGTTATCGTTGCAATGAGAAGGGGCACATCAAGACCAACTGCCCGAAATACAACAAGAAGCCTGAGGAGGCTAAGAAGACTAATGCCAGAGTCTTCAGAATGGATGCGAAAGAAGCTGTGCAGGACGATAATGTCATAACAGGTACATTCCTTGTAAATGATGTCTTTGCAAGAGTACTTTTTGATTCAGGCGCAGATAAGTCTTTCGTAGATCATAAGTTTTGTAAATTGTTGAATTTACCTGTCAAAACCTTAAACGCAAACTATGAGGTAGAGTTAGCAGATGGTACCATAGAAACCGTCTCTACTGTGTTAGATGGATGTGTTATATCCATTAAGAACCATTCTTTTCCTCTATCTCTACTTCCGTTTAAATTGGCTGGTTTTGACATAGTTCTGGGTATGGACTGGTTATCTCATAACCAGGCCCAAATTGTCTGTAACCAGAAACAAGTAGTGATAAAGACTCCGTCTGGTGAGTCACTTACCATTCGGGGAGATACCCAGTATGGACTACCTGAGCACGTGACTATGCTCAAGGCTTCCAAGTGTTTGAAGAAGGGGTGTGTCATCTACATGGCACAGGTGATTATTGATGAGCCCAAACCGAAGTTAGGAGACATCCCTGTCATCTCTGAATACCCAGAAGTGTTTCCTGAAGATCTACCTGGTTTACCACCAGATAGACAAGTTGAATTTAGGATCGATATCATCCCAGGAGCGGCACCAGTTGCTAGAGCGCCATACAGGTTGCCACCCACAGAAATGAAGGAGTTGCGGACGCAGCTAGATGAATTGCTGGCTAAGGGTTTCATTCGACCTAGTTCATCTCCTTGGGGAGCGCCAATCCTGTTTGTCAAGAAGAAGGATGGGTCGATGCGTCTGTGCATCGACTATCGCTAGCTTAATAAAGTCACGATCAAGAATAGATACCCATTGCCCAGGATCGACGATTTGTTCGATCAGCTTCAAGGGGCAAGTTACTTCTCGAAGATAGATTTGAGGTCAGGATACCATCAGTTGAAGGTAAAAGATGAAGACGTTCACAAGACTGCATTTAGGACTCGTTACGGTCACTACGAGTTCCTAGTAATGCCTTTTGGGCTCACTAATGCACCAGCCGCGTTCATGGATCTCATGAATCGCGTCTGCAAGCCTTACTTAGATAAATTTGTTATCGTCTTCATCGATGACATCCTTATTTATTCTAAGAATCAAGCTGACCATGAGAAACACCTTCGTTGTATTCTCAAACTTCTACACCAGGAGAAGCTCTATGCCAAATTCTCTAAGTGTGAATTTTGGCTGCGAGAAGTCCAATTTCTTGGACACGTGGTCAGTGAGCATGGTATCCAAGTGGATCCCGCTAAAGTTGAAGCTGTTATGAATTGGCAAGAGCCAAAGACGCCTACGGAGATTCGTAGCTTCCTGGGATTGGCAGGATATTACAGGCGTTTCATTGAAAACTTTTCAAGGATTGCTGCACCCCTAACCTCCTTAACTAAGAAGAAGGTTAAGTTTGTTTGGGGCCCTAAGCAGCAAGAATCCTTTGATATTCTGAAGCAGAAGTTGAGCAACGCCCCGATACTGACACTGCCAGATGGAATTGAAGACTTTGTGGTTTATTGTGATGCTTCGCACACTGGCATGGGGTGTGTGCTTATGCAGAAAGGCAAGGTGATTGCCTACGCATCAAGACAACTGAAAGTGCATGAAAAGAACTACACCACCCATGACTTGGAGTTGGGTGCCGTTGTATTCGCACTGAAGCTTTGGAGGCACTATCTTTATGGTATCAAATGTGTGATTTATTCTGATCACAAGAGCCTCCAACATCTGTTTAATCAGAAGGAATTAAACATGAGGCAACGCCGTTGGATGGAAACCTTGAATGACTATGATTGTGAAATCAAGTATCATCCCGGCAAAGCGAATGTAGTCGCTGACGCCTTGAGCAGAAAGGAAAGGGTTAAACCCATTCGAATCAATGCCAAGCGCATGGAAATAAAGAACAGTCTGATAGAAAGGGTGTTAGCTGCACAGAAGGAAGCTGTGTTGGAAGCTAACTATCCTAATGAAAAGTTAGGAGTAACTGAGGAGCAGTTAACTCTTAGCAAGGACGGAATTCTGCGATTAAATGGACGAATATGGGTTCCAATTTTTGGAGGACTTCGTGATGTCATCCTCCGAGAAGCCCATAGTTCCAAATACTCCGTTCATCCTGGAGCTGATAAGATGTACCAGGATCTAAAGGCAAATTATTGGTGGATAGGCTTGAAAAAGTCTGTGGCCGCCCATGTAGCAAAATGCTTGACATGTGCGCAAGTCAAAGCCGAGCATCAGAAACCGTCAGGTTTGCTACAACAGCCGGAACTTCCTACGTGGAAGTGGGAAATGGTAACTATGGATTTTATTACCAAGTTACCCAAGACGAGGAAAGGAAATGATACGATATGGGTTATAGTTGACCGACTGACTAAGTCAGCTCATTTCTTACCCATCAAGGAGACTTATAGCTCCGATATGTTAGCCCAATTATACGTTGATAAGATTGTAGCCCTACACGGCATACCTGTAGCTATTATCTCTGACCGGGATACTAGGTACACGTCACATTTTTGGAAGAGTTTCCAACAATCCTTGGGCACACGTTTGAATTTTAGTACGGCTTATCATCCTCAGACTGACGGTCAGAGTGAGCGTACTATTCAAACGTTGGAAGACATGCTACGTGCATGTGCGATCGATTTGGGAGGTAGCTGGGATAAGAACCTACCATTGATCGAATTCTCCTACAACAATAGCTACCATACCAGCATAAAGGCTGCGCCTTTTGAGGCATTATACGGTAGAAAGTGTAGATCGCCAGTTTGTTGGGCGGAAGTTGGAGAAGTCCAGTTATCAGGACCAGAGATCGTGTACGAAACGACGGACAAGATTGTCCAGATTCGTAACAATCTCCAAGCTGCCCGGAATAGGCAGAAGATTTACGCTGATCCAAATCGAAAGGATTTTCACTTCGAAGTAGGTGACAAAGTCCTACTTAAAGTGTCACCCTGGAAAGGAGTGATGCGGTTTGGTAAGAAAGGCAAACTAAGCCCGAGATACATAGGAGCTTTCGAGGTTATCGAACGTGTCGGGTCAGTTGCCTATAAGTTGAACTTACCGGAAGAGCTCAGTGGAATTCACAACGTGTTCCACATCTACAATCTAAAGAAGTGTTCCGCTGACGAATCCCAGGTCATGCCACATACAGATGTGCATATAGACGCGAGCTTAAAATTTGTGGAAAAACCTTTGTCGATTGAAGATCGACAGGTAAGAAAGCTTCGAAGGAAGCATATACCTTTTGTAAAGGTCAAATGGGATGCCCGTAGAGGTCCCGAATTCACGTGGGAGGTTGAATCCACCATGAAAGAAAAGTACCCTTACTTGTTTCAGTAAATCTCGGGTCGAGATTTATTTTAAGGGGGTGAGGATGTAACACCTCGAAAATTTCGGGTTCAATAATAAAACGACACGTGTCATGTAAGACAAAACGCGTTGTAAACCCGGATTTAATAAAGATGTTTCGGTAGGATTTAAAGTGGCGTCATGTTAAATTGTTACCTCTGAACGACCTCAATTATAAATCCCAAGACCCGATATAATGTTACTACACATTCTTTATGCCCTCAATTCTGAGAATTATTGTAAATAAAGGAATTACAAAAGCATGATATGATCCCACGAAGAAAAAGAATGGTAAACCTTCATTTTCGGGTTTTGTATACATATTCAAATGAAACAACTTCAAATGGTAGGGTATGTTACAGTATAAGACACTTTGTGAAGGTCCCTAGATGTTAATTGAGGCCCCAAAGTCGTGCAAGTGGGTTACCTTTTGAAATAATGAAAGAACAACAAAACAGCCCCTGATGAAGGCCTGCGCATCGTAGCACATATACCCCTACGATGCGCAGGGGTCTGCCCAGCTCCAAAAAACAGGCTGTTGCCTGTTATGCGCGATTCTGAACCACTAAACCGGTTTTTTTCTCACTTGTGGACGGCCCCTAGACTTCCCTAGGCACTAGTAACAAGTGTTGGATGGTTGTGGTTGATCCTAGACTTTGTTGTCATCATGTTATGGTGATTGAAACTAGTATAAAAGGCCTTCAATGTTACACAAGTTCCTCACAACTTCTCCTGCACTCTTGGATTGATTCTGGAGCTCAAGCTTGCTTCCTAGTGATCACATCTCGTGCATAGGACTTCAGTAAGTGTTCTTGTCCTTCTCTAATTAAGTTTAGCTAGGTTAATTAGCTAAAAGTCAAACCGTCGTAATTACGGTTTGACTTCGAGATTAGTCACTAATGGCTCAGTCATATCTCGAATTAAAAGTGGTTATAAGTTGGTATTTATGTGGGTAATAAAACCCCAAAAGGGTTTCCCCTGATCACCATCCTAACCAGGTCAAATGTCGGGTCAAACTTTTAATTAAAAAGTCAACATAATGCTTAAAATGTCATTTATGCATAATTAGCTATCTAGAACATATATAACCTGTTTGATCATTGTTATAACTTAGTAATAAGTGTAAGAACATGTCTAAACATGTTCAACCCGACTATTTCCTGTTTAGACCCGGTTCGGAACCGAAAGTCACATAGTTTGACTTTCACTTTGACTTTCAGTTCTGACCCGTTTAGGCATATTTTAGAAATGCCTTAGAGCTTTAATTGGACTAGGTTACATGTTAGAACAACCCTCTGTGATTATACACCTTGGTTCATTAGTTATCCAATTATTATGCATGTTTCCGTTAATTGCTCATATGTTGACCGATATGCCCTTATTACCTTAAAACGTGAATTATGAAAATGTAAAAGTGTAGAAACCTTTGTTACTGATATATAGACTTGCATGCAAAGTTTGACATCAGTTTGACTTGTAGATTAAGAGTTATGCTCATTATCGCAAAACTAATGCTTTATGTTAATAAAATGGCGTAATTAGCGTATAGCCTAGTTAAACATACTTTTTGGTATCAAATCTTTTTCCCACTGATGTAATATATTATTTTGGGATTTTTAAAGATTTTTAATTAATTTTAGGCTGAGCATAACTCGTAGTCGTAAGCTTAATCCGGTAATTGTCGGTTTTGCCCTTACGGGCCATAAAATGAGTTTTACATATCTAAACGACTCCAAACCTTTTGCTACTGATTTGTTATGATAAATAAATTATTTTAAGCCTTCTGGAAATATAAAAATATCAGATTTAAGTATCGAACCCGGTAATGGCCTTTAATCGCCTTAATTAGCGTTTTTAACGCATAGTATATTTTAAAATCATATTGGACATACCCGGGTTGATACCTACTGATATAAGAGGCAAATTATGATATCTTAACAGTAAGCAAAGGTTGATAAACTCAGACTTCAGTTTTGAGCTTTTCGGCTTATGTGAAATTACCAACGTACCCCTACGGGGCCTAGTTTGGTTAAGAATGATAAGTTTCACATACATGCTTTAACCTACTGATGTAAATTAGCAAATTGAGTATATTTGCTGATTACATCAGACCTGTAACTCAGGTTGTCACTTAAACTCTTTTATAAACTTTTAAATAACCAAAATACCCCTACGGGGCCTAATTTGTGTTTAAACACGTTTCGGGCATAACAAAAGACACCTTACTGATGTCACAACATATTTGAGACATAATTAACTTAGGAAACCTGTATATAGCTCTCATGACTACCCATCACGCTTATTACGCGTACGGTTCGGTTTATGTAACAAGTTTACATAAATTAGCCGAAACGGATCAAACCTTAACGGTTTTATCTCAAAATCCAGAATGTGAATAATGAACCCATATTAAACAAGTCTTCAAACTTGTCGGGTCTGAATCACATTCTATCCGATCTTCGCTTAATCGTGCGTACGAACCGTATCTTGAAACTAGCCGGTCTAAGCTTAAGCTTAATAAAAGACCCGTTAGAATTCTAATAGGTTATATTAAACCTTCGTTCCAGATTAGGAGAAACAGTAAAAGCTACGTGCATTCTGCTATTTGTGATTTATACTTGCATCAGGTAAATACTTTTAACTTATTTTCCCTATACGGGCTTGGGTTACGGTACATAGCGTACCGCTTGATCGGGCATCAAATCTCCACGCTTAGTGGGTAGTTGAATAATTTGATCGGCTCGTTTTAAACAGTCTTGTTTACTTTACAGCCTTTGGGGGGTTAATGACCATGTCCCGGATATCCCTGGCATCATCTTACGAGATGGCCACGACCTGAGCACGGGGTGTAGGCGTACTCCCGTGTATAACTCATTGAAGTGGTGTGTTTATTGATCTTTAACCCGGACTAGATTCGGGCTACTGAACGCATAAGTAACATGTAATTCGTTCACAAGATTATAATATTAAATAATTCTCCCAAGTTAAATAAAATGATTTATGCCACGTGCATCCAAACCAATTTTCAATCATTTTCCAAAATGAGTCAGTTGAATTTATTTACCAGTGTAAACTGACGTATTTTCCCAAAAGACTGAATGCAGGTACTAAACGAAATTTGGCTGGATTGTCTCCTAAGCATCAATAAAAGTCTCGCAAGCTTAGGATGCCAGAAGTCTGTTGAACCATAAATGTTATTTTGTTTCGATCCGTACTGTGGATAAACACCGGATATTGTAACTTGATTACAATAAATAAATTCGGTTGTATCTTATTTTTAAATTGCTTCCGCTGTGCATTATTATATTGTGTTGTTTGACTATTACGTTGCCAACCAAGTCACGATACTCCCCCACCGGGCCCACCGGTGACTCGTGGAAACCGGGGTGTGACATGTAATCTTTCTAAAATTTGATCAAAAAAAGGTAAGGGAAAATGATCTTTCCTATTGCCTCATTTAATCGACGATAATCTATACAAACTCTCCATCCGGTGACGGTTCTCGTTGGTATTAATTCATTCTTTTCATTAGTGACCACCGTCATACATCCTTTCTTGGGAACTACTTGGACGGGACTTACCCAAGGGCTATCGGAGATTGGGTATATAATTCCGGCGTCAAGTAGTTTGACGACTTCGTTTTTAACCACTTCTTGAACATTTGGATTTACTCTACGTTGTGGTTGTATTACCGATTTACAGTCATCATTCATTAAAATTTTGTGCGTGCACATGGAAGGGCTTATTCCTTTAATATCTACAAGCATCCATGCGATCGCGTTTTTGTGTTTTTTCAAAACTGTAATCAATTTTTCTTTTTCTAAACTAGTTAATTTTGAAGAAATAATTACATGTAGCTTACCATCTTTGTCGTGAAAAGTATATTCCAAACCTGTTGGGAGTTCTTTGAGCTCAAGTGGTGGGTCTTTAGGAGACTCCTTATTTGGTTGCTCATTTTGGTCAAGGACCAAAAAGGTTTGTTCAATAGCGACCTCTTCTTCAACAAAGTGATCGATTTCGTCTTCCGTATCGGGCGGTTCATCTTCATCTTCAATTAGGGCGTCGTCATTGCCGATTGGATATTTCATTGATTATTCAAGATCGACATATCTTTTGAAGGCCCCTAATTGAATGGGTAGGTTATTTTGCTTCCGATTGATCAAAGCTTGATGGGTTTTTACAAAAGGTTGTCCCAACACAAGTGGAGCGTCATCAAGAATGATGAAGTCGGTTGGGACTACCGTTTGATTTGTTTGTACTAACACATCCTCAACTACTCCCATTGATTTTATTGTTTTCAGATTAGAAAGAAAAATGGGTATTTGAAGTGGAGAAAAATCACTAATACTTAATTTTTTGAAAATGTAGTTTAGCATTATATTAACACAAAGATGTTTATCGATTGTAATATTACTAATAAAGGCGTTTTGAAAGAAACATGGAACCGGTGTAATGTTAATTTCAAATGGATCATCTTTTATTAGCGTTGTTTGATCATTTGTTAACTTAATGCTTACCATTTCGTCAACTTTAGTGTTAGTGTTTAACTCTTTTTAAAACTTAGCATGAGTAGGTACCAAACAATGGTTTTCGAAAGAAGGTGTTAAGAGATTAGTTTCTTGAAAATTTGACTCTTTTTGAAGATTCGCGTTTTCGGACTTACCTTTTTCGTTGTTTGGTTCATGCGTCGGTTTTTCACTTGTTCTTCCATTTTTACCTCTTCTACTATAACCTCTTTAGTACAAACTACCTCTTCCATGCGCGGGATTCCTCTTCCCTTGCGCGGCATTCTTTTATATAGCGTTCGATAGTTTTGAGGTGTTATATTATTCTTTCGGCTTCGGGGAGGATAGTTGGTGGTTCGTCAAAGTGAGCGGGATAAGTATCCCAAAAGCTTGAGTGCGGAAGTTCAAACCTTGATCCTTTATAATACCCATATGAGGTAGGTGGTTCACACCTTTGTTCCTCATAGTAAGTATATGATGGAGATGATTCATACCTTGGTTCTTCAAAGTATGAGTATGAGGGAGAAGGTTCATACCTTGGTTCTTCATCGTATGTGTATGAAGTGGCTGGCTCGTACCTAGGTTCCTCATAGTGTGTATATGAAGTGGATGGTTCGAAGAGGTCATAGTATTGTACCGAGTGGGGTTTACCACAAATGGTACAATATTCTTCTTCATAATCATCCTCTTCATAGTAGTAATTGTAACCTCTTGCGTATTGATCCATAAGAATCACTCAGCAGACCACAAAAGAGTCTCAGGACCAGAAAACAAAATAAAAACGGAAATCGAGGCTCACCACGGCCCCGTGGTCAGTGATCACGGCCCATGGTCAGGGTCTGTATCTGGGCATTTTGTAAAATGTAACTAGTTTTGTGCAGCACGGGGGCGTGTTCAGTGAGCACGGCCCCATGTTCAGACTCTGTAACTGGGTGTTTTAAAATGTTTTGCTGTTTTTATGCAGCACGGGGCATGTTCAGTGAGCACGACCCCGTGTCCAGACTACTGTAATTCAAAAAATTAAGAAAAATGCAAAAATGTGCGCGCGGTTTTAAAAAGGTTATGAAAAAAATGACTAGGCCGTCGATTTTAAGCTGTCTTAAAATCTTTGTGTCCCCGGCAACGGCGCTAAAAACATGGTGTGTGCGAAGGGCGATATGATTTTATTGATATTTTAAGCCCATGAGTCAAGTTTTAAATTTATAAAACATGATATTCTACTAACAGTAAACACACACATAGGTAAGTGCACCCATCGTGAGCGTAGTATAGCATTGGAAAGATACCTAGGTCGTCCAAGGACACAAGAGCTTTTAGTACTGGTTTATCCTCAACGTTTAATCAATCTAAATTTTTTTGAGAAAAGATTTAAAACAGGAAAATAAAAACTAAAAATGCAGAAACAGAAATAAAATAAAAACAGATAGACAAGATGAATCCCTTGGATCCGACTCGCCTTTAATGTATCCTTTGATTTTCTCACTTTCGGACTTTTTAAGAGATAATCTTAGTTATAGTAGTAGGCCCCTCTTTTGAAGGTGACATTACCCTCAACCTAGTGGTTTGAGTCAGGAAGGATATAATCCCAATGGGTCGGAACATTGAAAGATAATTAATTAAGTTATTAATGCGAAAAGTGGTAGGCCCCACTTTTGAAGGTGACGTTACCCTCGGCTAAGTGGTTTGAGTCAGCAGGGATATAATCCCAAGTAGCCGGTTTAATGTATTAATAGTAGTTTACATATGAGGGGTTCAAGCCATTCGCACCCCCGCCATCCAATACCAGTGGGTATTGATGGAGGTCCTAGTAAGCTTGAACCAGGTCCTTGCAGGATCTATACACTGAACAAGGCAAGAACCTTACTACACCATTCCCTTAACCCCCGACCAGGTAGCCAACATGCCTCTATATAGACCGTAGAGACATAAATGATGCAATCTTTTACTTTACATAGACAGTAAAGTAACGCCAAGACACCACAGACAAATGATAGAGAAAATTCACCTTCAACATAAGAAACTAGTTATTAAAATCATTAATACAAAACCAAATAAAAAGTGCCGAAGGATTAAAAATCAAAAGTAATACATAAAAGACTTGTCTTCACCAAGTGATGTAAGAGGCTTAACCAAACATGGCCTTTGATTGGCAAGAACCCTTACGATCAATCTTGGATCCCGAGATTGCTACACACACTCTAAAGGTGGATGATGGATGATGGTGGTGGGTGTTGGTGTTGGTGTGGTGGTGAAGTGGTGGCAAAGTGGGAGAGTAGTGGTTTACCAAAGGATGCCTTTGAAGTGAACCAAGCACCCCTATTTATAGCCTGCACAGAGTCCTGCCACGGCCCCGTGTCCAGTGGGCACGCCCCCATGGCCAACCATTTTTCTTCCTTCATTAAATGCATGTGTCAGCAGAAGGTTCCACATGGCCGTGTCGAGTGGGACGACCCCGTGGTCAGCAACGTATCTGTACTATCAAGGTTTTGCAAGATTCTGTGTATCTTAGCGTTGACCACGCCCCGTGCTGAACTAGGCACGCCCCCGTGGTGGGCGTAGAAGCTTCTACATGTTTGTCTTTTCTGCAGGCATCTGACCACGCCTCCTTGTCCAGCAGGCATGGCCCCGTGGTCAGTCTTCTGTTGTCTTTGTTTTTGCTTTGGGGATGCTGCCGAGGGGTCGGACATGTCACGTTTTTTTCCTTTTCTTTGTATTTGTGTTGGTTTTGGCTGTATATTTGTTCCTTTTATTCGTTTAAGCTCATTTGATCCTGTAAATTCAAAAGGAAGACAAAAACACACTTTTTCCAACATTACTACTAAAAAAGGTTAGTTTTATGCCTCATTTGATGTAATTTATATGTAACATTTTGAACACGTCAAATACCCCCACACTTGAATCTTTGCTTGTGCTCAAGCAAAACTCTTTAATATGTGGCTTTACACACCCAAATGGAAGAGGTAGAAGAGAAGTTTTGGGCTCATCTTGAGTGTCGGGAATCCAAGATCTTTATTGGGTTTTATTTTTATTTTTATTCACAATCCTATTCGTCATGATTTATTTAGAACATTTTATAAGAAAAATTACTTATTTGGGCATAACATTCCTCTTTAAAATTCCATTTATATACAAGTTCACATACCTCACGGGAGATCACTCAACACTTGGCTGAAGATGTATTTTTGTGAAACACTCGAGACCGGCATGGAACTTACTTATACCGTATGCTTGCCAAGCGATCAATCCTCCTCCTTTTTAACTATAAACCTTTGTAAATATCAAGAGGACTTTGGGAAAGGGTTAGGCTTGGGCTAAGGGTATGTGGTTTTGGTTAGTGGTTAGTAAAAATGGCGAAAAGCGTAAAAAGCTTCAGTCGTTGTAAAACTTTTTGTTTTTGTGACTTTTATTCAAACTAAGCATATTCAAACAAATTTTCTTTGAGAAACTTTTTTGTTTATTGCAAGACTTTCATTTTTTTTCAATAGGAAACGTCACAAGATAACCGAGCTTTTTACTAAAACAAAGGGGTTGAAAAGAAAAAGGTTTTGGTGGGTAAAGGGTGTTTGTTTTGTGGGTTTTGAAATGAAAAGATTTAGGATCAAAGGGGTTAACTAGGGGGATTTTGGGTAGGTGATAAAAAATGGAAAACAATGGTGTTGAAAGGAAAATGGGTTAGTCCTAATGCCTCCATCATTTACTTACTTGGGTTTGAGTTGGTAAGGATCGGGAATGTATCGTCGTGGAAAGTTCTAAAGTCATAAGAACCAAATGGCTATTCACACAAGAAACAAAAAATGAGCATTTAATTTAAAGATATATGCTTGTATGCTCAATAAAGGCTCAAAACTCACTTGTTGTGTGAATGGGTTTATAATGTGATCAAGTATATATAATCAAATTTTAATTAGATTTGTCATGCCTTTTCATAATTTTCTTATTTGGTTCTTTTTATCACGACGCTGTCGGTGGTAAATTTGTAAAAACATAACATTTTTAGAACTTGTTATTCCCAATTTAAACCAAGACAAGTAAAAAAATGAAAATTTTTGAAAAAAATTGGGGTGATTAGCGGTTCCAATAGAGTTTTGTGTAAGGCTTGTTATTAGGACTTGCAAGATTCAAGGTTTTAGCATCCCCCCACACTTAAATTACACATTGTCCTCAATGTATCCCAAAAATAAGTTTTTAGGTTGATTAAATGTGTAAAAGGGTGTCGAAAAGCAAAATTTTGTGTTACTGGGCACTTGGCCACGACCTCATGCTGGCTGAGCTTTACCCCGTGGTCAAAGTGCCGGTAACAGAAACTTACAGAACTGTGGCCATGGGGTGTGTCTGGTGGCCACGACCCCTTGGTGGGCAGGGTTCAGACAAACATCAGTTCAGGGGTGTGGGCACGGGGGCGTGGTCGCTGACCACGGCCCCGTGGTGACAGTCTGCATTTGATGGAAACAGGTTTTTTGGCTTTTGGTTCGGGTTTCCGGGCTTATGTAGCACTAATGCTTAGTGCATGCAAGCTTCCTGGGTACCTGTTTTGCTAACACTACACCATACAATTCATAACAAACATCCTAGCTTTACCAAAGTTCGACATCCGTCGTCATCACACATAAAAGAAAAATAAAGTGCAGAAAATAAAAAAAGTATTAAGGAAAGTAAATTTTTCAAACTATGGCACGCAGGCCGGTCAATTTTTTGTGGGATAGAAAGGGTTAACCTGAGAAACTGCATACAACATCACACCACCTCCAATGCCTCCGAATCAGTCCATGTCCTCGTCCTCGTCTTCTTCCTCTCCTCGGTACACCATATGCCCCCGGATGTAGGTGATGTCATCTTGAATAGCGGAGATATTGCGCTCCACTGCTCCAACCCGGGTAAAGGTGTTGCTGGCCATGTTGTAGGTGTTGCGGGTGCATAGTAAGTTTTCCTGCAAAAGATCATGTAAACTTTGAAAGTTAGGAAAACCACCTCCTTGAGAGGAGGAGCCCGCTTGGCCTTGAAACTGAGGAGGAGGATGGTTTAGGTTGGCGTGAAGAACGAGGGCTTCCTCCGGGTTCCAAACGTGTCTGTGAGTGGTTTGGAAGCGGACTGTCCCATCACCCGTCTTGTGGATGATCCCCATTGAGCGGCATTGGGTGAGATCTACCTTTCCTGACCATTGACCCTTATGGAATGATTTCGGCATGCGTTGAACATAGGTCTTGAAAAGGCGGTAGATCCATCCCCCGTAGAATATTGGTGTCGGGGAGGAAGCCAAATGATTCAGATGCATGTTTCTGAGTAGGAGGTGAGTGACATCAAGAGGAATGAGGTTGTGGATGCAATACAAGACCGTCAGATCACGCAAGTTGACAACACCGGTGCTATCACGCCTTTGACTTAGAGAGTTGCTAAGGACCCTATGAATGTAGCGGTAGAGGGGGTCCCTCAACTAGGAGCTCTTTGTGACACTTGGATCATATACACCATCCCAGATTTGAGCCCATGTTGTCTAGCGCATGTTGTTCGGGAGTTCACGGAGACAACCCATGTTCTCTTCTTCACCGGACTCTTCCTCGGTGAACAGACCCACATTCACTCTGAACTGTGTAATAGAAATCGAGAGCACCTCCCCCGCATGTCTAAATTGCACCCCTTCTTCATCGAATGGCTCGGATTTTGCTTTGAATGCTAAAGAACTGTAGAATTCCATGTTGTACTCATGAACCGCATGGAGCCTTGTGCCGAGGGCCACCCTCACTGGACCAGCGACCAATGTGTTGTAGCGGTCTAGTTGCCCCACAACTTCTAAGGTATCGAGGCACACTTGTTTGGTGTTTCTTCGGGCCTTGTTTTCAGAATGTCATAGCGGGCTTGGTAGTCCCACTCATTTGGCTTGAACTTAGTGAACATGCTAGCCATCTCCGCAAAAGAAAACACAAAACAATCAGCACGAAACGATAAATTTTTGAAGAAAACTGAAAAGGCTGGACACGGCCCCGTGGCCACTGGCCACGCCCCGTGTTTAGCTGATTTCTCCTGGCCACGCCCCCGTGCCTGCTGACCACGACCCCGTGGTTAGGGTTCTGTTTCCCAAAAACAACATTTTTCGACCTGGTTTCGAAAAATTAAAAATTTTTGGTTGAGTAGGGGCAGTTTTCCTCGAAAATGAAACCCCAAGTGCCGTTTTTTCAAAAACAAACCGTTTACCCTTTCAATTTCATCTTTTTTTAGTTCAAAAACAAGGGTTTGAGGTTTGTGTTTGAAATCAGACAAATCTACAAACAATTTCAGTGGATTTACTTCCTATAACATGCAAATACACTAATATTTATAGATCTAAGCAAAAATTTGGGGTTTGGTTCAGTTCAAGTTCAAGAACCCTAGATTTTTCCCCAAATTTTTTATGTTAAACTACATGCAAATCATTAATCTAACTACAAAAGATGATAGAATCGTACCTTGATGATGTTGAACGGTGGAAAAACATGAAAATCTGCAGAGATTCTCGGAGGAACCAGAGAGTTTTCAGGGGAACGGGTCGTGGTGAAATGAAAATGAGAAGACAAAAGAGGTTTTATCCCCGACAGTAGCTGACCACGGCCCCGTGCCCGCTGGGCATGGCCCCATGGGCGGGTAAAAACTAAATATTTTTTAAGTGCACGTGTGCGTGACCTGTTTCCCGAAACTTGTTTTAGAAATCTTACCGATTCTTGAGGCTTTCCCGAAGTCCATTACCTACAAGATATGATGTTAGTGCACAAGCCTTCATTTATTCTTCGACCGCTTGTAGCAAGATCTCTTCCTCGTCATCTTTAATGAATCCATGATAAAGCTTAAGCCGTTGCCCGTTGACTTTGAATGGAATTCCATTTCGAGATTTAATTTCAATTGCACCGTGTGGAAAAATATGGATGATAGAAAAAGATCCCGACCAACTAGACTTTAATTTTCCGGGAAATAATCAAAGTCGTGAATTAAACAATAGAACTTGATCTCCTACTCGAAATTCATTAGGTTTAATATGCTTATCATGTAAGTTTTTCATTCTTTCCTTATAAATTTCGGAGTTAGAGTGGGCTTGATTCCTTAACACGTCTAATTCATTTAATTGACAACATCGATTCTTTCCGGCGGTTTCAATATCTAAGTTTACGTTTTTTAATGCCCAGTAGGCCTTGTGTGTTATTTCTACTGGTAAATGACAATTTTTTCCATAGCCAAGCTTATATGGGGTGGTACCTATTGTTGTTTTATACGCGGTTCAAAAAGCCCATAATATGTCTTCTAATTTATCGGCCCATTCTTTTTTATTTAATCCTAAGGTTTTTTCAAGTATCCTTTTTTAAACCTCGATTAGTCACTTCGACTTATCCATTTGTTTGAGGGTGATATGCAGTTGAGATCCGGTGATAGACCCCATATCTTGTTAAAAAAATTTCAAGTTGGTGGTTACAAAAATGGGTACCCCTATCACTTATTAATGCTTTTGGAGTTCCGAAACAAGAAAATAGTTGTTTCAAGAATCTTACCACAACTTTTCCATCATTTATTGGAAGAGCTTCGGCTTCAGCCCATTTTGACAAGTAATCCACTGCCACAAGTATATATTTGTTTCCTTTTGACGGTGGGAAAGGTCCCATAAAGTTTAGTCCCCACACATCAAAAATTTCACAAACAAGAATGCCATTTTGTGGCATTTCATTTTTGGAAGAAATATTACCTGACCGTTGGCATGCATATCACATGTCTTGATAAGATTTTGGGAGTCTTTATAAATGGTTGGTCAATAGAATCCTGAATCAAATACCTTTCGTGCAGTACTAGCGGCTCCATGATGTCCTCCGTATGGACCTTCATGATAATGGCGGAGAATTTTCCTTACTTCACTACCATGTACGCATCGTCGGATAAGTTGGTCGGCACACATTTTGAAAAGATAAGGATCTTCCAAAAAATACTGCTTTACATCGGCAAAGAAATTTTTTTCTTTGATGATGTGACCATCCTTTCGCGACTATTCCACTAAGTAGGTAGTTGGCATAGTCAGCGTACCATGGTTCTTCTCGGTATTCCACCATTTCTAAGGATTCCGTTGGGAATTTTTCACTGATGAGCTCGTCCCTAGTTGCCTCCAAAGCTGGATCTTCCAAGCGGGATAGATGATCTGCAACGGTGTTTTCTGCTCCTCTTTTGTCTTTTGTTTCAATGTCAAACTCTTGGAGGAGTAGAATCCATCTGATTAAACGCGGTTTGGCGTCCTGTTTTTTAAACAGATAACGAATGGCTGCATTGTCTGTATAAACTATCATTTTAGAAAGAACTAGATAAGAACGAAATTTATCAAAAGCAAATACTACAGCTAGTAATTCTCTTTCAGTTGCTGTGTAATTTTCTTGTGCATCGTTAAGTGTTTTACTAGCGTAGTATATTGGGTGAAAATGCTTGTCTTTTCGTTGTCCCAAGACAGCTCCAACTGCAAAGTCAATTGCATTGTACATGACTTTGAAATGTAATTTCCAATCAGGCGCTATCATGATAGGTGCATTGACTAGCATTTCTTTTAATGTTAGAAATGCTTGATTACAATCCTTGTCAAAGATGAATGGAGCATATTTTTCAAGTAATTTAGTTAAAGGTCTTGAAATTTTTGAAAAGTCTTTGATAAATCGTCTATAAAATCCGGCATGCCCTAGGAAACTTCTCATAGCTCTAACGGAGGATGGGGGTGGTAATCGAGAGATAGTGTCTATTTTAGCCCGATCAACCTCCATTCCTTCGCTTGAGATTTTGTAACCGAGTACTATTCCCTCCGTTACCATGAAATGGCATTTTCCCAAGTAAGGGCGAGGTTAGTTTTCTCACATCGGGATAGCATTCGTTCAAGGTTATCGAGGCATTGGTCACATGAATCTCCAAAGATAGAAAAGTCGTACATGAAGACTTCCATAGTCTTTTTTATCATGTCATGGAAGAGGGCCACCATGCAACGTTGGAAAGTTGCGGGGGCATTACATAAACCAAAAGGCTTGCGTCGATAAGCAAAAGTTCCGTAGGGACATGTGAATATTGTCTTTTCTTAGTCCTAGAGCGCTATCGGTATTTGAAAGTAACCTGAAAAACCGTCTAAAAAACAATAAAATTTATGACCGGATAATCTTTCTAACATTTGATCAATAAAAGGTAAGGGAAAATGATCTTTCCTGGTTTCCTCGTTTAATCGACGATAATCTATACAAACTCACCATCCGGTGACGATTCTCATTGGTATTAATTCATTCTTTTCATTAGTGACCACCGTCATACCTCCTTTCTTGGGAACTACTTGGACATGACTTACCCAAGGGCTATCGGAAATTGGGTATATAAGTCCGTCGTCAAGTAGTTTGATGACTTCGTTTTTAACCCCTTCTTGAACATTTGGATTTACTCTACGTTGTGGTTGTATTACTGGTTTATAGTCATCATTCATTAAAATTTTGTTCGTGCACATGGAAGGGCTTATTCCTTTAATATCTACAAGCTTCCATGCGGTCGCGTTTTTGTGTTTTTTCAAAAGTGTAATTAATTTTTCTTTTTCTAAACTAGTTAATTTTGAAGAAATAATTACAGGTAGCTTACCATCTTTGTCGAGAATAGCATATTCCAAACCTTTTGGGAGTTCTTTGAGCTCAAGTGGTGGGTCTTTAGGAGACTCCTTATTTGGTTGCTCATTTTTGGTCAAGGACCAAAAAGGTTTGTTCAAAAGAGACCTCTTCTTCAACAAAGTGGTCGATTTCGTCTTCCGTATCGGGCGGTTCATCTTCATCTTCAATTAGGGGGTCGTCATTGCCGATTGGATATTTCATTGATTGTTCAAGATCGACATACCTTTTGAAGGCCCCTAATTGAACGGGTAGGTTATTTTGCTTCCGATTTATCAAAGCTTGATGGGTTTTTACAAAAGGTTGTCCCAACACAAATGGAGCGTCATTAAGAATGACAAAGTCGGTTGGGACTACCGTTTGATTTGTTTGTACTAACACATCCTCAACTACTCCCATTGATTTTATTGTTTTTCCGATTAGAAAGAAAAATGGGTATTTGAAGTGGAGAAAATCACTAATACTTAATTTTTTGAAAATGTAGTTTAGCATTATATTAACACAAAGACCTTTATCGATTGTAATATTACAAATAAAGGCGTTTTGAAAGAAACATGGAACCGGTGTAATGTTAGTTTCAAATGGATCATCTTTTATTAGCGTCGTTTGATCATTTGTTAACTTAATGCTTACCATTTCGTCAATTTTAGTGTTAGTGGTTAACTCTTTTAAAAACTTAGCATGAGTAGGTACCAAACAGTGGTTTTCGAAAGAAGGTGTTAAGAGATTAATTTCTTGAAAATTTGACTATTTTTGAAGATTAGCGTTTTCGGACTTACCATTTTCATTGTTTGGTTCATGCGTCGGTTTCTCACTTAATTGTTCTTCCATTTTTACCTCTTCTACCATTACCTCTTTAGTACAAACTACCTCTTCCCTAGCGCAGGATTCCTCTTCCCTTGCGTGGCATTCTTTTATATAGCGTTCGATAGTTTTGAGGTGTTCTTTTATTCTTTCGGCTTCGGGGAGGATAGTTGGTGGTTCGTCAAAGTGAGCGGGATAAGTATCCCAAAAGCTTGAGTGCGGAAGTTCAAACCTTGGTCCTTCAATATACCCATATGAGGTAGGTGGTTCACACCAGTGTTCCTCATAGTAAGTATATGATAGAGATGATTCATACCTTGGTTCTTCAAAGTATGAGTATGAGGGAGAAGGTTCATACCTTGGTTCTTCATAGTATGTGTATGAAGTGGCTGGCTCGTACCTAGGTTCCTCATAGTGTGTATATGAAGTGGATGGTTCGAAGAGGTCACAGTATTGTACCGAGTGGGGTTTACCACAAATGGTACAATACTCTTCTTCATAATCATCCTCTTCATAGTAGCAATTGTAACCTCATGAGTATTGATCCATAAGAATCACTCAGCAGACCACAAAAGAGTCTCGGGACCAGAAAACAAAATAAAATCGGAAACAGAGGCTCCCCATGGCCCCGTGGTCAGTGAGCACGGCCCGTGGTCAGGGTCTGTATCTGGGAGTTTTAAAATGTAACTGGTTTTGTGCAGCACGGGGGCGTGTTTAGTGAGCACGACCCCGTGTTCAGACTCTGTATCTGGGTGTTTTAAAATGTTTTGCTATTTTTATGCAGCACGGGGCGTGTTCAGTGTGCACGGTCCCGTGTCCAGACTACTGTAATGCAAAAAATTAAGAAAAATGCAAAAATGTGCGCGCAGTTTTAAAAAGGTTTTGAAAAATATGACTAGGCCGTCAATTTTAAGCTTTCTTAAAATCTTAGTGTCCTCGACAACGGCGCCAAAAACTTGATGTGTGCGAAGTGTGATATGATTTTATTGATATTTTAAGCCCATTTAACGCATTAGTCAAGTTTTAAATTTATAAAACACGTTATTATACTAACACTAAACACACACATGGGCAAGTGCACCCATCATGAGCGTAGTATAGCGTTAGTAAGATACCGAGGTCATCCAAGGACACAAGAGCTTTTAGTACTGGTTTATCCACAACGTCTAATCAATCTAAATTTTTTGAGAAAAGATTTAAAACATGAAAATAAAAACTAAAAATGCAGAAATAGAAATAAAATAAAAACAGATAGACAAGATGAATCACTTGGATCTGACTCGCCTTTAATGTATCCTTTGATGATTTTCGCACTTTCGGACTTTTTAAGAGATTATCTTAGTTATAGTAGTAGGCCCCTCTTTTGAAAGTGACGTTACCCTGAACCCAGTGGTTTGAGTCAACAAGGATACAATCCCAAAGGGTTGGAATATTGAAAGTTAATTAATTAAGTTATTAATGCGAAAAGTGGTAGGCCCCTCTTTTGAAGGTGACGTTACCCTCGGCTAAGTGGTTTGAGTCAGCAGGGATACAATCCCAAGTAGTCTGTTTAATGTATTAATAGTAGTTTACATATGAGGGGTTCAAGCTATTCGCACCCCCGCCATCCAATACCAGTGGGTATTGAAGGAGGTCCTAGTAAGCTTGAACCAGGTCCTTGCAGGATCTATACACTAAACAAGGCAAGAACCTTACTAAACCATTCCCTTAACCCCCGACCGGGTAGCCAACATGCCTCTATATAGACCGTAGAGACATGAACGATGCAATCTTTTACTTTATATAGACAGTAAAGTAACACTAAGACACCACAAACAAATGATCAAGAAAATTCACCTTCAACATAAGAAACTAGTTATTAAAGTCATTAATACAAAACCAAATAAAAAGTGCCGAAAGATTAAAAATCAAAAGTAGTACATTAAAGACTTGTCTTCACCAAGTGATGTAAGAGGCTTAACCAAACATGGCCTTTGATTGGCAAGAACCCTTACGACCAATCTTGGATCCCGAGACTACTACACACACTCTAAAGGTGGATGATGGATGATGGTGGTGGGTGTTGGTGTTGTAGTGGTGGTGGAGTGGTGGCAAAGTTGGAGATTAGTGGTTTGCCAAGGGATGCCTTTGAAGTGAACCAAGCACCCCTACTTATAGCCTGCACAGAGTCCTGGCCACGGGCTCGTGTCCAGTGGGCACGCCCCCGTGGCTAGGGATGAGATCGGTATGATACCGGTACCGTACCGGTACCGATACCGCAAATACCGTTACTGAAATTGAGGAAATGTGGATACCGATTACCGTACCGTATTTATAGATTCGGTATTGGTACGGTACCGGTATCGGTACCGGTATTTCGGTAATTTACCACATTGGTACCGCTTTTGTGTCATCCATTGTTTTACCTAAAAAATATCATGTGCAACCCATCCATTCATACTCTTTTTTTTCAAATGTAAATATGTGAAGGACAAGTCAATAACAGTACACCACACGAAATAGCTAATGCATATGCAATTACATAATATAATTCCTATGTTGAACCCTCGATATGTCAAAAGAAGCACAACAGCAAACAAAATCAGCTAAAACACACAAACTTTGAATAACTACAAGTCACTAAAATGAAAACCATAAAAGCTTATCAATTAAAAAATTTCCATTCTCTCTCAAATATGTAAAAAAATATAATATGTTATGAAAAGATTATACTATTATTATTTTTTGAGGCTTCATATCTATATATTATTAAAATAACTTTAAATTCGGTTTATGAAAAGATTATACTATAAATCATTGGTATTGGAAAAAAAGATGATTCATGGTATAGCGATGCCTTTAGATTTGAATGAATATAAGCTTTACATTATATTAGAATCTCTTTTTAAATTCGGTATTAAAACCGGTATTTACCGAAAAATACCTATACCGATACCGTTTTTTACCGATACCGAATTTCGAAAAATCTATTACCGATACCGGTACCGTTTATGATCGGTACGGTACGGTATCGGTACGGTACCGGTACGGTACCGGTATTTCGGTAAAAAATCTCATCCCTACCCGTGGCCAGCCTTTTCTCTTCCTTCATTAAATGCATGTGTCAGCAGAGGGTTCCACATAGCCCGTATCTAGTGGGCACGGCCTTGTGGTCAGAAGCGTATCTGTACTATCAAGATTTTGCAAGATTCTGCATATCTTAGCGTTGACCACGCCCTGTGCCGAGCTGGGCACGCACCCGTGGTGGGCGTAGAAGCTTCTACATATTTGTCTTTTCTGCAGGCATCTGACCACGCCCCTGTGCCCAGCGGGCACGGCCCCATGGGCAGTCTTCTGTTGTCTTTGTTTTTGCTTTTGCTTTGGGGATGCTGCCGAGGGGTCGGGCATGTCACCTTTTTTTTCCTTTTCTTTGTATTTGTGTTGGTTTTGGCTGTATATTTGTTCCTTTAAGCTTATTTGATCCTGTAAATTCAAAAGGAAGACAAAAACACACTTTCTCCAACATTAGTACTCAAACAAGGTTAGTTTTATGCCTCATTTGATGTAATTTATATGTTACATTTTGCACACATCAACAGTTGTTTGGAAACCTTAGTTGGGCAATAACATAGGTAGAGGTTATGAGCAGTGGTTGATTTTAGTCTATCGGTGGATAGACATTAGTGGTTTAAGAACAATAGTTGTTTGATCAACAGTTGTCAGGAGCAGTGGTAGATGGAAAACAAAGGATACTTTTCAGCAATGGATGAACGTTTAGCCAACAGAGGTTATAAGAAACAGATGTTTGAAACAGACTTTTAAGGATTTTGAAAATTTTCAAATTTTAAAGCTATTTTTAAGGATGGATTTTGATTTTCTGAAAACATTTTAATGTTTTATTCATGAAAACAAGGTTTTGCTTTTAATCCATGTTAAGCATACAAATCCTAGAGATCAAGCTTTCAAAGGTAGATGTATCTAAAGCTTTTGTTAACGCATCTACCAGCTGATCTTTAGTTGTAACATGATGCTGAGAAATCAAACCTTTTTCATAGCTATCCCTCACAAAGTGATGTCTGATGTCAATGTGTTTGGTGGTGGAATGAGAGACTATATTTTTTATGATGTTTTCAGCTGCTTGACTATCCAGCATAAGAGGAGTCTTTAAAACAATTACACCAAAATCTAGCAATTGATTTTGAAGCCACAAAAGTTGGGTTGTACAGCTTGCAGCAGCGATATATTCAGCCGCTGATGTGGATGTTGAAACAGCTGCTTGCTTTTTGCTTTGCCAAGAAACTAGACAATTTCCTAGAAATTGGCACCCTCCAGATGTGGACTTCTTTGTGGTGTTGCAACCAGCAAAATCACTATCTGAAAAACCTGAAAGCTGGATGTTCCCATTAGCAGGATAACAGATACCAAGTGTGGCAGCACCTTTTATGTATCTAAATATTCTTTTTACAACAATAAGATTGGACTTTCTAGGTGCTGACTGGGATCTTGCACAGTCACATGTTGCAAACATGATCAACCAAGTCATCTTTTTCATCAGTAGTGACAAGCTTTGTGGTTGCCATAGGTGTACTATATGGTTTGCAATCATTCATCTCAAATTTTATTAAAAGTTCTTTGACATATTTACTTTGGTGAATGAATGTTCCATTTTGCAACTACTTAACTTAGAGACCAGGAAAGCATTGAAGTTCACCCATGGCACTCATCTCAAACTCAGCTGTCATGAGTTTTCTAAATTCTTCACACATGGAGGTACATGTGGATCCAAAGATGATGTCATCAACATAAATTTGGACAATCATCAAATCTTTTCTTTTCCATTTTAAAAACAATGTTTTGTCAACTTTACCTCTTATAAAACCTATGGAAATAAGAAAAGTGAAAAGAGTTTCATATCAGGCTCTAGGTGCTTGTTTTAAGCCATACAAAGCTTTGTTGAGCTTGTATACATGATCAGGATAAATGGCATCTTCAAAACCAGGAGGTTGGCACACATATACCTCTTCCTGAATCTTACCATAGAGGAAGCACATTTGATATCTATTTGGTACACCTTGATGTTGTGGTTGACAGCAAAGGCAAAGAACAATCTGATGGCTTCAAGTCTTACTACAGGAGCAAATGTTTCATCATAATCTATGGCTTCTTCTTGTCTAAAACCTTGAACCACAAGCCTGGCTTTGTTTTTGACAACAATGCCCCTTTCATCAGTTTTGTTTTTAAAGACCCATTGTGTGCCAATTGGACTTACATCCTTCGGCAATGGTACAAGTTCCCATACTTGTTGTCTCTTGAACTGCGGGAGCTCTTCTTGCATGGCTTCTACCCAACTATTGTCTTTCAGTGCCTCTTGGGACTTGACAGGTTGAATGAGAGATATGAAGCCAGCAAAAAGACAGATGTTTTGGTATTAACTTCTTGTGAGAACCCCTTCATTGATGTTGCCAATAACTTGATCTGGTGGATGATATTTAAGGAAGATTGGATCCCCCTTGTATGGAACAACGACATTGATAGGTGAAGGCTGTAGATGTGAGTCATCTGAGCTAACATCTGTTGGCAATTTTGAAGAGCCAACATCTGTTGGAGATGGAGGAATAGGAGGAATGGGGGGTGAAATTGTGTTGACTTTTGTCCACATATGATGGACTTTTGTCAACAGAGGTTGAACTTGATGTAGTGGCAGAGTTTTGATTAACAACTGTTGATGCAGCAGTGGTAGAGTTTTGACAGTTGTTGTGAAAATCTGTTTCTCTGGTGAAGGAAGTGACTTTGTATTGTGGAATCACAATGTCAAATCCTTGGTCTTGATTGGAAAATTTTGGCATACCTGCAGGGTTAGTCTTGACAGACATATCTTCAAATGTAAATTTATCTAAGTCAAATAAATCGGCAGGATTTGCAAGGATTTTTAATGAAGAAAATTCATTGAATTTTACATTCAAAGTCTCTTCCACACACCTAGTATTTGTGTTAAACACTTTGTAGGCCTTGGTAGTGGTTGAGTATCCTAGAAAATAAACACAATCTACTTTGGCTAGAAATTTTGAAATTGAGTCTTTTAAGTTTAAAATAAAACATGGGCAGCCAAAGATTTTGAAGTATGAGATCAGTGGTTTGATCTTGAACAAATCATAGGCAGTCTTTTGATGCCTGGGGTTAATTAAAACTCTGTTCTGCACATAGCAAGCAGTGTTTACAACCTCTGCCCAAAAGGTTAAGGGTAAACATGAGTCTGCAAGCATTGTTTTGGCAACTTCAATCAATGTTCTGTCTTTCCTTTCAACCACCCCATTTTGTTCTGGTGTTCTTGGAATACTGCACTGCCTTATAATCCCTTTTAACACACAGAATGCTTCCAACTCCTTGTTTCTAAACTTTGTTCCATTGTCACTGCTAAAGATTTTTACCAGCAAATCAAATTGCTTTTCAACTTGTTTCACAAAGTCCTGCAAAATACCTGCAGTCTCATATTTGGAGTGTAAAAAGTAAGTCCATGTAAACCTTGAAAAATCATCAACAATAACAAGACAATATCTTTTCTTTTTCAAGCTCGTGATTTTTACAGGGCCAAACAAGTCCATGAGCAACAATTGTAAACATTGGGTTGTTTTGGATTCTTCAATGGACTTGTATAAGCTTTTATGGTGTTTACCTTTTAATCAGGAAACACAATGGTCATCACAAGTAAAAGCTTTGGTGGAAGGCCTCTTACAAGGCCTTATTTTGAAAGTGTGGTGATTGTTTTAAGATTTGTGTGTCCAAGTCTTCTGTGCTAAAGTTCTGTCTCTTTGGTAGAGGCAACTGAGAACAGACAAGCATCAGTCATTGGATTATCCTTCAACATATCAACCACATACACATTGCCACTCCTGTGAGCAATAAGTCGTGTTTTACTCCCGGCTATGATTTCCTCAATCTTTTTAACCACTTCTGGCCCAACAATCTTATGAGTTTCCTTAGTGAAAAATGACCCATAGCCCTTGTCACTCATTTGAGACACACTAAGAAGATTAAATTTAAGATTGTCAATAAGATTGACATTTTCAAACTTGATTTTCCCAGTCTGAACAGTTGCTGGCCCCAATACCTTCTCCTTTGAATTGTTACCAAAAGATATATCACCCCTTCCATGTTTTATGAAATCTTTGAGTAGGGCTCTACATCATGTCATGTGCTTGGAGCCTCCACTATCTACATACCATACACTATCTAAGCATGTAGAAGCTCCCTGCACATCAAGTAACATATTAGTTTAGGAGGGTTTCTTGAGCCAAGATGGCTTTGGATGGGTTCATAGTCGTGTCATCCTTAAGTCCAGAAGAATAGTCAGTGGTTTGGACAGATTTTTGTAACAATTGTTGAGGACCATTTCCTGTAAGATGTTGGTAGCCATAAGGATGCCTGTTTATTTTAGGTTTAGAAGGCCTTTTATAAGCCTCATAACCATGAGGGACCTTTTGGTATAATGTTTGACCATATCCCCTTGGAAATTTGTTTGCAGGTGGTGCATCTGTTACTTGAACCTCTCTGGGAACAGAGGTTGTATTCAGCTATTTTGTAACAGGTGTTTCGACAGGGACAAAGGTCTGCTGACTTTTGGGTGTTGATTTTTGTGGACTCTTCAGTGTTTTAGATGTAAATTCTTTTCTTTTCTAAAAGTGTTGAGTTTGGTGATTCTTTTTCCCACAAATTATGCAATGGGGTGCAGGTACAATCACACTGGTTTTGTTAATGTCATATGCTTTTAGAAGAAAATAATTTTTAGTGATATGATTCTTCTTTTCACAGAAATCACAAAACAGATTTTTGACTTTCTCTTTCCTCTTCCCCTTTCCAACCTCATTTTCAACAGAGGTTATAACCTCTGCTGGGATGTCTTTTAAGGGAATGATTTTAACCTTGGGTGCTTTAACACCTTCAATTGTTGAGAAGTCCATTGGCTTAATATTTTCAAGAATGTCATACTGATTAGACCAGTTGGGTTTGAATTGATATTTTTCAATTTCCTCAAAAATTGATGATCACTCTGGTCTTTCTAAAACAATTTTCTTACCATTTTGACCAGTGACTTTGTGGGAATTATTTCAACAAAGCCAGATTCATTCACTGCAGTGTTTTCAGAAACTTGGTCATTTTTTTCTACACCCAATGCCATATTTCACATTGCTTTTGATCTACTTTTCAAGCATCAACTTATAACCTTAACAAGATTCTACCCATTTCTCACAAGTGATTTGGGTAGACTCAAGCTCCAATTTGCAACTCTGGTATTTTTCTACCATAGTTTGGAGTTGATCTTTGATTATGCTTGAATCATGTTTTAGACTACTGATTTCATTTTTTTTTTCAAATGATTTGGATTTTAACTCTTTAAAAGTTTTTTCAATTTGTACTTCATCATTTAAGATCTTGTTTCTAAGATTTTCATTCAACTCTTTGATGTTAGCAAAAGCAATAATGCATTTATCTGAACACAAGTCTTTGAGGACTTGAGGTGATACCTTAGCAGCAGCCATCATGGCACAATCACATTCACCATCACATACACTGGAATCCCATGGGTCAGCCAGAGGTTCCAACAGAGGTTCTATCAGTTGTTCAGCAATCTTTTATTCTAACAGGTGTTCATACATTTTCTTCTGAAACATCTGTTTCAGCATTCTCTTTCACCAACTCAGATTTGGACTCCACTTCTTCTGATTCAAGCCCTTCTTGTATTGTTTCTAGTGCTATAAAACATAATTCATCAGGTTTCTTGTCAGAATTAGCAACTAGAGCAACATTTTTCATTGGTTAAATCCTCAGGTAAGCTGCTCCAATCAATAAATCCTTGTGTAAAGAAGCTCTGTTGATTGGCCTTTGTCTGAGCAGAAGTTTGTGCAGCTTGTGGTGCAGATTACACTTGGACCTGAGGTGCTGGGGCTTGAACATACTGAATTTGAGGAACAATGGTTTGGACCTACTAGACAGGAACCGTGTTTACAGGGTGTGCAAAATGAGCAGTGCTTTGCATGTGAGGTGCGGGGGTATATTGGGAATAATGAACAGTGTTCTGGGAGTTTTGAGGTCTTGGACTTGGATGTGTAACTATAGGACAACTGGTTTGGCTCCTACATTCCCTAGCAAAGTGACCAAGCCTATTACACTTATAGCACTTTATCTTTGATTTATCCAACCCAACTTTTAAGTTCCCATGCAACCCTAGAAACTTCCTACCAGTTCTTTTATAAAACTTGCTTGTTCTCACACTTAATAAGGCAAGTTGATGTAAAATGTTCATTTCTTCCAGATCTGTGGGGTCAAAATGTTGAAGGTCATTTAATTCAAATAATAAGTTGTCAGAAACTTGGTTTTCCCCATTTGTTGTGAAAGCATAGTTGGGTGAGTAAGAATCAAAGTTGAATGCTCCACCAGATGTTATGTCAATAAAATGATCATAACTGTGATCCTTACTGCTATAAGAGGTTTCTTCCTGTCCAAAAAGTGTTGTACTACCAAAAGAGTAGTCATCGGCCACCTTTCTTGACTCCTGTAGCTTTTTTTTTTTCTAGTTAAGCTCTCTTTCATAAGTGAGGAGCCTACCATGAAGCTGAGCCAAACTCATCTCCTTAAAACCCACAGAATTTATAGTAACAAAGGCTATAGTGTCCAATTTTTCTGGTAGTGATCTAAGAAATATACTATTCAAAGTTGAATTAGCGTATTTTACATTTACCAGTTTTAACTCACTAAATACACAGCTAAACCTTTCAAATTGTTGGGTTAATGACTCTCCTTTGACATGACAAATCGTTCTATATTGTTGGTTCAAAACCTCTCTGTTGTTCTCAGTGACCTCTTCTGTACCACCAAACTCCTCTTTTAGTGCATCCCATAACTCCTTTGCACTGTTACAGTGTAACAGGCCAGCATAGATATCATTGGGTAGTGTTGTAGCAACTATACTGAATGCTTTAGCATCTAACTCAATTTTCTGAAAATCCTGCTAGGAGTAATTTTCAGGTTTCTTAGGTATTTGGACCTTGGGACCTTCTTCACTCGGCACCATCGGAACATGTGGTCCGAAGATAACCGATTTCCAGCATCCGGTGTTTTGTTATGCAAGTACATGACCCATCCTATGTTGCCAGATAATATACTCAGATTTGACAAGCATAGGTGGTTTATATAGGGTACCAGTGTTATGAGGATCTTGTGTGTTTTGAGACATTTTGATTGTTTTACAAAGTTTTCATTTAAATTACTTTGAATATGATCAGACTTTTAACTCTGTTTTTCAACTTCCTACGAACAAACGATATCAGTGAAATGAGCTGATCTTTTATATCAAATTGATTGTTAAACCAGATTTGGTTGACCAAAGCTCTGATACCAATTGTTAGGATCTGAGTTTGAATTGTTTGTAAAAGTTTAAGATAAAAGATGTAAGAAGATAACAATTATGGAAATAAAGCAGCGGAATGAAGATAAACTTTGATTCACAAACAATGAGAGATTTCCTTTCATCAAGAATACTTTTAACTGAATGATTGAAATTACAATGATTCACGTATGCATGAAATACAAACTCCCCCTCAGCCTAAGATCACTCTATTTGCTCGTACAAAATGTCAAGGTGAAGTGATACATATAACAGTATATGCACTGTTCTATTTATAATACAATACAAACCTCTGAGGAATCTAAGCTGGCGTCACCTAGACAGTGACATCTAACAACATGTAACAACCTCTAACATCTGCTATAACTAATACACTGTTACATTGAAAACACTGATATACAACATCTGTTGATTCATCATCTGTTGAGCTTCATCATCTATTGAGCCTCAGCAGCCATTTCTTCATCAGACTTTGTCTTCTTCAAACATAGGGTGATCAAACCTTTGTTATTAGCAGACTTTAGTCTTCATCAGTGGTTCCTTTGATAGACCTTTTAGCTTTCAGCAGACCTTTGGTTGCAGCAGTTGTTTGATGACTTTGCCATTGGGAGGAGAATGACTTCAAGCACTATTATTATGGATCAGTTGATTGTAGACTATTTTGACTTTCTATCATCTGTTCTTTTGGCGTGGTCCACATGAGCCAACAACGTAACAAGCCGAAACAAAATCAACCAAATTTCCGCAGCATAGTGTGAGAAACCCACCAGTTTCAAAATAAAATAAAAACATATAAATAAAATAGGTTAAAGGTTGGTTCAGTTTACATGGTGGTTCGAGTTTCAAACCAAATATACCATTAGACTATCAAACCCACCATGGTGGTTCCAGTTTCAAACCAAGTATACCATTAAACTATCAAACCCATTAAAAAAGAACCGTATAGCTTTCAAACTGATCAGACTTATTTCTCTTTAAAATTATTCAATAGGTTGAACCATGTTCTTAAACTTATGTAAAGTACACTTTCCTACCCAACAAGCAAAATTTGGCTAGCGCTATCTCGTCATTTTTTGGGCAAAAGACATTTGTCTAAGCTTTCATAGACTATTTTTTCTGCAAAATAGGATCACTTACATCAGTGGAACCACCTGATTATATCCATCTCCACTACCCAATAATGACTATACACAAATTCAGGAAGAAGCTAAATAAATTTAAGAAAACCCCCCTGTAAGAGTTGAACTCAGAACCTAATGGTCTCTAAGTCTTATCTGACCTCGACAATACCACCAGGCCATCATCCCATGTGCAAGCTTTCACGGACCATAGTTGCTATATACATTTTCTAGAATATGGTCTAAATTTATCAACCATCATGTCTTTTCATCGTTATTCTACATGTCTTTTATGTCTCATTTAACATTTTCTTTTAACTGTTTTTTGATTTTATTTGTAAATATGTTCACCATATATTTTAGGATATGATTTATTTTCCTTTTATTCATTTTTTTAAAACTTTATCTTCTTAAACATGCTTTATTAATTTACTTAGAGTAAAATGCAATTTGCGTCCCTGTGGTATGTCCCAAACATCAACTTGAGCCCCTAAAAACAATTTTTTGCATTCTGAGTCCCTGTGGTATTCATTTCATAACACTATGAGTCCTTCTGAGTCCCTGTTAACAATTTTTGCATGAATACCACAGGGACTCACACAGGGACTCAGAAGGACTCATAGTGTTATGAAATGAATACCACAGGGACTCAGAATGCAAAAAATTATTTTTAGGGGCTCAAGTTGATGTTTGGGACATATCACAGGGACGCAAATTGCATTTTACTCATTTACTTATAAAAACTCTTATCTTCTTAAACATGCTTTATTAGTTTTTTGCAAATATGAAAACAGGGGATATGGAAAAGTCAAGGATTGAATCCGTTTAAATGATGAATGTTTTCCACCAGTTAAGGGTAGATTTGAGTCATTTGATGGCACGACTTTATATGATATACATTCTCACAATATTACGTTTAAATATGATACAAACATAATTTATGCATATTTTTGTGATCTATGAGAACATGATTTATTTTCTATTATATCTTCTATAATTTTTTTTATTACATTTGTCTTGTACCTCTTCAATTGAAACTTAAATAATACAAGAAATACATAATTTACTTGTAAAATCGGAACATCATTAGCATTTAGCTGATACAACATTGTCATTTAACTTTTGCAAAATATTATTTGAAAACATAACGTTATTGTTTGGACACCAATCATATCCATCCAATTATTTGTTTTTCTTTATTTCACATCCTTTGACCCATCATTTCACGAAAGGACAAATTGATTTGTCGAAAACTTAGAAAAATTGTTATACTATATATCGGTATTCTTTACACGATTCAAACATATGAATAAAATAACTTATAGTAAAATTTTCTCTTACTACTTTAAACTAGCTTTTGTATTTTACATTAAGTGGGTGCAAAATAATCAAACTACCCTTAATAATAAAATTTTTAAAAGCGGTCAAAACAAAACTGATCGAATCGTCTAAACCAAATCAAAGTTAGCCGGTTTAACACTCCATTTTCTTGGTTTGTTGTAATAACGGCTTGTCCGATTTGAAACTTGAAACCGGGCATATAAACCGAACCTACAATTCAATATCTTTATTTGTATAATCCGTTTCATCTATGAAATATGTATTGCTATATATGCGTATTACAATCATGAGCTATCAATATTATTTTAAAACTTTCAATACAAACTAATATATTTTTTTTACTATCATGAGGCATGAGCTATCAATATTATTTTAAAACTTTCAATGCAAACTGATAATTTTTTTAATGCCTATTTTTTTTTACATTAACAATTGAGAATTTAAAAGAGATATACCAATAATTATTATTTTTTTAATGTCTATTTTTTATATTAACAACTGAAAATTTAAAAGAGATATGAAATTACATCGAAATAAAAAGGCAAACAGAGGCGTAGTGGGGCGCAACCTCACAATGAAGAAGGCCATGGCGCTCCATAGCGTCGCGGAACACCGTTACAGGCGGCGCTATGGGGGTTTGAAATGTTGCTGGCGTGATAGACATAGCGGCGTGAAGGATCTGCAAACTTTTCCCCCACTCACACACATATATTTTTTTTGAAAGGTTCACACACATATATATACATACATATATATGTATAATTAAAGGGGTTATTAATTGATTGAGTAATGATGAGGTAGGGCTTTATGACTACGCGCTCTAGTGATATAAGACCGTGGGGTATGGTGGGCGGGGGTTTGGGGCATGGGTTGACACCTGTAATTTCAAAACTCAATTCACAAACCCACTTTGGATGGGGTATGGTGGGCGTGGCTTGGCTGGCATTGCCAAGCCACATCAGCTTTTTTTAATATATATATATATATATATATATATATATATATATATATATATATATATATATAGGGTAGGGTTCCAGCGTGAACCTAATCCCATGCGTGAACTGCGTGAACTAATCTGGACCATTGATTTCCTTTTTAGTTGTTAAGGGCATGATTGTAATTATATAAAAATTAGATTTAAATCATTATTTTAATAATTGAATTAAGTTACATCTTTCCTATTTTAAATTCATTATCCACATTATCTTTTATTTCATTTTTATTTTTTAGATTTCACCACCAGAATTCGGATTATGATTTTTAAGATTCACGTAACCTTCATATTTCAACGGTATACACATGTGTACTTGGATATGAATTGAACAGTACACATGTGTACTCAGCATGGTACATATGTGTAATTAGCTACATAATACATACATATAAACAAACAAAACCTGTAAAACTATTTTATATTAAGCAAATAACAAGTTACATAATGTTTGCCAAACAAAAAAAAAAAAAACATACAATTACAAGTTCCAGATTCGTGAAAACAATAAACGCAACATAATCGGAAAAATAAAAAAGACATAGTCTTTTACAACTATTCGCCACGTTGTATGCTGAATCATCCTTATCGACCAAGCAAACAAACATACGTGAATCATCCTTATCGACCTCATACGTGAATCATCCTTATCGACCTTCCATCTCCACTTTTCTCGTTTACGACATCTCCTATAATAACACAAAAAAACTCAGCAATTAGTACTTTGCATAATTCACAAGTGTACATCAACTACTTTACATATTCAATACACAAAAAAATATGAGATATCACAAAAACATACGCTATACACATGTGTACATCGCATTAAAATCAGAGCAAAAAATCAGAATACACATGTGTACATCGCATTAAAACAGAGAAAAATCAGAATACACATGTGTACAGCGCGTTAAAAACAGAGCAAAATAAAAAAAATTGAACAAAAAAACAGGGACATCACAAAAACAGACGCTATACACATGTGTACATTGCATAAAAAAACAGAACAAAATCAGAATACACAAGTGTACATCGCATTACAAACAGAGCAAAAACAAAAAAAATGAACTCCAAAAAAAAGCTAAACAACTTTCTGATATCATTTTCAAACTAATACAAATTAAACACATTCCTATCGATTCGAATGTCAACAAAACCCTAATTCCGTAAAACAAACTGAATCTAAAAGAAAAAAAAGCAACGTATTACGCATCAGTTCAATAAACAAAACCTCATCACTAACGCACGATACACGAATCAAAGAGATACAAACCAGCAGAACTAAAGCAGGAACTAAAGCAATTAGGGAACTGATAACAAATGAACTGAATCTAACCTTGCCACATACATGTTCCCTACAACTCCTACACACACCAACATCAATACCTAAATAAGTAATCACTCAAATTGCCGCAAAAAAAAAAAAAACAATCAAACCAGATATGCTACAAATCAACAAAAAGAAAACCTAATATAACATCAACACAAAAACAAAACGATATTCATCAAATCAGATCCACAAAACCCCAGCACAACCAAAAACTCGTATACGATGCAGGGATCAAAGAGATGCAGACCAGCATAATGAAAGAATTAGAAAAACTGAATACAAATAACTGAATCTAACCAGGCTGTACCTGCTGCTGTTCGTGATCGGAGCCGGCGTCGGAGTGCGAAGAGGGTGGTCAAAGGCGGAAGTGTGCGAAACCAGCGACGGTGGTCGGACCGGATTTATGCAGATCGCTGATTGTCGGCGGACCGGATGTTCTCCTCTGCTTGTCGGCGATTTTGATCTTGATTTGTGAGAGAGAAAGATATGTGTGGGATTTGAAACCTAAAATGTGGATATAAACGTGATTTATGCAATCAAATTAATATGGAAATTACACAAATACCCTTGTTCTCTTAATTAATTAGTAACAAATAACCAAATAATTACCATCATGCCATTAACTTAAAATCTCAAGATCAAAAAAATCAAGGGCCAAGATCAGTTCACGCTGGAGAAATTGTTCACGTTTGAACCTAATCCTATATATATATATATATATATATATATAAAACCATTAAAAACTACATAAACATACAAAATAATTATTAAAATAAACATATAAAATAATTATCAAAATAAAAAACTATCATTCTTCGTCGGTTTCGAACCCAGGAATCGTTGAAACATGATCTACAAAATCAGATCGAAGGTTGTGACGTATATCCCTTGACTTTATCAAAAATTCATTTGCCGCTTTATCTTCGTCTGTTACGTTACCTAGTTGGGGGTCATCGTCATCATAGTAGGTAACGACCGCTCTACCTTCATCCTCCAAAATCATGTTATGAAGAATGATACATGCGTACATCACGTTTCCAATCTGATCTTTGTCCCATAGTCGACAAGGCATTGCCAATATTCGCCACCTTTTTTTTTCAAAACACCGAATGCTCGCTTGACGTCTTTACGTGCAGCCATCTGGACCATGTTAAACTTTAATCTCTTTGGATCTGTGGTACCGTGTCTTGTGAATGATTTTACGAAAACCCCCCACTCTTGGTAAATCCCATCAACTAGGTAGTACCCATACACGTACTCAACCCTGTTTACAAAGAAAGTTCTGTTGTGTGACAACTATCAAATTTGCATGCATCCGTACAATTATTAAATGATGATTAGTGCTTAATGACTGTGCCGATTTACAATTTATGACTTGAATTGCTTTCTGATTACTGCATCATACTTACATATGCATCACATATTTCATAATGTCACATCATCATTACATGCAACCCATATTGACATACATGATGCACAAAGCACAATTAGCACAGTTAACGGATAAGACAGAAAAATGCTGACGGGGTTCAGTACAAAGACAGACGTTGTTTTGAGACACAGTGGGAGCCAGAGACTAGTACTACACTAGTATGGTGTGTAGGGAAGTAAGGACCACAAAACTGCTTTTCTAAGTGATAGTTTAAGTGCCGGAAAGTGCCTAAAACTCAATTAAAATGCTGAAATAATCATAATTCAGCAAAATTTAGCTATTTATCACTCTTGTATCATGCAAAAATATGACTAAATGGTCCTGAATGTTTTCCTGAGTATCGGGAATTAAAAGTGTCACAAAAGGTTGCATAAAGAACACTAAACGGTATAGTTTGACACTTTAACGAACCGGTATCTAACCGAACAACCGGACACTACCCGAAACATCAAAATTACACTAGAAGCATTGTCTTAACATTTCTGAGCTAGTTATGATACCCGAACATCATAACACATCATATAGAAATATCTAGTAACTAAAAACACTAACTAACATTTGAATTCTAACCATGAACCAACTAGTAGTTAAAGCCTAGTCTTCTACCCCCCCCCCCCACCTAGTTGGCGAATCCATGTGGTCCCACTTGTTGATCTTATTTGGATATTAAACAAGATTATGTCTCCCCTTTATGAACATTGTGACCATTAGATAAAAATGTGTTGGAAGGTAATATAAGTAACCAACATAACATTCATCTTCATTCTCACCACTTATCACCAATATCATCTTTCTTCTCCCATCCCTCCATGCTCATGGCCGTAACTAACCACACCACCATCACTATCATTCTTTCATCCTCATACAATTCCACATATATTCAAAGGTGTAAGAAGCTAAGTTAGGAAGCTTGGAGCTTTCGGAAGTTGAAGGACCTTCATGATTTGCTTTTATCCACTTGTTTTCTACATTTGATCATCCCTAGCCTTGAGCTAGTAGTAAGATCTTCTATACACCATTTTACATCTCATTTAGTTGGTTAAAAGATGTTACAAGATGGTTATCATAAAGAACACTAAGAAACAAGAAGTTGAAACATGAACATAAGCTTGAAATTATAAGAAAACTTAAAGGAATCATGTTGTTTAGTGTTGTTGTGATATTTGATGAATGATTGTTTGTGTAAATGATGTAGATCATTACATGATCTTGCTAGATCATGATTAAAAACATAATCTAGCAAGATGAGATGATGAAAATGTTAGAGACTTATAAATCATCCTCATGAAAGACATGAACTTGAAAGAATATAGTGTTTTCTTGAAAAATAATAATCAAAGTGAGTTAATAATCATATAGATCAAAAATTTATGAATGGTTTTCCAAAAGAACCAAGCTTGAAATATGAGTTTTAGTAGATCTTGGTTCTTACTTAAACATACACTATTTTTGGTGATAAAACAAGTGTAGAAACACTTGAGAAACAAGAAGATTTCACAAAGAAACGTTTTTGTAAAATATGTTTACAAGTTGTAAACACCTAAACCTTCCAAGAATGAGATTTTTAAAGAAATAAACACACTTTAAAGGGGTAACTAAGTCTACTAAACACACTACCAAGTTACTACAAGTTTTTATGAGAGTTCAAGTTCATGATTATTATGTAGATAGCTTTGTTCTAGCACTTGGTGAGTGTAGATTGATTGTTGATTGTTTGTAATGATTTTTAAAAAGAAAATGATATGCTTTAAAAGCATGGACACCTCCATTTTTAGGGGAAACTATGGCAAAATTTTCTAAAAATATAAATACTTAGAAAAATATTTACAAACGAATATTTACAAGTGTATTTTGACCATGAGTTTTCGATATAAACTTTGCCATAATTTTTGTTACAAAAATACAAATATTGGAGGTTGATTTTTGTAAATAAAAATAACTAAATATGTATTTAAAAAGATATATATTTAGAAGACACATGTGTGTGATTACTTGTATACTTTGTGTGATAGTTATATTATATTAGAGGTTAATTTTTGTAAATAAAAATATAACTTAACAAATACCAAGATATTACAATCCAAAATATTACCAAATGTCTCAAGGAATAAATACACAAGTTACACACATAATATTGTGAACCGAACAAGAAATGCAACTTACCAAATATTCCGGAAAATACATTTATGAGCATATTCTTGGTAAATACTATTTTGGATACAAAAGAAATGAAAATATGATTTTTAGTATTATTACCAAGTTATATCATGTTTTCGACAAGAAGAAAATATATTATTTTGGGAAGTAAAAATATATTTTCTTGGAATTACTAAGAAATATAATATTTTTGGGAAAAATATATATTTCCTTGAAATACATTATTTTGGATAAAAATAAGTTTATATATATTTTCTAAGTGGGACTTGAAAATATATTGTTTTGAAAATAGATATTGGGTATTTATTAAGAAAATACGTACACACTGGAATACGACGCCAACACATGGCAAGATATACCAATACAAGAATACGGATATACATGTATGAGATACCCCTATCATTGGGAAGGAAAGATGGATATAAATACTTGAGAAGTATTGTTACAAAATATTGTTTAACAATTATTCCGAAATTTAATAAATATTATTTAATTATTTTATCAAGTAATTATAACTTGGAATAATATCAGAAACGTAACTCAAAAGCACTAATCAATACTTAGAGAAGGCACGACCCACCCGTCTAACGGACCGTAGTACGCATGTAGGTAGTCGTGCGTTCTAGAGGAAGCTTTGAGTTACATCGGATACAAGGAACGCAAAACTGTGAGTTCATGTCCCCCTTTTCTTTAAACTGTTTTGTTTATTTACTTCGGGGGTGAAATACATGTTACAAAAGGATTACATACAAATACAATTGGTATGGTTAGCCTAGGAAAGAACCATAGATCATGTGAATTGGGTAGGCGGATACTTGAGGCCATTAATCCTCGTTGTAGGACCGAGGGACATGAGTGATAGATCTATTTGGGTGTAGCGAGCCCTACCCCTGAGTCCGTTGAGTGGACCATGTGGTGACTATGTCTTACTGACGAAATCTGCTAGGTTTGAGTCTTCCTGCATCACTTCACACATATCAGTGGCCTTGCAAACCATTGGTGATCTTTTCCTTGTTGCTTTCATACCGGGACTTGTAAACTTACATACATACTTACAATGATTTCAAAGGCTTACTCATACACACAAACAAACACATGAACTCGCTCAACTTTTGTTGATGTTTTCAAACTACATGTATTTCAGGGAATTAGTAAGTGGATTTGGCGGGCGTTGGGAGATTTTATGCTGCGTTAAGAATAAAGATGTCATCCATGGTCTTTGAGTTTGGTCAGTGTGTCTTATTCCTGGACGAGACACGTCTTCCAAACCTTGGCGTTATTCAATATATTTTGACAAGTCCCTAATGAACTCATGAACAATTTGTACGGTTTGTAAAACTTGAATTTGAAGTATACGTTTTGAAACAATGTTGTTATGTTTTAAACTTATTTAATGGATGACAAACCTATGGTTTTATCATATAGTTGATGTTATGATTGAATGCAATGATATTAAGAAAGTCACACCATAATCACGCTTCCGCAAAAGTCAGGGTGTGACAGCTTGGTATCAGAGCTTCGATTGTAGCGAACTAGGATTCTTTCTCGAGTCTAGACTACAATTATTAGGGCTCTCACGAAAACGTTTTTACGAACATGTTTTCATTGCATACACGAAACGCCCAGATCCAGGAAACAAACATTTGTACAAGAAAAGATACAAATGACATTTCAAAGAATTCGTTTATAGTTCAGTCTGAGAGACTGGGTAATTCAGTCTGAGAGACTGGGAAGTTAGTATGAGAGACTAGCTGGGGCAGTCTGAGAGACTGGGAAGGCCAGTCTGAGAGACTGGGTAGTTCAGTTTGAGAAACTGGGAGGTTCAGTCTGAGAAACTGGGAGGTTCAGTCTGAGAGACTGGGTAGTTCAGTCTGAGAGACTAGGTAGTTAGTCTGAGAGACTAGTTGGGACAGTTTGGGAAACTGGGGAGTTCAGTCTGAGAGACTGGGTGGTTCAGTCTTAGAGACTGGGTGTTTTAGTCTGAGAGACTAGGTGGTTCAGTCTGAGAGGCTGAGTGGTTTAGTCTGGGAGACTGGTTGGTTTAGTCTGGGAGACCGGGTGGTTAGTCTGGGAAACTAGGAAGGATAGAAAGTTTCATGAAGAATAATGTAAATACATGATTACATGATAAGTTACCTTTGTTTGCATACACTAATTGTTAGCGATTACTATGGATATACATGCTATGACTATTATGTACCGTCACACATGTCACTTTATTTAGAAAGCGAGTTATCAGACATTAATAACCCTATGGCCACCGCCACAAATAATGAGATGCACCTGCGCCGGAGATGTTTACGTCAGACACTGAGAGTGACCCTGACATGCTGACCAAGGGCGAGGACGACTTTCAACCGTTCGCGCTACCAGACTTTGGTGATGATTTACCCTTGCTGATGGCTTCCTTGACGAGGATCTTTTATCATCCTAGTTTCAGTCCATGACCACCTCATCACTGGTCATCCCGATAGTGAGCACACCATGGCCCCGATCCTCGATGATGCGTCTCCCGTGGACATTCCTTCCGAAGGTGGGCTACTCGACGAGTAGTTGATGGTGACGTTGACATGTTTATTGATGGTCCTCCTGGTAACGCCCATGATGATGGAAAGTTAGACGAGAACGTTGTTACTAATTTCAGTTCTTGAGACCCCTATTATCAAGTTATCCTCTGATCCTAGTATACACTCGATTTCAGACCCCTTTGAGTCTATGACATTTGCAACCTTACAGACGGCCGGATCACAGCTTTCTACTACGACTCAGACGACGACACCGCTATGACTGCTGCACTATCACCTGCTCGAGATCCCACACATTCACGCGACCCAGAGCCTGCTCCTGAGCCAGCTCTTGATTCCTTTTGGGATAGCATGGTATTGCACTTATTGATCTTGAGCCGATTCTTGATCCTGACCATGTTTCTTTTTGTTTACCAGACATTGCACCCCTTATACCTGACCCAGTACCTGCACCTGATGATCTCCTTTTTGGTTGAGATGTTCGCTCCCGCACTTGCACCCGCTGATATTGATCCTATGGAGACTGACGTCCATTGCACCGGCATGCCTATCGCTCTCTTTCAGGATATACCCGCACCCCGGAAAGGTACTCCAGGTCAGCACCCGCATGATGATCCTTTTGCTACAGCAGCATTTTCCCCGACCTCACAGGCCGCACCGTTTGCTACTATCACCTCTACACCGCTGGACGAGCCATTTCGATGGTTCCTATCATACACTATGCTGATATTAGACCCTTACATTATGGAGGCTACACGCGGGATGAGTTGCTCCTGTAACATCAGCTACAGTTTGAAGATATGAGTCGCAGAGTTTTGGAGCTTGAGCTGACACCACGTCCTCCACCCTGTCTATTACCAGTATACTTTGATCCTCCACATTTATCAAAGATTCCTTTTGCACTCTCACCTAATGCTATTACACCTTTCCCAGGTTTTTGATGCTCGTTTCTTTACTGTCAGATCAGTTAATTACTTTGACCTATATACAAGCTCGAGGAGGAGCTCGCTCATGTTAGCAGTTTGCTTTTCTTTCCTCCTCCATCTCAGTCATCAGTATAGTTGGTTTCTGGATTATGCGGATTGCATTACTTTTGGGTAAAGACACTACTAATGATAAACCGAGATTGTGGAGACTTTTTAAAGACTACTTTTGACCACGTGATTTTGATACACTGACAGTCTTATTGGGCAAGGGTAGGGTGACCCTGTGTCCTGTTTGATGTGATACACATTGTAAACACTGTGATTATGGACGGAAAGTAATGGGAGCCCAATCATCATATTCCCCATTAAACCTGTAACAATACTTTGTGGACAATGACTAATGAAAACTCAGTCGCCATGCCCTCACTAAGCACGTTGTTAATCTAAATATGTGTGCTACAATTGTAATGCTACGTGCTTGCTTGTTATGTTCTCGTTATATATGTTCCCATCTACAAGTTGTACTATAATGGTGACGTTATATGATTGCTTATATACGTATGTAAATACACCTTTTAGGTCTTATTCGTTAAGTAGAGGCTTGTGTGCTCGTGTCCTTAATAAGACCTGACCTAACCGATCTTCTTCTAGGAAGATGTCGATTCAAAGGAACACCGATACCAACAATCCTCTGCTGACGACAGAGGCAGAATTACAAGAGCGCGTCTCACGGGCCATTGCACAGCACGAGGCCCTTCGCTCCGAACGCGGTGGAGGTACCCCAGGAAATAACCCACCCAACGGCTGCACCTACGAGCAATTCTTGAACCACAAACCTCGAGAATTCGTTGGCACTGGGGGTGTCTTAGCTTTTGTGCGTTGGGTTGAGAAGACGGATTATGTTTTGCGATTAAGTAAATGCGCCCGTGAACATCAGGTCACGTACATGGCTGGACTATTTGTAGATGGGGCTCTGTCATGGTGGAACCTTCAGGTCCAGACAATGGGTAAGACTGCTGCGTCTGCTTTGACGTGGGACGAACTGAAAGAACTAATGCGTAAAAGATATTGCTCTAGGGCAGAAGTCCAGAAGTTGGAGACTGAACTGTGGAACTTGAAAATGGAAGGTCCAAAGATAACTGAGTATGTGCAGAGATTCCACGACTTATCACAAGTTGCTTCGCGTTTGGTGGAACCAGAATCTAGGAAGATCAAACGCTTCATCGGGGGATTGGCACCTCAGATTCTAAGCCTGGTGACAACATCTAAACCTCCAACAATCACCGAGGCTATCTACATAAGCGTAGCGCTCACTGAAGAAGCGGTTAGACTAGGGAAATTTTCCACTTCGGAAGAGAAAAAGGAGACACATGTAGAGTCATCTGGAGATAACAAGAGAAAGCTCGCAAACTTCAAGAAGGTTACTCGGGCGAGTAACAAGAAGAAGGCCAAAAAAGGAAAAGACTACATGGGTATCCTACCTAAGTGCGATAATTGTCTACGTTATCATGTCGGGTGATGTAAATATGGAAAATGTGGTAACTGTGGCAAGAGAGGGCATCCCACGGAAACTTGTAGGCAAGATACTGAATGTAGAAATGGAGGCCAAGATGGTAGCGAGAATCACGGAGGAAACAACGATAACGACAATGACAATTAGCAAGGCAGAACGAGTGACAAACAGAAACGGGCACGAGGTTGTTTTAACTGTGGAAGCAAAAAGCATTTCAGAAAATATTGCCCTAAAAACAATCAGGCACAAGGATGAAAGCTCAACACCGAAGCAAGGGAGACACGTGGACATCGGTACGTCCCATACTAGTTAACATTATGCATCTACGCTGCTAGATATTGTTGCAAATTTTAGCTTCGCATCTCTAGAGTTTGAGAGTATACTTGGTTTAGTAGCAAGTAAGTTAGATAACCCGTGCTCGATAGAACTAGCTAATGGGAAGCTAGTGGAAGCTAGTGGAAGCCAACGAAGTATTTGGAAACGGCAAGATAGAACCCGGAGAGCGTGAGTTTACGCTTGATCTACTGCCAGCTGAGTTGGGAAGCTTCGACGAGGTAATTAGGATGGATTGGTTGTCGAAAAATTGAGCAGAGATTGATATCCGCATCCCGATGGCGAACGAAGAAACGGTCACGACTCATGAAGCAGGATACGCCTCTACAAATTACCAATTGCCTGAAGGCACGAAAGTTGTTGCGAATAGGATGTGTTGTTTTCTTGGCTCATGTCGTGGACAAGGAAGCCGAAGAATCTAAACTCGAAGATATCCCTGCGATAAGGGAATATCCTGAAGCCTTCCCTGGAGACTTGCCAGAATTATATCCTCAACGACAAGTCGAATTTCGCACCGATTTGATTCCAGGCGCCGCGCCTGTAGTTAATGCACCTTAGTGACTTACACCTTCAGAGATGCAAGGATTGTCAGTGTAACTTCAGTAGTTGATAGAGAAGGAAGTTAACAGACCAAATTTCCCGCTTTGAGTAACCCCAACTTTGCTCATCAAGAAGAAGGACGATAGCTTTCGTACGAACATCAAACTGCCAGGAGCCAAATGAGCTAACCAACAAGAGTCGATAACTCTTGCTAAGGATTAACGAATTTCTTACTTAACTAACTGTGAGGATCCAACTGCGATTACACGACTGATCGATGATCGAGTGTCATTAGCTGCGAATTCAGGAAGAAAGTATACCGGGGAAATTGTGGGACAATAACTTGTTTTAAACGTACAAAAAATTTTTGTTTCCTACACGATGCACAAAACAATTTTACATGGAATAAGAAACTTTGTGAACTTAGAAAACATATACTTATGGCCTTTGGGGACCCAGGTCAAAACTCGTAAAGGTTGTCATATGGGAACCACACCTGTTAACTCAAGCAAACCCCCATTATCCTGACATATATGCTATTTCAGTTAACCAAACAGAAAGTACTTATAATTCCTTTGTTGAAATCTTCACTTTTGCTTCTAGCGAGTAGATATTTGCATCTCTACTCCCCTTAATGGTAGTTGCATCGCGTTAATGTTCTTCGCTGAGAGCGAACACACATTGCTTCGAATACTTGGTCATTTCTTCATTTTAGCAGATACTCATTGTTTCATTACTTGGAAACTTATATGTTACGCATGCACCTTTTGCTACGCATGCGGTTTCATTTCGAATAAACGCTTCATTGAAGTTCAAATATTATTTTGCTAAAGCGAACTATTGGTTTATGATTCGAATAACCTACGTTATTGTAATTGTTGACTCTTTTGCTACCAAGTCAACACACTTTCTTGAAACTTCTTTTATTTCAAGTTACATTCATGATTTATCTTTGTAACCGTGCCGAGATTCCCTTGCTGATACATACGTTTATTGTCGGGTTACGCTGAAACCAAGTTCAATTGCTTGAACTTATCCATTTCGCATATTCAATTTAAGACGTCATATGATGTATTGAGAGCATCATATTCAAATATTTTTGCAATGAGTCCTTCGTTTCGAGTCGTAGTAGACTTGGTTGGTCTACGACTCCACTAAATCGTTTGTTGGTTTTGATACCTTACGGTGATACTTTCACAAAATTGAAGCTTGCGCTGATTTGGATACTCACTTCATACACGGATTTAATTGTTTATTCATTTGCTTGCTCTAAAATCCGTCTTGTTTATCACGATTAAAGCGGTCTCAACACAAGTTGTGTGATAAGGCAATGGTACATAGATTCATTTCATAGCACGATGTACCTCCTAACGATTCTTTCGTTACAAATTGAATACCTTGCAGTGTTTATTGCTTTCCATCTTCAATATGAAACAATAGTTCTTTGGTGTACCGTATTCAATTGAAAACTCTATGACATTGTGTAAATCAAATCTTCAGATTGTCTCAGTACACTTTCATTTGATTTCAAACACGGTGAACTTGTTCAGTCACCACTATTATTGAATTATGTCATTACGACACCTTGTGATGTCGATACTAACTTGTAGCTTGTGCTAATCATGGTCAACCGTCTCACGCAAAACTACACATACTTTTGTTTGGCTTGTCATTTAAACAATCCTAATGCGACTACGAATTAAGAAAATGATACACCAGATTCGCTTGTATTTCATTCGGTGTATTTTCGTAATTCAAAAATGTCAACACCCCAATCATTACCAGTTATTTATCCGAAAGTTGAAAAATTATTTTCATATTCAAGTTGTTGATTTTGAGTTCGTTTAGCGGGTGCTATGGTCTGTGAAAACTCGTTTGCATATTGTGACCGATTGTTTGAGGATCCATTGGTCAAAACACCTTTGTTACACCGCTATTACCTGAGTTACGCTAGATTATACAGCTATACATCTCGTGTCCTTTGGCGTCAAATGCTAGAGCACATACATTTTAACCTTTGGGCTCTTGTTGTTGAAATACATTCTTGGATACACCTGATGTGAATAAGATTTGATTCGGTTTCGTGATTACCCACCTCAGTATTATCCATATACAAACACGCATAATGTAACCCTAAGAAGTTAAGGTAGTACAAATTTTGAAGACGAAATTTTCTTAACAGGGGGAGAATGTGACAACCGTCAAATTTACATGCATCCGTACAATTATTAAATGATGATTAGTGCTTAATGACCGTGCCGATTTACAATTTATGACTTGAATTGCTTTCTGATTACTGCATCATACTTACATGTGCATCACATATTTCATAATGTCACATCATCATTATATGCAACCCATATTGACATACATGATGCACAAAGCACAGGTAGCACAGTTAACGGATAAGACAGAAAAATGCTGACGGGGTTCAGTACATAGACAGACGTTGTTTTGAGACACAGTGTGAGCCAGAGACTAAGTACTACACTAGTATGGAGTGTAGGGAAGTAAGGACCACAAAACTGCTTTTCTAAGTGATAGTTTAAGTGCCGGAAAGTGCCTAAAACTCAATTAAAATGCTGAAATCAGCATAATTCAGTAAAATTCAGCTATTTAACACTCTTGTATCATGCAAAAATATGACTAAATGGTCCTGAATGCTTTCCTAAGTATCGGGAATTAAAAGTGTCACAAAAGGGTGCATAAAGAACACTAAACGGTATAGTTTGACACTTTAACGAACCGGTATCTAATCGAACAACCGGACACTACCCGAAACATCAAAATTACACTAGAAGCATTGTCTTAACATTTCTGAGCTAGTTATGATACCCGAACATCATAACACATCATATAGAAATATCTAGTAACTAAAAACACTAACTAACATTTGAATTCTAACCATGAACCAACTAGTAGTTAAAGCCTAGTCTTCTACCCCCCCCCCCCCCACCTAGTTGGCGAATCCATGTGGTCCCACTTGTTGATCTTATTTGGATATTAAACAAGATTATGTCTCCCTTTTATGAACATTGTGACCATTAGATAAAGATGTGTTGGAAGGTAATATAAGTAACCAACATAACATTCATCTTCATTCTCACCACTTATCACCAACATCATCTTTCTTCTCCCCTCCCTCCATGCTCACGGCCGTAACTAACCACACCACCATCATTATCATTCTTTCATCCTCATACAATTCCACATATACTCAAAGGTGTAAGAAGCTAAGTTAGGAAGCTTGGAGTTTTCGGAAGTTGAAGGACCTTCATCATTTGCTTTTATCCACTTGTTTTCTACACTTGATCATCCCTAGCCTTGAGCTAGTAGTAAGATCTTCTACACACCATTTTACATCTCATTTAGTTGGTTAAAAGATGTTACAAGATGATTATCATAAAGAACACTAAGAAACAAGAAGTTGAAACATGAACATAAGCTTGAAATTATAAGAAAACTTAAAGGAATCATGTTGTTTAGTGTTGTTGTGATATTTGATGAATGATTGTTTGTGTAAATGATGTAGATCATTACATGTTCTTGCTAGATCATGATTAAAAACATAATCTAGCAAGATGAGAGGATGAAAATGTTAGAGACTTATAAATCATCCTCATGAAAGACATGAACTTGAAAGAATATAGTGTTTTCTTGAAAAATAATAATCAAAGTGAGTTAATAATCATATAGATAAAAAATATATGAATGGTTTTCCAAAGGAACCAAGCTTGAAATATGAGGTTTAGTAGATCTTGGTTCTTACTTAAACATACACTATTTTTGGTGATAAAACAAGTGTAGAAACACTTGAGAAACAAGAAGATTTCACAAAGAAACGTTTTTGTAAAATCTGTTTACAAGTTGTAAACAGCTAAACCTTCCAAGAATGAGATTTTTAAAGAAATAAACACATTTTAAAGAGGTAACTAAGTCTACTAAACACACTACCAAGTTACTACAAGTTTTTATGAGAGTTCAAGTTCATGATTATTATGTAGATAGCTTTGTTCTAGCACTTGGTGAGTGTAGATTGATTGTTGATTGTTTGTAATGATTTTTAAAAAGAAAATGATATGCTTTAAAAGCATGGACACCTCCATTTTTAGGGGAAACTATGGCAAAATTTTCTAAAAATATAAATACTTAGAAAAATATTTACAAACGAATATTTACAAGTGTATTTTGACCATGAGTTTTCGATATAAACTTTGCCATAATTTTTGTTACAAAAATACAAATATTGGAGGTTGATTTTTGTAAATAAAAATAACTAAATATGTATTTAAAAAGATTTATATTTAGAAGACACATGTGTGTGATTACTTGTATACTTTGTGTGATAGTTATATTATATTGGAGGTTAATTTTTGTAAATAAAAATATAACTTAACAAATACCAAGATATTACAATCCAAAATATTACCAAATGTCTCAAGGAATAAATACACAAGTTACACACATAATATTGTGAACCGAAAAAGAAATGTAACTTACCAAATATTCCGGAAAATACATTTATGAGCATATTCTTGGTAAATACTATTTTGGATATAAAAGAAATGAAAATATGATTTTTAGTATTATTACCAAGTTATATCATGTTTTCGACAAGAAGAAAATATATTATTTTGGGAAGTAAAAATATATTTTCTTGGAATTACTAAGAAATATAATATTTTTGGGAAAAAGATATATTTCCTTGAAATACATTATTTTGGATAAAAATAAGTTTATATATATTTTCTAAGTGGGACTTGAAAATATATTGTTTTGAAAATAGATATTGGGTATTTATTAAGAAAATACGTACACACTGGAATACGACGCCAACACATGGCAAGATATACCAATACAAGAATACGGATATACATGTATGAGATACCCCTATCCTTGGGAAGGAAATACGGATATAAATACTTGAGAAGTATCGTTACAAAATATTGTTTAACAATTATTCCGAAATTTAATAAATACAATTTAATTATTTTAACAAGTAATTATAACTTGGAATAATATCAGAAACGTAACTCAAAAGCACTAATCAATACTAAGAGAAGGCACGACCCGCTCGTCTAACGGACCGTAGTACGCATGTAGGTAGTCGTGCGTTCTAGAGGAAGCTTTGAGTTACATCGGATACAAGGAACGCAAAACTGTGAGTTCATGTCCCCATTTTCTTTAAACTGTTTTGTTTATTTACTTCGGGGGTGAAATACATGTTACAAAGGATTACATACAAATACAATTGGTATGGTTAGCCTAGGAAAGAACCATAGATCATGTGAATTGGGTAGGCGGATACTAGAGGCCATTAATCCTCGTTGTAGGACCGAGGGACATGAGTGATAGATCTATTTGGGTGTAGCGAGCCCCACCCCTGAGTCCGTTGAGTGGACCATGTGGTGACTATGTCTTACTGACGAAATCTGCTAGGTTTGAGTCTTCCTGCATCACTTCACACATATCAGTGGCCTTGCAAACCATTGGTGATCTTTTCCTTGTTGCTTTCATACCGGGACTTGTAAACTTACATACATGCTTACAATGATTTCAAAGGCTTACTCATACACACAAACAAACACATGAACTTGCTCAACTTTTGTTGATGTTTTCAAACTACATGTATTTCAGGGAATTAGTAAGTGGATCTGGCAGGCGTTGGGAGATTTTATGCTGCGTTAAGAATAAAGATGTCATCCATGGTCTTTGAGTTTGGTCAGTGTGTCTTATTCCTGGACGAGACACGTCTTCCAAACCTTGGCGTTATTCAATATCTTTTGACAAGTCCCTAATGAACTCATGAACAATTTGTACGGTTTGTAAAACTTGAATTTGAAGTATACGTTTTGAAACAATGTTGTTATGTTTTAAACTTATTTAATGGATGACAAACCTATGGTTTTATCATATAGTTGATGTTATGATTGAATGCAATGATATTAAGAAAGTCACACCATAATCACGCTTCCGCAAAAGTCTGGGTGTGACATGTTGGGTCCTATACCATTTACCCGATCATTGAAAAGGGGTGAGTGGTTTATGATGGTAATATCATTATGTGAACCTGGCATACCGAAGAACGCATGCCATATCCAAAGATCTTGGGACGCAACCGCTTCAAGCATGATGGCTGACATCCCGTAAAATCCAATAGTGTGAGCGCCTTGCCATTGGGTAGGACAAAGTTCCCAAACCCATTTCATACAATCTAAACTACCTAGCATCCCGGGTAGCCCATGATAATCTGCGTGATGTTCCAATATTTGTTGCATGTCACTGAAGGAGGGCTTTCTCAAATATCTTTTCCTATAAAGTTCTAGAATACACGCACAAAAGTTGTGAAGACTTTCTTTAGCTACACGTGCAGACATTTTTAAATAGCCATCCATAATGTCGGAACTATTGCCGTACGCTAACTGCCTAAGTGGGGCCGTGACCTTTTGCCACGTACTAAATCCTAATTGCCCGGTTACATCGGGTTTTTGTTGGAAATAAACATACTTCTCCTCAAGATTTCTAGATATCCTTAAAAATAAGTTTCTACTCATACGAAAACGACGCCTAAACATTTTCTCATCATACTTAGGTTCCGCTGAGAAGTAATCGCTTACCAACAAATTGTTAGCGGTGTGCCGTTCACGAGCGATGTACCTTCTCCTCCGTTTAGGTTGTTGAGTCTCTTCCTCATCGTCTTCGTCTTCCACGATAGCTTTCACCACCGTCGCGATCGTTTGTAGAAATATTTCCGCACCATCGTCAGATGATGATGACGATTCACTATAACTTGAAGAACTCATGGCAATATTTTGTTTTATGTGTTTGATATTGTGTGAGAAAAATGTTAAATATGGTAAGGTATTTATAAAGGAATTTTTTTTTTTTTAAAACATGCCCCCAACGGCTAGTTTGAATTGACCATTCACAGCCCGCCATGTCAGCTTAGTTCCCCTGCCCGGCTTGAAACCCAAGCCCCAAGGGCCACGCCCCAACCCAAGCCCACCCGGGGTGGTGGCTTGGGCGTTTTCCCCCAACTCACGCCCCAACCCAAGCCCCATACCCCATAGACCCATAAAGCCCCTGTATGATGTGGCATGCCACGTGTCGCATAACGTACACAAAAGGGATTTATGACTATCCATGGCCTAATAAATTGCGTCACTACCCGTCAAACCGGACTATCTGACCAATCCACCCAACTCGATTGGTTTGATTAGTCATTCCACAAAAACTCAGTTAACGATTCAACTCAAAATTTTCGTCAAACTGGTCCAACAAAAGAAAATTGAAAATCCCTGATAACATAACCCCACTCACTCAGCATCTTAAAATATTCAACTTTTTTTTTTATCGAAATTCAATAGCTCCAGCTATCATTCACACTCCACTATCTCCATTTTCTCTTCTAAACTTACACCTGCAAAATCACAGACACTGACACACACACACACTAGAATGACTAAACGTGGATCATTCACATATACACAATGCATGCTTCAATCTATATGATCAATTTCAATGCTGCATGCTTCAGTCTCTATAATCATTCACGCATACTGATCTATCGTCTTTAGTTTCGAGCTTAAACCATTCAATAAAAATGAAGGCCATCAACATGCGGTTATGGAACAACCTCAAACAACACATTTTTGGCTGTTGCGGGTCTTCCAAATGGGTTCTCGACACCGGAGAACAACCGTTAATGACCACCGGTGATCAGTCTCCACCGGTTACTGTAACCCTTGCAACCGCATTGGCGGCGGACCGTCGGCAACTGAACGTGGGGCCCACAGAGGAGACGATGATGGTGAAACCGTTGAAAACAATATTGAGGTTGTTTGAGATGGATGATCGGGCGGCGGAACACGGCGGCGGAGTGGTGGGTGAGTTGTGTTGTGTGTGTAGTGATAGGTGTAAAGGGGCGGCGTTGATCCCGTGTGGGCATACTTACTGTAGAGTGTGTTGTAGAGCAATGTGGTTGAAGAAAGAGGCGTGTCCGATTTGTAGCCGTTTGATTACGGAGGTTCTTGACATATTTTGAGATTTTGGGAGGATGAAAATGGTAAGTTGAGTATCTTGAGGGGGTTATTCGGAAATGTTTAGAGGGTTGGGGCTGGATTGTGGCAATCTGCATACTTTGAGGGTGAAAATTGTATTATTCTAATTGGATTTAATGTGGCTTTGGTGCTTATATTAATTGGTTTTAAAGATGGTTAGAATTAATGTGGTTTTGGTGCTTATATTTACAAAACTAAGGTATGGTGATCCTCCATTCTTGGAGGATGATTCGTTACGTAGACGTCACATCATAGTCCTTGGAGGATGCCTCTCCAAGGTAGAAACACTGTAAATGGAGAATGATCCTACCCCACTATCTTAACTTTTTTTTTTTTTTAAATTTATCTACCTTTTTTTTTAACATTTATTAGCAATTTACTCATAAAAAAACACAATCCGTAGACTCCCCATTCCATAACACATCAACCACACTATCATCATCAAACCCACCAAACCCACTTTATCATAATCCAAACTCAAATTCAACAACAATTTCAAAGTTCAACAAAACTCAAATTCATCATCCACCTTATCAGCTTTCTCAACCAACTGAACAAAATCCTTCGCCGCCACAGCTCCAGACTCCGTTTGACCTCTGGCGAAGCTTTTTGGAACAACACAAAGCTGCTCGATTGAGACCCGTTTGACCTCCGGCGAAGACTTTTACGAAGCTCAAAATCCCGCTTTGAAACAACACAAAGCTGCTCGATTGAGACCAGTTTGACCTCTAGCGAAGACTTTTTGGAAGCCAGGTTTAAAATTAGGGTTTAATTTGGAAGCGGTGTAATTTGTCTTGTAGTGGTCGTCTCCAACGTCGGGAGGGCGACGTTCAGGATGAAGCCAGGGCGGGGGGGGGGGGGGGAATGGTCTGGCCACCGGCGACGGGCCTCGACGGGGGTGGGACGAGCCCCACACCGTCTAGCCTAAATCCAATCTACACTCTACATTGTGTTTTAAAGATGGTAAGTACTAATGTGGTTTTGGTGCTTATATTTACAAAATTAAATTCACTCTACACACTACATTGTGTTTTAAAGATGGTAAGAATTAATGTGGTTTTGGTGCTTAGGCCATGAAGTATACTTTCACGCTCTTTAACTACACGTGGGCGCTACATCATCTACTTTACCCTCTTTCACTTCACCTCACACCAAGGAAATGGTTTAACCACTCATTAACGTCCCTTAAATTAATTAAAATACATACATATACATATACACATACATACACACACACACACACACACACACATATATATATAGGGCTAGGTTAACGTACAATAGCTCTTATCGTACAATATGTACTCGATCATCTCAGCCGTCCGATCTGGTGCGAATTCACTTTTGAACATGCGATTTGTGCTGAAAAACCAACATGCGAAATTGCTTTATATATCAACATGCGATTTCATCATATTTACCAACATGCAAAATTGCTGCAAAAAAACCAACATGCGAAATTGCTGCAAAAAAACCAACATGCGATTTCCAACATGCTTTTTTATAACGTGTGATTTCACAATATCGTACGTATTGTACGTTAGGGATATTGTATTTTACACTTTCTTTCTCTCTCTCTCTCTATATATATATATATATATCTATATAACATGTGTGTGTGCAAATTTCCCAATGTTTGATTCCCTCTCTCTCTCCTAGTTAACTCCTTAACACATGAGCCTTTTTATGCCCCTTAACACCCCCAAGGAGCGGTATGACGGACATTAACAGATGCCAACTAGGATTAACGCCTATGAGCGTTAAAGTATACCAGGAGGCCTTATATTTACAAAAATAAATCCACTCTACGTTGTGTTTTAAAGATTGTAAGAATTAATGTAGTTTTGGTGCTTATATTTACAAAATTAAATCCACTCTACACTCTACATTGTTTACCAGGTTGTATACACATCTCTACATAAACCGAAGGTTGAGCCCCTGACATTATTGTCTAGTGGCATTTTAGGGGTGTGATAAGGCTTAGGGACCATAAGATCCTAGGTTCGATTCCCACAAGGGGATTTTCCTAGATTTATTGGTTCCCTCATGAATTGGTGTATATATATTATTGCCTGGTGGAGATGGATATGATCAGTTGGTTCCGCTGGTGACACAATAATACTCAGTGATCCGCCAGTAATCTAAATTTACCGTTCAAAAAAAAAAAAAAAACGAGCGTTGAGTAAACCGTTTGGCGAGGTTTGTTTATATCCGTTTATTTAATAAATGAATGTACATAAATATTTTTTTTGTTTATTTAATTAAATGAATGAATATGAACATGTGTTTTGAACGTTCATGAATATAAGTTTATGTTGGTTTATTAACATTAATGCAAAAGTTCTCTCTCTCTCTCTCTCTATATATATATATATATAGCGGATGATAAAATGAAAACCCACTTGAGTTGAAAAAACTTAAGAAACCCTTATAAAAACCCTATGTAACATTTTTATTTTTTTTCTAAAAAAAGGGAATTTAATATACATATACTTGAACATTTTTGCAAAAAAAAAAAAAAAATTAAAAAGCGCCGAGTAGTTTTAAAAAAAATGTTAAAAATTCCATGTTATATAATATATATGTCCAAAAAAATGTAACATACAGATTTTGAACATTAAAAAAAACTAGTCGGCGCTTTTTATATTTTTTATATAAAAATGTTCAAATATATGTATGTTACATTCCTAGTTTTTTTTAGAAAAAAAAATAAAAATGTTACATAGGGTTTTCTTGGGTTTTTCAACTCATGTGAGTTTTCTTTCTATACTTCACACACACACACACACACACACACACACACACACACACACACACATATAGGGTCAGGATTTAGGGAAAACGGTGAAAAGTGTGAGAACATTGAGAACGCTTATGGACCGTCAGATCAAAACAATCTATGAACTAGATTGGTGCGGTGGCGTTTTTGTAAATAACATCAATTTTATTACTTGGAACGTGCTTCATTATGGGTAAAAAAGGTAAAACATAATTTCTTACATAAAAACACCATTAAATATAAAACACCACCTAAATACAAAACGCCAAATAATAAAAAATATTTTTTCCGCGTAGTTGTTTCTGTGTTTTACATAATGATTTTATCATCTTGGCCTACAAAAAACGCCATTAAAAATAAAACGCCAAACTTGAAAGATGGGACGTGTTACAGACTTAACAGATAAAGCTGAGCAAAACAGTAATTACAAACAATACCTCCTGAAACAACGGATACTTTATTAATTGCATTTATTATAATAATATCCCGCCTAAACTAGGCGCCAAAGACATCCTATAAAAAGAAACCTCTCAGCATCTTCCATTAATCACACCAAAAATACAAACGCCATGGTTCATTAATACAACTCACTGTAAAACACCAAAAAAGTTAAAAAATCAAAGATGGCAAAGATCCTTTCTTGGATATTCAGTATTGTTCTGCGTGAAGTTTCACTGAATGGATTGTTAGGTGAGGGGAGTAACTCAGTAAGATTTTACTGTATGAGATGGACAAATCTTCAAGAAAAAAAGACTGATGACAGTCATATGTTATTTTCTGTTCTTTGTTCTTGAAGAAGGCTTGGATGAGGAGAAGAGATCGATGACACTGAAGAGTGGGATGAAGATAAAGATGAAGACCAAGCAAAAAACCCACTTACACGGCATCAATCTATGTCCCCAACATCCACAAAGCCACTTCAACAAACGAACAACAATAAATCACACCAAAACCAAAACGCTATATATTTGTGACAGTTCTTGTAGTTTCAAAGAAGAAAGAAACTGATGACAGTGAAGATTTGGAAGAGAAATTCGACTATGATTTTTAGTTTATTTTTTTTCGCTTCAATTTTTTTTTCTGTGGTTTGTAATCTAATTTTCTGCTATAAAAAATACATTATTTCTTTAGAAAAATGCTTGTAAAATGCCAAGATACCACAACCGCCAAAACTCTACAACAATAATGGAACAATGTGCCATCTTGTCTAAAATCCATTGATAATACAAAACGCGAAAATCTAAAAGATGGGACGTGTTATAGCCTTAACAGATGAAGCTAAACAAACAGTAACTACAAATAGTAAAACTAAAATGAAGGAAACTTTATTACTAACATTTATTATATTAAAAGCCACTCCATGGGTACTTGAATCTATTTATCTTTTCAAAAACGTCATAATTACCTGTCACGTTATAGGACTGCATTCTACATGGCGGAAAAAAGTCATTATATAAGTAGAACATGTAAACAAAACTTAACACTCCACGTATTCTCTAACACGCCACACATTGTCTAAAACGCCACACAACTTAAAAAAATGGCTCCGGTTGTTGCATGGAGGTTTGAGAGCTCGGAGAGATGTTTCGTCCTAAAGTTCTATGACAGGAGAAGGGTGAAGGTCAAGACAATCAAGGCCGTACTTAGTATGAATGAAGCCGTTCAGAGGGATATTCTGGCCCTTGGGGTTCCAATGGCCGAAGATTGTGAAAGGACTCGAAAGGTAATAAGAAGATTGAAGAGAAAATTTCCAGCAGATGAAGATGATGATGATGATGACATTGACGATACTGGTCTACCAACAGTTAGCAGTTGGGGTTTGGATGAACAAGCAAGAACGGTTAAAGTGACTTATCAATAAGGGGTGGAATATTCATTGCCGATGGACAAAATGCTGAAGACAGAGAGACTGCATCTTCTTGAACAACTCTGTGATTTAGCACCTTCGAACGATGCAAGATCCAGGGTTGTCATGATATTTAAGTATAGGCTTCAGCAAAGACGAGACGAGATAATGGCATTATACGCCAATGCACAACATGATGATGATGAATCTGAAGAAAGTGATACATCTCTAATGTAATCCCATACACAGAAGACTATTAATTTGTTTTGATTTCGTCTTATTGTAATGTATTGAATTATTAAGAACGTCATGAACGCCAAAAAATTTACCTTTATAATATATGGTATTAATTCAACTGGTAAAATCTACAAAACGCCAAAAAAATGTAAAGTTTGAATTATTAAAGGTATATAATGAATTTGGTAACACCATGGACGCCAAGATGTTAGAATTATTAATTAATTTTAATGAATTTGGGAACACTATAAACGCCTAAATATTACCTATGTGACACAAAAACGATTAATTCAACGAGACAAATCTAAAAAAAGACCAGTAAAACGTCAGGTAGTCATTGAATCTAGCTAAACGCCAAAAAAACCTTAGATGCAAAAAATGAAGCAGTGTTGTGACACACGAATTGGGAAAAAAGGAAGATAAACAGACAAAAAAGCCCTCCGCCCTAATTATATCGCGCGCCACGTGTTCAACCAGGATCCGTTCTCACACTTTAGGACGTTTTCTCCTGATCCCGTTTATATATATATATAATGAGAGAACCATTTTAACAGTTTTCATTTTTAAAGGTTTTCTCATGAAAATAACCCTATGTATGTTCATACAAGTTTATGTTTTATATTTTCTAATGCAAAAGGTCGTTTATATTTATTCATTTATGTTCGATCATTTTATGTTTGTTTGTGTCGTATATTTTTGTGAACAATTGGTTTAGAATGTTAAAGAATGAACATAAACGAACACGATCATGTTCATTTTCTTAATGAACGAATAGCCGAGTATGGACAAGAATATTTGTTTGTTTAATTGCTCATTGTTTTGTTCGTGTTTGGTTAAATTTAATGAACGAACATGAACATACTCTTGTTCATGTTCATACAGTTCATTTATAGGCCTAGTTATACAAAGTTTGTTATTTCTCACTAACATTAAAAAAGATTATTAGTTAAGTTTATAATTAAATAACTACTAAATCTTTTATATAAGAAAGAAAAACAAAATAAAATTTTAAAAATATAGAAAAGTCTACCAACCCATCTATAGGGATGATAAACGCATTCAAACCCGACTTGTAAACCCAAACATACAGGACTTGTATCAGAAGACGTATGGGATCATGTTTAAAGTTCTTGAAGAAAACCAAGATTTTGATCCGATAAGAAAATCAAATTATCATAAATTGATTTGTAAATCTATAGTTAATGGGCCAAAAGTGAAGAAAATGAGCCCAAGCTGTTTCACCAAAGAGACCTAAAGAAATGAGCCCACACTGTCTTAGAATCTCTATAAGTTACTCAATTTTCACAAGGTCTTTCAATCCTGTGAAATATTTTTATAAATATTTTTGATAATCTTAATTACTTTTTTAGTGATATTTTTTCTTAGTTTTAATTTGTATTAAACAATTATGAAATTTGGTTATTATTTGGTGAAAGATATATGTAATTGTAAGAGTGAACAACTTGCTGAAATTAGGGCTGCAAACGAACCAAACGTTCGGCGAACAGTTCCTGAACCGTTCGGCGGGAAGTTCGTTTGTGTTCGTTCGTTTATTAAACAAACGAACACGAACAAGAAATTTCGTTCGTTTAGTTAAATGAACAAACATGAACAGAGGTCGTGTTCGTTCGTTTATGTTCGTGAACGTTCGGTAACGTGTTTGTTTGTGTTCGATAGTTTATTAGTATTTTTAGTGTTTATATTTATTTAAATACATTCAAAATTCTGACAAATTAAATATCTAATAAGTGTCAGTGTAATATATATTTTGTTCATGAACGATTGTTTGTGTTTGTTTGTTTCCATTTGTGTTCATGAACATTAGTTTGTGCTCATTTGTGTTCATCAACGCCCGTTTTTGTTCGTTGCCTAAAATTAACAAACGAACACGAACAAGTTCATTTCCTTAACAAACGAACACGAACATAAAATTTCGTTCGATAAGTGTTCGTGAACGGTTCGCGAACACATATATTTCTTAACAAACGAACACGAACAAGGTCTTGTTCGTGTTCGTTCGGTTCATTTGCAGCCCTAGCTGAAATCTCTTAAATCATGCTGTCCAAGAAAGAGACATGAATAATAGTCCTTTGAGGTTATCTTAAGCAAAATTCAAATATTTAGATAATGTTGACACATTTTTAAATGATTTTAAAACAACAACATGATGAAACAAAGCATTTTTGGCCTTAATATCATCCCAACTTTTGGCTCCATGCTTTCAGAGGTTTCTTAAAAGTTAAATATGCAAGACAAAGGTGAAAGTTCCGCCAATTTGTGTCATCTTTTGATCATTCTATGCAAAAATCATAACCATTGTCCATAATGCTAGAAACAAGAACATTGATGCATCCGAAAAATTATTCTAGCAGTAGTTAGAATCATTTGATTGCATACAATCATAGAGGTCAAGATAATCTATTTGTCTTTTTAATCTTTTATATTCATATATACTCAAATTTGTTCGTATTGATCTTCTCTCTCTATAATAATATGCAAGATTGTTCTACTTTAATCACATGCAAGAAAACCATCTAAGATGGCCAACAGTATATTTTTTCTAATTACATATGTTTTAGTTCTGTTTTGCCCATCAGCTTTTGCTAGCCAACCGCGCTTCTCTTCGAATGAAACAACTGCAGTTGCTGCTTCTAATGCCGACGGTATCTGCCAGTCAATGGTGGTGCCACATGGCTACCCTTGTGAAGAACATAAAGTGAGAACAAAAGATGGTTTTGTGCTAAGCTTACAAAGAATACCATTAGGACGCGCGGGTGGCAAGAGGGGCAATCGAGTCCCCGTTCTTTTGCAACATGGTCTCCTAATGGTTAGTGAACTAGACTCATGTGTTAATGTCTAGTTTATTATTCAAAATTCCCTTAACAAACAAACGTACACAGTAAAATCTCAATCGTAGCAAATAGCTATTGTAGGGTCTGGGGAGGGTGGGATGAAGACAAACTTTTCCTCTATTCTCCAGAATAGAGAGGCTGCTCCCCCAACCCCAAAAACATTTTTTTACGTGCACAATATAGTAATCTAGATAACATAAAATATAAAGGAAATCATTATTAATCAAAGCAACAACCATAAAGTCTTCAAACTTACGTTAAATGTTTCCAATGAACCAGGATGGTATAACATGGTTGTTGAGCCCACCAGACCAATCACTGGCTTTAGTGTTGGCTGATAATGAGTTCGATGTGTGGATCGTTAGTTCACGAGGAACCAAATATAGTCGCGGTCATGCATATCTAAAGCCTGAAGATGAGGTCAATTTTGTCTTTTCCTTACATTATCCCATGTTGGGAATCCTACACTAAACACTTTTCTGTTAATTTGTAGGCATATTGGGACTGGACATGGGATGAGTTAGCAGCAAATGATCTTCCAGCTACATTTCAATATGTTCATGGTCAAACGGGCCAGAAACTCCATTATGTTGGACATTCGTTGGTGCGGGTTCAACCCTTTAAAATGTTGTCTGATTACATATGACTTCAACAAGTTAAGATTTGACCATTTTTGCGTATTTGTGTAGGGAACTTTGATTGCAATGGCTGCATTTTCGAAAGGGGAGCTTGTTAGTATGCTAAGGTCTGCGGGTTTGCTTAGTCCTGTTGCTTATGTGGGCGAGATCACATCCCCGTTAGGCAGAAACGCTGCTGAAAACTTCATTGCTGAAGTAAATATTTATAATCTTCTACAATTGGTCACATTTTAATAATCTTGTATGAAAATCTAACTGTTTTTTTTTTATTGTAACAGACTTTGAAGTGGTTGGGCCTTCACGAGTTCAATCCAAAAGGGTAACATGTTGTGAGTTGTTACGCTTTTTGCGCACCTTTTTCTTGTTTATTCATATGCGCCTTTGTTTATGTGATCAGGGACGCCGTGACCAAGTTTCTCAAGAAAATCTGTGCGCAACCAGGCGTTGACTGTACCAACTTGTTGAATTCATTTACAGGTATTGCGACTTATAAGCATTGTTTTTGGTTTATAAAACAGTAAGATTGTAGGACTAAAACTCAAAGTTTTGTCTGGTTTAGGCAAAAACTGTTGCTTGAAGCCTTCAATAGTTGATGTTTTTCTAGACCACGAGCCTCAACCGAGCTCAACAAAAAACATGATTCATATAGCTCAAAGTAAGCTTTATGTTATAAATCTGTTTAATGATTCAAATGGATCTAAGTGTCTAATGGATCTTTATTTTTGGAAAATATTACAGTGATAAGAGATGGAACGATCCGAATGTATGACTATAACGATGCGGGCCAAAACAGAAAGCGCTACGGGCAGCCCACACCGCCAGCTTACAACATAGAAAACATACCAAAGAACGTTCCACTTTTCCTCAGCCATGGCGGTGCAGATTCCCTTGCAGATGTCAATGATGTGAATCATTTGTTAAGAACACTTAAACATCATGATCAAGACAAGATTGTGGTTCAATTCATAAAAGGTTATGCTCATGCTGATTTTGTTATGGGCTCAAATGCTAGACAGGCTGTGTATGAACCTCTTATGGCCTTCTTCAAGCGTCATTGAGAATGCATTGACACTAAATGATTTAATTAGTGTATGAACCTCTTGTTCATGTTTTTGTGTTTTGAGTTTATTTGTTGCTAATATGTACTTTTTTATTATAAAAGAAAAGGAAATCAATTGAAATATATTGAAAAAGTTTGATTAAATCAAGGTTAATCATAAGTCTGAATCCTTAGGAGTGTGCAATAATTATCATATGTATGTACACAAAGAGAATAAAATCTTCAAGATGTTGAGCACGTGTGGGCACTACTAGGGATGAGCAAATGGTACCGGTACTGGTACCGAATTTACCGAACTGGGTACATTTTCGGTACCAATTCGGTACCGACTTTTAACATTTTCGGTACCGGTATTTACCCGTTTTTACCCTCAAATACCGTTACCGTACCGGGTATATTCGGTACCGGTACCTACTTTTTGGGATTTTCGGTACCGAGCTCATCCCTAGTGGGCATTGCCTCAGGTACATACCCGCTGTTTTTTTTAATCGTAATCTACTCAATACCAGGAATTGAACCCTAGTCTTCTCCTTAAGAGACAAAAGCCTCTACCACTGAGTCATAGCTAAAATGATTGTACCTGTGGTAGTTTGAGATTTTTTCTTGTATAGGGCTTGATCGTGTTTGAGGAAAGAATGAGTTAGGGGTGAGCAAAAGGAAAAACCCGACCATTACCCGACCCGACTCGAGAACCGATCAAACATAAAATACAGAACCGATTCACTACCCTAAATATAGGGTCGGTTCCGGTCCATAGGTCCAAGTCGAGTTTCACCATGAAAAGAACCGACCCGACCTGATTTTATATGAAAAATTGGAACCGATCTAAATACCTAGGTACTTGGGTTCGGGTCGGGTTGGGTATATCTTCGGTTCGGTTATTTTCGGTTAAAGAAATGAGGGGATTCAAATCCAATTGGGGGGTGGGGGTTAGGTTTTTTTTTAGTTTTTTTAGATTTTGGATGGTGTAATGAGTTTATTTTGTTGTGTTCATATTAGGTCTCACAGTTCTCGCAATAAAGGTGGTTCTAACATGAACCCTGCCATATATATATATATCTATATATATAGTGGGTGAATTCATTTTGATACTTTTTTTCTTCTAAACGAGTCATTTCAACTAAGAACAATTTGGTTAGAATGCGTTTTGGACTAAACCAAATTGATAGCTTGTTAAATAACTGGTCTGTTTACGTCAAGTTATAACCGTATATTAGTAGTAAAATGGCTGAGTTGCGTTTTTATAGAATCTTCAATCTTGTTTTCCCTTGTTGGAAGTGATTTTGATACTTAATGATAGGTTTTTCCTAATAAACTAAGGCATGAATAATGCAATTTGGATGTTGGTTGGTGTAGCTCAGTAAATACCATCGATTTTGAAATACATTTCTTTAAGTTATTAAAAAATATGCGCAAATCAGATAGTAATGGAGTAGTTGGGGAAACACTTGGTTGGTGTTACTTGTGACTCATGTTCGACTCCCACTATCTCTATTATTTTCTGTGGCATCCAGGTGAATGGCGAATACGGGTGGCACCGGTTCGTCTTGGATGAGAGACGAGGTTTTACCGATTATTACACTGTCGTGCCTTTGGGCGGGTGTATGTCGGGTTTCCGCGCATCTGGGAGAGCCATAGGGTGACGGCGGCCGAGTAGTCGACCTTAGCCACAGCGCCCGGTATCACGGTAATTGGCACGTCGTTCCTTGACGTTAAAAAAAATTAAAAAAATGCATTAAAGAGATGGAGAATTTGGAATTGATTTGAAGTTTGAACATGGAAGCAGTAAATGAAAAATCAAAGTCTTGTTGGTAGGGCTGTAAACGAACCGAACGTTCAGCGAACAGTTCGTGAACCGTTCGGCGGGAAGTTCGTTTATGTTCGTTCGTTTAATAAACGAACGAACATGAACAAGAAATTTCGTTCGATTAGATAAATGAACGAACACGAACGGAGGTCTCGTTCGTTCGATTGTGTTCGTGAACGTTTGGTAAGGTGTTTGTGAACATTCGTTGATTTGCGTTCGTTTATGTTTGTATGTTTGTGTTTTAATTGAAGATCTTTGTACTTTCTTATATTTTATTTATACTTTTTATATTATTAAACTTTTATTTATTTTATTACCCTAACAATGAAACTAGAAAACCCACTTTCACCTTGTTTATGCATCATTTCTCTTTCATTTCTCATTATTTACATCAGCGAATACGATCGACCTCCGTTCCACAATAAGGGATTCAAGTTCGAGTCCTTCTCTCTGGGCCATCTATCTTTATCCTTTGCCGCGTTCGCCAAATTTATTTGTGTTCGTTTGAGTTCGTGAACCGTTCGCGAACACGCTCATTTCCTTAATGAACGAACACGAACATAAAATCTCGTTCGGTAAGTGTTCATGAACCGTTCGTGAACACATTTATTTCCTTAATGAACGAACATGAACAAGGGCTTGTTCGTGTTCGTTCGGTTCGTTTACAGCCCTACTTGTTGGTATTCGAGGTAAATAATAATTTCCGACAAGGTTGGCACCTTTTTTGAAACCAAAGATGTCATTAAAATATTTAAAACTGGTGGCTTCAACTAGGGGTGTCCAAAGTGCTCGGCGCTCGAAGATCGTTCGACGATCGTTCGAAAAAGCTCGGAAATTTGCTCGTTCGATTCCTTGGTCGGTTAAAACCGAGCCAAGCAGCTCGGTTCGGTTTAAAAACGAACCGAGCACGAGCATAGGTACGCTCGCTCGTCGCTCGTTCGGTTTCGATCGAATTTATTTTTATTATTATATATATTATTAAATATAATAAACATGTAACATATCCAGCCCCTAGAATCCTCATATCTTCATATCTTCAGTTAAAAAAAAAACCCTAATCTCTCTCAACTCTTCAGTTAAAAAAAAAAGAGGGGTGTTTTATGGGTTTGAATTGATGTTACTGTATCAAATTTTATGTTTTGAATTCAATTTTTGATTGAAGATGTGTGGAAGACTTCAACGCGTGTTTTTTAAGTTATTTTGCATTTTAGATGTTCTTAAACATTAAACATTTGGATGACATTTTGTGTTTATTTTTGTGGGACTTTTTATGTTTGTATTTTGTTAAATTGTTAAAGTGTGTGTGAGACATATAAGTTGGTGAATTTTGGTGAATGAATGGCTGTGTAGGAATGCTAAATAAAATTGAGCAAAAGCGAACCGAACCGATCGGCTCGGTTCTAAACCGAACCGAGCACGAGCATAAGATTTCCGCTCGGTTTCAAACCGAACCGAACACGAGCAGACCTCCGTTCGGTTCGATTCGGCTCATGAACACCCCTAGCTTCAACGGTTCACTCTAGTCTAACATGTAAAATTTTTATGGGTTTTTTTTTTCTTTTTTATTTATTATTTTTTTTTACTTAAAACTAAAACTAGTAGGTTTATCCATCCGGTTTTTAGCTTCTTAGTTTGAACCAAAGAAATTAATTTATAAAATTGCTTAGCGAGATGCTCATGCTAGAGTGGGATTAAACCAAAGTATACACTACAACTCAAATCATATAGAATATTAAATTACATCAGTTTCTTCATCAGAAGAATTTGGTCATAATTTTTATCTATAGCACTTGTATTTATCTCGGATAATTTGTAAGTAGAAGTGTGTTTGTTATTAAAAACCTTATCATTTCTCGCACGCCTAATAAACCAAACTTTGAAATACATGTATTACCTTCTTTTATGCCGTCATCAGTTACCGATCTCCATATTGTTTTCGGTTTCCAATTTAATCGGATCGCCTACCCAATCAAGATTTTAAATCATTTTTATAACAGAAGTTTTTAATTATTGGTACATTTAAGCCCGTGACATTATAACCTAGTGGCATCTTGGAGGTATGATAAAGCTTAGGGACCATTAGGTTCTGAGTTCGATTCCTATAAGGGTTTTTTTTTCCAGATTTATTGGATTTCCTGCTGAATTAGTGTATATGCATTATTGTGTAGTGGAGATGGATATGATCGGGTGGTTACGGATATCCTACTGAATTGGTGTATATGCATTATTGTCTAGTGGAGATGGATATGATCGGGTGGTTATGCTGTTGACACGATGACACTCTAGGGATCTGTCAGTGATCCAAATTTTGCCGTTAAAAAGGTACTGATACATTTAGAATTTCTTTTTCCCATTAATCTTGTCCAACTGTCTAAACCGGTTCTAACTTAAAACATAAATTATGTCACAATCATTACCAATAATAGACGGGAGTTGTTAAGAAAGTCGTCTCAAAGATATCAAATTTTCAATTAGTGCATCACCTTAACCATTTTTATATTTTTATACCAGTCGGAAGCATAAATTCTATATATTTAAAAAAATCGGACCATAAATAACGTCTTATCATAATCTTAAATTTACTTATAAGATTATATAGTTTTAAACTTAACTCTTAAGCACTTGAATAACTAAAGTTTTTGATGTTTCTTTCATCAGTTTTCCTACACATAACAAAAACTAAAAAAATGTAGAGTTATGTTGTATATTAAAATTATAATTTTGAGTTTAATTTGAACATATATGATATTTAGAAGCCTTGTAATTCAATTTAAATAAATTTTGCAAAACTTTAAATGATAAAACTAAAATAAAACAAAATCCTTAAAACACCAATTCTTATCAAACATTTCACTAAACTTTTCTTAAAATTTACACATAACAAGTGATTAACCTTGTTGTTGATCACAATTATTACAAAACATGTTACAAAAATCAAACACCCCAAACACCCCAAATCCTTTCTCCAACAAAGTTCACAATCTTTCTCACAGAACCTTTTTGCGACGACTCCATATCCACTTCACCTCCGTCACAAATACCCTTCTCCACATCTTCCGGCGGCGCGTGCGTCACCCTTTCACCACTCACCGGCGCGTGCACAACACCAGAAGAACAAAAACCCTTATTACTTCTTCTCCCCTTCTTACTCTTCCCATTCTTCTTGTTCCCAACAACCAATCCATCCTCATAAACCTCAATTATCTCATGAATAACTTTCTGATTAGGTGAAGCATCCCAACGAGCCCAGAAGCTAGTATAACATGTAAAACAGTTGCAGTTGAAGTGTGGTGGGTGATCACCGTGTCTGCCGGAGTTGTTGGTGGGTTTTGGTCCGGTGGAGATTGAGAGAAGATAGGCCAAGACTTGTTGATCTTCCGGTGAAAGAGCGGTGGCTAGGGTAGCGATGGTTAAAGGGAGGAGGGACAGGTGGTGGTTAGGGGTGGTGGAAGACGACGGTTGTGGTGGTGGTGATGGGTGGATTCTTCTGCCTTTGGTGTGGTTGTAGAGTTTTTTCATTGTGGGGGGTGGTTGGTTTGAATGTTTTGTGGCGGAATATTAGAATATGTGACGTTTTTTTAAGTTTTTGGTAGGTTAACGATGAGAGTTTTATAGTGGGGTTATGAGTAGGTAAGCCCATACAACTAATCCTCTTACTTAGAGACTGAACTATAATTTTTAAATAGTTTACCATGATTGATTTGCAAAACAACTCTTTTGTTTATAGCTTATTGATATTTGTTACAATATTATTTTGTAAGGATTAGGCTTTTCAACAAACATGAACTAACATGGAATTTGCGGATTTTGGTTTTTGGTGTAGTCAGGTTAGTTTTGAGTTGAAGAGTTGAACTGACGGACACGTTTAGCTAATGTGTTGTGTTCTGATTGATGTGATGGACTAGCTAGCAAGTTTAACTATTAGAGTTACTTATTTTTATGAGTTACAGTATCGTAATTTAAATTGATTGGTACTTTACACCACAAATTAAAAAAAAAAAAGAAATAAGAATCAGGATTTATAGTTTAAGTCATGGTTGAAATAATCTGATTAGGCGCCGATTAATCACCGATTAATCTTGATTAATGGTTGATTGATCACAATTAATCCCGATTAATTTCATTTAATTCCGATTAATCCTCGATTAGTCGCTACTTCTCACCCCACCGGCCGACTAACGATTTCTACTACCATACTTACAAAGTAATTGTTTTACATATATTGGTATTTATATTATGTTAATTTTGAAGTACTAATACGTAGAAAAAATAAAATAGCCTTTTTTCTTCTGGTTAAATGTACACTTTGTCTCAATTCGCTATGGATTCAAGTTCTTCTGACCCCATCCAAAAAATCCATTAACTACAAGGGTATTTTGGTAATTTTATAGATAAAAGCAAGGTCATGTAAGTCTTTTCACCTAAATAACCCTATAACTTGTTTATTTACATGTATATAAGTAATTTTTTTTTCTGATCCCCCATATTTCTAACCACTCTTTCTACCGGCCACCACCATCTAGGGGTGTTCAAAAAACTCGTGGCTCGCAGCTCGCTCGAAACTCGCTCGAAAAAAGCTCGAAGAAAGCTCGGCTCGAAATTGGCTCGGTTTTTAACGAGCCAGCTCGGCTCGGCTCGGTTTGTAAACGAGCCGAGCTCGAGCTTGGTCTGGTCTGGCTCGGCTCGTGAGCTCGCGAGCTGGCTCGATAAGGTTTACATCCTTCATTTTTTTGTCCCACATCGCTTAGAAAACAAAAACTAAGGGAATATTTCCCCTATAAAAGAAGGTAAAGATAATGTACAAAGTGAATTAACTATTTATACTTGCATATTTAGCCACATGGTTAAATTAAATGGCAATTATGGCCTTTAGTCTATGAAAAAATTCATTTTTAAGGGTTTTTAAGTAGAAAATTGTGCGGTTTTTTGTTAGTTCGAGCTAGATCAAGCCGAGCCAAGCTAGCTCGAATTCTAATCGAGTCGAGCTCGAGCCTCAAATCTCAGCTCGATTTGAAATTCGAGCTCGAGCCGAGCCAGCTCGAATCGAGTTCGAGCCGAGCTCGAGCTGGGTCTAGCTCGGCTCGACTCGGCTCGTTTACAGCCCTACCACCATCCACAACCATCCACCACCACCTGCAACTACCACATGCCGACCACGACTACCGCGACTTTTAACTAAACGTTTTAATTGAATTAGAGCCAAGGAGTAAACTACTGAAATACCCCTACTTTTAATTGAACGTTTTAACTGAGTTAGAGCCAGGGAGCAAACTGGCGACAAACTCGAAAGATCAGGGAGGAAAATGGTTATTTTTAAACTATTGGAGCGAAACCATTAAAATAACCAAACCACATGGAGCAAAACGAAAGTTAACTCTAAATATAATGTTACTGTAACGGGGTTGTGTTCAATATACATTATTTTTTGTTGTATAACTAAGAACAAAAAAAATGGTTCCTAGTATATGAATAGTAGGTAATCTATAAAAATAACTAGTTTAGTACACAGCGCCGCGTTGCGGCGCGCTCAACCAAACTGTTCTTGGTTGTGATAATACGTACATTTTATATTACTACTCATAACACGATCACGCTAAACCGAATCATTCCTGGTGTATTTAATTAGTTTAGTTATAAATATGAAAGTGGAATTAACAGAGAGAAATTGTGAAAAATCTTGAAACGGAAGTAACAAATAATGCCTTAAACAAAATATTTATGCTAAAAGAAGGATACATAAGCATGATTTCCTAAAGAGCCAAAAAGGACTTCATCTCCTGATCTTAAAACGCAACATGTAGCCTTTTTTTATAACCCTCCCGTTAACATAAACGTATCCCTTGCTTCCTTTGCTTTCAAGCATCGCTATAGAACTGCCTTCGCACTGAACATGTCGACAAACAATAAGTATTCATACTGCAAAAAACAATCCTAAAATTCATGTGAAATGTTTCTGCTTAATGTGATGTGAATCCCTAAACGGGTGGCATGAAATATTAGTATATTACCCAGTACCTCATTGAGCCTGATACTGCAAAGAACCGCGCTTACATCCTTAACCACAACATTTGCATTCTTGTTTGACTCGATTAAAAAGGTTGGTGTGTAAGCAGTCATGCTTTGCAGGGGCGGACCTAGAGTGATAGAAGGGGTAACCTCCGTTGCCCCTTGACGCTTCGGTGACGCTCCGACGTTAGTGTAAATTTTGGAAAAATATGATGTTTTTTTTCAATTTCGTTACCTCTTTTTATTGAAGCGTTACCCCTATGCGGATTTTCTAGATCCGCCACTGATGCTTTGGTTCTGCAAGAAACAATGCATGCATATAATCTAGTCATTCGATAAAAATTCTACAATTAAAAATTGAAAATGTATACGGAAAAACATAAACTAATTTTGTATGTGTTCATATGTCAAAGTTACAGGTTAACTCAAATAATCATAAGAATATGCAACTATGTAACTGTTAACTATGCATGTTGATGGTTGTTATGGAGCGAAGCTAATCTTTTTAATAATATTTTCTTTTACTAAAATATCCTTAATGATTAAAATTACAATTAAAAGAATGATGTTGCAGTTATCATATTCATGTAGCGTCTCGATGCTTTATACTTATTAACCCCCGCGTTGCGGGTGCGGGGGTCGTAAAACCATGCTAAGTAGTAGGAAAACGACCAAAACCAAGAAAAACCGTAAAACAAAAACCCGAATTTATACTAACCAGTGAAGTCTTAGCAAGAAGCCTGCACCAAGGTCTCGCGATTTCAGATCTTTGATAATGAGTCTTCCATGAAGTAACTGCCCGCGGATTCTCCGTTAAAACCGGCACCGACCCTTCAATAAAACCAATACAAAGACTTAGCATCAAAACTTTTAACCCGTTATCAATTCAAGCATCTTTGCGACGGCTTACCACAATGAAGTTAGCAGACATGCACACCGCCAAGACATGTGCTATACTGTTATAGAAACATAATTTTCTTCTAAACTGTAACTAATCATATAACTGAACTAATTGACTCATCTACAGATTTATTAAAACTATAAGCAAGGTAAATTATGCCCACAAAGTTGTCAAAATCATAAACTTAAAAAAATAGAAATATCTATAATTTTTTGAATAGCAAGTAACCCATTTTTTCATTTCAATGTAATACATAACCAACTTAAATAACCGAGCTACAAGATCATACTAATTATTTATACCTGTAGTAATTCAGATAATAAAAAATATATATAGCCACTTAAAAGTGTTTATCCGCAATTTGTATACACGATAATCAGATAAAGGGTTTGCAAACACAAATGCCCCCGTTCAAACACTCGAAAGTGACTACGCGAGCTTTTAAAAACGCAATAGTAAGAATGATCGGTTTGCAAATGCCATCCCAAACACCCCGTTAATCGCAATAGTAAGAGCGAAAGTACAAACTACAAAATGTTATTGCTTTTGCTGGTATAAATAAATCTGTGAATGAGGAACAACACTAATATGATCCGACATTTGCAGAAAAATCACACATTGTGATCACTAAAATGAATCTTTTCTCTGAACGGAAGAATTCTACACCTGAATCCTTCTACATTTAACAATTCGGATTGTAACAACCACGATAGCGGGGTGTACATTTTTCTCCTTCTCTTCATGGAGACATACATGAAATCGAACAAATATATAACAAATCTAGATGAAATTAGTGAAACAGAACCATACCTCGAATGAAGACAAAATTTTGACAACTTTCGCTTCTTGCTTTGTCGCCGTCGGATCAGCCGGGGTTGCCTGAATAAAAAGGAGACGGTGAAGAGGAAAAAACATAAACGAAATAAAAAACTCTAATCTGAACCTAGGTTTTGCTAATCACAACTTTAAGACCTAGAAATATCTTACCTCGTCGTTGCTACATTCACGTTCACCGGAACCCTAGGGTTTCGGCTGTTGATCTGAATCGAAGACGGGACCATAGAACCCACAGCCGTCATTATCGACTTCATCTACCACCGATAACATTATATCAAGCTTAACCCTCGTCTACCGCCGCCTTCTACCATCGTTTCACGCGTCCGACCGAAGGCCAAGACAATTGCCCGGCGGGAGACAATGGTCGTTCCGTCATCACCGCCGCTCCTCTCTCTCTCTCTCACGTTCTATGGCTGTTCTCTCTTTAATCTGGACTTTGAACCAGTTGGAGCGGTGGAGGGCGTGATGTATAACCACGTGTCAGATATGTGTGAGAATGTAAAGTTACTAAACTACCCACTGTTCATTTTACTGTTCAATCAGTTTAGTTTTTAATATGTATATAATGTATATAACTAGTTGATGCCCCGCCCGCGTTGCGGGGCGATATCCGAGTAATTCTCAATCAATTAAAAAAAGAGTAGTATAATTTTGGTAGGAAAAAAAACGATGATAAGAACGTAATTTTGGGCTCAGGGCAAAACTTTAATTTTTCAGAACTAATGAGCGAGTGTTAGGCAGCTCCTTGACACGAAAAAAATTTGATCGAGTAAACCAATTAAAACAAAAAAACCTTCATAGTTTTGCTAAAAAACTAAAACGATTGGAAAAATGTAATTATAACTGAGGGCGAATGATGTGTGCAAAATGAAACATATAAATTATATCAAATGAGGCATAAAACTAACCATTTTTTAGTACTAATGTTGGAAAAAGTGTGCTTTTGTCTTCCTTTTGTATTTTCAGGGTTAAATGAGCTTAAATGAACAAAAGAAGTAAAAATGCAGCTAAATCTAACAATAATACAAGAAAAGAAATAAACGTGGCATGACCGACCCTTCGACAGCATCTCCCCAAGCAAAAACAAGAGAACAGAAGGCAGAACACGCCCCGTGCTCACTGAACACGGGGGCGTGCCCAAGTTTCTGCAGAAAAGACAAAGCTGTAGAAGCTTCTATCACCCACCACGGGGCGTGCCCAGCGGACACGGGGCCGTGGTCAACGCAAAGATTCGCAGAATCTAGGCAAATCTTGATAGTACAGATACGCTTCTGCACACGGGGTCGTGCCCAGCGGACACGGGGGCGTGGTCAACTAATGCAGACAAACTGCATTTAATGAAGAAAGAGAAGATGTGTGGACACGGGGCCGTGTCCGGGCTATAAATAGGGGTGCTTGGCTCACTTGCAAACCATCCCTTGGCAAACCAACTCTCTCACACTTTACCCACCCACTACCACCATCACAACCCACTTCCATCACCATCACCATCATCCATCATCCATCATAGAGTGTGTGAGTAGTCTCGGGATCCAAGATTGATCGTAAGATTTCTTGACAATCAAAGGCCATGTTTGCCTAAGTCTCTTACATCACTTGGTGAAGACAAGTGTTTAGTGTAATACTTTTTTATTTTTAATCTTTTCGCACTTTTTATTTGGTTATGTATTAATGACTTTAATAACTAGTTTCTTATGTTGAAGGTGAGTCTTCCTTATCGTTTGTCCGTGGTGTCTTGGCATTATTTTACTGTCTATATAAAATAAAATATTTTCACCATTCATATCTCCACGGTCTATATGGAGATATGTTGGCTACCTGGTCGGGGGTTAAGGGAACGGTTTAGTAAGAGTCTTGCCTTGTTCTGTGTATAGATCCTGCAAGGACCTGGGTCAACTTTAGTAGGATCTCCTTCAATACCCACCGGTATTGGATGGCGGGGGTCCGAACTCCTTGATCCCCTCATATGTAAACTACTATTAAAACTTTAACCCGACTATTTAGGATTGTATCCCTGCTGACTCAAACTACTTAGCCGAGGGTAACGTCACATTCAAAAGAGGGGCCTACCACAATATGCATTAATAACTTAATTAATTATCTTTCAATAATCCAACCCTTTAGGATTGTATCCTTGCTGACTCAAACTACTGGGTTGAGGGTAACGTCACCTTCAAAAGAGGGGCCTACTACAATAACTAAGATAATCTCTTAAAAAGTGCAAAAGTGCGGAAATAATCAAGGGTTACACTAAATACGAGTCGGATCCAAGTGATTCATCTTGTCTATCTGTTTTTACTTTTATTTTTATTTTTCAGCATTTTTAGTTAGTTTTATTTTTCTTGTTTAAAACCTTTTTTCTAAAATTTTGATTTGATTATACGTTGAGGATAAACCGGTACTAAAAGCTCTTGTGTCCTTGGACGGCCTCGGTAACTTACCAACACTATACTACGCTCACGATGGGTGCACTTGCCCATATGTGTGTTTAGTGTTAGTAAATATCGTGTTTTATAAATTTAAAACTTGGCTAAAAGTGTTAAAAAGGGCTTAAAATATACATTAAAAACTATACACACTTACGCACATCAAGTTTTTGGCGCCGTTGCCGGGGACACAAGGATTGTAAGAAAGCTTAAAATCGACGGCCTAATCAGTTTTTCAAAACCTTTTTAAAACGCGCGCAATGTTTTCTGCATTTTAGTTAGTTTTTTCATTAATAGTAGCCTGAACACGGGGTCGTGCTCATTGAACACGCCCCGTGCTCAACGAAACCAGTAACCTTAATTAAAACGTCCAGATATAGATTCTGTACACGGGGCCGTGCTCACTGAACACGGTGTCGTGTCCGGTCTCTGTTTCCGTTTTTATTTTCGTTTTCTGGTCTCGAGACTCTGTTGTGATCTGCTGAGTGATTCTTATGGATCAATACTCAGGAGGTTACAACTACACCTATGAGGAGGATGATTATAAGGAAGACTATTGCACCAATTGTGGTGACCCGCACTCGGTTCAATATTGTGATTTATTTCAACCATCCACTTCATACACCTACTATGAGGAGCCCAGGTACGAGCCATCAACTTCATACACATCCTATGAAGACCAAAGGTATGAACCTCCTCCCTCATACTCATATTTTGAAGAACCAAGGTATGAGCCTTCATACTCATACTTTGAGGAACCAAGATATGAGCCACCACCTTCATATACTTATTATGAGGAAGCATGGCGTGAACAACCCATCTCATATGAGTGTTATGAAGAACAAGATTACGACCCTTATCCATCATATACTTACAATGAAGAACAATGGTGTGAACCATCTACTTCCTATGAGTATTATGAGGAACAAAGGATCGAACATCCGGATTCAAGCTTTGAGGATCCCGATCCTTACTCTATCACCGACATAGCCGATAGGATAATAGAAAAAATTAAAACTATAGAACGATGCATAAAAGAATCTCGTGCAAGGGAAGAGGAGTCCCGCGCAAAAGAAGAATTAAATAAAAAAGAGATAGTTGAAAATTTAAAAATGGAAGAACAAATAAGTGAAAAACCAACACATGAGTTAACCAACGAAAAAGGTGAGTCCGATAACGTTAAATTTCAAAAAGAGTCTAATTTGAAGAAATTAATCTCTTGTCGCCTTCTTTCGAGAATCATTGTTTAGTTCCCACTCATGCTAAGTTTTTAAAAGAGTTAAACGCTAACACTAAAATTGACGAAACGGTAAGCATTAAGTAAACTAATGATCAAACTTCGCTAATAAAAGAAGATCAATTTGAAATTAACATTACACCGGTTCCATGTTTTTTTCAAAATTCCTTTATTAGTAATATCACAATCGATAAAGATCTTTGTGTTAATATAATGCCAAACTATATTTTTGAAAAATTAAGTATTGGTGATTTTTCTCCACTTCAAATACCCATTTTTCTATCCAATCGGAAAGTAATAAAATCAATCGGTGTAGTTGAGGATGTCTTGGTTCAAAAAAATCAAATGGTAATCCCAACCGACTTTGTCATCCTTGATGACGCTCCTCTAGTGTTGGGACGACCCTTTGTAAAAACCCACGAAGCTTTGAAAAACCGGAAGCACAACAATTTATCTATTCAATTAGTGGCATTTAAAAAGAGTGTCGATCTTGAGCGTTCAATGAAATATCCATTCGGCAATAATGACCCCCTAATTGAAGATGAAGATGAACCACCCGATACAAGAGAAGAAATTGACCACTTTGTTGAAGAAGAGGTCGCCATAGAACAAACTTTTGTGGTTCTTGATCGAAATGAGCAACCAAATAAGGAGTCTCCTAAAGACCCACCTCTTGAGCTCAAAGAACTCCCAAAAGGTTTGGAATATGCTTTTCTCGACAAAGATGGTAAATCACCTGTAATTATTTTGTCAAAATTAACTAGTGTAGAAAAAGAAAAATTAATTTAACTTTTGAAAAAACACAAAAATGCGATCGCTTGGAAGCCTGTAGATATTAAAGGCATAAGTCCTTCCATGTGCACGCACAAAAGTTTAATGAACGATGACTACAAATCGGTAATACAACCACAACGTAGAGTAAATCCAAATGTCCAAGAAGTGGTAAAAAACGAAGTCATTAAATTACTTGACGCCGGACTTATTTACCCTATCTTCGATAGTCCGTGGGTAAGTCCCATCCAAGTAGTTCCAAAGAAAGGAGGTATGACGGTAATAACTAATGAAAAGAATGAATTAATACCAACGAGAACCGTCACAGGATGGAGGGTGTGTATAGATTATCGTCGATTAAATGAGGCAACAAGGAAAGATCACTTTCCTTTGCCTTTTATTGATCAAATGTTGGAAAGATTATCCGGTCATAAATTTTACTGTTTCTTAGATGGTTTTTCAGGTTACTTTCAAATCCCGATAGCACCCGAAGACCAAGAAAAGACAATATTTACATGTCCCTACGAAACTTTTGCTTATCAATGCATGCCCTTTGGTCTATGTAATGCCCCCGCAACTTTTCAACGTTGCATGGTGGCCATCTTCCATGACATGATAGAAAAGACAATGGAAGTCTTCATGGACGACTTTTCTATCTTTGGAGATTCATACGACCAATGCCTCGATAATCTTGAGCGAATGCTATCCCGATGTGTGGAAACTAACCTCGCCCTTAACTGGGAAAAATGTCATTTCATGGTAACGGAGGGAATAGTACTCGGTCACAAGATCTCGAGCGAGGGAATGGAGGTAGATCGAGCCAAAATAGACACTATTTCTCGATTACCACCCCCATCCTCCGTTAGAGCTATCAGAAGTTTCCTAGGGCATGCCGGATTTTATAGACGATTTATCAAGGACTTTTCTAAAATCTCGAGGCCTCTAACAAAATTACTTGAAAAAGATGCTCCTTTCATCTTTGACAAGGATTGCAATCAAGCATTTCTAACCCTCAAGGAAATGCTAGTCAATGCACCTTTCATGATAGCGCCTGATTGGAAATTACCTTTTGAAATCATGTGTGATGCAAGTGACTTTGTAGTTGGAGCAGTCTTGGGACAAAGAAAAGATAAGCATTTTCACCCAATTGATTATGCTAGTAAAACACTTAACGATGCACAATAAAATTACACAACAACAGAAAAAGAGTTACTAGCCGTGGTATTTGCTTTTGATAAATTTCGTTCTTATCTTGTTCTTTCTAAAACAATAGTCTATACAGATCATGCAGCCATTCGATACCTCTTCAAAAAACAGGATGCTAAGCCGCGTTTGATTCGGTGGATTCTACTCCTCCAAGAATTTGACATTGAAATAAAAGACAAAAGAGGAGCAGAAAACACCGCATCAGATCATCTTTCACGCTTAGAAGACCCAGCTTTGGAGGCAACCAGGGATGAGCAAATCAACGAAAAATTCTCAATGAAGTCCCTGGAAATGGTGGAATACCGAGAAGAGCCATGGTACGCCGACTATGCTAACTATTTAGCTAGCGGTATAGTCGCAAAAGGTTGGCCACATCATCAAAGAAAAAAATTCTTTGCTGATGTAAAGCATTACTTTTGGGAAGACCCTTATCTTTTCAAAATGTGTGCCGACCAACTCATCCGACGATGCGTACATGGTAGTGAAGCAAGGAGGATTCTCCGCCATTGTCATAAAGGTCCGTATGGAGGACATCATGGTGCCGCAAGTACCGCACGAAAGTAGAAATTAAATCTCGGAATGGAATTCCATTCAAAGTCAATGGCCAACGGCTGAAGCTCTATCAAGGATTCATTGAGGATGATGAGGAAGAAATCTCACTTCAAACGGTCGAGGAATGAAACAAAGGTTCAAGCATCAACATCATACCTGGTAAGTTACGAACAATCGGGAAAACATCTTAATCGGTAAGATTTCTCTAAACCAAGTTTTGGGAAAACAGGGCACTCACACGAACACTTAAATTTTTTTTTTAAATTTACCCGCCCACGGGGCCGTGTCCGCGCAACTGTCGGGATAAAACCCCTTTTTCCAAACAGTTTCTTCATTCCACACGCCCCGTTTCTCCGAAAACTCTCTGGTTCAGGCGATTTTTCTGCAAGATTCCGACGTCTCCTCTACTTCTAACAACATCAAGGTATGATTCTATCATCATTAGTAGTTAGATTAAGCATTTGCATGTAGTTAAAACACCAAAAATTTGGGGAAAAATCTAGGGTTCTTGAACTTCAACCGGATCGAACCTTAAATTTTTGCATAAATCTGTTAGCATTAGTTTAGATTCACGTTATAGAAAGTAAACCAACTTGTATTGTTTGTAGATTTGGCCGATTTCTCACAAAAGCCCCAAACCCTTGTTTTTTAACCGAAAAAGATAAAATTGAAGGGGTAAACGGTCTGTTTTGAGAAAAACGGCACTTGGGGTTTCATTTTCGGGGAAAACCACCCCTACTGGACCAAAAATTTTCAAGTTTTCGGGACCGGGTCGAAAAATGGGATTTTTGGGAAACAGACGCCTGGACACGGGGTCGTGCTCGCTGAGCACGGGGCGTGTCCAGCCGAAATCTGGTGAACTCGGGGCGTGTCCGCTGAACACGGGGCCGTGTTCAGCCGACTGTTTTCAGTTTTCTTCAAAAATTTTCAAATGTTTAGCACTAATTGTTTGTTGTTTTCTTTCAGATGGCCAAGAAATTCACTCGGTTCAATGCTAGCTTATTGGCGGCCCAAGGTCGTTATGAAGTGTTAAGGTCTAGGCCCGAAGAGAACCCCAGACAAGCATGCACAAACACTCTTGAAGCTGTGAACCAACTGGATCGATTCAACAACATCGAGCACATCATGGAGTTCTACAACACCTTCGCTTTCAACACAAGAGCTGAGCCGTTTGACAATAAAGGGTTGGAGTTTCGCTATGGAGGAACCACATACCGGATCTCAATTGCTCAGTTTGGGGATCTGGTAGGGTTGTATTCGGAAGAAGATGCTGGGGATGAGGAAAACACCGGCGGTCTACGCGAGATCAAGGATGATGACCGCCAAGCTGCTTGGGCTCAAATTGGAGATGGCAACTACAATCCGAGCCGAACTAAGAGTACTCAGTTGAGAGACCCTCTTTACTGTTACATCCACAGGGTCCTCACTTACTCTCTTAGCCAACGGCACGACAGCAGTGGTGTTGTAGGTTTGCGGGATCTACTAGTCCTTCACTGCATCCACAACCGGTTCAACCTTGATGTTCCATACCTCTTGCTCTGAAACATGCATTGGAACCAGCTTGCTACTCCCCCGACTCCTATCTTCTTTGGAGAGTGGATTCACCGCCTCTTCAAAAACTTCGTGAACATGCCAAGTTCCTTCCGCAAAGGACCATGGTCGGGGAGAGTGGACATTGTCATTTGCCGCTCCATGAACTTGATTTACGACGCGGAAGATGGGACAATCAGTTTTCAAAGAGTTCAAGGCCATGCATGGAACCCACAGGAAGCACTCGTCTTACATGCTCCACATATCCGTCCTCCTCCTCAGTACCACTACCGGCCCTAGGGTGATCCGGGCCAGTCCTCTTCTCAAGGGGGCGGTTTTCCAAACTTTCAAAGTTTACATGATTTATTGCAGGAAAACCTCATGTACACCAGGAACACCTATAACATGGCCAGCAACACGTACGCCCGGGTCGGAGCAATCGAGAGAAACATCTCCGACATACATGATGACGTTGGAAACATCCGGAAGTACATGGCGGGGCACGGAGGAGACGGTGATGATGAAGACGAGGACATGGACTGAGCAGGAGGAGTGGAGGTAGGATCGGCTGGTTGGAGGCCCACAGGTTAACCCCCTTATTCTCATGAACAATTTCCGGCCTGCGTGCCGCTTGTTGAACAATTTACTTTCTTTAACTCTTTTTATTTCTGCATTTCCTTTTTCTTATGGTTTGGATGGTTAACATTGGTAAATTAGGATGTTTGCTATGATTGGTGTGGTTTTTATTAGTTAAACAGGTATATACGAGGCTTAGAGCACTAAACATTAGTGCTACTAAAGCCGGGACAACAAAACGAAGCCAGAAACCTGTTTTGCACCTTTGCAGTTTGTCCACACGGGGTCGTGTTCAACCAACACGCCCCCGTGCCCATTGCCCCAGACCTGCTGTTTGTTTATTTATACAGACTTTCGCCAGACACGGGGTCGTGTTCACCCGACACGCCCCCGTGTCCACCTTCTGTAAGTTCTCGTTATTGGCACTCTGTACACGGGGTCGTGTTCACCCAACACGGGGCCGTGTCCAGATGCCCAGTAACATAAAAATTTGTTTTTAAACACACCTTTACACATTCAATCAACCTAAAAACTTATTTTGGGACACATTGAGGACAATGTGTAATTTAAGTGTGGGGGGGGGGGGGGGGGACGCTAAAACCTTGAATTTTGCAAGTCCTAATTACAAGCCTTACACAAAACTCTATTGGAACCGCTAAACACCCCAAATTTTTTCAAAACTTTTATTTTTTATTTTTTTACTTGTCTTGGTTTAATTTGGGAATAACAAGTTCTAAAAAGGTTATACTTTTACAAATTTACAACCGATAGTGTCGTGATAAAAAGAACCAACATAAGAAAATTATAAAAAGGCATAACAAATCTAGTTAAAATTTGATTATATATACTTGATCACATAAAAACCCATTCCTACAAAAAGTGAGTTTTGAGCCTTTATTGAGCATATAAATACACATCTTTAAACTAAATGCTCATTTTTCGTTTCTTGTGTGAATAGCCGCTTGGTTTCTTACAACTCTAGAACTTGCCACGACGATACATTCCCGGTCCTTACCAACTTAAACCCAAGTAAGCAAATGATGGAGGCATTAGGACTAACCCCTTTTTATTTCAACACCATTATTTTTTTTTTCTTTTTTTTTACCACCTACCCAAAATCCCCCTAGTTAACCCCTTTGAGCCTAAACCTTTTCATTTCTTAACCCAAAATAAACACTCTTATACCCACCAATAACCTTTTTCATTTTAAACCCTTTCTTTTAGTAACTAAGCTCGGTTTTCTTGTGACTTTCTTGAAAAAAAAATGAAGTTAACAATAAACAAACAAAGCTCAAAATAAGGCTTGTTTGAATAAATGCTTCATTGAAATAAAAAGTTATTAAAATAAAAAGTAACGAAAACCGACGTTTTTTACGCCTTTCGTCCTTTTCTACTAACCACTAACCCAACCACCTACCTTTAACCCAAGCCTAACCCTTCCCCAAAGTCCTCTTGATATTTACAAAGGTGTATAGTTAAAAAGGAGGAGGATTGATTGCTTGGCAAGCATATGGTAGAAGTAAGTTGCATGCCGCTCTCGAGTTTTTCACAAAAATACATCTTCGGCCGAGTGTTGAGTAATCCCCCGTGAGGTATGTGAACTTGTATATAAATGGAATTTTAAAAAGGCATGTTACGCCCAAATTAATAATTTCTCTTATGTAATGTTTTAAATAAATCATGACGAATAGGATTGTAAATAAAATAAAAATAAAACCTAATAAAGAATCTTGGAATCCCGAAACTCTATGACAAGCCCAAAACCTTTCCTTCTACCCATTCCATTTGGGTGTGTAAGCCACAAAATAAAGAGTTTTGCTTGAGGACAAGCAAAGATTCAAGTGTGGGGGTATTTGATGTGTGCAAAATGCAACATATAAATTACATCAAATGAGGCATAAAACTAACCCTTTTTAGTACTAACGTTGGAAAAAGTGTGCTTTTGTCTTCCTTTTGTATTTTCAGGGTTAAATGAGCTTAAATGAACAAAAAAAGAAAAAAATGCAGCTAAATCTAACAATAATACAAGAAAATGAATAAACGTGGCATGCCCGACCCCTCGACAACATCTCCCCAAGCAAAAACAAGAGAACAGAAGGCTGAACACGCCCCGTGCTCACTGAACACGGGGGCGTGCCCAAGTTTCTGCAGAAAAGACAAAGCTGTAGAAGCTTCTATCACCCACCACGGGGGTGTGCCCAACGGACACGGGGCCGTGGTCAACGCAAAGATTCGCAGAATCTAGGCAAATCTTGATAGTACAGATCCGCTTCTGCACACGGGGTCGTGCCCAGCGGACACGGGGGCGTGGTCAACTAATGCAGACAAACTGCATTTAATGAAGAAAGAGAAGATGGCTACCTGGTCGGGGGTTAAGGGAACGGTTTAGTAAGAGTCTTGCCTTGTTCAGTGTATAGATCCTGCAAGGACCTGGGTCAACTTTAGTAGGATCTCCTTCAATACCCACCGGTATTGGATGGCGGGGGTCCGAACTCCTTGATCCCCTCATATGTAAACTACTATTAAAACTTTAACCCGGCTATTTAGGATTGTATCCCTGCTGACTCAAACTACTTAGCCGAGGGTAACGTCACCTTCAAAAGAGGGCCTACCACAATATGCATTAATAACTTAATTAATTATCTTTCAATAATCCAACCCTTTAGGATTGTATCCTTGCTGACTCAAACTACTGGGTTGAGGGTAACGTCACCTTCAAAAGAGGGGCGTGACATGACCAGGATCGAACCACCAATCATATTGAACAATATAGAAAAGTAATTAAAAGTTCAACCACACAATATAATTGGTGTCCAAAAACAATTTAATAAGTCTAAGTTATCAGCGGAAGCAAATAGTTCAAAACCCAAATCATAAAATCAGAGTATTTAAGTTTATCATGAACACTCAATGTCCATGCTCCACAACGACTCTTCCCTATGCAAGCTCCTGCTAAACCTAGTGACCTGCAAAGCATGTAGTAACGAGTCAACAACAAAGTTGAGCGAGTTCACAGTTGGTTGTCCATTTTAGAGTTGTTCCCAAAAACATAGTTTATTCTTAACCGGCTATCTAGCCGTGGGGGTTACCCCATAGTTTCGAAAACGTTCATTTGTTAATCCATTTTCACTTGGACCATTCCAGCCATGGGGGCTACCCCATGTTCTCAATCTTTGGCTATCCAGCCCGACACTTCGGCCGTGGGGGCTACCCCATGTTTTAAACTACCAGACTCGTTACCATATCGACTACTAACGTTCGTCATGTTTATGTGCCCTAGCGTCGGTGTCTATCATCACCGACGTGCCATAGTCCATTAGTCCACGCCCGTCCTCTCCGGCACGGTGTGAGGTTTGTTAAACCTAATAGCGCTATTTAACTAATGACCCGTTCGCCATTGGCCTCGGCGATTAAGTCGATACAAAAGGAGGGACTTCGTTGATAGAATTCTAGTCTAGTAAATCTAAATCCGTCTCAACAGGACGAGGAATTCACATTCCTGAACACATCCCAACAGGACGAGGAATCCCTATTCCTTAACCCATTCCCAACCCCTGGGAATCCCATGCTTTGTAGAGAAGTGTGAACTCACCTTGGGTTAGCTCGGCAGATAAGTAAGGGTCGATTGAGCTCCTAGTGGTCAACCACGTCCTAACATGGTTACCATACAAGTCAGGTCTAGGTTCAAGTAGTGCACATAAGTTTACACAGAACTAACAGGTTACTAGCACATAACGATCAAGGCATACCCAAGGAACACGTTAAACGATAACTGTTTAGCATAGACATGAAGCCCAAACATAACTCGGCCCAACATGTTGTGCGTTCAGCACAACCTTGTGCGATCCACAACATATTGTGCGATCCACAACATATTGTGCGATCCAACATACACCCGGCCCAGTTTAAATAAATAAGCCCAACAATAAATACACATCCCAACATGAAACAGATATTTGTCTTGTGCGGTCCGGCTGGACTTGTGCGATTGCAAGTACCTTGTGCGACTGAGGTTTGGGCTTTAAAGCCCAATGATATACAGTTCAAGTAATTTGTGTGTGGCCCAAGCCTTGTGCGATCGGCACTGTCTTGTGCTATCCAAAGGCTTGTGTGATCATGCATAACATAGTTGTATTGTGCTTAAATGGTTGTACTAAATCTTGTGCGACTAGCCCTTGTGCGATCCAAGGGCTTTTGCGATTTAACAACTTGTGCGATCAGAGCTTGTGTGTTCTGATCTTGTGCGATTGGTTATGATATCCGAATTTCATGCATATCAGTTACACATTTATCTTGCAAATCAATTCCAACAGTTTCCATATTTAAAATCAATCGATTAACACAATCAACAGTTTCCAATCAATCCTTTATTCGATCAAATCAAGGTTTTCATCCGTTAATCCCTATGAACCCTAATCATGTTCAAGGCATAGCAACAATTTATAATAATAAGCTATAATAACACGGTTCATGTTCTTTGATTACTAGCATGCATACTAACATAACAATCCCCACAATTCATTCAATGATTAACATATCACAATCGGTTATCATTCATTCGGTTCTAGATTATCAGTTACATAATCATCAACACTAAATCAGTCTAAACACCCTACACAAGTGAGTCGAGCTACATGAACAACCTTAGTGATTTTACAATCATAAGCAATCATATATCATTCTTTAAATCTTTATGTGAAAATATGTAGATTACAATCATCAAGTAACATACAATTAATAATTAAAACACTAACCGGAAAGTCAAAGAACTAGGTTGATCGAGATGGGGGCTTCGGCTATGAGGATTGCCGTCGAACAAGAGAGAGAGACGAGAGGAGAGGAGAGAACTAGGGTTTGGTGTGTGTTAAGTGTTTGCAACTAATGAGAGAATAAACCCCCACTAATGGGTATGTCTTAGCTTAAATAGGTGAGTGGCCGAACCCATCATGGGCTGCCCATTGGTTTCGGATTCAAAGGGTGTGGGCCGAGAGTGATGTGCCCAAGAGGGCTTGTGCGATCGGGTTGTGTTGTGCGATCCGAGTCATATATATATATATATATATATATATATATATACATACATTCATTCACATAATCCAAACATAACATTTCATTTAATCGATGCATCACACAATCACATATAATCCAGACAAGTTACATCAAAGCATTACTAGAGGTTCTAAATTACGAGTTGTCACATTATCCCCAAGTTGAAAGAAATTTCGTCCCGAAATTTAGCACGTACTCACTGAGGAAGCTAGTTAAGTTGCATGGTTTTCCTGGGGTGTCACATCCTTCCCCCGTTGGTTTGGAATTTCGTCCCGAAATTCCGCAGTAGCTTCAGCCTCAGTAGTGGTTTCATTGTTCGCGAACATCTGGGGATACTTGTGCATCATTTGGTCTTCGCGTTCCCTGGTGAACTCTGGGCCACGACGGGAGTTCCAACGAACTCGAACAAGAGGTATTCTGGTACGTTTGAGAACCTTAACATCTCGGTCAGTAATTTCTACTGGTTCCTCGACGAATCGCACCTGATCGTCGATAGTGAGTTCCTTCAAAGGAACTATGAGGGTCTCACCTGACAGACACTTCTTCAGATTCGACAAATGGAAAACGTTGTGAACTCCATTGAGTTCTGCTGGCAAGTTTAGTTTGTAGGCCACCTTTCCTATTTTCTCTCTGATGTCGAATGGTCCAACGTATCGCGGGTTAAGTTTGCCTCGTTTTCCAAAACGAACAACACCTTTCCATGGTGAGACTTTGAGTAGCACTCGATCCCCAACCTGGAACTCGAGTGGTTTCCTGCGCTTATCAGCGTAGCTTTTCTGACGGTCACGAGCTGCCGCCATTCGTTGTCATATTTGAGCAATCCTTTCTGTTGTGTCTACCACAAGTTCTGGCCCAGTAATCTGGCTATCACCAACCTCTGCCCAGCAAAGAGGTGATCGGCATTTACGTCCGTACAATGCCTCAAACGGAGCAGCCTGGATACTGGTGTGGTAACTGTTATTATACGAGAACTCCACTAATGGGAGATGCTTTTCCCAGCTATTGCCAAAATCGATTACACATGCCCTAAGCATGTCTTCAAGGGTTTGGATGGTGCGTTCAGACTGCCCATCCGTTTGCGGGTGATATGCTGTGCTCATATCTAATCGAGAGCCAAAAGACTTGTGCATTGCTTGCCACAGTTCAGAAGTAAAATGCGCACCACGATCAGATATGATAGAGGTTGGCACCCCGTGCCTCGAAACCACTTCCTTCAAGTAAACGTCTGCTAAAGTAGAGAACTTGTCTGTTTCTTTGATAGCCAAAAAGTGTGCAGACTTTGTGAGTCGATCCACGATCACCCAAATAGTGTCATTTCCGCGTTGAGATCTAGGTAGGCCAATAACGAAATCCATGGAAATTTGCTCCCATTTCCATTTTGGTATATCTGGTTGTTGAAGTAGGCCTGATGGTTTCTGGTACTCGAGTTTGACTCTCGCACAAGTCAAACATTTACTGACGTAGGTTGCTATGTGAGCTTTCATGCTAGGCCACCATTATGTAGTTTTGAGATCGTGGTACATCTTATCCGAACCAGGATATACTGAGTAACGAGACTTGTGTGCTTCATCCATCACAAGTTCGCGTAAGTTTCCATAAAGTGGGACCCAAATGCGCCCCGTTACGTAGTATGCGCCGTCTTCCTTTTGTTCTAACCGTTTCTTAGATCCTCGCAGGGACTCCGCCCCGATGTTCTCTGCTTTCAAAGCTTCTAGCTGAGCATACCGTATCTGAGTAGGAAGGCTCGATTGGATGGTAAGTTGTAACGCGCGTACTCGCTTAGGTTTTGTTTACTTTCGACTGAGGGCGTCGGCCACCACATTGGCTTTGCCCGGATGGTATTTGATCGCGCATTCGTAATCATTCAAGAGTTCGACCCGTCGACGTTGTCGCATGTTCAACTCCTTTTGCTTGAAGATATGCTCGAGACTCCTGTGATCGGTGTAAATGGTGCACTTGGTACCGTACAGGTAATGTCTCCATATCTTAAGAGCAAAAACAACTGCTCCTAACTCCAAGTCATGCGTAGTGTAGTTCCTTTCGTGAATTTTGAGTTGACGTGACGCGTAAGCAATGACCTTGTCACGTTGCATCAACACACAACCAAGTCCTTAAATGGATGCGTCGCAATAAACCACAAAATCGTCTGTGCCTTCAGGCAATGAGAGGATAGGTGCGCTACACAGTCTATCCTTTAAGTGTTGAAACGCAGTTTCCTGTGCATCACCCCAACGATAGGTGACACCCTTCTGAGTTAGCAAAGTGAGAGGTTGCGCAATTTTGGAGAAATCCTTGATAAACCTTCTGCAATAACCTGCCAGACCCAAGAATTGGGGGATTTCTGTTGGTGTACGGGGTGCAGGCCAGTTCTTGATCGAGTCGACTTTGGATGGATCAACATGAATCCCATCCTTGTTTACCACGTGGCCTAGGAAATGGACTTCGCGAAGCCAGAAGTCACATTTCGAAAAATTAGCATAAAGCTGTTCTGTTCGAAGGAGTTCTAAAATAAGTCGTAGATGCTGCTCGTGTTCCTCCTGACTCTTAGAATAGATCAGGATGTCGTCGATGAAAACTATAACGAACTTATCCAAGTAAGGTTTACACACTCGGTTCATAAGGTCCATGAAGACCACAGGTGCGTTTGTCAGCCCAAAAGGCATGACCAAAAACTCGTAGTGTCCATAACGAGTTCTAAAGGCTGTTTTGGAGACGTCCTCTTCTCGGACTCTCAGCTGGTGGTATCCCGATCTCAGATCAATCTTTGAATAGAAGCTTGACCCTTGCAGCTGGTCGAATAGGTCATCAATACGTGGAAGGGGATATCGATTCTTCATAGTCACTTTGTTGAGTTCACGGTAGTCAATACACATTCTGAAGGTACCGTCTTTCTTCTTCACGAATAGCACTGGAGCTCCCCAGGGCGAAGAGCTAGGATGAATAAAACCTTTATCCAAGAGCTCTTGTAGTTGCGTAGACAGCTCTTCTAGTTCTGATGGGGCTAAACGATAAGGTGCTCGAGCTATGGGCGCTGATCCAGGTGTTAACTCAATTTGGAATTCAACCTGACGGTGGGGCGGAAGACCAGGTAATTCCTCAGGGAATACCTCAGGAAAGTCGCGCACAATCGGAAAATCTTCTATCTTCTTCTCCTTCGTCGAGGTATCAGTAACGAGAGCTAGAATAGAAGTGTGGCCCTTCCGCAAACACTTCTGGGCCTTAAGAAAAGAGATGATGCTCACGACCGCACCACTCTTGTCGCCACAAATCACGAGAGGTTCATCACCTGAACGGGGAATACGGACAATCTTCTCGTTGCAAAGAATCTCTGCTTGGTGTTGGGATAACCAATCCATCCCAATGACAACGTCGAAACTACCCAGAACGATAGGAATGAGGCCGATAGAGAAGGTCTGACCAGCAAGAACAAGATTACAACCCTTGACTACGTGTGTGGCCTCTAAACTCTTACCATTAGCTAGCTCTTCAGTGTGCTTGGTGTTCAAAAGTGTTGGGGTACGCTTAAGCATTTGACTAACTTTTAAGGACACGTAGCTAGTATCGGCACCCGAATCAAATAAAATAGTAACATAAAAGTCGTCCAGTAGGAACTTACCCATCACGACGTTGGGACGTTCCTTGCATCACCTTGTCCAATCACAAAAACACGACCCCTGGCACCATTGCTGTTGTTACCCCCGTTGTTTCCATTCCCCTGGTTGTTATTATTGTTGTTGTTCTGATTCTGGTTTAGCTGGGGATAGTCTTTCTTGAAGTGGCCTTCAGCACCACATTGAAAACACCCTTTGTTGTTACCTTGCTGTTGTTGCTGCTGCTAGCGTTGGTTTGGTGGGGCTCGCTGTTGTTTCCGATTCTGATTCATGGGAAGCTGACTCCTACAATCTCTTGCAATGTGACCCGACTTGTTGCACCGATGACAGCTGTCTCTACTACATGGTCCGCTATGGTGCAAGTTACAGCGATTACATTTGGGGTGATTCCCCTTGTATCCACCCTGCCCTTGACTTCCAGAAGACTGTTGACTGGGGCTCCTATAGTCCTCAGTCCTTCGCTACTGTGACTGAGATTGAACAGAAGTTGAACCTTTGCTTGAAGTTCCATCCCATTTACGCTTGTTGTCGCTGGGAGTATCAGAAGTAGTAGCACTAATACGCTTTGGTAACCTGTTCTGCTCCACAACCTGATCAGTGAGATGGTGAGCCAACTTGATGATTTGCTGAATGGTGCCAAGATTAGCTGAGGTCACGTGACTTTGAATTTCTGGCACCAAACCCTTAAGGTACAGTTCGATACGTTTGATGGGAGGGTCTACCATAGTAGGACACAAGATAGCCAACTCGTTCGATCTTTTCGTGTACGCTTCAATTTCTGACCCCGTCATCTTTAAGTTGAAGAACTCTACCTCCAACTTGTGAATGTCGTCACGACTGCAGTACTCTTCTTTGATTAGTTCTTTAAAACCGTTCCATGGGGTGGCGTTAGCAACCGCCAGCCCTTACAGTTGAACCTGTGCCTTCCACCAGGTTAACGCAGCACCTTCGAGTGTTCCAGTAGCAAACTTTACCCTACGAGCCTCAGGGCATTCACACATCTCGAAGACAGATTCGAGCTTCTCAAACCAGTGGAGGAGACCTACAGCTCCTTCTGTACCGCTGAAGGTACTAGGTCTACAGTCCATGAAAGTTTTGAAGGTGTACACAGGAGGCTGAGCATGTTGGCCTGTTGCGCGAGAAAGAAAAGACAAGATTAAGCACGAGGGTTGGTTCGTGAGAGTAGGATCTAAACATCCTAGGATAGGTCGAAATGGCAGGTTATACCTCCTGCAGGGACAGCTGCGAGTGCCTCAGCAACTCGTTCATTGATTAGAGCCGTCAGCTGGGCTTGAGTCAAATTCAGGCGTCCACTCATGATCTTCACATCGATGGAAACACAAGTAAGAAAGGCGTCACAAAAATGCGTAAGTGTGGAGTGACAGAAAAGAGCAAGCACGCAAGGTTCAAGCAACCATTGTTACACTAACGAAGTATCTCATGATTAATGCACTACTTAAACTAACAGGCAAACGATACCATTACAAACCATATCACCTATTGTGTTGAGTCTTGCACGTGGAGCGAAGTGACGTTGTGGATCGCCGAGCACTGTACAGGTTATAGTCTGGTTTTGTCAAAAAGCTTTTTCCCTTTTTAAAACCGAGTTCACTATAACCAATGGCTCTGATACAAATCTGTCACACCCCCAAAATCCACACGCGGAGTATCACCGCATGGAGGCGTGACATGACCAGGATCGAACCACCAATCATATTGAACAATATAGAAAAGTAATTAAAAGTTCAACCACACAATATAATTGGTGTCCAAAAACAATTTAATAAGTCTAAGTTATCAGCGGAAGCAAATAGTTCAAAACCCAAATCATAAAATCAGAGTATTTAAGTTTATCATGAACACTCAATGTCCATGCTCCACAACGACTCTTCCCCATGCAAGCTCCTGCTAAACCTAGTGACCTGCAAAGCATGTAGTAACGAGTCAACAACAAAGTTGAGCGAGTTCACAGTTGGTTGTCCAATTTAGAGTTGTTCCCAAAAACATAGTTTATTCTTAACCGGCTATCTAGCCGTGGGGGTTACCCCATAGTTTCGAAAACGTTCATTTGTTAATCCATTTTCACTTGGACCATTCCAGCCATGGGGGCTACCCCATGTTCTCAATCTTTGGCTATCCAGCCCGACACTTCGGCCGTGGGGGCTACCCCATGTTTTAAAGTACCAGACTCGTTACCATATCGACTACTAACGTTTGTCATGTTTATGTGCCCTAGCGTCGGTTTCTATCATCACCGACGTGCCATAGTCCATTAGTCTACGCCCGTCCTCTGCGGCACGGTGTGAGGTTTGTTAAACCTAATAGCGCTATTTAACTAATGACCTGTTCGCCATTGGCCTCGGCGATTAAGTCGATACAAAAGGAGGGACTTCGTTGATAGAATTCTAGTCTAGTAAATCTAAATCCGTCTCAACAGGACGAGGAATTCACATTCCTGAACACATCCCAACAGAACGAGGAATCCCTATTCCTTAACCCATTCCCAACCCCTGGGAATCCCATGCTTTGTAGAGAAGTGTGAACTCACCTTGGGTTAGCTCGGTAGATAAGTAAGAGTCGATTGAGCTCCTAGTAGTCAACCACGTCCTAACATGGTTACCATACAAGTCAAGTCTAGGTTCAAGTAGTGCACATAAGTTTACACAGAACTAACAGGTTACTAGCACATAACGATCAAGGCATACCCAAGGAACACGTTAAACGATAACTGTTTAGCATACACATGAAGCCCAAACATAACTCGGCCCAACATGTTGTGCGTTCAGCACAACCTTGTGCGATCCACAACATGTTGTGCGATCCAACATACACCCGGCCCAGTTTAAATAAATAAGCCCAACAATAAATACACATCCCAACATGAAACAGATATTGGTCTTGTGCGGTCCGGCTGGACTTGTGCGATTGCAAGTACCTTGTGCGACTGAGGTTTGGGCTTTAAAGCCCAATGATATACAGTTCAAGTAATTTGTGTGTGGCCCAAGCCTTGTGCGATCGGCACTGTCTTGTGCGATCCAAAGGCTTGTGCGATTAACAGTTTCCATATTTAAAATCAATCGATTAACACAATCAACAGTTTCCAATCAATCCTTTATTCGATCAAATCAAGGTTTTCATCCGTTAATCCCTATAAACCCTAATCATGTTCAAGGATAGCAACAATTTATAATAATAAGCTATAATAACACGGTTCATGTTCTTTGATTACTAGCATGCATACTAACATAACAATCCCCACAATTCATTCAATGATTAACATATCACAATCGGTTATCATTCATTCGGTTCTAGATTATCAGTTACATAATCATCAACACTAAATCAGTCTAAACACCCTACACAAGTGAGTCGATCTACATGAACAACCTTAGTGATTTTACAATCATAAGCAATCATATATCATTCTCATAATCATTATGTGAAAACATGTAGATTACAATCATCAAGTAACATACAATTAATAACTAAAACACTAACCGGAAAGTCAAAGAACTAGGTTGATCGAGATGGGGGCTTCGGCTATGAGGATTGTCGTCGAACAAGAGAGAGATGAGAGGAGAGAACTAGGGTTTGGTGTGTGTTAAGTGTTTGCAACTAATGAGAGAACAAACCCCCACTAATGGGTATGTCTTAGCTTAAATAGGTGAGTGGCCGAACCCATCATGGGCTGCCCATTGGTTTCGGATTCAAAGGGTGTGGGCCGAGAGTGATGTGCCCAAGAGGGCTTGTGCGATCGGGTTGTGTTGTGCGATCCGAGTCATATATATATATATATATATATATATATATATATATATATATATATATACACATACATTCATTCACATAATCCAAACATAACATTTCATTTAATCGATGCATCACACAATCACATATAATCCAGACAAGTTACATTAAAGCATTACTAGAGGTTCTAAATTACGAGTTGTCACATATCATTTTCAACATATTTAGTAACAAAACCCTCATCCTTTATCCGGGCTTGGGACCGGCAATTATAAACTAAAAAGTTTATAATTGGCGTAGTTAATTAAAGCGTCTTGTTTTCGTTTTTTTTTGTCTTCTTGCATAACGAAGTGGTGGCCCTTTTGCAAAAGTATCATTTTCAACATATTTAGAAGTGCTCCCTTTTGTGATTCAATCAACGCGTCTTGTTTTCGTTTTTTTTTTGTCTTTTTGCATAACCAGATTCAAAAGTTCGGATTCGATGTGACATTGTTAAAATATAAATCTATTTAAGAGATTAAATAACAAACTGAAATCCGCAAATTAGCCCTAATTTAACAACTTAAAATCAACAAATAATGAAATAAGCATATAATCCCTAAACAAGAGATTCTAATAAACAAATACACCCTAGTTCCCTATTCAACAAATGAGGGTGTGAATATCTAACCTGAGTGGGAGCCACAAAAAGAGTCTGAGTGCCAAATCACAAATGGTTTCAGCGAGGATATACAAGTTCGACAAATCACAAATGGTTTCAGTGTGTTCCTGTTCCAACTTCCAAGTTCGAAATTGTGTTCATGTTCCTGTTGCAGAGACACAGAGCGCATATCAAATATTAAAGGCTTTAGAATATGGATAATGGTTCGAAATTGTGTTCTTGTTCCTGTTAAATGTTACTTACCCTGTGCGATGATGCAGAGTCGCTCCTGATGCCATGATTATCGCCTGGACACTTTGATTGCTCATTGCTCGATTCCCCTGCACGTGCTCTGATCGATATGATGATAGTCGATAGCGCCGCTTTGGCTTCTGCACCCGTGCTTTCATTGTTCACAGTCCACAGATGAGATATACGCTTGGGTTATTAGGTTTATGATTAGCTATTTGGGCCTAATCTGCTAAAATGGCCCTAATATAAAGAAAATCAGTTAGAAAACTGGTGGCCCTTCAAATTTGGTGGCCCTAGGCCTGGATCTAGGTTCATAAGCCCAATGGGCCGGCTCTGCTTATGGTGATGATGATGTCGGGTGGTGGGTGAAGTTGTGACTGAGGGTATACGATGTGGTCGGCAAAGAGGTGCGGTAAACTGGGTTTGCCGCTTGGGAACACCGCCGCCAACCCCCTTTGCCGCGCAGTAAACTGGGTTCATCGGTGACCTCATACCGATCGACAAAATGGAGAATAAGACCGTTGGGGTGATGACTAGCGGCTATATAGCCGTTTAAATAAAAAAAAGTTATATTTTCTTTTTAAAATTAAACTATAAATACCCAACATAATTCATACCCAAATACATTCAAATTTATACCCCAACCAAACCAAAAAATACCAAACATTTACCCAATCATTCCAAAACAAAATGGCGGATGAACTCCCGTTGTTTTTTCCACCCGATAGTAGCGACGATTCATCCGATAGTAGCATTCTTTTTTTCCAAAATCTCATCGAATAAGCCGAACTTCAAGACACGGGCACATCTAACCGAAAGAGATATATTGAACGTCAATGTGAGGTGGGGCATGAGACACTCATGGCGTATTATTTTGTCGAAGACCCAAAATACAATGAAGATATTTTTCGGCATAAGTTCTGTATGTCGAAACGTTTGTTTCTAAAAATTGTGAGCGACGTGGAAGCGAACAACTCGTGGTTTCAAGAGGCCCTCGATGCGCGAGGTAGGAAGGGCTTTACGCCGTTGCAAAAGGTTACATCAAAGACTAGTAATTTATTTCAATTTATTTCAATTTAATGTAATTTTAATGTTTTTAATTTAATGTAATGTTATTCTTAATTTATTCCACATTTATTATGTTAAAATACATGTTTAAATATTAAATATACTAGTTTAAAAAATAATAAATAAAAAAATAGTTTACATATTCCAAAATGTCTAACCACCGCCAACGTTTTTTAGCAAAATAGGTAAACATAATAGGTAAAGTGACATGACACTGTTTGATTGGTCGATTTGAAAGTTTACCTATTGAAAGTGTTTAACCACTCCTTATACCCTGATGGTGGTGATGTCAGGTGGTGGTGAGGCGGTGATATCGGGTGGTGGAGAGGTGGTGGCTGATAGTGGTGAGGTGGTGGGTGGTGAAGGTTGGTGGCGTCAACCGGTGTTGGTGGTGAGAGAGAAAATAACCCAAGTTTGATGCATCTCTCTCTCTATATGTATATATATAATAAATAAATAATTAAACTTTTATTTTTAATATTAAAATAAATTAAAAAATACTTATGCTTAAAATTACTTAAATACCCTTTTTATTACAAGTAAAATTACTTAAATACCCTTCTTGTTAAAGGATTTAGGTAAAACCGTTAAGATGACCAAACCATAGTAAGCAAAACGGAAATTAACTCTACTCTAATTAAAATCACAACTGAAGTATAATAACAATAAAACTTTTTGACTCGTAAAACAATTGCAATTCAGTGTCATCTTTATCTGTGTAATTCTCTCTTTATGTTTCGCATGTTGTCTTTATATGTGTGTGTACTCATTTATTTGGGCATCCTAAATGAAGTTAGAGAAATATGGTAAATGTAGCTCTTAGTGTTCATGATTAAAAGTAGGCATATTAAGCATAACGATCTTTCCAATTTCCATGTTTAGTGATTTTTAATGCTTAATGGTTGATAGTTTATTAAAATTATAACTGGAGTATAAAAATAATAAAAAACATCTGACTCGTTAAACCATTGCAAATTGTGTGACACGAATATATAAGTTAAGGCCCAATAACTTGGTGATGTATGGATAGAGGGAGAAACCAACATTAAATTAGTAAATGACTTTTGTACCAATTGATTTCTAATTGTATTACCTTAAAAGAAAGTTTTGTGTTTTGCTTAACATGGTGAAACCGACGATACAAGTATATTCTTGCGATCATGCTTGTTTTCGGAGTCGTATCTAATTCTCGATCTTGGAGCATCTTTGAGCACGACACCGGTTATGATGATTGCTTTGATGGATGACAATATTATGATAATGATTTTGATGTGATGATGATATTTTGATCATAAAATTGTGATGATGATAACAATGATTATCATTGTGGTAATAACATGATGATGAATATCTATCTATCAAAGATAATAAATAATGAAAATATATGATAGTCCATTAACATAGAAAAAGCCATGCTGTGTTTGGGCCCTTAGGCCTACAAACTTCACTTGGGCACCATGTGACTGGCCTGTCCTACTTCCATCTCAAGTTCTTATCTTTCTTTCTTTCTTTCTTTTTATTTATTTATTTATTTTTTTTTGAGTGAAGAAAAATCTATCAATAAAAGGCCAAGTTGGTTTGCTTAATTATATATATTTTTGTTAATAAGTATAAATTATTTTGATTGGATATACATATTGCCGTTAAACTGATGTCATGACAACATTTTATAATATATGCTAGGAAAATATGGATAAATAGATTACACATTTGGTCCATTTGATGGCTACTCTCATTTTATTTAATGCAGCAACTAAAGTTTTGCTTTATTGTTCATGTTTTAATTTAAACTAGGGTGTTACACCCGCGCTTCGCGGCAGGGCGACCCGATTTTTGATCCGATACAAAAGTATGTCGACACATGTCTTACATCAAGTGGAAGACTCGATTAGAAAAGTATTTACAGAGTAAAAAGGTTGTCAGTGTGAATGCTAATCAACTTAAGTTTATAGCGACACGTAAACAAAAAAGAAAGAAAAATATTGTGCAAGGGGTAAAAGCGTAAAATTTAAACGTTGACGAAAACTGTAAATTACAAAAGAACTTGGTATTTAATAAACAAAAAACAAAGCATAAGGGTCAAAAACGTACATTACAAGAGATGGGAAAAATACGTAAAAAAACAAAACTACAAAAAATTAGTGCAAGGAGTAAAACGTAAAGTTAAAAAGTTGATGAAAACTGTAAATTGCAAAAGAAGTTGGTATTTAAGAAACAACACACAAAGCATAAAGGCCGAAAACGTAAAATAAGAAAAAAAAAAAAGAAAACTCAAAATTGGTAGCAAAAAGACAAAAAAAAATATTAAAAAAAACAAAGGCCACCGACATAGCCTTTTTATAGGTTATATAATAGCGAATAGCCGGACACATGCCAAGTTAGGTTATTGTATATGAGTTTAAGCAATGTTTTAAAAATCGGTTTATATGGACCAGTTGAACCGGTTAAACCGGATACCAGAAGTTTGGCCGGTACGAATCATACCGGTAAACTGAGGGAACGACAAAGAAGTTGTACCACCGGTAAATGGGTTATGACGGTTTAAATCGGTATACCGGGTACTGTGTCAAAGGTTAAAATTTGGACTTTTAATCTTTTGTGGGTCCAAAAAGGTGACGATTTACCTTCTTAGTAAAATCTAGTGCTCAAAAGGTATCAATAATGAATTTTTGAATTATTTTTTTTATTATGAATTAACTTTTAAAATATTTTTTTTTTATTATGGAATGATGTAGTTTTGGATTACTTCTTGAGTTGAAATTGTATTCTATGGATTTATAGGGTTAATCAGTCAACCTGATTAACCGCCCGGTACAACCCGGTTGAACCATTTCTAAACCTAACCCGGTGTGATCTAAAAACCGGTTTTTAAAACATTGGGGTTAAGTCTATTTTTAATTTGCTCGAGTTATATTCCAATTTTTAATTAGCTATTATCTATTGTAATTATTTTTTAACGGTAAACTATCCGATTTTTAATTAGCTATTATCTTTTGTAATTATTTTTTTAACGCAAACTAATATACATCTATTAATTTGCTTAGGTTTTAGTCCGATTTTTAATTAGCTATTATCTTTTGTAATTATTTTTTAACAGCAAACTAATATACATCTACAATTACTTCTAAATTACGTTACAATGAGACTTAGATTCTCATCACTCTCTAGGAAATATAATTTTTTTTTCTTAAAATGAAAAATTGTTTTTTATGGAACACATGAAACTCATTAGCAAGACGCTTGAAAACATCCAAACATCTTACAAATATAATTTCAAAATTACACGAGTTATGTCACTCCAAAAATATTAAGTTTTGTTCTATTTTTTACCCACACATAGAGTTTTGCTTTGAGCTCCTCCATAACTTTTTTTTCCGATGGCTTCTTTAACATCCTGTATATACCGATCATTTCTAAAGATCCATAGCCATCCAAAGGAGTGGTCAGAATTATGCTTTGCCTCATCTTCCCCTTGACATCCACATTACACCATATCCCACACCATTTTGGAATTCACCATGTAATTCATTCCAAGTTTGTTTATCTAAAGGAGTTGACATATTGTACATGAGCGTAAATTGGGCGGGCACATTTATTAAGGAGTTTTAATATCGCTATAAACGAGTTAAACGGATAATAAACGGGTTGACAAGTTGGTCACGTAATTTGTATATTTTTAGATTGTTTTTTTAGTTCTAATTATAAATGGTTTGACGGGTTAACCCAATCGATTTTAATATAACCCACACACAACACATTTGCTAAATGTGTTTGACTGGTCAACATAAAATATAACTTGTTTATCAAATGAGTCATATTGGTAAAGTCAAACCTGATTATTTTCGCATCATGTTTTAAATGTTGTTACCATCCTATCGGCATCATTATTAAATAACTCGTTAAGTAAAAAGTATTACTACCAATATAAGGTAAAAAGGTATAATTACAAAAACTGATTAAAAAACATTGTGTATTACCATATTGTCAAAGATAACCCTTTGTAAAAACAATAAAATTTACAAACAGATTATAGTTTTCTAAAATGTTTTAATGTGTTCGGTTATACTTTATATATATCAAATATGTCACTACATCTAAAATTAACATAAAATAGTTATTTAGTGAGGAATGCGTTTTTTCTTCTCATTTTCTTTTCATCTTGTACTTTTTTTTAACGGCAAATTTGGATCACTGATGGACCACTGGAGTATCATCGTGCCACCACCAGAACCACCTGATCATATCCATCTCCACTAGGGATAATGTCTATACACCAATTCAGGAGGAAACCCAATAAATATGGAAAAAAACCCCTCTTGTGTTAGAATCAAACACAGGACCAATTTGTTCCAAAGTATTATCCCACCCCTAAGATGCCAATAGACTATAAAGCCACGGGCCTTTTCATCTTATACTCATTTCGGACTTATCTATCCACAAACTAATTGTGACTATAATATCTAAACCATTAGCTTATATCTTTTGTATTTAGAATCAATAAGCTGTGCACTAATTTGTATATATTAATCTAAATAAAGGTTAAGTTTGAAATTGACAATTGTAGAACATCAAATCAAATCCTGAGTTATGCTATTTAATAACTAGCCCATAAATCTAATGATGGAAGAAATGATCATCCTAAAATAATAATAATATTATTATTACAAATATTACTATTATTATATGTTATAATTAGGATAAATATGAAAATATGAAAGGTGAGGAACTAGGAAGCAAACAAGATGATAATTATAAATGGGGGACCACATGACCGCACGTGCACTCACCAAAGACCGGCTTTAGTTGATGGCAACGGCCGTACTATCTGTAAAGTAGTATTCCTACTTAAATTTTAGAGTAAACTGCCATTTTGGTTCCTGAGGTTTGGACAGTTTTGCCACTTTAGTCCAAATCTCAAACTTTTTGCATCTAGGGCCCTGTGGTTTTATTTTTTTGTCATTTTGGTCCAAATTTCAAATTTTGCCAGATTCTCCAACTTAAAACCCCTATTTTGTCTTTATCCTCAGGGATATTTTGGTCATTTAGATTTATTATAACTCAAATTTAATAAATAATAATGCCACTGCCAGAACAACAATAATGCCACTGCCAGAACAACAACAAGAAGCACCACCACCACCACCACCACCCCACCACCACCACCGCATCATCCCCACCACCACCATCCCACTGCCGCCAACACCACCATCCTACTGCCGCCAACCCTCCCAAACCCAAAACCCTAAAAAAACCCTCACATAACTCAAAGCAGCCACAAAATTCCATCGCCAAAGCAAATTGTCCTAACCCTATGGCTTCAAAATCTCCGACAATCAAATCGGCGAGCAGTGAAGAAACGGCGGAGATGAAGGGGTTCCGTCAGATCGACGACGGAGATGAAGGCGGCGGCGTAGCTAAGGTGGTTTTGGAGATGAAGGCGGCGGCGCAGCTGAGGTGGATCTTCAGTGGTGGTGGTGACTGACGAAGGTGATTCATAAGAACAATAAATCCGATTCAGGAGGAGGTGGAGGAGGTGAGGGTGTCGGGGGTGGCGGCGGTGATGGTGGAGGCGGTGAGGGCGACGGTGGTGGTGATCTTCAATGGTGGTGGTGATTGACGGAGGTGATTCACAAGAACAATAAATCCGATTCAGGAGGAGGTGAAGGTGGAGGAGGTGAGGGTGTCGGGCATGGCGGCGGTGATGGTGGAGGCGGTGAGGGCGACGGTGGTGGATCTTCAGTGGTGGGGGTGATTGTTTGAGAAGATGGAGGTTTATTTTGGTGGTGATTGTTTGAGAAGATGGATCTTCAGTGATGGTGGAGTTTATATATTAATGGTGTTAATCAATATTAGGTTATAATAAACCTAAAAGGACCAAAATGCCCTTGAGGATAAAGACAAAAAAAACCAGGTTTTAAGTTGAAAAATCTGGTCAAATTTAAAATTTGGACCAAAATGGCAACAAAAAGAAACCACAGGGACCAAAATGGCAACAAGTTGGAAATTTGGACTAAAGTGGCAAAACTCTCCAAACCTCAGGGACCAAAATGGCAGTTTACTCTAAATTTTAATATCCTATATATCATGGAACCTAATTAGATTATGTTTTTTCCAAAAGTGAATCTTGTAGAGGGTGTTTGTTTGTTTTTTAATCAATAGGATGACATCTGTTATTTTAAAAACACACTTTTAAACAAATAAGCTCAAAAACACTTTATATTGATTATTGAGTCATTTCATATAAGTTTAAAAAGTTTTCTAATAAAAGATGCAAAGCATCTACTTTAATCAATTGTAATGAAACCATAACTCCAAATGTGTGTTTGTCTATATGAAATTAAAAAAAAAAATTGTAACGTACAACTAAAAAACCGTACTAAGTTTTACTTGAAATAGAATCAAGTAAAAATATGTTAGTGTCGTGTTAATTGGATTGTATCAACATAACATAGTTAGATGGTTTGGCTCAACCTAGGCAAACAATTAGCTAAATACGTCATTTACTAACCGATCATCACCGGTTTCAAACCAGGTTGGGATTAACCGGTTCCAAAACCGAAAAAAAAAGCCAGTAAAAAAAGCTGGTTAAAAACCATTTTTCCAGAGCTACAAAAATGTTGTTATGTTTACTGTTTTTTTTTTTTTTTTGCTGTTTTTACTGCATAATGCAGTTTTTATACCAATTTGCTGAAAAAAAAACATATTTTTTGAAATATAACAAACGAAATATAACATCATTCAAAGTTGAACAAACCGGTTTTACATAAAGAAATGAAAGACGACCATTAAACATAATAAAAGAAAATACGTAAACTTAAACTATTAATCCGTAAGAACGTCCACTAATATATATATATATATATATATATATATATATATCCGTGGAACTACAATACTAATATATCTTGATAAGCCTCGTTTAATCTTTTTCGCCCAAACCCGAACTTGAACTATTGCGTAGGAAGTCATCGTATGCGGCTTCTTCGTCGGTCATTGTGGTTGTCAATTCGGCTTCGACCTCGTCCTCGTACACTTCGCCTTCGTAATCCAATTCTCCCTCGAGCGAGCGTATGTATTGACATCTCTCCGCTGCATCCAAGTAATCTTTCAAGCAAATCGACATCTCAACCGCCTTTGGTGTTAGTCGAGTCCTCCATATCGATATCACCCTACCACTAATAGAAAAATCAATTTTCGAAGTTACCGTGGAAGCTTGGACCATTAGTAAATCTCGGCCCATTGTGGCTAAGATCGGAAATTGATCTTCCTTACTTTTCCACCAACCCAACAAATCAAAATTTTTAAATTCTTGTGAAGTCGTCATCTGTAGAAAGTTCGACTCACCATACCGACCGAGTTCGCTACTACTAGTGTTACCACGTTGAATTTGACTCGACTTATCATACAATTGGTTAAAAACATACACATCTTGATCTTCCATACTTGAACCTTCGCCAAAAACGACATTTCTCATTGACTCGTGAATGTGTGACGAGGTTGTACCATATTTTGTTACATAAACATCAAAAATTTTTGAAAGTTTCTCTTTGAAACGATCTTTTTCGGCTTCACCAAACTTTGGTTCTTGAAGCGACGATAGTAACCAGCTAGACCAAGGAATGAACGAATCTCAGACGGAGACTTAGGAGCAATCCAATTCTTCACCGCTTTGATTTTCGCAGGGTCAACGTGAATACCGAGTTCGTTGAGGACATGACCAAGGAATTGAACTTCTTTCAACCAAAATTCACACTTGGAGAATTTGGCGTAAAGTTGTTCAGTACGCAAAAGCTGAAGGATAAAGCGCAAGTGTCGCTCGTGCTCTTCTTGTGTCTTGGAGTAGATGAGGATATCGCCGATGAAGACGATCACGAAACGGTCGAGATAAGGCTTGCACACACGGTTCATCAAGTCCATAAAGACCGCAGGTGTATTAGTCAAACCAAAGGGCATGGCCGCGAACTCGCAATGACCATACGTGTACGGAAAGCAGTTTTGGGTATATCTTCTTCGAGGACTCGGTTTTTGACTTAGTCAAACCAGAACGGAGATCGATCTTGGAGAAACACGTCGCACCTTGAAGTTGATCGAAGAGATCGTCGATGCGAGGAAGAGGATATCGGTTTTTTACTGTAAGATTGTTGAGCTCCCGATAGTCAATACACATCCGAAAGGATCCATCTTTGTTTTTGATTAAAAGGACAGGAGCGCCCCAATGAGAAGTACTAGGGCGTATAATGCCTTTATCAAGAAGTTCTTGAAGCTGGCTGGATAGCTCTTGCATTTCCGAGGGTGCTAGACGATAAGGAGACTTAGCAACAGGCGTAGCGCCAAGCACTAAATCGATACGAAAGCCAACAGAACGAGGAGGAGGAGGACCTGGTAGATCCTCAGGGAAGACGTCGGGAAAATCGCAAATGACAGGAACCTCACTCACACTTGGACCCTTATCCTTCTTTTCCACGACGTGGTCAAGAAAGGCGAAGGAACCCTTGAGCAAGTATTTGTTCGCTTGAGTACATGACATAAGCTTGAGGCCTTTAGAAGGTTTCTCGCCATAAATATGTAGAGAATCAACATTTGTAAGAAGAAGACGAATAAATTTCTCAGAACAAACGACTTCAGCACGATTGCATAAGTATGAGGTCAATCGGAAATTTATGATCGTTAACATTTAATGAACACTTAAGAAGAACAGAATCGACAGAGATGGACTTACCGTTAGCGACTTCGACCGCGAATGATTTAGGCAACTTAGATCGTCTACACTTTAGCAAAGGTTCGAATTCAACGGATATAAAACTTTTGTCCGTGCCAGTATCAAATAAACACGAAGAATAAACATTGTTAACGATAAACGTACCGTTGATGACGTCGTTGGCATTATGAGCTTACGTTGCTGTTATCACGAAAGCTCGTCCACGCGCTTGTTAAGGCTGTTGCTGCTGCTGGTGTTGATGTTGTTGTTGTTACGTTGCGGGCAGACGTTGGCGAGATGATTTAGATCACCGCACTTGAAGTAGGCTCGACCTGTGGCTGCTTGAGGTTGGGTTTGGTTTGGTGCGGGGTTTTGGGCTACAACAATGATTTGGTTTTGGTTAACTAGTGGCTTTGGGCCACTTCGACATTGGTTGGCAAAATGCCCAAACCTATTGCAATTCGTGCATAGGCGGCATGGTGTATGAGCAGGGAGATGGTATAAACATGTATTACACTTGGGATGAGTCCCAGTGTATGCTTTCTTGGTAGGATCGGGATGGGTTGGCGCAACTTGTTGGAGTGGTTGAGGGTTTGGCGAAGTGACTACCGCATAGTTTTGGCTCGAAGCCTTCCGCTTTTTGCCTTTGTTATTGTTCTTGGGTGGCTTGGTTGGTGTAGGTTCAGTGGTGGTATCGGTGGTAGCTTGGTGAACGGACTTGGTTTTCGTGGGGTTTGAGGTTTGTTTATCCCTTACGCTATTGTCGTTGATGCTTGCGGCTAGGCGATAAACTAGCTCGATAGTGTCGGGGCTCGTGGCTTGAATAACATCGCGAATTGTGACGGGAAGACCTTGGAGGTATTTCCTAATCGCACGCTCAGGTTCGAGGACTGGGTGGGGTACAATGATGCTTAGTTGCTTGAAATAGGTGGTGTAACCAAGGTTATCGTCACCTACATGTTTAAGATTCCAAAATTCTTCCTCGATCTTCTGCTGCTCGTGGGGAGGACAGAATTCTGTCATCATCATTTCCCTAACCTCGGGCCAAGGGAGGGCATAGGCTCCTTCATTGGTTCGGATGTTGTGCTCATTTGTCCACCAATCAAGGGCTCTCGATTGGAAGACATCGGTTGCGCTTCGGGTTTTGAGGTGTTCGAGACACTCACTGTTGATGAAGGTTACCTCGATGCTATCGAACCATTCAAGCATCTTGGTGACACCTTCAGTGCCAATGAATGCCTTAGGGTCACAAGCAGCAAAGTGCTTGTAGTTGAACGAGGCTGGCTTGGGTTGGTCGACCTTAGAATCGACCGGTGAGTTGGGGGTATTAGTGGCAGTAACCTTGCTTACGATATCGGGTATCACCTGAGCCATCTGTTTGGCCTTGAATGCGAGCATTTTCTTACTTTTGCTAGCCTTGGATCCTTTGGTTGAGTTGGAAAGATGACTGGAAGACATCTAGAAAATCGAAAAATAGAGGGGAAGATGAGACTTGATCATAATATGTTTATAATAAAATCACGTTTGTTGCACGTATGAGCTTATAAGTATCACATAACACGTATGAATTCACATAGTTTGTACGAGCATAACAAGTATTCAAAAAGCATAAACACGTATGAATGCATAAAGGAGTATAAATTTAGTTTGTTCACAAGAATCATTAATGTTTTTTGATTGTGAGAGACGTGCGACTTGTGCATCGATTTCGAAATGAACGAGGTGACACGTATTAAAACACATAAAATTGAGATAACAAAAGAGAGAGGTAACGTAAAATATGGAATGTCATGGAACGTAACTAAGACTATTCCAAAGTGAATTGAAGATCCTTTCAAATTAGGGAAATGTGTTTTAGCCTATAGGTAAAATACTCTCGTCGAGAAGCGATTAACGGTATTTTACCCTTCCAGATACTACACGTCCCTAATCGATTGAAAAATCGAAATTTTGGTGGGATTGAAAATCGAGGAATGGGACTAGTTAACAAGATTCGGGTTTCACCCCTAACTTGACAACATCGTACCCTAAGTGTGGTTGGTACTCGTCGGGTCAAGAAAGTTAATTCCGACACATTGACGAGGGTCCACTAGAGTTTAGAATTGGAAAATTTTCTATCAAGGTGAGGATTTCACTCCTAACTTGATGGTATAATTTCGTGCAAAAATCAAATAAGCGGATTGAGAGTCGTTCACCAAATTATGGGTTTCACGCCTATTTTGGTGAAGTCGTCTCGTTTGTACAATATGAGTGTCTTCAAGTGTATTTGTGTAAAAGGTCTTAGGAAAGACACGTTGTATAATTAAGACAAAAGAATTAGAAAGAAGCAAAGTAGGAAGAATAACATGTTAAGCAAGAATCAAGAATGGTCAAAGTTTGGTACTTACTATAGACTAGGTCGAACATGACAATGCTATCTAATTCCCTATAGTTATGGCTCTGATACCAATCTGTCACACCCAATCGATGGAGGAAACATCAGAGTGAGACGAACGAGATTTCTCGAGACTTCATAACACTATTGTGACAATATTTAATTCAAAATTGATTTCTTTCATTGATAACAAATTGTCAAGTACAATAAATGGGAAATCAAATACAACAATTGTTTCAAAAATTACAACAACGTTACAGGAAACAAGTACAACATTGTTCAAAACGATATAACATAATTCATCAAGTACAACAACCTATGTAGCATTTCAAAATGGGTATCTAAGGTATCCCTACTAGATTTCATCATCCTCAACATCATCAACCTGCAACATGTTTAAAATATGGTTCAATACAAAATGTATTGGCGAGTATACAAGTTTGATACATAGCATGAGTATAAAATGATTTAAACGAATCCACATGGAAAACTTAGTTATCAAGATTAACGTAAAACTGGCATGCGAATATTCAAGTCAATCCTCTGATTACCGCATGTATTAAAGACTTAACATGACCACAAGACTATGGGTGGTGTGTTACTCCTATAGTGCTATACATGTTAAGGGGATGCTCGTACGAAGTTAATGACAAGTTTATCACATAAGAATGCTCTAGAAACACGAATCAAGTATAACGTATTAGCATACATGTATTGGATTATTTGTGTGTTTGCATAAAAGTCTAAGTGTAACTGTCTAGGTTTATAAGTAAACATATTGCACCCAAAGTGTAAAACAGAAAAAGGGCATTCGAGTATACTCATAGTTTTGCTAATCTTCTTTAGTTAATCCCGCAAGTAGGAGAGTTGATGACGAGAGCGCTTGGAACACCAAGTTTAACCTGCAGGTGGGTAAACGAAGGTGTGAGTGTTGGAGTTGAACAGAGGATTTTGGATTTGGAATTAAAGTACCTAAGTATATAGTATGAAAAAAGGATTAAAACAGAAAATATATCCCGTTTAGGCACTTGTCACAACACTGAGTTTCTGTTGTTTTACGCGTCCAGATTTGCCCATCAGAATCAGTAACAAGGAACGAGGAATCGAAATAAACGAAAACCGAAATAACACAAACTGTTCAGGCAACTGCACAGCTCGCATGAGTGGGCTCCATTCGCGCGAAAAGGGTTACCCTTCGTGCGAATGGGACCTGTTTGGTACGAACCGAACTTCGTTTTAAATCTTTTAAGCATTAATCGGCTATGTTTGTGAGTCCAGTTAAGTTATTTAGTTACACTATGGTGTATTATCAGTCCTATAGTCATATAGATCACAGAAGTCATGTATGGAGGTGATAACCTCATTGTAAGTTCACCAAAGCACAAATTTGTTAACTAAGTTAATCAAACTGGTTAGTCATAAATACAAAATGTAAAAGACAGAATTTAAATAATCCAAGCAACCGAACAAGAACAACCAAGGTGTGTCGTCTCAACATGGAAGGTATGAACCAAGTGTTTGAGGCTGGACGGGGTTAACTTATTTTAGGTCTAGGAGATTGTTTGGGTGTTCGTTTCGCAAGTTTAAGTGAGGTGGTAGAACTAGATTGGAAGCCAAGGCTCCCATGGTTCACACTCTATTATTTCCGAATCGTCTATATTGAGAATAGGGATCAAAATAACATACAACACTTGGAAAATGCCGGAACAGGGATGAAAGAGTACCTTTCGTACGAATGGTGTGGCACCTGAGGAAAATCTGCAGCAATCTTGATTTATCACTTCACTTCTTTGTGCTTACTTGTCAAATTTCGGGACGAAATTTCTTTCAAGTTGGGGATGATGTGACAACCCGAACTTTCAAGGTTAGTGTCGTTTCGTTTCATGATTCTAATTTCTCATTATTCCTCCCCAATGCTTCCTCTTATGTTAAACTTGTAAACAAAACTTGTTGAATGTAAACGCTATTGGGTATGTTGTATATAAATGTTATTGGGTTATTAATTAGTGGGCCGCAATCACCTTTAAAGAACATCTCGGCCCACACTCATAAGGCCCGAATCACATGAGGAAAACCCTTTATGGGTCGCATGCACATAGATATAGGGGTACGGGTCTTGTGTTTTGGGAAAATAAGGAAACCCTAGTTCTTTCTCCCCTCTTGCGAACGAAGGCAGTCCCCAGATCATCATCACCCGAAGCCTCTCCTTCTCCCTTAGCCTAGTTATCGGTTAGTATGTTATTGTGATTTTCTTTGATTGTTTCTAGTCATGGTGCATGCGTAGAATTAGGACTTGAGTTAGGGTATTTCTTGCAAACTATTTGGACATGAATGATTCATTAACATGTTGTAATCGGCTAGACTAATGTTCATATATTAATCATTAGATGTTGGTTAGGGTCGTATGAGTTTAACATGAGTGATCTGATCATGCATACTTTAATGTGGAACTGATGTTGTGACTTGATTAGATGTTAAACTAAGGATTGTAAGACTTAAGAATGTGTATGCTACTTGGTCCGATTGATTGCTGGATTGCTAGTGTTAGATCTTATTAATGTTAAAAACGTTGGTTAAGGGAACATAGAAAACGATAGCAAGTACTTGATGAGATCGGGTAAGGTTGGAGGATTACTGGGCTGCGTATGTCCTTGGGCCGCACCTTAAACACTGGGCCACAAGCCCAACTGGTTTCACAGTTGGGATCTGGCCGTATACTTTGTTGGGTCGAGATACGTTAATGGGCCACCCCCACACATAAACTTATTGAGTAACACACTTCTGGTTGGGTCGGGCTGCGTAACGGATCAGGATACGGTTGGGCCTGAAATCAATGGGGTCGCACCTTACTTAGTTGGGCCCAACATCAACTGGGCCGCACAATTACCATGAGCACCGTAATAGGCTGCCAAATGTTTGTGGTTTAATAAACATGTGATACGAAACTGATTGTGACCCAAATGCTTGTTGTGTATTATGTGAGCTTGCATGTTTGCGTGGGTGTACACCGAACTGTTAATATGTGACGTTGGGAAATATGAACTTGTGATGTGGATATACATATGGCCCGAACACTAGTTATAACATGAGTGATGATATGTGCCATATTTGCTTACTACTTGTGGAATTTGTACAAAGAATATGTGATTTATGTGTAAACGAAACTGACTGTCATTGGAACCATATTAGTATTTGGGTGTCCAACGATAAACAAGTAATTAATCTTACCGAGCAAACCAAAGGTGAGTTCATTTATCCTGAGCATGCGTCCCGGTGGGTGGGATAGTCACATGGGTATCCCTGAGAGGGATAAATCTTTTGGGTAAAACGGGAATGTTAGATAATACAATCTTCCTATCATTTTAAGTCCCATCTTATACCGAATAGTTACCTGAGAGGTACCGGGGTATTAGTTGATAGCGCTATTAGGCTTGGCAACCCCACACCGTACCTGAGAGGACGGGTGTGAACTAATGACCTTAAATCATGACCATTGCTTAGATAGGGGGCAGTGGGGACGGGAAAAACAATCTGGTAGCCATCTTGTACGATACTTGAGTTATTATCAACATTATATTCAATGAACTAAACCAAACACTTGGTAACTAACGTTTTCGTAAAACTATGAACTCACCAGCGTTGTCTGATACACTTGTTGCATGCTCGCAGGTCGTTAGATTTCTTTGATTTTGAACTTGCTGTCTGGAGTGGCTGGAGTGGTCATGGGTCGTACTGATTGGATACATGGGATGGAATTACTGATATTACACATTTGCTTCGAAACATTTAAACTATGATTTATTTATCGCTTCCGCTGAACTTGTTGGATTTTTATTAAACTTATTGTTGGTACATTTCATTAATAATTGGCAATTTCATTTGAAAACTTATTATGAGTTCAACATGATTAGTGGCTCGTTATTGGTACGTCACACGCCTAACGCGGTTTCCATAGGTGGTACTTTGGGGGTGTGACAGTTTGGTATCAGAGCCATTGGTTATAGTGAACTTGGTTTTAAAACGTTTTAGAAAACCAGACTATAACCGAACAGTTCAGAAATCGACCATGACACTCAGCTCCAGATTGTAAGGTTCGTATCTCGCTTACTTATCGCATAGCATATCTAGAGTACACTTTTGTATGACATTACATGCGAATGCACACTTAGTACTACAGACTGAATCCATGTGTTACTTGCCTATGTTTTGTGGATGATAGAGTCACAACACGATATTCCTCTAGACTTTCATGGCCCATGTTTTGTGATGTCTTTTGTGTCGTTACTTAAATTTGAGGAACCTTTTAGCAGGAGTTGGGAGGACCTGAGATGAACATGCAAATTGCATTATCATTATGGGTGCACACATAATAATAATGTGGGGTGCATGTGAGTCCCAGTGATGCTTAACGAGTGTGAAAGGGGTTCTGCTCTGTTATCTGATGTAAACTTGGTAGTCTATAGGAGTCATCTTGATGTTTGACTTCCACTCAAGTCTGAACCTTAACCTTTTTCCCTTCTTTTATATAGAATCATGAGTGGACGTAATGGTGGACGTGGCAACATTGCTATGACCCAGGCTGAATTGACCGATTTGATCAATACTCGTGTGGCTGAAGCCCTAGCGGCTTATCAGGCTGGTACGATATGTGCCAATTATTCCTTATCCCTGTGTTGCGTACCCAAATTTTAACCGTGTGTTGTACTCTCTTTCGTTTTTAGGTCAACCTGCGAATCAAAACAATCCGCCTGTTTGCACGTTTAAGACGTTCATGGACTGTAAGCCACAGTCGTTCAGTGGGACTGAGGGAGCTGTGGGACTCCTGTGTTGGTTTGAGAAGGCAGAATCGGTCTTTGCTATGTGTAACTGTCCCGTGGGGGACCGGGTGAAGTATGCTGCAGGCATGTTGGAGGATGGTGCCTTAACTTGGTGGAATGCCCAGGTGCAAATGTTGGGCATTGAAATGGCTAATGCAACTACTTGGGATGATTTCAAGGAGTTGATGCGAGAGGAGTACTGTCCTCGTGATGAGATTCAGAAGCTTGAGAACGAGTACTACAATTTGAAGATGGAAGGGTTTGAGATTGAAGCGTATACGAAAAGGTCACATGAGCTCGCGAATATGTGTCCTAACTTATCACGACCACCACCGCGCAGGATCGAATTGTACATCAAGGGGTTAGCACCATCAGTCAAGAGTTTGGTCACTACTGCAAATCTTGACGACCTGCCTCGAATCGTTCGTCTAGCCCACAAGATCACGGATCAGGAGGTGGAGCGTGGCTCACTACCACCGCGTGTTTCTGCTACTACTGCTACTACTACTATTCCTGCTACTGACAGCAAGCGCAAATGGAGTGATGTGGACAAAGCGTCCAATTTGACACAGTCACAAAAGAAGCCAGACACCGGTAGCAACCGCAACTTTAGTCAGTCGTCTTCGGTTAATCAGAACCAGAGCAGCAATTCAAATCAGGGTTCTTATGCTGGGAAGCAGCCAAAGTGTAACAAGTGTAACTTTCATCATCGTGGGTCGTGTACCCGAGTCTGTCACAGGTGCAACAAAGTGGGTCACATGGCTAGAGATTGCAGGGCTCCACTCCCAAAACAGCAGTAGCAGTAACCCCCACAGCAACAGCAGCCACAGCAACAGGATAAGCAGCAACCTTAGCAGAATCAGGGTAATCGTAAGGGTTGTTTTCAGTGTGGTGATGAGGGTCATTTCAGGCGGGATTGCCCTCAGTTGAATCAGAATGTGGGGAATAATAATAACAACACTGGGAATAACAACAATGGGAACAATGGTGGGAACGGTGCACGTGGGATGATGTTTACTACTGGTGCTGGGGAAGCTTGGAATGATGGCAATGTGGTGACCGGTACGTATTCAGTGAACAATCTATTTGCTTCTGTTTTATTCGACTCTGGCGCCGATTGGAGTTATGTATCTTTGGGGTTCAATCGTCAGTTAGGGTTGAGTCCTATACCTCTTGTAACCAAACATGTAGTAGAACTAGCTGATGGTAAATCTATTAAAGCTTCACATATCCTCGTTGGGTGTAAACTCGATCTTATGGGTCAATTGTTTGACATTGACCTACTCCCCGTTACTCTTGGAAGTTTTGATGTGGTCGTTGGCATGATTGGTTGTCTAAGCATCAGGCAGAAATTCTCTGTAAAGAGAAGATTGTGCGTATTCCTCTCCCTAGCGGAGAATCCTTGTCGGTTCAAGGTCATCGTAGTGGTGCAATGGTTGGTATTATCTCAGCTATGAAGGCTCAGAAGTGTCTGCGTAAGGGCTACCCCGCTATTTTAGCTCTTGTTACTGATTCTCAACCTGATGAGAGAAGGATTGAAGACCTTCCAGTTGTTCGTGAGTTTCCTGATGTGTTCCCTGAAGAGCTTCCTGGTTTACCTCCACATCGTCAAGTGGAATTTCAGATTGATCTCACGCCAGGAGCAGCCCCAATTGCTCGTGCTCCTTACCGTCTTGCGCTAGGAGAGTTGCAGGAGTTGTCAAATCAACTCCAAGAGCTGTTGGACAGAGGTTTTATTCGACCCAGTTCTTCGCCTTGGGGAGCCCCAGTTCTGCTTGTGAAGAAGAAGGATGGGTCCTTCCGTATGTGTATAGATTATCGTGAACTCAACAAGGTGACTGTCAAGAACCGTTACCCTTTACCACGTATCAACGATCTGTTTGACCAGTTGCAAGGGTCAAGCTTTTATTCGAAGATCGACTTAAGATCGGGCTATCACCAGGTGCGAGTCCGAGAGGAGGATGTTCCCAGAACGGCTTTTCGAACGCGGTATGGCCACTACGAGTTTTTGGTTATGCCATTTGGGTTGACTAATGCACCAGCGGTTTTCATGGATCTCATGAACCGCGTGTGCAAACCGCATCTCGACGATTTTGTTATTATCTACTCCAAGAGCAAGGAAGACCACGAGCGACACTTACGTCTCACCTTGGAGCTCCTGCGGAAGGAGCAACTCTACGCGAAGTTCTCTAAGTGTGATTTCTGGATTCGGGAAGTACACTTTCTTGGTCACATTGTTAACGAAATGGGGATACACGTGGATCTTGCTAAGATCAATGCTATTAGGAATTGGGCGGCACCAAAGAAGCCTTCGGAGGTGCGACAATTTCTTGGTCTCGCTGGATACTATCGCCGGTTTATCAAGGACTTCTCAAAGATCGCTCAACCTCTCACCTCATTAACACAGAAGAACGTTGTTTACTCTTGGGGAACGAAGCAAGAAGACGCGTTCCAACTCTTGAAGCAAAAGCTTTGCAGTGCACCGATCTTATCTCTACCTGAAGGTACCGAGGATTTTGTGGAATATTGTGATGCTTCTATCCAGGGTCTCGGTTGCGTGCTGATGCAACGCGAAAAGGTAATAGCTTATGCTTCTCAATAGCTGAAGGTTCGTGAGAAGAACTATACGACTCACGACTTGGAGTTAGGGGCTGTGATTTTCGCGCTGAAGATTTGGAGGCATTATCTGTACGGTACCAAATGCACTATCTACACCGATCACAGAAGCCTCCAGCACATCTTCGATCAGAAGGAATTGAATATGCGACAACGTCGTTGGATAGAACTTTTGAACGACTACGAATGTGCCATCAAGTATCACCAGGGTAAAGCTAACGTTGTAGCTGATGCACTTAGCCGAAAGGAGACGAAGCCTAAGCGTGTTCGCGCTCTGTAGTTACTATTCACTCTAGCTTACCTGATCAGATTCGTTCCGCTCAGACCGAAGCATTGAAAGAAGAAAACTATAAAGCTGAGTATTTGCGGGGCATGGAAAAGTTACTGGTAGAGAGATCTGATGGTATTCTCTACTTCATGGGGCGAATATGGGTTCCGTTGTATGGTAATCTTAGAGAGCTTGTGATGGACGAAGCGCACAAGTCTCGATATTCTGTTCACCCGGGTTCGGATAAAATGTATCAGGATCTGAAAGTCATGTATTGGTGGCCAAAGATGAAAGCTCACATAGCGACATATCTGAGTAAGTGTTTGACTTGTGCAACCAGAGATACCTACGTGGAAATGGGAGCAGATTGCTATGGACCTCGTCACCGGTTTGCCAATAACTCAAAGCGGGAACGATACTATTTGGGTGATCGTTGACCGTCTCACGAAGTCAGCACATTTTCTAGCAATCAAGGAAACGGATAAGTTCTCACAGCTTGCAGCGGTTTATCTTAAGGAAGTGGTTTCTAGGCACGAGGTGCCAACTTCCATTATCTCAGATCGAGACCCGCGTTTCATATCCGATTTATGGCAGTCGATGCATAAGTCATTCGGTTCACGTCTCGATATGAGTACTGCTTATCACCCACAGACGGATGGTGATGTGTGCAAAATGCAACATATAAATTACATCAAATGTGGCATTAAACTAACACTTTTTTAGTACTAATGTTGGAAAAAGTGTGTTTTTGTCTTCCTTTTGTATTTTCAGGATTAAATGAGCTCAAATGAACAATAAATCTAACATAAATACAAGAAAAGGGATAAACGTGGCATGCCCGACCCCTCGACAGCATCTTCCCAAGCAAAACAAGAGAACAGAAGGCTGAACACGCCCCGTGCTCAATGAGCACAGGGGCGTGCCCAAGTGTCTGTAGAAAAGACAAAGCTATAGAAGCTTCTATCACCCACCACGGGGGCGTGCCTAGCGGACACGGGTCCGTGGTCAACTCTAAGATTCGCAGAATCTGAGGAAATCTTGATAGTACAGATACGCTTCTGCACACGGGGTCGTGCCCAGTGGACACGGGGGCGTGGTCAACTAATGCAGACAAACTGCAATTAATGAAGAAAGAGAAGACAGGTGGACACGGGGCCGTGTCCGGGCTTCTGTACAGGCTATAAATAGGGGTGCTTGGCTCATTTGCACACCATCCCTTGGTAAACCACCTCTCTCACACTTCACCCACCCACCACCGCCATCACAACCCAGATCCACCACCATCATCCATCATAGAGTGTGTGAGTAGTCTCGGGATCCAAGATTGATCGTAAGAGTTCTTGACAATCAAAGGCCATGTTTGCCTATGTCTCTTACATCACTTGGTGAAGACAACTATCTAGTGTAATACTTTTTATTTTTAATCTTTTCGCACTTTTTATTTGGTTATGTATTAATGACTTTAATAACTAGTTTCTTATGTTGAAGGCGAGTCTTCCTTATCGTTTGTCCGTGGTGTCTTGGCATTATTTTACTGTCTATATAAAATAAAAGATTTTCACCATTCATATCTCCACGGTCTATATGGAGGTATGTTGGCTACCTGGTCGGGGGTTAAGGGAACGGTTTGGTAAGAGTCTTGCCTTGTTCAGTGTATAGATCCTGCAAGGACCTGGGTCAACTTTAGTAGGACCTCCTTCAATACCCACTGGTATTGGATGGTGGGGGTCCGAACTTCTTGATCCCCTCATATGTAAACTACTATTAAAATTTTAACCCGGCTACTTAGGACTGTATCCCTGCTGACTCAGACTACTTAGCCGAGGGTAACGTCACCTCCAGAAGAGGGGCCTACCACAATTTGCATTAATAACTTAATTAATTATCTTTCAATAATCCAACCCTTTAGGATTGTATCTGTGACAACCATGATGAAACCAGGTACACCCTACACGGTCCAAAACCCTAAAGCCCACTTAACACTTTAATTGTGCGAAAACCCTAAAAACATGTGTGACTTATATGCTTGATTAAATGATATCTGCTATGTCTCGGAGGAATCTGAGAACACGTTATGACTGACATGACACTAATAAGGGCCAACAGCGCGAAGTTGGTGTCCTTAGACCTTAAACACGTGTTAAACCGGAGCTTTCCGTTTAACAGCGCACTAAACCTTTGGCATCGATTATTTGGTTATCGGTAGCATTAATTAAAATTTCGAGTTCCAGGAACATCTTAATTTTGTGCAATAGACTGTGACATAAGGTTTGAAGCCAGTCAGAAATCGGGCATGCAAATCGAAGCAGCTGCTCGGTTAGGGAAACGCCTTCGTTTTAGGCAAAACATAAGGCAATCAAACGTGCAAGGAACGATCGATCAAGCTTAAAAACACTTAAACCACTCTAATATGAGTCTTTTATGATTAAAACGTAACTGGGTTCGGATTTCAAGACGGTTATGCATGATTTTTAAAACCGAGTCTTTTGACACTAATTACGCGCGAAACGGAGTCCGTTACGCAAATCGAGAACGTGGGCGGGACCTGTAAACGAACCTAGCTACTCAACGAAAGATAAACATCATCTTTTAGCGCGTTTTACGGAGCACGAGGTGTCCCTTGTGGGACCTACACCCAAACCGCATCCCCCTAATTATATATAATTTCTTTTCATTTTTTCCTTTCATTTTTACACCAAAATCCTTTCTAAATTCTGGTCTCTCTCAAGAACACCAGCTGATTTTTCAAGAAACCAACTCAAATCAAAGGTATTAACTTGAATTCATAAGGTTTTAAGCATGGTTTCTTGATTAAACATGGTTTAGGCCATGAACACCAATTTTAATCCATGATTTTTGGAGTTTTAAACAAGTTTAGGTGCTGAATATGAACACCATATGAATTCCCTGGTGTTATATAGCAGCCATGGTTACAAATCTTTGGGGGTTGATACCCTAATCAACACTTATTCGACAAAAATCGCCTAACTATTCGATTAACCAAAAAACAATGAATTAAAGCTTGATTGATCTAAGTTCTAGTATATTTGGATTGTACTTGATGTATAGGTACTGAATATATCCCACACATACTTCTGAACTCACAAGGAACGCTCGGAATCGAAGGAATCGCTAGGTATATCACCCGAAACTTGAAACTAGCATAGGAAGAATATTGTTTAGACTATAAATTGGTCCGTGATACTTGGATTGAGTTGAAATTTGATGTGGTGATGAAGGGTAGTGTCAGGAAGGTCCACGTAAAATTTTAGAATTTTTGGAATTTTCTATGATTTTTGGTGAAATTGTTACTGTTTTACAAATATAATTATGGAAAAAATACCAAAAGGATTCAATAAATCACCAAATATTAGGCTATAGGGTGTGGGGATCAAGGTTGGGACATGATTTACCACCTAGGAACATGAATGAAAGGCTACACCACCCCCTTGATTGATCCACCATGGTTTGCATAGATTAAACCATGGCAACCATGGTCCTCCTTTCCATTTTTCAACAAATCATTTCCTTTTTGTTTAGACAAAGATAATAAATAAGGGGCTAATGGTTTGGGTCATGACCATACCCTTAGGGTAGTGGTTTTGGATGGTGGATTAAAGATGAGTTACATGGCACTAACATGGAGGGTCATGGTGGTCATGAGGGTCATGACCACACCCTATAGCCTTACAGAGACACTAAGGAATATATAAGGAATGTTCTGGGAAAATTCGGAGTCCATTGGTTGAGTTTTGATTTGGGTTAAAAATCCGCGTTTTTGTGAATTTTCGGTAGCCGGAAACGCACCGAAACAAAATCGGAAAAATCCTAAATTTTTGGAGATGTTTCTGGAAACATAAGGGATGTGCAGGAATGTTTTGGGAATTTTTGGATCAATGATGGTAATTAATTTTAATTATGGGGTTAAAAATGGTTTTATAAATAATTTATTTAGACAAGTAAAATGCCAAAATAAATTCCCAAAAATTGTTCCCATATTCTACAGATTTTTACTGAGTTATATAAAAATTTTCAGAATTTTATTCAAATTATAGATAAAATGGGAATTTTTGAGATTAAAAATGAGTTATTTAAATCAATTTCGGCAGTTTACCGTGTAACGAACCTGCCGGAACTGGGAACTGACCCAACCCGACAAATACTGTAATTGGAACACGGGGAATATTTTGGAAGATTCCAGGGCGGAGTGGACACTTGGGGTGTGTCCAATACCAGTTCGGGAAAATCCCCGACGGTGGAAACAGAAACTCAAATTGGGCAACCTGGACTCCCCAAACACCTAAACTCCCTTAATGAAAAATTAATCATTCTTAAATAACAACGTGTTGGCACTATTGGTATTCCCGTACCATTGTCCGAACATGTTAAACTACTGACATTGCCTGGCACGCAAACCGGTGCCCGGAAGCCAAACTGAAAATTAATACTACCCTGACCTCCATCACCATACCAGTATCGTATAGACTCAATCCAGGGTGAAAACTCCTGACCAAATCCAAGTTATAACCATTACCGACTTTGATACTGATTTGAGTCCTTACTTGCATGTGTGCTATTAAAGCTGATTTCGTTGATTAAACACTCTTTAGCCGAGACTACTATTTGCACAGTGAGTTCCCTTCCCCCACTTTTAAACTGTTTTCCTGTTTTCTGGGGTGAATTGCATGTTACAAACTGTGTTAATTGCTCAAATCGTATGATGTGAATTATCTAACACACGATATTAGCCCCGATACAAGTGAGTAATGAAAGCCGTGGGCAGTGGATAGTACTATTGGTCTGACAAACCCAGTTGCCGCCGGACATGTGCGACCGGCAGCCAGGCAACTGCACGCGTCCGACCAGGTTATGTTGTTAGACATAACTACCCGAGGGCATTGAACTTAATGAGATACAGGTGGTGCGAGTACGTGTCTGTGTAACACGGTACGATTAAAACAGTCTAGGTTTCACTTGTGACACTCGTGTAATTCCATCTATGAACCGTAATATGTGCAATTAAACATGTTGATACATTTTGAAACGAAACAACCAAACCAGTGGAACTCACCAGCAACGTTTAGCTGACCCCTTTTAAAACTAACATGCATTTCAGGTAACTTGAGGCTGATGTGATCCGTGTCTGTGGTTCAAGACGTGTTTATTGGCAAATATTGTGATAGACGCATGCGACTTAGAAGACTTATGTGGTTCATGGGAACACGCAGTTGTAACATAGATGTAGTATGTAATCAACATTTTGTAATTAATAAAGTGTAGTATCTTTATAAACAATGTGCATATACCAGAGGTATCTGTTGCATCCCACATTTTTTTCTTCCGCTGCGAGTCGGGGTGTGACAGTATCCTTGCTGACTCAAACTACTGGGTTGAGGGTAACGTCACCTTCAGAAGAGGGGCCTACTACAATAACTAAGATAATCTCTTAAAAAGTGCAAAAGTGCGGAAATAATCAAAGGTTACACTAAACACGAGTCGGATCCAAGTGATTCATCTTGTCTATCTGTTTTTATTTTTATTTTATTTTTCAGCATTTTAGTTAGTTTTATTTTTCTTGTTTAAAAACCTTTTTCTAAACTTTTGATTTGATTAGACGTTGAGGATAAACCGGTACTAAAAGCTCTTGTGTCCTTGGACGACCTCGGTATCTTACCAACACTATACTACGCTCACGATGGGTGCACTTGCCCACATGTGTGTTTGGTGTTAGTAAAATATCGTGTTTTATAAATTTAAAACTTGACTAACGTGTAAAAAGGGCTAAAAATATACATAAAAATATAGAACACCACACGCGCATCAAGTTTTTGACGCCGTTGCCGGAGACACAAGGATTTTAAGAAAGTTAGGAATCAACGGCCTAATCGTTTTTTCTTATTTTTCTGTTTTTTTAGGATTTTTCTTAATTTTTCTAGCTTCTGCAGAACTCAGCACGGGGCGTGCCCGCTGAACACGCCCCCGTGCCCAATCTTTGGTACTGGCAATCCTGTTTTAAGTCAGACAGTAAGCTGAACATGGGGCAGTGCCCACTCAACACGCCCCGTGCCCAAGTTTCAGTTACTGAAAACAGAACCGTAAGATCCCGACGGTTGGTAATTTCTAACACAAACATGAGTGATACTGATATTTTTTACTTTCGGCACTCTTATGGTACGTGGTGTCAAATATGTGGTGGCCCTCATAAAGATTTAGAATGTTATTTTCTAAATTATAAGCCCCATTATATAGACCCATTGTTTTCCTGTAGCCTTAAGAGGGGCGAAAGTAAAAATAATCCACATCTCTCCCTCGAATGCTCCTAATTGAATCTTCTAGGAGAAATGCTTCTTGACGAATTATTTCAAATGGAGGATTTAATTCTTAATTGGGTAAAGGAACTTGAAATGGATTTCATAAATTCACCTCAAGAAGATACCCAAGAAGAATTATTGGGATCGCATTCGAATAAAAACAACTTCGTTGTTCCCGAAATCACCTCTAACTCTAGCGAAGACTTGAGCGATAGTCGTCCCTGTGTCGATTGTGCCGTGAAGGACTCCCCATCGACTTCGTTCAGTGCATACATAGACCTGAGCGATTCGGCATACACCTTCTTTAACAAGAGCCCGGGAAAGGGTTGGACTTGTCCACCTACATTTAGCATAGGAATCACCCTCACCGACAACCTCTTGCGTTCTCGTCTTAGTCTAGAGCAATTAAGGTATCTCAGGCACTTTGGGGTTGTTCCATCCAGTAAGGAACCACCCGATCCGGATGAATTCCTTAGGAATAGACGAAACTTCATAAACAACCTCTCGACACGGGGCCGTGTCCAGGTCAACACGCCCCCATGTCCACCAAAAGATTCCTTTCTGACTTTTTGTCAGAATACGGAAAAAATGTGTTAGGGCTTCGTCTGCACACGGGGCCGTGTCCAGCCAACACGGGGCCGTGTTCAGCGTGCTGTCGTTTTCTATAAATGCAGCCAAGAATCCTACACATTTGGACCATTCCAGGGACAGAGATTTGGTGGGATCTTCAGACATACCATCCTAGGTATTTTCTAAAAGAAGGTTCTCAACAACCATCTTGTCCTTTCCTCTCTTGTCTATTCCCTTCTTCTTCATTTTTCACCTCAACACCTCCATTAGAGCTTGTGATCACCATGATTCCAAGCTTTATTATGATATTTATTAGGTTTTTGTTCAAGGAATCTTGTTATAAATAAGTGTTACAACATTGTTTTAAGTTATTTCTGCTAAAAAACGCTTCCTAAGTTGGAAAAATAATTTAAAACTCCAAGATTACTTGTTCCAAAAATCTGCAGAAAGGTGAACACGGGGCCGCCGTGTCCGAGGCTACTGTTTCATTAAAATGAACTTTTTTTCAGTTTATTTTCGTAGAATGTCGAGCTAAAACAATGGAACTTCTTCTGCACATTCCAGAAACAGTCGGAGGGAAAGGAGGTCTTTGATTGAAGCAACTCTCGTACGCTACGTGATGGCATTATGTGAAGCTCTTGATGTGATGACTTCGGTAGAGGAGGTCCTCGTAGACCGTATAAATTATCTTATGGTGGGGTTGGAAAACAGTTTTTAAGAAATCAATCTCTTGCACCAGAGGTTGAACATTCTTGTGACACCTCCCATGGAGCCAATCCTCCCTCAAGAGGATTGGAACCTAGCACTTGGAGTCAATAATCCCACCAGGTGGGATGACATCCCCGCGGAGCCTCCTCTTGAAGATTTGCAAGAAGTCCCGTTGGAGATTGCACCCCCTCAAACTGACGCAAATGCGCCCACCTTTCTTCTCCCAAGGGAGATAGAGGAATGGCTCACCGATGTATGAGGAACCCATTTCCGGAGGATGAAGTTCTTCGAGCCACATCCAACCGAGAGAATTATCTTTTCGAAAATTTTGCTAATAGAATAATCTTTAGGCTAGAACTTCTTGGTTTAGACTCCTTGTGTCTCTTTTGACCTATTTATCTAGAATTTTGTTTTAGGAATATTATGTAACTGTCTCTATTTGAAAGAATGATGATTTTAATTAATTTGGTGTTTGGATGATGATGTAATGGAATAAAATACACTCGGGATGGTGAAGGATACCAAGGGAAACTTGCACCAGCACCCCATGCACAAAAACAGAGCCTCCCGCCGATTTTTCTTCATTACAGCAAGTTCAACACGGGGCCGTGCTCAGCCAACATTCCCCGTGCTCAACCATCTGCAGAAAAATGCCCAGTTCAGGTACCTGGACACGGGGCGTGCTCACTGAACACGCCCCCGTGTCCAGCCTTTTGTTACTTTACTTTCTTTTCTGTTACTGACGATCTGAACAAGGGCCGTGCCCGGACACCACGAGGCCGTGTCCAGACGCCCAGTAACATAAAATTTTGCTTTTTCATATCTTTTTACACATTCAATCAACCTAAAAACTTATTTTTGGGACACATTGAGGACAATGTGCAATTTAAGTGTGGGGGGATGCTAAAACCTTGAATTTTGCAAGTCCTAATTACAAGCCTTACACAAAACTCTATTGGAACCGCTAAACACCCTAAATTTTTTCAAATTTTTTTCATTTTTTTTACTTGTCTAGGTTTAATTTGGGAATTTCAAATTCTAAAAAGGTTATATTTTTACAAATTTACAACCGATAGCGTCGTGATAAAAAGAACCAACATAAGAAAATTATGAAACGGCATGATAAATCTAGTTAAAATTTGATTATATATACTTGATCACATAAAAACTCATTCCCACAAAAAGTGAGTTTTGAGCCTTTATTGAGCATACAAATACACATCTTTAAACTAAATGCTCATTTTTCGTTTCTTGTGTGAATAGCCGCTTGGTTCTTACGACTCTAGAACTTGCCACGACGATACATTCCCGGTCCTTACCAACTTAAACCCGAGTAAGTAAATGATGGAGGCATTATGACTAACCCTTTTTATTTCTACACCATTATTTTTCTTTTTTTTTTTACCACCTACCCAAAATCCCCCTAGTTAACCCCTTTGAGCCTAAACCTTTTCATTTCTTAACCCAAATCAAACACCCTTTTACCCACCAAAACCCTTTTTCATTTTAAGCCCTTTATTTTAGTAACAAAGCTCGGTTTTTCTTATGACTTCTTCAAAAAAAAAATGATGATGAAGCCAAAAGAAATAAACAAACAAGTTTATCAAAAAGAACTTTGTTTGAAGAATTGCTTCATCAAAATAAAAAGTTACAAAAATAAAATGTCTTACGAAAACCGATGCTTTTTACGCCTTTCGCCCTTTTCTACTAACCACTAACCCAACCACCTACCTTTAACCCAAGCCTAACCCTTCCCCCAAAGTCCTCTTGATATTTACAAAGGTATATAGTTAAAAAGGAGGAGGATTGATTGCTTGGCAAGCTTATGGTAGAAGTAAGTTCCATGCCGCTCTCGAGAGTTTTCACAAAAATACACCTTTGGTCGAGTGTTGAGTGATCCCCCGTGAGGTATGTGAACTTGTATATAAATGGAATTTTAAAGAGGCATGTTATGCCCTAATAAGTAATTTATGTTATGTAATGTTTTAAATAAATCATGACGAATAGGATTGTAAATAAATAAAAATAATAAAGAATCTTGGAAATCCCGACACTCCATGACAAGCCCAAAACCTTCTCTTCTACCCATTCCATTTGGGAGTGTAAAGCCACATTATAGAGAGTTTTGCTTGAGGACAAGCAAAGATTCAAGTGTGGGGGTATTTGATGTGTGCAAAATGCAAAATATAAATTACATCAAATGTGGCATTAAACTAACCCTTTTTTAGTACTAATGATGGAAAAAGTGTGTTTTTGGCTTCCTTTTGTATTTTCAGGATTAAATGAGCTCAAATGAACAAAAGAAGCAAAAAAGGCAGCTAAATCTAACATAAATACAAGAAAAGGGGTAAACGTGGCATGCCCGACCCCTCGACAGCATCTTCCCAAGCAAAACAAGAGAACAGAAGGCTGAACACGCCCCGTGCTCAATGAGCCCGGGGGCGTGCCCAAGTGTCTGCAGAAAAGACAAAGCTGTAGAAGCTTCTATCACCCACCACGGGGGCGTGCCCAGCGGACACGGGGCCGTGGTCAACTCTAAGATTCGCAGAATCTAAGGAAATCTTGATAGTACAGATACGCTTCTACACACGGGGTCGTGCCCAGCGGACACGGGGGCATGGTCAACTAATGCAGACAAACTGCAATTAATGAAGAAAGAGAAGACAGGTGGACACGGGGCCGTGCCCAATGGATACGGGGCTGTGTCCGGGCTTCTGTACAGGCTATAAATAGGGGTGCTTGGCTCATTTGCAAACCATCCATTGGCAAACCACCTCTCTCACACTTCACCCACCCACCACCACCATCGCAACCCACATCCACCACCATCATCCATCATCGAGTTTGTGAGTAGTCTCGGGATCCAAGATTGATCATAAGAGTTCTTGACAATCAAAGGCCATGTTTGCCTAAGTCTCTTACATCACTTGGTGAAGACAAGTGTCTAGTGTAATACTTTTTATTTTTAATCTTTTCGCACTTTTTATTTGGTTATGTATTAATGACTTTAATAACTAGTTTCTTATGTTGAAGGGGAGTCTTCCTTATCGTTTGTCCGTGGTCTCTTGGCATTATTTTACTGTCTATATAAAATAAAAGATTTTCACCATTCATATCTCCACGGTCTATATGGAGGTATGTTGGCTACCTGGTCGGGGGTTAAGGGAACGGTTTGGTAAGAGTCTTGCCTTGTTCAGTGTATAGATCCTGCAAGGACCTGGGTCAACTTTAGTAGGACCTCCTTCAATACCCACTGGTATTGGATGGCAGGGGTCCGAACTCCTTGATCCCCTCATATGTAAACTACTATTAAAACTTTAACCCGGCTACTTAGGACTGTATCCCTGCTGACTTAGACTACTTAGCCGAGGGTAACGTCACCTCCAGAAGAGGGGCCTACCACAATATGCATTAATAACTTAATTAATTATCATTCAATAATCCAACCCTTTAGGTTTGTATCCTTGCTAACTCAAACTACTGGGTTGAGGGTAATGTCACCTTCAGAAGAGGGGCCTACTACAATAACTAAGATAATCTCTTAAAAAGTGCAAAAGTGCGGAAATAATCAAAGGTTACACTAAACACGAGTCGGATCCAAGTGATTCATCTTGTCTGTCTGTTTTTATTTTTATTTTATTTTTCAGCATTTTAGTTAGTTTTATTTTTCTTGTTTAAAAAACTTTTGATTTGATTAGACATTGAGGATAAACCAGTACTAAAATCTCTTGTGTCCTATGACGACCTCGGTATCTTACCAACACTATACTACGCTCACGATGGGTGCACTTGCCCACATGTGTGTTTGGTGTTAGTAAAATATCGTGTTTTATAAATTTAAAACTTGACAAACGTGTAAAAAGGGCTAAAAAATATACATAAAAATATAGAACACCACACGCGCATCAGATGGTCAGACCGAGCGAACCATGCAGACACTTGAAGACATGCTGCGGGCATGTGTGATTGATTTTGGGAAAGGATGGGAGAAACATTTGCCATTGATTGAGTTCTCATACAACAACAGCTACCATACTAGCATCCAGGCAGCCCCGTTTGAAGCATTGTACGGACGAAAGTGCCGTTCTCCTCTCTGTTGGGCTGAGGTGGGTGACAGCCAGATCACAGGTCCTGAACTTGTACTTGAAACTTCAAAAAAGATTGTCCAGATCAGAAACCGTATGGCGGCAGCGCGTGACCGTCAGAAAAGCTACGCTGACAAGCGTAGGAAACCGTTGGAGTTCGCGGTAGGCGATCGTGTTATGTTGAAAGTTTCACTGTGGAAGGTTGTTGTACGCTTTGGGAAGTGCAAAAAGCTTAATCCGTGTTATGTTGGGCCATTTAAAATCCTGGAGCGGATCGGTAAAGTGGCTTACAAGCTAGAGTTACCTGCTGAGTTGGGTAATGTTATTGATGTATTCCATGTTTCGCAACTAAAGAAGTGTTTGTCTGATGAAACACTAGTTGTGCCGTTTCAAGAGCTCAAGATTGACGACAAGCTGCAATTTGTCGAAGAGCCTATCGAGATTATGGACCGGGAGGTCAAGGTTCGTAAGCATAGTCGAATCCCGATCGTGAGGGTTCGTTGGAACTCAAGGCGTGGACCGGAGTTCACGTGGGAGCACGAGGATCAAATGAAACTCAAGTATCCTCAACTTTTTCCTGGTGACCAATCTAATTCTGGTGCAACTGGTGAATTTCGGGACGAAATTCCACTTCAAGTTGGGGATGATGTGGCACCTAAGGAAAATCTGCAACAATATTGATTTATCACTTCATTTCTCTGTGCTTACTTGTCAAATTTCGGGACGAAATTTCTTTCAAGTTGGGGATGATGTGACAACCCGAACTTTCAAGGTTAGTGTCGTTTCGTTTCATGATTCTAATTTCTCATTATTCCTCCCCAACGCTTCCTCTTATGTTAAACTTGTAAATGAAACTTGTTGAATGTAAACGCTATTGGATATGTTGTATGTAAATGTTATTGGGTTATTAATTAGTGGGCCGCAATCACCTTTAAAGAACATCTCGGCCCACACTCAAAAGGCCCGAATCACATGAGGATAACCCTTTATGGGTCGCATGCACGAAGATATAGGGGTACGGGTCTTGTGTTTTGGGAAAACAAGGAAACCCAAGTTCTTTCTCCCCTCTTGCGAACGAAGGCAGTCCCCAGATCATCATCACCCGAAGCCTCTCCTTCTCCCTTAGCCTAGTTATCGGTTAGTATGTTATTGTGATTTTCTTTGATTGTTTCTGGTCATGGTGAATGCGTAGAATTAGGACATGAGTTAGGGTATTGCTTGCATACTATTTGGACATGAATGATTCATTAACATGTTGTAATCGGCTAGACTAATGTTCATATATTAATCACTAGATGTTGGTTAGGGTCGTTTGAGTTTAACATGAGTGATCTGATCATGCATGCTTTAATGTGGAACTGATGTTGTGACTTGATTCGATGTTAAACTAAGGATTGTAAGACTTAAGAATGTGTATGCTACTTGGTCCGATTGATTGCTGAATTGCTAGTGTTAGATCTTATTAATGTTAAAAACGTTGGTTAAGGGAACATAGAAAACCATAGCAAGTACTTGATGAGATCGGGTAAGGTTGGAGGATTATTGGGCTGCGTATGTCCTTGGGCCGCACCTTAAACACTGGGCCACAAGCCTAACTGGTTTCATAGTTGGGATCTGGCCGTATACTTTGTTGGGTCGAGATACGTTAATGGGCCACCCACAAACACACACTTGTTGAGTAACACACTTCTGGTTGGGCCGGGCTGCGTAACGGATCAGGATGCGGTTGGGCTGTCCAACATCAACTGGGCCGCACAATTACCATGAGCACCGTAATAGGCTGCCAAATGTTTGTGGTTTAATAAACATGTGATATGAAACTGATTGTAACCCAAATGCTTGTTGTGTATTATGTGAGCTTGCATGTTTGCGTGGGTGTACACCAAACTGTTAATATGTGACGTTGGGAAATACGAACTTGTGATGTGGATATACTTATGGCCCGAACTCTTGCTATAACATGTGTGATGATATGTGCCATATTTGCTTACTACTTTTGGAATTTGTACAAAGAATATGTGATTTATGTGTAAACCAAACTGACTGTCATTGGAACCATATTAGGATTTGGGTGTCCAACGGTAAACAAGTAACTAATCTTACCAAGCAAACCAAAGGTGAGTTCATTTCTCCTGAGCATGCGTCCCGGTGGGTGGGACAGTCACATGGGTATCCCTGAGAGGGATAAATCTTTTGGGTAAAACGAGAATGTTAGATAATACACTCTTCCTATCATTTTAAGTCCCATCTTATACCGAATAGTTACCTGAGAGGTAACGGGGTATTAGTTGATAGCGCTATTAGGGTTGGCAACCTCACACCGTACCTGAGAGGACGGGCGTGAACTAATGACCTTAAATCATGACCATTGCTTAGATAGGGGGCAGTGGGGACGGGCAAAACAATCTGGTAGCCATCTTGTACGGTACTTGAGTTATTATCAACATTGTATTCAATGAACTGAACTGAACTAAACACTTGGTAACTAACATCTTCGTAAAACTATGAACACACCAGCGTTGTCTGATACACTTGTTGCATGCTCGCAGGTCGTTAGATTTCTTGGATTTGGAACTTGCTATCTGGAGTGGCTGGAGTGGTCATGGGTCGTACTTATTGGATACATGGGATGGAATTATTGATATTACACATTTTCTTCGAAACATTTAAATTATGATTTATTTATCGCTTCCGCTGAACTTGTTGGATTTTTATTAAACTTATTGTTGGTACATTTCATTAATAATTGGCAATTTCATTTGAAAACTTGTTATGAGTTCAACATGATTAGTGGCTCGTTATTGGTACGTCACACGCCTAGCGGGGTTTCCATATGTGGTACTTTGGGGGTGTGACAAATGGGTGGTCCAGTCGCACGAAGGTGACTCCTTTCATTCGAATGGTCTGGCCATTCGTGCAAGAGGCTCTATTTCGAGGCGAAAACAGTTTGGTTTTGTTTGAATTATTCACCTTCTTGGTTGGAATCGACCATGACACTAACCCACAGCAATGAACTTAGCTTGTGAGCTTGGTGAGTCCTAATTTGGCCAAGTTCAATAACAGAAGGTTTATTTTATAAAAAGTTTGAAAGAAAATCTTCAGTCTTTAACTTGGTCCTCAATATATTTGAGTGTTATTGTCAGATTACCAAGGCAAATCTGAGAAACCAAATGTTAAGATCAAAGAAATGGAGAAAGGTAGTAAAAAGTAGAAGAATTTAGGTGAAATTAATGTGTTAGTGAGTTGAAAACTCACTTAGGATGGTTCTGGAAGTAGATAGTAGCAAGTGTGCGATTTCAGATATTAAGAGAGAATTTCGGAGTTGTGCAAGTTGAGAAATAAGGATGGAGGTGCGTATTTATAGGGTTAGGGGAGTTTGGGATGACTGGGATTTCGGGCGAATGGGGTCCTTTCGTGCGGAAGGGGAGCCCTTCGCACGAAAGGCTTAATCCCTTATGCACGAAGATGCAAGTTTGTTGTTTTCGCGTGTTTTGTCGATTTAAGTGTTTTAAACATGTAAGTGCAATGCATAAGTGTGATGTATGAATAAATGAATGTATAAATGAATTTTGCATATATAAACAAGTATGGATTTACGTATAATTGTATCAAGTATGCACGTATAATGAATTATGAATGTATAACAAGTATTCATGAATTATGTATAACAAGATGTATAAAAAGATCGAGTTAAATATGTTTCAAGCCTCGGATTACAATGCTTGGAAATGAAAGACGAATATAAAGAGAATACAAGTTCCCAAAACTAGAAAATACAAACAACCTTCTAAATAAAGAAAGTTACAAAAAGCGAGGTGTTACAGTCTCCCCTCCTTTATGAAATTTCGTCCCGAAATTTATCCAAGAGGAAGGTGTAACGAACAGGTGCGAATACCTAGTCTTCATTTCACTTTCGAGTTCCCACGTAAACTCAGCGCCACGTTTTCCTTCCAATCGTACCTTAACTATGGGAATTCGATTGCACCTCAATTGCTTGACTCCTCGGTCCATGATCTCGACAGGTTTCTCCATGAAGCGCAGAGTCTCGTTGATTTGAAGATCTTCAAGTGGGACTTGAAGTCCTTCTTCAGCTAAACATTTCTTCAAGTTTGAGACATGAAACGTTGGGTAGACATTGTTGAGCTCTTAAGGTAGGTCCAGTCGATAAGATACCTTGCCAATCCTTTCGAGAATCTTGAAAGGACCTACGTAGCGAGGAGCGAGTTTTTCTTTCTTATCAAATCGAACTACACCCTTTCAAGGGGATACCTTGAGAAGTACAAAGTCACCAACGTTGAATTCCTGAGGCTTGCGTCGCTTATCGGCATAACTTTTTTGTCGGCTCCTGGCTTTAAGCAAGTTGTCTCGAATCTGTAGGATCTTGTCCGTCATCTCTTGTATAAGCTTGGGATCGGTGATTTGAGCTTCTCCTATTTCATGCCAAAAAATAGGTGAACAACACTTACGACCATACAATACCTCGAAAGGTGCCATTTGAATACTCGCGTGGTAACTGTTGCTGCACGAGAATTCAATCAAAGGCAAGTGAATATCCCAGTTGCCACCAAAATCGATTATGCATGAACAAAGCATATCCTCTAGAGTTTAGATAGTGCGCTCGGTTTGACCATCGAATTGAGGATGAAAAGCCGTACTAAGATTAAGATGAGTACCAAGAGTGGATTGAAACGTTTGCCAAAGACGAGAGGTGCAACGACCATCACTGTCTGAGATGATGTCAATGGGGATACCATGACGACAGATGACTTCATCTGTGAAGATACGAGCCAATTTCTCGACTTTGTAATCTTCACGAATGGGGAGAAAGTGAGCAGACTTGGTCAATCGGTCAATGATTACCTAAATACTGTCATGACGAGAGGATATACGAGGAAGCTTAGTGATAAAGTCCATTGCAATACTCTCCCATTTCCAGATAGAAATTTCTGGTTGTTCGAGTAAACCAGAGGGACGTTGATGTTCAGCTTTCACTTTTGAACAAGTGAGACACTTGGAAACGAAGTGGCGATATCTTTCTTCATGCCAGGCCACTAATAAGACGAACGCATATCGTGGTACATCTTGTCAGTACTAGGATGAATAGAATATTGAGACTTGTGTGCCTCCTTCATTAAGAGTTCACGAAGATTAACACGATTAGGAACCTATACGCGATTGAGATAGTGTAGAATACCATCGGACTTGGCTACAAGACTTTCTTCAGCACCGCATTTCATCTCGTTATAGAGGTTACCCTCGTTAACAGATGAGTATTGAGCTTCTCGAATGCGGTTTCGAAGATCGTCTATGAGTTGAAAGCAACGAACACTCTTGACATGAGTTTTACGACTAAGAGCGTCGGGCACGATATTCGCTTTACCTGGATGGTAGCGAATCTCGTAGTCATAGTCGTTTAACAATTCTACCCAGCGACGTTGACGCATGTTGAGTTCCTTTTGATTGAAGATGTGCTGAAGGCTCTTATGGTCGGTGAAGACCACACACTTAGGTGGTGTTTGTTTTTTGGGTAAAAGCTCTTCTGAGCACATATGTCTGCGTCGCGCAGACGCGCGCAGACATAAGGGTCATACAGCTTGTTTGTTTTCTTGAAGATCTGCAGACCTTTTACCTCTGCCTCACCTCTTCACCAAGCAGACTTATACCCATGTCTTCAAACCTCTTCAAATTTCTTCTCTCCTCTTTAACCTCCACCACCCAGATCCACCACATCACGGTCACCTGAAACCTCTCCCTCTCCTGTCCAATCGAGTTTCCAGCGACCAAGAACCGACCTCCGGCGACCATCTCCGGCTACCACTACACACACCCAAACAAACCCCTATTCTCCTCCCTTCTCTGATATCTTCTCCGATATCCTGAACGACAGCCTTACCACACCCACCTCCTCCCTTGTTCAACAAAACGGCCGACCACCACCACTGTCTGGTGGCGGCGGCGATGGGACATAGAGACGAGAGAGAGAGACGATGGAAGAGAAGGGGACCGAGGAGAGAGAGAGAAAGAGTAGCAGCTGGTTCGAGGTTCATGGCAGCGGCTCAACGTCAGCAGCGGGAGATGGTCGCCGGAGGTTGGATCTTGCAACAATGGTAGCAGGGATGAAGGCAGAGAGAGAGAGAGGAATGTTGCGTGTTGTGTGTTGTGGGTGTGTGTGTCTTGTGAGAAGAGGTTTTTGTATAAGTAAAAAAACAAACACTCTTCTCCTTACAGACTGTAGACCTTTGGTCCACCTCTTCTTCTGCAGATGTGTTGATGCATAATGTCTATCGCCTGCGTCATCAGTCTATGTCGTGTCGTTTGTGTTTAAAGTTTATATGTTTTGAGCCAGGTCGAGCCAGGTCGCACGAGCTGGTGATGTCAGTTCGTACGGTCTGGATGATATATTCTGTGCGATCTGGGAAGCCTATAAATAGGCTAGTAGTGTTCTTCATTTGTAACTTTCTGGAGAATTTTGTACCGAACTGCTTTCCGATTCTCTCTGTACCAAAACGTCTAAAATCAATGAAGAACATGTTTAAAGTGACTTTCTACTCTTCTACTCCTTTTCTAACACTGATTGACGGTTTCTAGTCTGATTCCGCCTTTCTAGAAACTAGATCTGACTCTGATTGACTTGTTTGGATGAATCATCGATCCTACAAGTGGTATCAGAGCTCAGAATGAGTCAAATCTGTTAATATCAGTGTTTTGAACGGTTTAGAACCATATACTTCTACTCTTTCTTGGATTTTCAGACTAATTCACGGATAAAATGGACTGAATTTTAGATATTGTGTGTAAAACATCATTTTGAACAATCATACAAAGATACAGACCATAAATCACCTTAAAACTTATCCAAAAATGTCAAAAACTTGAAATTTTGATAAACTAAGTCTTCAAACGAGGTGAATCTGTCCAAATAGTATGAAAATGATGTCCAAATCGTGTGAAATTGATCAGATCATTTGAGTTTATGTCAAACCGTATGAAATTCTTGTCCAGATCGCACGAATTGGACCAGGTCGTTTGAAAATATCAAACTGTGTGATCATACCGCACGACTTGAGTGGTCAAATCGTGTGAAAGTGTTCAGATCGCATGAACTGAAATTTTTTTTCTCACCTCGCACGGTTTGGATAGTCCAGGTCGTTTGAAATAGTCCAGGTCGTTTGAAACAGTCCAGTTCATTTGAAACATTCAGTTCGTTTGAAAGGTCCAGGTCGTCTGAAAGTCCAGATCGTTTGAAAGTCCTGGTCGCTTGAAATTGTAATTTTTCAAAACTTAAAAAATTTTCGAAACATTTTTCAAAGTATAAAAATGGACAATCAAGAGTTTTACAATGCGTTTTTCGGAGGAGGTATGACTGCTCAAACTCCAGCAAGTATAGCCCAGAATGTGAATATGGAGAACGAGCTAGGAACCATGCAAAAACCACCGAAACTGCTCAACATTGAAGATTATTCGGGGTGGCAGGATAGATTTCGCATGTGGGTTCAGGCGAATCACCTCGAATGCTGGATGAAAGTTGAAAAGAGTTCCTACGAATGATGCTGGTCTTCCGAAAACACTTAACATGTTAACTCTGGCTGAACAAGAAAACTTTAAAGCCGAGAAGAAGATGGTCAGTATATTGCAACAGGCAATTAAGGAAGACATTTTGGTACTGTTACAGCATCAGGGTGACGCGCAATCTATTTGGAACTCTCTTAAAATCAAATTTCTTGGGAGTGCTGCAATGATCAAAAGCAAAAAGGCGCTACTGAAAAAAGAATTCGACATATTTACTGCTATCAGTGGAGAATCAACGAAATAGTTGATTGAGAGGTACTGTCACTTGGTAGTGGAGATGAAACGTTTGAATATAGACAAATCAGACGAAGAGTGGGTTGATAAGTTGGCTGACGCACTACCACAAGAAGAGTGGCGTACGTTCTTATTGGTTTTGAAGAACAATTTGGAATACGTGGGTTTCAATTTGAGTACGTTTATCGAGAGAATTGAAGCTCATGAGCTTGAACTTCGGAAGATGAGGAAAATGAAATCTGCAAACGTAAAGCAAGATGTTCAGCTTTATTACAAAGGAAACTCATCTGCCACATCTGCTCCAAGCCCAAAGATTCAAACGACATTCAATGCAGATTCTTCATCAGGAGTATCTCAAAGCATGCCTAACAACAACTTTTCACCATTTCCAAATTACGAACCGAATCCTAAAGTTCAGAGTTTACAAGAACAGGTTTCTCCTCAAAGTTCTTCACGATCGAACAATCAGAGTTATAGTCATGGGATACAGTGCAATATCGCAGTTAATATAAAAAACGGTCAAGATTTTACTGAGACAGCCGCAAAGCAGCATATAGCACTTCTAGCTTCTGTACTTGAGTCTTACGAGAGTCTAGTAGCCGGACGAATTAGTAACCCAGACATGACTAAAGAAGATTACGATCAAATTGATCCAGAGGAACTAGAACTCATCGACATAAAATGGGGTATGGCGAGCATTGTGAGAAGAGCTCAAAGGTTCATGGAAATTACCGGAAGAAGTAGTCTTGCAGGTCCTGATTCTAAACTTGGATTTGACAAAATGAAGGTGACTTGCTTCAAGTCTAAAGAGAAGGGGCACTTCAAACGCGAATGTCCGAACAGAGAAGTTAATAACCACCAGAATCCATTCGCCAACGATTATTACCGACAGGCCATCTATCATAAAAACAGTCAACAACCATTCATTTCACGACCTCAAATCGAGAACAGTCAATCCAAACAAACAGAAAAAGCTCTTTTAGTGAATCAAGATGACGAAAAGATTCCAGAAGGCTTCAGTTGGGATAAGTATGTTCCAGGAGGTGGTCTTGCAATGATGGCTGAAATTATTGAAGAGTCAGAACCGGAAATCAAGGAATGTGTTCATGAAGACGAAGAAGTTAGTGAAGTGGTGAATGAAGAAAGTTTTACAGATCTAGAAGAGGTGGCAGCAGCGGTCTACTATTATCAGTCTGAACAGGAGGTTATTACTAATGCATTTAAATCTATAATGCCAGCTAATGTGCTTGATTCTTTTGCAGGCTTCTTTAGTGAACCGACTACGGGTTTTTGCCCACAGTACAAAGTTGAACAAACTCCGGTTCAAGAGATCAATGATGTCTCAAAGGGAATGAATGAAGAGACTTTAAAATAAATAGCAGACAAAGCTCTTATGGTCAAGCTGCAAGAGGTAAAACAAACTAAAACACCTTCTGATAACAATGAGACCAAAGATGCAACTCAAGAGTCAGTGTCTGTTGAAAAGGAGTCAATTATCGAGAATTGTGATACATATGAGTCAGGAGAGAAGTCCGAGTCTGATGACAAATCAGAAAATGTGAAGTCCGAATCCGAAGAGAAATCTGAGTCTGAGTCCGGAGAGTTTGGTAAATCGGAAAGTAAAAATGATAAACAAGAAAATGTTTTTGAAAAAGTTGATCCAATTCTTGAAAAGCCATGCGAAAGCTGTTTGAAACCGTGCATGGATTTTCTTGATAAAGACAAACAGTTTCAAGAGTTGAAAAAGTTTAACGACAAATTAAAATTTGATTTTAATGATGTTAAAGAAGCTTATGACACTCTGTCACGATCAATTAAAATGATTATCACTGAGAGTAAAGAAAATGATAAAATTGTTAATTTGCTCAAAGCTACGGTCATGGACAAGCAAATGTCGATTAACATCCATTTGGACACAATCGCATCTCTAAAGAAGAAACTTGAACTGATGCGTATTGAGACAGAAAGAGTCGATAAAAAGTTGATCAGTTATCTTTCATCTTCATATGTGATTGATCAGATCGTTCCTCAACAAACTGAAGTTAAACCAGCTTTCAAAAATGTTCCACCCCCAATGTGGAATCATTATACTTAGAAATATTCAGACGGGGTGGAAGAGGCATTGAATCTCAAACTGAGAACAGAAGAGAATGAGTTACCGGAAAACATAGATGTTACATTCTCTCCGTCTGACACCGACAACGAGTCAAAACTGGTTAAAACAGTTGTAGACCAAGTGTTGGATGAAGAGAGTGATAATACTGATTTCGAAACGGTTAAACTCATTTTGAGAATTCCAGTTCAGAATCTGAAGATGACGAAAACTTTCTTGATAAGTTTATCCCAAAGTCAGATAAAGTTCTGGATGACGATTCGATCATTGTGGTTTATACGATGACCGGAACTGACAAACTGTATACTGATTTTGAGTACCCGATTCAGAATGCGAACCTGGAAAAGGTTGAAAAAGTTTTTAAACTTGTGGAAATTGATATCTCAGAAGTTAACAACAATTAGTTTCTATCAAAACCGAAAAAATATTTTGTTAAACAACAACTGGTAAACAACCCGGGAAAGAAAACAGAATGGGTGGGTAACAATGGTAATAACAAGAGACATGGTAATAATTACAAAAAGAAAGGAGTTGGTTTTGAGACGAAAATGGCTAAGAAAGATGTTAAGCCAAAAGAAAAATTGAGTGAAGTGTTTGTGGTTGGTAATAATTCAGAAATCGAAAAGGATTATATCTTTAGTAAGCAAGCAATTGACGATTTTATTGCGGCCAAAAAGATAAGAGACGAGGCCAACAGATCCACTTTTGTTGAATATGACAAAAGAATATGTTATCGATGCAATGAAATCGGTCACATGGCCAAACAATGTGTCAAAAAGATAATAAAACCAGTTTTCCATAAACAAAAACCAAAAATTTCAAAGGATGTTAAGGGAAAATCACCTATGGTATCCCCCGTGCGTATTCTTAAACGCGGTGAATCATTGAAGTCAGAGGTAAACCAAAATCAACTTTTGAAATTGGTGAATCTTAAAAATCACAAAAGACTTCAAAGGTTTATTCTAAAACAAAGACTTCCCAAAGTCAATCATGGGTGGAGAAACCTAAACATTCTTTTGAGGAAAAGAAAATGGAAGAAGTTTTAAAATCTGAACCGAAAATCTTTGTAACCACTGATGAGAAAATTGAGTTTGAGTTAGACAAGTTGATTGAAGAATTTCCACCTATCAAGGAAGGAGCTCTAAAATCAAAACCAGAATCTGATGTTCCAAATGTTGTTTTTAACATTCCAAAAGTTGACATAGTAGCTCATGATATTGTCTTTGGTAGTATACCAAATGTTGAAAAATCTTGGGTATTATTATTTAAGTAAATGTCTTTTGATGTGTGTAGGGGCTTCCAAGGTCTATCATTTCTAAATGGATAATGGATAGCGGCGCCTCACGGCACATGACAGGGATGTTAGCACTGCTATACGACGTCAAATCAATCAATGGAGGTTATGTCGGGTTTGCTGGAACTCAAGGTGGAAGAATTGTTGGAGAAGGAATACTTACTAACGAGGTCGTAACATTCGATAAAGTGAACTACATTGCTGAGTTAGAAAACAATCTGCTGAGCATCTCTCAGATTTGTGATAAGTCATTTACTGTTCATTTTACAAAAGATGAATGTCTGATTCTAAAACCAGGGTTTAAAATACCCGAAGAAATGGTGTTGATGCACGCTCCTTGTGCAAACGATCTTTATGTACTAGACACGAGCGTTGCAACAACAATAGATAAAAAGGCACAATGCTTTGTGAGTAAGACGAAGGCGACTGAGAAAGAATCCATCATGTGGCATCGTAAAATGGGCCATATTCACCTGAGAAAGATGAACTTTTTAGTTCATAATGATCTTGTAGACGATGTTAATTTGAAAAGCTTCCATCTTAACAATGACTGTATTGAATGTAAGAAAGGGAAGCAGACGAAGAAATCGCACCCGAAAAAGCTCTTGAACTCCATCAGATTCCCACTCGAAAGACTCCATATGGATCTTTTCGGACCGGTAAATGTGAAAAGCATAAGTGGAGATCTATATTGTTTAGTTGTTACTGATGACTTTACAAGATTCTCCTGGGTGTTGTTTCTAGAAAGAAAAGTGGAAACATTTGATTCTTTGATGAAGTTATTCAAAAAGATGGAGAATGTTTACAAACTGCCGATTAGATGTATTCGAAGCGACAATGGCACGGAATTCAACAACAACCGTATGCTCGAATTCTGCAACGATAAGGGAATTCTTCATGAGTTCAGCGCACCGTATACTCCTCAACAAAATGGTGTCGCAGAAAGGAAAAATCGTACGTTGATCGAAACGGCTCGTACCATGTTAGCAGATTCAAAATTACCGGTATATTTTTGGAGTGAAGCGGTCGCCACGGCATGTTACACGCTCAATCGGGTTCTTACGGTGAAGAAGTACAAGAAAACTTGTTTTGAATTGCTTCATCTTTACAAACTGAATCTGAAATATTTAGAACTATTCGGATCACCATGCACATTCATTGATCCAGACGGTAAATTTAGTTCGAAAGCTAATGAAGGTTTTTTTGTAGGATATGCTAGTCCGTTGAAGAGAGTTTTTGTTCCGAGCTTAGGAAAGATCATACAAGTTCAACACGTTGACTGTCAACGGTTTACCGCTCCGAATCAACTTCCCGGAAACCGGTTGCTTTTTTATTACGATAATCTTTGGGAGTCATTCCATTTACCGACAGAGCCGAATAAGGAGGAAGTGGTGTTCTTATACCAACAACAGCAGTCTCTTTCACAAGAACAAGTGCCGAGACCGTTGGTGGTTTCTTCGCCTGACGTGGGTTCAAATGATCATGAGGCTGGTCCTAGTGGAACTGCACATGTACCCCCCAGAAGAAACAGCTCCAATATTTGACCAATCTGACGAATCAGAATCGGAAACCGATCCGATTTATGACGAGGAACCAAATATTGCGACTTCAAATGCTATTGATCGCACGGATGATCAGAATATAACAAATTTGCAATCGGAAGTGAGCGTAACGGATACGGTCATGCCAAGAACGTTATCTTACCATCCGTCGGAGCAAATCATTGGTGACCTTCAAAGCGGCGTGAAAACCCACGAACAAATAAACAAAGGGCTTACATGTTTTTACTCATCTGTAGCTCCTTTACAAGTAGACTTCTCATTAAAATGTTTTATCTCGCAGGTAGAGCCGAAAACATACAAAGAAGCATTGACCAAAGAGAGTTGGGTAAATGCAATGCAAGAAGAGTTACAACAGTTTGAAAAGCTTGGAGTGTGGCGGTTGGTTGATCTCCCGGAAGATCAGAAGTTGATCAAGACCAAGTGGGTCTTCAAATGTAAGAGAGATGATAGAGGGGTTATAGTAAGGAACAAAGCACGGTTGGTAGTCCAAGGATTTAGTCAGCAAGAAGGGATTGACTTTACTGAAGTATATGCTCCCGTTGCTCGACTTGAGGCAATCAGAATCTTCTTGGCATTCGCGTCATGGAAGGGGTTCAAGGTCTACCAACTGGATGTCAAATCTGCATTTCTCTACGGAAAGATTAAAGAAGAAGTGTACGGCGGTCAACCACCAGGTTTTACCGATCTTGTACACAAAGACAAGGAGTATCTACTCGACAAGGCGTTATACGGATTACACCAGGCCCCGAGAGCCTGGTACGAGACGCCTTCCCAGCATCTGCTGACCAACGGGTTCACCAGAGGGACTGTCGATAGTACCCTGTTCACTAAAGAGGTTGCAGGACATCTCCTGATTGTGCAAATATATGTTGATGATATAATTTTCGGATCAACGAATGATGAGTTCTGTAAAGAGTTTGAGAAGGTCATGAAGCAGAAGTTTGAAATGAGTTCAATGGGGGAGATGAAGTTCTTCCTCGAACTTCAAGTTGAGCAACTGCCCGATGGAATCTTCATACACCAGACCAAGTATGTGAATGATGTGTTGGACAAATTCAATATGTCCGAATCATCTCCCATATCAACCCCCTGGCTACGAATCATGGCATATGTCCGGATGAAAATGGTGAGAAAGTAGATGAAACGCTTTATCGGTCAATCATAGGATCGCTAATGTATCTGACTGCATCACGACTAGACATCATGTATCCAACCTGCCTCTGCGCCCGGTACCAGTCAAGTCCCAGAGCATCACACATGATGATAGTGAAGAGGATCTTACGGTATCTCAAAGGTTGCCTAAGCACCGGCTTGTGGTATCCCTGATCCGGTGACTTCTCTCTAACTGGATATTCTGACTCTGACTTCGGGTCCTGTAAGTTGAATGCCAAGTCCACCACTGCTGGTTGCCAGTTCTTCGGAACTCGGCTAATCACCTGGCAGTGTAAGAAACAGACCACAGTCGCTCTCTCGACTTGTGAGGCCAAATACGTTTCGGCTTCCAGTTGTTGTTCCCAGATTCTCTGGATTCAACAGCAAATGAGGGACTATGGTTTGCAATTCTTAGACACACCAATTTTTTTGGAGAACGAGGCAGCCATTAATATCACTAAAAATCTAGTTCAACACTCAAAAACAAAACATATTGAGATTCGACATCATTTTATTCGTGATTGCTACGAGAAAAAATTGATTCGAATTGATTATATTCACACCGATGATTAGAGAGCTGATTTTTACACTAAACCCTTTGATAAAACAAGATTTAATTATCTTTTAAAATTGAACGGGTTAAAGAATTTGTTTTCTGGGAGGGTGGTAGAGTGTGTGGCCGAGGCGGACGGCAATCAAAAGTGATCTGCGTCTAGTTGTCGTGTTTTCTGTACAGTTTCTTTACTGCTTTTGATAAAACCAAAAACACAAAAATATGTTTTTGATTTTAGGGGGAGAAAGTTTATAGAAAATACAAAAACATGATAAAATTTCATAAATACAAAAACATTGAAAAAGACAAAAAGAGATTTGTGAAAAAAGAAAAAGAAAATGATAGTACATTAGTGGACTATCACAACATGCTAAAGAAATGGAAAGTCAAAATGTTTTTAAACAAGTCTCACTAATGATGTGCCAGTAGACTTCACACGATTAGTAGATTGAGTTCTAGATATAAACATAACGAATACTTGCTTATCTCGTGGGGAACATCTCTCGGATATATGGGTAACCCCCGAAATCTTGTTTGAAAGGCTCTCTATTTCTGACATACTAGGTCTTTGTACGTGATGATATCTGGGGTATTATACCGGGACTTCTGATTTTGCGGGAGCAATAGCCTAGTCCTCGTATAATACTCCGCACTGCTTAATTCTTAAAGCTCACCCTCAGCATAAAAAATGATGAAACATTGAAAAATGCTAATCATGTGCTGTTGAAAAGAAGATCCCCAAGGGGGACCCACCTAAAGTCAAGCCATCATCTCTCTGATTGAACGGAAGTTCTAGCCTGAGCTCTCATGGCCTCGCATTTAACCCTTACAGATATCATTAGTGTGCACTCACCTGTAAGACTGAATATAGAAGTCTGGATACGGGAGTATATTCTGAGGTGGTACACGCGAATAAGTTAAGTCCTTAAAACACTAATTCGTATCTTGAATCAATTGAAACTTGTGTAGAAGTTTAAATGGACAACAATACTGACAATCAGAAGTGAATTTGTTTAAAGACTTAAAGTTAAATCAAGATCAACGGTGTTAGTGATAAGTCTCAACAAACTGATATGATCCTCTTACACAAACTCACAAAAAGATGTCTGTAAATATGTTTGTACAGTTTCCAGTTTCTTCAAATCCAAAAGATTTTCTGTTTGTTTAGCCAAAAAGTTGAAAAATTCAAAAAGATTTGTCATTTCATCTTATTTTCGACAACAGACGTTGGGGATCTGATGATCAAAGTCCAACAGTGCTAAACAAGTTGGATCATTTGGGTAGGATAAGAAAAGTCTGAGAAAAGTGTTGGTAATTGCTCAAAATGCTTAAAAGTTCATTAATTTGAACTTAAAATGTTTCAAAATTGTCAGCGAGATCATAATTTGGTCGACCAAAGTCATTAATTTGGATTTGGCAGGCTAAAAAGTCGACCAGGGTCATTAAATTGGATGTGGTTAACTGAGTGTGTTGGTAAAAAGTTAAAAAAAATTAAAATTTGAAAATTTGAAAAAATAAGGTTTTCACACGAGGTGCCAACTCGTACTAGCTGGCCAAACCGTTTCAAATAATGGCCAGGTCGCACGAACACCCCAGATCGTTTCATCATTCAGTTCGCACGACCTGGCATCCTCTATATAAAGGAGAGACCAGATCGCGTGAAATCATTTCAGCTCCCACACCGCATCACACACACCTTCAAGCGATTTGAGTAATTTCTTAGATTTCAAGCCTTAATCTTGTGAATTTGTGTTCGGAATCCTTGTATAAGTTGGTTGGCACGACTTATATCATGGGAAAGGTAGAGATTATTGTTTAATTTGAACCAAATCACTTGAACTTGTACGAACTCAAACGAACATGATGTTTTAACTTAGATCTAGGCTTATAAAATGGATTAAATTGAATAAAAATCACATCAATATGCTCGGATTGTGTTGTAGAACAGATCTAATGTATCAATTTCATAATAAAAACAAGTTTTAAAAACCTGCAAATTTCACTGTTCATACATGAATATTCAAACGAGGTGAAGCAGTTCAAACGATGTTGCTGATTTTTTTGACCAGATCGCACGAGATGGTCAGATCGTTTGAAGTTTCCACATCGTTTGAAAATGATCAGGTCGTTTGGGTTGGTCAGTTCGTTTGACCACCAGATCGTATGAGTTGGTCAGAATGTTCATACACCAGACCGTTTGAAAAGCATGATCAGTTTGGCACGAGGTAGCATGAACTGGCCACATAGCATGAAGCCAGATCGTGTGAATATTAGTGTTGTCTTGAAAATTGTTCAAATTGTTTAACTTGTGTGTTTTTGTTTATTTTTCAGGCATCGAATGTGTTGTTTGATCCATCGCACAATATTTGCTGTGTTTACGATGAAACACTACCAAAGATGAGTGTGTTTAAGGAGATTTTGCCATTCATGAGACGTTTACCAATTCAGAAAGCTTTAACGGATCAACACAAAGTATTCAAATCTCATGTTCATCATTTTTGGAAGAATGCTAGTTATAATGAAGTGAATGATGTTATTAATTCTAGTGTTAGTATAGATGGTGAAGATAAAGAAATCATAATCACAGAACAGCTTGTACGAGAAGTATTAGAGTTTTCAGATGATGATAATTCGCCAACAGGGTTTCCAGAAAGGATGGTCAAAGGATGTACGCTTAGAATGGGTTATAACGGCCCGTTGAATAAAGCAAATTATTTGAAAGCATGTTTTATGAAGCCGTACAAATTCTTTATTCGCTCAGTGATTCACACATTAAGTCACAGGAAAGGTGGATACGATGTTATGAAAGATTATCAAATGTGTATGGTGACAGAGTTGGTACTAAACAAGAAATACAACTTTTCAAGAATTGTTTTTCACTACATGAAAGATAATATTACTTCTGGTAGTAAAAGTTGGGTGTATCCAAGGTTTGTGCAGATGATGCTGGATCATGCATATCCAAATCTGGAAAAAGATGAACAAAATGATCTGATGATGTTGCATCACATGGATAATGAAACGTTAATCCGATTATCCAAGTATACAAAGCATTGGCCTGAACCAAAGAAGACAGAGTTTTTCGGATTCATCAAAAGTGATAAGTATGAGGATCCAGATCCAGTAAATCATTTAAAGTGGAGGAATGATGCTGAAATGAAAGAACAGAGTGCAACTGATGAATTAAAGAAGTTAGAAGATTTTTGTGAAACTCGAAATGATTGGTATACAAAAGTAGAAAAAGAAAAGAAGAAAAAAGGTGGAAAGAGAGATCCTACACCGAAAGTCCAAGCTGAAGAAGGATCATCTTCTCAACCACAGAAGAAACGTAAAAAGAAAGCAGTTGAGACAATGCTGGTTGATGAACCAGAAATAGATGAGACAGAAGCTAATGTTGAAAAAGATCAAGAACAATTAACTCCTGAAACTGAGCAGTTGTTGAAAGATATTGATAATACTGCAGAAGCTGGGAAATCAGCTAGTAAGATAGTAGTTGATAATGAAGAGGAGAGTTCATCTGGTTCAGAAAGTTGATATTGATGTTGAAGTTGAACGTTGGATCAAAGAAAATTATGATCCAAAAGATAGAGAGAAACAAAAGAAGAGAAAGAGGAGTTCGGATGATGATGATGAAACATATGTTCCACCAGAGAATGTTCAGGTTGTGAAATTACCATCTTCAGGAGGTAGAAAGAAATCAACATCAAGAAAACGTGTCGGAACTCCAGCAGCGCGAAAGTTAAAATTCAAGCTGAAACTAAATCCACCACAAGAACTACAATCTAAACCAATATCACCACCATCACAACAACCATCACCTGAACCTTTACAATCACCACAATCACCACCACAACATCATATTTCATTACCCATTCATGAACAACCACAAATAACTTCACCACACATCCAACAAACACCACCAACCACTCAACCACCAGTTCATACTACTCCTGGATCGTCTGGTTTTGAAAATTTTCCACATATTCCAGAGAGTACAGTTCTTGAACAGCTTGATGATTTTAGCTTTGTGAATGATGATCTTGTGAAGAAGTTGCAAAAGAAGGTGGATGAGATATTAAGTGAGAAAAAGAAGTTAGAGGAACGTGTCAAGTCTGTTGAATTTGAGAATTCATCTTTGTTGAAAAAGATTGAAGCTGATCAAGTCGACATAGATATTCTGAAAGTTCGAATAGCTGACTTGGAAGAAGAAAAGTCTCGAAGGGATGAGCAGAATGAGTACTTCAAGTTGAAAAATCAAGAGTTAGAAGCCAAGAATGCTAGAAAGGAACATGAAGAGTATATGTTAAAGAAAGTGTTGGAAGATTTGATTGGTAAGCCGATTGAACAAAGGTTTGAAGAGATAGAACTTGCGGAAGTTAGAGCTAGACGTAAAGCTGAAATGAAAGATAAGGGTAAAAGTGTTCTAGTTAAAGATGTTGTTTAACTGACTGAAAGGGAAATTGTTATGATTGAGAAAGTTCCAGAATCGTCTATTCCAGATCCTTGTCCATTAACTTCAGTTTCTGGTATGATTAATATCGAAGATGATGAAGAAGATGAAGATGATAATCTGAAAGATGATGCAGATGAAGTATATTCTGTTCATAGTGATGATGATGATGATGATGGAAATGCTGATGCTGATCAAGGTAACTCTGGTATAAAAATAACTGAAGCATCACAAGAAGAGAATATTGATGTGTATCTTCATGATGATGCAAACGAAGAACCAGAAAATGCAGGAGGAGAGGGGGAGCATGGTGATTCTGAAAATGTTGATGAGAATGTTGATCAGGGTGCAGGTTTGATGTCTTGAACATGATGTAGAAGAAGGTGAGCTCTTGCATACTTACACTAGAGCTGAGATCATTAAGATGATGGATGTTGAAGAAGGTGAGTTTAACTTTGATTTTGAAGAAGAGTTGAACGAATTTGATATCAATCATCAACCTGCATATCAGTACAAGTATGTTGAAGAAGCTGATAATTATGATAAAGTGGAAGTAGAAGACTGGAGTGATGATGATCAGTCTGAGAATGTTAATGTTGATACTTCTAGCTTTCCAACTCTTGCCGAGTTATTCAGTCAAGCGAATGAGGATGAGCTAAGAAGAAAAGTTGCTGAAAGTGTTAAGAGTAAAAGTTTTAGAGAAATGTCTAAAGAAGAACAATGTGAAGAACGAAAGAAGTGGTTCAGGAAGGATACAGAAAGAAAATACAAAAGACCACTACAGTATTACAGAAGGGATAGAGATGTTTCTCTGGGTGATATCATAAGCTGGGGTTACTTGCCACAAGTCAACGCTTATGCTATTAGAAGAGAATTTGGTGTTCAATATTTCCAATATATTCAAGATATAATGTCTCTACCTTGGTGGGATGTTGAAGAGTTGTCCCAAGTTAGAACATTATCATATCCAGTCAGAGTTCATGATATGCCAACGTGGGGCATGATGAAACTTGAAGCCTTCAAAGAATTTCGTCACTGGAAGCCACATTATCCTAAGAAAGTCAAGAAGAAGGATCCTGTTACAGGTATTGTGGAAACAATTCTGAAAATCAAGAAGCCCAGGGTTATGAAGAATATTCCATTGCCAAAGATGGAACAAAATTTTCATGAAGGGTTTGTATGCTGGGTTTATAGTTGCATGTCGACCGAAGCAGTGATTGTGTACAGAGTTGGGAATGAAGTCAGAAATATTCACCTGTATGATCCATTGTGGATAGTTAATTGCTCTGCAAAGGATATTGAATGTCTGTTTGTGAACAAGATTGGATACAAGGCAGAAGATAGATAACAAGCTCTGCAGTTTCAGAAGGTAGTTACAGTATGTTTTCAGAAGGGTATAAACTCTGAGAATATGTGGATATCAAGTTGGAGAGAGATTGAAAAAGAAGAGTTTTTGAAAGCAGAGAAGGAAAGAGAAGAGCGTGAAGAGAAAGACAGGATTGCTAGAGCTACATGTTTGCAAAAGCTAGCTGAGGAAGAAAAGAGAGCTGCTAAAGAGAATGAACAGCTCAGGAAAGCGTTATTGAAAAAGCCAAAGCAAAGGGAAGAATTTTTCAAGTCTTTGTGAAGAATGTTTTTGAAGACCGGCTGACTGAAGACTGCGGCAATATCCAAGGGGGAGTTTGTTGATGCATAATGTCTATCGCCTGCGTCATCAGTCTATGTCGTGTCGTTTGTGTTTAAAGTTTATATGTTTTGAGCCAGGTCGCACGAGGTGGTGATGTCAGTTCGTACAGTTTGGATGATATATTCCGTGCGATCTGGGAAGCCTATAAATAGGCTAGTAGTGTTCTTCATTTGTAACTTTCTGGAGAATTTTGTACCGAACTGCTGTCCGATTCTCTCTGTACCAAAACGTCTAAAATCAATGAAGAACATGTTTAAAGTGACTTTCTACTCTTCTACTCCTGTTCTAACACTGATTGACGTTTTCTAGTCTGATTCCGCCTTTTTAGAAACTAGATCTGACTATGATTGACTCGTTTGGACGAATCATCGATCCTACAAGATGCCTGCAGATGTGGTCCGCAGACTGCAGACCTTTTACCTCTTCAAAAACAAACAGCACCTTAGTACCATAAAGGTAGTGTCGTCATATCTTCAAGCAAAAACAACTGCAACAAGTTCAAGATCGTGTATGGTTTAATTTTTCTCATGGATTTTGAGTTGCCTTGACGCGTAAGCGATAACCTTGTCCCGTAGCATAAGAACGCAACCAAGACCTTGGTTTGATGCATCGCAATACACGACCCAACCCCAACCCGCTAGCTTCTACCCCCACCACCAATGATGGTGTGTAAGTTGCAAATAGGGGTGCCCGCCCAACTTAACCCTTACTCCCTGTGTTCCCTTGTGCAATATAAATTTGTAAAGAAAATATAAAAAAGCCTATGGCATTATAGCCTAATGACATTTTGAGGGTGAGATAAAGTTTAGAGACAAGTAGATCTTTGGTTCGATTCTCAAAAGTAGGGGTGCAAACGAGCCGAGCCGAGCCCGAGCTCGAGCTCGATTAACTTATGAGAGCTCGGGTCGTTGGTATTTTCTCAAGCTCGAGCTTGGCTCGGGCTCGGCTGGTTTAATATCTACTAATTGATATATTAAATAAAAATAATATAAATAATAGACTTTTTAGGTTCGCGATCTCGATAAGTGAAGCTCGGGCTCGTTTACTAAATAAGCTTATTTTTATGTTCAAGTTCGGCTTGTAAATAAGTTTAAATAAGCCCGGCTTGACTCGGCTCGTTTATACTAAGGCTCGATAAGGCTCGACGAGCCTAACGAGCTTCACATGCGAGGCTCGAGCTCGGGCTCGATAAACAAACGAGCTTTATTTTAGGCTCAAGCTCGGCTCGAGCTCGATAAGGCTCGGCTCGTTTCGAGCTTTTTTTTCGAGTAGCTCGTGAGTCGTTTGCACCCCTACTCACAAGGGGGTTTTCTCAGATTTATTAGGTTTCCTCCTAAATTGGTGTATAGGCATTATAGCCTAGTGGAGATGAATATGATCAGGTGGTTTCATTAGTGACACAATAATACTCTAATGGTCTGTCAGTGATTCAAATTTGACGTTAAAAACAATAATTTTGGTCAAACATATAATAGATATATGTAATCGAAGGCATATTCATTATAGCTGAACAACACATGAACCATTTTTAAATTGATTTGTCATCCTCAACTTTGACTGACCGTCATTTATGCCTCACTTTCATGAATCTTTTTCTGTTTGGCCTCATTGTTTGAAACAGATATATCATGCATCATGCATGCATAGACAGCGATGTGATCACGGTCATTTAATCATCTTTATACTTTTCATCGTCTGACTAATACACGCTCCGTTTATTCTAAATCTACATTTTTGTTCACTGTGAAAGTGAACGAAGCGAGTTAAGAGATAGGGGATCAAGCACGGTTCAATTCGGTTTAGTTTTTGGGTAACACTAAAACCAAAACTGAAAGTTCGGTTTTCGGTTTTTGAAAACCGTTCGGTTTCGGTTTTTTCGGTTATTTATGTTTTAGCAATGGTTCAGTTCGATTTTTGAAACAAATTACGTAAGATTCAAAAATAAAAATTATAATTCAAAGTTTAAGAATCTTTATTAAATGTTTACATTTAAGTTAATATATTTAGTCTTTTTAATTAATATTGTTCAGATAAACATAGTCTTTAAGCTATTTTAATGTTTCTCTAAAGTTTTTATTAAAACGTTTTCTGTTATAGTACTTTGAAGATCATTTAATTTATATGTTAGATTTTGTTATTTCTTGTAAAAGTGGATAAATCGTTTCATTGATAAATAAACATGTTAATAATCTTATTATAAATATTTCACAATCAAGAATGAAATCAATAATTCTTAGTAGTATGGGTTAAACACTTACACAACTTAAACATAAATATATATATATATATATATATATGGATTTCGCCTACTATTATAACTTATCAGTTCGGTTCGGTTATTGAAAATGGTTATCCGAAAACCGAACCAAAATTTGCAGTTATTACAAATCTGAAAACCAAACCGACGGTTTTTGTTTGATTTGGTTATTTTGGGTTACGGTTCAATTATTTCAGTTTGCTGCTTACCCCTAATCGAGAGAGAAAAGGTGCTAAGGTGGCAGGTGAGTGGAGAAAATGGATGAAATCTGGAAGTACTTCCTGATTTTGAGAGATACGAAAATGAAACAAAGAAAAGAACATAAAGGAGCGAAAGGTCAAAGCGGATCAACAACAAGTGAGTTAGGGAATACTACCTCGTCCAATTTGGGGCTAAAATATAAAAGCTCGAAACAAGGCAAGCTTAAACGAGCTTGAGTTTGAGCCCATGCCTAAAAGCAAACTTATTTATAAACGAGTCAGAGCTTCACTTATCGAGCTTAAGCCGGATCGAGACCTTAAACAAGCCTATTTTTTATGTAATTTTAATTTATATATTACATATATCTATATAATAATAATAACAATAATAAGAATTAATATTTATAAAATAAGGATTAAATAACTATATATATATATATAAATTTATAAAAAAATAATTTTAAATTAATTAGTAAATAATAAACAAACTGAGCCAACCTTGAAAACTGCTCATGAGCCAAACTCAAATTTTATAAAAGAAGTATAAGTTTAATGAGCTCAAACTCTCATAAATTAAACAAGCTTGAGTCCGAGCCTAGTAAACTTAGCTCGACTTGTTTGCACCTCTGGTCTAAATACCACCTATCCTTGCACTTATAACAATTTGAAACCACACCACTTTTATAAACTAGTATATATTAGAAAAAGTCCAATCTAAATATATGATTCCTGCTCACTTGAAACCACTAAACTAGTATATATTAGAAAATCTAATATATGATTCCTGCTCACTTGAAAAAGTCCAATCTAAATAATTAATGCGTACTTACCCTATATTTGATCCAATGCAAAACCGGTAAACTTAAGAAAAAGTCCGCCCAAAAGAAAACACCAACTAGATATTCATTAGATTTATCCTATGTGGTGTAACTCTTATTCACATGTGGTGTAACATGACAGAAAAATCACTAAATTAAATAGTGATGATTTTATCATTATCATTTACAAACAAAATATCACCTGAATATATCTACTGATTTTGTTCAAGAATACACTAATCCACTTCAAAAATTAAAGACAATCTGATATCAAAATTAAAAGTTAAAACCAGCGCTGCAAACGAACCAAACGTTCGGCGAATAATTCGTAAACGTTCGGCGAATAATTCGTAAACGTTCAGCGAGAAGTTCGTTTGTGTCCGTTCATTTATTAAATAAATGAACACGAACAAGAAATTTCGTTCGTTTAATTAAATGAACAAACATGAACAGAGGTCGTGTTCGTTCGTTTATGTTCGCGAACGTTCGGTAACGTGTTTGTTTGTGTTCGATAATTCATTAGTGTTTTCAGTTTTTATATCTATTTAAATACTTTAAAATTCGACAAGTTAAATATCTAATAAGTGTCAGTGTATTATATCTATTATGTTAATGAACGGTTGTTTGTGTTCGTTTGTTTCCATTTGTGTTCATGAACATTAGTTTGTGCTCCTTTGTGTTTGTCAACGTTCATTTTGGTTCGTTGCCTAAAATTAACAAACAAACACAAACGAACACGAACAAGTTCATTTCCTTAACAAACAAACAGACACGAACATAAAATATCATTCGATAAGTGCTCATGAACGATTCGTAAACACATAATTTTTTTAACAAACAAACGTAAATAAGGTCTTTTTTGTGTTCGTTCGATTCGTTTGGCACGCTGGTTAAAACTGTTGGCAAGTAACTCTTTAAATTATATATATATATATATATATTCATAGATCTGAGATTAAAAGAAACGCGGGGGGGGGGGGGGGGGGGGAGGGGATTCATTAGTGTTTTCAGTTTTTATATCTATTTAAATACTTTAAAATTCGACAAGTTAAATATCTAATAAGTGTCAGTGTATTATATCTATTATGTTAATGAACGGTTGTTTGTGTTCGTTTGTTTCCATTTGTGTTCATGAACATTAGTTTGTGCTCCTTTGTGTTTGTCAACGTTCATTTTGGTTCGTTGCCTAAAATTAACAAACAAACACAAACGAACACGAACAAGTTCATTTCCTTAACAAACAAACAGACACGAACATAAAATATCATTCGATAAGTGCTCATGAACGATTCGTAAACACATAATTTTTTTAACAAACAAACGTAAATAAGGTCTTTTTTGTGTTCGTTCGATTCGTTTGACACAGCTTTATGGAAGTTTGAATGGGAAAGGCCAAACTGAGGAATACTGATTCTGACCGACCCCTTCAGACTTCGAAATGGACAAGAATGGAGTCAATGCCCTCCTCTAATCTGACACCCACTGCCACCCGTGCTCTCTCGATATTCGTGAATATTATTATTTTTATTATAAACAAATTATTATTTTTTTTATTGTGACAATTTGGTTTTGCTTTTGGGATGTAATTTGACTTTGTTGTGTGGTTTAATAAATTTGTTTCATTTGGTTGTTAAAAAAACAAAATTTAAATTGTATCAAATCCATAAAAAAAATGAAACACGTTTTCTTAATAACCATTTTCTAGTTAGCTTATTTATTCATCTAAGATTTTGATTTTTTTTAGCAACCCATTCCACCTATTACATTGCTTCTTTTTATTATACAGATGTGTCCAATATATATCTAATATATAAGACGTATTTACATAAACGGGTAACAAGCTGCGTCGCTACCACTTTCTAAATAACAAAACTAAGTCTTTTAAAAACTACGTTCAGAGATCTTTTTTAAAACGTTTGGATCAATCTTGCTCTTATCGAAAACTATATATATGGAGACACTATATAGGATGATTTGATTTGTACGTTTGGTGGCTTATAAATGTTCAAACCGGACTACTTGATTTTATTTATGGTTTAGAGAAAAGCAGACCTATAAAATCTATACTCGACTGGATATATGATATGCATAAAATTGTTTTTGAATAATTCTTTTTAGCAATAGTCAATAATTCCTTGTTCATTTATACATTTGTTCAATTAATTTAGGTGGACCGGATTATTTTTGTTTCAAGAACTACATTTTCGTGTGTGTTCATGTATTTTTGGGTTCATTGAATTTGCTCAATTGCATAAAATCTAAGTGTTTTTAAGCGATGATAAGTGTTGGTTATACCCTTAAGTATATAATAAAATTAAGTTAATTAGAGAGTTGAAAAATCTATAGCTCAAACTAATCATGCAACAGTTTGCTTCTAGCGGGTTGTTGTAGTTTTAACTTCTAATCATGCAACAGTTTGCTTCCAGTTTAAAACGTTGAAAAGTTATTATTAATAGTTTATCCTTTTTGTCTCGCCTAAGGTTGAAGCATGAACCTCTTAGTTTGTTGTTAAAACTTAAAACAATTCATATTGGACTTGTGCTCAACGTATATTAGACCTCTTAACATTCGTGAATAATTCACACTTTAAAAAAAAACTAGCTATTACTGTTTATAAGATGTACAAAATGTTATTAGAAAAACAAACTAGAATGACAATTTGTTCAAAATCTTACTAGAAAAACAAACTAGAATCAAAATTTACATTCACATTCACATTTACATTTATATTCCATTAATTATCAATATTTTTGTGTATAAGGGTGTTATACCTTATGTTTCGGGGATTTTCTTCAAAAATGATTTTTTACTTTTAACTTATAAGTTTTTCATCTTTTTCAATTTTAACCCCACAAAATATTGTTTTTTTTTAATTTAATTCAAAACTTTTCATTACTTGCAATTTAACATTACAACTTTTTTACTTTCAACTTTGGTCTTCTATACTTTTTATCTTTCGCAAATTTTCGTTTTACATTTCCTTATTAAATTTGCGAGTTAAAATGGCTAAACATTTGTGTGTGGTCCAACAATTTTACGTTTCGTTTAGAAAATTGCAAGTTAGCATGATGCAACTACATGTGTAGTTCAGTGTTTTTACGTCTATTTTTCCAGTTTGACAGGTTCGTCGCAACGTGCAGTTTTTCGATCGATTCATTGTTGGTGGTCGCTGACGGTGGTGTGGGATTGGTGCTATTTGGCACGGTTATACCCCTGTCGCAACACGTGGATCTTAATTCTAGTTTTAATCAAAATTGTACAACGATGAGTCAATAACCATGCCAAAAGTCCCGAGATGTTGGTTCAGTAGTCAAAAGGGATGCACTCATTAGTGGAGACGCAGGTCCGATTCCTGTTTAGGCAATTTTCGAGGGACATCTGGATGAAGTGGCGAATCAGGGCTTTAATCCCGAGTTCAAACCTGACGGGGGGGGGGGGGGGGGGTATGGATTCCATGGGGTTCTCGCGGATCGGGGGCACGGTCTCATGGAGGTTGAGGAGTCAACCTTGGCAAAAAAAGCCCGAGCCCGACGGGTATACCCGAAACATATGGGTCGGGTATACCCAAAGCCCGACGGATATGGGCCGGGTATGGGAATTAAAATATAAGAAAAATTCAGGTACGGGAACGGGTATGAGATTTAGTGAAACCCGCGCGATACCCGGTCTGTTTACCCGAATAACACCCGAAAAATATATTAATTTTAATTTAGTTTTCCATTTATATAAACTTTAGCACATACACTTGTTCATTATTCATAGATTTTGCCCTGTTGTTTATCTTCAAATTTTACAATCACATACAAGATTTTATGTTTAGTTATGTTGTTTCTATGTAGATTAAATATGTGTTTAGTTTAGGGATTTTCTAAATACATTTCAAGTTGTTAGGACGATTACTTGCGTCCTGATTAATGCTACTATTTTTCATGTCTCGGTGTTTGATTAAATGCAAAATACATAAACTGACATTATGTGTTCCATAGTAGTAGTGCCTTAATTAGTTAATTATGTAGATCTATGTTTCAAATATGCATTTTAATATGTATTTATATATCTATGTTATTGGTCATATTTGCTTTATTGTAGTTATTAAAAAAGTAAATTATATAAATACATTAGAGTAAACAATGAACACAGTAGTCTCAATGGTATTTTTAACAAATTAACGGGTATACCCAAGACGCGTGGGTATACCCAATGGGTAATTACCTAACTAATACCCGACGAGTAACGGTCCGGGTAAGAGACAAATAATCACAACCAGGTACGGGTTTTAGATTACCGATACCCAGCCCATTTTCATTACTACCTTGTACATAGCCTCAAGCAAGATGAGTTTACAATTGAGATTCTTAGCCGTTAAAAAAATATAACAATGCAAAAAAACTAATTTATCTATACTTTCTATAAAAGGAGAAATCTTAATGACATAAGAAAAGCTGATGTGTCAGCTGGAGAGGCTGTCCAACAAGCCTTTTCTTATGTCATTTTTACATCATAAACCTTAATATTAAAAGACTTTAAAATTCAAAGATGGCCCACATTCACCTTTTCAAACCACTGCCCCTCCTACATTCACCTTTTCAAACCACTGCACCTCCAAACCTCTAAACATCAGTTATAAATTCAAACCTTTGCATCAAACCACTGCCCATTCAAAATTTTGGCTCCAGTTTCAAAATTTAAACATGGCTTCAGATTCAAAATTTAAACAACAGACGTATAAAAAGGGTAATATCTGTTTCTCTATGCTTTATCAACTCTTAACTCTCTCTCTAAAATTCACTTTCGCTCTCTCAAATCCAGATCACACCAGAAAAAGTTCATAATCAACACTTTCAACAGCATCAAACAAGAAATCCGAGTTGTACCGCCTTCTTTTTGTCAATCGATCGTCTTCAACAGCATCCAATGGTAGATTCCATCTCAATCACCTTTCGTTTATCTGTTGTTAACGTCTTATTGTTTCATTATCAAATCGTTCTAATGTTTGTATGATGATTGAATTGAGATGTAGGCATCAGAAAGGAAGCAAGCGAATCCATTGAATTGATTTCGTTTATCTGTTATTAACCCCTGTTCTGGCACGCTTCTTCTTCTTCTTTGAACTCTGCCCCATGTTTTCTTATTTTTGACTTTTGATTCACTCGCAGTAAAGGATGAGTCATGCCAATCGAAACAAATAAGGTATGTATGACCTAACGAATGAATAAACAGATTTCAAATTGATTTGTTGGTTTTGAATTTTCATTAATGATTGTTATCACATAATTACAGTGAACTTACACTAGAGAGATAGGGTTTATAAAGTTGTATGTGTTTTTTTGAGGTTTTGAATTGAACTAAGAGATTCATATAGCATTTAGCATCCTGTGTATGTGTTTGTTTTCACCTAATTTTTTGGGGGTTTTGATTGTTTATTTGCAGTGAACGGCCTCCATTATTGTCAAAAGTCGAGCAAGATATTCAAGAACTCGTCGTCACAAGCTAAAAGTTTCCAAGCAGAATCTCAAGTTGAGTCGTTTACATCCTGTGTATGTTTTTGTTTTCACATGTGTATGTGTTTGTTTCCAAGAAGACTATGATGATTAGACATGCATATTGCATAATGCAAACACTTAAAACTTATTTTAGCATGAAATGAGCTTTCGGGCGACATTCATGAATCGTGAGTCTTCTGTTTATTACCATGTTCATTTCTGATTCTCCAAGGATATTTGAATATTGGTTGTCAATTTTGATATCATTATAAATATTAAGGTTTTGTTATCGAAATAAATACCATTAATAATAACTTGTTCATATTTATGTGTAGCATCTTCATTGAATAAAGACTGGAATGATTAACTAAATGTATCAATAAGTTAGAAGTGGAATCAGTGTATGACAATGAAGTATATTGAATATAGTTGATTATTTGTTTGTTACAGCTACGGAAGAGATGTTGATGTCTGTGGCTTATCAGAGTTATAAATCTGGAGATTTTAGATAGGCGTTAGATCATAGTAAGGTTGTTTATGATAGGAATCCTATGAGATTGGATAATCTGCTTCTCCTTGGTGCGATATATTATCAGGTTAGGTGATTTTTTTTGCTGCATAGTGGGTTAATTTCTGTATTTAGACGTTGGCATAGTTCTGATGACAGAAAGGAAATGTGTTATGCACTCCAGGTGTTTGCTTAAATGCCCCCCTTTGCTTAAATGATACCGAGTTCACCATCTCAGAATTCGAGATCTGTTGAGAAGTCAGTAAGAGATATTCGACATGTAGAGGAGATATGAGTGGTAAACATGATAAAGAAAAAAAAGGGTAAAGGCCGATTTCATCTTCATCAATTTCATCTTGATTCTGGTATGTTGGTTTATCGTTTGTATTAAATCTACATAAAGAGTTTTGGTTTTTTTAGTTTCCGTTTAATCATAATTTGAAATTTGATGTTAGTTTGATTAAATTCCCCAATTTTTCTTGATTTTTTCTAATTAAATTTGAGATCTTTTTCAGTTGAAGGATTGTGATTCTGGAATCTCAATCATACCCATGTGAAAATGACTGGAGGAAATGAAGAAATGAAAAAGGTTTGAATTATGGATATTTTTTATTAATTTAATTCATATTTTGTTCAATAATTTTCTCTAATTATGTTATTCCTCTGCTTTTGCTTAAACTTTCCAAACTATTCTCCTGGCATAATGCAGATCATATGGGCCACTAAAGTGGATGGTTATTCAGTAGATCTTCTGACTTAAGAGATAATGCAGAAGTTGTGAGGGTTGATGCTCACAACATTAAAGAAAGTTTGGATAATAGCTTAAAGCATCTGAATATTGATTACATCGATTTAACTATAGTTCATTGGTGAGTTTTAAATCCTTGAAATTTAATCCCTTAACCATATAACAACCATCTATTATGAGTTTTAAATCTATCTGTCATAAAGAAATCGCCTTCGACTTCTCCCTTCCAGATTGAGACTGCGCTTAGGCTTTGGAATTGGATATGACAGCCCATTGAGCCCGTATATTAATTTTGGTATTGTTTATGGTTTCTTGAATCCGGTTATACATTTTTTACTCTTTTTTTAATATTATGTAGATCAATTTAATCATAATAATTTAATAAAAATATGTAGATCAATTTAATCATAATAATTTCAAACCTATTGAGTCTTGGAGCTACACTCAATGTAAACTGCTGCACCTATAGTCTTCTTCAGTTCTTCACCCCTGCATAAATTTGTTTTTTCAACCATTATTAACTGAACGATTCTTGAAACCTTTAAACATGGTATAATTTGTACGTGTTATATTCAAAAATCATCTTTACTATTTCCAAATATTTAGTACAAACCAACAATTTAAACAAAAAAAAGGTGGGTCAAGCCGCTAAAACTGACCGTTCTGGCTGACCCACCCAACCTGGTTAGTTTCGTTTGCCGTTTTCAAAAACTATAGGTAGCAGTTTGTCTTATACATCATATTTTATGCAAATTCTACGAGAATGTGTTGTGGATTTTAGAAACCAAAGGGGTGAAGTGAATTTCTTAACGACTTAGCTGAGAAGTTGTGATCGGTGTAACATTTGGATGATCACTCAGGTATTGTTTGTCTTCATGAAGATCTAAGAGATTTCAAAAGCAAAACTAATGGTTATTTGTAATATAACTTACATCCAAACAACTTAATAACATCATATACCGGACATGTACAAATTAAACTTTAAGACTAAAATTATATTCCAAGGGATGTTAAACAAGTTGTTTGCACGTTGAGAAATAAAACACGATTTCTTTTTACATATTAATACTTCATTTAAAAAATGAGAAGAAAGCGAGTAAATGTATGAATAAGAGTTAATCTACCATGAGGTGAGGTAATCATTTTTTTCCTTGTATTTCAAAGACAAAAAATGGTTAGGAATCAAATTGTATTTTATGTTTGTATGAAATTGTTGAAAGAAATGATGTTACCAAATTTGGTCCAACCAGCACAATGGGGATAGTTGGGGCATAGTGCGGTAGCTCTGAGATCCACCGAATGAATGAGAAGATATGTAGTTGATTAGTGAAAATGAATACCTTCTTGGAGATGTTTTCATAGCTGGGTCTGCTAGTGAGAGAAAAAAGCCATTAAAAAGACATTTGCACCTCTGTAACTGAGTGGCCTGAGTCTGTTATAATCCTCCTGACCTGCAGTATCCCAAAGGCCGAGATTAACAGTGTTGTCGTCGGAGACAACACTGGCACTGAAATTATTAAAGACTGTGAGCACATAATCCTACACACAAAAGAAAGCAATTTGCCTGTACAACAGAGTCATAGAAGACAATTTGCTTGGAGGACCACTTCCTCGAAATCTTGGCCGTTTGTCCCACGTGAGAAGATTGTATGATTACTTGACCTTGCTCCAAAAACTTGATTCATCTTTTGTTCATTTTTAAAATAAATTATTTATCATTTTTTTCATGCAGCCTTGCTTCTGCAAATAACTTTACAGGAACCATACAAGAATCGTATAGCAGACTGAACTATTTAGAAGACTTGAAAGTCATGCTTTGTTTCTTTTAACCAATAAGTGAATCAGTGATTCAACATATTTTTGAAACATTTGTATTCTTCTTGTAGTAGGATAGACGAGAGTTCATTACGTTACCATAAATTTTTAGATGAGTCAAAACTGGTTAGAGTTTTTGTATATGACTTGAATTTGACTAAGATGAATATGATTAAGTGCATCAAACAGTACTGGTTGAACTGAAAAGATATTGTTTGCTCTTTTTGATTTGTGCATGTTAACGCTACCATTCTAATATTTTATGATGTACAAGGGTTATTCCTGCTGCACAAAGGTAGTTATAATATATTAATTAGCATATGAAAGGGTTTTATAGGTTAATTATACATTTTGAATCTATTTTGTTATGGTAATTAAAAGTTTGTATTAACAAATTTGTCAAAGGTATGTTTTATGTTTTGAAACCTCTGTTTGTTGTGAACAGATGTTAGAAAATAAAACAGTGGTTGATACATCTGTTGACTTTGGTCAACAGATGGATTGAAACAGATGTTTCAAACCAATTTTGGGTTAAAACGGTGGTTTGAAACCACTGTTAGGTTAAAACAGTGTTTTGTGGAGATAACAGTGGTTAAAACAACTGTTGGGTTAAAACAGTGGTTTGAAACCACTATTGGGTTAAACAGTGGTTTGAAACCACTGTTGGGTTAAAACAGACGATTTTAAGACTTGTATCGATTCAAATCATATATATACTTTTTTGATCTGAACTAATCTTGTTTTTTGCGTTTCATTGCAACAGATTGCAGTCGGAACTAATGGATCTAATGGTAAGTCAGTCACACACATACATACATACATACATACATACATACATACATACATACATACATACATACATACATACATACATACATACATACATACATACATACATACATACATACATACATACATACATACATACATACATACATACATACATACATACATATTAAGATTAACTATTGTTAATTGGATTGATCAAATTCTTTTTGCACCACAACAATGATAAATCAAACAAGGCAGCTATAGGTATCATCGTTTAGAGAGTCAAGTTTAGGTGTCGGAGTTATGGTTTGAGCTGGGATGACAGCAGTTGGAACATTATTTACTGAAGCTATATGTTCCGTTACCCCTATGGAATGTCTTTTTTTTCCTTTTCCTTTCAGCCTTTCATGTGGTTCTTCTCATGTTGTTTTGGATTTCAGATTGCAAAGCTACAGGATGACAAAAAAGTGTTAAGACTGTTTGACCAAGTCAAAAGAGGCTGCTTTACTTGAAGCCGAGAGGACCGTGCAAGTTGCATTGGTCAAGGCATCCATGGTAGATGATCTCCAGAATAAGAATCATGAATTGATGAAGCAGATAGAAATTTGCCACGTCAGCAATAATTTATGAATGACTTCACTTGATGATTCATATTTTTTCGAAATGTAAATCCATGTTTTCTCTCAGGAGGAAAATCAAATATTGGATAAAATGCATCATCAAAAAGTTGATGAGGTGGAAAAGCTTACACAAACTGTACGCGAGCTTGAAGAAGGTGTTCTTGCTGGTGGTGCAGCTGCAAACGCTGTTCGGGACTATCAACAGAAAGTTCAAGAAATGAATGTAAAATAGATACTTCTATTCTTTAGTTGATTAAAGTTTCTTCATGTTCCTGCTAGTGGAAAATTTCACCCGTTTACTTATAAATGGGTCCAGTGGGATATGCTTTGGTCAAACGTTATAACTAACTGATTTGGTGTCAGTTATCAATAGGAGGAAAAAAAGACTCTAGACAGAGAGCTAGCGCATGCAAAAGTTACAGCCAATAGAGTGGCAACGGTTGTAGCTAACGATTGGAAAGATTCTAATGATAAGATGATGCCAGTTAAACAATGGCTCAAAGAAAGACGGTTCTTGCAGGTATAGTCTTCTATAATTCCATAAACATATTGTTTAGAGTAAGGTATACAGATGAACCCTGTGCTTTCCAAAGGTACACAGATGGTCCCCGACTGTTTCCAAAAGTACAAGGATGGTCCCTGAGATTTACACTTTGTACGAAATGAAAGCTACAGCACAGGAGGCATTGAACATAATGGAGGAAAAGCTTCGAAGATTGAGGATGAGACAAGCAAATGTAGAGTCCATGATCCAAAACCAGAATCCACTTCAGAAACTTCTTTGTCTATCTTTATTTGTTTCCACTTAGATGCATAACTAAATAAATGTACCTTCTTTTATTGTGCCTAAACATTATCCTTTATATTAAATTTTGAGTGTTTTGAACAGTAGTTTTGAACAGTAACAATATTAAGAAGAGAAGTGAATAGTATCGGGTACCGGTATCAAAATTTTCAAATTGAGTGTATTTTCGGTATCCGTTCGGCACCGGTATTCATCGGGTTTTACCCTCAAATACCGGTGTCGTACCAGTACCGACCGTATCAAGCCGTCCCGTACCAGGTATATTCGGTACCGGTACCCACTTTTGGGGATTTTGGTAACGGTATTTCGGTACCGGTTGGTACGTCATAAAATCCTGTAGCAACGTAGCAATGCAAGTAATTGCACAGTTTACATTACTTTTCATACACACAGTAAGTAAACTGTATTTCATTTGAATAAGGTTTTATATACACAACAACTTATTTGACTTTATTTTTTGTCTTTTTACGTAATGAATGAATTGTAGCATGTAAAATTAACTTGGATATTTAGATTATTGATGAGAAAATCATATCAAATCCAGTAATCAAACCGGTATCGTATCGGTACCAAATTTACTATACCAAATCATTTTCGGCACCAATTTGGTACCCACCTTTTGGCGTTTTCTGAATCGTTACTTTCGGTTCGACACCGGTCTAGCACCATACCTATATTTATTGATTTTTACCTTCAAATACCATACCATACCGTATTGTACCAAGCATTTTCGGTGTCGGTACCTAATTTCGATGATTTTCCGGATCGGTACTTTCGGTGCCGTTAGCACCGTAATAACTGAATTGAAAACAACCGAATTTCCAACGTGTAGGACGTGTGGGTCCTATTATTATATATTAGGTTATTTAAAATCGGTTTTTTTAGGACGGATTGACTATCCTTTTCACGACATTTTTATTTATGTTTTGATATTCGGTATCTGCTTGCCGTTACTGACATGCGTTTTGCAGTCATTTGGTCCCCGCCGCAACGCGCGGGCGGAAATTTAACTAGTTTTGTTAATTTTGCCAAATACAACTCATTGGGTGATTGTTTATATTATTGATTTTAATGTTGTTTCTTGAATGCTATCACTAACATTTGATTAGTAAAGAATTATAATTTACATAAAAGTGACACTAATAAATTATTTCATATTATTGATTTTAAAGAGTACCCGTGTTTTTACATGGGTTTTACACTCGCTTCTAAAAACCACCCGTGTTTGCACACGGGTTGTACCGCTAGTTAGCTATAATAAATGAAAATAAGTATGGGACACGTGTCAGTATATTAGGGCATCTTAGGCTTCGTTTTGTCGGGAAATGATGGGTCCCTTCAATTAATATCATTAGTTTCCTACCATATGTTTCTTATACACCTTATGCTTTGACCAAATTTGAATTTTAAAATTTGAAGTTTACGTTTTAAGGAAATAGTTGCTGACTTAAATTTTTCAAATTTAAAAGTCGCCAACTTTTTAATTTTCGCTTAGATTTACAATAATTTTTTTTAATTTTCGTTTACAACTTTTCATTTCAATTAGTTTTTGATATCATTTGTATAATTCTAGTTAAAGTATTATATTTTCCCTATATAATTTTTTTATTTATGTTATAACTCATTTTTATCTTTGAAATTTAGATTGTGGCCGTTTTTTTATCAATTTCCCAACTATACTTTCATTTATTCACATACAATCGATTACACACTAATTAAGAAATATGTCTATATAATGTATTCAAAATTAAAACCAAAATTGTTAATCAAAATATAAAGCTTCCTTGATTATATTTACATTTCTAAAAATACAACTTCATTTTGCTATGCCTGTATAAAATCATGAACTACTATTTTTTCAGTATACTAATCTACTACAAAGTCAAGTTTTAAAAAAATGTATCAAAGGTTCTCATCCGATTGTGACTCTTCTTCTTAATATTTTCTTTACTATTTTTTGTTATTGCTTTATTGATTTTAGATTTTACTTTCCATTCGTTTTGTGTAGACTTATATAACAACTCTCCTAAAACCCTTAAAACACCCTAAACGTCCAAATATACACCCCGTATGTGAGAAACGGACCCGAATAACCTTTATATTAATAAAAAACAAATAAAACAAATAATTATAATCCCTCGCGGCCCGCGATGGATGAGGCTTAGGTCGGTCGCGGGGCACGACGGAGTGACACCAGGCGACTCCTCAGGCCGCCACGTGTCCCCCTCCGTGTCGAGTTTACCTGGTGAGTCGCCAAGCCTAGGCCCTAGCCTAGGGTCCTCGCGGCCCGCGAAGGACGGAGCACAAGGGCGTCGCGGGGCGCGACAGACTTCGAGAACAGCTATAAATTGAGCAGCAGTGGCACAGTTTACAGCCGCTCAAATCTCTTTCTCTCTCAACACATATAGTGCGAAATTTCGAGTATAATACCCCCTAAAAAGCGACGCTCTGCCTCGTTGTAAGTATTATAACCCCGGTTACGTATTAGTTACTCTGCCCGATTGATCTAGAGCTCCGTAACGCATGTCAAGGCTCTGCCTGACTAAGTCGTAGGAGTTCTATCTCGGGGGCATGACTAATGTAAATTGGGTTATCTTACTAACACGTGTGCATTGTTTAATTTTATTAGATTATAACCAGGAAGTCACCAAAAGCAGTAGTGTTATCTAAAATAGCAATGTCAGTCATTCTCTTTTTATAACAAACAGTTTTAACAAAACCTTAATTATTTTAAATTATAATAGCAGTGATTGAGTCTATGTATTCTACAATTACTGTCGGTATGTTGGGGTTTTGTATACATTACTTGTTACTACACTGTGAGTAGTAGCATGACCACAAGTCAGGATTGACGGTACCGTGGGTGGTAATTGGGTAGATATAAACATTGTAATCGCGCTCAATACTATAAAGATATAAAATATTGTTTTGATTAAACTGGGATGCACTCGCCAGTATTTCTTGCTTATAAAACTTTTTAAACGTGTTCCAGGTAACAAAATGTGAAAGCCAAATAGAAGCCAGCTGGAGAGCACTGAAAGCTTAGAAAAGTGGCTATAAAAGTTACCTAAACAAGAAAGAAGTTTTATTTCAATAAATTAGGGTTTATCCCTATAAACATATTATAATGGAAACTTGGGTTTTTCCCATGTATTTATTATTTATAAAAAGTGTGGTGTTTTACTCCGATAAACTATTTCCTAACTACGGTCCTGATGTAAATTTCCGCTGCCAAATTAATAAACACCGATACCACCCATCTGAACTCGCGGCCGCCCGCTCCCGGGGTAGGGGTCGGGGGTTGCGACAGAGAGTTGTATCAGAGCTACAACCACTGATTTAAGCCACATAAGTGTTCTGCTAACACCAAGATTTTATCAATTATGTTCCGAAATAATCTATATGACTATGTGTATATATGTACATTATTGTTTTGTGTTATTTGACAATCTGTTAGTTTACTGTATGAGTGAGCAAGGTACGTCTGACGCCTACCGTCATCTAGATAGTTCTCCCAAGAGTGAAGGAACTTCATCACAGCCTACTCCTTTGGGGTATTCTACTGACACTGAAGAAGAAATCTTCATATTTAAGGCACAATCCGAGGAACCATTCCCTTCGAAAAAGAGAGGATGGTTTAGTAGGGGAGCACACGAGAGGAGAAAGCGAATGAGAAAGTTACAGCAACAAAGAGCATTAGCAGCAGCCAATAGGGAAGTGAATGCCCAAACACAACAAGTAGTTAATAGACGATTGGCAAACTTTCATATACTAGGCACCACTACCGCAGATCCAAACCTTGACCGAATTTTTGCACCACAACCCTTGCCACTATTTCCAACCTAACCAATGGAGATAGAACCTAACCTAGGAAACCAATTTCCCATACCAGTCTTTGACCCTAACGAAATACCTAGAATCCCAACACCTAATCCTCTAGCGTATGATCCATGGGAAGATGACCTTTGGGATTATAGGGAGCTTTATCCGTAGGAAGAACCAATACCAAATCCCATAGCACAATATACCAACCTTAATCCTTTAGATCCGTATTGGGATAACGATCAATATGTTCAGGAGATATTAAACAATCCGTACCCATATGGAGAACCGATACCTCAGTACCCTGACCCAGTACCCGCACCACGACCACCCATGAGTGACGAGAATGTACAGGAACTCCGCACATATGGTGAGGAATTGATAGAAAGAGGAGAGAGGATAAGACAGATAGGAGAAAAGCTCGTGTGGAAATACGACGAGCGAGAAATGCAGTTTTGGAGAAATAACATAATAATAATATATGTATGTGTATATATATATATATATATATGGATGCATAACTAGTAATGTGTTTAAATTCCAGTTGTAGGTTGTAATATATATATATATATATATGAAAAGAGTAAAAGTCGCAATGTTCGACGTTTTTGATCAACCTGTTTGTGTGATTGTTTGCATTAAATTTTATTCTGTGATATTAATACCTGATAAATGTTTCTAAATCCACATAGACGACGAAGTAAATCAGGAAAACCAGAATAATGATAATAATGGAAACCAAATATATAATAGTGCCATCCAACATATAGTAGCACAATGAATTATAGATGCTATGCCATATATTATCAAGTCTGTTAAAGAAGCAGAAAATAATAAAAGTGGAAGTAAACGACCACTTAGTGAACCAAGTCACAGTGTGAATAATGGACTGCTACTTCAATTACCTATTCCAAAAAGAAGAAGAACCATGTCATATGGTTGTTCTTACAAAGAATTCTGGTCTTGCAAACCAATAGAATTCTCTGGCAATGAAGGAGCCATTGCAGCTTTACGTTGGATAGAAAAGACATAGGCATTCTTAAAAATAAGAAAATGTGCTGATGAAGATAAGATTATGTTTGCTTCTAATATTTTTAAGAATGCAGCCTTAGAATGGTGGAATACTATTCTCCAGTCTAGAGGAAGTGATAAAATTTATAATATGGAATTGACTGACTTTAAGGACATAGTTGAAAGAAAATTTTGTCCTCCTCATGAAAAAGAACAAATTGCTAATAAGTTCTTAAATCTTAAAATGACTGGAATAGACTGCAAGGGTTACACTACCATATTCTTCGAATATGTTAGGATAGTGCCAACCCTGGCCTCACCAGAACCAGTATTAATCTCCCGTTACATCTGGGGATTAATTAGTGAAATCAGACACGTAGTCAAGGCAGCTAGACCACAAACCATAGAAGAAGCAGTAGAATTAGCCAATACCTTGACTGATAAATTAGTACGTACGCAAGAATAGAACCAGAGAAAGAACCTAGCCCAGAAACTTACCCAAGAATTTCGTTATGGAAATAACTACCATGGGAAAAGTACAGGTTCTACTTCTGCACCTTACTGTAAGTACTGCAAGAAGAAGCATTCAGGAAAATGCTCAATATACTGCAACTTTTGCAAAATGTATGGACACAAGGAAGAAGACTGCAGGAGGAAACCCAGTAATAAGTTATGCTTCAACTGTGGAGAGACGGGACATATCAAACCGAACTGTCTGAAACTAGCTCCAGCAACAAACAACAAAACTACCAAGAATGCCCGAGCATTTATTCTGACAGCTGAAGAAGCCAAGATGATTCCGGATGTGATTGCTGGTACGTTTTTAGTTAATAATATTTTTGTTAAAGTATTATTTGAATCTGGTGCAAACCAAAGTTTTATTAATACTTCGTTCTGCAAACTTCTCAATCAACCATCAACTAAACTTCAACAAGAATGTCTGGTAGAAACGGCGAATGGAGAATCCATTAAGATTACTGAATTCTTGCAGGGAGCAAGAATAGAAATTTTAAACCATAATTTTATTGCTGACCTTTACCCGATGAATCTGGCAGGATTTGATATCGTATTAGGAATGGACTGGTTAGTAGCCAACCATGCCAGTATTCTATGTGATCAAAAGTCAGTACAAGTAAATTCACCAAAGGATGAAAAGATCACAATTAAAGGAGATAAGCCAACTAAATCCACAAAATTCATCTCTGTGATGAAAAGAGCAAGTTATGCAAGGAAATGATCACTAGTGTATATGATTTCCATAATCAATAACAGTAAAGGAAAATAATTAAAAGATATTCCCGTAGTATCTAAATTCTCAGATGTTTTCCCAGAAGAGTTACCTGGATTACCGCCAGATAGAGAGGTTGAATTTAGAATTCACCTAATACCAGGGACAACACCGATTGTCAAGGCATCTTACCGTTTAGCACCAACAGAGATGCAGGAACTAAAGAAACAATTGGACGAACTTCTGGAGAAAGGTTTCATACAGCCTAGTTCATCGCCATGGAGAGCACCAATCTTGTTTGTCAAGAAGAAGGACCGATCAATTCGTATGTGCATTGATTACCGAAAATTGAACAAGGTTACGATTAAAAATCGGTACCCACTACCGAGAATCAATGATCTGTTCGATCAACTGCAAGTACAGGAAGAGGACATTCCTAAAATTGCTTTCAGAACAAGGTATGGTCATTATGAATTTACAGTCATGCCATTTGGTTTAACCAATGCCCCACCCGCATTTATGGACATGATGAACAGAATATGTAAACCATATCTGGATAAATTCATAATTGTCTTTATAGATGATACTCTTATTTACTCTAAAAGTAAAGAGGATCACGCTGAGCATTTATTTATACTTTTAAATTTGCTGAGAAAAGAAAAGCTTTACGCTAAATTTCAAAATGTGAATTTTGGTTATAAGAAGTACAATTCCTTGGACACCTGGATAATCATGAATGAATTCACGTAGATCCCACAAAAATCGAGGCAATTACTAAATGGAAAGTCCCTGAATCACCAATGGAGGTGAGAAGTTTCCTCGGACTAGCAGGTTATTATAGACGTTTCATTCAAGATTTTTCTAGAATAGCCATTCCCTTAACAAAGTTGACCTGCAAATCAGTTAACCTTGAAAGGGGACCAAAACAGGAGGAAGCTTTTAGGATTCTGAGGCAAAAGTTAACCAACGCACCTCTACTAGCATTACCAGAAGGAACTGAAGACTTTATAGTCTATTGTGATGCGTCTAAGTTAGGTTATGGATGTGTGTTGATGCAACATCAAAAGGATATAGCTTATGCCTCTAGACAACATAAGAATCATGAATAGAATTATACGACCCATGATCTAGAGTTAGGAGCTATAATTTTTGCCCTTAAAATTTGGAGACACTATCTTTATGGTAGTAAGTTTACTGTTTTCACCGATCATAAGAGTTTAAGATATGTTTTTGGGCAAAAGAAATTAAATATGAGACAGAGACGGTGGATGGAGATTCTTAGTGATTATGATTGTAATATCCGGTATCATGCAGGAAATACTAATGTAGTAGCTGATGCTTTAAGTCAAAAGTATCATGAGAAGTCAAGACGAGTACGTTCTCTTAAGTTAAATCTGCAGATAGTTTTAAATGAACAAATTAGATAAACACAAGAAACAGTAATCAAGGACGATACTGAAAAATTAAAAGGAATGATTAAGGAATTAGAACATGGGACAGATAGAATTTGGAGATTCCATAAGAAAAGAATCTGGATACCCAAACAAGGAAACCTACGCCATCGAATTTTAGAAGAAGCCCATAAGTCTAAATATACGATACATCTTGGAAATGATAAAATGTATCAAGACTTAAGAAAGAATTTCTGGTGGATAGGAATGAAAAAGGATATAGCAGCCTATGTTGCTTATAACAACCCTCAATAAAACCGACACCCTCATAATATTTCTGACACCCCAAAATATTTTAAAATATCCCAATATGTCCCAAAATAAACCCCATACGAGAAAACGGACCCCGAATACCCTAAATATTAATAAAAATAATTAAAAATTGAAATTTTGGGCTGAGGCGGGCCGCGTGAGCCCCACCCCAACCCTGACGCGGGCCGCGTCAACTTAAAACATGGCACGACCCTGGGCCGCCACGTGGCCCAACACTTGTCGAGTCTAGTTGCTGATCCGGATGGGCTACACGTTGACCCGGGTTTGACGCGGGCCGCGTAAACCCTGGGCTTGTGTTACGCTGGCCGCGAGAAAACCAGACTCAGCAACTATATAAGCAGGCCATCAGATTTCATTCAAATTCGTTCAAAGTTTCTTTCTCAATCTCAATTTCTGATAATAGGCTTTATACTCGGGTATAATACCCCCCTAAATAGCGAAGTTCTGCTCCGTTGTAAGTATTATAACCCCTGGATACGTATTAGATACGCTGCCCGATTAATCTAGGGTTCCGTAACGGCTGTCGTGGTTCTGCCCGACGTAGTCGTTAGAATGCCGTCTCGGGGAGTGTATTACTAATGTTAAAATGGGTTATTATGCTGACGCGTGTGCGTTTATGTAAATTATAGATTGTCACTAGGAAACACTTACGGAAAATCTAAGACAGCAATGTGAGTTGATCCACTTTTTGTTAACTGTTTTTACAAAACCTCACTTAATTAATTATATATTAAACAGTTATTGAGTATTTGTAAGAATATAATTATCATGAGTATGTTGGGGTTTTGTATACACAATTTGTTACCACCTGGTCAAGGAGTAACATTTCCACAAGTCAGGTTTGACAGTACCATGGATGTTAATTGTGATGTCTTGGAAACAAATATAATTGCGGGATCGCCCTCAATACTGTATAATGGTTTTTATTGAAACTTGATTAAACTGGGATTTACTCACCAGTATTTCCCACTGACAAATGTTTTTAAAACACGTTTCAGGTAACAAAATGTGAAAGCCAAATAGAAGCCAGTTGGACAGCACTGGAGGCTTGGAAAAGTGGCAATAAAGTTACCTAAAATAAAATTGATGTTTTTAATAAATAAAATAGGATTTATTCCTATGAAAACGTGTGTACTATGAACTTGGGTTTTAACCCATTTGTTTAATGTTATAAAAATGTGGTATTTTACTCTGATCCAATATTTTCTAACTACGGTCATGAAGAAAATTTCTGCTGCCAAATTAGACAATACGAGATACCACCGAAACTGGCTCGCGGCCGCCCATTCCCGGGGATGTGGGATCGGGGGTTGCGACAGAAGGTGGTATCAGAGCCAGGTCACTGATTCAGCCACAGAAGTGTTCTGCTGACATCAAAATTCAATCTGTTAGGAAATGAATTATGGAAATACGTGCGTAATTGTATTTAATTGTTATGTGTTATTTGACTATTTGTTAGTTTACAGTATGAGCGACCAAGGACCATCTGACGTGTACCGTCAATTGTCTGGTTCGCCTAGAAGCGAAGGCACCTCCTCTTCTCAGCCTGCCCTCTCAGGGTACTCTGCTGTTACGGAAGAAGGAATCTTTGTGTTTAAGGCTCAGTCAGAAGAGCCATTTCCTCAGAAAAAGAGGGGATGGTTCAGTAGAGGGGCACACGAGCGTAGAAAACGTATGAAAAAGTTACAAGACCAGAGGGTACTAGCAGCAGCCAAGAGAGAAACCGATGCCTATGCCCAGTATATGATAAATAGGGGTATAGCCAACATCCACATCCTAGCAACCACTGCAGCTGACCCTAATCTGGAATAGATAATAGCACCCCAACCACAATTACCAATCCCTGACCAACCCATGGAGATAGAAAACCCTGAAAACCAAGTAGAAATGCATGACTTTAATCCAGAAGAAATACCTAGGGTACCAGCACCAAATACCCTAGACCCAAATTACGATCCCTGGTGGGATGGAGTTAGGGACTATGTGCAACGCTACCCGATACATGAAGACACACCCATGCAGAACTTAGGAGCCTATCCAGGTATGGACCCTTTAGATCCCTATTACCACGACGAATAAATTAGGGAAATTTTAGAAGATCCTTACCGATTTCAGGCACCTACACCCCCATACCAGGATCCCGCACCCCAGATTCCGAACCCAGTCCTAGAACCTGCACCCCCAATGAGTGTAGAAAACGTACAAGAACTTAGGACATTTGGTGAGGAAATTCTAGAAAGTAGTGAGAGAATGCGACAGGTGGGAGAGCGACTCGTCTGGAAGTATGACGAGCGCAATATGGATTTCTGGATGAATCCATATCCATGAATGTGTTGGTAAAGACGATAATAATAATAATAATAAAATATGTGTGTACGGATGCCTACTATTATTATTGTAATTTTACTTCAGTTGGTATTGTAATTTTTTTTTCAAGTACTGGTGTGTAATAGACGTATAGTATATGAATAGAGTAAAGTCGCAATGATCGACGCTTTTGGCTAAATTGTGTGTCATGTGATTGACTATATTAAAATACTATTTTGTGACATTAATATGTGGTAAATGCCTAAAATTCAGATGGCCAACGAAGGAAATCAAGGAAATCTGAATAACGATAACCAGAGTAACACTAACTTGGTTAATGAGAATCCAAGCGTCAATAATAATGGAAACCAAGTGGATAATAGTGCTATCCAACATATAGTGGCACAAGGAATCATAGATGCAATGCCATTTATTATTCAAACGGTTCAAGAAGCGAATAATAAAAGTAAGCATAGCAGTAAGCGACCAACTGGACCAGAAAACAACATAAACAATGGACCTGTACTTCAAGTGCCCATTCCCAAAAGAAGAAGAACCATGCCTTATGGTTGTTCTTACAAAGAATTCTGGTCCTGTAAACCAATAGAATTCTCGGGCAATGAAGAACCTATTGCAGCTCTACGCTGGATAGAAAAGACTGAGGCTGTTCTGAAAATAAGCAAGTGTGCTGAAGAAGACAAGATAATGTTTGCTTCTAATCTATTTAAGAATTCAGCCTTAGAATGGTGGAACACTATTCTTCAATGTAGAGGAAGTGATAGGGTTTATAATATGGAATGGGAAGAATTTAGGAACATGGTAGAAAGGAAATTCTGCCCTCCTAATGAAAAAGAACAAATAGCAAACAAATTCCTAAACCTTAGAATGAATGGAGTAGATAGTAAAGGGTACACAAAGTTATTCTTTGAATATGCTAGAATAGTACCAACCCTTGCATCACTAGAGCCGGTATTAATCTCCCGTTATATCTGGGGATTAATTGGAGAGATTAGACATGTAGTCAAGGCAGCTAGACCTCAAACTATAGAAGAAGCTGTAGAACTAGCTAACACATTGACTGATGAATTAATACGTACAAGAGAAGAAGACCAGAGGAGAAACCTAGCCCAAAGGCTTACCTAAGAATTCTGTTCTGGGAATTACAATCGTAGAAATATAGGTTCTACCTCTACACCATACTGCAAAGTCTGCAAAAAGAAGCATTCGGGAAAATGCTCCACTCTTTACAATTTCTGCAAGATGCCAGGACACAAGGAAGAAGATTGCAGGAGGAAATCCAGTAATGGACTATGCTTCAACTGTGTAGAAAAAGGTCATATCAGGCCAACTTGTCCGAAATTGGCTCCAGCTGTGAACAACAACAAGAACACTAAAAATGCTAGAGCTTTAGTTCTAACTGCAGATGAAGCCAAGATGATTCCTGACGTGATAGCTGGTACGTTTTTAGTTAATGATGTTTTTGCTAAAGTATTATTTGACTCTGGTGCAAACCAAAGTTTTATTAATACTTCATTTTGCAAACTTCTAAATCAGTCATTAAGTAAACTACCACAAGAATGTCTCTTAGAGACAGCTAATGGAGAAATTGTTAGGATTTCTGAAATCTTACAGGGAGCAAGAATAGAAATTTTAAATCAAAAATTTATGGCAAACTTCTATCCCATGAATCTGGCAGGATTTGATGTTGTTTTAGGAATGGATTGGTTAACAGCCAATAAAGCCAGTATTTTATGTGATCAAAAGTCAATCCAAGTAAATTTATCAAAAGGTAAAAAGACCACAATTAAAGGAGATAAGTCCTCTAGGTCCACAAAATTCATCTATGTTATGAAAACTGCAAGTTATATAAGAAAAGGTTCTATAGTGTATTTGATTTCCATAATCACTAACACTAAAGGAAAATAACTAAAAGACATTCCAGTAGTGTCTCAGTTTTTAGATGTATTTCCAGAAGAATTACCAGGACTACCTCCAGACAGAGAAGTTGAATTCCGAATTCATCTACTGCCAGGAACAACACCGATTGCCAAAGCACCCTACCGTTTGGCACCAGCAGAGATGCAAGAAATGAGGAAACAGTTAGATGAATTATTAAAGAAAGGATTTATTCAACCAAGTTTGTCGCCATGGGGAGCGCCGATACTGTTCGTTAAAAAGAAGGACGGATCAATGCGTATGTGCATTGACTATCGTGAATTGAACAAGGTCACAATTAAGAATCGGTACCCATTACCAAGAATCGATGATCTGTTCGATCAACTGCAAGGAGCTCGATTTTTCTCTAAAATCGATTTAAGATCAGGATATCATCAATTAAAGGTACAGGAAGAGGATATTCCTAAAACCGCATTTAGAACAAGGTATGGTCATTATGAATTTACGGTCATGCCATTTGGTTTAACCAATTCCCCAGCTGTATTTATGGACATGATGAACCGAATATGTAAGCCATATTTGGATAAATTCATAATTGTCTTCATAGATGAAATTCTAATTTACTCTAAGAGTAAAGAGGATCATGCCAAGCATTTGTACGCACTTTTAAGTCTATTACGAAAGGAAAAGCTTTACGATAAATTTTCAAAGTTTGAATTTTGGTTAGAACAAGTACAGTTTCTTGGACACTTAGTAAACCATGAAGGAATTCATGTGGATCCCACAAAAATCGAGGCGATTACTAAATGGAAAACCCCTGAGTCACCAACCGAGGTTAGAAGTTTCTTAGAATTGGCCGGTTATTATAGAAGATTTATTCGAGATTTTTCTAGAATAGCCATTCCTTTAACTAAGTTAACCTGTAAATCCATTAAGTTTGAATGGGGACCAAAGCAAGAAGAAGCTTTTAGAATTCTTAAGCAAAAATTAACCCATACACCCATATTAGCGTTACCAGAAGGAACTGAAGACTTTGTAGTCTATTGTGACGCTTCTAAATTAGGTTATGGATGTGTGTTGATGCAACGCCAAAAGGTTATAGCATATGCATCTAGACAACTTAAGAATCATGAAGAGAATTATTTAACCCATGATTTATAGTTAGGAGCTATAATTTTTGCCCTTAAGATTTGGAGACATTATCTTTATGGTAGTAAGTTTACCATATTCACAGATCATAAAAGTTTAAGGTATGTTTTTGGGAAAAAAAATTGAATATGAGACAAAGACGCTGGATGGAGATGCTCAGTGATTATGATTGTGATATCCAGTATCATGAAGGAAAAGCAAATGTAGTGGCAGATGCTTTAAGCCGAAAGTATCATGAAAAGCCAAAAAGAGTACGTTCTCTTAAATTAAATCTACAAGTAGATTTAAATGATCAGATAAGAGAAGCACAAGAATCAGTAATCAAGGAGGATACTGAAAAATTAAAAGGTATGATTAAGGAATTAGAACAAGGAACAGATGGAATTTGGAGATTCCATAAGAAAAGAATGTGGATACCTAAATTAGGAAACTTACGACATCGTATCTTAGAAGAAGCCCATAAGTCCAAATATTCGATGCATCCAGGAAATGATAAAATGTACCAGGATTTAAGAAAAAAATTCTGGTGGATAGGAATGAAAAAGGACATAGCAACCTATGTTTCTAAATGTTTAACTTGTTCACAAGTCAAAGCTGAACACCAGAAACCTTCAGGGCTATTGCAACAGCTAGAAATGCCAGTATGGAAATGGGAATTGATAACAATGGATTTTGTTACTAAATTACCCAAAACAAGGAAAGGTAATGATACAATCTGGGTGATCGTAGATAGACTAACCAAGTCAGCTCATTTCCTACCAATGAAAGAAACCTACAGTATGGAACAGTTAGCTAAATTATATGTAAATGAAATTGTTTCATTACATGGAATTCCTTTATCAATTGTATCTGACAGAGATAGCCGTTTTACTTCTCATTTTTGATAAAGTTTCCAAAAGGCAATGGGAACCAAGTTAAATCTAAGCACAACCTATCATCCTCAAACGGACGGACAAAGCGAAAGAACGATTCAAACAATGGAAGACATGCTTAGAGCTTGTGTAATTGATTTTGGAGGTAATTGGGACAATCATTTACCTTTAATAGAATTTTCTTATAATAATAGTTATCACACAAGTATCAATGCTGCACCATTCGAAGCACTTTATGGACGAAAGTGCCGAACCCCAGTCTGTTGGGCAGAAATTGGGGAAAAGCAACTATCTGGACCTGAGATAGTGCAAGAAACAACCGACAAGATTATTCAAGTCAAGGAACGACTGAAAGCAGCACGTGATCGACAGAAAAGCTACGCTGATTACAGACGTAAGCCATTGGAATTTCAAGTAGGAGATAAGGTATTGTTAAAAGTCTCTCCTTGGAAAGGAGTGGTAAGATTCATCAAACGGGGAAAGCTAAGTCCCAGGTATGTTAGACTTTTTGAGATAATTAGAAGAATAGGACTTGTAGCTTATCAGCTACAACTGCCAGAGGAAATGGCAGGAATACATGATGTATTTCATGTATCTAATCTCAAGAAATGCCTAGCCGATGAATCACTGGTAGTACCTCTTAAAGATATAGAGGTAAATGAACAACTCAAGTTTGTAGAAAGGCCTCTAAAGATTGAAGACAGGAAAGTCAAGAATCTCAAGCATAAGAGACTAGTTCTAGTCAAAGTGAAGTGGGACTCCAAAAGAGGACCTGGGTATACATGGGAGCTTGAATCTGAAATGCAAAGGAAATATCCACACTTGTTCCAGTAAGATCTCGAGGACGAGCTCTAAAACAAGGTTTGGAGGATATAACAACCCTCAATAAAACTGACACCCTCATAATATTTCCGACACCCCAAAATATTTTAAAATATCCCAATATGTCCCAAAATACAACCCATACGAGAAAACGGACCCCGAATACCCTAAATATTAATAAAAATAATTAAAAATTTGAAATTTTGGGCTGAGGCGGGCCACGTAAGCCCCACCCCAACCCTGACGCGGGCCGCGTCAACTTAAAACATGGCACGACCCTGGGCCGCCACGTGGCCCAACACTTGTCGAGTCTAGTTGCTGATCCGGATGGGCTACACGTTGACCCGGGTTTGACGCGGGCCGCGTAAACCCTGGGCTTGTGTTACGCGGGCCGCGAGAAAACCAGACTCAGCAACTATATAAGCAGGCCATCGGATTTCATTCGAATTCGTTCAAAGTTTCTTTCTCAATCTCAATTTCTGATAATAGGCTCTATACTCGGGTATAATACCCCACTAAATAGCGAAGTTCTGCTCCGTTGTAAGTATTATAACCCCTGGATAAGCATTAGATACGCTGCCCGATTGATCTAGGGTTCCGTAACGGCTGTTGTGGTTCTGCCCGACGTAGTCGTTGGAATGCCGTCTCGGGGAGGGTATTACTAATGTTAAAATGGGTTATTATACTAACGCGTGTGCATTTATGTAAATTATAGATTGTCACTTGGAAACCCTTACGGAAAATCTAAGACAGCAATGTGAGTTGATCCACTTTTTGTTAACTGTTTTTACAAAACCTCACTTAATTAATTATATATTAAACAGTTATTGAGTATTTGTAAGAATACAATTATCATGAGTATGTTGGGGTTTTGTATACAAAATTTGTTACCACCTGGTCAAGGAGTAACATTTCCACAAGTCAGGTTTGACAGTACCATAGATGTTAATTGTGATGTCTTGGAAACAAATATAATTGCAGGATCGCCCTCAATATTGTACAATGGTTTTTATTGAAACTTGATTAAACTGGGATTCACTCACCAGTATTTCCCACTGACAAATGTTTTTAAAACGCGTTTCAGGTAACAAAATGTGAAAGTGAAATAGAAGCCAGTTGGACAGCACTGGAGGCTTGGAAAAGTGGCAATAAAGTTACCCAAAATAAAATAGATGTTTTTAATGAATAAAATAGGATTTATTCCTATGAAAACATGTGTACTATGAACTTGGGTTTTAACCCATTTGTTTAATGTTATAAAAATGTGGTATTTTACTCTGATCCAATATTTCCTAACTACGGTCCTGAAGAAAATTTATGTCACACCCCAACCGATGGCGGAAACATCGGGATGAGACGAACAAATTGCTCAAAACATCATAACACTATGTGACAATATTTAATTGAATTCAAACTTCATTGCAAGAACTAAATTGTCATACAACATTTAAAATGGAAATAACAACATTGTTCAAATTAAAATCAACAAAAGATAAATAGATTAAAGGTGTGTATCTAGTCCACCCTAAACTTGTTTCATCATTCATCCATACTTCAATAATCAACCTGCAACATGTATTAAAATAGAGTTTCAATGCAAAAGCATGAGCGAGTATACAAGTTTGTTTACATAGCATAATAGAATATAAACTCAAATCCAACATGATTCATAATATGTGATTACTAGTATGCAATTTTGGCGTACAATATGATCAAACCCTAGAACACAACGCATAAAATAGCCTAATCCCAATAGTTCAGCGGGGTGGTAACTTAACAATACCCAATAGAATAGCAGGCGGGGCGTTAATCCTATAGCGCTATAATTGTTAAGGTGGGCGAGCAAGTCAATGAGCATATAACGTTCCAAATCGTTCATAGAGCATACAAGAATAGCAAGTAAGTCACATTAGTTTCATGCTTCGTTCAAAGATTGAGTATGTTTAGTTTAAAAGTTGTTTGCATAGTTATACATGTTGCATCCCAAAGTGTAAAGGGGAAAAAGGGATCGAGTATACTCACGGTGGTTGCAAGCTTTCCTACTTGGAATTCCCGTGAGTGAGTTGTTGGAGTAGATTAAGTTGGAGCACCTAGTCCTTCTACACGAGGAAACATAGGTGTGTGAGTTTGGCGTTCAACGGAAGATTATAATTTGGAGTTTAACATAACATAAAGTACGATATTGAAAATAATCATCTTTAACTTATACTCTTATATGACACTATGTAACCACTAGGGTTATATTGTATTTCATGGGTAATATGCCCATTAGAATCATACTTGGAGTTTTAAGTCTTAGATGGTATTCTACTACTTTAACATATGAACACAAGTTTAACATTAAAGGTTCGAATGAGTGTATACATATATTTAGGTTAAGTATTACATATTATTAAGTCCAATAATTCAAGTAGGAGGTAGAAGATTTAGGATCTTCATTTAGGCACCTCGAGTTATCATGGATGTCATGTATGGGGTAGGAAGACAAGCTTCCATTTAGGAACCCCTTGAACGTTCACCACTTCACTTGATGTAAAGACAACCAAGGAGGGTCAAGAACTAGGATTAATACAAGTATGCAAATAATCTAAACTAAGAGAAATCATCAAATCATGTGAGGATTCTATATTGGAGCAACCCAAGTTGTTCTACAATCACTCTACATCAAGATCTAAGCTCGAACATGACTTGTGGGTAAAATACCCTAACAAAACAGAAAGTTTATGAGGTTTAATCCTCCGATTTAAGTGTCTCAACCTTGTTTTTAAGCTTAACCAACCATGAGATAGGTTGTAAGCATTGGGACATAGGTATGAGATGTGTTAGACACAAGTTGGATAAGTTTAAACAAGCTTTTGAAGAACTTAAAACAAAATAGAAAGTTTATGGACCATTTCAGGGCAATTCCAGGTCTGATTTCTCCCAGGAGAAGTCAAGGAATCGAACCCCATGATTATCCAAGCAAGTAGGAAGAAGAATCAAGTAATTTCGTTGAGAAATGAGCAAGTTATACTCACTTTTGTGCAAGAGTATGAATCTGTCCGAAAATGCAGATTTGCAACTGATTTGAGAGTGAATTTGTGAGTTGTAGAGAGTGTTGAAAGTGTAGAAATGCTTGGAGAAGGGTTGTATTTATAGTGGAAGAGTTTGAGTATGATTGGAGGTGTTTAGAGGTGGCTTAAAGGTGATTGGGGAGTGTTAGAAAGTGGGATTTCGTGCCAAATTCGCGTACATAAGCAGCTGTGTTTGTTTTCTGATCTGGGGACACGTACGCGGCCCGCTTAAGATATCAGGGTAAGTCCACGCGGGCCGCCCGGGCTTGCTTATTCGAAAATAAGTTTCATTTATTACAGTTTGGCCCCTAGAGTTGTTTATTTGATGTTTTTAGGACATTTAAGGACTATAATTGTCACAAAAGCATAGTTTAAGATACGATTAAGTATGAGGAGTATAAACCAAGTATAATTAAGCGTATGAGTATCAAAATCAAGTGTCGTTCACGTTCAAAACACGTTTTATGCATAAGTTTAGATTAATTACAATTTTAGCACATAGTTTCCAAGAATAACGATTAAACACCAATTGATTCACCAATTCGAACATACGAGCATATACAAAGTGTGTATAACATTTTTGTAACAAAAATACGAGTTTCATTAATGATCCAAGTCTCGGTTTTACAATGATTGCAAAGAAAGAACGATCACAAGAATACAAAGTTTCCAAAAATAGAAATACGAACAAAACTTTCTATAAATGGAATGTACAAAAGAGCCGGGCGTTACAATTTCCGCTGCCAAATTAGACAATACGAGATACCACCGAAACTGGCCCGCGGCCGCTCGTTCTCGGGGATGTGGGATCGGGGGTTGCGACATTGGTAAATGTCTAACCTGCTGTCACACCCTCAAAATCCACACGCGGAGTATCACCGCTTGGAGGCGTGACTGACCAGGATCAAGCCACTAATCATATTGAACATTGTAAGTAATAAATAAAAGTCATTCATCAATACGAAAGGTGTTCAAAACCATAACATAGTTAAGTGTTTAGCGGAAGCATAGATATGTAAACCCAACATAAGTTTAAATGTTTCAAATGTTTAGCATGGCACACAGCTGTCCATGTCCCACAACGACTCCTCTCCACTCCCATGCAAGCTCCATAGATACTTAACGACCTGCAAGGCATGTAACAGAGAGTCAACAACAAAGTTGAGCGAGTTCACAGTTGGTTGTTCAGTAATAAGTTCGTTTAACAAATCGTAAGTTCGTTTATAACCATGCCGTGTATTACTAGGCCATTTGTATGTTCATCTAGTGGGGGCTTCCCATGTTGTAAGTTTAATTAGTGGGGGCTTCCCATACTGTAAGTTACTAGACTAGTTGTATCCATAAGTATCCTTCCCAACCCGAGGATAGTAGTAAGTATAAGTTTATGTAGGTTTTACGTAAGTGCCCTTCCCAACCGAGGACAGTAGTAAGTATAAGTTTACGTAGGTTTTACGTAAGTGCCCTTCCCAACCGAGGACAGTAGTAAGTATAAGTTTACGTAGGTTTTACGTAAATTTTGGCACAGGCATCCTTCCCAATCCGAGGATCGTGATAAGTAGTCTAGTAGTGATGTAAGTACAAGTAATCATTCAATCCCATTCCCAACCCACCGGGGAATCCCATGCCTTGGTAAGAGTGTGAACTCACCTTGGTTTGCTTGGTATGCTAAAGTATGTGCTCACAAGAAATCAGTCAAGTCCTATAGTTATGCACGTATACACACTCAGTACATGTTGGTAAAGTTTCACATGCAATCTAGGTCACTAAGTGTACTGGATGGTTAACATCACGTAACACGTAAGCAGTTAGTCAAGTTCACATAATTCACGCTTCACATAGTAAATTCCCCAGTCTACTCTAACAAGACTATTCATTAACAGTCATGGTAAGCTTAACAGTGTTAACAGCGTTAATCAGGATTAACAGGTTTAACATACATAAAAAGTTACACACTTGACGTAGTTAATATACCTAATAGGGTTAACTCACTTAACATAGTTACTGTGCCATAACAGAGTTGGATCAGAATTAACAGAGTTAACATACGTAGCAAGGTTAACATACTTAACGTGGTTAACATGACTCAATTAACATATTTAACACAGTTAATACTTAACAGGGTTAACCTCTTAACAGATTTAAAACAAGACTAACAGAACTAGTGACAGACACTGGACGAAATCATGTATATGGCGAAAACACTTCTGGTGGCGAAATCACCAAGTGTTTTCGTCGGCTTAGGGGTATGGCGAAAACACTGAGTGTTTTCGTCTGGGAGCATCATCATCAACATGACAGTTACATAAACTCAGCAACCCTAATCATCAATAACCGTTTCATATTCTTCGATCATGCAGTTATCTACCTATCATCATTCTATTAACACCACAACATTTAATATCCAGTATGTTCTCTAAATCAAACAGCCGTATACCATTACAATCGTAAAACACCCATTCACAACCTAAATTATATCATGTATGCATTCGATAATCAGGTTTATTCAACATAATACAATTAGTCAGACATGTTCATGAGCACCCATTAACAATCGCTCATTCAAATCAAACCAGCAACTCTAACATACACCCTAGATCAACAGGTTATCATCATGCAATAACCATACAGTTCAAATCAAAGCAAAACGTATTCTACTTCGTTATTAAACCAATCACAGCAGCAATCGATCTGTACATGCGGATCACAATCAGTCTATGCACCTACAACCCTAGGTCATTTGCTAATCATCACATAAGCGCATACTATTGTTAATCAAGTCCATGTATAACATAAACAAGCAAAACAAGAAACAATATAATTTCAGATCCACTAACCGAGAGACTCGATCGACAGAGATGATGTTGCCTCTAGGGGGTTTGTGTCCACTGCCGTCGCACATAGGGGAGAACTCTAGGGTTTGGTGATTAAACTACTCGCAATAGTGGGGAAAAATAAGATTTTTAACACAACTCGCTACTGGGCCGAAGCCCACTCCTGATTTTGTTGAACATGTGGTGGACGAAAACACCAAAGTGTTTTCGCTAGTTGGTATTTTCGTTGGTGGGGTGTTTTCGGCCAACATTCATATATTTTATTAATTATGCTAACACATTATACACACAAGACATATCACAAAAATGTAATGCACACCATATATAGATACAAAAACAACACTTAGTGATCCAGTATTAAGTCGAGTAGAAACCTTGAAAACTCGGGTTGTCACATTATCCCCAACTTGAAAGAAATTTCGTCCCGAAATTTAGCACGTGGTTACTGAGGAAGCTAGTTGTGTCGCGTTGTTTTCCTGGGGTGTCACATCATCCCCCCGTTGGTTTGGAATTTCATCCCGAAATTCCGTAGTAGCTTCAGTCTCAGTAGTGGTTGCACTGTTTCCGAACAACTGGGGATACTTGAGTTTCATTTGATCTTCTCGTTCCCAGGTGAACTCTGTGCCACGACGGGAGTTCCAACGAACTCGAACAAGAGGTATTCTAGTGTGCTTGAGGACCTTAACATTTTGGTCCGTGATTTCAACTGGTTCCTCGACGAATCGCAACTGATCGTCGATAGTGAGCTCCTTCAAAGGAACTATGAGGGTCTCATCTGACAGACACTTCTTCAGATTTGACACGTGAAAAACGTTGTGAACTGCACTGAGTTCTGTTGGTAGGTTTAGTTTGTAGGCCATTTGCCTATTTTCTCTATAATTTCAAATGGTCCGACGTAACGCGGATTGAGTTTGCTCCGTTTGCCAAAAGGAACCACACCCTTCCAGGGTGAAACTTTGAGTAGCACTCGATCCCCAACTTGGAACTCGAGTGGTTTCCGGCGCTTGTTTGCGTAGGCTTTCTGACGGTCACGAGCTGCCGCCATGCGTTGCCGTATCTGAGCAATTCTTTCCGTTGTGTCCACTACAAGTTCGGGACCCGTGATCTGACTATCACCCACCTCTGCCCAACAAAGAGGTGATCGGCATTTACGCCCGTACGATGCCTCGATTGGAGCGGCTTGAATGCTGGTGTGGTAACTGTTGTTATACGAAAACTCCACTAACGGGAGATGTTTTTCCCAGCCGTTGCCGAAGTCGATTACACACGCACGAAGCATGTCTTCTAGAGTTTGGATGGTGCGTTCAGACTGCCCATCTGTTTGCGGATGGTAAGCGGTGCTCATGTCTAATCGAGAGCCAAAGGACTTGTGCATTGCTTGCTACAGTTCTGAAGTAAATCGTGCATCACGATCGGAAATAATAGAGGTTGGCACCCCGTGCCTCGAGACAACTTCCTTTAAATAAACGTCTGCTAAAGTGGAGAACTTATCCATTTCCTTGATCACCAAGAAGTGTGCAGACTTTGTGAGTCGATCCACGATCACCCAAATAGTATCATTCCTACGTTGAGATCTAGGCAGGCCAGTAACAAAATCCATGGAAATTTGCTCCCATTTCTACTGTGGTATTTCTGGTTGTTGGAGTAGGCCTGATGGTTTCTGATATTCCGTTTTGACTCTCGCACAAGTCAAACACTTGCTAACGTAAGTTGCTATGTGGGCCTTCATGCTAGGCCACCAATACGTAGTCTTCAAGTCGTGGTACATCTTATCCGAACCAGGATGTACTGAGTAGCGAGACTTATGTGCTTCATCCATTACAAGTTCTCGTAAGTTGCCATAGAGTGGGACCCAGATGCGTCCCGTTACATAGTAGGCGCCGTCTGCCTTTTGTTCCAACTGTTGCCTTGAACCGCGTAGGGCTTCAACCCTGACATTTTCTGGTTTCAATGCTTCTACATGAGCATCTCGTATCTGAGAAGGAAGACTAGACTGAATAGTGAGTTGCAACGCTCGTACACGCCTAGGTGTAGTATCCTTTCGACTGAGGGCGTCAGCCACAACATTTGCTTTGCCCGGATGGTACTTTATAGCACATTCGTAATCGTTTAAAAGCTCGACCCATCGACGCTGACGCATGTTCAACTCTTTCTGCTTGAAGATATGCTCAAGACTCCTGTGATCGGTGTAGATGGTACACTTGGTACCGTACAGGTAATGTCTCCATATCTTGAGCGCAAAAACAACAGCTCCCAGCTCTAAATCATGTGTAGTGTAATTTCGTTCGTGAATCTTAAGTTGGCGCGAAGCATAAGCAATGACTTTATCCCGTTGCATCAACACACATCCAAGACCCCGAATGGATGCGTCGCAGTAGACTACAAAATCGTCTGTGCCTTCAGGCAATGAGAGGATAGGTGCGCTACAAAGTCTATCCTTTAAGTGCTGAAATGTTGATTCCTGTGCACTTCCCCAACGATAGATGGTAGCCTGACCTCAGGTCAATCTTCGAGTAATAGCTCGACCCTTGCAACTGGTCGAATAAGTCATCGATGCGTGGAAGAGGATAGCGATTCTTCACGGTCACCTTGTTAAGTTCGCGGTAATCTATGCTCATGCGGAAGGTACCGTCTTTCTTCTTCACAAATAACACTGGAGCTCCCCAGGGCGAAGAGCTAGGACGAATGAAACCCTTACTCAAGAGTTCTTGCAATTTCTTGGACAGTTCTTCCAGTTCGGTTGGAGCTAAGCGATAAGGTGATCGAGTTATGGGTGCTGCTCCAGGAGCTAGCTCGATCTGAAATTCGACCTGGCGATGAGGCGGTAGCCCAGGTAAATCTTCAGGAAACACCTGAGGAAAATCGCGTACTACTGGGATATCCTCGATCTTCTTCTCTTTCGTTGACGCGTCAGTAACGAGGGCTAGTATAGCAGTGTGGCCCTTTCGCAAACACTTCTGGGCCTTGAGAAAGGAGATGATGCCTACCACAGCACCACTCTTGTCGCCTTGAATCACGAGAGGTTCTTTACCAGAACGGGGAATACGAACTTTCTTCTCTTTGCATAGGATCTCTGCCTGCTGTTGGGATAACCAATCCATCCCAATGACAATGTCGAAACCATCACAACATTGGGGTCATTCCTAGCATCACCCTGACCAATCACGGACACTCGACCCCTGGCACCATTGCCGTCGTTATTACCCCCCGTTGTTATTCCCGTTGCCCTGATTATTGTTGTTGTTGTTCTGATTCTGGTTTAACTGAGGGCAGTCCCGCTTGAAGTGGCCATCAGCACCACACTGAAAGCATCCCCTGTTACCTTGTTGTCGCTGCTGGTTCTGTGGAGCTGGTGGTTGTTGCTGTTGGTTCTGATTCGCAGGTCGTGAGCTCCAGCAATCCTTAGCTTCATGACCCATCTTGAGACACCTTTGACAACGACCCCTGTTGCACTGACGATTGTGGTGTCTGTTGCACTTGTTGCACTTTGGGAGGTTTCCTCGATATCCACCCTGCCCCTGACTACTAGAAGATTGCTGACCAGGGCTCTGGTAGTCATCAATACTTCGCTGCTATGCCTGGGACTGAACTGAAGTCGAACCCTTGCTAGAGGTTCCATCCCATTTTAGTTTGTTGTCACTGGGAGTAGCAGAAGTAGTAATAGTAGTAGTAGCACCAATACGTTTAGGCAGCTTGTTCTGTTCCACTGCCTGGTCTGTGAGACGATGAGCAAGACGAGTAACATCTTGAATAGTAGCAAGGTTAGCGGCAATCACATGACTTTGAATCTCTGGTACTAAGCCTTTGAGGTACAGCTCAATGCGCAAGATGGGAGGATCCACCATAGTTGGACATAACACTACCAGTTCGTTGGATCGTTTCGTGTACGCTTCTATCTCTGACCCCGTCATCTTCAGGTTAAAGAACTCCACTTCCAGCTTGTGGATGTCATCACGACTACAGTATTCACGTTTGATCAGTTCCTTAAAATCATTCCATGGGGTGGCATTAGCAGCCGCCAGCCCCAGCATCTGAACTTGCGCGTTCCACCAAGTTAGCGCAGTGCCTTCGAGAGTACCAGTGGCGTACTTCACCCTACGAGCCTCAGGGCATTCACACATTTCGAAGACCGATTCGAACTTCTCGAACCAGTGGAGGAGTCCAACGGCCCCTTCAGTGCCACTAAAAGTACTAGGACGACAGTCCATGAAAGTTTTGAACGTGCACACAGGTGGCTGAGCATGTTGACCTGTCGTGTGCGTAAGAGTAAACATACCTAAGCACGAGTGTTGGTTTACGAGAGTAGGATCTAAAGATCCTAGAGTAAGTGGTGATGGCAGGTTATACCTCCTGCCTGGGCAGCTGCAAGTGCTGCAGTAACTTGTTCAGTGATCAAAGCCGCCAACTGGGCTCGAGTTAGGTTAACGCGTCCACTCATGATCTTGATATCAAAGAGAACATGAGTGAGAGAGGTTCGCGGAAGTGCGATGACAGAAGAGAGTAAGCACACAAGTGTTTCAATCAACAGTTGTTACGTTTATCTAAGCATACCATGAGCAATGTTCTATTTAATCTAGCAAGTAGGCAATGTAAACGTAAATCATATCACCTAGAATGTCGAGTCTTGCACGTGGAGCGAAGCGTCGTTGTGGATCGTTTGAGCACTGTTCAGGTTATAGTCTGGTTTTAACAAAACTTTTTCCCTTATTAAAACCAAGTTCACTATAACCAATGGCTCTGATACCAATCTGTCACACCCCCAAAATCCACACGCGGAGTATCACCGCTTGGAGGCGTGACTGACCAGGATCAAGCCACCAATCATATTGAACATTGTAAGTAATAAATAAAAGTCATTCATCAATACGAAAGGTGTTCAAAACCATAACATAGTTAAGTGTTTAGTGGAAGCATAACAGACTAACAGAACTAGTGACAGACACTGGACGAAATCATGTATATGGCGAAAACACTTCTGGTGGCGAAATCACCAAGTGTTTTCGTCGGCTTAGGGGCATGGGGAAAACACTGAGTGTTTTCGTCTGGGAGCATCATCATCAACATGACAGTTACATAAACTCAGCAACCCTAATCATCAATAACCGTTTCATATTCTTCGATCATGCAGTTATCTACCTATCATCATTCTATTAACACCACAACATTTAATATCCAGTATGTTCTCTAAATCAAACAGCCGTATACCATTACAATCGTAAAACACCCATTCACAACCTAAATTATATCATGTATGTATTCGATAATCAGGTTTATTCAACATAATACAATTAGTCAGACATGTTCATGAGCACCCATTAACAATCGCTCATTCAAATCAAACCAACAACTCTAACATACACCCTAGATCAACAGGTTATCATCATGTAATCACCATACAGTTCAAATCAAAGCAAAACGTATTCTACTTCGTTATTAAACCAATCACAGCAGCAATCGATCTGTACATGCGGATCACAATCAGTCTATGCACCTACAACCCTAGGTCATTTGCTAATCATTACAAAAGCGCATACTATTGTTAATCAAGTCCATGTATAACATAAACGAGCAAAACAAGAAACAATATAATTTCAGATCCACTAACCGAGAGACTCGATCGACAGAGATGATGTTGCCTCTAGGGGGTTTGTGTCCACTGCCGTCGCACATAGGGGAGAACTCTAGGGTTTGGTGATTAAACTACTCGCAACAGTGGGGAAAAATAAGATTTTTAACACAACTCGCTACTGGGCCGAAGCCCACTCCTGATTTCGTTGAACATGTGGTGGACGAAAACACCAAAGTGTTTTCGCTAGTTGGTATTTTCGTTGGTGGGGTGTTTTCGGCCAACATTCATATATTTTATTAATTATGCTAACACATTATACACACAAGACATATCACAAAAATGTAATGCACACCATATATAGATACAAAAACAACACTTAGTGATCCAGTATTAAGTCAAGTAGAAACCTTGAAAACTCGGGTTGTCACACCTGCTCCCAGGTTAAAGCTGAACATCAGAAACCTTCAGGTTTACTACAATAATTAGAAATGGCAAAATGAAAATGGGAATTGATAACAATGGATTTTTTTTACTAAATTACCTAAGACACGAAAAGGTAATGATGCAATCTGGGTGATTGTAGGCAGATTAACCGAATTTGCTCATTTCTAACCTATGAAGGAAACTTCCAGTATGGAACAATTAGCCAAGTTATAAGTAAATGAAATAGTTTCATTACATGGAATTCCTTTGTCTATTATTTCTGATAGAGATAGTCGTTTTACTTCTCATTTTTGGACTAATTTCTAGAAAGCAATGGGAACCAAGCTAAAACTAGGCACAACTTATCATCCTCAAATGGATGGACAAAGCGAAAGAACAATTCAGACAATGGAAGTTATACTTAGAGCTTGTGTAATTGATTTCAGAGGAAATTGGGACGATTATTTACCATTAATAGAATTTTCCTACAATAACAGCTATCATACCAGTATCAATGCTGCACCATTTGAAGCACTCTATAGACGAAAGTGCTGAACTCCAGTATGTTGGACAGAAATTGGAGAAAAACAACTGTCTTGACCAGAGATAGTACAAGAACAATGGTCAAGATTATTCAAGTTAAAGAACAATTAAAGACAACACGAGATCGTCAAAAGAATTATGCTGATATCAGACAAAAACCATTGGAATTTCAGGTAGGAGATAAGGTGTTATTAAAAGTTTCTCCATGGAAAGGAGTGGTTAGATTTGTCAAAAGGGGAAAGCTAAACCCCAGGTATGTTGGACCTTTTAAGATTATTAGAAGAATAGGACCAGTAGCCTACCAGTACAACTGCCAGAGGAAATGGCAGGAATACATGATGTATTTCATGTATGTAATCTCAAGAAGTGTTTAGCAGATGAAACATTGAAGGTACCTCTTAAGGACATTGAGGTAAATGAGAAACTTAAGTTTGTGGAGAAACCGTTACAGATTGAAGATAGAAATATCAAGAATCTCAAACACAAGAGATTAGTTTTGGTCAAAGTGAAATGGGATTCCAAGAGAGGACCAGAATACACTTGGGAGCTCGAGTCCCACACCTGTTCCAGTAGACCTCGAGGACGACATCTAAAACAAGGTGGGGAGGATATAATAACTCTCCTAAAACCCTTAAAACAACCGAAACGTCCAAATATACATGCTGTATGTGAGAAACGGACCCAAATAACCTTTATATTAATAAAAAACAAATAAAACAAATAATTATTGTGCCTCGCGGGCCGCGACGGAGTGACACCAGGCGACTCCTCAGGCCGCCACGTGTCCCCCCTCCGTGTCGAGTCTACCTGGTGCGTAAACGTAATCAGTTTAATGCGAAAAATACTCCGAAACATCAACATATACTTAACATACCCTAAATAACCTTTACATAACTTAGAAATAAGTTTTAAAGGCTTTGGTATGGCAAAAACACGTTAATTCGCTTACAGGGACTAAACTTGACAAACTGCAAAAGTACGCCAATTTGAACTGTAACGAACATTCCGGAACATGACCATAAGTTAAACACACCTTAAATATCCTTTATATAGCTTAGAAATAGGCTTTGAGGGGTTCGGTATGCTAAAATAAACTTTTGGGTCATTCAGGGACTAAAAGCGTCAAAAAGTGCATAAGTTTGCACTTTCACGCATAACTTACGTTCTGAATACATCCGGACTTCCAAAAATTTATGTAAGCACTAAAATATTTTATATTAGTGTTTGGCAAAAGAAAAATACATTCGTCGCGTCATTTGGATCGTTTTTCGCGTTTATGTGCATTCCGTCGTAATTAAGCGAACATCGCGATCGTACGGCCAAACGAACCGACATCCGAGATATTTTTGAGCATGTTTCATGTCCACAATGTTTAGACATCATGTTAGGGCCTTAAAGTTGGCCTAACAGGCCTTAAACATGTCGGAAATGGCTTAAACACATAACATGGACTGAAACTGCAACTTTTGAAACTTGTTGCTGATCTGCAGACCTCAGGCGGCCCGCGTAAAACCAGGGTGTATCTTTATGCTGCCCGTGTCAGGCTCCCAGACCAGATTCAGTGAATTTAGCAGCTGTTAACAGCCTTTCAAACACCCCAAAGGCCAAGGCCACTTGTCAAACTCTTATGGTGGGGGCAAAATGAGCTACCACAACTTTCCGACAAGTGTACGGGCGAGATCAAGACACGTTATCCAAGAAACGATCTTAACGGCTCTACGAATCCTATAAATAACCCTTGCCTTCACTTGCAAAAACCCACTAGAATCCTGATTTGAGAAGCTCTAAGTTGAAACCTTTGTTTCATACCTGAGCTACTTGAATCAAGATTAGCATTCGGGGACCCTTCGTAAGTATTCCTTCGTTCTTTTATTGCTTTTCGAGTCCGAGAGTCAAACTTTGTTTGACTTTCTGCGTTGACCAGTTTATGGTCAATGCGAAGTTCGTTTGAACTTCGCAACGTGATTGTAATCACGATGGTTATAGTCCTTTGTGACTATGCCTACTGATTTCCACGTTGTCTAGGGTCGTAAGGGTAAGCGATCTAATAAATCGCTTATACCTTCGAACCCGACCTATTTTGGTCGATCATTAGGATCCGACCAAATACTTTAGGACCATAGCATATAGGGAATAACCTTCCGAGGTTATACCCTATGGTCACATCGTTTGAGTAGTTGTATGATAGGTAGTTTATATGCCTTACGTAAATTACCAGAATACCCTTTTCATGTATAATTGGTAATTAAGCATATGTAACCTAAACTTTTGTCACATAACTGATTTTGTAACATGTTTAGGCATATAACACTTGTCATAGGGCTAGTTAGACGTCTCGAGTGCGCTTTTGCGCGCACGACGCGTTAAAGTAGCATAAGCTACCTTAATGGGTCGCGATGGGTCGAAAGCACTTAGGTTAGGTTTCATTTAGTATGTAGGCTTTGTTAAACCATATGACACGAGTCTCTATACTCGTTTGGTTTACGAACCCTCATTCTATCTAAATCCTCCGATATAGGTCCGGTTTATTAACATAGTTACCTATATTTAGGTGCCGTTTGATATCCGTGATCTCTAGCATTGTTTGGTTGTTACTCAAGGACTACTAAGCAATCTCAAGTGAGTACATAGACCCCTCTTTTACTGTTTTCCAAACTGTTTTGGGGTGGAACACATGTCCCTACTTGTTACTTTCATGCTTTCCTGTTTTCACATCATATACTTGCTATGTTCATTAGTACATTTATAGTACATGATTTCATTACATTTTATGCTATGTATGACCATTGTGTGCATACTTAGTACATTGTTTTACATTACATTTCATGCTATGTATGCCCATTGGTGATGTCGAATGAAGTCGAATGATTGAAAAGGGGTCTTGGATGAAATGTGTTGATGAACATTTAAAAATTAGTCATCCGAAATGATTTGATGTATCTCGAATGAAAATCATGTGTCAGATGCTGCTGAAGAATGATCTCGAATGATATTCTGATCCATATCATTCAGCATTGCATTCCCATCATTTTGAAGCCCAAATTCAATTGGTCCAGATGTAGTTGCCGTAGACAAGGCCTACTCCCACTACAATTGGACTTTCATTACTAGATTCAATATTATACAAACCTGGGCTCATGTCTATTGGGCTAACACTATTTAACTTTTGCTAATGGGGTTCACATTTGGCTCCACAATAGAACCCACATAATCCCGCACACCAATCTCGGGCCGTTGATTAACATTCAACAATTCACAGCTCTGAAATGACATCATGTGCAGCCCCCGGTCCCACACAATCTTGCACACAAATTCCTTTTGACCGTTGATCCTATCCTCCATCTGACGGTTCACCTTCCTTAGGGTTTTTTGGAAAGGGTCTTCTAAATGGGTATTATGTGCAGCCGCCTAGAATATTCCAACATTCTCTGCTGACATCACGTGACATCATCATCTTCAACCATCGTTTTTAGTCGCCATCTCCGATAAACAACATCTCCGATGAACAAAAACACATTCCGATCACCTTTTAAAATCCCCGGCAGTGTAACTCATTTCCGATCATTACCTTTCAGCCGCCATCCTTGTTCCACCGTAATATGATATGTGAAGAATAATATGAGGGACTGAAAGTGTTGAACTTAGGAAATTACTATAAAGTCTGTTGTTAGTCATTGAAAGTTACAAGGGGTCTGTATGTAATAGTCATAAGTATAGGGACTGTTAGTGTGTATATTGTGTCAAGTTGTAAGAACCGTTAAGAAGTCGTTATAATAACAGTCCAAGGCAACCATTATGGTTAGCTTGGTTTTGAGTCATTCTTCTTTCTCTTAGATTCTTCTTTGAAATCCAGCTCCTATCAATATATTTCTCTCAGATCAGTTTCATATTAGGGTTTCGGAAACCTTTGCTTATTTCCGCCGTGATTCAGCTTCTAACCACCGCTATTTATCTTTTCCGATCAATGACCACCTTCGATCACCGTAACGTCGACGACCACAGTTATCTCCAGCGACCACTTCTCCGTTGATTTTCTGTTTTTAGACCCAACATCTCCGACGACTGCATCGTAGCCGTCGGTCACCATCATCACCTCCGTTAACCTGCAACTCCTCTCCGACGACCACCGTTATCTCCGGCGACTGAACCTTTGACGAACATTCATCCCCCGACACGACACTGTGCAAAATATTATTCTCGTTCTTCGAGTGACATCAAAACCGAGCCTTTGAAAGACTTCAATGGCTCTGATACCAATTGTAAGTCCCGAAACCGAGATCACAATGATATCGCACAACTCGTAAGGTGGCGGAATCACATAAACAAGTTGTAAAAGAAAAAGATGAAAAGTAGGATGATTGATATTCAAAAAGCTTCACTAATCTTGCATACAATGATTGTCCAATACAAGATTTGCCAAAATCACCAACCATGCACCTATTACATCATTTACTATTTATAGAAAAGGATTAGGGAGTGTGCTCCCTAAACCCTAGGCCCATAACTACACTATTAGGCCCAAAACCCATAATTAACCCACAATACCTACTAATCCACCTATAAGCTTATCCATAAACCTTAAAGGGCCCAACAATCTCCCCTAGGTTTATTGGATAAGCAGACGCATCAGACTGCTGGATCGCGAGGACCTGGTGGAGGATCAACAAAGAGAAAGTTCTTCAAGATGTTGGCAGCAGCACTTGTCCATGATTTTGCACATTCTTCATATTTCTCATTGGTTCTGATTTGATGTTGCGTGAGAACCATGATGTCTTCTTCATGAAAGCTCATCAGGTCGTAAGAGTTTGGAAGCCTGATCGACTGTTCTTCAGTAACTATAACTGCTTCTGCCATAACAAGATCATAAGCCCAAAACTTGAACTTCTTCAGTATGCCTTTCTCAAACTTTCTAGAGAGTGGAATGATCTTTGCTTTGTCAGTGGGAGGCCAGATGATTGCTTTTACAGTCCTCCTGGTAAAGGAATCACGAACACCAAGATGTCGTCTTACTGTCGGTTCAGCAGTCTTCATGGTCTTAAAGTTCGTTCTCACCTCCTTTTCAAGACGTGAGCGAAATGCCCAACCTGCGGCTCTCTTGCTTAGACCGGGATCATAATAAGGAGCTCGTAACAGGGACTTCAGATCAATTTGAGTCCAGGATTTGAATTGGCTTTCATCGTCATAATATTCCCTGTGCCCACTCTTTCGGGTAATCAACCACATCTTTTTTTCTGGCTCATATCTCCAACACGCCACATCTGATTTGTTTCCCACTTCATCGTAATAAGTAGATCCAAGTTCCATCACAAGTCTGTCAGGCCTTGTCGTGGGATCTTTTAGCTGAAAGTTTTCATCTAGAGGATTCATGTCTTGATTCTTCATAACCAGCAGTTGTTTCTTTCTTTGCTTCTCCAGCTCTTTCTCTAACTGTCTTTGTTCTCGTCTCTTTTTGGTCTTGCTGCTTGTCACACCCCGACCACGTAGAACATACAAAACGTGGCGGAAACATCGGGGAGTGTTGTAACAGAATTAATTGTTTCAAATCCATGGCAATTGAAGTTTCGTTTTATTGATTAAAGGTGTTACAATGTCTTAACAAACAAAGAAATACAACATAATTAACTAGTCTTGCATCTTTTATTGTCACTAAAGCCCAAGTCTGCCTATGTGTATCTTGATCATCTTATGCAACAGCTCCTGAAAAACACATGTGAAAATAGGTACGTCAGCATAAAAATGCCTGTGAGATACATAGGTTTTGTGAAAATAGGTTTCATGACTTATGTTTGAGAAAATGTTTAGTCATAAACCTTATAATTTGCTTTGTTTTGTAAATCATTTGAAAAACAATGAGTTCAGATGATATGTATAAATAAGTGAATAATGTATGGTTAAATAAATAACCATGTAAGATGAGTTTGTATAAGATAAGTTGTTTGTAAAACAATGTCTTGTGAAAACTATGTTATTTGTATAAAATGTTATATGTATTAAACTGAAATGATTCAAATAACGCTGCGATATATGCAATACCATACAAACACTTATATATAGGAAGTACCAGCGGCGTATCCACCATGCTTGTATCATATTACACACGCCTTGTTACTTAAATCACTTACTCAAACCAAACCAACAATGTAAGATGTCTATGTTTAAACCAATCGCCAAACGTATTGAATAAGTGTAGAAATGTTTAACAAGTGTAGAAATGTTCATGTATAGTCAAATATGGTTCACACGGTTCACAGATACAAACGGTTCACAGATACAAACGGTTCACAGATACAAACGGTTCACAGATACAAACGGTTCACAGATACAAACGGTTCACAGATACAAACGGTTCACAGATATCAACGGATCACAGATATCAACGGATCACATAGTCAAATGATTACAACGGTTCCATATGTAGTATAATGTGTGTTCATATGCTGGATAAGCATATGCAACAGAAAAGCAATGTAAAACAATGTACTAAGTATGCACACAATGGACATACGTTGTATGAAATGTAATGTAGAACGATGTACTAAGTAATGCACACAATGGGCACACCTAGCATGAAATGTAATGAAATCATGTACTATAATGTACTAACGAACATAGCAGGTATATGATGTGAAAACAGGAAAGCACGAAAGTAACAAGTAGGCACATGTGTTCCACCCCAAAACAGTTTGGAAAAACAGTAAAAGAGGGGTCTATGTACTCACTTGAGATTGCTCAGTAGTCCTTGAGTAACAACCAAACAATGCTAGAGATCGCGGATATCAAACGGCACCTAATATAGGTAACTACATTAATAAACCGGACCTAGATCGGAAGATCGGGTAGCACTAGGGTTTGTAAACCAAACGAGTGTAGAGACTCGTGTCTTTTGGTTTAGCAAAGCCTACATACTAAATGAAACTTAACCTAAGTGCTTACGACCCATTACGACCCGTTTAGGTAGGTTATGCTACTTTAACGCGTCGTGCGCGTGAAACGCGTTTGGACCGTCTAACTAGTCCTATGACAAGTGTTATATGCCTAAACATGTTACATAATCAGTTATGTGACGAAGGTTTAGGTTACATATGCTTAATTACCAATTATACATGAAAAGGGTATTCTGGTAATTTACCTAAGGCATATAAACTACCTATCATACAATTACTTAAACGACGTGACCATAGGGTATAACCTCGGAAGGTTATTCCCTACCTACTATGGTTACCTAATGTGTTTGGTCGGATCCTAATGATCGACCAAATGGGTCGGGTTCGAGGTATAAGCGATTTATTAGATCGCTTACCCTACGACCCTAGACAACGTGGTAATCAGTAGGCATAGTCCCAAGGGACTATGACCAACGTGATTACACTCACGTTGCGAAGTTCAAACAAACTTCGCATTGACCATTACTGGTCAACGCTGACTCGAAAAGCAGTAAAATAAGGAAAAGAACGAAAGAATACTTACGAAGTGTCCCCGAATGCTAATCTCGATCCAAGAACTCAGGTATGAAACAATGGTTTCAACTTAGAGCTCTCAAATCAGAATTCTTGTAAGAAATGAGGTTGGGGTGATGGGGTATTTATAGTTTTCGGGTAACCGTTAGGATTGTTTCATGGAAAACGTGCCATGATCCAAGGCGTACACTTGTCGGAAACTCATGGTGGCTAAAAACCATCCTTATCAGCTGATTAGGCAACTTAGAACATGTGGAGGAGGATCAAACAGCTGCAACTTGCTGAAAACAACATTGAATCTGGTCTGATATGCGGAAGCGGCCCGCTTCAGGATCAGACAAACACAATGCGGGCCGCCTGGCCCTTCTGATCAGCAAACATGTTTGAAAAATGACAGTTTCAGTCCCTGCACGTGTTTAAGGCCATTTCCGACACTTCTAAGGCCCGTAAAGCCAACTTTAAGGCCCTAAAATGATGCCTAAACATTGTGGACATGAAACATGCTCAAAAATATGTCGGATGTTGGTTCGTTTGATCATACGAACGCGATGTTCGCTTAATTACGACGGAATGCGCATAAGCGCGAAAAACGATCCAAATGACGTGACGAATGGATTTTTCTTATGCCAAACACTAAAATAAAATATTATAGTGCTTACATAAATTTTTGGATGTCCGGATGTGTTCAGAACGTAAGTTATGCGCGAAAGTGCAAACTTGTGCACTTTTTGACGCTTTTAGTCCCTGAATGACCCAAAAGTTTATTTTAGCACACCAAACCCCTCAAAGCCTATTTCTAAGCTATATAAAGGATATTTATGGTGTGTTTAACTTATGGTCATGTTCCGGAATGTCTGTTACAGTTCAAATTGGCATACTTTCGCAGTTTGTCAACTTTAGTCCCTGTAAGCGATTAAACTTGATTTTGCAATACCAAAGCCTTCAAAACTTATTTCTAAGTTATGTAAAGGTTATTTAAGGTATGTTAAGCCTATTTCACTATTCTGGAGTGTTCGTTGCATTAAACTGGTTATATCTACTCATCAGAGCGCGTATAACCCTCCAGAAAGCGATTTAAAGCTTGAAATTGAACGAGAATTGATATGTGTAAACGATACACATATTTATACAAGTCCAAAGTATGAAATACAATATTTCATTGGTTTGGCATTTTTTTGATGGTTGAAATGACACAGGTGTTACAGTCTCCCCTACTTTAGGAAATTTCGTCCCGAAATTAATTCGTAGGAGTCTATTTGTGACTTTGTGTCAGATAACCACCAGAGATATGTAAAGCATAATCCTGTCATTTCCTTAACGGACATTCTTCAGAACGAAAATGAACAAACGGAGTCAATTTCCTCAACGAGTATTCTTTAGAAGCGGAAATGTAGGAATAAACAAACGGGGATTCATTTCCTTAACGGAAAATCTTCAGAAACGAAAATGAACAAACGGAGTCATTTTCAACAGATGCTTCCTCAGAAACGGAAATGAAAATGATAGATAAACGGATATTCATTTCCTCAACGGACAAATCTTCAGAAACGAAAATGAATTAACGGAGTCATTTTCAACGGTTGTTTCCTCAGGAACGGAAATGAAAATGGTAGACAAACGGATATTCATTTCCTAACGGATAATCTTCAGAAACGAAAATGAATTAACGGAGTCATTTTCAACGGTTGTTTCCTCAGGAACGGAAATGAAAATGGTAGACAAACGGATATTCATTTCCTCAATGGATAATCTTCAGAAACGAAAATGCACAAACAGAGTCATTTTCAACGGTTGTTTCCTCAGGTTCGGAAATGAGGGATTAAACAACGGATATTCATTTCCTCAACGGATAATCTTCAGAAACGAAAATGAACTAACGGAGTCATTTTCAACGGTTGTTTCCTCAGGTTCGGAAATGAAGGATTAAATAAACGGATATTCATTTCCCTCGACGGATACTCTTCAGAACGAAAATGCACAACGGAGTCATTTTCCTCAACGGTTATTCTTTAGAATTTGAAATGAAGGATAAACGGATATTCATTTCCTCAACGGATATTCTTCAGAACGAAAATGAACAAACGGAGTCATTTTCAACAGATGCTTCCTCAGAAACGGAAATGAAAATGATAGATAAACGGATATTCATTTCCTCAACGGACAATTCTTCAGAAACGAAAATGAACAACAGAGTCATTTTCAACGGTTGCTTCCTCAGAAACGGAAATGAAAATGATAGACAAACGGATGTTCATTTCCTCAACGGATAATCTTCAGAAACGAAAATGAATTAACGGAGTCATTTTCAACGGTTGTTTCCTCAGGAACGGAAATGAAAATGGTAGACAAACGGATATTCATTTCCTCAACGGATAATCTTCAGAAACGAAAAAGAATTAACGGAGTCATTTTCAACGGTTGTTTCCTCAGGAACGGAAATGAAAATGGTAGACAAACGGATATTCATTTCCTCAACGGATAATCTTCAGAAACGAAAATGCACAAACAGAGTCATTTTCAACGGTTGTTTCCTCAGGTTCGGAAATGAGGGATTAAACAACGGATATTCGTTTCCTCAACGGAAAATCTTCAGAAACGAAAATGAACTAACGGAGTCATTTTCAACGGTTGTTTCCTCAGGTTCGGAAATGAAGGATTAAATAAACGGATATTCATTTCCCTCGACGGATACTCTTCAGAACGAAAATGCACAAACGGAGTCATTTTCCTCAACGGGTATTCTTCAGAATTGGAAATGAAGGATAAACGGATATTCATTTCCTCAACGGATATTCTTCAGAAGTGAAAAATGAATAGCTAGTTCATTTTTCCTCAACGGATACTTCATCAGAATTGGAAATGAATAGGGTTAACTTCTAGGTACATGACAAAGCTCGCTGTGGTTTCTGTGCACTAAATTCCATAATTATGTATGCATCCATAATTACGTAATTCCTTGCATAGTCCGCACAGTTTGTCTTGTAATGTTCATAAGCACATAATCACATAGTTTTTTAATTGTTATTATCTTGTTATTGATTGCAATTAACTTGGCACCTCGTACTTCGTTTCTCTTGGAAGAAACGGGTACTTAGGATTTTCGTGGAAAACGCAAGAGATCATACAACGGAAGAAATTTGGGAGTAGTCTGTTCTTCAAGGAATGCGGTTCCTTGATTGTTGGTATTGTAGGGGATATGTTGTTTATACATACAATCACATAAATACATTGCATTGTAAATAAAAGATTTATTTATAAACAAATGATAACAACAACTGTTTCATGGATCATGACAACAAAAGAAAATAATACATGGGACGTAATTATTTCTAAACGATGTTGTCTTCTAGTTGGTCAAATGCTCATCCCTGCGGTGGATTTGCATTAGCAAGCCAAGGGCAATTCCTACGAAAATGGCCCATCTCGCCACAGTTGTAGCAAGATCCCTGTGGAAAACGAGCTTGAGCAGGATTGTTGCCAGCTTGATTTGGTGCCGCTGCGGTTGGGCAAACCCTAGCTGTATGACCTATAAGTCCGCAAACTTGGCATGTGCGGCACTTCACCCCAGCATGATGATGTAGGCCACATTGGTTGCACAAAGGTGCAGTTCCATTGTAGGGTTTCCTGGCAGGGGGTTGAGCTGGTTGGTTGAGGACGGCTTGATCATTGTGAGCGACCACAGCGTAGTTCTGAGAAGCCTTTCGCTTCTTTGACCTCTTAGGGGATCCAATCTGTTCATCCATGATCTTTGATTCCTCGATTGGTTTTGATTCTTCGACCGGCTTCTTGTCACCTTTTCGAAAAAGTTTACCTTTCCTGATCTTTGATTCAGTCAAGGTTGCAGATAGCTCAATGGCCTGTCTAACTGTAGTAGGGTTGCTACCAGTCAAAATGTCTTGTATTGAGTCAGGGAGGCCATCAATGTACTTTTCGATTGCCTTATCCAAAGGCGTGACCATGTTTGGGCATAACAGACTTAACTCTTCATAACGGTCCGTGTAGGCTCTATGCTCACCGCTGTCTTGCTCAAGATTGTCGAATTCCCTTTCCAAAGCCCTGATCTCGTGTCGAGGACAGAATTCCTTCATCATAAGGGCCCTAAGTTCAGCCCATGTCTGTGCTAGAGCAACTTCTGCACCTCGATCTCTCATAACCCCGTTCCACCACGTAAGGGCTCTCTTCTGGAACACACTCGAAGCAAACTCGACCTTGCGATTGTCAGGACACTGCACATGGAGGAAGGTATTCTCAATGCTCTCGAACCATTGAAGAAGCCCTGTCGCTCCCTCAGAACCACTAAACTTGAGTGGTTTCGCCGAGTTAAAACTCTTGAAATTGCATGGACCATTGTTGTTGTCGTTGGCTTGATTCCATTGAGCAAAGAGGTTTGGGAATTGAGCAGCCATTTGCTGCGCAATGATTTCTGCCAGTTCGGCAGTCGCTATCTGGTTTTCGCGTCGAGGAGGCATTCTAAAAGAGGAAACATGAAAGGAAACGAGTGAGAGATTTAGACGAAAAGAATGAGATGAAACAAATCTGATGAAAACAAGGATAATGGTCATTTGTTTGTTACTACAAAGCAACAAACGACCTCGGTGATTAATCAAAGTAGATAGGTCAAAAATAATGTATCGCGAAGACATGCTCGCCTATAAGTGAACACTCATCCCAAGAATTCCCAGGTAAGCACAACTGGTCTCGCGTCTGATGAGATGTATACGAAGTGCTTGCCTAGACAGAAAACCCAGAATACAGGCGTTCACCCTTCCAGTTTGCACGTGTTCAAAGGGGTTCAAAAACCATATAACAGAGGGTTCAAAACCTTACAATAGAGGGTGTAAAACCTTACAATAGAGGGTTCAAAACCTTGTAATAAATCATCCTTGAACAGATGATTTGTTTTCAAAGCGGTTTTGAAATTTATGTTCTTGTTGTGGTAGTCGCCTAAGGATAGGTGACGGTATTGTTTTATGACTAAACGCAAGTAAACTCGCGTTAGGGTCCTAGAAAGGTTATAGACTAGGTCAAAGCATTACTAATAACCTAATTCCCTATAACCATTGGCTCTGATACCATCTTTTCTGTCACACCCCGACCACGTAGAACATACAAAACGTGGCGGAAACATCGGGGAGTGTTGTAACAGAATTAATTGTTTCAAATCCATGGCAATTGAAGTTTCGTTTTATTAATTAAAGGTGTTACAATGTCTTAACAAACAAAGAAATACAACATAATTAACTAGTCTTGCATCTTTTATTGTCACTAAAGCCCAAGTCTGCCTATGTGTATCTTGATCATCTTATGCAACAGCTCCTGAAAAACACATGTGAAAATAGGTACGTCAGCATAAAAATGCCTGTGAGATACATAGGTTTTGTGAAAATAGGTTTCATGACTTATGTTTGAGAAAATGTTTAGTCATAAACCTTATAATTTGCTTTGTTTTGTAAATCATTTGAAAAACAATGAGTTCAGATGATATGTATAAATAAGTGAATAATGTATGGTTAAATAAATAACCAAGTAAGATGAGTTTGTATAAGATAAGTTGTTTGTAAAACAATGTCTTGTGAAAAGTATGTTATTTGTATAAAATGTTATATGTATCAAACTGAAATGATTCAAATAACGCTGCGATATATGTAATACCATACAAACACTTATATATAGGAAGTACCAGCGGCGTATCCACCATGCTTGTATCATATTACACACGCCTCGTTACTTAATCACTTACTCAAACCAAACTATCAAGATGAAATGTTTAACAAGTGTAGAAATGTTCATGTATAGTCAAATACGGTTCACACGGTTCACAGATACAAACGGTTCACAGATACAAACGGTTCACAGATACAAACGGTTCACAGATACAAACGGTTCACAGATACAAACGGTTCACAGATACAAACGGTTCACAGATACAAACGGTTCACAGATACAAACGGTTCACAGATATCAACGGATCACAGATATCAACGGATCACATAGTCAAATGATTTCAACGGTTCCATATGTAGTATAATGTGTGTTCATATGCTGGATAAGCATATGCAACAGAAAAGCAATGTAAAACAATGTACTAAGTATGCACACAATGGACATACGTTGTATGAAATGTAATGTAGAACGATGTACTAAGTTATGCACACAATGGGCACACCTAGCATGAAATGTAATGAAATCATGTACTATAATGTACTAACGAACATAGCAGGTATATGATGTGAAAACAGGAAAGCACGAAAGTAACAAGTAGGCACATGTGTTCCACCCCAAAACAGTTTGGAAAAACAGTAAAAGAGGGGTCTATGTACTCACTTGAGATTGCTCAGTAGTCCTTGAGTAACAACCAAACAATGCTAGAGATCGCGGATATCAAACGGCACCTAATATAGGTAACTACATTAATAAACCGGACCTAGATCGGAAGATCGGGTAGCATTAGGGTTTGTAAACCAAACGAGTGTAGAGACTCGTGTCTTTTGGTTTAACAAAGCCTACATACTAAATGAAACTTAACCTAAGTGCTTACGACCCGTTTAGGTAGCTTATGCTACTTTAACGCGTCGTGCGCGTGAAACGCGTTCGGACCGTCTAACTAGTCCTATGACAAGTGTTATATGCCTAAACATGTTACATAATCAGTTATGTGACGAAGGTTTAGGTTACATATGCTTAATTACCAATTATACATGAAAAGGGTATTCTGGTAATTTACCTAAGGCATATAAACTACCTATCATACAACTACTTAAACGACGTGACCATAGGGTATAACCTCGGAAGGTTATTCCCTACCTACTATGGTTACCTAATGTGTTTGGTCGGATCCTAATGATCGACCAAATGGGTCGGGTTCGAGGTATAAGCGATTTATTAGATCGCTTACCCTACGACCCTAGACAACGTGGTAATCAGTAGGCATAGTCCCAAGGGACTATGACCAACGTGATTACACTCACGTTGCGAAGTTCAAACGAACTTCGCATTGACCATTACTGGTCAACGCTGAAAGTCAAACACTGACTCGAAAAGCAATAAAATAAGGAAAAGAACGAAAGAATACTTACGAAGGGTCCCCGAATGCTAATCCCGATCCAAGAACTCAGGTATGAAACAATGGTTTCAACTTAGAGCTATCAAATCAGAATTCTTGTAAGAAATGAGGTTGGGGTGATGGGGTATTTATAGTTTTCGGGTAACCGTTAGGATTGTTTCATGGAAAACGTGCCATGATCCAAGGCGTACACTTGTCGGAAACTCATGGTGGCTAAAAACCATCCTTATCAGCTGATTAGGCAACTTAGAACATGTGGAGGAGGATCAAACAGCTGCAACTTGCTGAAAACAACATTGAATCTGGTCTAATATGCGGAAGCGGCCCGCTTCAGGATCAGACAAATACAATGCGGGCCGCCTGGCCCTTCTGATCAGCAAACATGTTTGAAAAATGACAGTTTCAGTCCCTGCACGTGTTTAAGGCCATTTCCGACACTTCTAAGGCCCGTAAAGCCAACTTTAAGGCCCTAAAATGATGCCTAAACATTGTGGACATGAAACATGCTCAAAAATATGTCGGATGTTGGTTCGTTTGATCATACGAACGCGATGTTCGCTTAATTACGACGGAATGCGCATAAGCGCGAAAAACGATCCAAATGACGTGACGAATGGATTTTTCTTATGCCAAACACTAAAATAAAATATTATAGTGCTTACATAAATATTTGGATGTCCGGATGTATTCAGAACGTAAGTTATGCGCGAAAGTGCAAACTTGTGCACTTTTTGACGCTTTTAGTCCCTGAATGACCCAAAAGTTTATTTTAGCACACCAAACCCCTCAAAGCCTATTTCTAAGCTATATAAAGGATATTTATGGTGTGTTTAACTTATGGTCATGTTCCGGAATGTCTGTTACAGTTCAAATTGGCATACTTTCGCAGTTTGTCAACTTTAGTCCCTGTAAGCGATTAAACTTGATTTTGCAATACCAAAGCCTTCAAAACTTATTTCTAAGTTATGTAAAGGTTATTTAAGGTATGTTAAGCCTATTTCACTATTCCGGAGTGTTCGTTGCATTAAACTGGTTATATCTACTCATCAGAGCGCGTATAACCCTCCAGAAAGCGATTTAAAGCTTGAAAGTGAACGAGAATTGATATGTGTAAACGATACACATATTTATACAAGTCCAAAGTATGAAATACAATATTTCATTGGTTTTGCATTTTTTTGATGGTTGAAATGACACAGGTGTTACAGTCTCCCCTACTTTAGGAAATTTCGTCCCGAAATTAATTCGTAGGAGTCTATTTGTGACTTTGTGTCAGATAACCACCAGAGATATGTAAAGCATAATCCTGTCATTTCCTTAACGGACATTCTTCAGAACGAAAATGAACAAACGGAGTCAATTTCCTCAACGAGTATTCTTTAGAAGCGGAAATGTAGGAATAAACAAACGGGGATTCATTTCCTTAACGGAAAATCTTCAGAAACGAAAATGAACAAACGGAGTCATTTTCAACAGATGCTTCCTCAGAAACGGAAATGAAAATGATAGATAAACGGATATTCATTTCCTCAACGGACAAATCTTCAGAAACGAAAATGAATTAACGGAGTCATTTTCAACGGTTGTTTCCTCAGGAACGGAAATGAAAATGGTAGACAAACGGATATTCATTTCCTAACGGATAATCTTCAGAAACGAAAATGAATTAACGGAGTCATTTTCAACGGTTGTTTCCTCAGGAACGGAAATGAAAATGGTAGACAAACGGATATTCATTTCCTCAATGGATAATCTTCAGAAACGAAAATGCACAAACAGAGTCATTTTCAACGGTTGTTTCCTCAGGTTCGGAAATGAGGGATTAAACAACGGATATTCATTTCCTCAACGGATAATCTTCAGAAACGAAAATGAACTAACGGAGTCATTTTCAACGGTTGTTTCCTCAGGTTCGGAAATGAAGGATTAAATAAACGGATATTCATTTCCCTCGACGGATACTCTTCAGAATGAAAATGCACAACGGAGTCATTTTCCTCAACGGTTATTCTTTAGAATTTGAAATGAAGGATAAACGGATATTCATTTCCTCAACGGATATTCTTCAGAACGAAAATGAACAAACGGAGTCATTTTCAACAGATGCTTCCTCAGAAACGGAAATGAAAATGATAGATAAACGGATATTCATTTCCTCAACGGACAATTCTTCAGAAACGAAAATGAACAACAGAGTCATTTTCAACGGTTGCTTCCTCAGAAACGGAAATGAAAATGATAGACAAACGGATGTTCATTTCCTCAACGGATAATCTTCAGAAACGAAAATGAATTAACGGAGTCATTTTCAACGGTTGTTTCCTCAGGAACGGAAATGAAAATGGTAGACAAACGGATATTCATTTCCTCAACGGATAATCTTCAGAAACGAAAAAGAATTAACGGAGTCATTTTCAACGGTTGTTTCCTCAGGAACGGAAATGAAAATGGTAGACAAACGGATATTCATTTCCTCAACGGATAATCTTCAGAAACGAAAATGCACAAACAGAGTCATTTTCAACGGTTGTTTCCTCAGGTTCGGAAATGAGGGATTAAACAACGGATATTCATTTCCTCAACGGAAAATCTTCAGAAACGAAAATGAACTAACGGAGTCATTTTCAACGGTTGTTTCCTCAGGTTCGGAAATGAAGGATTAAATAAACGGATATTCATTTCCCTCGACGGATACTCTTCAGAACGAAAATGCACAAACGAAGTCATTTTCCTCAACGGGTATTCTTCAGAATTGGAAATGAAGGATAAACGGATATTCATTTCCTCAACGGATATTCTTCAGAAGTGAAAAATGAATAGCTAGTTCATTTTTCCTCAACGGATACTTCATCAGAATTGGAAATGAATAGGGTTAACTTCTAGGTACATGACAAAGCTCGCTGTGGTTTCTGTGCACTAAATTCCATAATTATGTATGCATCCATAATTATGTAATTCCTTGCATAGTCCGCACAGTTTGTCTTGTAATGTTCATAAGCACATAATCACATAGTTTTTTAATTGTTATTATCTTGTTATTGATTGCAATTAACTTGGCACCTCGTACTTCGTTTCTCTTGGAAGAAACGGGTACTTAGGATTTTCGTGGAAAACGCAAGAGATCATACAACGGAAGAAATTTGGGAGTAGTCTGTTCTTCAAGGAATGCGGTTCCTTGATTGTCGGTATTGTAGGGGATATGTTGTTTATACATACAATCACATAAATACATTGCAATGTAAATAAAAGATTTATTTATAAACAAATGATAACAACAACTGTTTCATGGATCGTGACAACAAAAGAAAATAATACATGGGACGTAATTATTTCTAAACGATGTTGTCTTCTGGTTGGTCAAATGCTCATCCCTACGCTGGATTTGCATTAGCAAGCCTTGGGCAATTCCTACGAAAATGGCCCATCTCGCCACAGTTGTAGCAAGATCCCTGTGGAAAACGAGCTTGAGCATGATTGTTGCCAGCTTGATTTGGTGCCGCTGCGGTTGGGCAAACCCTAGCTGTATGACCTATAAGTCCGCAAACTTGGCATGTGCGGCACTTCACCCCAGCATGATGATGTAGGCCACATTGGTTGCACAAAGGTGCAGTTCCATTGTAGGGTTTCCTGGCAGGGGGTTGAGCTGGTTGGTTGAGGACGGCTTGATCATTGTGAGCGACCACAGCGTAGTTCTGAGAAGCCTTTCGCTTCTTTGACCTCTTAGGGGATCCAATCTGTTCATCCATGATCTTTGATTCCTCGATTCGTTTTGATTCTTCGACCGGCTTCTTGTCACCTTTTCGAAAAAGTTTACCTTTCCTGATCTTTGATTCAGTCAAGGTTGCAGATAGCTCAATGGCCTGTCTAACTGTAGTAGGGTTGCTACCAGTCAAAATGTCTTGTATTGAGTCAGGGAGGCCATCAATGTACTTTTCGATTGCCTTATCCAAAGGCGTGACCATGTTTGGGCATAACAGACTTAACTCTTCATAACGGTCCGTGTAGGCTCTATGCTCACCGCTGTCTTGCTCAAGATTGTCGAATTCCCTTTCCAAAGCCCTGATCTCGTGTCGAGGACAGAATTCCTTCATCATAAGGGCCCTAAGTTCAGCCCATGTCTGTGCTAGAGCAACTTCTGCACCTCGATCTCTCATAACCCCGTTCCACCACGTAAGGGCTCTCTTCTGGAACACACTCGAAGCAAACTCGACCTTGCGATTGTCAGGACACTGCACATGGAGGAAGGTATTCTCAATGCTCTCGAACCATTGAAGAAGCCCTGTCGCTCCCTCAGAACCACTAAACTTGAGTGGTTTCGCCGAGTTAAAACTCTTGAAATTGCATGGACCATTGTTGTTGTCGTTGGCTTGATTCCATTGAGCAAAGAGGTTTGGGAATTGAGCAGCCATTTGCTGCGCAATGATTTCTGCCAGTTCGGCAGTCGCTATCTGGTTTTCGCGTCGAGGAGGCATTCTAAAAGAGGAAACATGAAAGGAAACGAGTGAGAGATTTAGACGAAAAGAATGAGATGAAACAAATCTGATGAAAACAAGGATAGTGGTCATTTGTTTGTTACTACAAATCAACAAACGACCTCGGTGATTAATCAAAGTAGATAGGTCAAAAATAATGTATCGCGAAGACATGCTCGCCTATAAGTGAACACTCATCCCAAGAATTCCCAGGTAAGCACAACTGGTCTCGCGTCTGATGAGATGTATACGAAGTGCTTGCCTAGACAGAAAACCCAGAATACAGGCATTCACCCTTCCAGTTTGCACGTGTTCACATTATTTAAAACCCCAAACCTTGACGAGATTTTTGAAAATTCAAAGGGGTTCAAAACCATATAACAGAGGGTTCAAAACCTTACAATAAAGGGTTTAAAACCTTACAATAGAGGGTTCAAAACCTTGTAATAAATCATCCTTGAACAGATGATTAGTTTTCAAAGCGGTTTTGAAATTTATGTTCTTGTTGTGGTAGTCGCCTAAGGATAGGTGACGGTATTGTTTTATGACTAAACGCAAGTAAACTCGCGTTAGGGTCCTAGAAAGGTTATAGACTAGGTCAAAGCATTACTAATAACCTAATTCCCTATAACCATTGGCTCTGATACCATCTTTTCTGTCACACCCCGACCACGTAGAACATACAAAACGTGGCGGAAACATCGGGGAGTGTTGTAACAGAATTAATTGTTTCAAATCCATGGCAATTGAAGTTTCGTTTTATTGATTAAAGGTGTTACAATGTCTTAACAAACAAAGAAATACAACATAATTAACTAGTCTTGCATCTTTTATTGTCACTAAAGCCCAAGTCTGCCTATGTGTATCTTGATCATCTTATGCAACAGCTCCTGAAAAACACATGTGAAAATAGGTACGTCAGCATAAAAATGCCTGTGAGATACATAGGTTTTGTGAAAATAGGTTTCATGACTTATGTTTGAGAAAATGTTTAGTCATAAACCTTATAATTTGCTTTGTTTTGTAAATCATTTGAAAAACAATGAGTTCAGATGATATGTATAAATAAGTGAATAATGTATGGTTAAATAAATAACCATGTAAGATGAGTTTGTATAAGATAAGTTGTTTGTAAAACAATGTCTTGTGAAAAGTATGTTATTTGTATAAAATGTTATATGTATCAAACTGAAATGATTCAAATAACGCTGCGATATATGTAATACCATACAAACACTTATATATAGGAAGTACCAGCGGCGTATCCACCATGCTTGTATCATATTACACACGCCTCGTTACTTAATCACTTACTCAAACCAAACTATCAAGATGAAATGTTTAACAAGTGTAGAAATGTTCATGTATAGTCAAATACGGTTCACACGGTTCACAGATACAAACGGTTCACAGATACAAACGGTTCACAGATACAAACGGTTCACAGATACAAACGGTTCACAGATATCAACGGATCACAGATATCAACGGATCACATAGTCAAATAATTTCAACGGTTCCATATGTAGTATAATGTGTGTTCATATGCTGGATAAGCATATGCAACAGAAAAGCAATGTAAAACAATGTACTAAGTATGCACACAATGGACATACGTTGTATGAAATGTAATGTAGAACGATGTACTAAGTAATGCACACAACGGGCACACCTAGCATGAAATGTAATGAAATCATGTACTATAATGTACTAACGAACATAGCAGGTATATGATGTGAAAACAGGAAAGCACGAAAGTAACAAGTAGGCACATGTGTTCCACCCCAAAACAGTTTGGAAAAACAGTAAAAGAGGGGTCTATGTACTCACTTGAGATTGCTCAGTAGTCCTTGAGTAACAACCAAACAATGCTAGAGATCGCGGATATCAAACGGCACCTAATATAGGTAACTACATTAATAAACCGGACCTAGATCGGAAGATCGGGTAGCATTAGGGTTTGTAAACCAAACGAGTGTAGAGACTCGTGTCTTTTGGTTTAACAAAGCCTACATACTAAATGAAACTTAACCTAAGTGCTTACGACCCGTTTAGGTAGCTTATGCTACTTTAACGCGTCGTGCGCGTGAAACGCGTTCGGACCGTCTAACTAGTCCTATGACAAGTGTTATATGCCTAAACATGTTACATAATCAGTTATGTGACGAAGGTTTAGGTTACATATGCTTAATTACCAATTATACATGAAAAGGGTATTCTGGTAATTTACCTAAGTCATATAAACTACCTATCATACAACTACTTAAACGACGTGACCATAGGGTATAACCTCGGAAGGTTATTCCCTACCTACTATGGTTACCTAATGTGTTTGGTCGGATCCTAATGATCGACCAAATGGGTCGGGTTCGAGGTATAAGCGATTTATTAGATCGCTTACCCTACGACCCTAGACAACGTGGTAATCAGTAGGCATAGTCCCAAGGGACTATGACCAACGTGATTACACTCACGTTGCGAAGTTCAAACGAACTTCGCATTGACCATTACTGGTCAACGCTGAAAGTCAAACAAAGTTTGACTTTCTGACTCGAAAAGCAGTAAAACAAGGAAAAGAACGAAAGAATACTTACGAAGGGTCCCCGAATGCTAATCCCGATCCAAGAACTCAGGTATGAAACAATGGTTTCAACTTAGAGCTCTCAAATCAGAATTCTTGTAAGAAATGAGGTTGGGGTGATGGGGTATTTATAGTTTTCGGGTAACCGTTAGGATTGTTTCATGGAAAACGTGCCATGATCCAAGGCGTACACTTGTCGGAAACTCATGGTGGCTAAAAACCATCCTTATCAGCTGATTAGGCAACTTAGAACATGTGGAGGAGGATCAAACAGCTGCAACTTGCTGAAAACAACATTGAATCTGGTCTGATATGCGGAAGCGGCCCGCTTCAGGATCAGACAAACACAATGCGGGCCGCCTGGCCCTTCTGATCAGCAAACATGTTTGAAAAATGACAGTTTCAGTCCCTGCACGTGTTTAAGGCCATTTCCGACACTTCTAAGGCCCGTAAAGCCAAATTTAAGGCCCTAAAATGATGCCTAAACATTGTGGACATGAAACATGCTCAAAAATATGTCGGATGTTGGTTCGTTTGATCATACGAACGCGATGTTCGCTTAATTACGACGGAATGCGCATAAGCGCGAAAAACGATCCAAATGACGTGACGAATGGATTTTTCTTATGCCAAACACTAAAATAAAATATTATAGTGCTTACATAAATTTTTGGATGTCCGGATGTATTCAGAACGTAAGTTATGCGCGAAAGTGCAAACTTGTGCACTTTTTGACGCTTTTAGTCCCTGAATGACCCAAAAGTTTATTTTAGCACACCAAACCCCTCAAAGCCTATTTCTAAGCTATATAAAGGATATTTATGGTGTGTTTAACTTATGGTCATGTTCCGGAATGTCTGTTACAGTTCAAATTGGCATACTTTCGCAGTTTGTCAACTTTAGTCCCTGTAAGCGATTAAACTTGATTTTGCAATACCAAAGCCTTCAAAACTTATTTCTAAGTTATGTAAAGGTTATTTAAGGTATGTTAAGCCTATTTCACTATTCCGGAGTGTTCGTTGCATTAAACTGGTTATATCTACTCATCAGAGCGCGTATAACCCTCCAGAAAGCGATTTAAAGCTTGAAATTGAACGAGAATTGATATGTGTAAACGATACACATATTTATACAAGTCCAAAGTATGAAATACAATATTTCATTGGTTTGGCATTTGTTTGATGGTTGAAATGACACAGGTGTTACACTGCTCAACTTCTTTGGTTTTGCTACCAGATAAGCTTCTAAGGCAGCTACTCGTTCAGCTTCAGCTGCTGCATGAGCTGCCGCTCTTTGTTCTTGTGTCTGCTCAGGCCTTCCAACATAAAACTGCTCATCCTCTTTATCAATAAATTCATTTCCGAACTTCTTTTCAAGCTTCTCTTTAAGATCATAGACAGTTGACATCAGCATCCCTACACCCCCTTGTAATTTATCTATGGTAAGATCTCTGCTTGTGAGCTGAGATTGTAGAGAGGAGATTTGGGCTTCTTTTAATGCAGCGTCTTGTTGTAGAGAAACAATCTGAGCACTTTTCAGTTCTCCGTCTTGCTCCAATATCACTACGCGCCTTTTCAATCTTTTAACATACTCTTCTTCATCACTGTCGCTTTCATAGACTTGTCTCTTCTCACTTGCATATCGGAATGCAGCTTCATCATGCTCAGTTAAATGAGCCCCGCTTGAGCTTCCTGCTTCAAACTGAACACCACCACTTGAACTGCCTGGCTGAGAGGGGGTGGATTCGAAGTCGAAGTTGAAATTGTACAAGTCTGTGTCCTCCAGGTCTGTTTTCTTTGATGCATCAGTAGATTGTGGATCAGGTTGAGGGTCAACTGTAGGAGTGAGCTCAGAGGTAGTCGCGGGCCCAGAAGGAGTGTTATCAGGTGCATTGTCGGTCTTCTGCTTCTTTTGAGCTGGTTCTTCAGTCGCATCAGCTGTTTCTTGAATATCAGGAGCGGAAATGGATGGAGGGTCTCCATCACCACCCTGTAAACTACGAATCAAAGCTGCAAGATTATCAGCGGTCATTGGCACAGGCTCGCGAACAATATCCTCTTCTTCATCAGATGTCACTATCTCTGCTTCACCTTCGAAATCTGTCTCTTCACTAGACTCTGTGTCAGATTCAGTATCAACCTCCAGAACCTCTTTTTCATCATCACCTGCCTGTTGTGCTTGTTGCAACAATTGCACATCATGCTCTTCCGCTATTTGTGCATTTACTGGAGGCGGAACTGGAGCAGCAGGAATGACAGGAGGAGCTGGTACAACGTGAGCTCCTTGAACATTATCAGCAAACCTCCCATGTTTCTCAAGAGCATATAGTCCTTCAAAATTTTGATATTTGGTTCGTTTGTTTCTGCATGCATTCTCAAAGCATCCTGGCCCCATCGGCTTCAAGTTGATGTAGTTTGGCCCCTTGACCAATGCTGGGTATTTCTCATCAAGAATCATCTGTATGAACCTTGGGTATAACATGAATATCTTCTTCTTTGGATCTTCCAGCATCTTTTTCATGTTATCAAAGATGAATGCTGAGAAGTTGTAATCCCATTCATTCAAAAGTGCAACAACTGCTGAAGTCTGCGTTTTGTTCAATTGATCCCATCCACCCTTGTTTTCAGCAATACACTGGAGGAAAAAATGAACTAACATTCTCCAGTAAGATGGAAATAGCTTCTTCAGCACAGTAGGATATTTCCCTTCATAGCCCATTCTCCTTAAAGCAGTTTGAACTCTGGCTTGATCGTACAACGTAGGATGATCCGGCTGATCTCCTAGTCTTAATACTTCTCGAATTATGGCTTCAGATATGATGATCTTTGTCTTCTGAACAGTAGCTTCGATGAACCCTGCACCTTGCCTTTCGATCTTTGCAGTATTCCAGAAAGTGTTGATGCAGTTGCTGCAGATCATCGGGTTTGTTCTTAAAGCGTGTGTAAGAGGACAGTTGTTTAGACCCCTGATAAGTGATCCAAATAACTATGCTTGATCTGCTGGAGGATTTGATAGATAGCCTGCTTGATTGTGGAATACGTTCACCTCCAATTGCCGTTGATTTCCTTCTTTCAACATTGCACCTGCCATTTTCTGCACTTCACAAATAGCTGTTAGATGATATTGAAGGTGTTACTTATAATTTGAGTTAACGACGCGTTGACAAATAACGCGTTGACAAAGTCAATTCGTTGAAAATTCAAACATAAGTAACCCTTTTCAAGTGAACAGTCCAAAAACAGTTCAATAGGTTCAGACAAGCAGGTCAAACAGTCAAAGGGGTGACAAATTGGGGTTCATTTCGAATGAGCTTCTTCACCCGGAATGGAAGTCCGTCCGAAGTCGTCTGTAATGAACCTTCTCAGTCCGGAATCATCCGGAATCATTCGGAAGCATCCGTGATGATTGATTCCTTGTCCAGAATGATCCGGAATCATCCGTAATGCCAAATGATGATCCGGAATGCAGTACCTAATATCCGTAATCAGTCCGTAATCAATCCGTAATCAATCCGAAATGAAGATCCTTGAGAGAGAATTCAGAAGAATCCGTAATGGTCCGTAATGAGAATGCGGATTCTTGTCCTTTTCAATATTAAATACTCCGGAATGGTTTTGGGCCCGGACCATTTCGGATTGTTCGTAATGATGGGCCCATTTCGACCAGTGGGCCAGCCAGACTTAATCATTTTAATATTATTTTATTTTAACCTTTTCAAGAATAGCAAAATACCCCCTTTTAAAATCAACGCAACATCCCACTGAGCAAAAAATAAAATAATAATAATAAAAAATAAAAATAATAAAAAATAATAAAAATTAACTATAAAAGTATGCACAAGTTACCAAACAAGGATGATATTGGGAAGACTGTCACGGGATCAAATCGTTCTTGAACTGATTAAGGAACACTTTTCAGCTCTTCGTTTACTTAGGCTGGTCCACGCAATTGTTGATATGTTTGTCCTTTTAAATCCACCGCTCAAACTTCAACTTTTTGCTTTGTGATACGCTTTTAGGTAGATTTATACTGAGACATCTGTGTGTCCCATTCCAAGGCATACCCCCACGATCAAGGTAAGCGCAACTGCTCATCGTAGCAGGTGAGTATACTAAGATCATCCTTTTATTTTAATTTATTATTCAACGCCAGACTTCCTGGTGAACAGGTCAGTACTTCCGTACAACAGAGAGACCATGGAAGATCTGACGATGGCCCCCCCCTTTTTTTTTTAATGTCAGACTTCCTGGTGAACAGGTCAGTACTTTCGTACAGCAGAGAGACCAAGGAAGATCTGACAAGGGCTCTTTTTAGAAGGATATCCTGACTGTGTCCAGGTCAGTACTTTCGTACAGCAGAGGGACAGCCCTGATATCCCGGATGAAACATCAGCATAAAGACCCGAAACTTCAGATGTTGGCTATCTATCAACGCAAGATTTAAGACCATGAAATCATACACCGTTGGTCTGTTACCCACGAGATGTCCAGTCAATTATGTTTGTATCACTTTTTCTTCTTTTGCTTTTCGAGCGGTGGACCTATCAACACATCGCGGTGGAGCCGAACCTGTTTAACATTGAAACCTTACGTGTGTTAATCAAGTTCTTTAACACGAAAATTCATTTCATTTCCCAGCAACATTTCTCCCCCTAAATTTGTGCAAAAGTAACGTACTTTATGCCCAAATTTACCAGATGGAAACACATAAAAAACCCTTATTATTATTTACAAGAGTATTTATGTATTTTATTTTATTTTTTTGCTCAGTCGGTGAAGCGAATCATTTTCAAGAGGTCTACAAGCACATTGAACCTAGAGATGCTGATAGGTTTGGTAAAAAGATCCGCTGTGTTAGCATCAGTATGGATCTGTTCAAGTTTAATAAGACCTCTGTCAAAACAATCTCTTATGAAATGAATTTTAATGTCAATGTGCTTGGTTTTGGAGTGAAAAACAGGGTTTTTAGTGATCTGGATGGCGGCATCGTTATCACAATAAATGGTTGTGTCAAGATAAGTCAAACCATAGTCTTCCAATTGATGCTGCATCCAGAGAACTTGGGAGCAGCATGCAGATGCTGCAACGTATTCTGCTTCCGCTGTGGAAAGAGATACTGTCTGCTGCTTCTTGCATTGCCAAGATATGAGCCTTTCTCCCAAGAACCGACATCCAGCTGATGTGGACTTCCTATCCCTGTCAGCTCCTCCAAAATTGCTATCTGAAAAGGAAACAGATCAAAGTTCGAATATCTGGGATACCAGAGTCCGAGTTTGGGAGCTCCCTTCAAATATCTGAAAATTCTTTTAACAGCAGTTAAGTGAATGAGTTTAGGATTATCCTGATAACGAGCACACTGACACACGGCGTACAGAATGTCTGGCCGACTGGCAGTCAGATACATTAGTGACCCGATCATTGAGCGATACAGTGTCTGGTTGACAGGACTTCCTTCTGGATCCTCAGTTAGCAATGGTCTTTCTGCAATTGGGGACTCACTCGGCTTTGAGTCTGTCATGCTGAACTTAGTAAGGACGTCAGTTACGTATTTACTTTGATGAATAAGTATTCCTTGATTGTTTTGACGGACTTGCAGACCCAAAAACATCGTCATCTCTCCTAAGGAGCTCATTTCAAATTTTTTCTTCATGACTTCTTTAAATTCCCTACAAAGATCATCATTGGTCGATCCGAAAATGATGTCGTCAACGTATATTTGCACAAGAATAATATCCTTGTCAACACGCTTGATGAATAATGTCTGATCGATCATTCCTCGAGTGTATCCACGAGCGAGCAAATGTTCTGTTAGAGTCGCATACCATGCACGAGGTGCTTGATGCAAACCATACAAAGCCTTGTCTAACTTGTAAGCATACCCTTCCTTTTCTTTATCAACGAAGCCCGGCGGTTGAGCGACATAGATTTCTTCCTTGACTTTTCCATACAGAAATGCCGTCTTAACATCCATTTGATAGACCGTAAATCCCATAAAGGATGCGTATGCCAAGAAGATACGAATGGCTTCTAGACGAGCGACTGGGGCATACACTTCATCATAATCTAGACCTTCAACCTGACTGAATCCTTGGACAACTAATCTGGCCTTATTTCTCACGATCACACCCGAATCATCTTGCTTGTTACGAAATACCCATCGTGTGCCAAGGGCCTTTTTTCCTTGGGGCAGCTTCTCTGATTGAGTTCTTCATGCATTGCATCGACCCATCCAGGTTCCTGCAAGGCAACATTAATATTTTTAGGCTCAATCTGTGATATGAAACAAGAATACAAGCACGTGTTAATGTCTCCAGATTTGCTGCGGGTTTGAACACCAGCAGATACTGGGCCGATGATATTTGTGATTGGGTGACTTCTCTGAACACGTTGCGGAATTGCTGTTGCAGGAGCTTGTAGATTAGTTTGCAGATTTAAAAAACTTCTGGAAGCTATTCCAGATGGCTCCCCCTCACTTGGTGCTGTGGTGCTGATCACATGTGTTTCTACAGTGCAGTCACACGGAATTGGATCTTGAAATAGAGGAGCTCCCTGAACATTTGACGGACCGGCAAAGCCTTCCGTGTTGTTGGTTTCACTGTTTGAATTCTCCGTTGGGGGTTCAGGATGTGAATCCTGAGTGGATGATGAACTTGAGTTTTCTTTGTCACATTCTGATGGATTCACAGTAAGATTTCTGATTAGATTTTGCAACGGCACACTCTCATCTTCATCTTCAACAGGAGTAGACATTTCTTCTGATAAATTCTCTGCAACAACAATTTCGTTAGACAAAATAGGAAACAATTTAAACAAGGAGGAATAGTTATATAGCCAGTCAGGGCCAATGCGAGAGTCTTTTGGATTTTCTTCAAGCCAGTCAACATGATATGCTTCCACAACTTGCTTTTTGATCTTGTTGTACACACGATAGGAGGTATTCTTAGCATAACCAATGAAGTAGCATGGATCTCCTCGAGCTTCAAATTTTCCTTTGGAGTCCATGAGAAGAAGAACACATGGGCAGCCGAAAGTGCGAAAGTGTTGCACCAATGGTTTTTGACCTTCAACTATTTCATATGGAGTTTTCATGTGACGCTTGTTAATCAAAGCATGATTCTGAATGTAGCAAGCCGTATTTACTGCTTCAGCCCAGAATATAAGTGGAAGACCTGAATCTATCAGCATTGTGCGAGCAGCTTCGATGAGAGTACGGTTGCGTCTTTCTGCAACCCCATTTTGTTGAGGCGATCTTGCTGTGCTGTATTGACGATCGATTCCTTTGAGGGCACAAAATTCGTTCAGCTCAGCATTTTTGAATTCTGTTCCATTGTCACAGCGAATAATCTTCACACGTTCATTTGACTGATTCTCCATGAGTTTTACGAATTTCTTTATTAAACCAGTTGTCTCACTTTTCTGTTCCAAGAACAATACCCAAGTAAAACGTGAAAAATCAACTGTGATGACCAGACAGTAAGCCTTTCCTCCGATGCTAAGAACATTGACGGGACCAAATAAGTCCATATGCAGTAGTTCCAAGACTTTCGAAGTGGTGTGAACAGGTTTGGACTTATGAGGTCTGCGATGCTGCTTCCCTCGAGCACATGCTTCACATTTCTCTATTTGCATGAAATCCTTGATTGGCAAGTTCCTGACGAGACCTCCTTTTGCTAACCGATTCAAATTTTTCGTGTTTAGGTGACCCAACCGACGGTGCCACAACATAGCATCATGTTCAGCAATTTCTGAAAACAAACAAGTAACTTGATCAGTAGGGGCTTTGTTCATATCAATAACGTAAGCATTTCCTCTTCGTTCAGCTTCTATCAGAAACCAGTCTTCAGGAATGAGGATTCCTGGTTTCAGGATAACACACCCACTCTTAGTGAAAAGAACTTCCATTCCTTTGTCACACATCTGCGATACACTCAGCAGACTATGTTTAAGCTCAGGGACATAGTTAACATCTGAAAAAGTGAGGACGCCATTCTTGACAGTGCCTTTCATGGTGATTCTTCCTGATTCTCCTCTCGCGAAATTGACACATCCACCGTCGAATATCTTGATATCCTTCAACTGGGATATGTCTCCCATCATGTGTCTAGAACAACCACTATCGATAAACCAAAGTCAAATGATAGCCCTCCATAGTCGTTCCTGCACATAAAACGGAATCAGTTAGAGACTGGAACCCAGGCCATAGAGGACCTGAGTTTACCATCGCTATCTGTGTAGGTGACTTTGCGAAAGATCATATAGTTATTATCATTTTTTGTGACATTTGGTGGCGCGGTAGAAGTTGATGGTTGTGAACACGGAGACTGGGATCTAACAGGACCTTTTGGTCTCCAAGTTTTAGCGTCTGAGACACTTCTGTTTAATGAAAATGATTTTGTCTTGTCTTGAAACCTGTTTGTTCTAAAAAACTTTTGCTTTTCCTGTTTAGCAAGATTCCAGTCTCTGTCAGAAGGCCTTGCCGTGGGATGTTTGATAAAACCAGAGTGCATGGCCTTCCGATGGTACGTGTTCCTAGAGTAGTAGGGACGATGAACACAGTTTCTTGCGATGTGTCCCGGAATTCCATAGTTAAAACATGTATGCCTTTTTGAGAAAAAGACATCTAGTTCGGCTTGCGTTATTCTCGAGAACTGATCACGTCTTTTCAATTCATCTATCGCTGAGTGCTTAGGAGTATGCCTTTTCTTGGAGGAACCCGCTTTACAGCTTTCAGCACAAGAGTTAGTCTCCTCAACTTTACCCTTGAGCTTGGGTTCTGTTTGCTTGAGATTTAAGGTTTCCCTTTTCGCATTCTTCCTTTTTGGCCTTCTGTTTCTACGTGGTCATTTTCTTTTAGGGGAAACAGATTCAGTCGACTCGGTTCTGCTGAGGTTACTGTTGGGATCAATAGGTGTGTTGTCTGGAAAGGTTACTTTCACATCTTCCTTTTCTGTAGAGATCATGTCTTCAGGAGAAGCTTGAGAGAAAGTTTCCATATTAATTTCTTCCACAGTTTCATCATTTGATTCAACGGTGGAATTGATTTCAATGAATTCCCTCTCCATAGTTTCCACATCTTCATGAGTTTCTACAGAACAGGACTCTATGGATGTCTCCTCTTCAGTCAAGTCACCTTCTGAGTTCTCGACTTTTGAAGATTCTGGCAACTCAGATGATGAGCAGTCTGTGTCGAAGACAACTTGACTTTCTTCTTTAGTTATGCTGCAAGAGTCTGATTGATTGTCACAATCAGAAACACTCGAAGATTTAGGCTCATTATCTGAGATCCCTGAATCCTCTGGTTGATAGCCAAGATCGTCAGATGATCCCTGTTCAATAGTAAATTCTTCATTATCACTTTCAGTTATTTCAAAATCATCATTGCTACAGGGAGCGTCTGATGTGTCATTTAATGTTTCAGACGTACAAGTGTGGTATTCCAAATTATCTGAATGGTTTTCTGAGTTGATTGAAACAGATGTTTCGAATTCCTCAGACGACACATCAGGTTCTCCTGTCACATCATTCTCAACATTAACAACATTTTCAGTATCTTCAACATAGTCATTCTTATCACAAGCATAATCTAAAATAATAGCACCAAATTCATCAGTCTTAGTGGGAACACCCCAAGTCTCAGCAAACCAAGAAAAAACAGTGTTCCAAGCATAAATGCCATTTTTATCAGAAACAACATTATTAGCAGCACTTTGAAGCGATTCATCATCCTCCTTAGACTCTTCTTCAGTTCTTACTGACTCTGCACACGAACTAGGAAAGTTAGTATTTTCAACAGAATCAGAATTTGATGAACTTTCCTTCATCTCCTCTGCGAGTTTGTTAACCGGTTCCGTTTTTGTTTCGGTTTTGATTTCAGCGTTTAGCACAGTTTCATTTTTCTGATCGGACACATTGTCTGCTGGTTCATATTGAACTGTTTCATTTTTTACAAAACTCATTGGTTTCTTGAAATCAGTATATTGACTCCTTTTAGACTTAGATGGATCATAATCAACATAATCACTAGGTCTGCCATACATCATAGTATCTTAATTTTCCATTTCTTGCTCAGTGACTGGCAGTCTGGAATAATTATGATTGTATGGTGGCGGAACCTTTTTATACCCCAGACCCTTTCCCTTGTTTTCTTGATACGCAAGTTGCACATTACACAGATTCTGGACTGTGACACTGGAAGTATCAAACTTCTTGATGTTTAACTCGTTCTGTTTGTACATTCCAGTGAGGAGCTCTAGCTCACCCTTCACAGAGTCACATTCAAGAGTTTTGACTGTGAGTCTATGTTTATAGTCATGAACCCAACATTGCTGCTGGTTCACGTCTCTGTGAAGTTGAGCTATGTCCTTTTTAAGTGCTTCAATCTTCTCATAGAGAATTTTGTTATTCTCTCGAAGACTGATGTACTTTCCCATCACAGTATTGTAATCGGTAATTAATGCTGAATTTTGAGATCTCAGCAAAGCAAATTTCTTCCTACAGTGTTCAGTACATAAAAGGGAGTTTACCGTCTCAGCGAGTGACTTTGGTTCCTCGGTCATGGCAATCAAGCATTGATGAACCTTGTCCACAGCAGCAGATTCAGACAGCTTCATAGATTCCACTTGAGCAACAGCATCAGCCCAGCTGAAAACATTCTGCTCTTGAGCAATCAAAGCTCTTCCAGTTCCAGAGTTTCCTTGTCCACTTGAGGAGCCAGTTTCTGCAGGTGTGACTGGAACCATAGACCTCTCTTTGTTCCTTGCTGCAGCTGCCTGAGTAGCTTCATACCCTGTCACAACCTTCTTGCAATCCCTAGCAAAATGCCCTGGTTCATAGCACCTGTAGCACCTCAGCCTGTTTTTCAGAAAATTTGGACTAGCATGCATAGGACGACGCCCATATCTTTTTGCAAACTTATCAGCTTTAAAGGCTGACATAGCCATGTTCCAAGCCACATCCAGCTCATCCAAGTCCTCTTCTACGACTTGATTCACTTCTTGTGTCAGTTCTGTTGAAGGTATGAGTTCCCCTGCCAAGAAGGCATTGAAACTGTTGATTATAGAGGCACGTCACATGCTATGTATGTCTATTGTTGCATACTTAGTACAGTTGTTTCACGTCACATGCTATGTATGTCTATTGTTGCATACTTAGTACAGTTCACATGCTATGTATGTCCATTTGTTGCATACTTAGTACAGTTGTTTCATGTCACATGCTATGTATGTCTATTGTTGCATACTTAGTACAGTTGTTTCACGTCACATGCTATGTATGTCTATTGTTGCATACTTAGTACAGTTCACATGCTATGTATGTCCATTTGTTGCATACTTAGTACAGTTGTTTTCATCACATCCTTACATTTTGATATGATATTGGGTTTGTTTTGATGGATCAATATACATTCATTAACACCGATCATGCCGTTCGTTAGTAGGTAGTGGTACCATAGGAATTGACAACTCCCGTTCCTGAAATCCTAGGTTTGTTTGGATTGGAAGGAATGACCGAATTCGATATACATAACTTAGATAAACCTTTAATTTGTTTAAGGGTTTATCACCACAGTCTCAAGGCTTGGATGTATGTATTCTCACAATACCGCATATATATTTATATCAGTATAGCATCCATTTGTTCCACAAAACATAGCTTTGATTTAAACCATGTTTTACTTCAATACTTTGTTTTTGTGCATATGGTTTAGTTGATATTTTTCACTAGCCATACATATCATTTTGGTTACACATTACATGATTTACATTTGACACATAAACATTATTGACATTGGTTATACATTACATGACTTACATCTTGACATAAACATTTTGACATATTATTCAATACGTTTGGCGATTGGTTTAAACATAGACATCTTACATTGTTGGTTTGGTTTGAGTAAGTGATTTAAGTAACGAGGCGTGTGTAATATGATACAAGCATGGTGGATACGCCGCTGGTACTTCCTATATATAAGTGATTGTATGGTATTACATATCGTAGCGTTATTTGAATCATTTAAATTTGGACATATAACCTTTTATGCAACTAACATACTTTTCACAATACATTGTTTTACAAACAACTTAATTTATACAAACTCATTTCACATGGTTATCCACTTAACCATGTGTTATTCTTTTATACATATATATTGTTTGGTTTATTTATCACATTTCAAATGATTTACAAGACAAAGCAAATTACAAGGTTCATGACTAAACATTTTCTTAAACAATAAGTCATGAATCCTATTTTCATAAACCTATGTATCTCACAGGCATTTTTATGCTGACGTACCTATTTTCACATGTGTTTTCAGGAGATGATGCATAGGACTTATCAAGATACACATAGGCGGACTTGGGCCTTAGTGACAATAAAAGATGCAAGACTAGTTATTTATGTTATGTTTCTTTGATTGTCAAGACATTGTAACTCTTTTAATCAATAAAACAATATTTCAATTTCCATGTGTTATGAAACAATGATTCTGTTACAACACTCCCCGACGTTTCCGCCACGTTTTATATGTTCCACGTGGTCGGGGTGTGATAGAAAAGTTGGTATCAGAGCTCATGGTTATAGGGAATTAGGTTATTAGTAATACTTTGACCTAGTCTATAACCTTCCTAGGACCCTAACGCGAGTTTACTTGCGTTTAGTCATAAAACAATACTGTCACCTATCCTTAGGCGACAACCACAACAAGAACATAAATTTCAAAACCGCTTTGAAAACTAATCATCTGTTCTAGGATGATTGATTACTAGGTTTTGAACCCTCTATTGTAAGGTTTTGAACCCTCTAAGTTTTCAAATCTCGTCAAAGTTTGGGTCGTATAATGTGAACACGTGCAAACTGGAAGAGTGAATGCCTGTACCCTGAGTTTTCTGTCGAAGGCTAGAGTGTTTGTACAAATCCGCAGTATCGGACCAGTCACTCTTACCTGGGGACTCTTGGGGTGAGTGTTCACTTATAGGCGAGCATGTCTTCAGTGATACATTAATATGATCCGCTTACTTTGATTTGTCACCGTCTCATTTGTTTGCCATAGGTAACAAACAAATGATCGCAAATTCTTATGCATTGCCATTCTGTTTTGTTTAGCCGACGACGTTTCACTTGTTTCTTCCTATGTCTTTCATTTTTTTCTAGAATGTCTCTTCATCACGATGACGCCCAGATATCCGAGCAGACTGCCAAATTCGCTCAGCGAATAGGCAAAGTAGTGCTGAAGACTGTTGAATTAGCTACTGCCATGTATCGTCTCCAGGATGAAGCCACTCAAGAGTCACCAAGACAGGCAGGACCTAGTCAGGTGACAGCACCACCAGCCAAGAAACCAATCGAGGAATCAAAGACCATGGATGAACGATCCCCTAAGAAGTCAAAGAAGCGAAAGGCTTCTCAGAACTTCGCCGTGGTCACTCACAATGGTCAAGCCATCCCCAACCAACCAGCTCAACCCCCTGCTAGGAAGCCATACAATGGAACTGCACCCTTGTACAACCAATGTAGCCTTCATCATCACCCTAGTGTGAAGTGCCGCAAATGCCAAATTTGTGGACTTAAAGGTCATACAGCAAGAGTTTGCCGAGCTGCAGTTGCTCCAAATCAAGCTGGCGACAATCCTGCTCAAGCTCGTTTCTCACGAGGGTCTTGCTACAACTGTGGCGAGACGAGCCATTTCAGGAACAAATGCCCAAAGCTTGCTAATGCAAATCCAACCCACGGATGAGCAGTTGGCTGATTAGAAGATATTGTTGTCTTATGCTTTTGTTTCTTCTATTTCTTGTAATGTGAAACAATCTGTTTTGATTATAAATAAATTGTTGTTCACAATTCTGATATACAAGTGTAGTTACATGAGTAAATGGAAATTCTCTATGATACCTGTATTAAGGAACTATGTTCCTTACAAACTACTCTTGTGATTCTCTCTTTCAAATGATCGCTTATGATTCCCTCAAAAATTTTAAGTACTCGTTTCACTCTAAGAAACAAAGTACAGAAAATAAAGTGACATTATGAGTAATCATGCTTCTGCACATCTGTGCCTTTGAATCCTTGGTTAGATAACTAAGGGTATTTTCAAATCTCTTACCCATTACGTTTTGATTTTTCAACATAAACAGTACAAGTATTTCAAAAACAATCTTCATGATCTCAAAACATTTCATATAGTTTGAAAACATTTTTTTTTTCTAATGCATTGTCTATGTTATTTCAAAAACATTGGTTATGTTTTCAAAAACAACCTTCATAATTTCAAAATGTTTCATATAGTCTGACAACAATATTAACACAGTACATTTTCTTATCAAGTGCATGATTTCGAAAAGCATCATTCATGTCTTTCAAAAACCTTATACATAATTGCAAAATTTATCTCGCATGATTTTAAAACAATTTTTTTTTAAATATATACCTACCTTATACACCTACTCTATGATTTCAAAGGTATTATATATAAGGTTTCAAAAACATTGAACACATTTTTTAGAACCCCATGCATAGTTTTCCAAAAATATTTTTCCTCATACATTGACTTAACCTTCAAATTCTGCTTCATATGTCGCCTTGACATATCTAGCATCTCAACTTCATAAGCATTTTTACTTCATGTTTTGACTTAAGCACATCCAGTGCAAGATTTCAAACATCTTCAACTTCTAAAAATCCATATGGGATCTTTTTATCTTCACATTTAGATCCTTGTGGATGATTATCATTCAAATCAGAATCCTTAATTGGATTCCTTTTGTACCTAAATTCGAACATTTCGGTTCCTTATAATCGAAATCGAATTTTTCTTTTAAAAATCTTTCTATCTTTGTAGTTAGATTCTTGATAATGTTTAAAGTACCAAATGAAATCCAAGGAATGGATTCCTAGTGTGCTTTAAATACATGTGCTCTGTTAGCAGAACAAATTTCTAGTTGAACAATTTTGTGGTTATGTGACTATGTGTTTATGCATCTTATGTTTTCTTTTATGCATTTTGTGTTTTTATACTCTGGGTATTCGTTATCCAAATCCTCGTAGAATCTTTCATATCTTTATATGAGGGATTCGTAGTAGGATATTCAAAAATGCACTACCTTAAATCCTGAATGGGCTTCTATGTAATAGTTAAGACCCTTGGATTATATAGTACTATTCCATGATTCATAAGAGACCCTTTTAGTGGTCTAGTCAAAAAGATTGATTCAAAAATCTGGTTAAGAATGACATGTGATGATATAAGCTGAAAAGACTCCTTGGTTGTCTATTAAAATCATTTATTGATTTAATAAAAGGGACCCTATGGTGGTCTAGTCACACTCATCACAGGTTTGTTCATTTGGTTTTCCCCTACACATTATAAAATAGACTGTGTGAACTATGCAAGGAATTATCTAATTATGGACGCGTACATAATTATGAAATTCAGTGCACGGAAACCACAGTAATATTTATTATGTGTAAGAACCGATAGTGGCAACAATAACGAAATGTGAACAATGTACAGGAGGTACGATGGACGCACCAATGACGCTTCATATACTTGTATATAAGTATCCCTCTTACATTGCAAGCATGATGTTATGAAAGTTACTAGAAGTTCAGAACCCTAACCAATGTTGTTCGATCTTTTCAACTTCATGTTTTAAACTCTCACAAGTTTCCTCTAAATAAATTTCGGGACGAAATTTCCACAAGTAGGGGAGACTGTAACACCTGTGCTAGTAATCATTGTGAACAGTGCTTTCATCAATAAAAGAATGTTATTTGATCCCAATGTTTGTTTGTTTGTGTTTTACATTTTTCATGTTTTGACTTTTATTCAATTTCAAACTCTATATTGTTTTCTGGAGAGTTATACGCAAAGTGGTGCGTAAACGTAATCAGTTTAATGCGACAAATACTCCGGAACATCAACATATACTTAACATATCCTAAATAACCTTTACATAACTTAGAAATAAGTTTTAAAGGCTTTGGTATGGCAAAAACAAGTTAATTCGCTTACAGGGACTAAACTTGACAAACTGCGAAAGTACGCCAATTTGAACTGTAACGAACATTCCGGAACATGACCATAAGTTAAACACACCTTAAATATCCTTTATATAGCTTAGAAATAGGCTTTGAGGGGTTCGGTATGCTAAAATAAACTTTTGGGTCATTCAGGGACTAAAAGCGTCAAAAAGTGCATAAGTTTGCACTTTCACGCATAACTTACGTTCTGAATACATCCGGACTTCCAAAAATTTATGTAAGCACTAAAATATTTTATTTTAGTGTTTAGCATAAGAAAAATACATTCGTCGCGTCATTTGGATCGTTTTTCGCGCTTATGCGCATTCCGTCGTAATTAAGCGAACATCGCGATCATACGGCCAAAAGAACCGACATCCGAGATATTTTTGAGCATGTTTCATGTCCAAAATGTTTAGACATCATGTTAGGGCCTTAAAGTTGGCCTAACAGGCCTTAAACATGTCGGAAATGGCTTAAACACATAACAGGGACTGAAACTGCAACTTTTGAAACTTGTTGCTGATTTGCAGACCTCAGGCGGCCCGCGTAAAACCAGGGTGTATCTTTACGCTGCCCGCCTCAGGCTCCCAGACCAGATTCAGTGAATTTAGCAGCTGTTAACAGCCTTTCAAACACCCCAAAGGCCAAGGCCACTTGTCAAACTCTTTTGGTGGGGGCAAAATGAGCTTCCACAACTTTCCGACAAGTGTACGGGCGAGATCAAGACACGTTATCCAAGAAACGATCTTAACGGCTCTACGAATCCTATAAATAACCCTTGCCTTCACTTGCAAAAACCCACTAGAATCCTGATTTGAGAAGCTCTAAGTTGAAACCTTTGTTTCATACATGAGCTACTTGAATCAAGATTAGCATTCGGGGACCCTTCGTAAGTATTCCTTCGTTCTTTTATTGCTTTTCGAGTCCGAGAGTCAAACTTTGTTTGACTTTCTGCGTTGACCAGTTTATGGTCAATGCGAAGTTCGTTTGAACTTCGCAACGTGATTGTAATCACGATGGTTATAGTCCTTTGTGACTATGCCTACTGATTTCCACGTTGTCTAGGGTCGTAAGGGTAAGCGATCTAATAAATCGCTTATACCTTCGAACCCGACCTATTTTGGTCGATCATTAGGATCCGACCAAATACTTTAGGACCATAGCATATAGGGAATAACCTTCCGAGGTTATACCCTATGGTCACATCGTTTGAGTAGTTGTATGATAGGTAGTTTATATGCCTTAGGTAAATTACCAGAATACCCTTTTCATGTATAATTGGTAATTAAGCATATGTAACCTAAACTTTTGTCACATAACTGATTTTGTAACATGTTTAGGCATATAACACTTGTCATAGGGCTAGTTAGACGTCTCGAGTGCGCTTTTGCGCGCACGACGCGTTAAAGTAGCATAAGCTACCTTAATGGGTCGCGATGGGTCGAAAGCACTTAGGTTAGGTTTCATTTAGTATGTAGGCTTTGTTAAACCATATGACACAAGTCTCTATACTCGTTTGGTTTACGAACCCTCATTCTATCCAAATCCTCCGATATAGGTCCGATTTATTAACATAGTTACCTATATTTAGGTGCCGTTTGATATCCGTGATCTCTAGCATTGTTTGGTTGTTACTCAAGGACTACTAAGCAATCTCAAGTGAGTACATAGACCCCTCTTTTACTGTTTTCCAAACTGTTTTGGGGTGGAACACATGTGCCTACTTGTTACTTTCATGCTTTCCTGTTTTCACATCATATACTTGCTATGTTCATTAGTACATTTATAGTACTTGATTTCATTACATTTTATGCTATGTATGACCATTGTGTGCATACTTAGTACATTGTTTTACATTACATTTCATGCTTTGTATGCCCATTGGTGATGTCGAATGATTGAAAAGGGGTCTCGGATGAAATGTGTTGATGAACATTTAAAAATTAGTCATCCGAAATGATTTGATGTATCTCGAATGAAAATCATGTGTCAGATGCTGCTGAAGAATGATCTCGAATGATATTCTGATCCATATCATTCAGCATTGCATTCCCATCATTTTGAAGCCCAAATTCAATTGGTCCAGATGTAGTTGCCGTAGACAAGGCCTACTCCCACTACAATTGGACTTTCATTACTAGATTCAATATTATACAAACCTGGGCTCATGTCTATTGGGCTAACACTATTTGACTTTTGCTAATGGGGTTCACATTTGGCTCCACAATAGAACCCACATAATCCCGCACACCAATCTCTGGCCGTTGATTAACATTCAACAATTCACAGCTCTGAAATGACATCATGTGCAGCCCCCGGTCCCACACAATCTTGCACACAAATTCCTTTTGACCGTTGATCCTATCCTCCATCTGACGGTTCACCTTCCTTAGGGTTTTTTGGAAAGGGTCTTCTAAATGGGTATTATGTGCAGCCGCCTAGAATATTCCAACATTCTCTGCTGACATCACGTGACATCATCATCTTCAACCATCGTTTTTAGTCGCCATCTCCGATAAACAACATCTCCGATGAACAAAAACACATTCCGATCACCTTTTAAAATCCCCGGCAGTGTAACTCATTTCCGATCATTACCTTTCAGCCGCCATCCTTGTTCCACCGTAATATGATATGTGAAGAATAATATGAGGGACTGAAAGTGTTGAACTTAGGAAATTACTATAAAGTCTGTTGTTAGTCATTGAAAGTTACAAGGGGTCTGTATGTAATAGTCATAAGTATAGGGACTGTTAGTGTGTATATTGTGTCAAGTTGTAAGAACCGTTAAGAAGTCGTTATAATAACAGTCCAAGGCAACCATTATGGTTAGCTTGGTTTTGAGTCATTCTTCTTTCTCTTAGATTCTTCTTTGAAATCCAGCTCCTATCAATATATTTCTCTCAGATCAGTTTCATATTAGGGTTTCATATTAGGGTTTCGGAAAGCACTTAGGTTAGGTTTCATTTAGTATGTAGGCTTTGTTAAACAATATGACACGAGTCTCTATACTCGTTTGGTTTACAAACCCTCATTCTATCTAAATCCTCCGATATAGGTCCGGTTTATTAACATAGTTACCTATATTTAGGTGCCGTTTGATATCCGTGATCTCTAGCATTGTTTGGTTGTTACTCAAGGACTACTAAGCAATCTCAAGTGAGTACATAGACCCCTCTTTTACTGTTTTCCAAACTCTTTTGGGGTGGAACACATGTGCCTACTTGTTACTTTCATGCTTTCCTGTTTTCACATCATATACTTGCTATGTTCATTAGTACATTTATAGTACATGATTTCATTACATTTTATGCTATGTATGACCATTGTGTGCATACTTAGTACATTGTTTTACATTACATTTCATGCTATGTATGCCCATTGTGTGCATATTTAGTACAGTTGTTTCACGTCACATGCTATGTATGTCTATTGTTGCATACTTAGTACAGTTGTTTCACGTCACATGCTATGTATGTCTGTTGTTGCATACTTAGTACAGTTGTTTCACATCACATGCTATGTATGTCTATTGTTGCATACTTAGTACAGTTCACATGCTATGTATGTCCATTTGTTGCATACTTAGTACAGTTGTTTCACGTCACATGCTATGTATGTCTATTGTTGCATACTTAGTACAGTTGTTTCACGTCACATGCTATGTATGTCTATTGTTGCATACTTAGTACAGTTCACATGCTATGTATGTCCATTTGTTGCATACTTAGTATAGTTGTTTTCATCACATGCTTACATTTTGATATGATATTGGGTTTGTTTTGATGGATCAATATACATTCATTAACACCGATCACGCCGTTCGTTAGTAGGTAGTGGTACCATAGGAATTGACAACTCCCGTTCCTGAAATCCTAGGTTTGTTTGGATTGGAAGGAATGACCGAATTCGATATACATAACTTAGATAAACCTTTAATTTGTTTAAGGGTTTATCACCACAGTCTCAAGGCTTGGATGTATGTATTCTCACAATACCGCATATATATTTATATCAGTATAGCATCCATTTGTTCCACAAAACATAGCTTTGATTTAAACCATGTTTTACTTCAATACTTTGTTTTTGTGCATATGGTTTAGTTGATATTTTTCACTAGCCATACATATCATTTTGGTTACACATTACATGATTTACATTTGACACATAAACATTATTGACATTGGTTATACATTACATGACTTACATCTTGACATAAACATTTTGACATATTATTCAATACGTTTGGCGATTGGTTTAAACATAGACATCTTACATTGTTGGTTTGGTTTGAGTAAGTGATTTAAGTAACAAGGCGTGTGTAATATGATACAAGCATGGTGGATACGCCGCTGGTACTTCCTATATATAAGTGATTGTATGGTATTACATATCGTAGCGTTATTTGAATCATTTAAATTTGGACATATAACCTTTTATGCAAATAACATACTTTTCACAATACATTGTTTTACAAACAACTTAATTTATACAAACTCATTTCACATGGTTATCCACTTAACCATGTGTTATTCTTTTATACATATATATCGTTTGGTTTATTTATCACATTTCAAATGATTTACAAGACAATGCAAATTACAAGGTTCATGACTAAACATTTTCTTAAACAATAAGTCATGAATCCTATTTTCATAAACCTATGTATCTCACAGGCATTTTTATGCTGACGTATCTATTTTCACATGTGTTTTCAGGAGATGATGCATAGGACTTATCAAGATACACATAGGCGGACTTGGGCCTTAGTGACAATAAAAGATGCAAGACTAGTTATTTATGTTATGTTTCTTTGATTGTCAAGACATTGTAACTGTTTTAATCAATAAAACAATATTTCAATTTCCATGTGTTATGAAACAATGATTCTGTTACAACACTCCCCGACGTTTCCGCCACGTTTTATATGTTCCACGTGGCCGGGGTGTGACAAACCTCATGCCCAACCTGATGACCCAGATGATGGCCAACTTCCCGTGGCAACACTTTATTAATCAGGTGCTAGCCACTCAGGGAAGTAACGGCAATAGCAATAATGTGGATGCAAGGGCTGAAGAAGACTTGGCTAAACCATATAAGCCAAGTAACCTTTCATGCTTTTCACAGCAAATAGCTGATTATGACTTCCAAGCAAAGACCAAGATGCCATCTCACATCAAGACGTATGATGGGACTGAAGATCCTGAAGACCATCTTTAGATCTTTACCGGTGCAGCGAGGATAGAAAAATGGTCAAACGCTAAATGTTGCCTAATGTTCATGCAAACCCTTGTGGGATCAGCCAGAATCTGGTTCAACGACTTACCTGCTCGAAGCGTTCGAAGCTTTGACGACCTCAGCAAGGGTTTTCTGGCCAATTTCTCCCAACAAAGGCGATATGTTAAAGACGCAACAGTAATCTTCCAGATAAAACAACGTGATGACGAAAGTCTTCGTGCGTTCATTGAACGATACAAGAAGGAAGGTCTGACTTATGTAGGGGCATATGAGAAAATGAGAGTGGCCGGTTTCATGAATGCCATCACCTCTAAATATCTCACAAGAGATTTCAACAAATCCTTGCCCAAGACCTTGGAAGAAGCTCTCGAAAGGGCTGAAGCCCACATCCGAGGAGAGGAGGCGGTAAACATTAAAGATCAAAGAAAAAGGGGATCCAGCTGGCGAAGCAACAGTCCAGCTATAAAAAGGGGAAACTTCAGCTCCTATGACAGGTGGTCAAAGGGTTCAGACCCTCGAAGGCCTGAAGGCCGGAACCCTTCAAGCAGAAAGAAAGGCATAAGTTTCACACCCCTCACGAAGACCCCTCAGGAAATCCTCGCAACGGAAGAAGTCAAGCAGAACTTTCGACCTCCTAGGCCTCTCCCCAAAAGCAGGAAAAATGAGAACTCCACACAATACTGTGAGTTTCATGAAGAAAAAGGTCACCACACTAATGATTGCTTCCAACTCAAGAAAAGAATTGAAGAAGCTGTCAAGTCTGGAGAACTCGCTCATTTGGTAAAGGGAGCCCGGGGCAAAATGGCTGAAGGAAAAGGTAAGGAAGTCAATATGGTGGATTTTGAGGGAAGGGTTCCTCATAAAAGACAGCGGTTGGAAGCTTGGGAGCTTCAGTGTGTCTGTTTCCCCCCAACAGAGAAAGACCCTCTCTCTAGCCCTCTTGTGGTAGAAGCTACTATCGGAATGTTGCAAACACACAGGGCATACATAGACACTGGGGCAGCTACTGAAATCATGTTCGAAAAATTCTTCAACCGATTGAGTAATGAAGAACGTTCAAGGCTTCAACCCTCTGGAACCTCTATAAAAGGCATCGCCGATATACCCCTCAAGCCTTTAGGGCAACTGACACTTAATGTTCGTTTCAGTGAAGGTTTGAAAGAAAGAACCCAACCACTCACCTTTGTGGTTATTAACATCCCCTCAAGTTATGATGTGATCATTGGAAGGCCAGGATAGTGTGCATTCTACATGGCCGTGTCTATTGGCCATGGCACAGTCAAATTTCCCACCGAAAGGGGTATAGCAACCCTTCAACCCTCTCAAGAAGCATACCTAGTTGAAGGTGAAAGTTCCAAAAGCGAAGAAGACAAGCAAAGGCTAATCATAAATCCTAAGTACCCTGAACAGAGAATAAGGGTCAATCCAAGCCTTTCACAAGAAAACCCTTTCGTATCTCGAAAAGCTGCTAACACATTACAGCGATGTCTTCGCTTGGTGTCCAGAAGATATGACAGCGATTCCTCGGGACATTGCCGAGCACGAGTTAAGAATACCACCAGATGTCAAGCCTGTGGTCCAAAAGAAAAGAAGCCTGGCACCCGAGAGGAGTCTGGCTGCCTGCCAAGAGGTTGAAAAGCTTGTATCAGCCGGCATTCTCCGAGAAGTCAAGTACCAATCATGGATTGCAAACCCGGTTATGGTCAAGAAACCTGACAACTCTTGGAGGATGTGCATAGATTTCAAGGATCTTAACAAGGCTTGTCCTAAGGATTGCTATCTACTACCGGAAATTGATCTCAAGGTTGACTCCCTCACCGGTTACTCGTTCAAATGCTTTCTCGACGCATACAAAGGTTACCACCAAATCCTCATGAAGGAAGAGGATGAGGAAAAAACAGCCTTTCACACGGACAAAAGGGATCTTTTGTTATCAAAAGATGCCTTTTGGCCTAAAAAATGCCGGTGCAACATACCAACGTCTCGTTGACAAAGCCTTTGGCAGCCAAATTGGTAAGAACATGGAGGCATATGTCGATGACTTGGTAATTAAAAGCAAGACGGAGTATCAAATGCTCGACGACATTCAAGAAACTTTCAAGAATCTCAGAAAGGTTAACATGAAGCTTAATCCGGAAAAATGCTCATTTGGATTCGAAGAAGGAAAGTTCTTGGGTCACATTGTTGGGAAACAAAGCATCAAAGCCAACCCAAACAAAGTGAAAGCCGTCCTCGAAACCAAACCACTAAAAACCAGGAAAGAAGTCGAAAGTTTAAACGGGAAGCTTGCAGCGTTGAAGCGTTTTACCTCCAAGCTGGCTGAAAGGTCTCTACCCTTCTACAAAACGCTCAAGAATTGCTCTGATAAGAAGAACTTCAAATGGACCGAGGAGGCTGAAGAAGCCTTCAACCAGATGAAAAAACATCTTGCTTCCTTACCAGACATCGCAGCTCCTAAAATGGGGGAACCAATTTCAGTCTATTTATCAATTGCTGAAGAGGCCATAAGTGCAGTCCTCATCATCGAACGGGACAAAGCTCAGGTACCCATCTATTTCTTCAGTAAAACTCTAAAATTGGCTGAAACCAAATACCCCCCCCCCCCCTTGAAAAGCTTGCCTTAGCCCTAGTTCAAACAGCTAGAAGGCTTCGAAGGTATTTCCAAGCACATCCTATACAAGTGGTCACTGACCAACCTATTAAGAATGTGCTTGAAAAACCAGAAAATTTGGGAAGACTGGCCAAATGGGCAGTGGAACTAGGTGAACATAACATCACCTACGTCCCACGAAAAGCTATCAAAGCCCAAGTCCTGGCCGATTTCATCGTGGAAATCCCGAACCAAGCAATCACTGAAGTGAACACTACCACCACTGAACCTTCCAACCCTGAAGCCTGGAAGCTTTTTACCGATGGGGCTTCAAGTGTTGAAGGGTCAGGGGCAGGGCTAATTTTGATCAACCCAGAAGGGTTGGAATTCACGTATGCTCTCCATTTTGATTTTCAGACCACCAATAACGAGGCTGAATACGAGGCACTAATAGCTGGCCTAAGGCTGGCTAAAGAAATGAAGGTTGAAAAGCTTGAAGTGTTCACAGATTCGTTGCTGGTCTCAAGCCAAGTGAATGATAGCTACATAGCTAAAGAACCCAACATGAAAAAATACAGAGAAAAATCCAAGGAACTGATGAGTACCTTCCAAGCATGCAACATCAAACAGATCCCCAGATCTCAAAACAAAAAGGCTGATGCCCTAAGTAAGCTTGCATCTCTCACTTTCGCCCACCTCACCAAGAAGGTGCTGGTAGAAGTGTTGAAGGCTCCATCAATAAATGAATTGGAAGTTCAAGATGTAGTTACCGAAGAAGATCCAAACTGGATGACTCCCATAAAAAAGTTCCTTAAAAATGGTGAATTGCCCAATGATCAAGTAGAAGCTAAAAGGGTTGAAATCAAGGCAAGGCAATACGTACTACAAGGAGAAACCCTTTACAAAAAGGGTTACCTTGCTCCCTTGCTAAGATGTGTCGGTCCTGAGCAAAGTAAATATTTGATCAAAGAAATTCATGAAGGCATATGTGGAGCTCACTTTGGAGCTAGGTCGGTGGTTGCAAAGCTAATGAACCTTGGATATTTCTGGCCCTCAATGCATCGTGATACAGCTGAACAGTTAAGAAAATGTGATGCTTGCCAGATTCATGCACCAATCCCAAAAAGTCCTAAGCATGACTTGGTCCCGATAACCTCGGCATGGCCATTCCATAAATGGGGAATGGACATTGTTGGTCCATTTCCCCCAAGCAAGGGTGGAGTAAAATTCTTGCTGGTGGCAATAGATTATTTCACCAAATGACCTGAGGTCAAACCACTTGCTAAGATCATGGGAAAGCAGGTCATTGACTTTGTTTGGGAGAATATCATTTTCCGTTATAGATTGCCGGGAGTACTTGTCACTGATAATGGAAGGCAATTTGCTGAGAAGCCCTTCAGAGTTTGGTGCAAGGAATACAAAATCAACCAGGTTTTTAGCTCAGTAGCTTATCCGCAATCAAACGGTCAGGTTGAAAGGACGAATAGAAGCATAGTGGAAGGTATCAAGACAAGATTGGTAAGATACGAAAGCAACTGGCTGGAAGAATTGCCTAGTGTCCTATGGGCAATTAGAACAACCGAAAAAACAAGCCATAAGAAAACACCCTATAGCTTGGTATTTGGGTCCGAGGCCGTGATCCCCGCTGAGATAGGAGTTGTAACCCAGCGAATTGTCAACATGGATCCCGAAACAAACCAAAAAGAGACCATGTTGAATTTACAACTCCTAGAGGAAGCACGAGATCAAGCTGCAATCCAGGAAGCCAAATACAAGCAGCAAATGGAATCCTATTACAACAAGAAAGTCAAGAATGAATGTTTCAAGCCAGGAGACCTGGTCCTCAGAAACAATGAAGCTAGCAAAAAAGAAAATCAAGGAAAGCTTGGCCCGAAATGGGAAGGTCCATACACCATCCTTGAAGCACACAAAGCCGGATCATACAAGTTAGCGGATTCAGAAGGCAAAAGGCTTCCAAGGCATTGGAATGGCAAAACCTTGAAAAGGTTCCATGTTTAGACAGGAAAGTTTGGTTTGTGTCAAAATGTATTTCGAACAACACTATTAATACCTTTTGTAAAAAGCAAGTATTGCTTGAATGAATGACGTTGTTTTATCAAACTTGTCTTTCTATCCTAAGATCAGGTTGAGAACCTAGCAAAAAACTCCATGGCAAGGGCCATGTAAGGGGATGAGCTCCCAGGCCACATCGCTCAATAGGTTCAAGGGTTGAATGAGCTTATATAAGGGGTGAGTTCCTAAATCAATACAACTCCATGAGACTTGTTAAGAAAAAATAAAATTGTCTCATAGACGGGTTTGAACAGCCTACAACAAATGTTCCCTAAGCCTTAAAAATATAATCAACAAACAGGCTTATAAGAGTCAAATGAAAAACAAAGAAATGATAAAAAGGATAGGTTCTATGTCTTCTTGTTAAAAATACCAAGGCTAAGTGTCTGCAGCACTGAACCCTTTAAGGTATAAAAAACATAAGGTAAGCACAAACTCGACAAAGACAAAGTTACAAAAAGACAAAGAAAATCTAGACAAAAAATTATAAAGGTACAAAACAAGTCAGGTCACAAGACTAAGAAGCCTCCAAGGCTTCAAGCCACCCGGGTAACATCTCGAAACCTCAAAGGCTTCAACCTACTAACAGATAGCCAAAAGGCTTGGATGGTTAAAACCAAACAAACTGCCTTAACGAAAAAGGCACAAGTATAAAAACATAATATAAGGAAAATAGTTAAACATCATACCATATCAAAGAAAGCCCTAAAAGACTTTCAAACACAAGGGCAAGTCCTAGTAACTTGCAAGCTTAACTACTGTTCAAGCGGCCATACAGGCCTTAAACACAACCAACAGGAACATTAAGGGTTCCTGAAAACCTAATATTGTTCAAGTTAACATTACAAACCATAAATTGTTTTTAGTGCTAAGAAAGCTACAAATCAAGCATCAACAGAGGACTTGGAAACCCCGGAACCTTCACCTTTGGTCTTTTTTGTTTTCTTCAGCTTTTTAGCCTTCACACCTCCATCACCACCTACCGCTGAAGCCTCCAAGCTTGCATCCTTTGGAGCATCCGGTTGACCTGAAAGGGTGTCATCACTATCTCCCAAGTAGGATCTCTTCCTTGAAAGAGAACCCAAGATCTCAGCACAGACCTTTTCATTAAGGCCTTCCGGTTTTAAGTCCTGCAACACAGTAAGAGGCTTACCAAAACAAGCAGAAACTTGGTGGACATAAGGGTAGGTTAGTCTCTCCATTTGCTCAACGGAGCCTTTAAAAACATCGGAAGCATCAGGACGAAACAAGGGAGATTGTTCCAAAGGATGGCCGGATTCATGATGCTTATAACCAGCAATGAGGCCTTGGTGTTTCCCCAGGTTGAGCAGCTTAGTATAAACTTCACCAAGGGCAGAGTTGAACTCCTTGGAATGTAAAAGGTAAGTAACAACCTGCTGGAAACCTTGCTCAATTAACCACTGATTGTCAGCGGTAGAACGAGCAACTGAAGCTTTCAACCCCTCCTTCTCCTTACCAAAAACCTGCTGCTGAACAAACAAAGCTTCCCGGTCAGCCTTAAGTTTCAACCGATCAGCCTCAAAGCTCTTTTTCAAGTCACTCATCTCAATTTCATGCATCCTAGTCAAATCACTAACCTTTTTGTCCCACGCAGCTTCTTTGTCAGCAAAACTAGCTATCTCCTTTTTCATCGCAGACATGGAAGATTTCATTTTATCCTTCTTCTTAGAAAATTCTTCATATTCCTGCAACCTCTGACGAAAACGAGCAATCCCTTGAGGAAGCATAGCAGCAAGGTTGCAAGTACTCAAAATCATGCGGGACAACATCAAGTCATCATCCATCCCAGTAATGGTCGTGTGAACTGAAGGAGGAGCAATGTGACTCAGAGCATCTTCATAAACAGCAGCATCCTTAAAGCTGTCATCATTCTTCACCGACCAAGTAGGCACATAAACCTCTTCCGGATCCAACCCTTCAACGTCCCTGCTTGAAGAACCCTGAACAGGGGTAGCAACAACCTTTTTCCCTGAAACCTTTTTACCATGAACAACCAATTCTTTATCCTTCTCAGCACCCGCTTCACCACCTTGATCTTCCGAAACTTCAATATCATCACTCAAATCCACTGGTTCAGTAGAAGTGGATTGAGGACCAGCTTTCAACAACCGACGGGTTGAAGACTTGGGAGCATTGGACTTAGAAAAACCCTTGACGTTGGCAGTACTAACATAACCCGAGCCCTCAAACCTTTGCTCAACAGTCCTACCCACAACATTCTCACCCGGAACAGATGGAACATCCCCAAACACAACATCAGAGGTGTCGTCACTCTTAATAAAATCCAAAGCAGACATGACTGAAACAAAACAAAAGCACATAAGTCATAAGTCAAGAAAAAAGCAAAAAGGGCAAAAAAGGAAAATGCTTACCCATGCCACTTCTCATAAGAATAGGACCCCGATCAACGTTTCCCCAAATTTTACTAACCCCTAAAAGAACTAGTAAATGTTCAGGAAAGGGACGAACCCTCGAAGGGCATTCCCGGATGGCTTTAAGAAAAACATCATTCAACTCAGATTCAGAAGGCTCCGGATCATTAAGAACGGCATCCGGTCGCCTCCACACCATCTTGAATGGGACAATAGTATCAGAAACCCAGAAAAAGCGATCCTTCCAAGTCCCAAGTGTTGTAACCATAGACGAAATACGGCAGGAATCAACCTTGGATGTTTCAAAGGTGAACCAATCGCCATTTTTGGCCAAACGAAAAAACCGGCGAAAAAGTAACAAGGAGGGATCATATCCAAGGGCACGGCACAAAACCTCAAAATGCAAAACCCTAGCCATACCCTTCGGATGAACTTGCCCAAAGGAAACCCGATAATACTCTAACAAATTCAAAACAAAAAAAGAAAAGGGATAACGAAGATTCGAAAACTCAAAGTGACGGCAGTAAAGAGCAATCGAACCAGGGGTTGGTTTATCAACAGGAACATCACAAGCAGGAGCAGTTGGGTTAAATTTCTTATCAATACCATATTCCACACAAAACAAGTCTACCTCCTCTTGTGTTAATCGGGAAAAGGATTTTGCTAGATCCTTACAAGCACCCATTTTTTGAAATATGAAGAATGTAAGGAAAATGCAAAGGAAATTGAAACTAACCTTGAAAGAGGAAAGAAAACGCAGGAGAGGAACTTGAAAGAATTATGTAGAAAGTGAATATGATAAGCAAATATAAAACAAAATAACCTAAAATAGGGGTAATAATGGCAAACAGTAACTACTGCAAAACCGCCACCCTATGAACTGCCATACATCAATCAAATCAATTGTCAGTTATTTATAATTCAAATATTAACTACCTACAACCCTTCAAACCTTCAAGCATCGAACCCTTGAAGCCTTTAGGCAAGAAAATACACGTATAAAAGTCAGAAGTCTTTGAGCTCATTCCCCAAAAACCTCTGACTTGGGGGGCTGATGACGGGGGTAGCCCAAGACTAAATAAAATGACTAAATATGTAAACGCTCAACGGGTTAAACGGTTCAAAGGTTAAAAAGCTGTGAGGAAGGGAAAAGCAATGCGGAAACAGTAGCCAGTCACATCCAGGGATTGCTTCACCAACCCACAGCCGCAAAAGCAATGCAGGTCTGCAGAGCACACGCTATTATCCAGGGGTCAAAAGGCTTCAACCCCCGAAAGGGTAAGCCCCTCGCTGCAAGCAAGGAAACTAGTCAAATGAATGCCTCTTTGGGAGATGCCTTCTCCTATATAATTGACACTTCATTTACTGAGTTGGGACATTCTTGGCCAGGCCTGTTTCTTTTAACTCTGGTCATTCATACCGAGTACTTGCTTTATGCGAGTCACTCACTTTCACATCCAACACACATTCCGTTTGCTCCCACATCCAAATCTTAGTACACTTCAGAGGAGGATCATCAACAAACAACAAACAATAAACTAGTGAACCTCCTTCCACGTCTTGCAAACGTGGGGGGACCCCACGACCTGCGTTAGGTAAAGTTGAACCCTTCAACCCTTTTTCCTAACCAGCCCAGCTACTATCCTTGGTCTATTATTTGTTGCATCAACATATACCATTTGTGTCATTTAGTTTCATTTACATACAATTTGAAATTCATCCTCCAAATCTTTCTTTAATTTCAAAAGAAATTTTTCATAAAAACGTTAGTGATGTATTGTATATAACAATTCCTAAATCATGACACAATCAAAAACTTAACTTTTAAATTAAAAGATTTGTTTAATATTTCTGCATTATGTTATTATATGCAATTTCTGTCCTCGTTAAACAATACAAAACTAATGTTCGAACTACTCGTGTTGTTCTTTACTAATCCGATTGTAACACCCCCAAAATCCACAAGCGGAGTATCACCGCGAGGTATGTGACTGACCAGGATCATACCACTAATCATACTGAACGATAAATAAGATAAAGTAAAACCATCACAATCCAAACGTTTAAGTGTTAGCGGAAGCATAAAGTTTAAAACCCATTAAGCACATTAAAAGTCATAATGTTTAATAGTAGGAATCTAAAAGTTAGTTCCGAGCCACAACGTCCACTCCTCGTGCAAGCTCCAGCCATGCACCTAACGACCTGCAAAGCATGCAGTAGTGTGTCAACATAAAGTTGGCGAGTTCACAGTTGTTTTGTTTAGTGTTGTTCCAAAAACCATAAGTTGTTAAGTTCCTCTGTTCTTTATAAAAACATGCCATGGGGAGCTACCCCACTGTTTTAAACCACTAGACCCGTACCATACCGACTACTGGCTGTAGTTATGTTAAGTGTCCCGAGTCAATGTCTATCATCATTGACTAAGTGCCCAGGTATATTAGTCCACGCCCGTCCTCTACAGCATGGTGTGAGGCTTGTCAAACCTAATAGCGCTATTTAACTAACAACCCGTTTGCCATTGGCCCGGCGATTAAGTCGGTATAAAAATGAGTGGGGACCTTCAGATAGAGTTGTTGCCTAGTATGCTTAAGACATGTATTATAACGGTTGTCGTCCTTCAGCAGGAGGACAGGTTGTACGTATTCTAGCCAAGGAGAATACGTAGATTACATCCCACCCAAGGGGGATAGTTGTTGTTTGACCTATTCCCAAACCACCGGGAATTACATGCTTTTAAGAAAAGTGTGAACTCACATTAGGTTAGCTCAGCAGATAAAGGTCACTTGAGCTAATGTGGTCAACCACGACCTATTATGGTTACCATATAAGTCAGGTTCATATTCAAGTAGTAAACACGTAGTTCTACCCGTATTTTAACACGTTGCACATAAGCAAGGTTAATGAAATAACACATATCGCATGGCAGTTAACTGTAACATATAAGTGCACGTTTAAAGCCCAAGTGTGTGGCCCAAGTTTATGGGCATGTTGACAGTGTGCGAGTTCCAATTTAGTGCGGCAGTTAGGTTAAATGTCGAGACTATTAGGTCTCGAGTCGTAACTAGAGATCTCGAGTCAACATCATGCGGTCTCGAGTTGTAGTCCAGAGGGTCTCGAGTCGAGATTAGGGGGTTTCGAGTCATGCAATGCAAGTCGAGACCATGAGGTCTCGAGTCGAAACTGGACCCGCAACCATGGTCTCGAGTTCTCTTGTTTTTGTGAAGGTGTGGTCTCGAGTCGAAACCAAGGGATTCCGATTCGCAACCTCTGTCGAGACCCGGAAGATGTAACTGATTTCCTTTTTTGTCGCCCCATATCTCCGTAACAACAGTTAGCAAATTATGGCATATCTCAATCAGATCAATCAACAACTTTTAGCAACAATCATGTACATTCATAAAACCCTAATCATCATCTCATCATGAACAGCGACCAATCAACATCCTTAACATCCTTAACATCCTAATCATCAATCAAATCTTAATCAAAACTTCACAACAAAACTGTTTCGACATCCCAAACAACCCATCTACTATATTGCATACAAAACCATAAACTATCATGAAATCATTCGATCAAATTTGTAAACATCAATATTCGAACATCATCAATACGTTTACAACACACAATATAACATGTAACCCCTATGTTTCGTATGTTATCATATAATAATATAATCATATATACACACATCATGCAAGAATCATTTGAACACATTGCTCATGCATCAATTCATCAAGTCATCATCCAAGATTATAACAATCACAATATCAAGTATCACGTATCAAACAAGCTAACAATAATGAGACACTAACCGGAATGTAGAATGAGTTGGTTTGATCGAGATGCAAGGCTTCGAACGAAGGGAGGCTGCCGTCGAGTGAGAGAGAGGGGAGGAGAGTCTAGGGTTTGTGTGTTTTTCTAAATTATGAGGATTACACACCAATCCTTGTGTTGTATGCGCACAAGGGGAATGGACCGGACCCATCTTGGGTTCGAATGGATTAGGCCGAGACCAAGTTAACACAAGAATTAGAGGAGTGTGCGGTTGTGGGTGAGTGTGCGACCCGAAGGGGTGATTTTGGCTGTCACCAACTTCTGCCCAGCATAGAGGTGATCGGCATTTCCGTCCATACAAAGCCTCGAACGGAGCAGCCTTGATGTTGGTTTGGTAACTATTGTTGTATGAAAACTCCACCAAAGGCAGATGTCTTTCCCAGCCGTTACCAAAGTCAATAGCACATGCTTGAAGCATGTCTTCAAGAGTCTGGATGGTGCGTTCAGTCTGCCCATCCGTTTGCGGGTGATAAGCTGTGCTCATGTCTAGACGTGAGCCAAAGGATTTGTGCATCGCCTGCCACAAATCAGATGCAAAACGTGGGTCATGATCAGAAATGATGGAGGTTGGCACTCTGTGCCTAACAACTATTTCCTTCAAGTAGATGTCTGTGAGTGTAGAGAACTTGTCAGTTTCCTTAATTGCCAGAAAGTGTGGAGACTTGGTCAGTCGATCCACGATCACCTAGATGGTGTTGTTTCCTTACTGAGATCTAGGTTAGCCAGTGACAAAATCCATGGAAATTTTCTCGCATTTCCATGTTGGGATCTCGGGTTGTTGTAGTAGTCCCGATGGCTTCTGGTATTCAATCTTAACCCTTGCACAGGTCAAGCATTTACTAACATAGGTCGCTGTGTTAGCTTTCATGTGGGGGCACCAGTATAGAGTTTTGAGATCCTGGTATATCTTGTCAGAACCAGGATGCATCAAGTAACGAGACTTGTGTGCTTCGTCCATCACAAGCTCTCGTAGGTTCCCATAGAATGGAAGCCATATACGCTCCATGAAATAGTCAGTGCCATCTTCCTTGAGTTCAAGTCGCTTTTCTATGCCTCGTAGGGACTCAACTTTGAGGTTCTCTTCCTTCAATGCTTCAACCTTTGCGTCAGGGATTTGGGTAAGAAGATTAGAGTGGATAGTAAGCTGTAACGCACGTATACGCTTAGGTTTGGTTTCCTTCTGACTGAGGGCATCAATCACAACTTTGGGCTTGCTTGGATGATACTTGATCGCGCACTCATAGTCGTTAAGGAGTTCGACCCATCGACATTGTCGCATGTTCAACTCCTTCTGATCGAAGATATGTTGAGACTCTTATGATCGGGGTAGATGGTGCACTTGGTACCGTACAAGTAATGTCTCCATATCTTGAGTGCAAACACTACTGCTCCCAACTTCAAATTGTGGGTAGTGTAGTTCTTTTTGTGAACCTTGAGTTGGCGTGATGCGTAAGCAATGACTTTCTCACGTTGCATCAACACACACCCAAGTCCTTAGATAGACGCGTCACAATAAGCAACGAAATCATATGTTCCTTCTGGTAACGAAAGAATGGGTGCGCTACAGAGTTTCACCTTCAACTGCTGAAACGCGGAATCATGAGCATCACCCCACCTGTCGGTGACACCCTTCTGAGTTAGAATAGTAAGAGGCTGCGCGATCTTCGAGAAATCCTTGATAAACCTTCGGTAGTAGCCTGCCAAACCCAAGAAATGACGGACTTCAGTTTGAGTTTGAGGTGCAGGCCAGTTCTTAATCGAGTCAATCTTGGATGGACCGATGTGAATCCCATCTTCATTGACTACGTGGCTTAGGAAATGGACTTCACGAAGCCAAAAGTCGCATTTCAAAAACTTAGTGTAAAGTTGTTCTGTTCGAAGAAGTTCAAGAATAAGACGCAGATGTTGCTAGTGTTCTTCCTGACTCTTAGAATAAATCAGGATGTCGTCGATGAAAACTATAACGAACTTATCCAAGTATGGTTTGCACACTCGGTTCATGAGGTCCATGAAAACCGCAGGTGCATTTGTTAACCCGAAAGGCGTAACCAGAAACTCGTAGTGTCCATAACGAGTCCTGAATGTTGTTTTGGAGATGTCTTCGTCTCGGACTATCAACTGATGATAGCCCGATCATAGATCAATCCTAGAATAGAAGCTCGACCTTTGCAACTGGTCGAACAGGTCGTCGATGCGAGGAAATGGATAACGATTCTTCACGGTCACCTTGTTGAGTTTGCGGTAGTCTATGCACATACGGAAGGTGCCATCTTTCTTCTTGATAAACACGACTGGGGCTCCCCAGGGAGAAGAGCTAGGATGAATAAAACCCTTGTCCAAAAGTTCCTGTAATTGCGAGGACAATTCTTCCAATTCAGCTTGGGCTAAACGATAAGGCGCGCGAGCTATAGGCGCTGCTCCAGGAGCTAGCTCGATTTGAAACTCGACTTGGTGATGAGGCGGAACACCAGGTAATTCCTCAGGAAATACCTCAGGAAAGTCTCGTACGATCGGAATGTCTTTAATCTTCTTCTCCTTAGCTGAGGTGTCAGTAAAAAGAGCTAGAATGGCAGTGTGGCCCTTTCGCAAACACTTCTGGGCCTTAAGGAACGAGATGATGCTCAAAACAGCACCGCTCTTATCACCACGAATGGTGAGAGGTTCACTATTAGGGCGAGGGATGCGGACAATCTTCTCCTTGCAGAGTATTTCCGCTTGATGTTGGGATAACCAGTCCATCCCAATGATAACGTCGAAACTACCAAGAACGATGGGGATAAGATCGATAGAGAAGGCCTGACCAGCTAAAGCGAGTTTACAACCCTTGACAATGTGTGTGGCCTAAACGTTTTTACCGTTCGCTAGTTCTCCAACATGCTTGGAGTTCAAAAGGATTGGGGTACGCTTGAGCATCTGACTAACCCTTAAGGACACATAACTAGTATCAGCTCCTCAGTCAAATAAAACAGAAACAAAGTAGTCGTCCAGTAGAAACTTACCCGTCACAACATTGGGATCGTTCCTTGCTTCACCTTGACAATCACAAACACACGCCCTTTGGCACCATTGTCATCGTAGTTGTTCCTGTTGTTGTTCCCATTGCCCTGGTTGTTGTTGTTGTTGTTGCAGTTCTGATTCTGCTGAGGGCAGTTTCTTTTAAAGTGGCCTTCGGCTCCACACTGGAAACACCCCCTGCTGTTGGTTCTGTGGGGGCTTGTTACTATTGCTGTTGATTTTGATTCGCGGGATATGGACTCATGCAATCCTTTACTGCATGGCCTGGCTTGTTGCATCTTCGATAGTGGCCCTTTTTGCACGACCCGCTGTGGTGCAAGTTACAACGGTTGCACTTGGGGTGATTTCCTCTGTACCCACCCTGACTTTGACTGGTAGCAGACTGCTGATTGGGGCTCTTTTAGTCATCGGTCTTTCGCTGCTGGGACTGAGGCTGTGTAGAGCTCGAACCCTTGCTAGGGTTTCCATCCCACTTACGTTTATTGTCACTTGGAGCATCAGTGGTAGCACGAACCCGCTTTGGCAGCCTTTTCTACTCGACTGCCTGATCAGTGAGACAGTGCGATAGTCGTATAATCTGCTGGATCGTAAGGAGGTTCGCTGCAGTTACCATGCTTTGAATCTCTGGTTCTAAACCCTTGATGTAGAGCTCAATGCGTTTGTAAGCAGGATTCGCCATGTTGGGACACAAAGCGGCCAAATCATTCGATCTTTTCATGTAAGCTTCAATCTCAGACCCTACCATCTTGAGGTTGTAGAACTCCGCCTCAAGCTTGTGAATATCATCCCTGTTAGGATCTGAGTTTGGATTGATTGTGTTTTACGTTTGAATTAAAATGAAAGATGAACAAGTAATGCAGCGGAATATAAATGGAAACAAACTTTGCACACAATCAAACAGGAGAATTGCTTTTCACACACATTTTCACATAGAACCGAATGATTTAATTTATTTCAACTACGATTACAATGCATGCATGTAACAGACTCCCCCCAGCCTGAGCTCACAGTGTTTGTTCATACAGGAAGAAGAGTGATGAAGAGCTAATAGAACAGTTTATAGGCACGGACAAACCACTGTGGCATCTTTGCTGACGTCACCATGAAAGTGACATCTAACCTCTTAACAAACTCTAACAACTGATCTAATATAAACACTGCTATGCTAACTACTGATTACAATACATTACATAAGAAGAACTAAACTACTGCTTTATCCTACCACTGTTGTGACTCCAACAGTACTTGATATCTTTAGCAGTGCTTGGAACAGATGATGCCAAAACCCTCTGGTAGGGTTCAATCCCAACAATCTCCCCCTGGAACAGATGATGCCAAAACCCTTCATTATTGTGGAACTTTATTGGCTCATCAGCAGTTCCCTTATCTGACCTTTAAGTTGCAACTCAAAGTCTAAGGCGTCTGTATCATCTTCATCCCTATAAAGTGGAAGATCAAGGAGATCCTGCAGATCTTCAACACTTAGGCCTAGTGCTTGTTCCCTTGATATTTTCTTCACTTCTCCACTGGACTTGATCACAGTCAGTACATGGGTCTGTTTGTCAGTTTTCCACTTTAGTACTTTTGAGTCCATTGGGTTTCTTGGGAGATTTTTATTAGATGATGAGTTTGGTGAAGGTGGCCAGTTGATGACTGCCTGAGCAGTGCTTTGAGCTTGAGCAAGTTCAGCATTTTCAGCCTTTTCAGCCATCGTCTGCTTAATGACTGATTTTATAAAATCATCACTAGCAGCTACATCTTCTGGTGTTTCTGCTTCCATCTCGTTTTGTCTTCTTCTTTGATAAATGAAAGCACCAGGTGGAGCAGTGGCTTTCCTGACTTGCAGCTTTGGTGGTCTTGTTGAAACCTCTGCTTAAGGATAGTTAGGTTTTTGTGGAATCTTTGGATATATCTTCCTTAGTTCCTCCAACTTTTTGTAAGTGGCCCTGACTTTGTCTTATTTCCACCTCATCACTTGGTTTCTTGACCCAAAATCAGTAGTGATTAATTCCTCTTTCATTCTCTTCAGCTTCAGTACCTTATCAGGTACATTTTTCTTGTATTTTGCCCAATCAGGAGGAGTATACTTAACCTTGTTTTTGATCATCTCTTGGATCCTGGCTGCTTCACTTTCAAGCTCAGGAATGGTCCATTCTTTATACATGTATTTTTCTCCCTTGTATTTCTTATAAGCCATGATATTTTCAATGTAGTCTTTTCTCAAGGATTCATCTGCTCTTTCAGATATTTGTTGACATACATTCTTTGCAAACTGCTCCAAAGATCTGACTTGTGTGAGCAGAAATTGATAATGCCTTTGAATTTCTTTGTCAGATTTTCCTTGTGAGTTTCTTTTAGAGATATCCTCTGCTTGTTGAGCCTTAACTTTCAAGTATTCTTCAATGTTGTTAGGCCTAGGATATCCTTCAACTGATGGCAAACTCCTTTTAGCAGGATCATCCTTAAAGTAGAAGGATTTGATCTCTTCTCTGACTGCTATAAGTTCTAGAGGATATTGGACACCTGCAGAAGTGATAGCAGTGATTGGTTATTTAACTTGGGCTGAAGAGAGAGGAACAGGGTTTGGAATATTGACAAGTGACAAAGGTTGTGAAGATGTTGGTGGTGGTGAAGAATCATCATCTTTCAGAATTAACCTTCTTATTTTTGGTTGAGGAGAGGCTGATGATGTTTTGGTTGATTCAGTGGGGGTGATTTGAGTGGTGGTTATTGTAGTGGAAGGGGGCAGACTAACAGTTGTTGAAACAACTGGTGTTTCAACCACTGTTGTCATTACAACAGATGTTGTAACATCTGATGTCTTCTGCTTTTTAGCAGGAGGTGATGGTGGTGACGATGATGTTTTTGGTGGTGAGGTGATTTTTGGTGGTGGTGGTAAGGCAGTGGTTGTGGTGTGTGTTGAAGTGGTGGCAGCTGTTTGGCTAGCAGTTGTTGAAACCACTGAGGTATCAACAACTGTTGATACAACAGAAGTCTTAACAACTGCTGGTTTGGGAGATTGATTTTTGAAGCCTTTGGTGGGTTTGGAAGCATGTTTTATTTTTCTGGAAGGTTTGGTTTTGGGTTACCTCACATTTCTTGTGGGCTGCTTTCTTTTTGGCTTAAGATTTTCATCATCCTTAGGCTCAGAAGTACCCTGCTCATTCATCACCATAAAAGCTCTTTTCTCCTGTTCCTACCGAGCTTTATCCTTAGCTTCTTTATCCTTTTTAACATCAGCTTTTGCATCAGCTATGGCATTTGTGGTAACATCAATCTTTTTAGAACCATCAGCTATGGCATTTGTGGTAACATCAATCCTTTTTAACATCAGCTTTATCCTTAGCTTCTTTATCCTTTTTAACATCAGCTTCTATAAGCATGCTAGAATTGTCTGGAGCAATATATAAGCCATCCTCATAACCTTTTTCTTCCACTGCTTTATTTTCTCCCCCTTTTTGGCATCAGTTGGTGGAGGTTCATCCACAAAGATGATAGTGGGAGGAGCAGTGCCAGTGGTACTCAGTAAATGGGACTTTATTTCCTTGATATCTGCTTGGGTGTTTTTAAACCTTGCTTCCATGAGATTTCTGATCTTTTGAACTTGTATCTCATGTTGCTGATCAGCTAATTCTCTTTGATGATGGAGCAGTGGTTGAAATAAATTCCAAAGCTCATTTTCAGCAGGTGCAGGTTGTGGTGCAGGTGCTTGAGCTGGAGCAGCAGTGGTTGGTACCTTTTGAGCTTTCAACAACTGTTGCGGCGTATCTTTAATTTCTGCAACAGTTGTATCTAGTTTATCAATTCTTCCTGTCAATTCTTGGTACATTAAACCGTCACCCAACTTAATGGAATCATCTGATTTCCCACTAGCAGTGGTTGTAACAGTGGTTGACCCAGGAAATGTATCCTAGAAATCATCCACTGATGCCCCTTTGTCTTGGTACTGGGGACCTCTTCCTTCAAATTGAGAAACACTTTTTAGTGAACCAGTAAAAACCGGATACACAAATGTTCCCAGAGAAGAAATTGCCTTCAAGGAAGTCTCATTGATAAACCACTGTCCAAATGCAAACCAGTGGGTTTAGCACTTGTAGTGGCTGCTTCACTTGAACTACCACCAAGCGTTACTTGTAACTCAAGGGGTGTAACCTCCTCAGGTCTTGTTGGTGGGTTAGCAATGATTGATACATCAGACCCAGTCACTTGTTGAGGCACATTCTCATGAACAGGTGATTGAGAAGGACTGGTTTGTGTCTAGTTCAAATCAAGAGCATCCAACAATAATTTTGTTTGTGGGGGAATTGTGGAGGTGAGGTTGGGTGTAGAAAGCGAATTTGCCCCGGGCATTAGGCTGTGGATGATGGATTCGAGTGATTCCAGAGCATCATATTGTGGTGTCCCTATGTGTACAACCTGTTCTTTTTGAGAAGAAGCAGGAGGAGTTTGAGGCTTGGGTTGAGATATTTCTACCATCTGCTGTGAGGAAGTAGCAGCAGTGGTTTCTTGTGACTTTTGTGCTGTCACTGGCAGTTGCTCTGGTATCTCATCCTCCAGAGTTGCCTTTGATTTGGGTTTGGGGGGTTTTTGAGTTTTCTTTTGTCATGGCTTTCTGGTGGTTTTAGGTGTGGGTTTCACAGTAGTTGTTTTGCTGCTATGATCACCTAGAGCAGTGGGCTCAGCAGCAGATACCTGAGGAGCAGTGGTAGCTGCTAAATTCTGCTCAGGGAGCTTTGCTTTTATTTTGGAAGGTGTTGATAATCTTGTAAAAGTTTCAGCTGTTAAACTGTTTATTTGAAAAGATTCACCTTGTTGAAGCAAATGAGCATCCTTCTTTCCAAATTTCTTTTGAAAGTAAAAACTTAGAAATCTTGGAAATAGTAGGAATGGTTTTTTATCAACATTTTTAACCAAATCATTAAAGAACACCTGGGAGTAGTTAAAATTTTCATTTTGTAGAATAGCATAACCCAGGTATTGTATCTTTAATGGTATTTCATTAAAAGCAGTTGTTTTATTTGAAACACACATCAAGAGGGTATGAAATAAAAATCTTGTTGCAGGAGGAAAACTACCTTTTTGTAAGGTATCTTTTTTCATTTCCTCAGCATACCCCCTCTCAAGAAAATCAGTTTTATACTCGATTTTGGGAAAAGAGGATTTACCTTGCTGATCATCTAGTTCGAATACTTCTGAAATGGATTGTGGTGTGATTTTGACTGGTTTACCCTTTATCGAGGAATTGATGGCTATGGCTGTTTTACCTTGAAGTTCAAGGGTGACATTTTTCCAAAATTCTCTCTGGGTAGCCAGGAAGATCGGAGCATCAGTTGTTAACAAAGTTTTGTACTTTGAAGCTGACATAGTATCAATAATGGAATCGTAGATATCGATGTTACGGTTTTGTGAGTAGACCCAGATAGTTGTGAGGAGCTTTGTATGGAATTTCAATGGGTTTGGGGTCCGTTTTAGCGTCTTTTTCAGAAGACGAGGACGGTGATTTTGGAGAAGAAGACATGAGTGGTTTGTAAAAAGATGAAGACGAAGAGGAATTTGAGAGGAAGAAGATGGAAACTGCTTTGAGAAAGGAATTTTGGAATTCAATTCGATAGTGTAAAACTCTATTTGGGGTTTTGAAAGGGGTTTTATAGAGGAAAAAGTGAATGCTGACGTGGCAGTGGTTACAAAATATCTGACCGCTATGTACAGTCCACGTGCCAACCGCTGACAAAAAATGGACGACAGTTGTTTTATGAAACCACTGATGAAGGAATAAAAGTGGGTGTAACGGTGAAAATGAAAGCAGTGGGTGATTTTAACTATCAGTGGATATCATACCAGTGGATAAAAACACTAATTTTGAACAACAGTGCTTACCAAGGAAATGAGAGAATAGGGGTTGACTTTCAGCAGTGGACAACTTTTTGTGGAACAGATGTTTGAACAAATCAGTGGTTATAGCAGACTTTTAAGGATTTAATGAAAAATTCATTTTTAGCTATTTTTAAGGATGGATTTTTGATTTTCTGAAAACATTTTAATGCTTTTATTCATAGAAAAACAAGATTTTGCTTGTTATTCCATGTTTATCATGCCAATCCTAGAGATCAAGCTTTCAAAGGTAGATGTGTCTAATGCTTTGGTTAGCACATCTGCCAGCTGATCCTTAGTTGGTACATGGTGCAGAGAAATCAAACCTTTTTCATAGCAATCCCTCACAAAGTGATGTCTGATATCTATGTGCTTGGTGGTTAAATGGGAGACTGGATTTTTGATGATATTTTCTGTTGCCTGCCTGTCCAACATGAGGGGTGTCTTTAGGGCAATGATACCAAAATCCAGCAATTAATTTTGAAGCCAAAGCAGTTGGGCTGTACAGCTTGCAGCAGCTATATACTCTGCCTCAGCAGTGGATGTGGAAACAACTGCTTACTTTTTGCTTTTCCAAGACACTAAGCAACTGCCTAGGAATTGGCACCCTCCTGAAGTGGACTTCCTTGTCTTGTCACATCCAACAAATTCACTCCTGAGAAACCTGAAAGCTTGATATTTCCATCAGCTAGATACCAGATACCAAGTGTGGGAGCACCTTTTAGGTATCTGAATATCCTTTTTACAGCAATTAAGTTTGACTTTCTAGGGGCTGATTGGGATCTTGCACAAACACATGTTGCAAACATGATGTCTGGCCTAGATGCAGTTAGGTACAATTAGGACCCAATCATGCTTCTATATAGAGTTTGATCAGCCAAATCATCCTTTTCATCAGACATGACAATTTTATTCGTTGCAATGGGTGTACTACATGGCTTACAATCATCCATCTCAAATTTCTTTAAAAGTTCTTTGGCATATTTGCCTTGATGGATAAAAGTGCCATTTTACAGTTGCCTTACTTGGAGACCAAGAAAGCATTGGAGTTCACCCGTTGCACTCATTTCAAACTCATCTGTCATGAGTTGCCTAAACTCTTCACACATTTTGTTACGTGTGCTTCCAAAAATGATGTCATCCACATAAATCTGGACAATCATCAAATCCTTTCCTCTCCATTTTAAAAACAGTGTTTTGTCTATTTTACCTCTTGTGAAACCAATGGATAGTAGGAAAGTGGAAATAGTTTCATACCAGGCTCTTGGTGCTTGTTTCAGTCCATACAAAGCTTTATTTAGCTTGTAGACATGATTTGGATTAAATGGATCCTCAAATCCTGGAGGTTGACAAACATAAACCTCGTCTTGAATCTTACCATAGAGGAATGCACATTTGATATCCATTTGATACACCTTGATGTTGTGGTTGACAGCAAAGGCCAGAAATAGTCTGATAGCTTCAAGTCTTGCTACAGGGGCAATTTTTTCATCATAGTCAATGCCCTCTTCTTGTCTGAACCCTTGAACCACAAGCCTGGCTTTATTCTTGACAATAATGCCCCTTTCATTAGTTTTGTTTTTGAAGACCCACTTTATGCCAATAGGACTTACACCCTCTGGCAGTGGTACAAGTTCCCATACTTGTTGTCTTTTGAACTGTTGGAGCTCCTCTTGCATGGCTTCTACCCAGCTGTTGTCTTTCAGTGCCTCTTGGTACTTGGCTGGCTGATGGAGAGATAAGAAACCAGCAAAAAGACAGATGTTTTGGGATTGACTTCTTGTGAGCACCCCTTCACTGATGTTGCCAATTATTTGGTCAGGTGGATGAGATTTCAAGAAGATAAGATATCCTTGGTATGGAACAATGGCATTAAGTGGGGAAGGTTGCAGATGTGAATCATCTGAGCTAACCACTGCTGGTGACTTTGATGATCCAGCAGTGGTTTCAAAAGGAGGTGGAAGAATAGGTGGAACTGGTGTGAAAAATGCTGACTTTTATCCACTGATGGAGGACTATCAATAGTGTTTGATGATGTGGAAGCAGGGGTTAATGGGCTACTTTGGTCACAACTGTTGAGGTAGCAGTGGTTGAGCTTTGACAGCTGTTTTGAACATCTGCTGCTCTTCCTATTGAGACAGACTTTTGTTGAGGAATGATGACTTCATACCCATAGTCTGATAATGAAACCTCTGATGGACCTGCACTGTTAGTCTTGACAGCAGTATTTTCAAAAGTAAATTTATCAAGCTCAAATAACTCTGCAGGATTTGCTGGGATTGTCATTGATGAAAGTTCATTGAACTTTACATTCAAAGTCTCTTCCACTGTTTTGGTCCTTGTGTTAAACACTTTGTAGGCCTTAGCAGTGGTTGAGTATCCCAGATGATAACCACAATCAATTTTGGCTGCAAACTTTGAGATAGAATCTTTTAAGTTTAAAATGAAGCATGGGCAGCCAAAAACTTTGAAATATGAAATCAATGGTTTTATTTTATACAGCAGTTCATAGGCAGTCTTTTGATGCCTGGGGTTGATTAAAACTCTGTTTTGGACATAGCAAGCAGAGTTTACTACCTCTGCCCAAAAAGTTAATGGCAAACCTGAATCAGCAAGCATGGTTCTGGCAGCCTCAATCAAAGTCCTGCTCTTTCTCTCAACAACCCCATTTTGTTTTGGTGTCCTAGGAATGCTGTACTGCCTTACAATTCCTTATGACACACAGAAATCATCTAACTCCTTATTTCTGAACTCTGTGCCATTGTCACTTTTGAATATTTTTACTGGCAAGTCAAACTGCTTTTCAACCTGTTTCACAAAGTCTTGCAGAATGCCCGCAGTCTCATCTTTTAAGTGTAAAAAGTAAGTCCATGTAAATCTAGAAAAGTCATCAACAATAACCAAAAAATATCTCTTTTTTCTTAAGACTCATGACTTTAACTGGGCCAAACAAATCCATATGAAGCATTTGCAAACATTTGGTTGTTTTGAACTCTTCAATTGATTTGTATGAGCTTTTATGTTGTTTTCCTTTTAGGCAAGAAACACAATGCTCAGGACAGGTGAACAGTTTTTGAGGTAAACCTCTTACTAACCCCTGTTTTGAAATAGCAGTGATTGTCTTGAGATTTGTGTGCCCCAATCTCCTGTGCCATAATTCTGTCTCTTTGTTTGAGGCAGCTGAGAACAGACAGACATCAGTCCTGGGGCTCTCTTTTGACATATCAACAACATAAACATTGTCACTTCTTTGAGCAACAAGTTGAGTTTTTCCATTTTTTATTATTGCTTCAATCTTTTCAACCATTTCTAGTCCAACAATCCTACAACAATCCTTTGTGAAGAAAGAGCCATAGCCCTTATCACTCATTTGAGAGACACCCAGGAGGTTGAATTTTAGATTGTCTATTAGATTGACATTTTCAAACTTAACTTTACCAGACTGCACAGTACCAGACCCCAGAACCTTCCCTTACTATTATTGCCAAAGGATATATCGCCCCCTCCATGAATTTTGAAATCTTTGAGAAGGGTTCTACATCCTGTCATGTGCCTGGAGCCTCCACTATCTACATACCAAAGACTATCTAAGCATGCGGAAGCTCCCTGCACATGTAGTAAAGAATTAGTTCATTAGGGTCTCCAAAGCCAATATGGCTTTGGATGGGGTCTCAGCAGTGTCTAGGTTAAGTTCAGATGGATGGGCAGTGGTTAGGTCCGGGGTTTAGACAGTTTTGGGACTGTTTTTCTCTAACCACTGTTGGGGGTCTTGCCCAATGATCTGCTGATAACCAAAAGGATGCCTGTTCACTCTTGGTTTAGAGGGCTTTTTGTAAGCCTCATAAACATGTGGGATCCTTTGGTATGGTGGTTGTCCCTTATCTCTTCTGTATTGATTGGCAGGGGGTGCATTAGTCACCTGAACATCTCTTTTGACAGATGTTTGGTTCAGCTGTTTTGTAACAGATGTTTGGACTGGCACAAACAGTGGTTGGTTCTTGGTGAACTTGACAGATGAATTTGATGAACTCAAGGATGTTTTTACGGTGTACTCATTCTTTTTCACATCAAATGATTTGAGATACACACATTCTTGAGTTTTGTGGTTTGATTTAACACAGATGGTGCAGCTCTCAGCAGGGACAATTTCACTTGTTTTGTTCAGATCATATGCTTTTAGATGAAAACAGTCTTTTGTTAGATGATTCTTTTTTTCACAAAAATCACAAAACAGGTTTTTGATCTTTTCTCTCTTCTTTCTCTTTTCAGACTCCTTTGCAACATAGTTTTTAACTGCTGTTGGGATGTCTTTGAGAGGAATGACTTTTGCTTTTGGAGCTTTTACACCATCAGTGGTTATGAAGTCCATTGGTTTAAAATTTTCAAGAATGTCACACTCATCAGACCATCTGGGTTTAAATTGATACTCTTCAATCTCTTCATAGGTTGAAGAGCCCAATGGTCTTTCAAGTGTGATTTTGTTGCCATTTTTATCAGTGATTTTGATTTCCAGGCCATTCTTGTTTGTTGGTGTTATTTCAACTGAACCAGCTTGTTTTGCAGCAGTGTTTTCAATTTCATCATATTTTCTAAATCCTACACCAAATTTTACATTGCTTTCAAGCATGACCTCATAACCTTTGCAAGATTCCACCCATCTTTCACAAGTGATTTGGGTGGACTCCAACTCCTTTTTACAAACTTGGTATTTTTCTACCATTGTTTGGAGTTGGTTCTTGGTTATGCTTTGCTCTTCTTTAAGACTGCATATTTCTTTATCCTTTTCAGCCAACTTGTTTTTAAGTTCTTTTAAAGACTTCTCAAATTTGACTTCATCAGATAAAACTTTATCCCTAAGGTTTTCATTCACCTTTTTAATGCTAGCAAAAGCAATAATGCATTTGTCTGAACACAGATTTTCAAGAACCTGATGTGATACCTTGGCAGCAGCCATCATGGCACAATCATATTGATGATTACTTTCTTTATCAGCTCTCTCTTCTTTCTCAACTTCCTTCTTCTTTTCTTTTTCTTCTTTGTCTACTTTGGACCAGGGGTCAAACAGTGGTTCAATCATGGTTTCTGAATTTTCTTCCAGCAGTAGTTCACCAGCAACTGCAGTAACCGCTGCTTCAGCCACTTCATCCACTGTTTCAGCACTTAGCTGTTCTCCTTCATCTTCTACGCCTTCTGGTATTGACTCTAATGCCATCAGACAAAATTCATCATTAAAAGTATCATTAGAAGCATAGAGTGCAAAATTTTCATCTGTAGGATCGTTTTCAGACCCGAACGAGTCGATCAGAAGAGTTTATCTCAACACGAAAGGCGGAAACAGACGTATAGAGTTCAATTCAGCTAGATTCACACTTTAAACTATTGTATGATTGATTTGATAACAATTTACAACCTGACAACACTTCGGCAGCACTTCGTTGCTCTGACTGAAAAGTTACAAATGAAATCAAGACTCAAGGTATTTATAGTGTGAGTGATTTCGTTTGAAAGTGACATGGTGTCCTTCAAACGAAATTAAACATGTTAATTTCGTTTAAAAGTGTCACATGTCATGTTCAAACGAAATTAGCTCAATTACACATAAATCCTACCCTATTTCTCGTACAACGTGTCCTGATCTAACAATTGTAATGTAAGACTCGATACAAGACGAAGTCGACAAACGCATGCACCAACATCATCACCAAGCTCATCAGGCATACTGCTCCAGTCAACAAAGCCTTGGTTGAAAAAGCTTTGCTGATCTGGTTGAACCACTGCTGGAGCAGCTTATTAAGGTGCAACAGGTTGCACTTGTGCCTGAGGGACAGGGGCTTGAACATACTGAATTTGTGGAACAGTGGTTTGAACATAATGCACAGGCACAGGGGTTGCAGCATAGTGAGCAGTGTTAACATGGGCTGCAGGGGTATATTGGGTATAATGCACAGTGCTTTGATGTGGTGGTCTAGGGTTTGAGCTGGGGTGAGTAATAATTGGACCAGTGGTTTGACTTATGCATTCCATAGCAAAATGACCTAGCCTATTGCACTTATAGCACTTGATTTTTGACTTATCCAACCCCACTTTTAAATTCCAATGTAACCCTGGGAATTTTCTCCCTGTTCTTTTATGGAATTTGCTTGTTCTTACACTAAGCAATGCCAGTTGATGCAAAATGTCCATTTCGTCTAAGTCAGTGGGATCAAAGTGCTGCAAATCATTGAGTTCAAAGCAAAAATTATTAGAGTTCTGGCTTTCTCCATTTGCTGTGAAAGCAAAGTTGGATGCGTGAGGATCAGAGTTGAAATTACCTCCAGCAGTTATGTCAATAAAATGATCATAACTCTGATCCTTACTTCTGCCAGACTCTTCTTGACCCAGAAGAGCTGTGTTGCCAAATGAATAATCATCTGTAACTTTGCCAGACTCTTGCAACTTCTTTTTCTGGTTTAACTCCCTTTCATAGGTCAGGAGTCTACCATGAAGTTGGGTCAGTGTTAGATCTTTGAACTCAACAGAATTTCTAGTCACAAAGGCAATTGTATCCCATTTTTCAGGTAGTGATCTAAAGAACCTGCTATTTTGTGTAGATTAAGGAAATTCAACCTTAACAAGTCTTAGCTCACTAATGAGACAACTGAATCACTCAAACTGTTGAGTCAATGACTCACCCTTAATGTGACAAAAGGTTTCATACTGCTGATTCAGAATTTCCCTGTTATTTTCAATTACTTCTTCAGTTCCCCCAAATTGTTCCTTAAGTGCATCACATAATTCCTTGGCACTGTTACAATGTAACAGCCCAACATAAATTTCATTGGGTAATGCAGATGCAATGATGTTGAATGCTTTGGCATCCAGTTCGAACTTTTGAATATCAGTTTCAGTATAGTTTTCATATTTTTTAGGTTCGAACTTCTTTGAATCCTCAGCACTCGGCACCATTGGAACATGGGGCCCAAAAACAACAGATCTCCAACATCCAGTGTTCTATTGAGCAAGGATGTGACCCATCCTTCTCTCCCAGATGTTGTATTCATTACGTTTAAGCATGGGTGGTTTGGAAAGTGAACCAATGTTATTCTTATCATCTTGTGATTGTGACGTCATCCTGGTTGTTTTACAGGCACTGATTAATCAACTTTGAACGCGATTAAACCTTACTCTGTTTTTCAACAAAACGAACAACTATTAGTATCAACGATTGTGAGATGAACTATTTATGTCAAAATGATTGTTAAATCAAACTTGACTGTCCGAGCTCTGATACCAATTGTTAGGATCTAAGTTTGGATTGATTGTCTTTTACGTTTGAATTAAAATGAAAGATGAACAAGTAATGCAGTGGAATATAAATGGAAACAAACTTTGCACACAATCAAACAGGAGAATTGCTTTTCACACACATTTTCACATAGAACCGAATGATTGAATTTATTTCAACTACGATTACAATGCATGCATGTAACAGACTCCCCTCAGCCTGAGCTCATAGTGTTTGTTCGTACAGGAAGAAGAGTGATGAAGAGCTAATAGAACAGTACATGGTACTGTTCTATTCATAGGCACGGATAAATTACTGTGGCATCTTTGCCGACGTCACCATGAAAGTGACATCTAACCTCCTAACAAACTCTAACAACTGATCTAATATAAACACAGCTATGCTAACTACTAATTACAACACATTACATAAGAAGAACTAAACTACTGCTTTATCCTTCCACTGTTGTGACTCCAGCAGTACTTGATATCTTCAGCAGTGCTTGACCCATAGCAGTAGATTGATCAACATGGCTTTAGTCTTCATCAGTCTTTAACATAATCAGCAGTTGTAAGTCAGCAGTTGATGTAAAGGATCAGTGGATGGAGGTCATCAGATGTTGATACCACTTTCAAGGGGAGAGAAATATAAACATAACATCTGCTTATTTGGGATCCACTCCTCTGATCCGGTTTTGGCTTTAATCAACTGTTCCTCTGGTAGGGTTCAATCCCAACAATCCCGATGACAATATTCTTCCTAAATCATCTCCTTGAAGTCGTTCCATGTGGTGGCGCTCGCAGCTGCCAACCCTAGCATTTGTACTTGTGCGTTCCACCAAGAGAGTGCACTACCTTCGAGTGTTCCAGTCGCAAACTTCACACGATTGTTAACAGGGCATTTACACATCTCGAACACGGACTCGATCTTCTCAAACCAGTGAAGAAGACCTATGGCTCCCTCTATGCCACTGAAGGCACTGGGTTGGCAATCCATAAAGGTCTTGATGGTGCATGCTCGAGGCTGAGTAGGTTGACTTGTTGCGTGAGAAAGAAAGGGGAAAGGTTAAGAACGACGGAGAGTCATGAAGGTAGGATCTAAACATCCTAGGATAAGTTGAAATGGCAGGCTTTACCTCCTGGTTGGGCTGCTAAATCTTCAGCAACTCGTTCGTTGATTAAGGCCGTCAGTTGAGCCTGAGTCAAGTTGAGGCGTCCACTCATGATTTTCACATCCAGAAAACACAAGTGAGAATGATGACGTAGGCGTGCGAAAAGGATGACAGAAGAGAGTAAGCACATAAAGTTCTATGTAAACAGTTGAATGTCAAAGAGAGCACATTAGGGCTAATAGACACTAGGCTACTACCCTAACTAGGCATACCATAAGTAACACACCATGCAAAAGTAAACTATAAATTAGGCAATATAAACGAAAATCATACCACCTAAAGTGTTGAGCCTTGCATGTGGAGCGAAGTGTCGTTGTGGATCATTGAGCACTGAGCAGGTTAAAGTCTAGTTTTTGTCAAAAAGATTTTCCCCAGTTTTAAAACCAAGTTCACTATAACCAATGGCTCTGATTCCAATCTGTCACTGATGCGTGTGTAGTGTTATATATTTTTTATGTATATTTTAAGCCCTTTTTAACACTTTAGTCAAGTTTTAAATTTATAAAACACAGTATTCTACTAACACTAAACACACATATGGGCAAGTGCACCATTCGTGAGCGTAGTATAACGTTGGTAAGATACCGAGGTCGTCCAAAAACACAAGAGCTTTTAGTACCGGTTTATCCTCAACGTCTAATCAAATCAAAAGTTTAGAAAAAAGTTTTAAACATGAAAATAAAAGCTAAAAATGCTGAAAAATAAAAATAAAATAAAAACAGATAGACAAGATGAATCACTTGGATCCGACTCGCCTTTAGTGTAACCTTTGATGTTTTCCGCACCTTCACACTTTTTAAGAGATTATTTTAGTTATAGTAGTAGGCCCCTCTTTTGAAGGTGACGGTACCCTCAACCCAGTAGTTTGAGTCAACAAGGATACAATCCTAAAGGGTTGGATTATTGAAAGATAATTAATTAAGTTATTAATGCGTAATGTGGTAGGCCCCTCTTTTGAAGGTGACGTTACCCTCGGCTAAGTGGTTTGAGTCAGCAGGGATACAATCCCAAGTAGCCGGGTTAATGTATTAATAGTAGTTTACATATGAGGGGGTCAAGCTATTCGTACCCCCGCCATCCAATACCAGTGGGTATTGAAGGAGGTCCTAGTAAGCTTGACACAGGTCCTTGTAGGATTTATACACTGAACAAGGCAAGAACCTTACCAAACCATTCCCTTAACCCCCGACCAGGTAGCCAACATATCTCTATATAGACCATAGAGATATGAATGTTGTAAATCTGTTATTTTTATATAGACAGTAAAATAATGCCAAGACACCACGGACAAATGATAAGGAAGTTTCACCTTCAAAATAAGAAACTAGTTATTAAAGTCATTAATACAAAACCAAATAAAAAGTGCGAAAAGATTAAAAACAAAAGTATTACACTAAATGCTTGTCTTCACTAAGTGATGTAAGAGACTTAGGCAAACATGGCCTTTGATTGTCAAGAACTCTTACTATCAATCTTGGATCCCGAGACTACTACACACACTCTATGATGGATGATGGTGGTGGATGTGGGTGTTGTGATGGTGGTGGAGTGTGGGTGAAGTGGGAGAGATGTGGTTTGCCAAGGGATGCCTTTGAAGTGAACCAAGCACCCCTATTTATAGCCTGCACAGAAGCCCGGACACGGCCCCGTGTCCATTGAGCATGGCCCCGTGTCCATCCACTTTCTCTTTCTTCATTAATTGCAATTTGTCTGCATTAGCTCCACACGCCCTCATGTCCGCTGGGCACGACCCCGTGTGAAGAAGCGTATCTGTACTATCAAGATTTGCTTGGATTCTACGAATCTTAGCGTTGACCACGGCCGTGTTGAGCTGGGCACGCCCCCGTGTCGGGAAATAGAAGCTTCTATGCTTTTGTCTTTTCTGTAGGCACCTGAACACGTCCCCGTGTCTGCTGGGCACGGGGCCGTGGTCAGCCTTCTGTTCACTTGTCTTTGCTTGGGAATATGCTGTCGAGGGGTCGGGCATGCCACGTTTATTCCTTTTCTTGTAATTATGTTAGATTTTGCTGCATTTTTGCTTCTTTTGTTCATTTACGCTCATTTAATCCTGAAAATACAAAAGGAAGACAAAATCACACTTTTTCCAACATTAGTACTAAAAAAGGGTTAGTTTTATGCCTCATTTGATGTAATTTATATGTTGCATTTTACACACATCAAATACTCCCACACTTGAATCTTTGCTTGTCCTCAAGCAAAACTCTTTATAATGTGGCTTACACTCCCAAATGGAATGGGTAGAAGAGAAGTTTTGGGCTTGTCTTGAGTGTCGGGAATCCAAGATCTTTATTAGGCTTTATTTTTATGTTATTTACAATCCTATTCGTTATGATTTATTTTGAACATTTCATAAGAAAAATTACTTACTTGGGCATAACATGCCTTTTTTTTTAAATTCCATTTATATACAAGTTCACATACCTCACGGGAGAACACTCAACACTCGGCCGAAGATGTATTTTTGTGAAACACTCGAGACCGGCATGGAACTTACTTCTACCATATGCTTGCCAAGCAATCAATCCTCCTCCTTTTTAACTATACACCTTTGTAAATATCAAGAGGACTTGGGGAAGGGTTAGGCTTGGGTTAAAGGTAGGGGGTTTTGGGTTAGTGGTTAGTAGAAAGGGCGAAAGGCGTAAAAAGCGTCGGTCTTTGTAAAACTTTTTATTTTTGTGACTTTTATTGAAACAAAGCATTTTCAAACAAAGTTTTTTTTTGAGTAACTTATTTGTTTATTGGTAGACTTCATATATATATATATATATATTTATTGTTTTTATTTTTATTTTTTTATAAGGAATGTCACATGAAGACTGAGCTTTCTACTAAAATAAAGGGTTTAAAATAAAAAGGTTTTTGGTGGGTGAAGGGTGTTTGTTTTGTGGGTTTAGAAAAGAAAAGGTTTAGGCTTAAAGGGGTTAAATAGGGGGATTTTGGGTAGGTGATAAAAAAATGAAAAATAATGGTGTTGAAAAGAAAAAGGGTTAGTCGTAATGACTCCATCATTTACTTACTTGGGTTTAAGTTGGTAAGGACTGGGAATGTATCGTCATGGCAAGTTCTTGAGTCGTAAGAAACCAAGTGGCTATTCACACAAGAAACGAAAAATGAGTATTTAGTCTAAAGATGCGTATTTGTATGCTCAATAAAGGCTCAAAACTCATTTTTTTGTGGGAATTGATTTCTTAATGTGATCAAGTATATATAATCAAATTTTAACTAGATTTGTCATGCCGTTTCATAATTTTCTTATGTTGGTTCTTTTTATCACGACGCTATCAGTTGTAAATTTGCAAAAATATAACCTTTTTAGAACTTGTTATTCCCAAATTAAACCAAGACAAGTAAAAAAACGAAAAGTTTTTTGAAAAAAAAAATTGGGGTGATTAGCGGTTCCAATAGAGTTTTGTGTAATGCTTGTTATTAGGACTTGCAAAATTCAAGGTTTTAGGATCCCCCCCACACTTAAATTACACATTGTCCTCAATGTGTCTCAAAAATAATTTTTTAGGTTGATTGAATGTGTAAAATGGTGTTAAAAAGCAAAAATTTATGTTACTGGGCATCTGGACACGGGTCCGTTGTGTCCGGGCACGGCCCCGTGTTTAGATTGCCAGTCTCATAGTTTACAGAAGGCTGGGCACGGGGGCGTGTTCAGTTAACATGGCCCTGTGTCCAGTTACCTGAACTAGGCATTTTTCTGCAGATCCTTGAGCACGGGCCGTGTTGGCTGAGCACGGCCCCGTGCTGAACTTGCTGTAATGAAGAAAAATTGTCGGGAGGCTCTGTTTTTGTGCATGAGGTGTAGGTTCAAATTTCCCTTATTGACCACCATCATCTCGAGTGTGTTTTACCCATTACAACATCATCCAAGCACCATTTAATAACTAGAAACCATCATTTTATTAAAGAGTGAATTACATAAGATCCTAGAAAATAAAAAGCGTAAACTAAATCTTAGATAAGTAGGTCAGGAAACGCAAGAAATCTAAAACCACAAAGAAGTCCTAGCCTATAGTTTATTTTAAGAGCAAAATTTCCGAGAAAAATAATTCTCGGTTGAATGCGTCATGAAGAACTTCTTTTCCGGGACTGGCCCCTCATACATCGTTGAGCCATTCCACTATTTCCCGAGGGAGAAGAAAGGCGGGCTCATTGGCGTCCTCCTTTTGAGGGGTGTGACTTCCACCGGAACTTCTTGTAGATTTTCAAGAGGAGGCTCCGCTGGGATGTCATCCCACCCAGTGGGGTTAACGACTCCAAGCGCTAGGTTACAATCTTCTTGAGGAAGGATTGGTTCCATGGGAAGTGTTACAAGAATGTTCAACCTCTGGTGCAAGATGTTGATTTCTTGAAAACTGTTTTCTAGCCCCACCATGAGATAATTAATACGGTCGATTAGGACCTCTTCTACGGATGTCATTTCATCGAGAGCTTCCCGTAGTGCCATCACATAGCACACAAGAGTTTCTTCGATGGAAGGCCTTCGTTCCCTACGACTGTTTCTTGAATGCCCAGAAGAGGTTCCACTGTTCTGGCTTGACATTCTACGAAAAACAAGTCGAAAAGTTCAATTTAAATGAAACAGCACCTCGGACACGGCCCCGTGCTCACTGAACACGGCCACGTGTTCACCTCTCTGCAGATTTTTGGAACAAGGAATCTTGGAGCTTTAAATTATTTTTCTGACTTTTGAAGCATTTTTTAGCAAAAATAACTTAAAACAGTGTTGTAAAACTTATTTTTAACAAGATTCCTTGAATAAAAACCTAACAATTATCATAATAAAGCTTGAAAACATTGAGATTTCAAACTTTAATGGAGGTTTTGAGGAGAAATGAAGAAGAAGGCAAATGACAAAAGTAGAACAGACAAGATGGTTGTTGAGAACCCTCTTTAGAATATACCTAGTATGGTATATGTGAAGATCCCACCAAATCTCTGTCTTTGGAATGGGTCCAAGAGTGCAGGAATCTTGCTGCATTTATAGAAAACGACAGCACGCTGGACACGGCCCCGTGTCGTCTGGACACGGCCCTGTGTGCAGACAAAATCCTGAAACTTTTTGTCCGTATTCTGACCAAAAGTCAGACGGGAATCTTTGGGTGGACACGGGGGCGTGATGACCTGGACACGGCCCCGTGGCTAGAAGTTGTTTATGAAGTTTTGTCAATTTTCAAGGAATTATCCGGATAGGGTGGTTCTTTACTAGACGGAACAACACCGAAGTGCCCGAGATACCTAAGTTTCCCTAGTTTTAGACAAGAACGTAAGAGGTTATCGGAAAGGGTGATCCCTAAGCTAAATACCGGTGGGCAAAACCAACCTAAATTTCCCTTATCCGGGCTCTCGTTAAAGAAGGTATATGTCGAATCGCTCAGGTCAATGTATGCATCGGAGGACACCGATGGGGAGTCCTTCACGACACAATCGACACAGGGACGACTATCGCTCAAGTCCTTGCAAGAGTTAGAGGTGATTTCGGGAGCAACGATGTTGTTATAATCCGAATGCAACCCTACTAATTCTCCTTGATCATCGTCTTGAGATGAATTAATTATATCCATCTCTAGTTCTTTTATCCATCGGAGAATTAGTTCTTCCATTTGAAATAACTCTTCAAGAAGCATTTCATCTCGAAGGGATGATTGAGAGCACTTGAGAGAGAGATAGAGATTGTTTTTACTTTCGCCCATCTTAAGGCTACAGGAAAACAATGGGTCTATATAGTGGGGTTTGTAGTTTAAAAAAAAACATTTTAAATCTTCATGAGTTCCATCACATATTTGACACCATGTACCATAAGAGGATCGAAAGTAAAAATTATCAGTATCACTCAGGATTGCGTCAGAAATTACCAGCCGTCGGGATCTTACGGCTCTGTTTTCAGTATCTGAAGCTTGGGCACGGGGCGTGTTCAGTTGGCACGGCCCCATGTTCAGCTACTGTCTGACTTAAAACAGGATTGCAAGTACCAAAGATTGGCCACAGGGCGTGTTCAGAGGGCACGGCCCCGTGCTGAGCTTCTGCAGAAATTGAAAATTTAAGAGAAATCCTAAAAAAAAAGGAAAATAAGAAAAATGATTAGGCCGTTGATTCCTAACTTTCTTAAAATCCTTGTGTCCCAGGCAACGGCGCCAAAAACTTGATGCGTGTGTAGCATTATATATATTTTTTTATGTATATTTTAATCCTCTTTTAACACTTTAGTCAAGTTTTAAATTTATAAAACACGATATTCTACTAACACTAAACACACATATGGGCAAGTGCACCCATCGTGAGCGTAGTATAGCGTTGGTAAGATCCCGAGGTCGTCCAAGGACACAAGAGCTTTTAGTACTGGTTTATTCTCAACGTCTAATCAAATCAAGAGTTTAGAAAAAAGTTTTAAACATGAAAATAAAAGCTAAAAATGCTGAAAAATAAAAATAAAATAAAAACAGATAGACAAGATGAATCACTTAGATCCGACTCGCCTTTAGTCTAACCTTTGATGTTTTTCGCACTTTTGCACTTTTTAAGAGATTATCTTAGTTATAGTAGTAGTCCCCTCTTTTGAAGGTGACGTTACCCTCAACCCAGTAGTTTGAGTCAGCAAGGATACAATCCTGAAGGGTTGGATTATTGAAAGATAATTAATTAAGTTATTAATGCGTAATGTGGTAGGCCCCTCTTTTGAAGGTGACGTTACCCTCGGCTAAGTGGTTTGAGTCAGCAGGGATACAATCCCAAGTAGCCGGGTTAATGTATTAATAGTAGTTTACATATGAGGGAGTCAAGCTATTCGAACCCCCGCCATCCAATACCAGTGGGTATTAAAGGAGGTCCTAGTAAGCTTGACCCAGGTCCTTGCAGGATCTATACACTGAACAAGGCAAGAACCTTACCAAACCCTTCCCTTAACCCCCGACCAGGTAGCCAACATATCTCTATATAGACCGTAGAGATATGAATGGTGTAAATATTTTATTTTATATAGACATTAAAATAACGCCAAGACACCACGGACAAATGATTAGGAAGTTTCACCTTCAACATAAGAAACTCGTTATTAAAGTCATTAATACAAAACCAAATAAAAAGTGCGAAAAGATTAAAAAAAAAAAGTATTACACTAAATGCTTGTCTTCACCAAGTGATGTAAGAGACTTAGGCAAACATGGCCTTTGATTGTCAAGAACTTTTACTATCAATCTTGGATCCCGAGACTACTACACACACTCTATGATGGATGATGGATGATGGATGATGGTGGTGGTGGTGGTGGTGGATGTGGGTGTTGTTATGGTGGTGGAGTGTGGGTGAAGTGGGAAAGAGGTGGTTTGCCAAGGGATGTCTTTGAAGTGAACCAAGCACCCCTATTTATAGCCTGCACAGAAGCTCGGACACGGCCCCGTGTCCATTGAGCATTTTAGGGGGAGTAAGAATTTTCAGAAAATTCAAAAACATTTGAAAATTTGAAAAAGCCAAAAACATGATAAAATCAAAAACGAGTTTTGTTGAGAAAAGAGGAAATGATAGTACATCAGTGGACATTCATAGCATGCTAAAGAATTGGAAAGTCAAAATGTGATAAACGGTCTCACTGATGATGTGCCAGTAGGTTTTTACACATTTAGTAGATTGTGACGAGATATAAACCTAAATTTCAAACTTACTTATATCGTGGGGAACATCTCTCGGATATATGGGTAACCCCCGAAATCTTGTTTGAAAGGTCCTTCTTTCTAAGATACTAGGTCTTTATACTCAGTGATATCTGGGGTATTATTCCGGGACTTCTGATTTTGTGGAAGCAATGGCCTAGTCCCCGTATAATACTTTCTGCTTGCTTGAAATATAGCATCACCCTCAGTACAAAAAATGATGAAACATTGCAAAATGCTAATCATGTGCTGTTGAAGAAAAGATTCTCTAAAGGGAACACACCAAAAGTCGAAGTCGTCATCTCTCTAATTTTGCGGAAGCAATAGCCTGAGCTCTCATGGCCCTCGCATTTTAACCCTTTACATATATCATCTGTGGTATACTCACCTGTAAGACTGAATATTGGGATCTGGATACGGGAGTATATTCTGAGATGGGACACGCGAATAAGTTTAAGTGCTTAAAACACTAATCTCGTATCTCGAAACAGTTGAACTTTGTGTGAAAATTTAAATGGATCAGTATACTGACAATCTAAGTGAATCGTTTAGAACTAAAATGGTTAAAGCTTAACGGTGTTAGTGTTTTGTCTCAAAAACTGATATGATTCTCTTACACAAACTCGCAAAAATATTGTTTGTAAATATTTCTTTTCTGCATTTCATTTCATTAAAATCAAAATATCCAAAAATATTTTTAGTATGTTTTAGCATAAATTTTGAAAAATACAAAAAAAAATTCGACAACTGATGTTGGAGAGCTGATTTTCAAAATTCCAAGTGCTAAACATGATGACAACTTGTGAGGGGGAGTCTGTTTGAAATTAGAAAAGGTTTTAAAAGAAAAATGTTTTTCTTACAAGTGGTTCATCAGAGATTAATATTGTAAAATCATTTATTGATTTGTGTATACAAGTGTTAAGCAGAGAATAAATTTGTCAAATTGTAAATTTGTGAAATTTATTTTTGGGTAGAGTTTGTGCAGGAATGAAGTATGGAAAAAGTCAGGTTTCGATTCTGAGCAGAAATCAAGAGATCTGATCAAGAGAATTAGAGTGAGATAAGAGCCAGATCGAAATCCTGGAGGTGAAAAGAGAAAGAGATTGAGGAGGTTTTACATTGTCAGATACTTCAAAGAGAGCAAACAGACTGATAAAGACTGAAGATGTTGAAGACTCGACACTTAAGACTCGTCAACATTCGAGGGGTAGTCTGTTGGTGCATGCGTCTGTCGACTTCGTCTTGTATCGAGTCTTGTATGCTATTAGATAGATCATGGCACGGAAAACAAGAAAATGGGTTAGATGGTAATTTCGTTTGAAATGACAAACTGGTCATTTCACACGAAATTAACTTTGGTGATTTCGCTTGAAGCTGATTCCGCATGAAAATGATTCCGCTTGAGCCTGTTCAAGCGGAATTAGCTTGTCTATAAATAGCTACCATGTTATTTCGTTTGAGTCATTCGTGTATGTGGGTTTCCGGAGCCGAAGTGCTGCCGAAGTGTTGTTTCGCTGTAAAACTTTGTCAAATCAATCAGAAAGACATTTAAAGTGAATATCTAGCTGAATCGAACTCAATATGTCTGTTTCCGCCTTTCATATTGAGTAGAACGCCTCTGAACGACTCATTTTGGGTCAGAACACGATCCTACAATGACATAGCAGGTATCGCGTGGCAGTTAACTGTAACATATAAGTGCACGTTTAAAGCCCAAGTGTGCGGCCTAAGTTTATGGGCCTGTTGACAGTGTGCGAATTCCAATTTAGTATGGCCCAGTTAAGTTAAGTGTCGAGACTTTGAGGTCTTGAGTCATAACTAGAGATCTCGAGTCGAGATCATGCGGTCTCGAGTTGTAGTACAGAGGGTTTCGAGTCGAGATTAGGGGGTTTCGAGTCATGCAATGCAAGTCGAGACCATGAGGTCTCGAGTCGAAACCGGACACGCAACCATGGTCTCGAGTTCTTTTGTTTTTGTGAAGGTGTGGTCTCGAGTCGAAACCAAGGGATTCCGACTCGCAACCTCAGTCGAGACCCAGAAGATGTAACTGATTTCCTTCTTTGTCACCCAATATCTTCGTAACAACAGTTAGCAAATTATGGCATATCTCAATCAGATCAATCAACAACTTTTAATAACAATCATATACATTCATACAACCCTAATCATCATCTCCTCACGAACAACGACCAATCAACATTCCTAACATCCTAATCATCAATCAAATCTTAATCAAAACATCACAACAAAACTGTTTCGACATGCCAAACAACCCATCGACTACATTGCGTACAAAACCATAAACTATCATGAAATCATTCGACCAAATTCGTAAAACATCAACATTCGAACATCATCAATACGTTTACAACACACAATATAACATCCAACCCCTATGTTTCATATGTTATCATATAATAATATAATCATATATACACACATCATGCAAGACTCATTCAAACACATTGCTCATACATCAATTCATTAAGTCATCATCCAAGATTATAAAAAATCACAATATCAAGTATCACATATCAAACTAGCTAACTAGCTAACAATAATGAGACACTAACCGGAATGTAGAATGAGTTGGTTTGATCGAGATACAAGGCTTCGAACGAAGGGAGGCTGCCCTCGAGTGAGAGAGAGGGGAGGAGAGTCTAGGGTTTGTGTGTTTTTGTGTTTTGCTAAATTATGAGGATTACACACCAATCCTTGTGTTGTATGCGCAAAAGGGGAACGGGCCGGACCCATCTTTGGGTTCGAATGGATTGGGCCGAGAACAAGTTAACACAACAATTAGAGGAGTGTGCGGTTGTGGGTAAGTGTGCGACCCGAAGGGCGTTGTGCGAATAGAACCTAATAAAACAATTAACACATAACATTTAACAACAATTCACACATTTAAGCATTCAATCCAATTCATTCACATTAGCATGTATACAACTTAACACAAAGCAAGAAAGAACTAGTACATGACTCTTGAAAGTGCGAGTTGTCACACCTATGGTCATAAATGTACGATGACTCTTAAAAAAGTTGGCAATTACTTTTGTTTCATAGGTGGTTGGAGTAATTTTGTGTATAAGCTTAAGTTGGCCTTTGGTGATACTCTGTGTTTCCAAATGTAAAACTAGACACTTTTTAATTTTTTAATAAAGATGCTTTTCAAATATTATTAAGAAATAAACCTTAGATGCCATTGATCTTAAAGATACATATGACCCATACAACTTTATTGAGCTTTCTAATTATTCAAAGTATCATGTTCTTGAAAGTTGTATAGTCGATACCTTGGTAAATGACTCTATTGCATTAATATTTTTTAAACTATTTTATTAACTTATTAACAATTTACATTCTAATATTACTAACAATTTGTTCTTATTTTGTAGTGACTACCTGAACACATCGGAATTTTTGCTGGTTTACACAACAATTCCAAAATAATTATAAAGATGGTTGGTGGATTTGAATGGGAATTGAAAAATATCTACAGAAGAAGGACTTTTCGAAATTACAAGGTTTTTAATCAATTGATAATATACTACATTTGTTTTTTTCATATTTACATTTATTATAATGTTGTCGGTTGGAATGATTTGATAAACTCTGGGAAGTTCCATGGGGCAAGATGCGTATTTCCAAATGGTCAAAGAACTAAGGAAAGCTTTTGCTTGCAATAAATCAAGCCCTTTAATGTTTTACAAATTCGTGTTATTCAAAAACATCTAGACATAACATTGTTTTTTATATTTAGTATTGTGTGTTTATTTGTTGGTTGAACTAATTGAACATTATCATTTGCCTTTTGTTTTTTTTATCATAAGTCATTACTACGATTTTAACTTTGTGCTACTTGTTTAAAAACCCATGTTTAATTATACCAAAACTTTAAAAAATATTAGTAGATAACTTATTGTATTATTTTAAATTCGTCTATTTTTCCCGTTTGAAAGATTCGTCACAACGCGCGGTTCCTAGATCAACGCAGCGTTGGTGGTCGTTGGCGGTGCTGTGGCATTGATGCTATTTGGAATGGGTTTATGCCCACGTTGCAATGCAGGGATCTTAATTTTAGTTTTAATCAAAATTATACAATGGTGATGTCAACAACAATATAGGGCTAGCTCACTTGATAGAGGCATATGCCTCTTAAAGAAGAATTCGCAAGTTTAATCTTCTAGGAAAGGGTGATAATATAGAATTATTAGTGTAATAGAGTATGAACAAATGTTGTCATTCAACAAAAAAAAAGTAACAAAAAATCTTCTCTGTAATTTTTGCTATCTATTAAAAGACAAATGAGCATTACATCACAATGCTGACGTGGCAGCCATCTAGTCTATCCTACAATGTCAATCTTATGTCATTATTGCATCATTAATTTTATAGTTTTCAATTTTATAATTATTATTAATATATTTATATTAATATTAAAAAGTCTAGATTGATTTGAATTCAAATTTCAAATTATACGATATTTTGAAATTCAAATTACGTGTAAAAGCGACACCTTCAAAGGAAAATTGCTCCGCTCTTTTAAACTTCTTTTATGCCCAAGTTAAAAAAATTTAAACTTTTTCTACGCCCCGGTTGTAGAGGCAAACTGAACGATATTATAATGCATGTTAGTTAAACAAGATTTTCTATACTGTAGTATACTATACATCATCCCCGCTGCTGTCGTCGTTCAAATCGAGCAACCAAAACACAAGCTGCAGTCGTCCTCTCACCACCTGCAACCAGCACCGACAAATCATGCTCATTCAAAAAAAAAAAAACATAACCCATAAAAAAATTGTTGAAAAACAAATAACAAAAAGACAAACACATAAAGGGTACCTTTGACAACTTTGAACTAGAACCACCATCCCCTGCAACAAACAACAAAATCAAACGTCGGGTTCACGTCACCATAAATTCCCAGAAAGATAAACACATACAGTGTATTACTGGAAAATAATCGAAATCGGTTTGCCAGAATAGTAAACCCTCTCGTTTTTGGATCTGAAAATCCATCTCAAAATCGAAACGGGTGTATTTTGTGTAGATCTAGATCTCATTCATTTTCTAAGGCACGTCTGTTTTTTTACATTCCTAAATTCATATTTTGCCTAATTGACCTTGTTCCTAAACATTGAACCAAAATCACCCAACTATGAGTTCGAACTACGAAAAATCAACTTAATCTGGATCTCTAAAAACAACTTCAAATCGGAAATGATAATAAAAACAAGGTAGTATGTTGATTTGGTTAACGCTATAATTTTTGGTATGAAAGAGTTAGGGGTTTTAATCGCGTTAACGAGGGATATAGAGATAAGATGATAACCAGATTATTTAGACTTGTGTGGTCGGAGATAAGGTTCAAGATTATTTACCTTGGTTGTCGGAATCTAGTCCACCGCCGTTCTCCGGGGGATTCCATTGAAATCCAGTGACACCTAAACCTCAGATCTAATTTTCTTTCTTGATTATCATCAATATTCTTCTTCTGGTTCAGGGAGAGAGATAGACGTGTCTCATCGGTCAAAACCAACTGAACAAGATAATGGTTGTTGTTTTGCTTGCCTCCACTAACTCTTTTATCATAAAACTAGAGAGATGAACTCGGGCTTTCATCTATTGTGGTTGTGGCCGACGGTCGCATTTGTAGAGATAGACTGATGACTTAGTTTTGAGAGAGAGTGTGTGTGTGAAGCTTAGATTTGAATATAGCAAAGAGTGATGGAAGGTTATAATTTAGAAAGAGAGATAGAGAGAAGGATAAAACTGAAAACATGAGAGAGTTGACATGAGGAGAGAGAGTGTTATGAGAAAATTACTAAATTACCCTTTAGGCTATAAAAAACAGTGTACATGTGTCATTATCTGATTAGTGGAGAGGGGTTCCTACGGTTCTCGCAACTGGGGGGGGGGGGGGGTTCCCTTGAACCATATCATATATATATATATATATATATATATATATTGTAAAGGAGAAAAAATAATCACAAGCAAGGAAATATCATCAACGACTATTTTATATCAGATTCAAGTGATTGATTACTGTATAAATGACACTACATACCCCCTAGCTACATCACAAACAAATCTGTTCGTACAAAAGAAAATATGATGCAGTGTGACAAAATAGATCTCTAACAGATGGGATCTATTTATACTAAGTACAAAGGTCTGTTCGTGATTGGCTGACATCACCCTGATAGTGACATCTAACATTCTAACAAAAAAGATTCTACAATTTTTTGCAAACATTTATAGGAATCTAACATTTGATCTAATATACTAAACATCTGTTACAAACAAAGTACTATTACATAGATGAAACGACTGATCTTCAAACCGTTGTTGCTTCATATTGAACATCTGTTTGACCTGAACAGATGTTTGGTCTTCTTGAACAGATCTTTGGTCTTGATCAGTGCTTGGCTCTTTTTCAGCAGTGGTTTCCAAGGCTTGAACAGATGTTAGCATGTCTTTAATAGATGTTCGGATTAGTGTTCAAGATTCACTATCTTTGGGAGGAGTCTGGTTTAGTCTGCTATTTATTTCTTGATCAATGTGGTCATGATTTGGCCTTTGAATATCACCTATTCTTTTCTAGGTCCAACAATTTTCCCCTAGAACAGATGATGCCAAAATTGACGTTTATTGGATCAACCTTATTCCTCATCAAATTCTCTCTGATTTAGGCTTTGAATTGCTTCTCAGATTTTATAGAGAGAGAGAGTCATCTTGATCCCTTTCAAGTGGAAGACTTAGTAAGTGTTGCAAATCTTCAATTTTCAGGCCAGAGGTACTATTCATTGAAATCTTTTTCACTTCTCCATTAGCTCTGACAAGTGTCAATTCATGGCTTGTCCTGTTAGATGACCACTGTAGAGTTTTTAAGCTAGATAGATTTCTTAGGGCATATTTTATTGGATGAGGTGAGGGAAATTGTTTTCCCAAGACTAGCCCAAGCGGTTCATCTGGTTTGGTATCTGGATGCCCATACATTAGTTCATTCTTGATCCCTTCTTTTCTTATTTCATCTTCATATTTCTTCAAAATCTTCTGCAGACATCTCTTTTTGCATTTTGAGGTAGCAACTGATAGCTGAAGAGACATTCTTTGTAGTGGGAACATCTGAAGGGTCAACCAGAGATCTGATGGGTATGTTCAAGTCTTCATAATTTAGCCTTTTTGAGACTAAGGGATCTTTTCCTCTTAAAGCTTAAAGTTTCTTGTAGTTTTCTTTGATTGTTGGCTCATCCCATCTGGCTATTGATTGCATAGAGCCAAATTTAGCTGCCCCCATCTCCTCTGTTATTCTTCTAAGTTCAAGAGCCTTTTGGCCAACGGGATTTTTGCCTACTCTCCAATTAGGAGGAGTGCGTATGATATCAGGATTGAGTTATATTTGCTTAATCCTTAGAATTTCTTCTAGAAGGCCTTCTGTTGACCATCCAGAGAATTGGGCTCTTGTAGCTTGATAAGACTTATTCTTTATTATATGCTCCATGTAGTCTTTCCTTAATACTCTTTTGAGATTAGGGTCACTTACATGCCTTCTTGTTGATCTCCTTACCATAATCTTCAAGTCTATTCACTTTAGTGAATTCTTCTTATAAGATTTGTTGTGCCTCTTTGTGTCCCTCCCCTTTACTTCTTTCTGCTGCAATCTTCTCTGTCTGTTTAAGCTTTGTTTCCAAATACTCTATGACATTGGAAAGCATTGATAGAACATGCAAAGATGGGAATGAGAGCTGGTTAGGGTTAGATGTGGAATAGAAAGACTGTATTTCTTTTGATACAACTTCTAATTCCAATGGATGAGAAAAGATGGTTAATGCTATAGTAGGGGATGGTTGGGATGTGGAAGTTGTGGTAGATGGTTGAGATATGATGGATAGTGTTGTCGTGGTGGTGGAATCGAGGAATATTACATCTATTCAAATTATTAATGCGCGAATCAAGGACTATTGCATTGAATCAAATAACTAGCACGCAAATCGCGAAATCTTATGTTGGATCAACATTAAAAAATAGACTTGTATACGACCCGTATAACATCATACGGGTCGTATAGTGGGGTCGTAAAAGGCTTATACGACCACCCTAAAATCTTATTTTCACAACCTCTATACGGGTCGTATGATCCTTTACGACCAGTATAGATGATGTGAAAATAAGATTTGAGGGTGTTGTTTTGTTAAATCCCTTATTAACGCGTTGGACCATCTCACACTAGCCAGTATTTAAGTGGCTAATAAATTACTAAATAACACTTCATATTTGTTTATATACATTTTAAATCCTCACAAGTGCAAATTTAAATTGTATTTAGGTGTAAAAATTTACTGTCAAATTTTTTAATTCTTTAAATATGTGTTATTTTGTGAGAAGAAAGCAACAAGTCGATTAAATGTTAGACCTTTTTTAAACTTCAATCTTGAGATGATATGATATAACAACCATGCCTGGAAAATACAAATGTTAGACCACTTGTTGAGGGCTAACACCCCATCCAACGTCGGTCAATAACGCCCCGATACACCCAAATACCGGCGCCAATGACAATGGCGCCAACCCCTTGGCGGGTGTTATGGAGAGAGAGAGAGAGAGAAAGAAGGGAGGGAGAGAGAGAGAGAGTGTTTATTTTTTTTAACATGGTGTTAGGTCACACGATTTTCACCTAACAACCCTCTTGTTGAAGGGTGAGTTAACTAAAGTCACACTTTTTATGTGACGATGACTTGACACTAGCTATCCTTTTTTTTTTTAAAAACCACGACATATGATTTTCCACTTTTGCAATAGCTAGATACTTTGACCAACCACTTTCCTCCGAACACCAACCTTCCGGAGATGGTCTTAGCCATGAATAACGTCGGCGGATGGAGATATACCTTTCATGAGCAGACATTCAACTTGAAATATTAACGAAGTGATAAGGTAAGTTTACGGCCAACGGTGACCTTGGCTTTGATTCTAGTGACACACAATATTGCATGTCCATAATATGAAGTGTTGAAATGTCTGTGTGTGTCCAAATGTCATGTCATGTCTGTGTGTTTGCCATTATGCCAGTTGTATTTAAAACATGTGCCATTTTGGTTCTAAAAGCAAGTTGGCAAAATAGTACTTCAATATATATCAGAAACTTGAGAGTAATATCAATAATCAACGATATTTCATGACCCAAGATTTCAAATCAAACTGTGTTGAGTGAGGGGTTTTTTTTAGTTTTTAAACAATGTTTGAAATAGAACAAGCTTTTTATCCCAACACAGATATATGCATCCAAACAAGCTATAAAGATATTCATTTACAAAAACATAACAAGATTAGGACCAAGTTCAAAGTTATACATATGATGTGTTAAGTACGAGACAATACGAAATAAACCACGAGAGAAGAACAATAAAGATATGATATGAAGACATTCATTTACAACTACATAACAAGATTAGGACTAAGTTCAAAGTTATGCATATGATGTCTTAAGACTTAAGATAGAAAATTATATGCAACATGAGCATGACAAGTGTATGGTAAGAACAAAATAAGATTAAAGGTATCATATACCACGATAAGCAAGAGAGCTTTTGTATAATTTAACCATTGTAAATAAGCTTATTTTATTTTTGTAATACATGCATACTTATTTTCAGTTGCATCGCGCGAGGGAAGTTCTACTAGTTCAATCTAATATGTATAGTTTAAGACGAGAAACTCAACGTTTTAACTTATAGAAATCTAATAACTATATGCTATAATTTTGTTAAAAGATGAAGAAAAAAGTTTTGTTTAGAAATATAATAATATGACAACTTGCGTTTAAGAAGGTCGCATGCATCTATATTTGCTCTTAAAAAAACAAAATATCAATTATTTAAAAAAAAACCATGCATCTATATATAATTAAAACAAGCTTTGTTCACATTTTGCTAGAGATGGTTGTCGGAAAAAGAAATTTGTTTTATAAGATTAAATTAAAAAATGAGTTCAGTTAAAACTTATTGTAAAATGAAATAAAAAGGAAATAGAAAGAATGAGACGTTTATTAAGAAAATTAGAAGTTTTTAAGATTAAATTAAAATTTGAGTTCAGTTAACACTTATTTTGTAAAATTAAATAAAAAGGAAATAGAAAGAATGAGACTTTTATTAAGAAAATTAGAAGAAAAAAAATACATGTGAGTTTAGATATGATTTTATAGAACTCACAAATTTCATGTGAGTTTTTACAACCCTAAATTCCTAAATTCACACAAACCCATCCACTAAAACGTACATCAACAACTACTTCCATATTCAATCAATTATCTATTTTTTTTTCTTTACAAACCATTAAGCCAAACACTTTGTCAATATGAGTGTAAGACATAGTAACATTTTGTCAAACATGGTTTCAAGACATATAATCATATAAAAACGCATGTTTTGACATATCCAATTGAACTCAACGTATCCTATAGTTGCATTGCGATTGGATCAAAACGTAACGTAAATCGAATTTATATCGTATAATCATAACGTATTATACGCGACCCGACTAACTCGAATTTATATCGTCAAGCCAAAAACTCTTGAGGGGGTCAAAATTTGCATTTCCTAAACTTAAAGGCTAAGATAGGGTAAAGATAAAATCTGATAAAGTTTTGGGGCAAGAAGAAAACTATAATACAGTTGGGTCTGAAAAGTAAACTAACACAAAGTTAGGGTGTCAAAACCAAACTGTTTGTAAAATGGAGTAGTAGTTTTGGGATTAAATTTGTCATTTTCTAAAACTTTGAAGTTACCAAAGTCAATGAGCTAAAATTGCAACATCGTGAAAGTATGAGAGAGGGGGAGGCAAAGCAGATGAGGTTTTCACCGACTTTATTTTTTAAGAGTATTAGTAATAACATGGCTTAATAAGCTTAAATGTTCCTTTTATACAAAAAAAAGGAAACTATAATCACATAACTAATATTTACCAAGAGTGTTGTAATTTCTTGCAATATAGCACATGTTATTTTTTCCTTAATTCAATTTTTTTATTATTATAGTTAGTTTTGAGCATATCTTATTTTAAAGAGGTTGTTGCTAGGCATTGTGTGATATGGGTTTTGAAAATTGGTGTGGAATGAAAAGTGGATCAAATGAGAAATATACACACAATAAAGAAAAGCACATACTTGGAAAACTAATATGGCAATGCCCATGAAGTACAAGATGGTATAAACGTATGAGAAACCCAATTTGGAAATAAGGTTGGGATTATCATTCTCGTTTTCTCAAAATGTTAACCAAGCTTATAGAGAGAAACCATGATTCAAGCTCTAGATCTCACGGGATGTGTGTTTCACCATGTGAATTGACTATATCGGGTTGGTTTATTTGTTTGAGGTCAAATATAGCATGTTTTCTCATGGTTCTTGTCACACCACAACTGATGGCGGAAACATCGGGGCGCGACACTGAGCGAAACAGATTGTCCAAGAGAAATCCATAACAACTAAAATTACCGGATATTTAACATTATGTCCCATACCATAATATATCAAATAAAAGCAGTTATTACAGACATTGTTTTCTCAAAGAAAGATAAAATTTTCTGACAACTCAGATTTTATTAGTTTGTTTCTAGACTCTCCTAAGCTCGATTCCACAAAGCAAGCATGCCACAGCATTCTAGACACCTGTCACATACGTTAAAGTAAAAGTCAATACACATAGTGTAAAGGTGAGCATACAAGTTTAATAGTATAATAGTAGCGAAAGCGATTTACGCATAACCAGCATGTAACATGTATAATGTGAAGCAGGTAGGTTATCGACAATGAAATATGCACAGACGTGACTACGAGTTGTAGAATGCGCATCACATATCACCACTGTGATACGTGAAGAAAAGCCCTTAACAACCCCTGTCCACGACAGGTGCTGAGTCCAAACTATAGTACTATCGTTGCTAAGGTGTCAGGCAACAATCACTGTGTAAACATAACATACTAGCGTTAATCGAATAACACATATAACATGCAGAGCGGTTAGCGTATAAAAGTGTTTGCGTTGTGTGCCGATTGTTATTGAATATAAGTAACGTATGTAACACCCAAAAGTGCTTAAAGCAATAAGGGATCGAGTATACTCACAGATCGTGTTTAACAAGTAAACACAGTCTTGGATTCAAGGGAGCCCAGGAAAGTTAGCCTGATTACAGAATGATAGCATAAGCGATGAACAGTGCGGTAAACGGTGCAAAGTGGACTAAGCGACAAAGGGTCATCCGAACGGATGACAATCCGGATGGTCATCCGGTCGGAGGGCCATTCGGTCGGTTTTTCATTCGTTTGGGATGGATGTGTTTGTGTATGATGTGACTTTGAAGTTTTCGTTGTAGCATTTTATAAAACAAGAAGTGTTTCTACCAATCAGGTCATCCGACCGAATGGTCATCCGGACGGATGGCCGTCCGATCGGATGGCGGTTCGTTTGAGCTAACTCCTTTGAAATTTTATGAAAGAGTTTAAGTGTTGGAAAGTTATTACAAGTATTGAATGTCACAAGTCATCCGATCGGATGGCAATCTGATCTGACGACAGTCCGTTCAGCAACCTGTTCGTTCTGAAACTTTTGCGATTGTACCGAGACGATATAACAACGTGTCAAACAACGGAACCTCATCAAGTCCAAGTCATCCGATCGGATGGGAATCACCACGTCCGTTCAGTTAACTGTTCTTGATGGTTATTCATGTTCAACCCGTGAATCGGTTGTCTCTTTGATAGTAATCTGTTCTTGGACCGACACTTCACAAGAGAATGAGTAGAAGGCCTGAACGAGCTCAGATTCTATCGGTTTTGTGTGAAAAGTTGAGAATGTTGAAGAAAAGTTTGAAACACTTTGATTATGTTTAGATTTAGGTGAAATCAGTGTTTAAACATTGTAGAAATCCTTTGGATCTGAGTTGTTCTTGGTGGAATGAGGTCACACTTTGGTGTTCTTGAGAACCCATGATGACATCACCCTAAAACACCCCAAATCCACCGATTTCATGGTGAAAAGTTAAGATTTGATGGTGAAAATGATGAAGAAGTGTGTGTAGATCATCTAAGTACAAGATTTGGGTTGAAAACTTACAAGAATCGCGAGGAATCGAGAGAAAATAGGGCTGGAACGTGCTGGTCGAACGAGAGCTGTTACATCACATGAACAGTGATCTGACATGTGTTATTTATAGGCAAGAGAGGAGTTGAGGCGGAGTGCAGTAATGGATCAGAGGGCGGTTCGATTGGATGGCCATCCGATCTGATGGTCATCCGGACGGATGACCATTCGATCCAGTGGCCATTCGATCGGATGGGTTTTGTGAGTTGGTTTTTGACGTTTCGTTTCGTGCGTTGAGAGTTGCGATGCGTTGCGAGTAAGCGATGCGATAGTATTACCCATTAATTACACAAATAACCTAACTACTAACTAACATAAAAGTAATCCTTAAATCTCGAGTTCACGAGGAGATTGCGTTGTGATAGAGTTGAGATTGCGTTTGCGATTAACCACCTTAACATAAATATAACATGCACAAGTAACACATAATAGCACACACACGTAAAACAATATCCATACCTGTAATTCGAGTTGCGATGCGATAGCGATGCGAATAGTCTATTAACGATTAAATAACGATTTATCACATATTCTCCACATAATACAACTAAAGTAGCATAAAATTAAAGTATCGATTAACAGTCAAAGGGTACAATCAATGATTAATCAAGGAATGACATATTCCAATTAGCAATCTTTTCTTCCTTTGACTTTGACTGTGACTTGTACTTTGACTTCAAAAAGTCGGGTTGTTACAGTTCTCACCAGTTTTGAATGGCTTCAAGCTCGGTGGAGGTAAGAATCACGTTAAAGTTTAGATGTTTTTATGTATATATCCTCCTAGCAAGCTCGTATATATCCTCCATGAAGCTCCCTTGCCTACGCTGCTCTATCCGAATCAAATCCACATCCCACCGAATGTGGTGTTGGTCGATGGAAAGACTATCAAACCGCATCCACAGATCTCCCGTCGTCGGCTCGAAAGGCCCATAAGCTCCCTGCTCGCCTCCCCCAGTACCAAAGTCATCATAAGTATGACCCCAGTTGGGGTTCTCAAACCCACCATCCATATTAAACCCTCCAAGCGGAATATGAGGAACCGCTCCCCCAGTAGGTACCTCCTGTCAATGTAAGAGAATATCATGCATGTACACATCATGATCACCATCGTCTTCTTCTTCATTTTCCACTTCGTCGACCTCTTCTTCTGGAGTTGGATCCCAAATCCTGTTTTGATTGTCAACAAGCTTTGGGACTCCGTTAGCTTTAGGAATCATGTGTGGAAGCTGAGTTAGCATCCCATAGCCACATGCAATAGCCAAGCAATCGAGGGAAACCCAGTAATGTCTAGCAAGGATCGTAGAGAAGGCGCCACCACATATCTTCGTATTCGAGGTAGTCCCCCTTCCTCCAAATAACGCCTATGCCACATTTGCTGCCAAATTGCAATTCTCCCCCGCCAGCAAACAATATAGATGAAAAAAGTCCTGGGTGGTGACTTTTGTCAACACTATTACCGTAACCTCCAATGACATGGAAGATCGCCCGATGGATCACTCGAGGTAATGGATCGGTGAGCAAAGATGCTTTTGTCGTCCGCGGGTCCCATAAACTTATGGGGAGGGCGATTTGAGACCTGAAAGTGCCTTTGTTTGTGCCCGCTTCGAAATCCTCTAAACTGCCCTGAAATAGCTCTGTATCTATCTCGTCATCTTCTTATAACCCGAGCACCTGACCGAACCGGCTTAGAGACTAATGATCTCATCTACCTCCAAGTCGGTAACGTACCCCGTGTTCTCATCCATAAACATCGGGAGTGGGGTGAACATATCAAAATGATGCAAGAAATTCAACCACAAGCTCCGTATATTGATCTTCCCCAATGTGGAAAAGGCGAATTCTGTGGTGGTTTCATAAGCTCATTGAACCGCGTTGTTTGCCCGAGCAAGTCAATGACTACCATAGATAATTTGTGCATTGGTTCAATAAGGTGTCTTCAATCCCACAATCTTTGCACCTTTGTGATACAAGCCGCTTCCCTCGGGTTGTTACGGTTGAACACAATAAATTGATGATCCATCTGCATGAACAAACAAGAATCAGCAATCGGACAACAAAATTGAGAATTCTGGAAAAACAACACGATCATGCCATTACATGGCACGATCGTGCCAACCATCAGACCTGAAGTAATTATGAAGCTTTCTAGAGAAATTCTGAAGTGCTGGATATTTATGAAGTTTTGGGTTTTTATTCCCCAAGAGCACGATTGTGCTCAGCTTTGGCACTATCGTGCGTGACCGATCTGAGTTGTAGTTTTTGAAGATCTTGAAATATTTATGAAGAGCACGACCATGCCACGGTATGGCACAATCGTGCGTAGTGTCTTCTGGGCAAATTTATGATGATCCGATACATGATTATGAAAGGCACGATCATGCCAGGATTTGGTGCAGTCGTGCGTGATGGTGCCCAGCTTTGCGACAACCCCAAAAACGCAACCAAAACCCCATTTTTCTTCGAATAACTTTGGGGTTATGCAAATCGGTCATTGGTGGTTCAAAGCAACACGAAAAACAGGATTGAGTCAGGTGATTTAGACCAAGCCCTAAAACTTGAACAAAAACTAACTATGAAGAACAAAACAAAAACAAAAACAAAACTAACAAGATTAAAGGTTGGGAACATACATGGATTGAGAAAGGAATGCAAGAAGATGATAATTTCTTGAAGGAAAGAAGGAAGGAGGCAGAGAGGATTCGTGAGTGATGGTGGTAGGGTTTAATGAAGAAGATGAAGTTAAAAGAAGGGGGAGTTATTGGTTTCTGTAAAGCCTGACACTATCAAGCATGCTAGAGCAAGAATGTCTTGTGGGGTGCTTGTTTTCGATTTTTTTAACCACATAATTTTAAAACTTAAAAAAAATAAAAAATTGAAGATCCAAAAAACAATTTAACAAAAAAATAACAATTTCATCAAACCCAGGTCACTCACGAATCGCCTCCAACCAAGAAACTAAGCGAACAGACAAACCTAAAAAATAAATAAACAAGAATAAAATAAAACGGGCTAAGTTTATGATCGGGTCTTCAGCTAAACTAACCACCCTGAATTCATTTATTCTTAGGGTGGCCGGGTGACAACCTCCTCAATCAGGTCAACGGGCCCTCCAAAGTAGGCCTTTGGCCTATGCCCATTAACCTTAAACAACGGGTCGTCCCCGTGAGCAACCTCCACAGACACGTAAGGATATACTACAAGAACAATATATAGGGGCCCGACCACCGAGATTTGAGTTTACCAGGAAACAACCGAAGATGCGAGTTATAAAACAAGACAAGATCATCCACTCAGAATGCTTTCTTGTCCTTCAAGCAGTTGTCGTGGAGCATCTTGGTACATTCCTTATAAAGCTTGGAGCTTTCATATGCATCATGTTTAAGCTCCTCAATCTCGTGGATATGAACAAACCTGTTCTTGCCCGTAGCAACCATGTCTAGATTAACTGTCTTCAAAGTCCCATAGCCTTTGTGCTCGAGCTCCACAGAAAGATGACAAGACTATCCATAGACCAATTTAAATAATGTGGTGCCTATGGGAATCTTGTAGGCCATCCAAAAGGCCTACAATGCGTCATCCAATTTCTCAGACCAATGCTTATGGTTAGAAATAACCATTTTCTCCAAGTTCGCTTAATTCCAAATTACTGACACTTATCCACTCGTATGTGGATGATATGGTGTAGAAAAATGATGCTTCAAACCATATTGGGACAATGCTTTCTCAAGCTGTGTATTACAAAAATGCGTCCCACGATCACTAATCAATGCCTTCGGGACACCAAAGCGAGAAAAAAGTTTCTTTGGAAACTTCACCGCTACCCTAGCATCATTAGTGGGCAAAGCCTGTGCTTCGGCCCACTAGGACACGTAATTAACAATGAATATGATGTAGCGGTTACCAAAGGCGGTCAGAAAGGGACCCGTAAAGTCTAGTCCCCAAATGTCGTTTTGTGGCATCTCAGGGCGTGCTGAAATGTTGCTTGCTCGCTGGCAAGCATCACAGGACCTCACCCACTCATAGAAATCATGGAAGATGGTTGGCGAAAAGAATCCGGAGTCGAACACTTTTTTTTGCGGTGTTGTTCGCTCCATGGTGGCCTCTTATGGATCCCTCATTAAAGTGGCATAAAATGTCTCTCGCCTCGTCACCATGCACGCATCGGCGAATCATCCAATCCACACCCACCCTAAACAAGTAAGGGTCATCCCAAAAGTAATACTTAACCTCCGCAAAGAACTTTCTATTTTACTGGTGTGTCACCCCTTTGATCAGCGTGGCACTGGCTAAGTAGTTCACGAAGTCAACAAACCATGGGGAATCATCACTAGTCTTGATCCTTATAAGAAACTCGTGGAGGAAATTGTCAATGATTAGGCCCACGAATTTCTTTCCCTTGGAATGCTCAAGACAAAACCAGCGATCGACTGCAAGATTTTCAGCCCCTTTCTTATCACGGATTTCAATGTCAAACTCTTGCACCAAGAGAATCCAACGTATCAATCTTGGTTTAGCGTCCTGGTTGCTAAAAAGATATCGAAGGGCCGCATGATCCGTGTACACAATGGTCTTGGGAAGGACAAGATAAGAGCGAAACTTATCAAAGGCAAAAACCACAGCTAAGAGCACTTTCTCTGTCGTGATGTAGTGCTCCTGAGCGTTCTTCAAGGTCTTACTTGCATAGTAAATCGAGTGAAACTGCTTATCTCTCCTTTGACCCAATATAGCCCCGACAGTGAAATCAATCGCATCACACATCAACTCAAATGGCAGTTCCCAGTCGGGAGCTACCATGATCGTGGCGTTCACCAACTTCTCCTTCAACAACTCTAATGCATTAAGGCATTCATCAGAGAAAACAAATTGGGCATCCTTCTCTAGGATCCGAGTTATGGGATGAGTGATTTTGGAAAACTCCTTTATGAATCGCTGGTAAAAACCTTCATGACCTAAAAAACTCCTAATGGATTTCACTGATGTGGAAAACGGGAGCTTAGAAATGGTCTAAAATTTGGCTCGACTAATCTCGAGCCCCGCTTGTGAAATCTTATGCCCAAGCTTAATGCCCTCCTTCACCATGATGTGGTATTCAGTTCAACACAAGGTTGGCTTCTTCATACCTAGCCAACATCCTTATCAGATTCCCGAGACAATGATCAAAGGAACTCCAAAACACAGAAAAATCATCCATGAAAACCTCCATGGATTCCTCGATCATGTCACGAAAAATGGCCACCATGCATCTATGAAATGTGGCTGGGGTATTGATGTGCGCAAAATGCAACACATAAATTACATCAAATGTGGCATAAAACTAATCCTTTTTTAGTACTAATGTTGGAAAAATGTGGTTTTTGTCTTCCTTTTGTATTTTCAGGATTAAAAGAGCTTAAATGACAAAAAGAAGCAAAAATGCAGCTAAATCTAACAATAATATAAGAAAAGGGAAGAAACGTGGCATGCCCGACCCCTCGACAGCATCTCCCAAAGCAAAAAAAAAAAAAACAAGAAGAAAGCTGAGCATGGGGCTGTGCCCAGCTGAGCATGGGGTTGTGCCCAGCTCAACACGGGGCATGCCCAGCGGACACGGGGCGTGCCCAGCGGACACGGCCCCGTGCCAGCGGACACGGGAGCGTGTTCAGGTGTCTGCAGAAAAGACAAAGTTATAGAAGCTTCTATTCCCGACATGGGGGCGTGCCCAGCTCAACACGGGGCCGTGGTCAACGCTAAGATTCGCAGAATCCAAGCAAATCTTGATAGTACAGATACGCTTCTGCACACGGGGTCATGCCCAGCTGACACGGGGGCGTGGTCAACTAATGCAGACAAACTGCAATTAATGAAGAAAGAGTAGAAGGGTGGACACGGGGCCGTGTCCAGGCTTCTGTGCAGGCTATAAATAGGGGTGCTTGGTTCACTTCAAAGGCGTCCCTTGGCACACCACCTCTCTCACACTTCACCCACCACCATCACAACTCCATCATCCATCATCCATCATAGAGTGTGTGAGTCGTCTCGGGATCCAAGATTGATCGTAAGAGTTCTTGACAATCAAAGGCCATGTTTGCTTAAGTCTCTTACATCACTTGGTGAAGACAAGTGTCTAGTGTAATACTTTTTATTTTTAATCTTTTCGCACTTTTTATTTGGTTATGTATTAATGACTTTAATAACTAGTTTCTTATGTTGAAGGTGATTCTTCCTTATCGTTTGTCCGTGGTGTCTTGGCATTATTTTACTGTCTATATAAAATAAAAGATTTTCACCATTCATATCTCCACGGTCTATATGGAGATATGTTAGCTACCTGGTCGGGGGTTAAGGAAACGGTTTAGTAAGTGTCTTGCCTTGTTCAGTGTATAGATCCTGCAAGGACCTGGGTCAAATTTAGTAGGACGTCCTTCAATACCCACCGGTATTGGATGGCGGGGGTCCAAACTCTTTTATCCCCTCACATGTAAGCTACTATTAAAACTTTAACCCGGCTACTTAGGACTGTATCCCTGCTGACTCAGACTACTTAGCCGAGGGTAACGTCACCTTCAAAAGAGGGGCCTACCACATTATGCATTAATAACTTAATTAATTATCTTTCAATAATCCGACACTTTAGGATTGTATCCTTGCTGACTCAAACTACTGGGTTGAGGGTAACGTCACCTTCAAAAGAGGGGCATACTACAATAACTAAGGTAATCTCTTAAAAAGTGCAAAAGTGCGGAAATAATCAAAGGTTACACTAAACACGAGTCGGATCCAAGTGATTCATCTTGTCTATCTGTTTTTATTTTTTATTTTATTTTTCAGCATTTTGTTAGTTTTTATTTTTCTAGTTTAAAATCTTTTTGTAAACTTTTGATTTGCTTAGACGTTGAGGATAAACCGGTATTAAAAGCTCTTATGTCCTTGGACGACCTCGGTATCTTGCCAACACAATACTACGCTCACGATGGGTGCACTTGCCCATATGTGTGTTTGGTGTTAGTAAAATATCGTGTTTTATAAATTTAAAACTTGACTAACGTGTAAAAAGGGCTAAAAATATACATAAAAACCTATAACACACCGCACGCATCAAGTTTTTGGCGTCGTTGCCGGGGACACAAGGATTTTAAGAAAGCTTAAAATCGACGGCCTAATCAGTTTTTTTCAAAACCTTTTCAAAACGCGCGCACATTTTTCTGCATTTTAGTTTAGTTTTGCATTTACAGTAGATTGAACACGGGCCGTGCTCACTGAACACGGGCCGTGCTGCATATTTTTCATAAAACACCTAGATACAGAGCCTGAACATGGGGTCGTGCTCATTGAACACGCCCCGTGCTCAACGAAACCAGTAACTTAAATTCAAACGCCCCGATATAGATCCTGAACATGGGGCCGTATCCACTGAACACGGGGTCGTGTCCAGCCTCTGTTTCCGCTTTTATTTCTGCTTTCTGGTCTCGAGACTCTGTTGTGGTCTGCTGAGTGATTCTTATGGATCAATACTCAAGAGGCTACAACTACACCTATGAGGAGGATGATTATAGGAAATATTATTGCACCAATTGCGGTAACACTCACTCGGTAGAACATTGTGACTTATCTCAACCATCCACTTCATACACCTACTATGAGGAGCCCAGGTACGAGCCATCAACTTCATACCCTTCCTATGAAGACCAAAGGTATGAACCTTCTCCCTCATACTCATATTTTGATGAACCAAGGTATGCCTTCATACTCATACTTTGAGGAACCAAGATATGAGCCACCACCTTCATATGTTATTATGAGGAGCCATGGCGTGAACAACCCACCTCATATGAGTATTATGAAGAACAAAATTACGACCCTTATCCATCATATACTTACAATGAAGGACAATGGTGTGAACCATCTGCTTCCTATGAGTATTATGAGGATTAAAGGATCGAACATCCGGATCCAAGCTTTGAAAATCCCGATCCTTACTCTATCACCGAAGTAACCGATAGGATATTAGAACACCTTAAAACTATCGAGCGCTATATAAAAGAATCTCGCATAAGGGAAGAGGAGTCCCGCGCAAGAGAGGAATTAAATAAAGAGGAGATAGTTGAAAGTGTAAAAATGGAAGAACAAATAAGTGAAAAACCGACACATGAGTTAAACAACGAAGAAGGTGAGTCCGTTAATGTTAAAATTCAAGAAGAGACTAATGTTTAAGAAATTAATCTCTTGTCACCTTCCTTTGAAAATCATTGTTTAGTACCCACTCATGCTAAGTTTTTAAAAGAGTTAAACACTAACACAAAAATTGACGAAACGGTAAGTATTAAGTTAACATATGATCAAACCTCGCTAATAAAAGAAGACCCATTTGAAATCAACATTACACCGGTTCCATGTTTTTTTCAAAATTCATTTATTACTAATGTCACAATTGATAAGGATCTTTGTGTTAACATAATGCCAAACTACATTTTCGAAAAATTAAGTATTGGTGATTTTTCTCCACTTCAAATACCCATTTTTCTATCCAATCAGAAAGTAATAAAATCAATCGGTGTAGTTGAGGATGTCTTGGTTCAAGCAAATCAAATGGTAATCCCAACCGACTTTGTCATCCTTAATGACGCTCCTCTAGTGTTGGGACGACCCTTTGTAAAAACCCACGAAGCTTTGAAAAACCGGAAGCACAAAAATCTACCTATTCAATTAGGGGCATTTAAAAAGAGTGTCGATCTTGAGCGTTCAATGAAATATCCATTCGGCAATAACGACCCCCTAATTAAAGATGAGCCAGAACCACCCGATAAGGAGGGTCTAGCCAAGGACCCTTATAAACGTGGCGCACCACGGAGGCATTCCGTGGAACTATCCTTAGTTTTAGATTAGTTTAACTTTTATGTTTTCTAGTTTAGTTTTAATTTTCAGGAATAAAGCACAATCGAAATGGTCGAGGTTACTAAGGGAAACTTGAACCCGCACCCCATGCACAAAAACAGAGCCTTCCGACACTTTTTCTTCATTACAGCAAGTTCAGCACGTGGTCGTGCTCACCGCAACACGCCCCGTGCCCGAGGTTCTGCAGAAAATGCCCAGTTCAGGTAACTGGACACGGGGCCGTGCTCACTGAACACGCCCCCGTGCCCAGCCTTCTGTTTAAATTTGATACTGGCAATCTGACCACGGGGCCGTGCTCAGCCAACACACCCCGTGTTCAGCTACCCAGTAATATAAAATCTTGTTTTTAACCCACTTTTACACATTTTAATCAACCGAAAAACTTATTTTTAGGACACATTGAGGACAATGTGTAATTTAAGTGTGGGGGGGGGGGGATGCTAAAACCTTGAATCTTGCAAGTCCTAAAAACAAGCCTTATACAAAACTCTATTGGAACCGTTAATCACCCCAATTTTTTTTCAAAAATTTTCATTTTTTTACTTGTCTTGGTTTAATTTGGGAATAACAAGTTCTAAAAAGGTTATATTTTTACAAATTTACAACCGATTGCGTTGTGATACAAAGAACCAACATAAGAAAATTATGGTAACGGCATGACAAATCTAGTTAAAATTTGATTATATATACTTGATCACATTAAAAACCCATTCCCACAAAAAGTGAGTTTTGAACCTTTATTGAGCATACAAATACACATCTTTAGATTAAATGCTCATCTTTCGTTTCTTATGTGAATAGCCGCGTGGTTTCTTATGACTCTAGAACTTGCCATGACGATACATTCGTGGTCCTTACCAACTTAACCCCGAGTAAGTAAATGATGGAGGCATTAGGACTAACCCTTTTTCTTTCAACACCATTATTTTTTTTACCACCTACCCAAAATCCCCCTAGTTAACCCCTTTGAGCCTAAACCTTTTCATTTCTAAACCCAAAACAAACACCCTTTACCCACCAAAACCCTTTTTCATTTTAACCCTTTATTTTAGTACAAAGCTCGGTTTTCATGTGACATTCCTTATAAAAAAAATGCTGAAGCCAAAAAAATAAACATACAAGTTCATAAAAAAGAACTTTGTTTGAAGAATTGCTTAAAAAAAAGTCTTACGAAAACCGACGCTTTTTACGCCTTTCTCCCTTTTCTACTAACCACTAACCCAACCACCTACCTTTAACCCAAGCCTAACCCTTCCCCCCAAAAGTCCTCTTGATATTTACAAAGGTATATAGTTAAAAAGGAGGAGGATTGATTGCTCGGCAAGCTTATGGTAGGAGTAAGTTCCATGCCGCTCTCGAGTGTTTCACAAAAATATATTTTCGGCCAAGTGTTGAGTGATCCCCCGTGAGGTATGTGAACTTGTATATAAATGGAATTTTAAAAAGGCATGTTATGCCCTAATAAGTAATTTATTTTATGTAATGTTCTATATAAATCATGACGAATAGGATTGTAACTAAATAAAAATAAAACCTAATAAAGAATCTTGGAAATCCCGACACTCTATGACAAGCCCTAAAACCTTCTCTTCAATCCATTCCATTCCATTTGGGAGTGTAAGCCACATTATAAAGAGTTTTGCTTGAGGACAAGCAAAGATTCAAGTGTGGGGGTATTTGATGTGCGCAAAATGCATCATATAAATTACATCAAATGTGGCATAAAACTAACCCCTTTTTAGTACTAATGTTGGAAAAGTGTGTTTTTTGTCTTCCTTTTGTATTTTCAGGATTAAAAGAGCTTAAATGAACAAAAGAAGCAAAAATGCAGCTAAATCTAACAATAATATAAGAAAAGGGAAGAAACGTGGCATGCCCGACCCCTCGACAGCATCTCCCAAAGCAAAAAAAAAAAAACAAGAAGAAAGCTGAGCATGGGGCTGTGCCCAGCTCAACACGGGGAGTGCCCAGCGGACACGACCCCGTGCCCAGCGGACACTGGGGCATGTTCATGTGTCTGCAGAAAAGACAAAGTTGCAGAAGCTTCTATTCCCGACACGGGGGCGTGCCCAGCTCAACACGGGGTCATGGTCAACGCAAAGATTCGCAGAATCCAAGGAAATCTTGATAGTACAGATGCTTCTGCACACGGGGCCGTGCCCAGCTGACACGGGGGCGAGGTCAACTAATGCAGACAAACTGCAATTAATGAAGAAAGAGAAGAAGGGTGGACACGTGGCCGTGTCCAGCGGACACGGGGCCGTGTCCAGGCTTCTGTGCAGGCTATAAATAGGGGTGCTTGGTTCACTTCAAAGGCATCCCTTGGCACACCACCTCTTTCACACTTCACCCACCACCCACCACCATCACAACACCATCATCCACCACCATCATCCATCATAGAGTGTGTGAGTCATCTCGGGATCCAAGATTGATCGTAAGAGTTCTTGACAATCAAAGGCCATGTTTGCCTAAGTCTCTTACATCACTTGGTGAAGACAAGTGTCTAGTGTAATACTTTTTATTTTTAATCTTTTTCGCACTCTTTATTTGGTTATGTATTAATGACTTTAATAACTAGTTTCTTATGTTGAAGGTGATTCTTCCTTATCGTTTGTCCGTGGTGTCTTGGCATTATTTTACTGTCTATATAAAATAAAAGATTTTCACCATTCATATCTCCACGGTCTATATGGAGAAATGTTGGCTACTTGGTCGGTGGTTAAGGGAACGATTTGGTAAGAGTCTTGCCTTGTTCAGTGTATAGATCCTGCAAGGACCTTGGTCAAATTTAGTAGGACCTCCTTCAATACCCACCGGTATTGGATGACGTGGGTCCAAACTCTTTGATCCCCTCATATGTAAGCTACTATTAAAACTTTAACCTGGCTACTTAGGATTGTATCCTTGCTAAGTCAGACTACTTAGCCGAGGGTAACGTCACCTTCAAAAGAGGGGCCTACCACATTATGCATTAATAACTTAATAAATTATCTTTCAATAATCCAACCATTTAGGATTGTATCCTTGCTGACTCAAACTACTGGGTTGAGGGTAACGTCACCTTCAAAAGAGGGGCATACTACAATAACTAAGATAATCTCTTAAAAAGTGCAAAAGTGCAGAAATAATCAAAGGTTACACTAAACACGAGTCGGATCCAAGTGATTCTTCTTGTCTATCTGTTTTTATTTTTTATTTTATTTTTCAGCATTTTAGTTAGTTTTTATTTTTCTAGCTTAAAATCTTTTTCTAAACTTTTGATTTGATTAGACGTTGAAGATAAACCGGTATTAAAAGCTCTTGTGTCCTTAGACGACCTCGGTATCTTGCCAACACTATACTACGCTTACGATGGGTGCACTTACCCATATGTGTGTTTGGTGTAAGTAAAATATCGTGTTTTATAAATTTAAAACTTGACTAACGTGTAAAAAGGGCTAAAAATATACATAAAAACCTATAACACACCGCACGCATCAAGTATTACATAGTCCAAAGGGCATCCGCCGGTAGGCGAACGTGCCATAAGGACATGTGAGTGTCATCTTCTCCGAGTTCTCAGCAGAGATGGGAATCTCGAAATAGCCTAAAAAACCATCAAGGAAGCAATAGAACATCCTACCTGATAACCTCTCCAACATCTGATCAATCAAACGATGCGGGGAATGATTCTTCCTTGTGGCATCATTGAGTTTGTGGTAAGCAATGCAAACTCCCCATCTTGTGACAATACGAGTAGGAATCAACAATTTTTTTTTCATTAGTTACCACTGTCAAACCTCCTTGCTTTGGGACAACTTGTACAGGGCTCACTAATGTATTGTAAAATACATCTGTTTTTCGTGTACAATTTGAATAGTTTTAATTAGTTTCACTTTCGTTTTTAGTCAGAATGTGTTTACTATCGATCGAATTGTGTTTTCTAGGTTTCGGGAGTGAAGAATAGCTGAAAGAGTCGAAAATTATTCATATTTGTAAAAAACCGAGCACTGGATGGAGTTCAGGAGTAAGAGAGTTGAAACGACATGAAAATCGAGGAATATTGCATGGCCGCGTCGCGCCACCAGGATTAGGCTTCTCCCCGTGCGACGCGAGGTGATATTATTGGCCAAATGAAGTTTTAACACACCGCGTCCCATGTTTTGAACCCCACACGCTCCTTGCACGACGCGGGGAGCCCTTTTCTGTATAAAGTTTCTACTGATGTTAGGTTTGACATAATTATTTGGTATATAAGCATCATTAACTTAGAATAACTCTGACCCTACGAATTTGAGAGAAATTAATTCGAACTTTCGAGTTCAAGAAGCGAGGATTGAAGGTTTCGAAGCTTTTGGTTAAAGATTTGAAGTTCGGAGATCGAGTGGCACGTGTTTAAGCACTCGGGTTTCATCATTCTTTTTCTCTTTTTGATTTGAACCATGTTTTCCGTTTATCTTTTGATGTTTTCTTGTTTATTCATGATGTATCTTGGCTAAATTTATCAAACTACCTAGGCTAGGATGAATTCATAACAAACTTTTGGATTTTTATTGGTTTTGACTATCGTTTATGGGTTGTTAATATGTAGAAAACTTGGTCATGTTGATTTGGTTTATATGAATATATAGATTTGTTTGATTTCATGTTTATTACCTTCACACATGACTTGATGAACGTCTTTCATATAATAGGTTCATGTTAGATTATATTCATTCGTGTTTATGTTCTTTATGGTTAATTGGCCAATACACCATAGGAGGGAATTTCATGAATCAAGTATATCTGGGTGGTTAACTAATCTTAAGATCTGTAAGGTGAGAGATTATCGGTTTGTCTATTTTATTAGATCACTAAATTTAGGATCTATGTAACCAGACCACATTAGTTCACTCACAGTCCTTGTTAATCGGGTCGAACCAGATTACCATATTTACCTTAGATTATTGCACCGTGAGGGTAATCGTCAAATTAAGGTACTTTATTAATGTCTTAATTCGTTCATCTAGTTAGTATTTAATTTAATTGAAATTTAGGATTTTAGAAAACCCCCTAAAAAATGTAAAAACAATTAGTCGTGTTAGTTAATAAGTCTAGTGAGTCTAGTGTACGTAATTAAAAGAGTCTTGTGGGTTCGATTTCCGGACTTACTTAGCTTTACTAGAGTCGAGGGTTATCTTGCCGATTAGTAGTTTAGTAGAGTTTTAAAGAGTCTAGAGTATAACTTAGTGTCTTGATTATGTTAATTTAGTTAATAAGTGATAAACTACTTCAGCGCATCACTCACCCCATGGTGAATCAGAGATCGAGTATATCAAGCCTGCATCAAGTAGTTTGATAACCTCTTTCATCACAACCTTCTACATTTTAGGGTTCAAACGCCTCTCATGCTGAACTACAGGTATAAAGTCCTCATCCATCAAGATGTTATGGGTACAAAAGGATGGATTGATCCCTTTTATATCCATGATCTTCCAAGCGATCGCATTCTTATGCTGCTTCAATACCTTAAGCAACCGATCCTTTTCCTTTCCCAATACGCCAACGGAAATGATAATGGGCAAACGAGTCTCACCATCCAAGGAAGCATACTCCAAATGGTCTGGAACCTCCTTAAGCTCAATAGAAGGTGGGTGATGCGTGACCTATCAGTCAGGCCATCTCCTCGGAACATGGGGGAGATGCGTGACCTATCAGACAGGCCATCTCCTCGACCAATCGGTCCAAAAGAGGTGAACGAAAAGTCTCTCCTCCAAGCAGTTGTGTGTCCAAAACATTCTCCTCGAATGTGTAATAAAGATGATCACTCACATATGTATCGATAGTCTCAATGAAGTAGAGTGTATCATCCTTACTCTACGGGTGCTGCATAGACCTCCCAAAATCAAAGGTCACCTCATCATCATCAACCCTAAGAGTAAGTCTGCCGGTGCAAACATCAATCAAGGACCTAGAAGTAGCCAGGAATGGTCGACCGAGTATAAGTGGGATAGTTTTGTCCTCGTCCATATCTAAAATCACAAATTTGACAAGAAAGACAAACTTGTTAATTTTTACAAGTATATTCTCAACTATGCCACAAGGATATTTCCTTGAATGGTATGCAAGCTAGATGATTCGGTTTATATGATTATTTAGATTTGTTTGATTTCATGTTTATTACCTTCACACATAACTTGATGAACGTCTTTCATAAAATAGGTTCATGTTAGATTATATTCATTCGTGTTTATGTTCTTTATGGTTAATTGGCCAATACACCATAGGAGGGAACTTCATGAATCAAGTAGATCTGGGTGGTTAACTAATCTTAAGATCAGTAAGGTGAGAGATTATCGGTTTGTCTATTTTATTAGATCACTAAATTTAGGATCTATGTAACCGGACCACATTAGTTCACTCGCAATCCTTGTTAATCGGGTCGAACCAGATTACCATATTTACCTTAGATTATTGCACCGTGAGGGTAATCGTCAAATTAAGGTACTTTATTAATGTCTTAATTCGTTCGTCTAGTTAGTATTTAATTTAATTGAAATTTAGGATTTTAGAAAACCCCCCTAAAAAATATAAAAACAATTAGTCGTATTAGTTAATAAGTCTAGTGAGTCTAGTGTACGTAATTAAAAGAGACTTGTGGGTTCGATTTCCGGACTTACTTAGCTTTACTAGAGTCGAGGGGTTCACTTGCCGATTAGTAGTTTAGTAGAGTTTTAAAGAGTCTAGAGTATAACTTAGTGTCTTGATTAGGTTAATTTAGTTAATAAGTGATAAACTACTTCAGCACATCACTCACCCCATGGTAAATCAGAGATCGGGTATATCAAGCCTGCATCAAGTAGTTTGATAACCTCTTTCATCACAACCTTCTACATTTTAGGGTTCAAACGCCTCTCATGCTGAACTACAGGTATAAAGTCCTCATCCATCAAGATGTTATGGGTACAAAAGGATGGATTGATCCCTTTTAAATCCATGATCTTCCAAGCGATCGCATTCTTATGCTGCTTCAATACCTTAAGCAACCGATCCTTTTCCTTTCCCAACAAGCCAACGGAAATGATAATGGGCAAACGAGTCTCACCATCCAAGGAAGCATACTCCAAATGGTCTGGAACCTCCTTAAGCTCAATAGAAGGTGGGTGATGCGTGACCTATCAGTCAGGCCATCTCCTCGAAACATGGGGGAGATGCGTGACCTATCAGACAGGCCATCTCCTCGACCAATCGGTCCACAACAGGTGAACGAAAAGTCTCTCCTCCAAGCAGTTGTGTGTCCAAAACATTCTCCTCGAATGTGTAATGAAGATGATCACTCACATATGTATCGATAGTCTCAATGAAGTAGAGTGTATCATCCTTACTCTACGGGTGCTGCATAGACCTCCCAAAATCAAAGGTCACCTCATCATCACCAACCCTAAGAGTAAGTCTGCCGGTGCAAACATCAATCAAGGACCTAGAAGTAGCCAGGAATGGGCGACCGAGTATAAGTGGGATAGTTTTGTCCTCGTCCATATCTAAAATCACAAATTCGACAAGAAAGACAAACTTGTCAATTTTTACAAGTATATTCTCAACTATGCCACAAGGATATTTCCTTGAATGGTATGCAAGCTAGATGCTCATGTGAGTCGGTGTGGGCTCTCCCAAATCTAGCTTAGCAAAATCGCAAATGGCATGAAGTTTATGTTAGATCCAAGGTCAGCCAAAGCATTGTTGACCGACAAACTACCGATCAGGTTCGGGATTGTGAAACTCCCGGGATCATTCATATTCTTCGGTAGTTTGTTTTGAAGAACCACCGAACACTCCTCGTTCAATGTCACAAACGAAAGTTCCTCAAGTTTCTTTTTATTTGATAAAATATCTTTCAGAAACTTGGCATGCTTAGGCATTTGAGCAAGTGCCTCAACAAATGGTAAATATATATGAAGTTTCTTCAAAAGCTCAAGAAATTTACCCTAGTGTTCTTCCATTTTCTGCTTATTCAATCTCCTCTGGTATGGAACAGGGGGGAAATACTCTCACTGGCTCCTTGTGTCATGCTGTACTTGTTAGGCCTCGCCTTAGTTGCACCTCACCCGCAGACCCAGTCTCGACCTCATAGCCATTCGACTTCAAAGGAGCAACCGAAGTGAAAGGTTCAACGGTCTTACCAATTCTCAATGTGTTGGCCTTCACAGTAGCATTCGTATTAGGCTTCGTATTGCTTAGAAGGCCCTTTATTGTCTCTCAGACAACATGTTGGCAATCTAGCCAACTTGGTTCTCAATGGTCTGCATGGAAGCCTTCTAGCTTCTCAATTCATTCTCATGCCTCGTGAAATGACCGTCATACTCTATAAAACGTTTCTCATTGTCGATCTTTTGGGCATTTTGACCAGCTAAGAGTTGACTAAAGATGTCCTACACACTAGGTTCACTAGTGGAAGTTGACTGTTAAGGCCGAAGTGGACCATATGCTCCATGGGCTAGAGCTGTGGGACGTGGAGCAAATTCGGGTGGATGTTGACTAGAGGACTCAGACTTCTAACTGAAGGAGATTCTTCTACCTGGGATTATATGTATTGCTGTAGGGATTATGCTGAGGACGGTATTGGTTTCCCATAAAATCAATATGCTTCCCCACTCGAAGAACCACCCAAGTGACATAACCGATCAAATTTTGACGATAGGACATCCATGCGTGCGATCATGGCTGAGAAGTCGTCCACATGATGAACTCCATGTCGAGAACTCTTCCCCCTCGGTGGCTTCTGTGTTTGACTCTTCAAGGCGACTTTCTCCAAAACCTCAAATGCCTTTTGGCATTTTTCGTGCTAATATCTCTGCCCGAATACGTATCGACCACCATCTACCCCAGACCATCTAAACCATGGTAGAAGATCTGACATTGTTGCCTCTTGGGCAACCCATGATGTGGGACTTTTCTCAAGAGTTCTTTAAACGGATCCAACGCCTCAAAGAGGGGCTCATCATCATCCTGATGAAAGTTGAGAATCTTGGTTCTCAACCGAACAGTTTTCTCTAGAAGGAAATATTTCTGTAGGAACTTCTCAGATAATTGGTGTAGTGATGGACCCAGATGGAAGTGAGAAAAGCCACTCCTTGGCTCGATCACTGTAACACCTCGCAAAATCGTGTCCAATAATGTGAAGACACGTGTCATAAACCTTAAACGTATAAAAAGTTGACTTTGAAGGACTAAAGTTGACAAACAATGAAAAGATGTATGCGGAGGGACTAGAAGTGTCAACATGCTAAAATTATGCCTCTGAATGACCTTACACGACATTCGTATTCTCAAGCGAGTAAATCATTGAGCATGAGAAGCCATTTGTGAAAACAAACGAAAGATAATAAGACAAAGGGGTTAAACATGTCAACATTTTAATTCTTACCTCTGAGTGACCTTTTAACGAACCTGGGGATTCGTAATGTTCAATTATACTCTCGAGAATGCTTATTAATAATTTCGAAAGGTTTCGGTATCGTTATATGATAGTTGTGCAAGAATTCAAGAAGAAGGTTTAAAAGCATCAACGAGAGAAACTAGTGTCTTCGGGCGACCTATTAACCGAACGGGATCCTAACGAAGTTTGTTATAATACCCAAGATCTTTAAAAAACTAACTTTGGGGACCAATAATGCCAAATATGAAACATGTAAGAAGTATTAAGGACCAGGGACTGAAATTGCCAAGTTGGAAAACTTGTTAAGCAGGTCGAAGGGAGAGTCGCGGGGCGCGAAGCCCTTATCCTTTTCTCTCGCGGGCCGTGAGCAAGTGCCCAACATCGAAAAATAAAGACAGCTGCATGTAATGCAGCCTTGTTCCCCAATCAAACCACCATGCAGCCTGATTTCGATACAAGGAGCTTGTAGATGGTTTTTAAAAATCTCTAGGACACTTGGAATGATCAGAGGAAGCCTTAATACACCTGGCTTGATCTTGAGAATCCTTGAATTAGTATAAATAGGTGCCATTTTTCATCATTTGGAGTTGCACCTTTACTTTTCTCTCTTGCTCTACATTCTCTGGGGTTCCTGATAAAAAAAGGAAGCTCCCCTAAGTCTAATATTCAAGCTAGGACCTGTTGTAAGTGTCCTTAGCCAATCTAGTTCGGTTTTTATGCATTTAAAAGCCGATAGTAAAAGTTGCCGTTAATCGGCTTTGGCTTTCGGATTAGACCTAAACGGTCCAGCCATTGTTTTAGTTGAATATGGCTACGTGACCGTAATTAGGTAGGTGTTAATCCCTCAAAAGCGCACCTCCTAATTACCACGTTTACTTAGTTAATTGCCGGGTCAAAGTAATTAACATAAAAAGTCAAACGGGTCATTTTTTAAATAAATTCAAATATGATAATGTAGAAGTTATAAAACATGTTTTATCACTTTAATAACTTGGTAAACATTATTAGAACATGTCTAAACATGTTCAACCCGATAATTCTAAGTTTAAGCTCGGTTCGCAACCGAAAGTCGCAAAAGCTTGACTTTTCCTTTGACTTTCAGTTCTGACCCGGATTAGCTTACTTCCTTTATGCCTTAAGGTTCCCTTGTGACCATATTATGTTGTAACATAACCCTCTGAGGTTATATTACATGGTCACATAGTAATCTGAGTTTATATGCATGTTTCCGTTATTATGCATTATGTTGACTAGTATGCCTTTTTGTAAAAAATTAAGGTTTTAATATAAATGAACATACAAATGGACTAAGTACTGATTAGTAAACATATTTAGAATATTTTGATGTTTACAATCTGGTCATAAACTGAAGTTATGTGATTTATCGAAAATTAAGCTTATATAACGACTAAAATGCCCTTTGGCATATAAATCAAGTTTTAAACATAATTTTAACATGAAACTCTTTACCGATTGTTGTGATATCATATTTGAGATTTATTGGGGTGTTAGGTCAGATTATATACTGACCCTAACCGTGAGTTCTTGTATAAAGCCTATAAATGACGATAATACCTTTTTTGCAAATAAAATGAGTTTTTACATATAATTAACATGCAAAACCTTTTGCTACTGATATGTTATGAAAAATAAAATATTTTGACCCCTCAAAGCTGGTCAACATCTCAGAATCGCTTAAACTACGAAATTATCGTCGTATATCGACTTTTACGCTAATTAAGTGCATAGTATAGTTTTAAACCATATTTAGCACCCAAGACTTGTTACCTACTGATTTTATAAATAATTTTAAATGTTTTTATAGTAGGTATAAGTCATGAATTCAGAATACCAAATAAGTCCCTAAAACCATATGGGAAATGACCAAAATGCCCTCTCGGGGCATAGTTTGGCCATGAATCATAAACCACACATATGTATGATATCCTATTGTTCTAATATCATAAGTTAAATGTTTTTACAGAATGTTTATGACTAAAACTTTAGTTTACATATAAACCCTTTTATAAACCTTTAAAATGACCAAATTGCCCATTCGGTTTTAAAACCTTTATGGGCATACATGTTGATATCCTACTGATATCATGACATATTTTAAGCATAATAACATATGGAACTTGTATATGACTCATCCGTTTACCCATTTATGCTTATACGCGTTCGGTTCGGTTTTTGTAACTAGTTTGCATAAATTAACCGAAACGGGTTTAACTTTATCATTTAAACTTCAAAATCTAGAATGTATTTAGTTTACCCATATTATACAAGTCTCCATACTTTTTGGGTCTAAATTACATTTCGTTCTGGTCACCGCTTAATCTAGCGTTTCGTGCCGTAAATCATTCTTTAAACTAACCTGTCTAAGTCCTCGACTTAAATAAGACCCGTTAGTATTCTAATAGGTTAATATTACCTTCATTCCAGACTAGGAAGCCCCGGTAAAAGCTACCATCATAAAGTCTTAGTAATTATACGGTTGAGTAGAAAATCTTCCATCTAAAAACTCAGGTAAATACATTTAACTTATTTTCCCTTATACAGGCTTGGGATACGGTAAAATATTACCGCTTGGTCGGGTATGGGATCATTTAGTTGGATTGTGATTAACAAATCCGCATAAACCGTTTTAATCCATTTTGTTTGATAACATAAACATTGGGGGTTAATACAACCGTGTCATGGATATCCTCGGCTGATTTAATTGCAAATGGCCACGACTTAAGCACGGGGTGTAGGCATACACCTGAGAGTTGCGTATGTAAAAAGATATACCCACAATGTTGGGGATAACTCTTTGTGGGTTTATATTAGTGATTTGTCGGTTTATCATGTCTCGGCTTCTATACCGGGCCCTAAATATATGACAAACATGTAAAAACTGTATACTAGATTATAAATATAATTATCCCAAGTTATAAAAGATTTTTCATGCTTTGTGCATCCAAACCAATTTTTCTTAGACACTTTCAAAAGAGTCGGTTAATTGTATTTACCAGTGTAAACTGACGTATTTTCAAAAGACTAAGTGACAGGTACTACACGTAATAGCCTGGGAGCTACTGGGCGTTAAGTAGAGGATCTTGCAAGTCCTTGATGCCTTAAAGTCTGTTGAACTTTGCTTTGTATTTTATTTAGATACACCTGTGGATCCTTTGTTTACAACTGTCTGTATATATTCTTTAATTCGTACTTTGAACAACCGGGTTGTAATAGTAATTTACCTTCTAAGCCTTCCACTGTGCTATAACTGTGTTTAATTGACTATGATGATATCAACTACGTCACAATACTCCCCACCGGATTACGTGGAAATATCGGGGTGTGACAGGTTGGTATCAGAGCCAACATTGAGTGAATTAAACACTAGCCTTTTGTGTTTAATCTCAATGACACAGTAACACATTCCTTAGACTTCCGAGTCTAGGCAAATGACTTAGGATTAATCTTAATCTTATTTGGTTTATATATATTGTTTTCTTGCTTTAGAAAGGTTCACATATAGAAGATGCCACCACGTGTTAGAGGAGGAAGAGGAAAAGGTCCTATGAGAGGAGGACCATCTAGCCAAGCAAGGCCTTCTCACCGACGCACGCCCTCGGCATCATTTAGCTCCGATCCTTACGACGATTGGAGAAATTCACTAGAACCCGCAAGGCGATCTGTTTCACTAAGCACTTCGCCATTTTACCACCATTCCTTTGGGCCACAACAGCCACAAGAGCACCAAAACTCTCACCATTCGCATCATTCACTAAATCACACCATTCTTCCCATCATTCTCATCATTCTTCTCACCACTCCTATTCCCAAGGTCGCTTCGACCCTAACGATTATATCAACGCACCATCAGGTCATAACGTGTTGGGTCCAGAAGATCACTTCCCTGAAGACATGGATGTGGATGAAGATCCAGATCCAGCAATGCCGCCATCTAGGACGCCCATGCATCCCATTGATATTTCAAGTGGTTCTTCCTTTGCTGGATTTCCTTACCAAGGTCCTGATGAATTTCAAGAATGTTGGGGGTAGTGGAAATTCGAATTCACTCCTTCCCACCACAACACACCACCACAACAGCCTCCCTCTGAGGAGCCGCACTTTTAAGCGGTCACACCACCACCACTACCAACAGAGGAACAACCTCTGCCGCCACCAGAACCACCAAGGCGGAGGAGAAACGCACGTATGTCCATGCGAGGGGTTCCACGATTTTGCTCCCCTTAAGCTTCTAGCAACTTTCCTCCCATTCTTGAAGATCCACAAATGGGTGGACCTTCAAACGCTGTACCGGAAATCGACATTACACCAGCCACCTTTGCACCATCACCACCTCCGATGGGTTTTGAAAACCCAATTCCTGCCTACCTAGATATGACTGGGTTTAACCCGTTCGAGTCACAAGCTCCTACAGGTTATAACTACCACCCACCTGCTTACAACCCATACGTCAAAGCAGTCAACTATAATGCTCTCTATCCTTCACCTTTCCCACCTACAAACCCAACTGGGTATCCTGCTTATCGATATCAATACCCTCCACCCCAACCACAGCGACAACCTCAACCTCCACCCCAACAACAACAAGAAATCTTACAAAGGGTGCAGAATGTTGAACGTAGGGTAGATAGAGATGAGAGAAAGACCCATAAGTTTCTTAAGGGTCTTGCGAAATTTATCAAAGGAAAAAGAAATGACGATTGAAGACTCTTACTTTTATTTTGTATTTGTTATTTAAATTAAGTCCCTGCGTAGACATTTCTTTTAAGTATCAGTCCCTGTGAGGACTTGTTTTCTTTTAGTCCCTGCGTGGACAATTTATGTTATTTAAAAGACCCATTTAGGGGAGTTTTTGTAATCATTAGTACTATTAATGAAAATTTTCTTTTGGAATTTACATTGTTATTATACATATATATTCATTACATCAATGTCCAAACAATCATTTCAATTTTTAATTGATCTGCCAATAAATTCCAAAAGATCTTCTCAATGGTATAACCTAGCCTATATGTCAAAATGAACATGGCTATGATGGTAAAACCCTCTTAAGACAATATATCCTTGTTATCATCCAGAACATGTTAACACTCCTGACAATGTGGCTTGAGAAACCACACTAGTCATCAAAATACTTGGATTCTTCCAAGTCTTTATATTGCCTAAATGATCAATATGAATCATGGCTGATATCATCAAATATGATGTTCATATTAAATGTCCATTGATGATATTATTGCGTTGCCTACAGGCCAAGCTGTATCGGTTTTCATAACAACGACGGTTGTAGTCTATGACTCTCTGTCAAAAGGCGAAGAACTATGTTCAACCCTTAAAGCTCTCGAACCAATAAGATCATGACTTATATTTTAAATTGTCCATATGATAGGCCTTTTGTGCCATTTAAATGCCTTTGATGGTTCTTTTGTAACCTAGGCTAACTATAATAAAATTTCAAATAAACATTCTTCTGAAATGTTAAACCTATTAGCCTATGTGGTTTATTTATACCATGGTTAGTTAATCTTCGAATTTGATGATTCACTATATGACCACTAAATAAGTTGTTACTTGATATGTAGCATTCAAGCTTCTTCATGGCTAACTCAGACGAGGCACACAGCCACCCAGCTGAAGGGAATAATGACACGAGACTGAACATAATGGGCGCCGATTTGCAGGCTATGATAGATACAACTGTAACTAAAGCTGTAGTCCGAGTATTCAGGGAGTCGAGCGCTACTCGCTCCAAATCTCATTCCGTGTCCCGTTTTAAGTCCTATTCGAAACCGCATACATCAAAGAAAGATGAATCTGAACATTCATGAAATCAAAACCGTCAGCCACCCTAAAAGATGGTGTTTGACCAGGAACCATGTTTCAAAGCTTGTACCTACAAGTACTTCGTCTCTAGCAAGCCAAGAGACTTTACTGGTGAAAAAGAGCCATATACTGCATGAAATGGCTTGATGAGATGGAGACAGTTGTTGACATAAGTGGGTGTGCCAAGGAGGATATTGTTAAGTTTCTATCCCAGTCCTTTAAAGGCGATGCCCTAGCTTGGTAGAGAGCACTAATACAGGCCTCGGGGAAAATCCCACTCTACAACCTGTCGTGGGCTAAATTTGTAGAACTGATAAAAGAAACCTTCTGCCCACAACATGAGGTGGAGAAAGTTGAAGCTGACTTCTTGACTCTGGTCAAGAAGAACCTAGATTGTCGAGCATATGTTACTAGCATCAACTCCATGTACAGACTTCTTCCTTATTTGGTAACTCCTAAACCAAACCGCTTAGCGCGCTTCATAGGTTGCCTGGCCCCCGAAGTAAAAGGACACGTCAAGGCTTCAAAGCCTGCCACCTACAGGTCAGCTGTGGATCTCTCTCTATCCGTTACACTGGATATAGTCGAAAGTAGGTCTGGAAAGACTACAGATGTAGGAAAGAGAAAGAGAGAAGATGATAGCTCGCACCGCTCAGATAAGAGAAAGAAAGGGAATTCTGGGTCCAAGAAAAAACCCTAATCAATCGGGTGAAAAGCCCTTGTGCAAGAACTGCAAAAGGAATCATTTTGGGAAATGCACCATAGATCCGAAGGCCAAGCCCTGTGGGATCTGCAAGACAAATTGCCCAAAGAATGCAAAGAATCCTGAAGAGGCTAAGAATGCAAAGATGCCTGAAGAGGCTAAGAAAACAAATGCAAGGGTATTCCAAATGAATGACAAAGAAGCGGTGAAAGACGACACCGTTATAATATGTACTTTCCTCATAAACGATATTTATGCTAGAGTTTTATTTGATTCAGGTGCAGATAAAATCCTTTGTAGACCTTAAGTTTAGTAAACTGTTAAATATGCCTATTAAAACTCTAGACATTAAATTTGAGGTAGAACTAGCTGACGGTACCTTAGAAACTGCTTCAACAATTCTTGATGGATGTTTTATATCCATTAAGAATCATTTTATCCCATTAACCTTACTGCCAATGAAATTGGCGGGATTTGATATAGTTTTACGCATGGATTGGTTATCACTTAACCAAGCCCAAATCGCCTGTGATAAGAAACAAGTTAACATCAAAACCCCTTCTGGTGAATCAATCACCATTCAAGGAGATACGCACTATGGATTGCCTGATCAAGTGTCTACGCTTAAGGTATCCAAATGTTTGAAGAACGGCTGTGTCATTTACTTGGCACAAGTGACAGTAAACGAGCAGAAGCCCAAATTAGAAGACATTCCAATCATCTCAGAATACACAGATGTCTTTCCTGAGGAACTACCTGGACTACCTCCCAAGAGGCAAGTAGAGTTCTGGATCGACATTATACCAGGGGCAGCACCGGTTGCACGAGCTCCTTACCGCTTAGCGCCAACCAAAATGAAAGAACTAAGAACCCAATTAGATGAACTTTTGGAAAAAGGTTTTATTCAACCCAGTTCATCATCTTGGGGAGCACCCATTTTGTTTGTGAAGAAAAATGATGGTTCAATGCGCTTATGCATTGACTACCGCGAGTTAAACAAAGTAACAATCAAGACCGCTATCCATTGCCTAGGATCGACGATCTATTTGATCAACTTCAAGGGGCAAGTGATGTGTGTAAAATGCAACATATAAATTACATCAAATGAGGCAAAAAACTAACCCTTTTTTAGTACTAATGTTGGAAAAAGTGTGCTTTTGTCTTCCTTTTGTATTTTCAGAATTAGATGAGCTCAAATGGATAAAAGAAGCAAAAATGCAGCTAAATCTAACATAAATACAAGAAAAGGAATAAACGTGGCATGCCCGACCCCTCGGCAGCATCTTTCCAAGCAAAAACATGACATCAGAAGGCTGAACACGCCCCGTGCCCAGCGGATACGGGGGCATACCCAAGTGTCTGCAGAAAAGACAAACGCGTAAAAGCTTCTATTCCCTGACACGGGGGCGTGCCCAGCTCCACACGGCCGTGGTCAACGCTAAGATTTGCATAATCCAAGCAAATCTTGATAGTACAGATACGCTTCTGCACACGGGGCCGTGCCCAGCGGACACGGGGGCGTGGTCAACTAATGTAGACAAACTGCAATTAATGAAGAAAGAGAAAGTGGATAGACACGGGGCCATGCCCAGTGGACACGGGGCCGTGTCCGGGCTTCTGTGCAGGCTATAAATAGAGGTGTTTGGTTCACTACAAAAGTATCCCTTGACAAACCACCTCTCTCCCACTTCACCCACACTCCACCACCATCACAACACCAACATCCACCACCATCATCCATCATCCATCATCCATCATAGAGTGGGTGTAGTAGTCTCGGGATCCAAGATTGATAGTAAGAGTTCTTGACAATCAAAGGCCATGTTTGCTTAAGTTTCTTACATCACTTGGTGAAGACAAGCATTTAGGATAATACTTTTGTTTTTTAATCTTTTCACACTTTTTATTTAGTTTTGTATTAATGACTTTAATAACTAGTTTCTTATGTTGAAGGTGAAACTTCCTTATCATTTGTCCGTGGTGTCTTGGCGTTATTTTACTGTCTATATAAAATAAAAGATTTACACCATTCATATCTCCACGGTCTATATGGAGATATGTTGGCTACCTGGTCGGGGGTTAAGGGAATGGTTTGGTAAGGTTCTTGCCTTGTTCAGTGTATAGATCCTGCAAGGACCTGGGTCAAGCTGACTAGGACCTCCTTTAATACCCACTGGTATTGGATAGCAGGGGTGCGAATGGCTTGATCCCCTCATATGTAAACTACTATTAATACATTAACCCGGCTACTTGGGATTGTATCCCTGCTGACTCAAACCACTTAGCCGAGTGTAACGTCATATTCAAAAGAGGGGCCTACCACATTACGCATTAATAACTTAATTAATTATCTTCCAATAATCCAACCCTTTAGGATTGTATCCTTGCTGACTCAAACTACGGGGTTGAGGGTAACGTCACCTTCAAAAGTGAGGCCTACTACTATAACTAAGATAATCTCTTAAAAAGTGCAAAAGTGCGGAAAACATCAAAGGTTACAATAAAGGTGAATCGGATCTAAGTGATTCATATTGTCTATCTGTTTTATTTTTATTTTTTATTTTCAGCATTTTTATTTTCATGTTTAAACCTTTTTCTAAAATTTTGATTTGATTAGACGTTGAGGATAAACCGGTACTAAAAGCTCTTGTGTCCTTGGACGACCTCAGTATCTTACCAACGCTATACTACGCTCACGATGGGTGCACTTGCCCATATGTGTGTTTAGTGTTAGTAGAATATCGTTTTTTATAAATTTAAAACTTGACTAATGTGTTAAAAAAGGGCTAAAAATATACATAAAAATATATACACACTGACACACATCAGCAAGCTTCTTTTCAAAGATTGATCTAAGGTAGGGGTATCATCAAATTAAAGTTAGAACTGAAGATGTACCTAAAACCGCGTTCAGAACAAGGTATGTCCACTATGAGTTCTTAGTGATGCCTTTCGGGCTCACTAATGCGCTTACAACATTCATGGAACTCATGAATCGAGTCTGCAAGCCTTAAGAGGGGCGAGAGTAAAAATAATCCCTATCTCTCCCTAGAATGCTCTCGATCATATATTCTAAATGAAATGATTCTTGATGAATTTTTTCAATTGGAAGATCTAATTCTTAATTGGATAAAAGAGCTTGAGATGGACATAACTAATTCATATCAAGACGACATCCAAGAAGAATTATTGAGATCGCATTCGGATAAAAACAACATTGTCGCTCCCAAAATCACCTCTAACTCTTGCGAAGACTTGAGCGATAGTCGTCCCTGTGTCGATTGTGCTGTGAAGGACTCCCCATCGACTTCTGTCGATGCATACATAGACATGAGCGATTCGACATACACCTTCTTTAACGAGAGCCCGGATAAGGGTTGGACTTGTCCACCAACATTTAGCATAGGAATCACCCTTTCCGATAACCTCTTGCGTTCTCGTCTAAATCTTGGGCAACTTAGGTATCTCAGGCACTTCGGTGTTGTTCCATCCAGTACGGAACCACCCTATCCAGACAAATTCCTTGAAAGTAGACAAAACTTCATAAACAGCTTCTAGACACGGGGCCGTGTCCAGGTCAGCACGGCCCCATGTCCACCAAAAGATTCTCGTCTGACTTTCGGTCAGAATACGGACAAAAAGTGTCAGAATCTTGTCTGCACACGGGGCCGTGCCCAGCGTGCTGTCTTTTTCTATAAATGCAGCAAGATTCCTGCACATTTGGACCATTCCAAAGACAGAGATTTGATGGGATCTTCACACATACCATACTAGGTATATTCTAAAGAAGGTTCTCAACAACCATCTTGTCTTTTCTACTTTTGTCCATTGCCTTCTTCTTCATTTTTCCCTCAAACACCTCCATTAGAGCTTGAAATCACAATAGTTTCAAGCTTTATTGTGATATTTGTTAGATTTTTATTCAAGGAATCTTGTTAAAAATAAGTTTTACAACATTGTTTTAAGTTATTTCTGCTTAAAAATGCTTCAAAAAATCAGGAAAATAATTTAAAGCTCCAAGATTCCTTGTTCCAAAAATTTGCAGAGAGGTGAACACGAGGCCGTGCTCAGCGAGCACGGGGGCGTGTTCGAGGTACTGTTTCACTAAAATGAACTCCTTTTGGTTTATTTTCGTAGAATGTCAAGCCAAAACAGTGGAACCTCTTCAGCACATTCTAGAAACAGTCGAAGGGAACGAAGGCCTTCAATCGAAGCAACTCTTGTACGCTATGTGATGGCACTACGAGAAGATCTCGACGAAATGACATCCGTAGAAGAGGTCCTGATCGACCGTATAAATTATCTGACGGTGGGGCTGGAAAATAGTTTCCAAGAAATCAACCTCTTGCACCATAGGTTGAACATTCTTGTGACACCTCCCATGGAACCAATCCTTCCCCAAGAAGATTGGAACTTAGCACTAGGAGTCAACAACCCCACCGGGTGGGACGACATCCCCGCAGAACCCCCTCTTGACAATTGCAAGAAGTTCCGGTGGAAGTTACACCCCCTCAAAATGATGATGCCAATGAGCCCGCCTTTCTTCTCCCTAGGGAGATAGAAGAATGGCTCAACGACGTTTGAGGGACCATACCCGGAGGAGAAGTTCTTCAAGCCTCATTTAAACGAGAAAATTATCTTTGTCGGAAATTGTTGGTGCATATGTCTATCGACTTCGTCTTGTATCGAGTCTTGTAATAGATTAGATAGATCAGGGCACGAAATACGAGAAAAATGTGAAACATATAGGATGTATCCATTTCGCACGAAATGGACTTTGCCAGTTCGCACGAAGTGGAAATGCCATTTCGTGTGAAGCCATCTCGTACGAAATGGAGTGCCTATATATATGTGTGTGTCTTGGATTTCATTTGTAACGTTTGGTTTCCGGTAGCGAAGCTCTGCCGCAGTGTCTCCAGCATTGTAAAACGATCTGATATCAATACAAGAGACAGTTTAAGTGAATCTAAGTGCAAATCAGCTGAAATAACTCCGATACGTCTGTTTCCGCCTTTCATATTGGATGAGATCTCTTCTGAACGACTCGTTTAGTCATGCAAATGATCCTACAAGTGGTATCAGAGCTCAGGAGGAAGAGTTCTTACCGATTTCAGCAGTTTTTCACCGAAATTTTATGATTTCTTCTTACTTTCTTCACATTTTTCAAAATTAACTGGGATTTCATGGATAAAATGGCTTGATTTTCACATATAACGTGTGAAACACTGTTTTAATAAACCCTTGAAAGAATCAGACCTAAAATCGAAGTAAAACTTGATCAATTTTGTGAAAAACTGTCCGAAAGTGTAACATCAGCACCAATTCGCACGAATTGGATACCAGATTGTTTGAATTTGCTTCCATTTCGCACGATCTGAGATTTCATTTCGCATCAAGTGCCAATTCGCTTGAAACAATTCATTAGATCTTCATCTCGTACGAATTGGGAGAAAATGATCCATTTCGCTTGAAATCACTTCCAATTCGCACGGATTGGACATAGTAGACTTCATTTCGTACGAATTGGGCCTAGGTCGTTTGAAATAGTATATCAGATCTCCATTTCGTACGAATTGCACTCAGGTCGCATCAAGAAGTTACCATTTCGCACGAATTGCACCATTTCTCATCAAACCATTTCGTTTGGACCAGTTCGCACCAATTCATTTCGTTTGAAAGTCTGAGTTTGTGAAATTTTCAAAACAAAATCATGGAGAACGAGTTCTACAATGCATTTGCTACTCCGATTACTATTTCTCAGAACACGATGTTAGAAAATGAAACGGGCACCACGCAAAAACCGCCTAAGCTTATGAATATTGAGGAGTATAGTGGATGGGCAGAACGTTTTGAAAATTGGGTTCAAGCATATTACTTAGATGCATGGGAATGTACTGAATATTGATATGTTAGACCAGTTAAGGACAACGGAGAGAAGGTTGATATTAAAGATCTAGGTGTTGATGAGAAAAAGAAATACAAAAATGAAAAGATGATGGTTAGTCTCTTGCAGCAAGCTATTAAGGAAGAAATCTTGATTTTACTACAAGACAACGGAAGTGCACATTCAATATGGAAAGAACTAAAATCGAAGTTTGTTGGAAGTAAAGAGATGATCAAGAACAAAATGTCACTTTTGAAGAAAGAATTTGATCTATTTCGTGGATTAAAAACTGAAAACACCAAGCAGATTATAGAAAGATATTGCAATTTGGTGATGAACATGAAGAGATTGAATATCAACAAAGATAAAGAAGAATTGATTGAAAAGTTGGCCGATGCGTTGCCACAAGATATTTAGGGCACGTATCTTATGATGTTGAAAAATAAATCCGATTTTGACAATCTAACGCTGAGCTCATTTATTGAACAACTCGAAGCTCAAGAGATGGAACAACGAAAGATAGCGAGAATGAAGGACTTTGATGGTGAACAAGACATTGGTCTATATTACAAAGGTGGTACTAGTGATAGGACCAACATTGCACCGAAGATCGAAACAGCTTTTAATGCAAAACATTCTTCTGGAGGTTGATCTCAAGGATCAAGTAGCAAAACTGGATTTTCTTCATATCCATCATTCGATCCAAATTTTTCAGCAACCAAGAATGGCAAAGTACTACAATGCAACATTGTGCTAAATCTTGAGAATGATCAAAATTACTCTAAAGAAGTAGCCAAAAGTCATATGTCTTTGTTGGTGACTGTGTTAGAGTCTTATGGGAGTTTAGTTGCAGGAAGGATCGGAAATCCAATGTTGACAAAAGAGGATTACGATCAAATTGATGTTGAGGAGATGGAGTTAATGGATATAAAGTGGTGTTTGGCTAGTGTGTTGAGAAGAGCTGAGAAGTTTAAACAAATTACGGGAAGAGATGATTTTCGTGATGCAAATGTTTCTACTTTAGGATTTGATAAATCTAAAGTTACTTGTTTTCCTTGCATGGAAAAAGGGCATTTCAAGAGAGATTGCACAAACAGCGAAGCAAGTGGAGCTCAAAATCCATTCGGTAATAATGATTACTATCGAAAAGCGATTTATCATCAAGTTGCTCAACAGCCGTATCAACAACAACAGCCACAAACAGCTCATGCTAAGAAGGCGATCGAAGAGTCATCAAGAAAAGCTTGTTATGGAATAATAGATCAAGAGGATGAAAGATTGCCAGGAGGTTTTAGCTGGGACAAATATTGTCCGGATGAAGAGATCTTAAAGGCTAAAGCTTTTGTTGCTCAAATCATTGAAGACAGTGCTGATGATAATTCGTATTGGGCAGATAGTATGAAAGAGCACTTAAAATATCTAGCCGAGAGAGATGCTGAAAATGCTCGAGTGGCCAAGAAGAAGGTTGAAAAACAAAATGATCGTGATGATGATAATTCGTATTATACAGATAGTATGAAAGAGCATTTAAGATTTCTAGCCGAGAGAAATAAGAATGATGATGAAGATGTCCGAGTGATAAAGAAGCAGGATAAAGAAATTCAAGCTTTCGAAATTAAAAAGGAAGCTGATGCAGTAAAGGTGTCTGAAAATTGTGAAAACTGTGAGACTTTGAAAAAGCACAACAACGAGCTGATTCATAACATGAACAGATTGAAAGAATCGTATGATGTTTCAAACAAATCCATGAATCAATATAACGAGTCAAGCAGTGAACAAGCTATAGCTATGAAGACACTCAATGGAGCATACATGACAAAGCAGAAAATGGTCAATTATTACATTGATATGTGTGCTGAGCTTGAACAGAAATTGGAAACTCAGAGGATAGAAACTGTGAGAGTTAACAGGTTATTAAAAAGTTACTCATGTTCTTCTTATGTGATTGACATGATTTACCCTACTGTGGAAGGCATGAAAGCGTTTGAAGAAGAAACATCTGAAGATAAGAAGTTCGAAACAAAAGAGGATACTGAAGTGAAGAATTCTGGGAAGAAACAAATTGTTAGTTATAACAAGTGTCCACCCCCGTTTGAAAATGGATATTCTCCAAGAAATCCTAATTCAGAAAGAGTAAAAAAGGCAACCAACTTACAGTGGGAATCTGAGCATTCAGATAACTTGCCAGACAACATTGATGTTACTTTCACATCATCAAACACTGATCATGAGTCTGAGTTAATAAAGAAAGTGGTCGATCAGGTGTTGGATAAAGATGAAACGGAAGAATCAAAGTCAGAGTCAAAGTCTGAGTCCGATAATTCAAGACCAACAGTTAAAAAGGACAAACGGGTTTATAATAAAGAATTTTTGTTATCACAAAATAATTTGAATAATGAAACATTCAAAATAGCATATACTTTGAATGATTCTGACAAATTATTTTCTGATGAAGAATTTCCAATAAGAGGTGTCAAATCTGAAATGATAAAATAGGTTTTCAAACTAATAGAAATTAATATTTCTGAAATAAAAAATGTAAATTTTGCTGAAAAACCTAAACCTTACACCTCAAGAGTTCAACAAAGGTTAAACAAGAAAAAAGGTTACAGTTCTGGTTCAGGTTATCGAAAGAAACCAAACCATAACGGTAATTTCAAAAAGAAGGGATTGGGTTTTATTCCACCAGAAAATCATAAAAATGAGAAAACTTATAAACCAAAAACTGTATTTGTTTCAGGATCAAGTTTGGGAGAAGAAGAAGAAAAAAGCTCATTCTGGAAGCAATCGAACAAAGAATTCCTTGCGAAGAAGCAAGAAGGAATGAAGAATGATGAGCAACATCAGAAAAAGGAGACGATAACCTGTTTTCAATGCAAAACAGTTGGTCACATTGTCAAGAATTGTCCAAAGGCAATCCAAACAAAACAGGGAGTCTCTGAAAAACTGAAAGAAAAGATGGTTGAGAATGAACCACCAATCAAACAATTTAAAGTTTTCAAAAATTCAAAGTTTGAGGTTTGGTGAAAGTTCGAAAAGTTTTTACAAAAGAAAGGTGAATTTTGACAACCACAAGTGGGTTGTTAAGAAATCAGATGATAGTTCTAGCAATTATTCTGATTCGTCAAAATCAGAGGAGCTATTTTCTGGCGATGAATCTGACTCGTCAAAGTCAGAGGAGCCACAAGTTGAGCTAAAATTAGAAACGTTAGTACCGCCAATGGATGATGTCAATTTTCCACCATTGCGGGCTGAAAATTTTAAACAAAAAATTGGAAAATTGAGATTTCAAATCAATTTTTTTCTGAAAAGAAAGATTTTGATGTTGAAAAGGCTTTTAACCCCAATGTGAAACATATCTTTGGTAAGATGGTTGATGGGAAGGTCAAAGGGGTAAAGGAATTTTATGAAAAGAAAACGGGTAAACCAGAAGAAGATGGTTTACCCCAGGTTAGTAACTGGGATAAAACCTATCACGACTAAAAATCTGGACTTGCAGGAGCTCCCAAGTTGGTAATCGTGGAACAGGAATCGGCATCTTTCTTGAGAATTTGAAAATTGTTATATTTCGACTTATAAGTGGTATGGTTAATGAGAATCTACAAGTGGTTAATCAAGGTCATTAAGTTGAACTTGATTTAACTTTCATTCAAGTGATTGAAAAGACAAAGTAATGAACAAATCCCTGATCTTACAAGTGGTTTCAACAAAACTAATTTTCCGGAAAAACCATTTGATTAAAACAAACTTAAGTGTTTTGAAATCATAATGGGAAAATAGTTTGTTGTCAGGGGGAGTTCTGATTGTTTGTGCCAAGTGAATGGAGGATTGAAGCAATTCTCATCGGTTTGTCAAATTTTTAAATGGTTTTGAATTTTAGGGGGAGTAAGTAGTTTCAGAAAATCCAAAAACATTAGAAAATTTGAAAAAGCCAAAAACATGATAAAATTCAAAAATGAGTTTTGTTGAGAAAAAGAGGAAATGATAGTACATCAATAGATAATCACAGCATGCTAAAGAATTGGAAAGTCAAATGTGATAAACAAGCTCACTGATGATATGCCAGTAGGATTTTACACACTTAGTAGATTGTTTTCGAGATATAAACCTAAATATCACATACTTACTTATCTCGTTGGGAACATCTCTCGGATATATGGGTAACCCCCAAAATCTTGTTTGAAGGGCTTTCTACTTCTGACATACTAGGTCTTTGTGCGTGGTGATATCTGGGGTATTATACCTGGACTTCTGATTTTGCGGGAGCAATAGCCTTGTCCTCATATAATACTTTGCATTGCTTTAATCTTAAAGCTCACCCTCAGCATAAAAATTGATGAAACATTGAAAAATGCTAATCATGTGCTGTTGAAGAAAAGATTCTCTAAAGGGAACACACCTAAAGTCGAACCATCATCTCTCTGATTTTGCGGAAGCAATAGCCTGAGCTCTCATGGTCTCACATTTAACCCGTTACAGATATCATTAGTGTATATTCACCTGTAAGACTGAATATAGGAGTCAGGATACGGGAGTATATTCTGAGGTGGGACACGCGAATAAGTTTAAGTCCTTAAAACACTAATCTCGTATCTCGAATCAGTTGAACTTTGTGTGAAAATTTAAGTGGATCAGTATACTGACAATCTAAGTGAATCGTTTAGAACTTAAAATGTTTAAAGCTTAATGATGCTAGTGGTTTGTCACAAACTGATATGATCCTCTTACACAAACTCACAAAAATTTTGTTTGTAAATATTTCGTTTACTGTTTTTCTTTAAACAAAAATCCAAAAATATTGTGTTTTAGTTTAATATTTTGAAAAATTCAAAAAGATTTTAGTTCATTTTTTTTTCGACAACTGATGTTGAAAAGCTGATTTTCAAAATTCTGAGTGCCAAACATGATGAACAACGGGTTTGGGAGATTTTGTTTGAGATGAAGAGTGATGTTAAAAGTTTGAGAAAATTTGAGAAATGTCATAATCTAACAAGTGATGTGTTGAGATTGATTTTACAAGTTGTAAGCAGAGATTAAAATTGTCATAAATATATATCTTATGTTTTGGGTAGAGAATTGTGCAGGTAAAGACAGGTTACGATCTTAGAAACTGTGAAAGCCTGTAGATTGTGAGTTCCAGACTGCGATCCCAGCTTATCGAAAGGGGGAGTCTGAAAACATCAAGAGGGAGTCTGAAGATGTAAAGAGCCAGATTCTGATTCTGGAAATGTGTTCAAGATAGAAGCTGCTGATGATCTTAAAGAATCAAGAGATCTGATCAAGAGAAGATAGAGTCAGATTGTGATTCTGGAAGAGAAAGTGAAAGAGAGATAGAGAGAAAGATATTGGAGGATACTTACAATGTCAGATACTTTGAAGAGAGCAAGAAGACTGATAAAGACTGAAGATGTTTCATACCGAAGACTCGACACCGAAGACTTCGTCAACATCCAAGGGAGAGTCTGTTGGTGCATATGTCTGTCGACTTCGTCTTGTATCGAGTCTTGTAATAGATTAGATAGATCAGGGAACGAAATACGAGAAAAATGTGAAACATATAGGATGTATCCATTTTGCACGAAATGGACTTTGCCAGTTCGCACGAAATGGAAATACCATTTCGTGTGAAGCCATCTCGTATGAAATGGAGTGCCTATATATATGTGTGTCTTGGATTTCATTTGTAACGTTTGGTTTCTGGTAGCGAAGCTCTGCCGAAGTGTCTCCAGCATTGTAAAACGATCTGATATCAATACAAGAGACAGTTTAAGTGAATCTAAGTGCAAATCAGCTGAAATAACTCCGATACGTCTGTTTCCGCCTTTCGTATTGGACGAGATCTCTTCTGAACGACTCGTTTGGTCGTGCAAACGATCCTACAGAAATTTTGCTCTTAAAATAAATCATAGGCTAGAACTTCTTTGCGGTTTTAGATTTCTTGTGTTTCTTGACCTACTTATCTAAGTCTTAGTTTATGCTTTTATTAGGAACTTATTGTAATCCTCTCTTTAATGAATGATGGTTTTCAAAAATTATTTGGTGTTTGGATGATGTTGTAATGGGTAAAACACACTTGGATGGTGAAGAATACTAAGGGAGACTTGAACCAACACCCCATGCACAAAAACAGAGCCTCCCGAACATTTTTCTTCATTACAGCAAGTTCAGCACAGGCCGTGCTCAGCCAAGACGGCCCCGTGCTCAAGGGTCTGCAGAAAAACGCCCAGTTCAGGTAACTGGACACGGGGCGTGTTCGTTGAACACGCCCCCGTGCCCAGCCTTCTCTTACTTTTTGTTACTTTCTGTTACTGGCAATCTGAACACGGGGTCGTGCCCGGTCACCATGGCCCGTGTCCAGATGCCCGGTGACATAAATTTTTGTTTAACACACCTTTTACACATTCAATCAACCTAAAAACTTATTTTTGGGACACATTGAGGACAATGTGTAATTTAAGTGTGGGGGGGGGGATGCTAAAACCTTGAATTTTGCAAGTCCTAATTACAAGCCTTACACAAAACTCTATTGGAACCGCTAAACACCCCAAATTTTTTCAAAAAAATTTCATTTTTTTTACTTGTCTTGGTTTAATTTGGGAATAACAAGTTCTAAAATGGTTATATTTTTACGAATTTACAACTGATAGCATCGTGATAAAAAGAACCAACATAAGAAAATTATGAAACGACATGACAAATCTAGTTAAAATTTGATTATATATACTTGATCACATTAAAAACCCATTCCCATAAAAAAAGTGAGTTTTGAGCCTTTAATTGAACATAAAAATACACATCTTTAAACTAAATGCTCATCTTTCGTTTCTTGTGTGAATAGCCGCTTGGTTTCTTACGACTCTAGAACTTGCCATGACAATACATTTCCGGTCCTTACCAACTTAAACCCAAGTAAGTAAATGATGGAGGCATTAGGACTAACCCTTTTTCTTTCAACAACGTTATTTTTTTTTAACCACCTACCCAAAACCCCCCTAGTTAACCCCTTTGAGCCTAAACCTTTTCATTTCTAAACCCATAAAACAAACACCCTTTACCCACCAAAACCCTTTTTCATTTTAAACCCGTTATTTTAGTAAAAAGCTCGGTCCTCATGTGACATTCCTTATCAAAAAAATAATAAAAAATAAATATATAATGAAGCCTAAGCAATAAACAAACAAGTTCATCAAAAGAAACTTTGTTTGAAAAATGCTTCATTGAAATAAAAAGTCACAAAAACAAAAAGTTTTACGAAAACCGAAGTTTTTTACGCCTTTTCGCCATTTTCTACTAACAACTAACCCAAAACCACCTACCTTTAACCCAAGCCTAACCCTTCCCCAAGTCCTCTTGATATTTACAAAGGTATATAGTTAAAAAGGAGGAGGATTGATTGCTTGGCAAACATATGGTAGAAGTAAGTTCCATGCCGGTCTCGAGTGTTTCACAAAAATACATCTTCGAGCGAGTGTTGAGTGATCTCCCGTGAGGTATGTGAACTTGTATATAAATGGAATTTTAAAGAGGCATGTTATGCCCAAATAATTAATTTATCTTATGTAATGTTCTAAATAAATCATAACGAATAGGATTGTAAATAACATAAAAATAAAACCTAATAAAGATCTTAGAATCCCGACACTCAAGACAAGCCCAAAACTTCTCTTCTACCCATTCCATTTGGGTGTGTAAGCCATATTATAAAGAGTTTTGCTTGAGGACAGACAAAGATTCAAGTATGGGGGTATTTGATGTGTGTAAAATGCAACATATAAATTACATCAAATGAGGCATAAAACTAACCCTTTTTTAGTACTAATGTTGGAAAAAGTGTGCTTTTGTCTTCCTTCTGTATTTTCAGGATTAAATGAGCTCAAATGGACAAAAGAAGCAAAAATTCAGCTAAATCTAACATAAATACAAGAAAAGGAATAAACGTGGCATGCCCGACCCCTCGGCAGCATCTTCCCAAGAAAAAACAAGACATCAGAAGGCTGAACACGCCCCATGCCCAGCGGACACGGGGGCGTGCCCAAGTGTCTGCAGAAAAGACAAAAGCGTAGAAGCTTCTATTCCCCGACACGGGGGCGTGCCCAGCTCCACACGGCCGTGGTCAACGCTATGATTCGCAGAATCCAAGCAAATCTTGATAGTACAGATACGTTTCTGCACACGGGGCCGTGCCCAGCGGACACTGGGGCATGGTCAACTAATGCAGACAAACTGCAATTAATGAAGAAAGAGAAAGTGGATGGACACGGGGCCGTGCCCAGTGGACACGGGGCCGTGTCCGGGCTTCTGTGCAGGCTATAAATAGAGGTACTTGGTTCACTTCAAAAGCATCCCTTGACAAACCACCTCTCTCCCACTTCACGCACACTCCACCGCCATCACAACACCCACATCCACCACCATCATCCATCATAGAGTGTGTGTAGTAGTCTTGGGATCCAAGATTGATAGTAAGAGTTCTTGACAATCAAAGGCCATGTTTGCCTAAGTCTCTTACATCACTTGGTGAAAACAAGCATTTAGTGTAATACTTTTGTTTTTTAATCTTTTCACACTTTTTATTTTGTTTTCTATTAATGACTTTAATAACTAGTTTCTTATCTTGAAGGTGAAACTTCCTTATCATTTGTCCGTGGTGTCTTGGTGTTATTTTACTGTCTATATAAAATAAAAGATTTACACCATTCATATCTCCACGGTCTATATGGAGATATGTTGGCTACCTGGTCGGGGGTTAAGGGAATGGTTTGGTAAGGTTCTTGGCTTGTTCAGTGTATAGATATGGCAAGGACCTGGGTCAAGCTTACTAGGACCTCCTTCAATACCCACTAGTATTGGATGGCGGGGGTGCGAATGGATTGATCCCCTCATATGTAAACTAATATTAATACATTAACCGGCTACTTGGGATTGTATCCCTGCTGACTCAAACCACTTAGCCGAGGGTAACGTCACCTTCAAAAGAGGGGCCTACCACATTACGCATTAATAACTTATTTAATTATCTTCCAATAATCCAACTCTTTAGGATTGTATCCTTGCTGGCTCAAACTACTGGGTTGAGGGTAACGTCACCTTCAAAAGAGGGGCCTACTACTATAACTAAGATAATCTCTTAAAAAGTGCAAAAGTGCAGAAAACATCAAAGGTTACACTAAAGGCGAGTCGGATCTAAGTGATTCATTTTGTCTATCTGTTTTATTTTTATTTTTTCTTTTCAGCATTTTTAGTTTTTATTTTCATGTTTAAACCTTTTTCTAAAATTTTGATTTGATTAGACGTTGAGGATAAACAGGTACTAAAAGCTCTTGTGTCCTTGGACGACCTCGGTATCTTACCAACGCTATACTACGCTCACGATGGGTGCACTTTCCCATATGTGTGTTTAGTGTTAGTAGAATATCGTGTTTTATAAATTTAAAACTTGACTAAAGTGTTAAAAAGGGCTAAAAATATACATAAAAATATATACACACCGACACACATCAGCAAGCTTCTTTTCAAAGGTTGATCTAAGGTCAGGGTATCATCAAATTAAAGTTAGAACTGAAGATGTACCTAAAACCTCGTTCAGAACAAGGTATGGCCACTATGAGTTCTTGGTGATGCCTTTCGGGCTCACTAATGTGCCTACAACATTCATGGACCTCATGAATCGAGTCTACAAGCAGTACCTGGATAAGTTTTTCATTGTCTTCTTCGAGGACATACTTATTTATTCCCGTAATCAAGCCGATCATGAGAAACATCTCTGGTGCATCCCAAATCTCCTACAACAGGAGAAGCTTTACGCTAAATTCTCCAACTGCAAATTCTGGCTTTGCGAAGTCCAATTCCTTGGACATGTTGTAAGCGAGCGTGGTATCCAAGTGGATCCTGCTAAAATAGAAGCAATCATGAACTGGGAAGCGCCTAAGACACCTGCTGAAATTTGCAGCTTCTTGGGGTTGGCAGGATATTATAGGAGATTTATTGAAAACTTCTCAAGGATAGTTGCACCTCTAAATAATTTGACCCACCAGAATGTAAAGTTTAATTGGGGTCCTACACAGTAGGAGTCTTTCGAGATCCTCAAACAGAAGTTGAGCAATGCTCCTGTGTTGACATTGCCTGAAGGAATAGAATAATTCGTTGTCTACTGTGATGCTTCGCACACTGGCATGGGTTGTGTGCTTATGAAAAGAGGCAAGGTGATTGCCTATGCATCATGACAACTGAAGGTGCATGAAAAGAATTACACCACCCACGACTTGGAATTGGGTACCGTTGTATTAACACTTAAGCTGTGGAGAGATTATTTGTATAGAACTAAATGTGTGATATACTCAGATCAAAAAAGTCTCCAACACTTGTTTAACCAGAAAGATCTCAACATGAGACAACGTCGTTGGATGGAAACTTTAAACGATTACGATTGTGAGATTCGCTACCATCCTGGCAAATTGAATGTCGTCGCAGATACATTAAGCAGAAAAGAAAGAGTCAAACCGATACAGATTAATGCTAAGAGTATTGAACTTAAGAACAGTTTAAATGAAAAACTGGTAGTAGCACAGAAAGAAGCTGTATTGGAAGCTAACCTTCCAGGAGAAAGATTAGGTGCAACTATTGATCAGTTGTCACCTGGGAATGATGGAATCCTTAGATTCAATGGTCGAATTTGGGTTCCTATTCATGGAGGACTTAGAGATATAATCCTCCAGGAAGCTCATAATTCCAGATACTCGGTTCACCCTGGAGGTGACAAAATGTACCAAGACTTAAAGGCAAATTATTGGTGGATGGGTTTGAAGAAATCTATAGCCACACACGTAGCTAAATGTCTGACGTGCTCACAGGTTAAAGTCGAACATCAAAAGCCGTCAGGATTACAACAACAATTGGAACTTCCCACATGGAAGTGGGAGATGGTAACCATGGATTTTATCACCAAGTTACCTAAAACAAAACTGGAAATGATACAATACGGGTCATAGTTGACAGACTGACTAAGTCAGCTCATTTCTTACCCATCAAGGAGACTCATAGCTCCGAAAACTAGCCCAGATATATGTGGACGAGATTGTGTCTCTCTATGGAGTGCCAGTATCTATTGTATCCGAGAGAGATACTAGATACACCTTCCATTATTGGAAAAGTTTCCAACAATCCTTAGGCACTCGTTTGAATTTTAGTAGTGCTTACCACCCTCAGACGGATGGACAAAGTGAGCGTACAATTCAAACATTGGAAGATATGCTTCGTGCATGTGTCATTGATTTAGGTGGTAGTTGGGATGAGCATCTTCCCATGATTGAATTCTCCTACAATAACACTTACCATACCAGTATGCAGGTTGCTCCTTTGGAGGCCTTATATGGAAGAAAATGCAGAACGCCCGTCTGTTAGGCAGATGTAGGGGAGGCCCAACTATCAGGACCTGAGATAGTCCTTGAGATGACGGACAAGATTGTTCAGATCCATGATCATCTGAAAGATGCTAGAGAAAGGCAGAAAAGCTACGCTGATAAGAGGCACAAACCTCTTAAATTCGAGGTAGGAGATAAAGTCTTACTAAAAGTATCACCATGGATAGGGGTGATGCATTTTGGTAAAAAGGGCAAGTTAAGCCCAAGATATATTGGACCATTTGAGATCATCGAATGTGTTGGTAGTGTGGCCTATAAGCTGAACTTACCAGAGGAGCTTAGTTGAATTCACAATGTGTTCCATATCTACAACTTAAAGAAATTTCTAGCTGATGAGTCGCTAGCATTGTGCAGATAGATGAAAGCCTGGGGTTTGTTAAAAATCCAATATCGATTGAGGATCGACAGGTTAAAAAGCTCCGAAGGAAGCATGTGCCAATTATGAAAGTGAAATGGGATGCCCGTAGAGGCCCTGAATATATGTGGGAGGTTGAATCCACTATGCGACAAAAGTACCCTCGCTTATTTCAATAAATCACGAGGTCGAGATTTATTTTAAGGGGGTGAGGTTGTAACACCTCGCAAAATCGTGTCCAATAATGTGAAGACACGTGTCATAAACCTTAAACGTATAAAAAGTTGACTTTAAAGGACTAAAGCTGACGAACATTGAAAAGATGTATGCGGAGGGACAAGAAGTGTCAACATGCTAAACTTATGCCTCTGAATGACCTTACACGACATTCTATTCTCAAACGAGTAAATCATTGAGCATGATAATCCATTTGTGAAAATAAACGAAAGTTAATAAGACAAAGGGGTTAAACGTGTCAACATGTTAATTCTTACCTCTGAGTGACCTTTTAACAAACCTGTGGCTTTGTAATGTTCAATTATACTCTCGAGAATGCTCGTTAATAAATTCGAAAGGTTTCGGTATCGTTATATGATAGTTGTGCAAGAATTCAAGAAGAAGGGTTAAAAGCGTCAACGAGAGAAACTAGTGTCTTCGGGCGACCTTTTAACCGAACGGGATCCAAAAAAAGTTTGTTATAATACCCAAGATCTTTAAAAAACTAACTTTGGGGACCAATAATGCCATATATGAAACATATAAGAAGTTTTAAGGACCAGGGACTGAAATTGCCAAGTTGGAAAACTGGTTAAGCAGGTCGAAGGGAGAGTCGCGGGCCGCGAATCCCTTCTCCTTTTCCCTCGCGGGCCGTGAGCAATTGCCCAGCGTTGAAAAATAAAGACAGCTGCATGTAATGCAGTCTTGTTCCCCAATCAAACCACCATGCAGCCTGATTTCGATACAAGGAGCTTGTAGATGGTTTTTAAAAATCTCTAGGACACTTGGAATGATCAGAGGAACCCTCAATACACCTAGCTTGATCTTGAGAATCCTTGAATTAGTATAAATTGGTGCCATTTTTCATCATTTGGACTTGCACCTTCACTTTTCTCTCTTGCTCTACATTCTTTGAGGTTCCTGATAAAAAAGGAAGCTCCCCTTAGTCTAATCTTCAAGCTAGGACCTGTTGTAAGTGTCCTTAGCCAATCTAGTTCGGTTTTTATTCATTTAAAAGCCGAAAGTCAAAGTTGCCGCTAATCGGCTTTGGCTTTCGGATTAGACCTAAACGGTCCAGCCATTGTTTTAGTTGAATATGGCTACGCGACCGTAATTAGGTAGGTGTTAATCCCTCAAAAGGGCACCTCCTAATTACCACGTTTACTTAGTTAATTGTCGGGTCAAAGTAATTAACATAAAAAGTCAAACGGGGCCAGTTTTAAAATAAATTCAAATCTGATAATGTAGAAGTTATAAAACATGTTTTATCACTTTAATAACTTGGTAAATATTATTTGAACATGTCTAAACATGTTCAACCCGACAATTCTAAGTTTAAGCTCGGTTTGCAACCGAAAGTCGCAAAAGCTTGACTTTTGCTTTTACTTTTAGTTCTGACCCGAATTTGCTTATTTCCTATATGCCTTAAGGTTCCTTTGTGACCATATTATGTTGTAACATAACCCTCTGAGGTTATATTACATGTTCACATAGTAATCTGAGTTTATATGTATGTTTCCGTTATTATGCATTAAGTTGACAAGTATGCCTTTTGTCAAAAAAATTAAGGTTTTAATATAAATGAACATACAAATGGACTAAGTACTGATTAGTAAACATATTTAGAATCTTTTGATGTTTACAATCTGGTCATAAACTGAAGTTATGTGATTTATCGAAAATTAAGCTTATATAAGGACTAAAATGCCCTTTGGCATATAAATCAAGTTTTAAACATAATTTTAACATGAAACTCTTTACCTACTATTGTGATATCATATATAGGATTTATTGGGGTGTTAGGTCAGATTATATGCTGACCCTAACCGTGAGTTCTTGTATAAAGCCTATAAATGACGATAATACACTTTTTGCAAATAAAATGAGTTTTACATATAATTAACATGCAAAACCTTTTGCAATTGATATGTTATGAAAAATAAAATATTTTGACCCCTCAAAGCTGGTCAACATCTCAGAATCGCTTAAACTTCGAAATTATCGTCATATATCGACTTTTACGCTAGTTAAGTGCATAGTATGGTTTTAAACCATATTTAGCACCCAAGACTTGTTACCTACTGATTTTATATAAAATTTTAAATGATTTTACAGTAGGTATAAGTCATGAATTCAGAATACCAAATAAGTCCCTAAAACCATATGTGAAATGACCAAAATACCCTCTCGGGGCATAGTTTGGCCATAAATTATAAACCACACATATGTATGATATCCTACTGTTATAATATAATAAATTAAATGTTTTTACAGAATGTTTATGACCAGAACTTCAATTTACATATAAACCCTTTTATTAACCTTTAAAATGACCAAATTGCCCTTATGAGGCTAAATTCAGTTTTAAAACCTTTATGGGCATACATGTTGATATCCTACAGATATCATGACATATTTTAAGCATAATAACATATGAAACTTGTATATGACTCATCCGGTTACCCGTTTATGCTTATACGCGTTCGGTTCGGTTAGTTACTTTATGTAACTAATTTGCATAAATTAACCGAAACGGGTTTAACCTTGTCATTTAAACTTCAAAATCCAGAATGTATTTAGTTTACCCATATTATACAAGTCTCCATACTTGTTGGGTCTAAATTACATTCCGTTCCGGTCACCTCTTAATCTAGCGTTTTGTGCCGTAAATCATTCTTTAAACTAACCGGTCTAAGTCAAATAAGACCCGTTAGTATTCTAATAGGTTAATATTACCTTCTTTCCAGACCAGGAAGCCCCAGTAAAAGCTACCATCATAAAGTCTTAGTAATTATACGGCTGAGTAGAAAATATTGCATCTAAAAACTCAGGTAAATACTATTAACTTATTTTCCCTTATACGGGCTTGGGATACGGTAAAATATTACTGCTTGGTCGGGTATGGGATCATTTAGTCGGATTGTGATTAACAAATCCGCATAACCCATTTTAATCCGTTTTGTTTGATAACATAAACATTGGGGGTTAATACAACCGTTTCATGGATATCCTCGGCTCATTTAATTACAAATGGCCACGACTTAAGCACGGGGTGTAGGCATACACCTGACAGTTGCGTATGTAAAAGATATACCCACAATGTTGGGGATAACTCCTTGTGGATTTATATTAGTGATGTGTCGGTTAATCATGGCTCGGCTTCTATACCGGGCCCTAAATGTATGAAAAACATGTAAAACTGTATACTAGATTATAAATATAATTATCCCAAGTTATAAAAGATTTTTCATGCTTTGTGCATCCAAACCAATTTTTCTTAAACACTTTCAAAAGAGTCGGTTAATTGTATTTACCAGTGTAAACTGACGTATTTTCAAAAGACTAAGTGACAGGTACTACACGTAATAGCCTGGGAGCTACTGGGTGTTAAGTAGAGGATCTTGCAAGTCCTTGATGCCTTAAAGTCTGTTGAACTTTGCTTTGTATTTTATTTAGATCCGCCTGTGAATCCTTTCTTTTACAACTGTCTGTATATATTCTTTAATTCGTACTTTGAACAACCGGGTTGTAATAGTAATTTACCTTCCAAGCCTTCCGCTGTGCTATAACTGTGTTTAATTGACTATGATGATATCAACTATGTCACGATACTCCCCATCGGGCCAACCGGTTTACGTGGAAATATCACGGTGTGATAATCACGTAAAGAAAACGGAAAGACCGAAAGACGTATAGCATCGTCGGATGCTTCATGAATCATGAATGTGGCACAAACCTCCAAAAAACTCGCAATGTGGTCACTAGGATCCTCGTGATCCTTGCTGTAAAACTACACAACATTCTGTAACATCGATATGTCAACCTAGACCCCCGTTTCCTCAACGTTCGCCATTTCTACTCCAACCTCGTAGAATGTGTCGTCTCTTGTTGCGTCTACCTCGATCATTTCGGCTACCACCCGGGACCGCTCCCGCAGTCTTTGATGAAGATTACGCTCCGACTCCAATGAAGGCTCAACAAAATCAGCAACGAGGGTTGAGGACATGCACGACCTGTGGGGAAGAAGAAGGAACAAATGGAACTATATATACAAAAAAACAACTAGCAAATATTCATTTTTTGTTTCAAATAATCATGCAAAGGAAAATAAAACAACTAGATAAAAACTTTGTACACTTTTAACAATGGCTAAATAAGTTACTCGAACCATTCTCAACAAAACCGCGTCTGATCAGAAGTGTCGCGCTCCGGTCAAAGATACATTATAATTCCCAAATTGCCTCAAACAAATAGTTAGCGGTAGTAAGGGGTCGAACCACGAAGAGTTTGTGGTTTGCGTGTGGATTCGATTGATTTTTAAAGTTTGTCACTTATTATGAAGCTTGCTACTAAAATGATATGAATTTGTTTATTGGAAAATGGGTTGGAACGAACATACAATTTGATTTTTGATTATTAACTAACAAAAACTTAACGATTGCTCGGAAATGTAATTAACGGTTTAAAAACAAGATATGTAAACAAGGTTTACACCCGGTTCGGTAATTGCAATCCTAGGGTTTCTACATGTTTTAGATTTAATTCAATTGAATATGTCATTAACGAATTTCTATCACGAATCTTAGGTGCCAATTGCTATCAACGCGTACAACGGACCGCAATGCACTTCGTTACTTCGGACAAGTAAAACCTTTTGAAAGATAAGGCATAAATACACAAACTTATTTTGCAAAGTAGAATTTTATAATCATTCAACAATTCACAAATGTAGTTCCAATGTAAGACAATTATCAACCAATACAAAATACAATTCAATTTGTCATAAAATCAAACTAAGAACAATGTTAAAACCCTAGACTTACAAACACCTACACCCGGGTGAAACCTTCGAGAATTAACCGCTCATGGTGAACGGGACTTGATCAATGATGGATGAGAGCTTGAATGTTGACATCTTGGAGCTTTGAAGGTGATGAGGATGATGGTTAGGATTTGTGGTGGTGAAAGGTTTGATGGAGATGAATGAATGGATGCTGATTAGGGTTGTAGGATGGAGATGATTATGAATTCGGTTGATGATTCAAAGATTGGAATTATTGGGATTGGATTAGTGATGATTCTTGGCTCCAAAAACAAGTTCAAACTTCAAAAGTGAGTGTAATTATCGAATAATGGCTGCCAAACTAGTTATAACTCGTCCAAGATCAAAAGAACTTCAAATTTCGCGACATGGGACAGCTGAAGCCGTCGCCTTCGGCATGAATGCCCGTCGCCGACGCCTTACCATTATTCTTGTTTCCTGGGACGTCCTAATCTGCTGGTTAAGCAACTTTTAGGCGACGGAGGTTTTTATGGGGCGTCGCCGACGACCCACAAGGGCGTCGCCGACGACCTCTCCAGCTCCCGTTTTCCATTTTTCACATTTCTTGCTCCCGGATGATCCGTTTGGCGTCCCGGTGGTCCGTAAAGCTCCCGAATAGCTCCTTAAACTGTGTTAGACCTGCAAAACACAACTCTAATCAAAAGTAGGCTAAACAAAACTAAAAACCACGTAAAAACACCAATTTAAATAATTACGAACACCGGTTTTGGACCACGTATCAACGTCCTCTGCAACGGCGCCAAAAACTTGATGTGCGTGAATTATATATATTTTTATAAATGCATTTTCCTTTACACAAATTTAGTTTTAAAATGGTTTTCACCCAAGAACTAAACTACACACACAAAGGAGAAAGTGTACCCCATCGGATGTTAATATAGTATATCGGTAAGAACCAGATATTAATCCGTGGACGTGGTGTCTCGGTACTAAACTGCTGTTACTTTAAAGCCTTCTCAAATAGCAAGTGGGTTTCCTAATTTTAGCATGAAAGTAATCTAAATAGTAAGTTAATGAATTTAAACAGTATTTAACAAAAAGTTGTCTAAACTAAGTATCCACTATTGATCATGTGATGACTAAGAGAAGCACTAGTGATGACACAACATCTAAATTAACTAAGTTTCGATCAGGGTTCCTAGTTTTATAATTCTTTCAGAAAATTAAAATAAACTAACACTCTAATCACCTAGGAATCATTCTTAAAGCTTGGTTGTAAAGTTGAGGTTAATCTTTTAACAAGAGTTATTTGTTCAACCTAAACTCCTAACTCGACAACCTAGGGAAAACTAATATGAAAAACACACCAATCACCCTAAATTGCTTTTAAGTAAATAATGTCCTAGTGTTGTTTGTAGGATCGAATTCGGACCTAAATGAGTCTATCAGAAGAGCTTTACTCAGTTTGAACGGCGGAAACAGACAAACCGAGGTCAATTCAGCAACAATACACTTTAAACTGTTGTTTCTATTGATTGTATGACGTTTACAAGCACGAGAAATACCGGCAGCACTTCGGTACAATATTCTGATTCCCCACGAAATGACATGATGACTCTCCTATTTATAGTGTTTCTGATTCCCCACGAAAGTGCTATTTTCTGATTCCCCACGAAATGACAATTTTCTGATTCCCCACGAAATGACAATTTTCTAATTCCCCACGAAAATGTCATGTCTATTTCGTGGGAAATCAACATTTCGTGCCCTAATCTAAACAATTCTATACAAGACTCGATACAAGACGAAGACGACAGACGGATGCACCAACAAACTCCCCCTCGGATGTTGACGGAGTCTTCAGTGTCGAGTCTTCGCACTTTCAGTCTTTATCAGCCTTTGGGCTTCTTTTCTTTGAAATGTTTGACGCTGTAAGTATCCTTCAATCTTTATCTTCTCTTTTCTCTATCATCAACAAACTCCTCACGAACAATCTCTACTCGGATGTCTTCAGACTCCCCCTTTCAATATACTGGGATCGCAGTCTGGCATGTTGAAATCACACAGTCCTCAGGTATCGGAACCTGACTCTCTATCATTCAAATAACCTGCACATTCTCTACCCAAAAATAAATTTTCTGATGATAACTTGTAAAACAATCTCACCATCTAATGAACCTCTTGCAGGAATAATACAATCAAAGAATGATTTTACTATGTTAATCATTGATGAACCACTTGAAGATATATCACTTTTATGTTCAAAAACAACACACTCTCCCAAACCATCTGTTCATCATGTTTAGCACTTGGAATTTTGAAAATCAGCTCTCCAACACCAGTTGTCGAAAATCTTTTTGTATTTTACAAAATTTATGCTAAAACACACTGAAAATCTTTTTGGATTTTTGAATAGAAACGAAATGCAGTAAAGAAATATTTACAAACAATATTTTTGTGAGTTTGTGTAAGAGGATCATATCAGTTTTTGAGACTAATCACCAACACCGTTAAGCTTCATTTTAAGTTCTAAACGATTCACTTAGATTGTCAGTATACTGGTCCACTTAAATTCTCACACAAAGTTCAACTGCTTCGAGATACGATATTAATGTCTTAAGCACTTAAACTTAATCGCGTGTCCCACCTCAGAATATACTCCCGTATCCAGATCCCAATGTTCAGTCTTACTGGTGAGTATACCACAGATGATATCTGTAAAGGGTTATATTGCGAGGGCCGTGAGAGCTCAGGTCGATACTTCCGTATACGCAGAGAGATGACGGCTTCGACTTTAGGTGTGTCCCCTTTAGAGGATCTTTTTTACAACAGCAATGACTATCAATTTTATTGTTTCATCAATTTGCTGAGGGCGGCGCTATGTTTCAAGTAAGTAGAAAGTATTCTCCGGGGACTAGGCCATTGCTTCCGCAAAATCAGAAGTCCCGGGATAATACCCCAGATATCACTGAGTATAAAGACCTAGTATCTCAGAAAGAGGGACCTTTCAAACAAGATTTCGGGGGTTACACATATATCCGAGAGATGTTACCCACGAAATAAGCAAGTTTGAAATTTAGGTTTATATCTCGTCACAATCTACTAAATGTGCAAAAACCTACTAACACATCATCAGTGAGATTGTTTATCACATTTTTAACTTTCTATTTCTTTAGCATGTCGTGATAGCCCACTGATGTACTATCATTTCCTCTTTTTCACAACAAAACTCATTTTTCATTTTATCATGTTTTTGTATTTTTCAAATTTTCTAATGTTTTTGGATTTTCTGAAATTTTCTACTCCCCCTAAAATGCAAACACTTTAAAGAAAATTGAAAACAAACTATATAGAAAATTGACAACCGATATCAAATCGCCTCAATTCGCCATCCACTTGGCATAAACAATCAGAACTCCCCCTCACAACAAACTATTTTCTCATTTAGATTTCAAAACACTTAAGTTTGTTTTAATCAAAATGATTTTTCCGGAAAATAAGTTTGTTTTTACCACTTGTAGGGGCATGGTTCATGATATTGTCTTTCAACCGCTTGTATGAAGATCACATCAAGTTCAAATTAATGACCTTGAGTAATCACTATGCCAGAACAAACCTCTGTGTCACTTGTAAAATGAACTTATCAAAGTAAATTTCAAGATAAATGCCGATACCTACTCCACACTTACCAACCTGAGAGTTCCGGCATAGTCCTTCACCTGTAAACATTTCATCAATCTTTAAAAATTTCCCGAAAACAAACTTAACAAAAATGATACCGATTCCTGATCCACGATTACAAACTTGGGATCTCCGGCAAGTCCACAGACTTACTGTTCGTAATATGTACCATCCCAGTCACAAACCAGGGATGGTTCAACTTTATCTTTCTTCATCTTCTTCTCGTAAAACTCTTTAACCCCTTTGACTTTTCGATCAATCATTTTTTCAAAAATATGTTTTACAGTGGGGTTAAAAGTTTTTTCAACATCAAAAACCTTTTTATCATCATAAAATTGGTTTGATATCTCAATTTTACCAATTTTCTTTTTAAAATTTTCAGCCCGAAGTGGTGGAAAATTCTCATCATCCACAGTCGGAACTGATTCTTCACTTTTTGAAACAACCTGTGGCTCCTCTGATTTTATGGAATCAGATTCATCGCCAAAAGATAGCTCCTCTGATTTTGACCTATCAGAATCATCGCTAGAACTACCTCCAGATTTCTTAACCACCCATTTTTGTTTGTCATTTTTAGCTCTTTTCTTGTAAAACTTGTTTGAACATTCACCAATTTCAAATGTAGAATTTTTGAATAACTTTGTTCTGTCAATTGGTGGTTCAAACTCAATCACTTTCTCTTTCTGTTTACAAGAAACTCCCTGTTTTGATGGTATTGCCTTAGAACAATATCTGGCAATATGTCCAACAGTGTTGCATTGGAAACAGGTTCTCGTATCTTTCCTCTGTCCAGCAAACTTCATCTCTTCTTGCTTCTTTGCAAGGAACTCACTGTTTGACTGCTTCCATAATTCTTTCTTTTCTTCCTCATATGCTGAGGTACCTGAAACAAATGTCATCTTCGATTTAAAATCACGAACATATTTTTCATTTTTCTGTTTTTCTGTTGGATTAAATCCAAGACCTTTCTTTTTGAAATTACAGTTTTGGTTTGGTTTCTTTTGCTAACCAGAACCAGAACTGTAACCCTTTTTCTTGTTTAAACGTTGCTGAACTCTTGAGGTGTAGGGTTTAGGTTTACCATTAAGATTTAAATCTTTTATTTCAGAAATATTAATTTCTGTTAATTTGAAAACTTTTTTAATCAATTCAGTTTTGACACCTCTTATTGGAAATTCCTCATCAAAATATAATTTGTCAGAATCATTCAAAGTATATGCAACTTTAAACGTTTCGTCATTCAAATTAGACTTTGATAACAGGAATTCTTTGTTGTAAACCCTTTTAACTGAAGACTTTGGACTGTTGACTGTCGAACTCGAACTTTCAGAACCGGACTTTGACTCTGACTCTGACTTTGACTCTGAGTTTGACTCCAACTTTGACTCCTCAGTTTCATCTCTATCCAACACCTGATCGACCATTTTCTTTATTAACTCAGACTCATGATCAGTGTCAGATGATGTAAAAACGACATCAATATTTTCTGGCAGATTGACTGAGGACTCCAACTCCCACTGTAAATTTGTAGCCTTTTTGACTCTTTCATCATTTGGATTTCTGGGCAAATATCCATTTTCTAGCGGGGGTGGACACTTGTTGTAACCGATATCTTGTTTCTTACCAGAATCCTTCTTGTCAGTCTTTTTCTTTGTGTCACTCTTCTTGTCAGTCTTCTTCTCAGGAGTCTTTCCTTCAGCAACTTTTCCAGCATCTTTTTCTTTAGTTACTTCATCCTCTTCAAATTCCTTCTTGCCTTCAACAGTCGGATAAATCCTGTCAATGACATAAGAAGTACATGAGTAACTTTTCAACAAACAATTAACTCTTTCAGTTTCGATTCTTTGCAGTTCCAGTTTCTGTTCAAGAGCATCACACTTCTCGATGTAGTTGTTCACCACTTTCTGCTTGATCATGAATGCACCCTGAAGTGTCTTCATTGCAGTTGCTTGCTCTTCACTTGTATGATTGTATTGATTCATAGCTTTGTTCAGGACATCATAAGATTCCTTCAAACTGTTCAAGTTATAAATCAATGTGCTATTCTGCTTCTTTATAGCTTCACAAGTGTCACACTTCACAGGAATCTTTTTAGCATCAACTTCTTCATCAACTTTGAACTTTGAAACTTCAACCTTTACTTTCCTTTTGATCACTGGTACTGTTTCATCGTCACTGCTAACTGGTGTCTTTACCTTTTTCTTTTTCTTCTTCGCTTTCTCATCTTCACTATCACTTTCTGCCATCATCTTTAGATGTTCTGCCATTCTTCTTGACCAATACTCACGATCATCATCACTATCCTCTTCAACTCGTGTAACAAAAGCTGTGTGAACTGGAACTTGGTTAGGAATATAATCATCCCAAGTAAAATTTTCCCAGCGAAAACCTTCGGGTAACTTTTCGTCATCTTGATCTATTATCAAGGCACTACCATCAGCTCTCTTTGAAGAATCTTGATTAACCACACAAGCTCTCTTTCTAGCATCTTCAATCACATTCCTTCCATGTGCAGTTTGTGCCTAATGTTGTTGTTGTTGAGTTGATTGTTGAGCAACTTGATGGTAAATGGCTTTTCGGTAGTAATCATTGTTGTTGTTGAAAGGATTCTGAGCTCCACTTGCTTCACGATTGGTGCACTCTCTCTTGAAGTGACCTTTCTCCCTGCAACGAAAACAAGTGACTTTAGATTTATCAAAGCCTAAAGTAGAAATATTAGCCTCACGAAGATCATTTCGTCCTGTGATCTGCTTGAATTTCTCAGCTCTCCTTAACACACTGGCCAAACACCACTTAATATCTATAAGCTCCATCTCCTCAGCATCGATCTGATCGTAATCCTCTTTTGTAAGCATAGGATTCTCGATCTTTCCAGCCACAAAACTACTGTAAGATTCCAACACCATTCCTAACAAAGACATGTGATTTTTTAGCAACTTCCTCGGAGTAATCTTGATCATTCTCAAGATTTAAAACAATGTTGCATTGAAGTTTTCTCCCATTTTTTGTTGCTGAAATGTTCGGATCAAATGATGGAAATGATGGAAATGATGAGAAACTTGTTTTGCTGCTTGATCCTGTTGATGAACTTCCTGATGATCCTTTAGCATTGAATGCAGTTTCCACTTTTGGAGACAAATTTGTAGTTTTCTCATTCAACCCTGTTTTGTAATACAGCCCAATATCCTGTTCACCATCGAAGTCCTTCATTCGAACAATCTTTCGTTGCTCCATCTCTTGAGCTTCCAACTTCTCAATGAACTTACTCAGAGTGAGTGTATTGAATCCATTCTTGTTTCTGAGCATCATCAGATATGTACCCCAAGTCTCGTGTGGCAAAGCATCAGCAAGCCTTTCGATCAACTCTTCATTGTCTTTCTCGATGCTCAATCTCTTCATGTTTGCTAGTAGATTGCAGTATCTTTCAATAATTTGCCTTGTATTTTCATTCTTCAAACCACGAAACAGATCGAACTCTATCTTCAAAAGTGATTTCTTGTTCTTAACCATCTCTTGACTTCCATGAAACTTCGATCTTAATGCTTTCCAAATCGAGTAGGAAGTTCCATTATGTTGTAATAACACCAAGATGTCTTCTTTCACAGCTTGTTGCAATAAACTCAGCATCATTTTTTCATCTTTGTATTTCTTTCTAGCATCAACACTTAGATCTTTAATTGGAACCACCTCTTCATCATCATTCATCGGTCGAATGTATTTTGTCTCGACACATTCCCACGCATCAAGATAGTTAGCTTGCGCCCAATTCTCAAAACGGCCTTCCCAACCCTTATATTCTTCGATGTTCATTAGTTTGGGCGGTTTTTGCATAGTTCCCGTTTCGTTTTCCAACATCGTGTTCTGTGCAATACTGATCGGGGTAACCGGTGTGGCGAACGCGTTATAAAATTCTTCATCCATGATTCAGATTTTCTAAGTTCATAAAACACAAACTTTCTTGTCTCAAAAATACTGGTCTTAAATAAGCTGCATCACCTTGAAAAACACCTGCAGACAAACAAACAATCAGTTTAAACGAACTGAATACGTAAAAGTGTGTATTGATGAAATCAATCTAAGACTCGTATCGAAGATTTGCTGACTGACTAAGCTCCAAATCGTGCCAACTGAGTGAATGGGCCGATAAAAATTGATTCAAGTCACATGGGCCAGTGAAATGGACATGACAACACTTTTAACACGTCTCGATGAAATCCAGCAATTAATGGGTCAACAATTACTGATTGGACCGACATAAGCTCATGTTCAATTGGACCTCTAAAATAAATGTCAGACAACAACAATATTAGTCAACATTCACATGGGCTTTTATACAATTTCCGACAACTTTAATTGTTTAACACAACTGATTGGGCCGTCAAATCCACTAAACCAACATTATTGATAGAACTGATTTAAAGTGTGCTGTACTTCACTGTGATTGGGCCGATGTTTTTTTTTATTATCAGATCACATGCAATTTCTAAACATGAACCAAAAACTAAGATACCAATTGATTGCTAATTGATTTGGAGCGGAATCACAACAACAATTTGGAGCGAAATCAAAACTGAAATTTCGAGCGGAATCTCAGTTCAATTTGGAGCGGAATTAATCAGAAACTTTCGAGCTGAATCACAGATTAATTTGGAGCGGAATCAACCAGAAACTTTCGAGCTGAATCACAGATTCGAGCGGAATCAACTGATATCTCAAGCTGAATCAAGATTATGAGCAGAATCAAGACCTATTTCCGAGCGGAATCACTGGTGACGTCATCATTCTTTCGAGTGATTTCAAGCGGAACCTCAAAAAAACCAGTTTTAGTTCGAATTTTAGTCTGAAACTTCTAAGGCTTTGTTAATACATGATTCTGAGCACACTGTGAAAATCTGAGCCGATTCGGACCGTGAAATGATGTTCAGATTGAAAAAGAAATGTGTAGAAACATAATTCGCAGCTGAATAGGAAAGAGCTCTTCCTCCTTAGCTCTGATACCACTTGTAGGATCGATTTCGGACCCAAACGATTCTATCAGAAGAGCTTTTCTTGATTTAAACGGCGGAAACAGACAAACCGAGGTCAATTCAGCAACAATACACTTTAAACTGTTGTTTCTATTGATTGTATGACGTTTACAAGCACGAGAAATACCGGCAGCACTTCGGTACAATATTCTGATTCCCCACGAAATGACATGATGACTCTCCTATTTATAGTGTTTCTGATTCCCCACAAAAGTGCTATTTTCTGATTCCCAACGAAATGACAATTTTCTGATTCCCCACGAAATGACAATTTTCTAATTCCCCACGAAAATGTCATGTCTATTTCGTGGGAAATCAACATTTCGTGCCCTAATTTAAACAATTCTATACAAGACTCGATACAAGACGAAGACGACAGACGGATGCACCAACATTGTTCTTGATATGAATCATAAGCATGATCATGCTAGATAACAATTTTGGCCTAAATCATCATACTTACACTATTACATGCTAATTGCATGCTATTAAATTCACATTAACATTACTATAATATTTCCAAATCCAAATGCAAGAATTCAAACACACCTAAAATATTCCTTCATATCATGTTAAAAATCACCATTACTAGTATCATGTTATGAACCCAATTACAAGTAACAAGATTCAATAATTACAATCTACACATGGGTTTTCCAATATGTCATGAGCAAAATCATAATCAACCATTCATGATGAACAACTTGAAGATGCATATGAACTCTAAGAACAAGACTAGAATATTATCATGAAGATCAACAACTTATCATCACATCTACTTCATATCATCATAATCACAAAAGCTTCAACACTGTTTAGACAACTCAAAGATTTAGCCTCTAAGAGTCACCATAACTAACATGAATTGTTCAAAGATCACACTAATTAACATGAAAACAAAGTAGCTAACCAAGTTCAAAGGAAGGAATAAATGTTGGATGATTAGATCTTCAAATGATCAAGCCTTCTCCAAAGCTCCTCTTTAGCTTCAACTTCCTTCCAAGTGCATATTTTTGAGAGAAAAACTTCAATCCAAGACCCAACTCCCTTGCAAATGAGCTGAAACTTTGTATTTAACATATTGTCTGTTTGGCACGGTCATGCCACCTTTTAGCATGATCGTGCTTGGTCTGTGTCAGGTTCACTTTTCGTTTGTCGTTCTTGTTTGATGCCAAGTGTCAGAATGATCGTGCCAGTCAATGTTTCACCGGTAATCATCGATGCGTGCTCGTGAACTGACTACTCATGGAATGATTTTGCTCGTGCATGATCGTGTAGACCAATGGAATGTGTTTATGTGAAGATGTGGGTTTTCAATATGTTTGAGATTACGCGTTGCTAACCGCGTTTCTATTGAGAATGAAACGGAAGTACATGTATGATATCGTTGGGCTCTCAAGAATTTGATGCCGGAATGAAGTAAATGAATTTGGGAGGATAACCGAATGGGATAGCTTAAGTAGTTAGAATGCGATATGGTTTTTTAATTATATGTTTTAAATTATATAGGATGTCACCAATTACTAACGAGGTGGATGCGTATGGTGACTTCATGTTCCACAGATCATCGTCATCATCATGATCATCATCATCATGTAGAGCATGCAAACAAGGTGTGAGTCAAGCTAAGGATTGTGCAGGAGTGGGTCTTGTAGTCGTATAGATTCTTGTTTTAATGAACGTAGTATGTCAGAATGTAAGAATATAAAACTTTTAATCAAACTTTCAAATAATTCTTAAGCATGTAGAATGTTAATGAAGAAAGAAATTTTATGGTCCGTATTTTTCGTTGCGTCTTATGGTTAAAACGTGTTAGGGTCTTACATCGGAGTATCCACTTGTTGGGCTTAGGGGAAATTGTTTCATGGCTAGTCAAGCTATGATGAAGGCATAGTCAAGGAAAGTTGCTAAGAATGAAGAAGCTTGTGCTGAGAATCAACATGTCTTCATTCCCTTTGCCTTTGATACCTTTGGTTCCGATGTGTTATACCAGTTATGATTCACTAATGACATGTCTTTGTAATTTCTTAATGTTGTGTTTTATAATTTTTAAGGTTCTTCTTGATGTGTTATATTGTATAACACAACATACGTAAAACACATCATAATTGGTCATTCAAACTAGAAAACACATCATGTTTTCATATAAAACACCCCATAATTGATAAAACAAATCAACTAGTTGAAACGTAATTTTTTAACATATGTAGAAATATGCTACTCAAATTAAAGATACAAAAAACGCTCATTATTTTCAAAAATAAATTACGTATAAAAAAGCTATTGATGTTTTAAAAAGATGGGGGAAAGTTGCAAGTGGGTTCCTAAATTTAACGCACGCTAAATTTACTTTTATACCCTTAATCTAATAAATCAATCAATTTAATTACAACAAATATTACAATTTTACCACTCATTTTATATCATCCATCAATTACCTTTATCTAATGGTTATGATCACTTTTACACTTTTTAGAAGAAAAAAAAAACACTTTGAAGAGGAACCCTACCCATACTGCATATGTGTAATGTAGTTGGATCATGTACAAGACAACTTTCCTGTACGAAGCATACATAAAAAAGATATGAGGACAAGTGTCATTGGCATGAACGGTAATTTGGTCCTTTCCCAAGTGAACAACTTCCCTCATTGATTTTTAAACGGCTATAACTTTTCCATACTTAAATATTTTTAAATAAAAGTTACACCACATTAACAAGCGTTTCATTATCTTTAATTCGAGTAGCATATTGCTATAGTTTTCTTAAAAAGAATTACCGGATTTTGAATACCCAGCACATGACTACATGATTTTGAATTGTAATTACACATTCAACATAAACCCTACCTAATTACACATTCAATATAAATCCATTAGTTGATTACACATTTAATATGATTTGTTATAACTTATTACAGTTATGCTTATTACATGATTAGACATTCAATAATAAGAACTTCATTGTTTATGCTTTATTACATGATTAAAGCTCTAATATACAACATGATGTGGTTATTATAGGTTGATTTGGCTAATGTTTGTTATATAATTTATCCTTAATACGTGATTAGACCTGAAATATTTGGTATTCCATATGAAATATTATGTATTACATGTTTTTGTTTTTACGTAATTACGTAATCGTTCAGTGTGGTTTCACATAAAATACTATAATGAAATCACGTAATCACGAAATGTGTATTCAAAATCAAGTAGTCACATAATAACCCATAGTCAACTATTATTACGTAATTACGTAATCACTTAGTCCAGTTTCACATATTGAAGAAACAGCGATCTAATTGGACCGGAGTCAATCAGATCAGGGGTTTTGTCTCTGCATTAAAGGGGTTAATCTTCTCGTTGATTCAAGGGTTAGCTATTTTTCTTCTCCGGCGATCAGTGCAAGATAGAAAAGCCATTAGATTCACCACGGGGAGAATGGGGGTTCTCTCCGTGACCACCCTCCGGTGTGAGAATAAGTACAGTGATCTCGATGAAGAAGATGAAGTAGTAAAAGTGAGAGTGAAGGGAGAGTAACTTGTGAGATCATACTTGCAGTTCCTTATTTATAGTTGGTTTTTGGCGGGAAAAGAGTCTAACAGAGATAGTAACAGAAAATACTTTTCCGTTGGCGGTTATTGCACTTTTCCGTCAACCACTAACATCACATCCATGCAAAAGGATTGTGAATGTGATCGACGGCTAGGGAGACGCCACATGGAAGGTGGGTCTGTGTAGATTAATATTCAGATGAGTGTTCTCATCGTGATTAGATGAGCGTCCACGATTATGCCACGTCACAATCAGTTGTAACTGAATCGTTATGCCCGGTGAGCAATAGAAAGCCTTCTAGATTGTCACACCCCAACCACGAAAAACATCAAATCGTGGCGGAAACGTCGGGGAGTGTTGTAACAGAATTATTGTTCCACAACCATGGTAATTAAAATTACATTTTATTCAACAACCAAAGGTGGAATACATTGTTTCAAAACAAGAACCAAAGAGTACACAACATAATTAAACTAAGTCTATCTTTATTTTAAGTCTCTAAGGCACAGGTCCGCCCTAGTGTCACGATCATCCTAAGCAGCAGCTCCTGAAAACACATGTGAAAATAGGTACGTCAGCATAAAAATGTCTGTGAGATACATAGGTTTTATGAAAATAGGATTCATGACTTGAGTTTAGAGAAATGTTTAATGAAAATAAGTCATGAACCTTATTAATTGTTTTGTTTTATAAATCATTTGAAAACAATAGCAAAATCAGATGGTATGTATATACAAAAGAATAATGTTTGGTTAAAAGAATAACCAAGTAAAAAGAGTTTATATAAACCAAGTTATTTGTAAAACAATGTTTAAGTGAAAATGTGTGGTAAATGTAATATGTCTAAACTAAAGTGGTTTAAATGACGCTACGATATGTAATATCATACAAACACTTATATATAGGAAGTACCAGCGGCGTATCCACCATGCTTGTATTATATTACACATGCCTCGTTATTTAAGTCACTCAAACCAACCAACATTTGTAAATTATCCATGTTTAGTCCAATAGTCAAATGTCATAGTATAATCCAAGTTGAATATAAGTCATGTAATGTGTAAACAAAAGTTATGTATGGTAAGTAAAATGAGACTACTTAAACCACAAGTAAAGATGTACAAAACAAAGTATTTTGAATAAACCAAAAGTTATGTTTTGTAAAATAAATGCATGTTTTTACTGATACAAACATTTATGCGGTAAGTTAACGCATACATTAAAGCCTTGAGACAGTAGGATAACCTCAGAGTAAAGATTATCAAAGTAAAATGTTTTTGGATTCAGTCATTCCTTACACCCTAACAAACCTAGGTTGTCAGGAACAGGATTTGTCAAGTCCTATGGTACCATTACTTACTACCGAGCGGCGTATCTAATGTTAATGCATGTAGTTTAGTCCCGTTGTACAAACTAAATGTCATACCAAAAACAAACATGTAATGAAAGTAATGTACTAAGTATGCTAAGTTAACATACAAAGCAGAAAAAGTCATGTAAATCAATGTGCTAAATATGCTAAGTTAACATACAAAGTAGAAAAAGTCATGTAAATCAATGTGCTAAATATGCTAAGTTAAGCATACATAGCAAAAGAAGATGTAATGTAAATTAATATGCTAGCATGCCAAGTAAACATACATAGCAAGACAAAATGAAATTTTGTACTAATAGTGTACTAATGAACATAGCAAGTATATGATATGAAGACATGGAAAGCATGAAAATAACAAGTAGGCACATGTGTTTCACCCCAAAATGTTTGAAAAACAGTAAAAGAGGGGTCTATGTACTCACTTGAGATTGCTCAATAGACTTTAGATATCCACCAAGCAAAGCTAGAAGATCACGGAATCAAACGGCACCTAGTATAGGTAACTACATTAATAAACAGACCTATTCGGAGGATCGGGTAGCATTAGGGTTCGTAAACCAAATGAGTGTAGGAACTCATGTAATGTGGTTTAACAAAGCCTACATACTAAAACGAAACTTATCCTATGTGCTTTTGACCCGTTACGACCCGTTTAGGTAACTTATGCTACTTTAACGCGTCGTTTGCGTAAAACACGTTCGGAACGCCTAACTAGTCCTATGACAAGTAATATATGCCTTAACATGTCTAATATTGTTGCTAAATCATTTTAGATGTCAAAATTTGGGTTACATAGGCTTAAAATAAATTTTGACGTAAAAAGGGCATTTTGGTAATTTACCTAAGGCATAAGAACTAATTATCATACAACTACTCAAACAATGTGACCATAAGGTATAACCTCGGAAGGTTATTCCCTATACAACTATGGTTACCTAAAGCGTTTGGTCGGATCCTAATGATCGACCAAATGGGTAGGGTTCGAAAGCATAAGCGATTGATTAGATCGCTTACCCTTACGACCCTAGACAAGCACAAATCTAAAAGTGACGAGCTAAACATGCTAGAACATGTTTAGTCAAGTTAGAAAACAGGTTCTGATATCAAAACAAACGGTTTTGATACCCTAGAGTAGTTTGGTTACAAAATACGCAAGAACACGCATTTTGCCCGAAACTACGACTCGTCACTGAGCCTAGATAACGTGGTAATCAGTAGGTATAGTCACTAGGGACTATAACCCTCGTGATTACGCTCACGTTATGAAGTTCAAACGAACTTTGTATTGACCATAAACTGGTCAATGCAGAAAGTCAAACGCAGTTTGACTTTCAAGTTAAAAACGCATAAAAAGAACGAAGGAACACTTACAAAGGGTCCCCGCAAGATTGATTATCCAAGTATTTCTCAGGTATGAAGTGTTGCACACTTCAACTTAGAGAAAATCTCATATATCAAGTGGGTTGCAAGTGAAATGGTGGGGGGGGGGGGTATTTATAGGAAAGCTAGAACCGTTAGGACCGTTTATCGGGAAACGAGCTTCGATCTAGGTCGTCCAAGTGTGCCCCTTGTTTTCTAATACCATTAGAGCCCATATAAATGGCCCATTGTTTGCTAAAAACCGTTTGCAAGTGGAATTTATGGTTGGAACAGCTGGAAGCAGGCTGTTAAACACTTTCTGCACATCTGGGAGGCTCACACGGCCCGCGTAAGAAACAACAGAAGCTTACGCGGCCCGCCTGGGCAGCACAGATCAGAAACAAGTTTGCAGAAATGACAGTTTTGGTCCCTGTTAGTGTTTAAAGCCATTTCCGACATGTTTAAGGCCCGTTAAGCCAACTTTAAGGCCCTAAATGTAACACCCCAAAAACGGGTTTGGTAATCAAACCCCGTTAATACTAAAAGACGGGTAAAGTACCGTTAGCGGTAGAAGTAACCCGGTAAATATTAGGATTTAAATAAATAAACCTAATATTTCATAAAACGTGAATGAATACTTTTAAGGAAATAAGTTTATAAAAGGCCCGAGTTAACGGGACTTAAAAATAAAACGGGTTATAATTTCCCCGAACCCACCAAGTAACTAGGAATATCAACCTAGTTAAATATGTGCCTTAAAACAAAGAAGGAAACTTGGGAAATAACCCTTATTATAAAGCTACAAACTAGAGGGGCCAATGTAGGATAACTTAAAAAGTTATTTAATAAAACAAAAAAAAAAATACACACACACAGTGTGTGCGTGTTCTTCTGATCGACCAGGAGGGTGCTCCAAGGAGCAAAACCCTAGTTCACACTAAATGGCTAAATTGAAGCTCGAATCAAGACTCAAATCACTGCATGAACACATAAAAACGATCACCTAGTCATGGGGATCACAAGGTATGTTGAATTTTGCTATTTGGTGAAACTTTGAAATCTTGATGAACTATCATCATCGAAATTCTGGAATGAATGATGAATCTATGAGTATAGTTGTGATGAAATTCATGTTTAGAAACAAACCCTAGTTGAAAAATCAAAGGATTAGTGTTAAAAACTAAGGATTTGATGTATTCCCTTGTATGTGCTAAGTGGGTTTTGGCTAAATAATGAAGATGATGATATGTTTGTGCTAGAAATCATCATAATTGATAGTTGAAGCAAGCTACTTAAACAAATTGCAAGTTTGAGTATTTGCTTATACATGATTCGAAATGGGTTTTGAATGTTGTAGTGAAATTAGTGATTTAATTCATGAATATGGATGTTTGAAATCATGTTAACTACTAATTGATAGGTAGAACTTGAATATATTAGGTGTTCGGATGAATGCTAGTGGTATGACGAAATGGGTTTCACTCGTATATGAGGGACCCTTAGTCCTTGCAAATTGAATGAATAAATTAGTCTTGATAATCACTTGAACAAGATAAAGTGTTGAAAATGTAATAAACTCGGCTAGAACCTTGGTTAAAAGTGTGGCCTAAAGATAATGCCTACCGAGTAATCAAAGAATGCCTAAACTAGTTGATGAACTTGAATGTGCATCTTGTATATTAATGGGCATTTGACTTTTAAAAAGTCAAACTGACCTACCATACGATGAATGATAATTTGATATGAAATGTGTAAGGTGGAATAATCGTATTAAAATATGATTAGTCTAACCACCATGTGAATGATGAATGATTGTTGGCGCTTAACAAGCTAGGTGGAAGCTTGGGGAGAAAGCGGGTTGAACGAATCAAGTACGAGAAGAAAAGCATAAAGCGGATGAGAGGTAAGTAAAACTTACACCCACTTGTAGTATATGTGTTTATTTTATTGGCGCTAAATACGACAAAGGTTTTGGTTCGAATTATGGGTTCCGACACGAAACGAATTGGGTCGGAACGAATAAAAACGTTTTAAACCATGATTAATGGTGATAGAGGCAAAATGGTAAACTAGTCATGAATTGGTTAAGAGTTAAAGAGTTTTTCTTAAGGTTACCTTACAGCGTAACTAGTAATGGGAAATTGGGTAAAAATGGAGATTTAGTCAAGTATCGACTAAAGTAAATTAAAGTTCAAAGGACACCCGTAGCGTAAGCCGAATGGGTTAAAAATATAAGAAGTGACTTTAGGGAAAAAGGGATCTAGTGAGAAAAATCCGAAATGGGTCGAATGTGTGTTTGGTAATTAAAAACCATGTTTCGTTACATATGAAAATGTTGGGTTATATAGGCCGAACGGGTCAAATGATGGGGATAACACCATTTGACGAAATCAACTAATGAGGTGGTCAAGTCATGTGTTACAGGAGCGAATAGTAATTTGGATAATTGCATCGCCATAGAACATCGGTAATAAAAGCAAGGTGTCGAAACGGGTCACTAGGTTGACTCGAGCCAGGTACGTATAAATACGATTGTGGTTAAACATACAATTTTTGGGTCAAATTATTAGCAATGCCCTTCGTCGTTAATGGGGGGCTAAAGTTGACTAAAATTCCCTTGATGGGTAAATTGGGTAAACGACCTTTATAGGTTGTTAGAAATAATTGTTTTGATAGATTAAATCCTTAGGATAAGTATAAAAAGGGATGATATGGGACCTTAGTGCATAAATACCCTTAACGGGTCAAAATAGAAGTAATAGCGAAACGGGTTAAGAATATGTAATAACCCGTGAATTGAACCTTGTACAATAGGAAATAATCATAATAATATGTTTACAAAAGAAACAAGGGCCACAAACAAGTTTGTTAGATGAAACTGTGAACGGGTCAAAAAGTGTATTATATGAACTTCAAGCCGAGAGCTTGAAGTCTAAAATTTTGTGAAGTTAGATGTTGTATTTTACCTCCATATGATGGAGAATTAAATTACGGTCGCGTAGGAAAAAGAATCGCGTAAAACGGACATTTAGATTGAAAGTTATGAACATTTTTGTAAAAACTTGGATTGCTGGAAAATGCAGGTTTCAGATCTGAACTCGCTGGAAAATCGTACCTGTCGCGCCACGCGACGGGTGACCAGAAACACGTCGCGACACGCGACAATACGACGCGGCCCGCGTAAGCTAATGTTAAGTCTGTCGCGGCCCGCGACAGACTACAGAACTGGAAAATCTTCTTTTATTTCATGGTTTGTTGTTTAGAACTTGTTTAATCTAATAATTAAGCATCAAAACTAACATTTGGGTTGGTTTTTATCACAGATAAATACCAGGTGTTCCCGGACGAAGATCAAGCTCTAGGAAGGACCGAACACGATCAAAGAAATAAGCTTCCGCACATTGTTATGTCAATATTTTAATCGACGAATTATATTACATTTTGTTGTATTATTATAAAAAAAAGTAAAGGTTTTAAATTATCCGTATTTTCTACGGATACGATATAACGGTTACATGTTTATTTTCGTAAACTAAACGAAAACCGTTAAATAATACTAAGGGTGTTACAAGTTGGTAATCAGAGCTCAAGGTTGTTGACAAATGTGTTCGGTTCGAGGCTTGATCGCAAATCCGGTAAGTACATGTATGTTAATAGTTTAGCATGCTAAAGTGTTGTAAACAACACATAGGGCTATCGTGTGATACACGTTACCCCAATTAAAATGATTGATATAGTTGACGAAAATACGCGCGTTGACGCGTATAGTAGAAAAAGCCTTGTATTATAATACGGGTGATTATTGAAGTTGACGTTACTAACTTTTGTGAATGTTTTAATTGAAGGACACTCGCGTTTGAAGACGACGAGAGTCAAACGAATTGTGGATATGATGATGGAACGGTCCGAAGTATGACAAGAGGAGCATGCTCACCGAGGACTAAATCGCGTAACGACCGCGAACAAGGTTAATGGCAAGGAACGCCCGTCGGGGCAAACATTACCAGGTGCACATTTTAAATAATCGCACAAATAGTAATATGCAACAAATAAGTAGAAATTGAAAGTTGCATATGTAGATTAAAAACTTGGAAAAACCCGAATAGAAAATGTATTCGGGATATTGTTTCCAAGAGAAATAAATAGAGGCGTTACTTACATAGGGCGTGATGTGAAAACTATAAAAAGGTCATGTGTGTCATGTGTTAATCGCTTACTCTGGCCAAGTAAGTAGTGGCATATGATACCATGAACTTCTTATGGCGGACACGTTTACATCCGATGTAGTAAGGGCGGGATGAATGGGACTAACTTAAAAGTACCCAAATGAATCAAATGAGCAAAATATTTGATAATAATGTAAACGCACAGCCGGGTGATGGAAGTGTATTACATTAGGATGATGAGCCCGAGTGAAGGGACAAAGATTAATGTAAAAGGATTAAGGTATGCAATTGGGAGGGGTGTGCTTACACTCGAACCCGGAGAATGCAGATATGACTCTTGACGGGTCGATTTTGTAAAACACCAAATTTGAGAACAAAGTAGGAATATAAAAGCGAAACGAAGTCATAATGCATACCGTAAGGGTTGCAATAATAACGACTTCGGTAAAACACCCGGTTGGTGGGTAAGGATTTAAACGCATGCGTAGACAGAGAAACAGGAACGCGAAATAGAAAGTCAAAAGACTCGGAATATGAGTCATGACTAAAAGATGACAAGAATTTTCGCAAACATAAATTTTGATAAAAAAAAATTATTATTACGTTCAACTAGTTAAAAGTCGAACGGGTCGAACAAAGAATGAAATTTGACGTTCACCAGTGATGAAATTTCACACGAACAAGTCAAACGAATTAAATAAATGATGATGCTTGCTAATGTAAGTAGGCGCGGACTGAATAAGTAAAAGTGTGAGATGTTAACTAATCTATGTAAAGGGTTATGGGCGTTAAGAACGTTAAGATAAAAGAACCCGGGTAATGGGTTGTATAGAAGTATAAGTATGAACCGGGAAACGGTAAGCGTAGAACAAACTGATGCGTAAATAACGTCAGAAGTCATAAAGTCGGAGGATTAGTCCGGAAGTAAACAAATGAAGCCTTAGACTACGGTCAAGGTCAATTGAAGTTCAAGAGCGAAAATAAACGATTCCAAACATAATAAGAGATGCCTTGAAGCTATATATGTATATATACATTTGAATATAGACAAGAATAAAAGATGATCTACGGGATCATCATAACCTACGGGATTAAACACAGTGTTAAGGTCTACGGGACCAAAAAGGCCCTCGGGTCATAAAGAGAAGGAAACAAGTTGTTAATGTCTCACCTTAAAAAGGTGAAAAATTTAAAGAAATAGCCCATGAGGCTAAGTGAAAGAACCTACGGGTCAATAGTGTAAAGCAAGGGAACTAGTTATGATTCCCCGATTAAAATGAGAACGGAAAAGAATAAATTATGGGTTGTCAATTTCCTTAATATGAGTAATTGACATAGTTAAAAGGAAAAACGTTAAACTAAAATTCAGTTTTAGTAAGAAACAACGTTTTAACAAATATGAATACTATAAGACGAATTTGGAAATAACAAATATCAAAGAGTATGGGTCTTAACATCGATAGGTGCAAGACGATATATTCGAAAAAGTGGTATTTTCGAAAATGAAAGGTTGATATAAATTAAACATGACGTGACACGATCACGGTCAAGAAATGCAATGTGAAGTGGAATCACATTATCACCAAGCGAGCGGTAAAAAGCAACTGGACTAATAAGTCTAGTTAGTGAGACCGGTTAAGGTCATTTAAGTAAGTTGGTTGCTTGTAAGCGGTGGATTCGGTATAACTGAACCGAATAAATGAATTGGAAAACAAAAGAAATTGTTGCTAAAAGTGAAAGATTTCACTAAAGACCTTTAAACGGGTCAAAGTAACGGATTCATAAGGAAATTCGATAGTATATGAAAGCGATGGATATCGCTAAGTTAACTAAACTAGTGGAACTAACGAGATTACGTTATTTCGAAATTACACTATGTCGTATGAGATATGTAGACAATTAGTAACCAAAAAGATGTTACCGTACTTTTCGGGTAATACTAACGATTGGTTAAAAAGTGTAAGTAATGTTTAAAATATTTCTCGGATCGAATACATTGAGTTTAAACTCAATGAATTATGTAAGAAAAGGTTTCGAGGACGAAACCTCTTTAAGGGGGGTAGACTTGTAACACCCCGAAAACGGGTTTGGTAATCAAACCCCGTTAATACTAAAAGACGGGTAAAGTACCGTTAGCGGTAGAAGTAACCCGGTAAATATTAGGATTTAAATAAATAAACCTAATATTTAATAAAACGTGAATGAATACTTTTAAGGAAATAAGTTTATAAAAGGCCCGAGTTAACGGGACTTAAAAATAAAACGGGTTATAATTTCCCCGAACCCACCAAGTAACTAGGAATATCAACCTAGTTAAATATGTGCCTTAAAACAAAGAAGGAAACTTGGGAAATAACCCTTATTATAAAGCTACAAACTAGAGGGGCCAATGTAGGATAACTTAAAAAGTTATTTAATAAAACAAAAAAAAAATACACACACACAGTGTGTGCGTGTTCTTCTGATCGACCAGGAGGGTGCTCCAAGGAGCAAAACCCTAGTTCACACTAAATGGCTAAATTGAAGCTCGAATCAAGACTCAAATCACTGCATGAACACATAAAAACGATCACCTAGTCATGGGGATCACAAGGTATGTTGAATTTTGCTATTTGGTGAAACTTTGAAATCTTGATGAACTATCATCATCGAAATTCTGGAATGAATGATGAATCTATGAGTATAGTTGTGATGAAATTCATGTTTAGAAACAAACCCTAGTTGAAAAATCAAAGGATTAGTGTTAAAAACTAAGGATTTGATGTATTCCCTTGTATGTGCTAAGTGGGTTTTGGCTAAATAATGAAGATGATGATATGTTTGTGCTAGAAATCATCATAATTGATAGTTGAAGCAAGCTACTTAAACAAATTGCAAGTTTGAGTATTTGCTTATACATGATTCGAAATGGGTTTTGAATGTTGTAGTGAAATTAGTGATTTAATTCATGAATATGGATGTTTGAAATCATGTTAACTACTAATTGATAGGTAGAACTTGAATATATTAGGTGTTCGGATGAATGCTAGTGGTATGACGAAATGGGTTTCACTCGTATATGAGGGACCCTTAGTCCTTGCAAATTGAATGAATAAATTAGTCTTGATAATCACTTGAACAAGATAAAGTGTTGAAAATGTAATAAACTCGGCTAGAACCTTGGTTAAAAGTGTGGCCTAAAGATAATGCCTACCGAGTAATCAAAGAATGCCTAAACTAGTTGATGAACTTGAATGTGCATCTTGTATATTAATGGGCATTTGACTTTTAAAAAGTCAAACTGACCTACCATACGATGAATGATAATTTGATATGAAATGTGTAAGGTGGAATAATCGTATTAAAATATGATTAGTCTAACCACCATGTGAATGATGAATGATTGTTGGCGCTTAACAAGCTAGGTGGAAGCTTGGGGAGAAAGCGGGTTGAACGAATCAAGTACGAGAAGAAAAGCATAAAGCGGATGAGAGGTAAGTAAAACTTACACCCACTTGTAGTATATGTGTTTATTTTATTGGCGCTAAATACGACAAAGGTTTTGGTTCGAATTATGGGTTCCGACACGAAACGAATTGGGTCGGAACGAATAAAAACGTTTTAAACCATGATTAATGGTGATAGAGGCAAAATGGTAAACTAGTCATGAATTGGTTAAGAGTTAAAGAGTTTTTCTTAAGGTTACCTTACAGCGTAACTAGTAATGGGAAATTGGGTAAAAATGGAGATTTAGTCAAGTATCGACTAAAGTAAATTAAAGTTCAAAGGACACCCGTAGCGTAAGCCGAATGGGTTAAAAATATAAGAAGTGACTTTAGGGAAAAAGGGATCTAGTGAGAAAAATCCGAAATGGGTCGAATGTGTGTTTGGTAATTAAAAACCATGTTTCGTTACATATGAAAATGTTGGGTTATATAGGCCGAACGAGTCAAATGATGGGGATAACACCATTTGACGAAATCAACTAATGAGGTGGTCAAGTCATGTGTTACAGGAGCGAATAGTAATTTGGATAATTGCATCGCCATAGAACATCGGTAATAAAAGCAAGGTGTCGAAACGGGTCACTAGGTTGACTCGAGCCAGGTACGTATAAATACGATTGTGGTTAAACATACAATTTTTGGGTCAAATTATTAGCAATGCCCTTCGTCGTTAATGGGGGGCTAAAGTTGACTAAAATTCCCTTGATGGGTAAATTGGGTAAACGACCTTTATAGGTTGTTAGAAATAATTGTTTTGATAGATTAAATCCTTAGGATAAGTATAAAAAGGGATGATATGGGACCTTAGTGCATAAATACCCTTAACGGGTCAAAATAGAAGTAATAGCGAAACGGGTTAAGAATATGTAATAACCCGTGAATTGAACCTTGTACAATAGGAAATAATCATAATAATATGTTTACAAAAGAAACAAGGGCCACAAACAAGTTTGTTAGATGAAACTGTGAACGGGTCAAAAAGTGTATTATATGAACTTCAAGCCGAGAGCTTGAAGTCTAAAATTTTGTGAAGTTAGATGTTGTATTTTACCTCCATATGATGGAGAATTAAATTACGGTCGCGTAGGAAAAAGAATCGCGTAAAACGGACATTTAGATTGAAAGTTATGAACATTTTTGTAAAAACTTGGATTGCTGGAAAATGCAGGTTTCAGATCTGAACTCGCTGGAAAATCGTACCTGTCGCGCCACGCGACGGGTGACCAGAAACACGTCGCGACACGCGACAATACGACGCGGCCCGCGTAAGCTAATGTTAAGTCTGTCGCGGCCCGCGACAGACTACAGAACTGGAAAATCTTCTTTTATTTCATGGTTTGTTGTTTAGAACTTGTTTAATCTAATAATTAAGCATCAAAACTAACATTTGGGTTGGTTTTTATCACAGATAAATACCAGGTGTTCCCGGACGAAGATCAAGCTCTAGGAAGGACCGAACACGATCAAAGAAATAAGCTTCCGCACATTGTTATGTCAATATTTTAATCGACGAATTATATTACATTTTGTTGTATTATTATAAAAAAAAAGTAAAGGTTTTAAATTATCCGTATTTTCTACGGATACGATATAACGGTTACATGTTTATTTTCGTAAACTAAACGAAAACCGTTAAATAATACTAAGGGTGTTACAAGTTGGTAATCAGAGCTCAAGGTTGTTGACAAATGTGTTCGGTTCGAGGCTTGATCGCAAATCCGGTAAGTACGTGTATGTTAATAGTTTAGCATGCTAAAGTGTTGTAAACAACACATAGGGCTATCGTGTGATACACGTTACCCCAATTAAAATGATTGATATAGTTGACGAAAATACGCGCGTTGACGCGTATAGTAGAAAAAGCCTTGTATTATAATACGGGTGATTATTGAAGTTGACGTTACTAACTTTTGTGAATGTTTTAATTGAAGGACACTCGCGTTTGAAGACGACGAGAGTCAAACGAATTGTGGATATGATGATGGAACGGTCCGAAGTATGACAAGAGGAGCATGCTCACCGAGGACTAAATCGCGTAACGACCGCGAACAAGGTTAATGGCAAGGAACGCCCGTCGGGGCAAACATTACCAGGTGCACATTTTAAATAATTGCACAAATAGTAATATGCAACAAATAAGTAGAAATTGAAAGTTGCATATGTAGATTAAAAACTTGGAAAAACCCGAATAGAAAATGTATTCGGGATATTGTTTCCAAGAGAAATAAATAGAGGCGTTACTTACATAGGGCGTGATGTGAAAACTATAAAAAGGTCATGTGTGTCATGTGTTAATCGCTTACTCTGGCCAAGTAAGTAGTGGCATATGATACCATGAACTTCTTATGGCGGACACGTTTACATCCGATGTAGTAAGGGCGGGATGAATGGGACTAACTTAAAAGTACCCAAATGAATCAAATGAGCAAAATATTTGATAATAATGTAAACGCACAGCCGGGTGATGGAAGTGTATTACATTAGGATGATGAGCCCGAGTGAAGGGACAAAGATTAATGTAAAAGGATTAAGGTATGCAATTGGGAGGGGTGTGCTTACACTCGAACCCGGAGAATGCAGATATGACTCTTGACGGGTCGATTTTGTAAAACACCAAATTTGAGAACAAAGTAGGAATATAAAAGCGAAACGAAGTCATAATGCATACCGTAAGGGTTGCAATAATAACGACTTCGGTAAAACACCCGGTTGGTGGGTAAGGATTTAAACGCATGCGTAGACAGAGAAACAGGAACGCGAAATAGAAAGTCAAAAGACTCGGAATATGAGTCATGACTAAAAGATGACAAGAATTTTCGCAAACATAAATTTTGATAAAAAAAAATTATTATTACGTTCAACTAGTTAAAAGTCGAACGGGTCGAACAAAGAATGAAATTTGACGTTCACCAGTGATGAAATTTCACACGAACAAGTCAAACGAATTAAATAAATGATGATGCTTGCTAATGTAAGTAGGCGCGGACTGAATAAGTAAAAGTGTGAGATGTTAACTAATCTATGTAAAGGGTTATGGGCGTTAAGAACGTTAAGATAAAAGAACCCGGGTAATGGGTTGTATAGAAGTATAAGTATGAACCGGGAAACGGTAAGCGTAGAACAAACTGATGCGTAAATAACGTCAGAAGTCATAAAGTCGGAGGATTAGTCCGGAAGTAAACAAATGAAGCCTTAGACTACGGTCAAGGTCAATTGAAGTTCAAGAGCGAAAATAAACGATTCCAAACATAATAAGAGATGCCTTGAAGCTATATATGTATATATACATTTGAATATAGACAAGAATAAAAGATGATCTACGGGATCATCATAACCTACGGGATTAAACACAGTGTTAAGGTCTACGGGACCAAAAAGGCCCTCGGGTCATAAAGAGAAGGAAACAAGTTGTTAATGTCTCACCTTAAAAAGGTGAAAAATTTAAAGAAATAGCCCATGAGGCTAAGTGAAAGAACCTACGGGTCAATAGTGTAAAGCAAGGGAACTAGTTATGATTCCCCGATTAAAATGAGAACGGAAAAGAATAAATTATGGGTTGTCAATTTCCTTAATATGAGTAATTGACATAGTTAAAAGGAAAAACGTTAAACTAAAATTCAGTTTTAGTAAGAAACAACGTTTTAACAAATATGAATACTATAAGACGAATTTGGAAATAACAAATATCAAAGAGTATGGGTCTTAACATCGATAGGTGCAAGACGATATATTCGAAAAAGTGGTATTTTCGAAAATGAAAGGTTGATATAAATTAAACATGACGTGACACGATCACGGTCAAGAAATGCAATGTGAAGTGGAATCACATTATCACCAAGCGAGCGGTAAAAAGCAACTGGACTAATAAGTCTAGTTAGTGAGACCGGTTAAGGTCATTTAAGTAAGTTGGTTGCTTGTAAGCGGTGGATTCGGTATAACTGAACCGAATAAATGAATTGGAAAACAAAAGAAATTGTTGCTAAAAGTGAAAGATTTCACTAAAGACCTTTAAACGGGTCAAAGTAACGGATTCATAAGGAAATTCGATAGTATATGAAAGCGATGGATATCGCTAAGTTAACTAAACTAGTGGAACTAACGAGATTACGTTATTTCGAAATTACACTATGTCGTATGAGATATGTAGACAATTAGTAACCAAAAAGATGTTACCGTACTTTTCGGGTAATACTAACGATTGGTTAAAAAGTGTAAGTAATGTTTAAAATATTTCTCGGATCGAATACATTGAGTTTAAACTCAATGAATTATGTAAGAAAAGGTTTCGAGGACGAAACCTCTTTAAGGGGGGTAGACTTGTAACACCCCGAAAACGGGTTTGGTAATCAAACCCCGTTAATACTAAAAGACGGGTAAAGTACCGTTAGCGGTAGAAGTAACCCGGTAAATATTAGGATTTAAATAAATAAACTTAATATTTAATAAAACGTGAATGAATACTTTTAAGGAAATAAGTTTATAAAAGGCCCGAGTTAACGGGACTTAAAAATAAAACGGGTTATAATTTCCCCGAACCCACCAAGTAACTAGGAATATCAACCTAGTTAAATATGTGCCTTAAAACAAAGAAGGAAACTTGGGAAATAACCCTTATTATAAAGCTACAAACTAGAGGGGCCAATGTAGGATAACTTAAAAAGTTATTTAATAAAACAAAAAAAAAAATACACACACACAGTGTGTGCGTGTTCTTCTGATCGACCAGGAGGGTGCTCCAAGGAGCAAAACCCTAGTTCACACTAAATGGCTAAATTGAAGCTCGAATCAAGACTCAAATCACTGCATGAACACATAAAAACGATCACCTAGTCATGGGGATCACAAGGTATGTTGAATTTTGCTATTTGGTGAAACTTTGAAATCTTGATGAACTATCATCATCGAAATTCTGGAATGAATGATGAATCTATGAGTATAGTTGTGATGAAATTCATGTTTAGAAACAAACCCTAGTTGAAAAATCAAAGGATTAGTGTTAAAAACTAAGGATTTGATGTATTCCCTTGTATGTGCTAAGTGGGTTTTGGCTAAATAATGAAGATGATGATATGTTTGTGCTAGAAATCATCATAATTGATAGTTGAAGCAAGCTACTTAAACAAATTGCAAGTTTGAGTATTTGCTTATACATGATTCGAAATGGGTTTTGAATGTTGTAGTGAAATTAGTGATTTAATTCATGAATATGGATGTTTGAAATCATGTTAACTACTAATTGATAGGTAGAACTTGAATATATTAGGTGTTCGGATGAATGCTAGTGGTATGACGAAATGGGTTTCACTCGTATATGAGGGACGCTTAGTCCTTGCAAATTGAATGAACAAATTAGTCTTGATAATCACTTGAACAAGATAAAGTGTTGAAAATGTAATAAACTCGGCTAGAACCTTGGTTAAAAGTGTGGCCTAAAGATAATGCCTACCGAGTAATCAAAGAATGCCTAAACTAGTTGATGAACTTGAATGTGCATCTTGTATATTAATGGGCATTTGACTTTTAAAAAGTCAAACTGACCTACCATACGATGAATGATAATTTGATATGAAATGTGTAAGGTGGAATAATCGTATTAAAATATGATTAGTCTAACCACCATGTGAATGATGAATGATTGTTGGCGCTTAACAAGCTAGGTGGAAGCTTGGGGAGAAAACGGGTTGAACAAATCAAGTACGAGAAGAAAAGCATAAAGCGGATGAGAGGTAAGTAAAACTTACACCCACTTGTAGTATACGTGTTTATTTTATAGGCGCTAAATACGACAAAGGTTTTGGTTCGAATTATGGGTTCCGACACGAAACGAATTGGGTCGGAATGAATAAAAACGTTTTAAACCATGATTAATGGTGAAAGAGGCAAAATGGTAAACTAGTCATGAATTGGTTAAGAGTTAAAGAGTTTTTCTTAAGGTTACCTTATAGCGTAACTAGTAATGGGAAATTGGGTAAAAATGGAGATTTAGTCAAGTATCGACTAAAGTAAATTAAAGTTCAAAGGACACCCGTAGCGTAAGCCGAATGGGTTAAAAATATAAGAAGTGACTTTAGGGAAAAAGGGATCTAGTGAGAAAAATCCGAAATGGGTCGAATGTGTGTTTAGTAATTAAAAACCATGTTTCATTACATATGAAAATGTTGGGTTATATAGGCCGAACAGGTCAAATGGTGGGGATTACACCATTTGACGAAATCAACTAATGAGGTGGTCAAGTCATGTGTTACCGGAGCGAATAGTAATTTGGATAATTGCATCGCCATAGAACATCGGTAATAACAGCACGGTGTCGAAACGGGTCACTAGGTTGACTCGAGCCAGGTACGTATAAATACGATTGTGGTTAAACATACAATTTTTGGGTCAAATTATTAGCAATGCCCTTCGTCGTAAATGGGGGGCTAAAGTTGACTAAAATTCCCTTGATGGGTAAATCGGGTAAACGACCTTTATAGGTTGTTAGAAATAAGTGTTTTGATAGATTAAATCCTTAGGATAAGTATAAAAAGGGATGATATGGGACCTTAGTGCATAAATACCCTTAACGGGTCAAAATAGAAGTAATAGCGAAACGGGTTAAGAATATGTAATAACCCGTGAATTGAACCTTGTACAATAGGAAATAATCATAATAATATGTTTACAAAAGAAACAAGGGCCACAAACAAGTTTGTTAGATGAAACTGCGAACGGGTCAAAAAGTGTCTTATATGAACTTCAAGCCGAGAGCTTGAAGTCTAAAATTTTGTGAAGTTAGATGTTGTATTTTAACTCCATATGATGGAGAATTAAATTACGGTCGCGTCGGAAAAAGAATCGCGTAAAACGGACATCTAGATTGAAAGTTATGAACATTTTTGTAAAAACTTGGATTGCTGGAAAATGCAGGTTTCAGATCTGAACTCGCTGGAAAATCGTACCTGTCCAGCCACGCGACTGGTGACCAGAAAACGTCGCGACACGCGACAATACGACGCGGCCCGCGTAAGCTAATGTTAAGTCTGTCGCGGCCCGCGACAGACTACAGAACTGGAAAATCTTCTTTTATTTCATGGTTTGTTGTTTAGAACTTGTTTAATCTAATAATTAAGCATCAAAACTAACATTTGGGTTGGTTTTTATCACAGATAAATACCAGGTGTTCCCGTACGAAGATCAAGCTCTAGGAAGGACCGAACACGATCAAAGAAATAAGCTTCCGCACATTGTTATGTCAATATTTTAATCGAAGAATTATATTACATTTTGTTGTATTATTATAAAAAAAAGTAAAGGTTTTAAATTATCCGTATTTTCTACGGATACAATATAACGGTTACATGTTTATTTTCGTAAACTAAACGAAAACCGTTAAATAATACTAAGGGTGTTACACTAAAATGCTGCCCAAACATTGTGGACATGAAACATGCTCAAAAATATGCCGGATTTCGGTTCGTTTGGTCGTATGATCGCGATGTTTGCTTAATTACGACGGAATGCGAATAAGCGCGAATAACGATCCAAATTGCGCGACGAATGGATTTTCTCATGCCAAACACTAAAATAAAATATTTTAATGCTTACATAAATTTTTGGATGTCCGGATGTATTCAGAACGTAAGTTATGCGCGAAAATGCAAACTTATGCACTTTTTGACGCTTTTAGTCCCTGAATGAGCATAAAGTTTATTTTAGCACACCGAACCCCTCAAAGCCTTTTTCTAAGATATATAAAGGATATTTAGGGTGTGTTTAACTTATGATCAAGTTCCGGAATGTCCGTTACAGTTCAAATCGGCATACTTTCACAGTTTGTCGAATTTAGTCCCTGTAAGCGAATAGACTAGATTTTGCCATACCAAAGCCTTCAAAACTTATTTCTAAGTTATGTAAAGGTTATTTAAGGTATGTTAAGCATAAATGGATGTTCCTGAGTATTTGTCGCATTAAACTGATTACGTTTACGCACCAGTTTGCGTATAATTCTCCAGAAAGCGATATAGAGTTTGAAATTGAATAAAAGTCAAAACATGAAAACATCAAACATAAAAAAACATACATTGGGATCAAATAACTTTATTTCATTGATAATTGAACTGTTCACAATGATTACAAGCACAGATGTCACAGTCTCCCCTACTTGTGGAAATTTCGTCCCAAAATTTGTTTAGAGGAAACTCGTGAGAAAAGATACGGATACTTCGCCTTCATTTGATCTTCACGTTCCCAAGTAAACTCAGGTCCACGTTTAGATTCCCAGTGAACTTTGACCAAAGGAATGCGCTTGCGTTTAAGCCATTTGACTATACGGTCCATGATTTCCACAGGTTTTTCAACAAAATGCATCGTGTTGTCAACACGAATTTCGTCAAGCGGTATGTGGAGGTTCTCATCAGCTAAACACTTCTTGAGATTGGACATGTGAAAGGTTGGATGAACATTTCCAAGTTCAGGAGGTAATTCAAGTCTGTAGGCTACCTTACCGATTCTTTCGACGATCTTGAATGGTCCAACATATCTAGGTGAAAGTTTTCCTGTCTTTCCAAATCTGATCACACCTTTCCAAGGTGAGACCTTAAGTAATACACGATCACCGACTTGAAATTCCAAGGGCTTGCGTCGTTGGTCCGCATAACTCTTTTGACGGCTTCAAGCTGTCTGGAGGTTATCACGAACTTTCTTAACCTTATCAGTTGTCTCTAGAATGAGGTCAGGTCCAGTAAGTTGAGCCTCACCTATCTCATTCCAGCAGACTGGTGAACGAAATTTTCGACCATAGAGAGCCTCGAAAGGAGCCATGTTGATGCTGGAATGATAACTGTTGTTGTAGGAGAATTCAATCAATGGGAGATGTGAATCCCAACTACCACCAAAATCGATCACGCAAGCTCTAAGCATATCCTCCAAAGTCTGGATTGTTCTTTCAGATTGTCCATCCGTTTGCAGATGATAAGCCGTGCTCAGATTAAGTTGGGTCCCCATAGCAGTTTGCATGGTTCTCCAAAAATAAGAAGTGAAGCGAGCATCTCTATCAGAAATAATGTTCAAAGGAACACCATGTCGAGTTACGATTTCATCCACATAAATTTTAGCAAGCTTTACAGCAGAAAAATCCTCACGGATTGGCAAGAAATGCGCTGACTTAGTAAGACGATCAACAACTACCCAGATGGCATCATGACCTTTCTTAGTGCGCGGAAGTTTAGTAATGAGATCCATAGCAATGTTTTCCCATTTCCAAACTGGGATCTCTGGTTGTTCTAATAAACCAGAAGGATGTTGGTGTTCAGCCTTGACCTTAAGACAAGTAAGGCATTTTGAAACATACAAGGCAATATCTTTCTTCATACCAGGCCACCAATACTGAGTACGAAGATCCTTATACATCTTATCCGAGCCAGGATGAATAGAATAACGAGATATATGAGCTTCATCCATAAGCAAAGTGCGGAGATCATCTAGGCTTGGGACCCACAAACGGTCCATGAAATAATACGATCCATTGCCCTTCAGTTCAAGATCAGGCTTAATGTGATAGGGTAATTCCTTACCCATCAAGTCTTGTGAAACACAAGCATGTTGAGCCTGAGAAATGCGAGCTTGAATATCAGATTGAACACGAACACAATGAAGCTTGACATGTTCTTTACGACTCAAAGCATCAGCCACGACATTCGCTTTACCCGGATGGTAGCGAATTTCGCAGTCATAGTCGTTTAGAAGCTCAACCCAACGTCTTTGCCTCATGTTGAGTTCTTTCTGATTGAAGATATGCTGAAGACTTTTGTGGTCCGTGAAAACCACACATTTTGTACCATACAAATAGTGTCTCCAGATCTTAAGAGCGAAAACAACTGCACCCAACTCAAGATCATGAGTGGTGTAGTTTTTCTCATGCACCTTCAATTGTCTCGATCCATATGCTATAACTTTGTTCCTTTGCATCAGAACACAGCCAAGTCCCAAATTGGATGCATTGCAATATACGACAAAATCATCATTGCCTTCGGGCAAAGATAGGATAGGCGCATCACAAAGCTTCTGCTTCAAGGTCTGAAACGCTTCTTCTTGTTTAGAACCCCATTCAAAGGCTTTATTCTTCTGAGTTAGAGCAGTTAGGGGAACTGCAATCTTCGAGAAATTTTCGATGAAGCGGCGGTAATAACCCGCGAGACCAAGAAAAGAACGAACCTCAGTAGGAGTAGTAGGCGTATCCCAATCCTTAATCGCACTGATCTTGGGGGGATCTACATGAATACCTTGTTCGTTGACGATATGACCCAAAAATTGAACATCCTTAAGCCAAAATTCACACTTGGAGAACTTGGCAAAAAGTTGCTATTTCTTTAGGAGTTCCAGAGTAAGACGAAGATGTTGCTCATGATCAGCTTGCGTCTTAGAGTATATCAAAATGTCATCAATAAAAACGATGATGAACTTATCTAAATAAGGCTTGCAAACCCTATTCATCAAGTCCATGAAAACAGCAGGAGCATTAGTCAAACCGAATGGCATAACTGTAAACTCATAATGCCCATAACGAGTGTGGAACGCTGTCTTGGGAATATCTTCTTCATGCATACGAAGGTGATGATACCCAGAACACAGATCAATCTTCGAAAAATAAGAAGCACCCTGTAACTGATCAAAGAGATCATCGATGCGAGGTAGGGGATATCGATTCTTGATGGTAAGCTTGTTAAGCTCACGGTAATTGATGCACATCCTGAAAGATCCATCCTTCTTCTTAACAAAAAGAACGGGAGCACCCCAAGGGGAAAAGCTAGGACGAATAAAACCTTTATCCGAAAGTTCCTGAATCTGCTTAGACAATTCTTGCATCTCGGATGGTGCAAGACGATATGGAGATCTAGCAATGGGATTTGCACCCGGTACAAGATCAATACGGAACTCGACTTGGCGCGCTGGGGGTAATCCAGGCAACTCCTCAGGTAATAGTTCCGGATAATCCCGAATGACAGGGATATCTTGGATAGACTTACCTTTGCCTTTATCTGCTACAACATGTGCCAAAAAGGCCACATAATTCTTTCGCATATACTTCCGAGCTTGAAAACAAGACATGAGCTTGAGACTTCTAGCAGGTTTCTCACCACGAACCTGTAGGATCTCACCAGACGAAAGTGGCACACGTACAATCTTCTCAAAACATACTACCTCTGCGCGATGCTTGGCTAACCAATCCATACCCACAATAATGTTGAGGCTTCCCAGTTGCATTGGTGTGAGGTCAATAGGAAAAAGATGGTCGTTAAGGTTCAACTGGCAGTTGCGAAGGACAGAATTAAGAACAATGGGTTCACCACTAGCAACTTCTACTGTCAAAGGCTTACCTAGTTTCGTTCTAGACACGCGAAGCAATTGTTCGAAAGATAACGACACAAAACTCTTATCGGCACCAGAATAAAAAAGAACAGATGCGGGTTGATTATTAACAAAGAACGTACCGTTAACCACTTCATTGTCTGCTTGCGCCTCTTGTGCATTCATGTTGAAGACTCGACCTCGAGCCTGAGCCTGAGCTGGATTCGCATTCACCAATCTTGGACATTGATTACGGTAGTGGGTCAGATCCCCACAGTTATAACAAGAACCTGGTGGGTAGTGAGGTCGTGCTGCTTGACCTTGTTGCTGAGCAAGAGGCTGAGCAACTTGTTGAGCCGGGTTCTGAACTGCTCGATTCTGATTGGCAGGAATGCGGCAGGTGTCAGCAAGATGACCAGATCTTCCGCAGTTGGTGCAATGACGACACTGGAGGTGTGGTTGATGATGACCGTTACATCTGTTGCACAAAGGTGCATTGCCAAGATAAGGTTTCTTGGCAAGTGGTTGCGCAGGCTGATTTGGTGCAGCTTGTGCCGTAACGGCGACATTTTGAGAAGCCTTACGCTTCCTAGAACCCTTCGAGGAACCAGAATCCTTACCCTTCTTGTTCTTACCCTTCTTGCTATCCTCTTTGTCAGACGACTGCTTCTTACCCTTGTCACCCTCTCTATGCAGCTTACCCCTTCGAACCTGAGACTCGGTCATTGTCGCAGATAGCTCAATTGCCTGACGGACTGTGGTAGGGTTACTACCAGTAACAGTGTCTTGTATGGAGTCAGGTAGGCCATCGATATACCTCTCGATAGCCTTCTCGAGTGGGGTAACCATTGTTGGGCATAACAAACTCAGCTCCTCATACCTATCAGTATATGCCCGGTGCTCGCCACTATCCTGTTTCAGATCATCAAACTCCCTTTCTAAGGCTCGCAGCTCACGACGAGGACAAAACTCCCTCATCATAAGAGTCCTAAGTTCAGCCCATGATTGTGCCAAAGCAACCTCAGCACCACGATCTCTCATAACCCCGTTCCACCATGTGAGAGCCCTCTTCTGAAACACGCTTGATGCAAACTCGACTTTGCGATTATCAGGACACTAAACGTTACAGAAAGTATTCTCAATGCTCTCGAACCATTGAGGAAGCCCAGTTGCTCCCTCAGTACAAAAAAACTTGAGTGGTTTAGCCGAGTTAAAACTCTTGAAATTGCATGGAGCATTGTTGTTGTTATTGGCTTGGTTCCATTGAGCAATAAGATTTGGGAATGCAGCAGCCATTTGCTGTGCGATGATTTCTACTAGTTCGGCATTTGGTAGCGGATTTTCGCGTCGAGGAGGCATTCTAAAAGAGTAGACATGAAAGGAAATGGGTGAGAAGGTTAGATGAAATGAAATCAACAAAGGCAAGGATGGTGGTCATTTGTCCGTATCACAAAGCAAACAAACGACTCACAGTGACTAATCAAAGTAAATGGGTCAAAAAAATGTATCGCGAAGACATGCTCGCCTATAAGTGAATACTCACCCCAAGAATTCCCAGGTAAGAGTGACTGATCCGATTATGTGGATTTGTACGAACACTCTAGCCTTAGACAGAAAACCCAGGGTACAGGCATTCACTCTTCCAGTTTGCATGTGTTCACACTATTTAGAACCCAAAACTTTGACGACATTTTGAAAACTTGGAAGGCACAAGGCCAAAAGAATCCTTCAAAAATGGATGTTAAATTTTCAAAATCATTTTGAAAAATCAAAGAGTTCAAAACCATATAATAAATCATTTAAAAACAGATGATTGATTTCCAAAAAGCGTTTCGGAAAATTGGGTTCTTGTTTTGGTGATCACCTAAGGATAGGTGAAGTGCATGTTTTAGAATCTAAACACGAGACAACTCGTGTTGGGGTCCTAGAAAGGTTATAGTCTAGGTCAAATCATTACTAATAACCTAATTCCCTATAACCATTGGCTCTGATACCAACTCTTTTGTCACACCCCGACCACGTAAAACATCAAATCGTGGCGGAAACGTCGGGGAGTGTTGTAACAGAATTATTGTTGCACAACCATGGTAATTAAATTTACATTTTATTCCACAACCATGGTAATTAAAATTACATTTTATTCAACAACCAAAGGTGGAATACGTTGTTTCAAAACAAGAACCAAAGAGTACACAACATAATTAAACTAAGTCTATCTTTATTTTAAGTCTCTAAGGCACAGGTCCGCCCTAGTGTCACGATCATCCTAAGCAGCAGCTCCTGAAAACACATGTGAAAATAGGTACGTCAGCATAAAAATGCCTGTGAGATACATAGGTTTTATGAAAATAGGATTCATGACTTGAGTTTAGAGAAATGTTTAATGAAAATAAGTCATGAACCTTGTTAATTGTTTTGTTTTATAAATCATTTGAAAACAATAGCAAAATCAGATGGTATGTATATACAAAAGAATAATGTATGGTTAAAAGAATAACAAGTAAAAAGAGTTTATATAAACCAAGTTATTTGTAAAACAATGTTTAAGTGAAAATCTGTTGTAAATGTAATATGTCTAAACTGAAGTGGTTTAAATGAGGCTACGATATGTAATATCATACAAACACTTATATATAGGAAGTACCAGCGGCGTATCCACCATGCTTGTATTATATTACACATGCCTCGTTATTTAAGTCACTCAAACCAACCAACATTTGTAAAATATCCATGTTTAGTCCAATAGTCAAATGTCATAGTATAATCCAAGTTGAATATAAGTCATGCAATGTGTAAACAAAAGTTATGTATGGTAAGTAAAATGAGACTACTTAAACCACAAGTAAAGATGTACAAAACAAAGTATTTTGAATAAACCAAAAGTTATGTTTTGTAAAATAAATGCATGTTTTTACTGATACAAACATTTATGCGGTAAGTTAACGGATACATTCAAGCCTTGAGACAGTAGGATAACCTCAGAGTAAAGATTATCAAAGTAAAATGTTTTCGGATTCAGTCATTCCTTACACCCTAACAAACCTAGGATGTCAGGAACGGGATTTGTCAAGTCCTATGGTACCATTACTTACTACCGAGCGGCGTATCTAATGTTAATGAATGTAGTTTAGTCCCGTTGTACAAACTAAATGCCATACCGAAAACAAACATGTAATGAAAGTAATGTACTAAGTATGCTAAGTTAACATACAAAGCAGAAAAAGTCATGTAAATCAATGTGCTAAATATGCTAAGTTAACATGCAAAGCAGAAAAAGTCATGTAAATCAATGTGCTAAATATGCTAAGTTAAGCATACATAGCAAAAGAAGATGTAATGTAAATTAATATGCTAGCATGCCAAGTAAACATACATAGCAAGACAAAATGAAATTTTGTACTAATAGTGTACTAATGAACATAGCAAGTATATGATATGAAGACATGGAAAGCATGAAAATAACAAGTAGGCACATGTGTTTCACCCCAAAATGTTTGAAAAACAGTAAAAGAGGGGTCTATGTACTCACTTGAGATTGCCCAATAGACTTTAGATATCCACCAAGCAAAGCTAGAAGATCACGGAATCAAACGGCACCTAGTATAGGTAACTACATTAATAAACGGACCTATTCGGAGGATCGGGTAGCATTAGGGTTCGTAAACCAAATGAGTGTAGGAACTCATGTAATGTGGTTTAACAAAGCCTACATACTAAAACGAAACTTATCCTATGTGCTTTTGACCAGTTACGACCCGTTTAGGTAGCTTATGCTACGTTAACGCGTCGTTTGCGTAAAACGCGTTCGGAACGCCTAACTAGTCCTATGACAAGTAATATATGCCTTAACATGTCTAATATTGTTGCTAAATCAGTTTAGATGTCAAAATTTGGGTTACATAGGCTTAAAATAAATTTTGACGTAAAAAGGGCATTTTGGTAATTTACCTAAGGCATAAGAACTACTTATCATACAACTACTCAAACGATGTGACCATAAGGTATAACCTCGGAAGGTTATTTCCTATACAACTATGGTCACCTAAAGTGTTTGGTCGGATCCTAATGATCGACCAAATGGGTCGGGTTCGAAAGCATAAGCGATTGATTAGATCGCTTACCCTTACGACCCTAGACAAGCACAAATCTAAAAGTGACGAGCTAAACATGCTAGAACATGTTTAGTCAAGTTAGAAAACAGGTTTTGATATCAAAACAAACGGTTTTGATACCCTAGAGTAGTTTGGTTACAAAATACGCAAGAACACGCATTTTGCCCGAAACTACGACTCGTCACTGAGCCTAGATAACAGGTTTTGATATCAAAACAAACGGTTTTGATACCCTAGAGTAGTTTGGTTACAAAATACGCAAGAACACGCATTTTGCCCGAAACTACGACTCGTCACTGAGCCTAGATAACGTGGTAATCAGTAGGTATAGTCACTAGGGACTCAACCATCGTGATTACGCTCACGTTATGAAGTTCAAACGAACTTTGTATTGACCCTAACCTGGTCAATGTAGAAAGTCAAACACAGTTTGACTTTCAAGCTAAAAATTCACAAAAAAGAACGAAGGAACACTTACAAAGGGTCCCCGCAAGATTGATTATCCAAGTATTTCTCAGGTATGAAGTGTTGCACACTTCAACCTAGAGAAAATCTCAGATATCAAGTGGGTTGCAAGTGAAATGGTGGGGGGTATTTATAGGAAAGCTAGAACCGTTAGGATCGTTTATCGGGAAACGAGCTTCGATCTAGGCCGTCCAAGTGTGCCCCTTGTTTTCTAATACCATTAGAGCCCATAGAAATGGCCCATTGTTTGCTAAAAACCGTTTGTAAGTGGAATTTATGGCTGGAACAGCTGGAAGCTGGCTGTTAAACACTTTCTGCACATCTGGGAGGCTCACACGGCCCACGTAAGAAACAACAGAAGCTTACGCGGCCCGCCTGGGCAGCACAGATCAGAAACAAGTTTGCAGAAATGATAGTTTTGGTCCCTGTTATTGTTTAAAGCCATTTCCGACATGTTTAAAGCCCGTTAAGCCAACTTTAAGGCCCTAAAATGATGCCCAAACATTGTGGTCATGAAACATGCTAAAAAATATGCCGGATTTCTGTTCGTTTGGTCGTATGATCGCGATGTTTGCTTAATTACGACGGAATGCGCATAAGCGCGAATAACGATCCAAATTGCGCGACGAATGGATTTTTCTCATGCCAAACACTAAAATAAAATATTTTAATGCTTACATAAATTTTTGGATGTCCGGATGTATTCAGAACGTAAGTTATGCGCGAAAATGCAAACTTATGCACTTTTTGACGCTTTTAGTCCCTGAATGAGCATAAAGTTTATTTTAGCACACCGAACCACTCAAAGCCTATTTCTAAGCTATGTAAAGAATATTTAGGGTGTGTTTAACTTATGATCAAGTTCCGGAATGTCCGTTACAGTTCAAATCGGCATACTTTCGCAGTTTGTCGAATTTAGTCCCTGTAAACGAATAGACTAGATTTTGCCATACCAAAGCCTTCAAAACTTATTTCTAAGTTATCTAAAGGTTATTTAAGGTATGTTAAGCATAAATGGATATTCCGGAGTATTTTCTGCATTAAACTGATTACGTTTACGCACCAGTTTGCGTATAATTCTCCAGAAAGCGATATAGAGTTTGAAATTGAATAAAAGTCAAAACATGAAAACATCAAACATAAACAAACAAACATTGGGATCAAATAACTTTATTTCATTGATAACTGAACTGTGCAAAATGATTACAAGCACAGATGTCACATAGATGATCAACAACTGTAAACCTTTATGCCCTTGCCACGTGTCTATTCTGTTGTAACATAAAAGATTCCTTTTGTTCAAGTCTTGATTTCAGGCGTGCGGAGATGATTAGGATTTTACCTTCAAGTCTAATTGTACCTTTGCGCGAGCCCGCACAAGGGTGTTAGTTGAATGTTTGTTTCTCCTTTTCTCCGGTGCATGGTTATCGAAGACTGTTTTCTTCCACCTCTTTGTTTAGAGCTGCTACGCAGCCCCGCAGGGTTTTGTTGAAGATGTCTTTGGAATAAGGTTGTGGTATGGTCCTATGCGCTTGCGCGAGGTTTTCGGGACCACACCCCTTCAAGTCCCCCCAGTCCAGTGTTGCTTCTACACAAGTAGGTGGAGCACTGGACTATATAAAATGAAGTGTGCACTGTTTGCCTTTGAGAAGTAGCAAGGCTTGCGTCGTGGAAACTGTGCACTCATGGACACAACTGTTTCCTTGATGTTAAGGACGTACAATCACGTCTGCCTCCTGACATGGTGAAGACCTTCGCGTATGGTTATATGACTTGTGTAAAGGTCATCACGACTATTTTTGCTTGGGATGTTGTCTGGTTTTGTTGGTCATTGTTGCGCCAATAAGTGTATTGTGCTGCTGCGTTTGTAACTTTGTTAATGCCGCCGCATAACTTGTTAATGTGCTATTGCATAAGTATCTTTGTTATTGCGCTGTCGCGCAAGTAACTGTAGTAAAGTGTTGCTGCACATCTTTGTTAATGTGTTGTTGCATATGTATCTTTGTTATTGCGCTGCCACGCAAGTAACTGTATTAATGTGCTGCCGCACATCTTTGTTAATGTGCTGTTGCACAGGTATCTCTGTTATTGTGCTGCCGCGTAAGTAATTGTATTAATGTGCCGCCGCACATCTTTGTTAATGTGTTGTTGCACAAGTAACTTTGCTACTGTCTGTTTTAGTTACAATGTTTGCATGAGCACAATTACTTTGTTTAGGTAGGACAAATAAAGATGGTATAAAGCTCATGTGCGAACATAGGGTTAGACCTTGCACGATACGTGTAACCGCGGACCGTTCATGAGACTTGTTGTGTTACCATAATGTTTTTGTGCTTACCAAAAGGAGTTGCATGCATTTGTAATAGAACATAGAAGCAAAGTGTGAATAAAATTTTGCATTGATTTGGATAGGGCGCGGAGGCTGGTAGATACAAAGTAGCTAATAAATAAGATAATTATGCTGCATATGTAAGTAATGACCGTTATATTGTATGCTGGTTAGCATTGTATGCTGTCCAAGTACAGATGGTCCTGGGGTTACATATGTAGGATCGTTGTGCGACCTGAATGAGTCGTTCAGAAGAGTTTGGATCCGAATCAAAGGCGGAATTCAGAGATACGGACTTATTTACAGCTTGATTCACTTATAATGTCACTTGTATTGATATAATAGTCTTACAGCACCTGGAGACAATCCGGCAGAGCTTCGCTACCGATTTTCCAAAGTTACAAATGACAAACCAAGCACCCCTATATATAGATCATGTCATTTAGTACGAAATGACTTCAGTTCATTTCGTACGAAATGGATTTCTCCATTTCATGCGAAATAGGCTTTGTCCATTTCGTGCGAAATAGCTTTCACACACACTAACCTGATTTCTATCCTAACTAGCACTGGTTTATCCTATCTGATTACAAGACTCGATACAAGACGAAGTCAATAGACATATGCACTAACAGACTCCCCCTTGGATGTTGACGAAGTCTTCAGTGTTGAGTCTTTAACATGAGACATCTTCAGTCATGATCAATTTTCACTATCTTTCCAAATTGTCTAACACTGTAAGCATCCATCAATCTTTATCTTCTTCTTTCTATCAAAATCACTGTCTTCAGGCTCCCCCTTTCGTTAAGCTTCTGTGCTTTTAAGATCGACACCTGGCTTTCCGGTTACAAGCTTCCCCTTGCATTGAGCTCATCTTCAGATTCCCCCTAAGACTCAGCTATTGGGATCGTAATCTGGAATCACATCTGCAATACTTACACATTTATAAGTAACAGTGTTTTGAACACCTAGGATCTAAAACCCTGGCTCTCTTAAAAGAATTTAACAATCTAAGAATCCAACTCCCTCATAGTTAATCATCCAAGTCCAAATTAATGACCTTGGAGATATCATAAACTGTTTTTTATTTTTGATTTTAAAGTTTCAAGTTTCAAATTAATGAACTTGTTTATTTTCAGAAACATGATCAGCATACTCAGATTTTGAAACTTAGCATTCAAACATCGGTTGTCGAAAATAAAGCAGAAATCAAAATCTTTTTGTATTTTGCTGAAATATAAAGCAGTAACGAAATATTTACAAACATATTTAGAGACAATATTTTTGTTTGAGTTTGCGTCAGAGGATCATATCAGTTTATGACAAATCACAAGTACCATTGAACTTTAAACACTTTAAGTTCTAAACGATTCACTTAGATTGTCAGTATACTGATCCACTTAAATTTTCACACAAAGTTCAATTGTTTCGAGATACGAGATTAGTGTTTTAATGACTTAAACTTATTCGCGAGTGTCCCACCTGAGAATATACTCCCGTATCCAGACTCCTATATTCAGTCTTACAGGTGAATGTACACTAATAATATATGTAAGGGGTGAATGCGAGGCCATGAGAGCTCAGGCTATTGTTTCCGCAAAATCAGAGAGATGATGGCTCGACTTTTGGTGGGTTCCCTTTAGAGGATCTTTTCTTCAACAGTACATGATTAGCATTTTTCAATGTTTCATTATTTTTTATGCTGAGGGTGAGCTTTAAGAATAAAGCAATGCAAAGTATTATACGAGGACTAGGCTATTGCTCTCGCAAAATCAGATGTAACAACTCGTATCAAAAGTCCTAATTATTATATTAGTTTATCCAAAAGGAAACCCTAATTTAGACACCCAAGTGATTCTGCACAAACCCTAAAATTTTCAGAATAATCAGAATCAGGATCAGGGCCCCTAAAACTCAGGGGGGTTAAACCCTAGTTACGATTATCCACAAAATTAGCTGTCAAAATCGAATTTTAAGAATCCGTCAAGTCAGCCAAGCTAGTTAGGGACGTGGCTACCCTATGATAGATAGGGACCCCTCGCGCCACGCGACGCCCCCAGGGGTACCCCCGCGTCACGCGAGGGGGTCAAATTTTAAGTATAAATAGAGGGGGTTGGCAATCGAATTTTGGCACTTGAACGACGTAAAAATACATTTCATACACTGAGATATAGCATAAACAGTCCAAAACACACATACGAATCACAAATCGTTGCCGCAATACAGGGTAATAACTCGATCACTGATACGATTCAATGTCCGATCGATTAAACTATCCAATGGATGTTTACGTGCTGCCCACATTAGGGTTTATTCTTTGTCATTCGTTGTTAAATCAATGGATGTTTAAGTATCGCACTTTGTCATTCGATGTGAGGGTTTAATCTCGTGAGTTATCGTAAATGATGTATTAAGTTACTAACCAAGTTGTGTGCATGTTATTAAATTTAGGTTAAAAGGCTAATCAGTAGGCTAGGCTCTGCTCAATTAAATCTGCAATGTGAGTCATTCTCTTTTTATCAAATTTGTTTACAAAAGCTTGTTTATTTTCAAAGTTATAATTACAGTGATTAAGTTTATGTAATCACCAAGTTACAGCCGGTATGTGGGGTTTTGTATACATTACTTGATAATCGTCACCATTGGGGCAGCCAATGGGGGATATGACCATAGTCACAGATCCGGTCGAGTGACAAATACCGTGGGTAGTTGGTTGATATCTGGAAACATTGTAATCTCTCTTAATACTGTAAATTATAACAAATGGGTCATTTTAGTAAATAGAATGATTCACCAGTATTTCCCGCTGACAAAACCTTTTTTAAACATGTTTCAGGTGATCTGTTGTGATCCAGGAAAAGTGCCGTGAAGCACTACAAGCTTAAGGAAGTGGCTCAATATAAAATAAAGAAACATGTTTTGTAAAAATAAAGATTTCTCTGAGAAATCATATGATTGTAAATTACCGGGTTTTATCCCGAATTGTGAAATAAAATAATCGGGAAATATTTCAGTTTTAAAAAGATCCTGAAGAAAGCTTCCGCTGTTAATTAAATACCACGGGATTTTCTGTCCCGCGGCTCCTGAAACGGGTCAAACCGGGTCGGGGGCCGTGACAGAAAAAGGTGGTATCAGAGCCACTAATTTAAGCCAATTAAGTATTTAGAAAATACTTAATTTTCTACTTGTCATTTTGTGATTATGTGTTTTCTTATTTGAATATTTGTGTACAGTATGGGTAAGCAAAAGCTGTCAAACATCTATCTTAAATTAGATAGGTCATCCAATGAGAAGGGAAATTCATCCCAAACCAAATCCTCAAATCACTCTGTAATTCCTGAAGAAGGAATATTTGTACAAAAGGCACAATATGAGGAACCACTTTCTCCTAATAAAAGAAGTTTGATTTTTAAGAAAAGTCAGGAGAAAAAGAAATTCCGAGAAAAGAAGATTAAATAGGAAACCCAGGAATTAACCAGTAAATCACCTTGGGAAGACAAGTTAGAAGAAAAATGGGCGGATCTTTATATGCTAGCCACTGTAGCAGTTAATACAAATCTTTAAAATAATCTGACTCAAGTTTTAGCAACCTATATCCTCTACAAATCTAGAAACCATATCCAGTAAATAAATAAGTAAACTCTAGTGTGTTTTAATTATTTTGTAGCTACCCAGTATGAAATAATATTTAAAGATTATCTATGAAAATTTGTTATTAAATTTTTTATTTCTGTATTTTGCATATGTGCTAAACAGCATGAGTGACTTGTCTGACGCCCTTCAGAATTTAAATCTCTATCCGGTAAAAATAGAGGTTTCCAGATATTACAATAGGTATATACCAGATATAGAAGAACCTATTGAATTCAATGCTCCACCTCCGGAGAAACCCAAGCCCAAGAAAAGGAGAAGATTCGTGGGATGGAGGCGTGTGCGTAGGAGGAAACCCGTCACTAGAAAGATGCCTAAAATAGAAAATCCCTTAGACAAAGGGAAGGGAATTGAAGTCGGGAAAGAATCTAGGCAGATGGGAATATAGTTTGAAGAATATTCTAAGCAAATAGAAATGGAGATTGGAGGAGGTTCTAAACCAACTCAGATAGAAATTGGAGAAAGCTCTAAGCAAACCCAGGAAATGACATTACTGGAGGAGTTAGATTTTATATTGGCAAGCTGTGATACTATTAATCCTGTCAATACAAATGTTTTCACTCATCTTATTGAAACTCAACTTCCAATAAATTTGGAACCAGCAATCCCAGAACCTATAATCCACACCCAACCTTTAGGAATGGACGAGTGGTGGACGAATGATTGGCAGTTCCAAAACCTGCTCAATAGTCCTTATTCCTTTCTTCCTCAATTTGACCCTGAACTAATACCTAACCCACCTATGAGCAATGAGAATTTAGCTGAACTTCGCCACTTTGGCGAGGAGTTAATGGATGCAGGAAATAGGATCAGGGAAGTAGGAGAACAGATCTCCTGGAAGTACGATGAGAGGGAGCGCCGTTATTAAAATACCATCTGACGAAGGATAGTAGGTTGTGAATATGTGGTTGTAAATAAATAAGTAAAATATAGCTTGTGAAATAACCTAAAATAAAACTTTGTAAGATAATAGTGTGTATTGATGCATACTATTAAATATAAAAATGGAAATCGAGAAATCGATAGTTTTGGCTATATGTGCATATTTGAAATTTGTATGATTGTTTTGTGTATAATTGTTATCGATACTAATAAATTATATATAATGATCAGATGGAAAATGCTAATAACAAACCAGTTAATGAGGTTAATCAATATGAGCAACATCCGGAGGATCAATTTCTAAATAGACAAGATATCGAAAATATCGTTGCTCAGGGGATAGCCAATGCTATTCCAGCAATAGTTGCTGCTGTTAGAAATCCAATCGAACCTCAACAAATCATTCCTAGCAAACGTATTTCTGAAGATAACTTCAGTAATAGCGTAAATGGAGGCGGTAATCATACTAATCACGATAATAATCCACGGCAGGCGCCGCTCCCTAAGAAAATGAAAGCTACAACGCCTGGTTGCACTTACAAAGAATTTCTTGCTTGCAAACCCGCTGAATTTGCAGGCAATGAAGGAGCAACTGCGACACTACGTTGGTTAGAGAAAACCGAGGCCGTGATTACAATAAGTAAATGTGCCAAGGATGATCAGGTCATGTACGCGTCAAATATTTTAAATAAGGGGCGCTAGAATGGTGGAACACGGTGCTACAAGCAAAAGGAAGAATGATGGCGTATGCTATGAATTGGGAAGAATTTAAGAGTCTTGTAGAAAGAAAATTATGTCCCGAATATGAAAAAGATCAAATGGCGAATAAGTTCTTAAACCATCGAATGATGGGTGTAGATTGTCGCGGTTATACTTCGACATTCTTTGAATATGCTAGAGTGGTACCAACACTGGCTTCGCCAGAACCAGTACTCATTTCTCGCTATATTTGGGGATTGATTGGCGAAATCCGCAATATCGTTAAAGCTGCGAGACCTCGTACTATTGACGATGCGGTAGAATTAGCTAATACCTTAACTGACGATCTGATACGCACAAGAGATGAAAACAAGAAGAAGGAACTGGCTCAGAAAATTACCCAAGGATTTCGTATGGGTAATAATAGTAACTTTAAGAAAAGAGGAACAGGGCCATCTCCAACTCCTCAGTTCTGCAGAAATTGCAAAAAGAAACATTATGGAAGATGCAACATAACCTGCAATTTTTGCAAAACTGTAGGACATCGTGAAGAAAATTGCAGGAAGAAATCCATAATTTGTTACAATTGTGGAGAATCAGGACATTTCAAAACAGAATGTCCTAAAGTGGTTAAACCAGCAGATAACAAAACCAAGACAGCCGACGGAGCTACTAAGAAGAATGTTCGAGCCTTTCAATTAACAACTCAAGAAGCAGAACTCATTCCAGATGTGATAGCGGGTACGTTCTTAGTTCACAACGTGTATGCAAAAGTATTATTTGACTCTGGTGCAAACCAAAGTTTTATCAATACTTCATTCTGCCAAGCTCTTAACTTACCTTTAACCAACCTTAGGCAGATTTTTACAGTCGAAACGGCCGACGGAAATTTTGTTAGTATAGATAAAGTTTTGAAAAAGGAAAATATAGAACTCTCAGGTCTTAAATTCTTTGCAAACCTATTACCTATGAAATTAGCCGAATTTGATGTTGTGTTAGGAATGGATTGGTTAGTAGCCAACCATGCTCGAATTCTCTGTGATAAGAATTCCATAGAAATTCAAACACCCACCGGAGAAGTCATTATGATTACAGGAAATAAACCACGTAAGCCCATGAAGTTCATATCGGTAATGAAAGTTGCTAGTTATGAACGAAAGCAAGGAATAGTATATATGATTTCAGTAATCATTAGTAATAAGGGTAAAGAACTTAAGGAAATTCTTGTAGTCTCAGAATATCCAGATATATTCCCAGAAGAGTTACCAGGATTACCACCAGATAGGGAGGTAGAATTTAGAATTCATTTGATTCCCGGAACTATACTGATAGCCAAGGCACCTTATCGGTTAGCTCCCACAGAAATGTTAGAACTGAAAAAGCAATTAGATGAATTACTAAGTAAAGGTTTCATACAACCTAGTTCATCCCCGTGGGGAGCACCTGTGTTGTTTGTAAAGAAGAAGGATGGTTCAATGAGAATGTGTATTGATTATAGAGAATTGAATAAGGTTACAATTAAGAATCGATACCCATTACCTAGGATTGATGATCTTTTTTATCAACTTCAAGGAGCTAGGTATTTTTCTAAAATAGATTTACGCTCTGGATATCATCAATTGAAAGTACAAGAGGAAGACATACCTAAGACTGCTTTCAGAACTAGGTATGGTCATTACGAGTTTACAGTCATGCCCTTCGGATTAACGAATGCACCTGCAGCATTCATGGACATGATGAATAGGATCTGTAAACCGTACTTGGATAAATTTGTAATTGTCTTCATAGACGATATACTTATTTATTCCAAAAGTCAGGATGAACATTGTCAGCACTTGCATGCACTCTTAACTTTGTTAAGAAAAGAAAAGTTGTACGCCAAATTCTCGAAGTGTGAATTTTGGTTGCAAGAAGTGCAATTTCTAGGTCATATGGTGAATCACGAAGGCATTCATGTAGATCCTGCTAAGATAGAGGCAATTACCAAATGGAAGGTTCCACAATCCGTAATGGAAATTAGAAGTTTTATAGGTTTAGCTGGATATTATAGACGGTTTATTAAGGATTTTTCCAAAATAGTTGTACCATTAACTAAGCTAACCTGTAAAGCAGTTAAGTTTGAATGGGGAACTAAACAAGAAGAAGCCTTTAGGATCTTGAAGCATAAATTAACAAATGCTCCAATCCTAGCCTTACCAGAAGGAACAGAAGATTTTGAAGTTTACTGTGATGCTTCAAAACTAGGATTTGGATGTGTGCTAATGCAATGCAAGAAGGTAATTGGGTATGCCTCAAGGCAATTGAAAAAGCACGAGGAGAATTATACAACTCATGATTTAGAATTAGGAGCCGTAATTTTTGCCCTTAAAATTTGGAGACATTATCTGTATTGAAGTAAGTTTACTATCTATACGGATCATAAAAGTTTAAAGTACATATTTGGGCAAAAAAAAGTTAAACATGAGGCAAAGGAGATGGATGGAAATCCTAAGTGACTACGACTGTGATATTCAATATCATGAAGGAAAGGCAAATGTAGTTGCAGATGCCTTAAGTCGTAAGTACCATGAGAAACAACGAAGAGTTCGTGCTCTCAGATTAAATCTACAGTTAGATTTAATGGAACAAATCAAGAATGTTCAGGAAATAGCAATCAAGGATGATGCTGAAGGAATGAAAGGATGAATAAAAGAGTTAGAGCAAGGAGCTGATGGAATTTGGAAATTTCACAAAAGAAGGATTTGGGTACCTAAGCATGGAGAATTAAGAAATAAGATTTTAGAAGAAGCTCATAAATCTAGGTATACTATGCACCCTGGAAACAATAAGATGTACCAAGATTTAAGAAATAACTTTTGGTGGATAGGAATGAAAAAGGACATAGCTCGATATGTTTCTAAGTGTCTTACTTGTTCACAAGTTAAGGCAGAATGTCAGAAACCTTCAGGTCTACTACAACAGTTAGAAATGCCTGTATGGAAATGGGAACTCATAACAATGGATTTTGTTACTAAGTTACCCAAAACCAGAAAAGGTAATGATGCGATTTGGGTAATTGTGGATCGATTAACCAAATCAACTCACTTTCTACCTATGAAAGAAACCTTTAGCATGGAAAGGTTGGCAAAGTTGTATGTAGATGAAGTAGTATCCTTACATGGAGTTCCACTCTCCATTGTTTCGGATAGGGATAGTCGTTTCACTTCTCATTTCTGGACTAGTTTCCAAGAAGCAATGGGAACTCGACTAAACCTAAGCACTGCATATCATCCTCAGACAGACGGACAAAGTGAAAGGACAATCCAAACTCTAGAAGACATGCTCCGAGCATGTGTGATAGATTTTGGTAGAAACATGGATGATCACTTACCTTTAATTGAATTCTCCTATAACAATAGTTATCATTCAAGTATTGAAACTGCCCATTCGAGGCACTGTATGGAATAAAGTGCAGAACTCTAGTTTGTTGGGCAGAAATAGGAGAAAGTCAATTATCAGGTCCTGAAATAGTGCAAGAGACAACTGACAAGATTAATCAAATCAAGGAAAGACTAAAGACTGCTCGAGATCGTCAAAAGAGTTATGCCGATAATCGACGCAAACCATTGGAATTTCAAGTCGGAGATAGAGTACTCTTAAAAGTTTCTCCTTGGAAAGGAGTAGTTTGGTTCGGTAAGAAAGGGAAGCTAAGTCCAAGATACGTAGGACCATTTCCAGTAACCCAATGTATAGGATCAGTTGCTTATCGTTTACAACAACCAGAGGAGTTAGCTGGAGTACATGATGTATTTCATGTATCCAACCTCAAGAAATGCCTATCAGACGAATCTTTAGTAGTACCTCTCCAAGATATAGAGGTAAACGAAAAATTAAAATTTATTGAGAAACCTCTTCAGATAGAAGACAGAAAAGTGAAGTTTCTCAAGCACAAACACCTAGTGCTAGTTAAAGTAAAGTGGGATTCAAAGAGAGGAACTGAATACACTTGGGAGCTGGATTCAGAGATGAAGCGAAAGTATCCTCAATTATTCCAGTAAATCTAGAGGACGAGATTTTTATTAAGGTGGGGAGGATGTAACAACTCGTATCAAAAGTCCTAATTATTATATTAGTTTATCCAAAAGGAAACCCTAATTGAGACACCCAAGTGATTCTGCACAAACCCAAAAATTATCAGAATAATCAGAATCAGGATCAGGGCCCCTAAAACTCAGGGGGGTTAAACCCTAGTTACGATTATCCACAAAATTAGCTGTCAAAATCGAATTTTAAGAATCCGTCAAGTCAGCCAAGCTAGTTAGGGACGTGGCTACCCTATGATAGATAGGGACCCCTCGCGCCACGCGACGCCCCCAGGGGTACCCCTCGCGTCACGCGAGGGGGTCAAATTTTAAGTATAAATAGAGGTGGTTGGCAATCGAATTTTGGCACTTGAACGACGTAAAAATACGTTTCATACACTGAGATATAGCATAAACAGTCCAAAACACACACACGAATCACAAATCGTTGCCGCAATACAGGGTAATAACTCGATCGCTGATACGATTCAATGTCCGATCGATTAAACTATCCAATGGATGTTTAAGTGTTGCCCACATTAGGGTTTATGCTTTGTCATTCGTTGTTAAATCAATGGATGTTTAAGTATCGCACTTTGTCATTCGATGTAAGGGTTTAATCTCGTGAGTTATCGTAAATGCTGTATTAAGTTACTAACCAAGTTGTGTGCATGTTATTAAATTTAGGTTAAAAGGCTAATCAGTAGACTAGGCTCTGCTCAATTAAATCTGCAATGTGAGTCATTCTCTTTTTATCAAATTTGTTTACAAAAGCATGTTTATTTTCAAAGTTATAATTACAGTGATTAAGTTTATCTAATCACCAAGTTACAGCTGGTATGTGGGGTTTTGTATACATTACTTGATAATCATCACCATTGGGGCAGCCAATGGGGGATATGACCATAGTCACAGATCTGGTCGAGTGACAAATACCGTGGGTAGTTGGTTGATATCTGGAAACATTGTAATCTCTCTTAATACTGTAAATTATAATAAATGGGTCATTTTAGTAAATAGAATGATTCACCAGTATTTCCCGCTGACAAAACCTTTTTCAAACATGTTTCAGGTGATCTGTTGTGATTCAGGAAAAGTGTCGTGAAGCACTACAAGCTTAAGGAAGTGGCTCAATATAAAATAAAGAAACATGTTTTGTAAAAATAAAGATTTCTCAGAGAAATCATACGATTGTAAATTACCGAGTTTTATCCCGAATTGTGAAATAAACTAATCGGGAAATATTTCAGTTTTAAAAAGATCCTGAAGAAAACTTCCGCTGTTAATTAAATACCACGGGATTTTCTGTCCCGCGGCTCCTGAAACGGGTCAAACCGGGTCGGGGGCCGTGACATCAGAAGTCCAGGTATAACACCCCAGATATCACCACGTACAAAGACCTAGTATATCAGAAATAGAAAGCCTTTCAAACAAGATTTCGGGGGTTACCCATATATCCGAGAGATGTTCCCCACGAGATAAGTAAGTATGTGATATTTAGGTTTATATCTCGAAAACAATCTATTAAGCGTGTAAAAATCTACTGGCATATCATCAGTGAGACCGTTTATCACATTTTTTACTTTCTATTTCTTTAGCGTACTGTGATTGTCTACTGATGTACTATCATTTCCTCTTTTTACACAAAAACTCATTTTGAATTTTATCATGTTTTTGGCTTTTTCAAATTTTCTAATGTTTTTGGATTTTCTGACAATTTCTTACTCCCCCTAAAATTCAAAACCATTTAAAGAAAATTTGACAAACCGACACTGATAGCTTTGTCTTCGCCATCCATTTTCTGCTTTTCATGCTCTGCTTTGCAACACATTATATTTTCTGCAAATGTACCCCCATGATTTACAACACATTGATTTTTGCAGTTTGAAAACCGTGTTTCAAACTTGTGAAATTAATCATGTTTTTCCGCCGTGAGGGTTTCGGCATATTCAAGTAACATATTTTTGGATTTTTGAATTTTTGACAAATTTTAAAAAACAAACATATTTTTTATTTTAAAAGTTTTGGACAAAATAAAAACATATTTTTGGTTTTTAAATTTTTAATTTTTAGGATTTTGAAATATTGTTTATTTATGTACAGAAAACAAACAAACTCCCTGTTTCAACCAACACAGGGTTCAGCAGCCTCCTCTTCCCCTCGTGCCAGGCTGCTCCAATTTCCATTCTTACAATCCTCAATTTTCTTGAGCACCTGCACAATCAACAATTTAATCATTTGAACAATGCAACCCAAGCCTGTTTAGACTCAGGTAATTGAACATAACTCTTTCCAGGTAAAGCTGGATAATTTCTTTCATTTTTCTCAAAATCATCTTCATTTTGATTATCACTCACAGAAATCACTTGTTTCTTAACATTCCATATTTGACCTTTTGGAGTACCTCTTTTGTAAAAATTTGAATCTTTTTGAACATTTTGATTCTGAACAACATTTGGTTTCCAAAACTCGTTTGATTTTGTTGCGTCAACAGTTGTTTTCCAACTCTGTGTTGTTCTTAATCTGGATGTGTGAGAATTCCAGGTCTGTCTTGAACCGAACCTATTCGGGTTTGATTTCCAAGTTTGGTTCGAAACAAACTTGTTTGTGTTGTATCTCCAAGTTTGTTTTGAATCAAATCTGGTAGATCTTTGTTTCACATCCTCAGATTTTTTTCTTAACATTATCATACTTATTTGTCGTTTCAACATCAACAGGTTTCAGATTTGGACACTTGCGTGCAAAATGTCCAATTTGATCACATTTAAAACATGTTCTCTTGGACACATCTTTGACCTGTGGTTGTTGCGTTTTCTTTTGAGCATAGAACTCTTCATTAGACTGACGCCTAAATTGGAGTTCTTTCTCTTCTTCGGAACTTGTTCCATGAACAAAATTCATCTTTGTCTGATAATTTGGCATTTCATTTCTTTTCCAATTTTGTTTCTTTTTATAACCCAACCCAGCCTTCATGTTTTTCTTCTTGAGATCAGGTTTGTTATAAAAAGTTTTGTGACACTTTCCAGCAAACTTTGGAATTTTAGATTTTTCAATCTCAACCATTTTGAAAGCTTTATCAATCTTTTCTGAAATCACATCCTGAATCGGGAATACAACATCTAAGAATAATTTGTCCGATCGAATCATGGTATAAACCAATCCTTTTGAATCATCATCCAAATTTTTCTCAGATTTTGAGTTTTTCAGATATCCATCATGAAAATTACCTTCATTTTCATCATGTGATTCAGATTTACCTGTTTCAACCGACTCTTCTTTCAACACACTTTCAACGACCTTACCTTACCACCTCTGAATCACTAGAATCATCAGATTTGGAATAGGTTACGTCAATGTTATCTGGTAATTGATCTACCATGTTGAAAGCTTTTTCGACCTTTTCATCATCATAAAATGCGAACTTTTTCGGTGGTGGAACTTGATGAAACTCTGAGCCAATTCCTTTCTTGTTTTGCTCAGAATCTTTACCATCCGGTTTTATGTTGAAAATTCTTTCAAGCACATATGATGACGCGTGATAACTTTTTAACTTGTTATTATCCTATTCTAAATCAGTAATCTGACGCTTAAGTTTAGTAACATCCTCAATATAAGAATTTACAACTTGTTGCTTTATTTCATACTGTCGCTTAAACATATCAGTTGTTTCAGAACAGTATCTTAATCTTGATTGAACAAGTTTCATTTGACTTTTCACATCTTCATATGACTATTTAGTAATGTGATAAGCCAATTTTATTGAATCATATTCTTTTTTCATTTCTTGAAAAGCATTTTCTTTTTTATCACATTCTTCGGTCTTTTTCAATACATTTTCTTTCAAAACTTCATTTTCTTTTTCTAATTTTTACAATTTTCTGAAAGATTTTCCTCATTATCTTTTAAAACTTTTTCGTTTTCTAACATTTCTTTGTATTTATTTTTGAAAACTTCTTCGATTTTGGTAAATTCAAGATCTCTTGTTCTGAACTTTTCATCTTTTTAGTACAAGCACTGCATGGTTCCATGCATTTCTTGCACTGTTTAACAGTTTCATTTAAGACTACAGAATCAGATTTTACCTCAGTGATTGGCACCTCGGTGTTTGCTTCTGTCTGCTTCCGATCAACTTCATTCTTCTTTTCTTTACCAATACCAGCATCACCAACAACATCAACTGAACTTTCAACCTTCTTCTCAGCTTCTTCAACCTGCTGTTCTTCAGTAACAACTTCTATTTCAACAACTTTTTCTTCTTCCTTCTTTTCCTTGGAAATCTTCACATCTTCTTCTTTTTTAACAGCATCAACTTTGATTTCCTCAGCGACTTTCTTCAAATTATCAAATAATTCTCATCATCCTTCTTCATTCTTTCTTCATCCCTCTTCCTCAAACTTGAAGTCATGGAATCTCTGATGATTTTATTCAGCCTCTTCACATATGTTTTATCTTTTTCAACATTTGTATAGTATTCGACAGATCGAGGAATTACTAAAAGAACATCATCAAAAATTATGTCCTTCTTGGGAACAACAGGTTCACCCTCTCTGTTGACATAGCACTATCGCTTCTTGTCCCATCTTTTATTGCTTACAACACTTTCATATTCTTCTTGCATGTCATCAATTCTGTTTCCAGCAATGTTTCTTTCTCTGTATGTTTTCTCATTCAGAATCTCTTCTCTGGTTTTCTCTTTAATTTCAGCAATAAAAACATAATGTTTGCTTTTTGATGTTGTTCTGCCATGAGTTGTTTCAACACGATCTTCTTCTGGAAGAATTTCACTCCAATCATATCCTTCGTCATGATGAATTACAGCACATGCTCTTGACTTCTCTTTGGAATAATTTTCGATCATTTTTGGCTCTCCTTTGCTTCGATGGTAAATTGCCTTTCGGTAATAATCATCATTGAAAGGATGTTCATTTCCATCAACTGCAGAATTGTTGCATTCTCTCTTGAAATGACCTTTTTGCTTACATTTGAAGCAGGTCACTTTGGACTTATCAAATCCAAGTTTTGTTGATGGCCCACCAATGGTCTGTTTCCCAGTAATCTCCATGTATCTCTGGGCTCTGCAGATGCAACTTGCCAAACACCAGTGAATGTCTATGAGTTCCATTTCTTCTGGATCAATCTGGTCGTAGTCTTCCTTGGTCAATTCAGAATTTCCAATTTTACCAGCCACTAGACCTTCAAATGATTCCAGAATAGATGCAAGGAAGCTCATTTGTTGTTTAGCAGAATTGATGCTCATAGCAGGAGAATTCTTTAGTTTAAGAGCGATGTTACATAGAACTTCTTCAGATTCTTCAGTGTTTGTTTTTGAAGAAGATGAATGGTATCCTGGATTGTAACTTGATGAGCTTTTATGTGGTTCTTTTGTCCTCTCACCACTGAATGCTGTCTTTGGTGAATCAACAACTTTCTTTGAAGGTATGTTACCTTTGTAATTAAGACCCACATTTTGTTGATGTAAAGAACTGCTTATCTTGTTTTGCTTCTGCAACTCCAGTTCATGACTTTCAATTTTTTCTATCAAGACATTAAGAGAAATTGTATCATATAACACATCATTTTTCAATATGAACACAAACGTTTGCCACTGATCAGCTCGTGGTAACGCTTCTATGATTTTATCGATTATTTCTTCTTGAGTTTTAACAAATCCAAAACGATCAAGTTCAATTTTTAAATGACCAAATCTCTCTATCATTTGTCGAACTGATTCACCTTTCATGCTATCAAACAAATCAAATTCTTTCTTTAATAAAGCAATTTTATTTTTCTTGATTTGTTTACCCCCCTCAGCTTCAACCCGTAAAGCTTCCCAAACAGATTTTGATGACCCATCATGTTGTAATAAAGCAAACATGCCATTTCTAATTGATGGTTGGATTAAAGCAATCATTCTCTATTCAGCTGCAAAATCTGATTTGTCTTCTTTGGATAAGCTTTTGAGTGGGGTTTCTTCTCCTTTATCATTGACTGACCTACTATAACCAAACTCCAAACAGAACCGTCTTTCATGAGCATAAGCTTTTGCCCAGTTGATGATACGTTCTTTCCACCAAGTGTAATCTTCAATACTTTCAAGAGTTGGTGGTTTTGAATGTGTTACGTAGAAGTTATCATGTTTAATGTTTTCATTGATCGCTTTTGTTATTGTTTTTGGTGTAACAACTGAAGTTTCGGAAGACTCGGACATAAATGCCTTGTAAAACATGTTGTAAAATTCTTCAGCCATAATGTGAATTTCTTGAATTATCTGGAGACAAAACAAACAAATAAAATCATTTTAAAACACTTGACAATTAACTGAACTGAACTGGTACACAGTTGGTGCGAAATGATTTTGAAGCAAAAAGACTCTTTGATGCGGAATGAGCCTTTCAAATGAAATGAAGTATCTTTCACACGAAATGGTAGATTTGGATCGAAATAGCAACTTTGGTACGAAATGAACGTTGATTTCGTACGAAATGAAATCTTAGATGACTATTCCGTGCGAAATGAAGATCGATATGTTGATTTCGTACGAAATGACGTTTTCTTTGTTGATTCCGTGTGAAATGAGATACAAACTGGTTATTTCGTACGAAATGACGTTTTCTCTGATACCACTTGTAGGATCGTTGTGCGACCTGAATGAGTCATTCAGAAGAGTTTGGATCCGAATCAAAGGCGGAATTTAGAGATACGGACTTATTTACAGCTTGATTCACTTATAATGTCTCTTGTATTGATATAATAGTCTTACAGCACCTGGAGACAATCCGGCAGAGCTTCACTACCGATTTTCCAAAGTTACAAATGAAAAACCAAGCACCCTTATATATAGATCATGTCATTTCGTACGAAATGACTTCAGTTCATTTCGTACGAAATGGATTTCTCCATTTCGTGCGAAATGGGCTTTGGCCATTTTGTGCGAAATAGCTTTCACACACACTAACCTGATTTCTAGCCTAACTAGCACTTGTTTATCCTATCTGATTACAAGACTCGATACAAGACGAAGTCAATAGACATATGCACTAACAACATATAGCACCTACGTAGCTGTTGCGCATTCCAAGTACGCGGAACGTCTGTTCCGTCAAGCCACCGTAAAGTGTACGCGCCCTTCCTAGAACCTCATTAATGACGTAGGGCCCTTCCCATTTGGGCGTGAGCTTTCCTGGTTTTTCAGCGTTTGATGCTTCATTCTCTCTTAAGACAAAATCTCCCGGCACGAAAGTGCATATGCGTACTCGAGCCTTGTAATACTTTTCTAGTTTCGACTTGTACCTGGCCTCATTGATGGCCGCGTTTTCTCGTCTTTCTTCGAGGAGGTCCAGGTCAAGTCTGCGCTCATGCTCATTGCTTTGTTTTTCCATGGCTAGCATTCGAGGTGATGGGAGGCCGATTTCCGCCAGAATTACTGCTTCTGAGCCATAAACGAGGCTAAATGGTGTTTATCCCGTGCTAGTCTTTGGCATAGTGCGGTGAGCCCATAGGATGCTTGGGAGTTCGTCAACCCACCCTCTTCTTGCAGCTCCCAACCTTGCTTTAATGCCATCTACAATTTGTTTGTTGACACTTTCGACTTGTCACGGAGGCGAAACTATGTTCGATGCGCATTTCTTTCATCCACTTTTGTAGATCGTCAGAGGAAAAATTGGTACCATTGTCTATGATAACACGCAGTGGTAATCTGAACCGGCATATGATGTATTCCTAGATAAATTTCCTGATTACCATTGCGGTAGTTGATGCTAGAGCTTTGGCTTTTACCCATTTGGTGAAGTAATCCACAACAACTATTATGAATTTCACCGCGCCAGGTGCGTCGGGAGGGACCTACTAGGTCAATTCTCCACTGTTGGAAAGTCCATGCTGCGGTTACAGGAACCAATGGGTTCTTTGGTCGAAGCGTCTTTGGAGCATGACGTTGGCATGATGTACACTTGCGCAAGATCTCTACCGCATCTAGATGCATACCAGGCCAGTAATAGCCGACACTCATGATTTTTGCCACTAACATGCGTGGGCCAGCGTGGATTTCGCATAGTCCTTCATGGATTTCCTGAACCAGATACTGCGTGTCATGTTTGTCTATGCAACTTAAGAGAGGACCCATATAAGACTTGCGATAAAAAATTCTATCCTTCATCTCATAATTTTGCGCCTTGTGTTGAATTTTCTTTGCTTCTGCTTTTTCCTCTAGAAGAGTTCCATGTTGCAAATACATAATAATTGGGGACATCCAAGATGGATTCCCCACCTCTATCATGTTTACGTATCTCATAGGAACGGATGGGTTCAAGAGAACTTCAATGCGGACCTCTTTTACCAGGTGCTTGAAACTTGTAGCAGCTAGCTTACTTAGCGCATCCGTGTGCTTGTTCTCGCTTCTGTTAATGTGGATTATTTTGAAGGTCTGAAACTGATTGATCAGTATTCTTGTCTGCTCGAGGTATACGGCCATTGCTTCACCTTTTTGCGTCGTAACAACCATTAATTTGTTCGGCTACCAACTTGGAATCGACATGTGCTTCAACACTTTTGCCCCCATTTTGATTGCTAGGTGGAGACCTGCGATATATGCCTCATACTCTGCTTCATTGTTGGTGCTTTTAAAATCTAGTCGAATGGTGTAGGTAAGTTCGTGGTTGTCAAGGCTAACTAGGTGAAGACCAGCTCCTGCGCCGTCATCGTTTGAAGCACTATCTGTATGTAGAATCCAGACCCTGTCATCGAAGACTGGGGTAGGATTATGTATGGCTTCGCATTCCTGGATCTTATCGACGGGGACTTCGGTAACAAAATCTGCTAGGACTTGGCCCTTGATAGCTGGGCGTGGCTTATACAAAATGTTATATCTGCCCAGTTCAATGGCCCATTTTGCTAACCGGCCCGCGACGTCTGGCTTAGAAAACATTTGTCCCAGATGGTAGTTGGTAAGGACAGTTATAACGTGACCAGAAAAGTACCTTCGTAATCTGCGCGATGCGTGAACTAGCACGAGAACAAGTTTTTCCATGTTTGAATAGCGCGTTTCTGGTCCAGTCAACATTTTTCTGATGTAATAAATTGGAGTTTGGACGCCATCCCTTTCGACCATTAACACTGCGCCCACTGCTACCTCTGATGCAGAGAGGTACAAGATTAATGGTTCTTCTTTTCACGGAGCTGTTAAAGTGGGAAGTTGAATTAGGCATTCTTTCATTTCCTGAAACGCTCTTTCTGCTTCCGGAGTCCATTGAAATTGACTCTTCTTTACGCAGTTGCGTAATGTGCTAATGAATGGATACGACTTGGCAACATGATTTGCTAAAAATCGGTTGAGTGCGGCTAGCCGACCAGGTAGGCGTTGCATCTCTTTGATAGACGCTGCTGACGGCATGAGCTGAATAGCCTCTACTTTTTCTAGATTGACTTTGAAACCATCTTCGGTTACGATAAATCCTAAGAATTTCCCTTCTTCCATTCCGAACGAACACTTTACAGGATTCAATTGTAGGTTAACTCTGCACATAGAGTCGAAAGTGCGCTGGATGTTTGTGAGCATTGATTCTTCTTCGCGACTCATGAAGACCTGGTCATCCATATAGACTTCTACTGTTACACCAATATCTTCCCCGAAGACTCTATCCATTAGGCGTTGGTAAGTAGCTCCCACGTTGCGAAGACCGAAAGGCATTTTTGTATAACAAAATATACCTTTGTCCGTGTGGAAAGCTGTCTTGTCTTCGTCTTCTTCTTTCATTTGTACTTGGTGATATCCTTTGTAGCAATCTAGGAAGCACTTTTTGCGGAAGGATGCTAAGGAATCCACTTTCTTGTCTATCTCTGGGAGAGCGTAACAGTCTTTTGGGCAGGCTTTGTTGAGGTCTTTAAAATCAATGCACATGCGCACCAACCGTTGTGCTTCTACACCATTATTGGGTTAGCTACCCAGGTTTGATATTGAACTTCACGCAGAATCCCGGCCTGAACTAATTCAGCTACTTGCTCATTCATTGCGCGAGCCTTTTCAGGACCAAGGCTGCCCTTTCCCTGAGCTACTGGTTCTGCGGCAGGTCGAACAGTTAAGCAATGTTTCGTTATTTCTCTTGGTACGCCGGTCATGTCTGCTGGGGACCATGCAAAAATATCCATATTTTCAGATAGAAGTTCTTTCAATCTTGCACGGATTGCTGGTGAGATGGCGTGCCCTAGTAGAATGGTTTGCTCAGGGTATTCTTTGTTGAGTACCCATTTCTCTGGTTCATTAGATGGATATGGGTTCGCGACCTTTACTGGTGGCTCGTCGTCTACATACATCACTTCTTTGCTTGAACATAAAATTGCTACTCCGGTTTCTGTTGGAAAACCGCAAGCAATGTGTGGTATGGAGGTAATCATGCTAAATTCCCTTTGTGAACGTCTTCCCAACAATACATCATGGCGTGATGTAGCTGGCATAACCATGAAATTGACTATAACGGTGCGCGAGTGTTCTCCATCCGAAAGTGTTACAGGAAAGGAGATTTGACCCAGTGGAAAGGCGGCTTCATTGTAGAAACCAGTTAAAGGAAAATCGACTAGTTTCAAGCGCGCCTTGTCCTCTGGGTCTAATTTCTTAAAACATTGTTCGTAAATAATATCCATAGAACTACCCGGATCGATGAACAGGTAATCAGTACGGCAATGACCGAAGATACCAGTTATGATGACCGACTGTTCTTCTTGAGGACCCCCTGGTACGACAAGGAAGATTACTTGTTGTTCACGCCAGTGTCGACTGTGGCTTTGTTTGTTGTTCTGTTTGCGCGATTGTCCGCCTTGCACCATGTATGTTTGCTATGTACCGTTTTTTGGGTTGCTATGGTCGTCCTCTATGTTTTGCATCGTGCAACTGAGTGTTTTCAGATATTTTTCGTTGTTGAGCTGGGTGTCCCACTATTGTAATAGGTGTAGGCCCAACTTTGTATTGTTGCTTTTCTTCTGAGACTTCTGCTCTGCTCGGGACTCCTGGTATCCAGATCTGAGATGGAGGGATTCTTATCCAGTGTTGGACTGAGGGTATACTTATGTGACTTTGGTCGGCAGAGTCGAGAAATCGTAACAAGACCCTCTGGACGTGTTTATGATTTGCACCTGGGTAGCACACTCTTACACACAACTTGCGTTTACGGCACTTTGGAATTTGGTAAACCAATAATCCGAAGTTTCTTCCGGAAGTAGATCTGGACTACTCTGAGTTCCCGATTGAACTTATGAGGTAACAGGACTTTGTTCCTCGTGACGAATCTCGCCGTTGCTAAATGATTTCCCCACGTTTCCGTCAATCTGAAAAGTACGAGCCGGATCGTCCCTGTTCTCAGATCGAGGACTTGGTGGGTGATTTGTCAGGACTTCTGCCATGGAAAACAGAAGTGATGAAAATGAATCAAACGAGAAGATAAAAAGGAAATTGAAGAATCGGTGGGCGCCAATGAAGAAACAGCGATCTAATTGGACCGGAGTCAATCAGATCAGGGGTTTTGTCTCTCCATAAAAGGGGTTAATCCTCTCGTTGATTCGGGGGTTACCTAGTTTTCTTCTCCAACGATCATTGCAAGACAGATAAGTCGTTAGACTCGCCACGGGGAGAATGGGGGTTCTCTCTGTGACCACCCTCCGGCGTGAGAATAAGTACAGTGATCTCGATGAAGAAGATGAAGTAGTAAAAGTGAGAGAAACTTGTGAGATCATACCTGCAGTGCCTTATTTATAGCCTGTTTTTTGCTGGAAAAGAGTCTGACGAATATAGTAACGGAAAATACTTTTTCGTTGGTGGTTATTGCACTTTTCCGTGAACCACTAACGTCACATCCATGCACATGGATTGTAAGTGTGATCGACGGTTGGGGAGATGTCACGTAGAAGGTGGGTCTGTGTAGATTAATCTTCAGATGAGTCATGAGTGTTATCATCGTGATTAGATGAGCGTCCATGATTATGCCACGTCACAATCAGTTGTAACTGAATGGTTATGCTCGGTGAGCATTAGAAAGCCTTCTAGAAGATCTACAGCTGTAAACCTTTATGCCCTTGCCACGTGTCTATTCTGTTGTAACAGAAAAGATTCCTTTTGATCAAGTCTTGATTTCAGGCGTGCGGAGATGCTTAGTATTTTATCTTCAAGTCTAACTGTACCTTTGCGTGAGCCCGCGCAAGGTGTTTGTTGAATGTTTGTTTCTCCTTTTCTCCGGCGCATGGTTATCGAAGATTGTTTTCTTCCACCTCTTTGTTTAGAGCTGCTGCACAGCAGCGCAGGGTATTGTTCAAGATGTCTTTGGAATAAGGTTGTGGTATGGTCCAATGCGCTTGCGTGAGGTTTCGGGACCATACCCCTTCACGTATTATAATGAAATCACGTAATCACGAAATGTGTATTCAAAATCACGTAGTGATGTGTTGGGTATTGAAAATCACGTAATCACGTAATGGATTAATGAGTATTCAAAATCTTGTAATTGTTATTAAGAAAACTATAGCAATAAGCTGCTCAAATTAAGGGGAATGAAATTCTCGTTAATACGGTGTAGTTTTTAAAAAAATTCAACGTATAAAACAATTATAGTCGTTTGAAAATCAATGCGGGAGTTAAAGTGAGAAAGGACCAGAATACCTTTTCTCTGTTTGTTTCATCAATTGCTTTAATCTCATATTTACAAAAAATGTCACCACCTAATTTTCAGCCACTGATCTTGGGAGATCAATGGCGGAGCTTTTCTCCTACACTTCGTACACAATTTTTGTCTTATACATGATCTCCTCTCTATATGTAATATAGAGTATTCATGTTTTCCTATTAAAATGAGTTTTTTCATTATCTCTCCCATATATACTAGGTTGTTTCCCCACGCTTTGCGGCGGTACATTATCGCGGGCATTCGAACGATATCGATTAGGTTCGATATAGTACTGGTACGATACATGCAAAACAATATAAATAAATACTGGTATGATACATGCAAAACAATATAAACAAATGAGTACCGGTACCGATGTTGTTTGGTACGGTATAGTAGCGATACATTGTCAGTTTATCGAAAGCAAAAACAATATAAATAAATACTGGTTTGTCGAAAGCAAAAACAATATAAATAAATACCGCTACCGATACATATATTATTCGGTCGGATCCGATTCTTTTTGGTACGATAGTAGTATAATTAAATGTAAATAATAATATGTATAATAGAATCTATTGTTGTACTAAAAAAAAGGAAAATGAACTTTATATATTTTTATAAAAATAAAGTAACTATTCGTACTTGCTTTTCAATTATATATTTAAGTGGTGAGATTTCTGCGCGCTTCGCTATGGCCCTTTGGTTATTATCGGTCTGGTTCATTACAGTACCAGTACGATACCGGCACTCGGCATAATAGTTGTTGCCAACTGACACGTTTTTTACTTCGATTGAAAACCCATAAAGCGAATACATGTACCGGTACCGGTGTTGTTTGGTCGGTATAAGTTCGTTACGATACCGGTATCGTACTAACACTCGATATAGCTTACGATACCAAAAAATACTTTATTGCGAATATTACTTTATGTTCGATTAATTTTATACTGCCACGTCGAGAATTCTATAAAAACGAATATAGTACCGTTACCGATGTTGTTTGGTCGGTATATGTTCGGTTTGTTATGATAAAAAATCAACTATATATGACCCGTTCGAATATCGATGTTGTATGATTGGTATATGTTCAGTTTGGGATAATAAATAAAATCAACTATACATGACCCGCTCAAATACCGATGTTGTTTGATTAGTATGTTCGGTTTGTGATAAAAAAAATCAACTATATATGACTTGTTCGAGTAGAATTTTTATCGAATCGTACATAATAATATGCGATGATGACGTTAATAATAAAAAACTATATCGATGTTATACGGTACTGGTACCGATATTGTTCAGACAATATCAATAATATTAAGAAAAAGGAATACAAAATTAAAGAATTATGTTAAAGTAAATATAATAATATATTGTAATATCGAAATGAAAATTAAATTAAAGAAAAAACGATATACTATTATAAAAATCGAACTACTATTCATACTCACTTTCAAATTATATATAAATTAAATAAATTATATTAAATTAATTAAATTTAAATAAATAAATAAATATGTGTATATAATATATATATATATAGGAAAGATAAATTGAAAACCCATGTGAGTTGAGAAAACCCAAATAAACCCTATGTAACATTTTTATTTTTTTCTAAAAAAATAGGGAATGTAATATAAATGTGCACGGACCTATTTATGAAAAAAACGCTTACTAGTTTTCTTTTTTAAATGTTGAAAATTTGTATGTTACATTTTTTTACATATATATTATGTAACCTGAAATTTTTAACATTTAAAAAAAAAAAACTACTTGGTGTTTTTTTGTGTTTCTTTTTTAAAAATGTTCAAATATATGTATATTACATTTCCTATTTTTTTAGAAATGTTTCTTGAGTTTACATGGGTTTTTTACAATGGTTTTCTGAGTTTTCTCAATTCAAGTGGGTTTTCGATTTATCCTTCCCCTATATATATATAGAAACGGGTTTAGGAGAGAACGGTGAAAAGTGTGAGAACAGTGAGAACGGATCATGGCCCAACACGTGGCAGGGTGGCCTAATTGTTATGCGGGGGTACGATTGTCCTTTTATACGTTCCCTCCTTATTCGCGTTATAAATCTCTTTCAAATTAAAACTCCAAAGATTTATTGTTAGCTGTTACCTCCTTTGCAAGCTTTCTTAGATCTATGGCATTTAACGTGGATTCTGTTCGACAAAGTAAAATTCGTTGGCGTTTTCTATTTTTCGATCCAGCAAATCATGCAACATATATGGCGTTTTGTTCTTTTATCATTGTTCTATGGCGTTTTTTTGAATTATTATTTTTATAATGTGTTGTATGATTTTCCATAGCGTTATTCAATTATGCAATTTAATCGCGTTTTAATTGATATTTAATCTATTATTCCTAACTGCAATTGGAGTTTTCGATATTAATTTTAATTGTCGTTTACGTTCTTGTGTATTTGTTATGTTTTTATGATCATTGGCGTTTTTCATCTATTTGATTAGTTTTGAATTTTATTTAGTAGTATTTGTGAATATCAGTTATTACTATTTTGTTAATTTGTGTAAACATTAGTTTTGTTAATTTTGGCGTTTTCATTATGATGTTATATTTTTGTTAATTATTTATGTTGTTAAGTGTTTTTAATTATTCATCTCGTGGTTTTTTTATCATGTCGTTTTTAAATTATGTGTTTATTATGTCTTTGTTTATTATTCAATGAATGGCGTTTTAATGTATAATGTTATTACGAGACATCACTCTGTTTTTTCTGATTTTTCTGTTCCTCCCTGTGTTTTCTCAGACGAAGTCTCTTCCTCGAGTCAAAGGCATTGCCCCAAAAGTGGATTACCATTTATCATTCCTGATGTTAGTGAAGAATTAAAGCCCAGAAAGGACATGCTATTCCCAAGCCTTGATTATTGTTATTCAATGTATGTTAAGTATGCCAAGGAGTGTGGGTTTTCAGTCAGGAAAGGGACTACAAAGACAAACTCTAAAGGTGTGTTACATATTAAGTATTTTTTTGTGTACAAGAGCTGGGGTATATAAGGACAAGAAGGTTGATACATTGGACCTCAATCAAAAGGAGCGAGTAGTGCGATCTAACTTTTCAAAGAGGACTGATTGTGGTGCACTGTTATGTGTAGAATTTGAGAATGGATTTTGGAAGGTGTATAAGTTTGTCGAGGAACACAATCATGAACTTGTTGAACGTCCTGATAAGCATTTTCTTCCAACTGAACGACACCTCACTCAGCTCCAGAAGCATGTTATACACAGCATGTCTAAGCTGAATTTGGGTCCTGTCAAGGCGTTTAATGTTATGAAGACTTGTTTTGGCGGTTTTGAAGACGTGGGCGCAAGCAAAGTTGAATTTAAGAACTATAAGAGGCAAATTAACTTGTTCATAGGGGAATATGACGCTGATATGGTTGTGAAACATTTGAATGAAAAAAAAAACATTCCCAGCCTAATTTCTCGTATGATTACATCACAGACGAAGACAATCGTTTGAAGGGTCTTTTTTGGTGTGATGATTAAGCCAAACGTAATTACCACATGTTTGGTGATGTGATTTCGTTTGACGCCACGTATCGTTCCAACAAGTAATTTTTTATAACTCAACTTCTTTGTTTTTTGGCGTTATATTAATTTACATGCATGGCGTTTTTATATTTTACATGCAATGGAGTTTTATTAGCTTACATGCAATGGCGTTGTACTAATTTACATTCAATGGCGTTTTATTATTTTATCATTTCTCATGGCGTTTTTATATGCAGATACTCTATGGTGTTTGTACCGTTCACTGGTATAGACAATCATCACTGCAATGTTACATTTGGTGCAGCATTGTTGGCGTCGGAAACTACTGATACATATATTTGGTTGTTAAGAGTTTTTATTAAAGCTGTTGGTTCTCAACCAAAAGTTGTTGTCACTGACCAAGATCCAGCGATGAAGAAGGCTATTTCTGCAGTATTTGTTGGCACGAGGCATCGATTATGCATGTGGCATGTGATGCATAAACTTTCTCTGAAGGTTGTTATTCTTTTTTTACCTTTGGCGTTTTAGTATACAATGTGTTTTAAGATACATGGCGTTTTGTACCTTATTACTGTTTTTTTAATTAAGTTTTGTCTTTTTTTTATATATGTATGGCGTTTTCGTGTTATTTATAGGTTGGTGTTAGGCTAGGCAATTCCACCAATTTAAAGAACGTATCTGTGGTGTTGTGTGGACGGATATTCTCACACCTGAAGAATTTGAATCAAAATGGGAAATGGTTATTGCAGAATTCAATTTAGAAGATAATGACTGGCTATCTGATATTTTTGCACTTAGGGAATCTTGGATCCCTGCATACTATTTGATGGAGCATATGTCTGGTCTTATGCGAACGACATCCAGGTCGGAGAGTGAGAATCATTTTTTTGGTCAAGTGTGCAATTCGAAAGCTACTCTTGTTGAGTTCATGATGCATTACGAGACTGCAATAGAAGCACAGCGTCACACACATCGTAAAAATGATCATGAATCTCAATACAAAAGACCCAAGTTGAAGAGTAGTTACAAAGTGTTGGAAGGGCAAGCTGTTAATATATACACAAAAAGTATTTTTTGTGACGTTCAAGCTGAGCTTATTGGAGTTGCGGATTGCATAAATCAACGTTACGAAGATCAGCCTGATGGGTTTGTTAAGTTTTATGTAAATGACTTCCAACAGCTTTGTACATCCTTATTTGAGGTAAATAATGGCGTTTTGGTTTTATGGTGTTTTTTGTTAATGGCGTTTTATCATATGCTATGTGTTTTTTTCTTTTTTTAGACAAACATTCTATGCATGGCGTTATAGAGATATTGTTTTTGGCGTTTTTCAGGTTTTGTTCCGTAAGTCTGATTGCACTTGCAGTTTCTCATGCAGACGTTTTGAACAGTTTGGTTTGCTATGTAGACATATATTCTGTGTTTTGAGACTTATGGACATTATGGAATTTCCAAAACAATACATTCTGAATAGATGGCGCAAAGAGGCCTCCCCAAACTGCTCTCCTAAATTCTCAATTAGTCGTCAATATATGACCAAACTTGATCCTGATGTGCAGAGTATGATGCGAGATATTATTTATTCAACCGAATACACTTTGAACCGTTTATCTGGTAATAAAGAGGAGCTATCCTTATACAAGGATCATGTTCAATCTTATATGAAGAAGGTTCAAGATATGCAGATTGTTGCTCCTCCCGCTAATTCTAGGGATAGATTTGCTGAGATAACTGGTCAATATAAAAATGGCAAGAATCCGATAAGAGTCCCTGTAGGTTATAAATCCAAAGGTTCTGGTTCTCGGAAGCGCCTGAAATCTAAACAGGAGATAGCAATTGACAAAAAGAAATCAAAGTCGAAACCCGGGGACAAAGAAAGACAGTGTCAAAACTGCAAAGCCTATAGACACTACGCCTCAACATGCAAACAGGCCGTAATTAAAAGAAGATCGACAAGGTCTTGGAGAGCCAGTGAAGAGTAGTTTGGCGTTTTGTATTTGTCATTCTTACAGAACAAATACAAATTGTCTTTGAGAGCCATGTAGAGTAGTTTGGCGTTTTTTATTTCAATGCTATAGAACACAGACATTTCTCAGTTTGGCTTTTTTTTTTTTTTTGCATCTTTTTCTTTTTTCTATCTCTTTGTTCATAACATGCTACTTTGAAGCTAAATAACAAACAATATAAGATCGGGCAAGGAAATCAAACGCCAAAAAAAACAATAACGCCACTAAATAAAACTTCCATAAAATTCTATTTTTGGTCGCGCTAAACTCAATAATGTTTTGCTGAACGAAATGGATAACATTGTTAATCCTCAGTCAAGAAAGATGTGTAACAATGTTATCCATCCCGTTTAGCTAAACTTTATAGAGAATAAAAAGAGAATCTCCATGAAATGGCTTTTTTGAAGACGAGGTATATTGCTCAAAATCATTTCAAAAGACGAGGTATACTGCTCAAAATCGTGATTTCAATTAGGGAAACGCTGCTACGATACAGGGTATTAACTCGATCGCTGCTACGATTCAATGTCCGATCGATTGAAACCAATCTGATGGATGTTTAAGTGCTGCCTGAATCCGAGCTATACTTTGTCATTCGTTGTGAGGGTTTTAATCTCGTGAGTTATCATAAATGTTGCATTAAGTTACTGACCTAGTTTCGTGTGCATTGTTATTTAAACTAGGTTACAAGGCTAAATCAGTAGGCTAAACTATGCCCGTTTAAACTTGCAAAGTGAGTTATTCTCTTTTTACCAAATTGTTTCCAAAACCCTATTTATTTTCAAAGTTATAATTACAGGGATTAAGTCTTTGTAATCTTCAATTACTGCCGGTATGTGGGGTTTTGTATACATTACTTGATACCCGTCACCATTGGACAACGGGCTAGCCAATGGGTGATCTGACCATAGTCACAGACACTGTCAAGTGACAAATACCGATTTGGGGTAATTGGTTGATAAAAACATTGTAATCACCCTTGATACTGTATATTATAACAATGTGTCATTTTGTGCAACTTGGATGACTCGCCAGTATTTCCCTGCTGATAAAACCTGTTTAAAACATGTTTCAGGTGATCTGCTGTGATCCAGGAAAAAGTGCCATGTAGCACTACAAGCTTGAGAAGGTGGCTCAATAAAATAAAGAAACATGTTTTTGTAAAAACAGGGATTTCCCCTTGAAATCACCTTTATTGTAAATTATGGGTGTTATCCCCAATCTGTGAAATAAAATAAATTGGGCATTTTCAAGTTTTAAAAGATCCTGTCAAACTTCCGCTGTCAACTCAATTAATAAATACCACGGGGTTTCTGTCCCGCTGCTCCTGGACCGGGTCACACCGGGACAGGTTCCGTGACAGAAAAAGGTGGTATCAGAGACACTGATTTAAGCCAATTAAGTATTTAGAAATACTTAATTTTTCTGATTTCCATTCTGTGATTCTATTAAAATTTAATTTACAAAATTTTAACTTAGAAGTTTGTGTGTTTCTTCATGTATGCTAACAGCATGAATGAACTATCAGAAGCACTTCAAAACTTTACTATCCATACCACAGATATGGATACTACCGGTACCTTCACTGGCTACCAGGCTGATACTGAAGAGCCAATGGTATTCCAAGCCCAACCTCAGGAGAAACCGAAGCCGAAAAAGAGAAGAAGACTTGTAGGCTGGAGGCGTGTGCGTAGGAAGAAACCAGCGGTACAGAAAGTTATAAAGACTGAGGATCCGAAGGATAAAGGAAAAGGAAAAGAAATCGGGGAAAGTTCCAGGCAAGCCCAGGAAATGCCATCATGGGAGGAGCTGGATCATAAACTGGCACTTAGTGACCTCATCGGACCTGCCGATGAAAACCTCTTCAATTACCCAGTTGAAGCACAACTTCCAGTTAATCTGGAACCTGCTATCCCAGATCCTATTATCCACCCCGACCTCTATCAGGAGAGCTAGAAGAATGGTGGACAACTGACTGGCAATTTCAGAATCTCCAAAATAACCCTAAGACCTTTTTCCCCCAATTTGACCCTGAACCTCCACTACACCCACCTATGAGCACAGAAAACTTGGCTGAACTACGCCACTATGGCGAGGAGTTGGTGGACGCAGGAAATCGAATCCGGGAGGTGGGGGAGAGAATATCATGGAAATACGACGAGAGGGAACGTCGTTTCTGAAGTGCCAGCTGATGAGGATCGTATGTGGTTGTGGGAATGTGTGTTTAATAATAATATAATAATAAAAATATAATCACGTAAAATAACTAAAACTAAAACTCTTGTAACATATCTGGTAATGTACGGATGCATATTAAAATATATAAAATATGGAAGTCGCAAATTCGACAATTTTGGCTATACGTGTTGACGTGATTATGTGTGATTGTTTTATTGTGTTTAATTGTTATTTATTTTATGTTAATAACTTATATGTATTATTAATTACCAGATGGAATACGCTGGTAATGAACCAGTTAATGAGGTTAATCAATCCGAGCAAAACAATGAAGATCACTTTCTTAACCGACAAGATATAGAAAACATCGTGGCACAAGGAATAGCAAATGCTATTCCAGCAATCCTTGCTGCTGCCCGAAATCCAGTTGAACCTCAACCAATTATTCCCAGAAAACATACTCACGGCGATAATTTCAGTAATATTGTAAATGGAGGCAGCAACAATAATAATAACGATAATGATGGGATGCAAGCCCCATTCCTTAAGAAAATGAAAGCTGCAACGCCTGGTTGCACTTACAAAGAATTTCTTGCCTGTAAACCAATCGAATTTGCAGGAAATGAAGGGGCAACTTCAGCACTGCGTTGGTTAGAGAAAACCAAAGCAGTAATTAAAATAAGTAAATGTGCCGAGGAAGACAAGGTCATGTACGCGTCACATCATTTTAAAGAAGGGGCTGTAGAATGGTGGAATACGGTATTACATGCCAAGGGAAGCGATGTGGCTTATGCCATGACTTGGGAGGAATTTAAGGGAATAGTAGAAAGTAAATTCTATCCCGAGTATGAAAAGGAACAAATGACAAATAAGTTCCTGAACCACCGGATGGTGGAGGTAGACTGTCGAGGGTATACTTCGACTTTCTTCGAGTATGCTAGAATTGTACCAACCATGGCTTCGCCAGAACCGGTACTTATTTCTCGATACATCTGGGGTATGTTTAGCGAGATCCGGGATATTGTCAAAGCTGCGAGACCCCGCACAATCGATGATGCGGTGGAATTAGCCAATACTTTAACTGACGGGCTGGTACGCACAAGAGAAGAAAATCGGAAGAAGGAAGTGGCCCAAAAGATTACCCAAGCATTTCGTGTGGGTAATAGTACTCATTTCAAGAAAAAGGGAACTGGGTAATCTTCCACTCCGCCGTTCTGCAGGAACTGTAAAAAGAAACATTTTGAGAAATGCAATGAAACCTGCAACTTCTGCAAAGCTCTAGGACATCGCGAAGAAGAGTGCAGAAAGAAAACAAAGATCTGCTATAACTGTGGAGAAGCTGGGCATTTCAGACCAGAATGCCCTAAATTGGTCAAACCAGCAGATAACTAGGCCAAACTTGCTGAAGGAACTAACAAGAAGAACGCAAGAGCCTTCCAATTGACCACGCAGGAAGCTGAACTGATTCCTGACGTAATAGCTGGAACGTTTCTGGTACACAACGTTTATGCAAAAGTATTATTCGACTCTGGTGCAAACCAAAGTTTTGTAAATACTTTCTGCCTAGCTCTTAAGCTACCCTTAACCAAACTTAGGCAAATTTATACAGTAGAAACGGCAGACGAGAACTCTGTTAACATAGATACGGTTTTGCAAAAAGAAAATATAGAACTTTCAGGTCATAAATTTTCTGCAAACCTATTACCTATGAATTTAGCTGGATTCGATGTCGTATTAGGAATGGATTGGTTAGTAGCCAACCATGCTCGAATCCTCTGTGATAAAAATTCCATAGAAATCTGTGCACCTACCGGAGAAGTAATTATGATTACAGGGGATAAGCCGAGTAAACCAATGAAGTTCATTTCAGTAATGAAATTTGCTAGTTATGAACGAAAGCAAGGAATGGTGTATATGATTTCGGTAATCATTAGCACTAAGGGTAAGGAACTTAAGGAAATTCCAGTAGTATCAGAATACTCGGATGTATTTCCAGAAGAACTACCAGGATTACCACCAGATAGGGAGGTAGAATTTAGAATTCATTTGATTCCAGGAACTACACCAATAGCCAAGGCACCTTATCGATTAGCACCCACTGAAATGTTAGAACTGAAAAAGCTATTAGATGAATTGCTCAGTAAAGGATTCATACAACCTAGTTCATCCCCTTGGGGAGCGCCCGTGTTGTTTGTGAAAAAGAAAGATGGGTCGATGCGAATGTGTATCGATTATAGGGAATTAAATAAGGTTACCATTAAGAATCGATACCCATTACCTAGGATTGATGATCTTTTCGATCAACTTCAGGGAGCTAGATATTTTCTAAGATAGATTTACGCTCCGGATATCATCAGTTGAAAGTACAAGAAGAAGACATACCTAAAACTGCTTTCAGAACTAGGTATGGTCACTACGAGTTTACAGTTATGCCTTTTGGACTAACAAACGCTCCGGCAGCATTTATGGACATGATGAATAGAATCTGTAAACCGTATTTGGATAAATTCGTAATTGTCTTCATCGACGATATACTTATTTATTCCAAAAGTCAGGACGAACATTGTGAGCACCTGCATGCACTCTTAACTTTGTTAAGAAAAGAGAAGCTTTATGCCAAATTCTCGAAATGTGAATTTTGGCTACAGGAGGTGCAATTTTTAGGACACATGGTGAATCACGAAGGTATTCACGTAGATCCCTCCAAAATAGAAGCAATCACCAAATGGAAGGTCCCGCAATCAGCTATGGAAATTAGAAGTTTTCTAGGGTTAGCCGGATACTATAGACGGTTTATTAAGGATTTTTCCAAAGTAGTTGTACCCTTACTAAGCTAACCTGCAAAACAGTTAAGTTTGAATTGGGACCTAGGCAAGAAGAGGCTTTTAAGATTTTAAAGCAAAGGTTAACCAATGCCCCAATTCTTGCCTTACCAGAAGGAATAGAAGACTTTGAAGTTTATTGTGATGTTTCTAAGTTAGGATTAGGATGTGTGCTAATGCAACGCAAAAAGGTGATTGCGTACGCTTCAAGACAATTGAAAAAACAAGAAGAAAACTATACAACTCATGACTTAGAGTTACGAGCTATAATTTTTGCCCTTAAGATCTGGAGACACTATCCGTATGGAAGCAAGTTTACTGTCTATACAGATCATAAGAGTTTAAGATACATATTTGGGCAAAAAGAATTAAACATGAGGCAAAGAAGATGGATGGAGATTCTAAGTGACTACGATTGTGATATTCAATATCACGAAGGAAAGGCAAATGTAGTAGCAGATGCCTTAAGTCGTAAGTATCATGAAAAGCAAAAGCGAGTCCGTGCTCTTAGATTAAATCTACAGTTAGATTAAATGGAACAACTGAAAAACATTCAAGAAACAGCAATCAAGGATGATGCTGAAGGAATGAAAGGAATGATAAAGGAATTAGCACAAGGAAGTGATGGAATATGGAGATTCCACCAGAAAAGAATTTGGGTACCTAAGCAGGGAGAATTAAGAAATAAGATTTTAGAATAAGCCCATAAATCTAGGTATACCATGCATCCTGGTAATAATAAGATGTACCAAGATTTAAGAAATAACTTCTGGTGGATAGGAATGAAAAAGGACATAGCTATATATGTATCTAAGTGTCTAACTTGTTCACAAGTTAAGGCAGAACACCAGAAACCTTCAGGATTACTCCAACAATTAGAAATGCCTGTATGGAAATGGGAGCTCATAACAATGGATTTTGTTACTAAGTTGCCCAAAACCAGAAAGGGTAATAACGCGATTTGGGTAATTGTGGATCGATTAACCAAATCAGCTCATTTTCTACCCATGAAGGAAACCTTTAGCATGGAAAGATTAGCCAAATTATACGTAGACGAATAGTATCACTTCACATTTCTGGACCAGTTTCCAAGAAGCAATGGGGACCCGACTAAACTTAAGTACAGCTTACCATCCCCAAACAGACGGACAAAGTGAAAGGACGATCCAAACCTTGGAAGACATGCTCAGGGCATGTGTGATAGATTTTGGAGGCAACTGGGATAACCATTTACCCTTAATCGAGTTCTCCTATAACAATAGTTATCATTCAAGCATCGAGGCTGCCCCATTTGAAGCACTGTATGGACGAAAGTGCAGAACTCCAGTGTGTTGGGCAGAAATAGGAGAAAGTTAATTATCAGGTCCCGAGATTGTGCAAGAAACCACTGACAAGATAACTCAAATCAAGGAAAGACTAAAGACGGCTCGAGATCGTCAAAAGAGTTACGCAGACAATAGACGCAAGCCACTGGAATTTCAAGTCGGAGACAAAGTACTCTTAAAAGTTTCTCTTTGGAAAGGAGTGGTTCGGTTTGGTAAGAAAGGAAAGCTAAGTCCAAGATACGTAGGACCATTCCCAGTAATCCAGCGAATAGGACCAGTCGCCTATCGCTTACAACTACCAGAAGAGCTAGAAGGAGTACATGATGTATTCCATGTATCTAACCTCAAGAAGTGTCTATCGGACGAATCGTTAGTAGTCCCTCTTCAAGACATACAGGTGAATGAAAAGTTGAAGTTCGTTGAAAGACCGCTTCAAATAGAAGACAAGAAGATTAAATTTCTCAAACACAAAAGATTGGTACTTGTCAAAATCAAGTGGGAGTCAAAAAGAGGACCCGAATACACCTGGGAGCTAGAATCAGAAATGAAGCGAAAGTACCCTCACTTATTTCAGTAAATCTCAAGGACGAGATTTTAAATAAGGTGGGGAGGGTGTAAGGACCTGCAAAAATGTCCCAAAATGACCCGTAAGTAAAAACCCGGACCCCTGAAACCCTAATGTGCATGAAAAACCAAGAAATTGAGAAAATTGGTTTTCACGCGGGCCGCGTAAATGAAAGCATAGGTTTACGCGGGTCGCGTCAAAGCCAGGTTGACCAGATAAGCGATACAGGCCATGTGGCAGACCTACCTGTGACACACAAGCCCTAGTTGTAGACTAGGTGGCTCTCGCGGGTCGCGTAAAAGCCTGTTAAGGCTTACGCGGGCCGTGTAAAACTCGAAATGTTGCTATAAGTTGCTTGGACTTGGGACTTTCATATGTGTTCGAAAATCATTTCAAAAGACGAGGTCTACTGCTCAAAATCGTGATTTCAATTAGGGAAACGCTGCTACGATACAGGGTATTAACTCGATCGCTGCTACGATTCAATGTCCGTTCGATTGAAACCAATCCGATGGATGTTTAAGTGCTGCCCGAATACGGGCTATACTTTGTCATTCGTTGTGAGGGTTTTAATCTCGTGAGTTATCGTAAATGTTGTATTAAGTTACTGACCTAGTTTCGTGTGCATTGTTATTTAAACTAAGTTACAAGGCTAAATCAGTAGGCTAAACTCTGCCCGTTTAAACTTGCAAAGTGAGTTATTCTCTTTTTACCAAATTGTTTCCAAAACCCTATTTATTTTCAAAGTTATAATTACAGGGATTAAGTCTTTGTAATCTTCAATTACTACCGGTATGAGGGGTTTTGTATACATTACTTGATAGTCGTTACCATTGGACAACGGGCTAGCCAATAGGTGATCTGACCATAGTCACAGACACTGTCAAGTGACAAATACCGATTTGGGGTAATTGGTTGATAAAAACATTGTAATCACCCTTAATACTGTATATTATAACAATGTGTTGTTTTGTGCAACTTGGATGACTCGCCAGTATTTCCCTGCTGATAAAACCTTTTTAAAACATGTTTAAGGTGATCTGCTGTGATCCAGGAAAAAGTGCCATGTAGCACTACAAGCTTGAGGATGTGGCTCAATAAAATAAAGAAACATGTTTTTGTAAAAACATGGATTTCCCGGTGAAATCACCTTTATTGTAAATTATGGGTGTTATCCCCTATTTGTGAAATAAAATAAATTGGGCATTTTCAAGTTTTAAAAGATCCTGTCAAACTTCCGCTGTCAACTCAATTAATAAATACCACGGGGTTTCTGTCCCGCTGCTCCTGGACCGGGTCACACCGGGACAGGGGCCGTGACAGAAGGTATATCTTTATGCATGACAGCTGAGAATTTCCAACAGGTGCTCTTGCGTTTTGATGTATAGTGAAATGAGTTTACAAGCGTGACTAGAGGCCTGACTTAAAACGGTGCTCACCGGAGATGGCGTGAGCAAGGAAGGTATCCGCCCTAGATGGTGGGAGTGAACGAAAAAGTCCGCCGGAGTAGCGGGTAGGATGAAGGCTTCCGCCAGAGTTGCGGGGTGGACAAAAGTATTCGCCAAGGTGGCGGAGTGGATAAAATCGTTCCTCAGGAGTAACGTGACGAACCAAAGCATCCGCCATTAGTGGCGGAATGATTAAGTAATCGACCGGAAGCGTCGCAGGTGGATAAAAACGTCCGTTGGAAACGTTCCGTGGAGAATGAAAACTTCCGCTGGTGGCGGCGGGTTGAATAAAAGCTTCCGCCGATAGTGGTGGGTTGAATAAAATCTTTCGTCGGTAGTGGTGCGGGCAAGAACGACCTCGCAGCCCAATCGGTAAGGCATCTAAGAGTGTGTTGGTTAAATTGCGAATCTCGCTGGAGAGTGCCATATAGTAGGGCATTTCGCGTTTCAACCAATGCTTGAGAGGGGATCATTAGGCCAAAAATGGCGAAGGAAGTGCACGTTGGGAATGGTGCGGCAAAGGAAGTCATCGCCGGAGTTGGCGTAATCATGAAGACTACCCGCTGCCGATTGTGGTGGTGTGGATAAAAGATTCCGCCTGAGTTTGGTACGTTAAAGTAAATCGTCTGCTAGAGGTGGCGCGACCAAGAGGGTTGTCCACCAGGGGTGGCGCGACGAAGGAAGTTATTTATCGGAGGTTTGGTTTTGTGTGTCCATAGTCCGCAATATATGAACAATTTTGACCCTCCAGATGGTGTTGCACCATGCTAGTCCCTCAATTTATTGCTCGTGTTTATCGAGAAGAGATATAGAACTGTTTGCACGGGAAGCACAATCCAGGCGACATAAAGGTCGGGGGCGTGAAAGTATATGACGTGAATGACGAATGTTGTTGCTGAACCTTCCTGGACTTGGCGTTTGTTAGTAACCAATAAAACGAGATAATCTTGTTTCATGCCTTTATAGTAGAACTCTCCAAGGGACAAAGCATGCATAAAGATCACCTACAGTATAGGAGTTTTTCATGTAATTCCATGTAGACTCATCGTACTGCAACTACTTATGTCTTTTATCAGATGTATATGTGGCGTAGTGTCCACAACATGAGATAAGATGTGTACTCACGAGAATGCCATGTGGAATGCGACATAAGGCAAAAGTAAGTCCGAATTTGTTTGAAAGAGCCGTTGGTACCTTGCATGTGCATGGATTTTACTTGCTTCAACAATAGCGGGATGTCATGATAATCTGCATGGTTATCTGCATGAGGTAGCGGGAACGAGATGGTCGTCCGCCGGAGATGAGCGGGATTACCTTGTTATCCGCCAGAGATGGTATAATCGAGACTATCCCCCTGGAGATGAGCGGAGCGCGATGGTTGCCCACCTGAGGTGGCGGGGCATATAAATGACCCTCGGAGGTGGCCGAGATGTGTTGGTTTTGGCGGTGAATAGTAATTGGCCCGAATGTGCACCGTATGTTGGTGTTAAACGCCCTTTGCCTTATTATGTCCGAAATTCAACCTTTCAATACGCCGCCTGTCCGAAGTTCGAGGGATGGATCTATGCACGCTGGTGACGCGTAGGCGGGTGGCCCACATGCGTGGAGTGAAGGCAGTCAAGTTCTAAACAACATGACTGTAGTCTGCCAGAGATGGCGGAAAAAGATTATGGCCCGCCAGAGGGGGCGGGAGCATGTTAATGGTCCGCCAGAGAAGGCAAGGAGAAGCAGTTATCCGTTGGTAATGGATTGACCAAGACAATTGTTTTCCCTAGGCTTCGGGAAGAAGATGGTCACAACCCCAGATGAGTGGATGGTTGGAAACGTCTGTCGTGACCGGCGTGACCCAGATCGATGCCCGCCGGTTGACGTTGTAAGCAAGGTGGGTGTCTGCCGTAGGTTGTACGACATAGTAGGTACGATAGATATCCGCTGGATGTATGCGGATGGTCAATAGACGCCCGCCGTGAATGGCGTGAAACCTATTTGAACATCGCCGCCAGCGGATTAAAAGACCGGTAATACGAAAAAAGGGGGTCACCTGTAAGGCTCTTTATATTGTACAAACGAGAACGTGTTTCTAGGAAAAAGGAGTATGCTTATTATTGATTGCATCCACATCTCATAGATGGACTTTGGCCACTGTGTGACGTCAAAATTGATGTATTTTCTTGAAATAGTACAAAAGGTACAGATTAACGTATGCATGACTTTGAGATGCATATAGCAAAGAGGTTTGTTTATCCATAACTTTTTTTATCAATATGAGAAATATGAAGGTTTAAAGCTTGAAAAACCTGGTAACCCGGATCATGAGGGGAAATTAATGGCAGGTATATGAAGATTATTAATCCAGCCACGCTTGGACCAAGAAACACACAGATCTGGAGATCGAGTAGAGAATCATGAAGCGTGGTTCGTTGCCGGTCCCACGGATGGCGCCAATGTAAAAGAATGGACCTGTGCGGGTCGGTACTTCTACGGTGATAAATGGCCACACCTCGTCTTCCCCACTTTATCCTAGACCTGTAAACAAGAAGAGAGAAACGTGGGCAATATAGAGACGGCCGGTAGAAGAAGAATCCCCTATTTCCAGCTACAAAAGTGTGTTTCCCTATATCTCCCCCTCTAATAAGGAGGTGGAGACCTTCTTATATAGAAGATATGGGAAAACCCTAACCTCAATGGGCCAGGCCCAGTTAGGGGTTGTCTCTACAAGCCCACAGCCTAGTGTAGTATAAACTACAACGTGCTGGGCTTCACGGGTTAGTACGCAATAATAATAATATATAATTACTATAAAATTGATAAATAGCAGAAAAGTCCGACCGCTCGGGTCGGGTCCAATACCATACCTCGTCACCAGCCCTTTCATTTAGGGGTGTAAACAAGCCCAGAGCCTCGAGAGCTACTCGTGATCGGCACGATTAAAAGCTTGAACGAGCCGAGCCTTAACGAGCCCGAGCTCGAGCCTGAAATAGAGCTCGTTTTGTTATCGAGCCCGAGCTCGAGCTTGAAATACAAAGCTTGTTTAGGCTCGCGAGCCTAAACGAGCCCATACAAAATTTTAATTTTTATATATATAATATATTAATAATGATGATAACATTGATAAGCCGAGCTAGAGTTTGGCTCGTTTAAGCGATATTGAAGTGAGCTCGAGCCGAGCTTTTAGCTCGTTTAAGGTTGTTCTCAAAATAGTTTGAGTCGAGCCGAGCTCGAGCTTTGAGTTTTACTCGCGAGCCGAGCTCGAGCTCAAAGAAGTAGGCTCGAACCAAGCCGAGCTCGAGCTCGAGCTTCATAAAACCCTAACCAGCCAAGCTCGAGCCTGATCGAGCTCGGGCTCGGCCCGGCTCGTTTACACCCCTACTTTCATTCAATAAAGTTTGAGTTCAAAAGAACATAATTATATTTTTAGCACACAATTATTATAATTGTATTTTAAGGATTCTTGATCGTTAAGTAACAGATCGTAAAGATATTCTTATGCCCTCGTGTCTTGGGCTTATTTGTCCCAAATTACGTTTTACTTTGACCATATAATGAAGTTATAAGGGGCATAATTTTTAAAGCCTTTATAAATAAAGGGACATAATTTTAAAAATAAAAAAAGACTATAAGTTCCCACTGCATATATAAATAATATTTCAATATCACTAATTTTGGGTAGTTATATATTAAGAAAAAAAATCACTAAAATTAACCTCCAATGTCCAAATTTCACGTAAGGACCCTCTCAATTCTGTAATGTTCACTTTAAATCCTTTTCCATAATAGAGACATCAGTTCTTGTGGCCTATGCGAGTGCAAAGCACATGGATTATTCCTCCAAACTCCAAAGAGTATATTGGAGAGGACCACATATTTCTTTTTAGTTTCGTCTCCTTTCGAGTCGCTATAATAATAGCAATATATAATATTTTTGCTAGACGATAACTCTTTGTTAATTACAAATACGGAAATACCATACACAAATTAGTGGTTAAATGAGTAGGGGAAAGTTACCATACAAATAAAGTTAACGTATTAAACGTATGAATAGTATGAAAGAGCAAAAAGCACACGTTGATATTTTTGTAATTATCTGCTTGTAGGGTAATTATCAAAATTACTTTACAAATGATACTATAGAGTAATTTTGATCTTTTAGGATAATTATCAAAATCACACTACCCCCCTCAAAAAAAAAAAACCTAGCCCCTCCCCCACCCCCCAAAAATCTAAAAAAAAACCTACACCCCCCCCCCCCCCCCCCACCCAAACTAAAAGCTAAAAGCTAAAAACTTAACCATAAAGCTAAACCCCATAACTAAATGCTAACAAAATTATTCTACAAGATCAAAATTACTCTATAGGATTATTTTACAAACTTACACTACAAGATCAAAATTACTATACAGAATCATTTGTAGAGTAATTTTGAATTTTATATTGTTTGATAAACTTGCAGGGTAATTTTCATTCACTTGTAAAGTCACAACCCTCGTCCCCTATCTGTCCCGGGAACGGGCGGCTCCGAAACCAGTTTTGGTGGTATCGATGTTTAACATTTTGGCAGCGGAAATTTCATCAGGACCGTAGTTAGTAAATATTTATCAGAGTAAATACCACGTTTTTTAATATTAAACATATTGGGATAAAACCCAAGTTTTCATTACAAACATTTTCATAGGGAAAATCCCTATTTTATTGAATAAAACTTATTTTATTTAGGTAACTTTTATAGCCACTTTTTCCAAGCCTTCAGTATTGTCCAACTGGCTTCTAGTTGGCTTTCACATTTTGTTACCTGAAACGCGTTTAAAAACATTTTGTCAGTGGAAAATACTGGTGAGTGAATCCCAGTTTAATCAAGAAGAGTTTTATCCTTTAATAGTATTGAGAGCTATTACAATGTTTACATCTACACAATTACTCATTCAGTATTGTCAATCCTGACTGGTGGGTCATATTACCCATTGGCTAACTCTTTGTCTAATGGTAACGTGTTCCACATTTTGTATACAAAACCCCAACATACCGACAGTAATTGAAGAATTACAAAGACTCAATCACTGCTTAAATCACATTGTAAAATATTTAAGGTTTTGTAAAAACAGTTTACAAAAAGGAGATTACTCACATTGCTGTCTTAGATTTCCTTTAAGGATTTTTTGGTAGTTATCTATTAATTACAGAAATGTACATGTGTTAGTATAATAACCCAATATTTACATTAGCAATACTCTCCCCGAGACGGCATTCCAATGACTACGTCGGGCAGAACCACGACAGCCATTACGGAACCCTGGATCAATCGGGCAGCGTATCTAATACGTAACCGGGGTTATAATACTTACAACGGTGCAGAACTTCGTTAATTAGGGGGGGTATTATGCCTGGAAATTATGTTATCTATGCAGAAATTTGAGAGAGAAAGCGTGAAATGAGCGAGTTCGACTGAAGAGTGAAGGCCCTTTTTATAGGTGACCTTTCACCTTCCCTCGCGGCCCGCGTAAGAAAAAGGAAAGGCCTACGCGGCCCGCGTAGTAGGGTAAGTAGGCCCTAGCTATGACTGGTCAGCACCATAGCTTTGACACGAGCCCGACACGTGGCGGCACCGGGTGCAGCCCTGACTCCGTGCTGTCGCGCCCCACATAGACACTGATGTGGTCTTACGCGGCCCGCGAGCGATGTTAAAACTTTGTTTTTATTTAATTTTAATAGAAATAAAGGTATTCGGGGCCCGTTTTCGCATACGGGGTGTATTTTAGGACATATTGGGATATTTTAATATATATTAGGGGCGTCAGAATATTTTGGAGGGTTGTTATATCCTCCCCACCTTGGTTTAGAGCTCGTCCTCGAGATCTACTGGAACAAGTGTGGATATTTACTTTGCATTTCTGATTAAAGCTCCCATGTGTATTCTGGTCCTCTTTTGGAGTCTCATTTTACTTTGACCAGAGCTAATCTCTTATGCTTGAGGTTCTTGACTTTCCTATCTTCAATCTGTAGAGGCTTCTCTACAAACTTATGTTGTTCATTTACCTCTATATCCTTAAGATGAACTACCAGTGATTCATCAGCTAAGCATTTATTGAGATTGCCTACTTGAAATACATCATGTATTCCTGCCATTTCATCTGGCAGTTGTAGCTGATAGGCTACAGGTCCTATTCTTCTAATAATCTCAAAAGGTCCAACGTACCTGGGACTTAGCTTTCCCCTTTTGATGAATCTTACCACTCCTTTCCAATGAGAGACTTTCAATAACACTTTATCTCCTACCTGAAATTCCAATGGTTTTCGTCTATTATCTACATAACTCTTTTGTCGATCACGTGCTGCTTTCAGTCGTTCCTTAACTTGAATGATCTTGTCTGTTGTTTCTTGTACTATCTCAGGTCCAGATAGTTGCTTTTCTCTGATTTCTGCCCAACAGACTGGCGTTCGGCACTTTCGTCCATAAAGTGGTTCGAATGGTGCAGCATTGATACTTGTGTGATAATTGTTATTATAAGAAAATTCTATCAATGATAAGTGATCGTCCCAATTACCTCCAAATCAATTACACAAGCTCTAAGCATGTCCTCAAGTGTCTGAATTGTCCTTTCGCTTTGTCCGTCCGTTTGAGGATGATAAGCGGTGCTTAGATTCAACTTGGTTCCCATGGCTTTTTGGAAACTTGTCAAAAAAATGAGAGGTAAAACGACTATCTCTGTCAGAAACAATTGATAGAGGAATTCCATGTAATGAAACTATTTCATTTACATATAATTTAGCTAATTGTTCCATACTGAAAGTTTCTTTCATTGGTAGGAAATGAGCTGACTTGGTTAATCTATCTACAATCACCCAGATTGTATCATTACCTTTTCTTGTTTTGGGTAATTTAGTAACAAAATCCATTGTTATAAATTCCCATTTCCAAACTGGCATTTCTAACTGTTGCAACAAACCTGAGGGTTTCTGATGTTCAACTTTGACTTGTGAACAGGTTAAACATTTTGCAACATATGCTGCTATATCCTTTTTCATTCCTATCTACCAGAAATTCTTTCTTAAGTCCTGATACATCTTATCATTTCCAGGATGCATCGTATATTTAGATGTATGGGCTTCTTCTAATATACGGTGACGTAGGTTTCCTAATTTAGGTATCCACATCCTTTTCTTATGGAATCTCCAAATTCCATCTGTTCCTTGTTCTAATTTCTTAATTATTCCTTTTAACTTTTCGGTATCATCCTTGATTACTGATTCTTATGCTTCTCTAATCTGATCATTTCAATCTACATGTAGGTTTAACTTAAGAGAGCACACTTTTTTTGGTTTTTCATGATACTTTCGACTTAAAGCATTAGCTACTACGTTTGCCTTTCCTGCATGATACTGGATGTTGCAATCATAATCACTAAGTATCTCCATCCAGCGTGTTTGTCTCATATTTAATACCTTTTGCCCAAAAACATACCTTAAACTCTTATAGTCGGTGAAAATGGTAAACTTACTACCGTATAGGTAATGTCTCCAAATTTTAAGGGCAAAAATTATAGCTCCTAATTCTAGATCATGGGTTGAATAATTCTCTTCGTGATTCTTAAGTTGTCTAGAGGCGTAAGCTATAACCTTTTGACGTTGCATTAACACACATCCATAACCTAACTTAGAAGCGTCACAGTAAACTACAAAGTCTTCGGTTCCTTCTGGTAACGCTAGTATGGGTGCGTTGGTTAATCTTTGCTTAAGGATTCTAAAGGCTTCCTCTTGTGTTGGTCCCTATTCAAACTTTGTCGCAACCCCCGCCCCCTATCTGTCCCGGGAACAGGCGGCCGCGAGACCAGTTGTGGTGGTAACAATTTCTGTTTATCATTATTTAATTTGGCAGCAGAAATTTTATCAGGACCGTAGTTAGGAAATATTTATCAGAGTAAAACCACCTTTTTAATAAACACATAGGTAAAACCCAAGTTTCTTATTACAACATGTTTATAGGGATAAACCCTATTTTATTGAATTTAAAACATCGTCTTTTAGGTAACTTTTATAGCCACATTTTTCCAAGCCGTCAGTGCTCTCCAGCTGGCTTTCTTCTAATTGGCTTTTACATTTTGTTACCTGAAACGCGTTTTAAAAACATTTGTCAGTGGGAAATACTGTTGAGTGAATCCCAGTTTAATCAAGAAACATTTATCCTTTAACAGTATTGAGAGCAATCACATTGTTTATTTCTACACAATTACTCATTCAGTATTGTCAATCCTGACTGGTGGGTCATATTACACATTGGCTAACTCATTGTCCAATGGTAACGTTTTCCACATTTTGTATACAAAACCCCAAAATACCGGTAGTAATTGAAGAACTACAAAGACTCAATCACTGCTTAATCACATTGTAAAACATTTAAGGTTTTGTAAAAAAACAATTTACAAAAAAGAGATTACTCACATTGCTGATTTAGGGTTCTTCTAAGGTTTCTTGGTGATAATCTATAATTTACACAATGTATACGCATTAGTATAATAACCCTTTATATTTACATTAGTTATACCCTCCCCGAGACGGCATTCCAACGACTACGTCGGGCAGAACCTCGACAGCCGTTACGGAACCCTGGATCGATCGGGCAGCGTATCTGATACGTAACCGGGGTTATAATACTTACATTGGGGTAGAACTTCGTTAATTAGGGGGGTATAATACTCGGAGATTATGCCTACTATTAGAAAATTCGAGATTTAGAAAAGAAATGAATGAGCAGACTAAATATCCGATGCCCTCTACTTATAGGGCCTGATTTCGGGGTTTGCGCGGCCCGCGACGTAGGGTAATAGGGCCTAGGGTTGATTGGTCAGCGTTATAGGGTCTACACGTGGCGGCACCGGGTGCAGCCCTGATTGCAAGTTGTCGCGGCCCGCGTAAGATGTAGCCAAAGGCTACGCGGCCCGCGAGTGACTGTATTTTCTGATTTTTATTTAATTTTTATAAAAATAAAGGTATTCGGGCTCTGTTTTCGCGTATGGGGTGTATTTTAAGACATATAGGGGTATTTTAAAATATATTAGGGTGTCAGAAAAATATTCAGGTAGCTCTTCTGGAAATATATCTGAAAACTGGGATACTACTGGACTATCCTTTAATTCTTTTCCTTTAGTGTTAGTGATTATAGAAATCAAATACACTAATGATCATTTCCTTACATAACTTGCAGTTTTTATCACAGAGATGAATTTTGTGGATTTAGAGAACTTATTTCCTTTAATTGTGATCTTTTCACCCCTTGGTGAATTTACTTGAATTGACTTTTGATCACATAAAATACTAGCTTTATTGGCTATTAACCAATCCATTCCTAACACAACATCAAATCCTGCCAGATTCATTGGATAAAGGTTTGCAATAAATTTCTGATTTAAAATTTCTATTCTTGCTCCCTGCAAGATTTCAGAAATCTTAATGGTTTCACCATTTGCTGTCTCTACTAGATATTATTGTGGAAGTTTAGTTAATGATTGATTAATAAGTTTGCAAAATGAAGTATTAATAAAACTTTGGTTTGCACCAGAGTCAAATAATACTTTAGCAAAAACATCATTAACTAAAAACGTACCAGTGATCACATCCGGGATCATATTTGCCTCTTCTGCAGTCAGAACAAATGCTCTAGCATTTTTAGTGTTCTTAGGGTTTGCAGCCGGAGCTATCTTTGGACAGTTAGGCTTGATATGACCTTGTTCTCCGCAGTTGTAGCATATTCTGTTGTTAGGATTTTTCCTACAGTCTTCCTCCTTGTGTCCAGATATTTTGCAAAAGTTACAGTATATGGCGCATCTTCCTGAATGCTTCCTTTTGCAATACTTACAGTAGGGAGCAGAGGTAGAACCTACATTTCAACCACAGTTAGAATTTACAGAACGGAATTCCTGGGTCAGCTTCTGGGTTAGGTTCCTCCTTTGATCCTCTTCTCGCGTACGGACTAATTCATCTGTCAAGGTGTTGGCTAGTTCTACAGCTTCTTCTATGGTTTGAGGTCTAGCTGCCTTAACTACATGTCTAATCTCCCCAATTAATCCCCATATGTAACGGGAGATTAAAACTGGTTCAGGTGATGCAAGGGTTGGTACTATTCGGGCATATTCAAAGAATAATGTAGTATAACCCTTATTATCTACCCCAATCATCCTAAGGTTTAGGAATTTGTTTGCTATCTGTTCTTTCTCATTAGGAGGGCATAATTTCCTTTCTACCATATTTTTAAATTCTTCCCATCCCATATTGTAAGTCCTATCACTTCCCTTTGACTAGAGGATAGTGTTCCACCATTCTAGTGCTAAATTCTTAAATAGATTTGAAGCAAACATTATCTTATCCTCTTCCGCGCATTTACTTATTCTTAAGACTGCCTCAGTCTTTTCAATCTAGCGTAGAGATGCAACGGCCCCTTCATTGCCCGAGAATTCCATTGGTTTACAAGACCAAAATTCTTTATATGAACAACCATAAGACACGGTTCTCCTTCTTTTGGGAATGCGCATTTAAGTACGGGTCCATTGTTCACGCTATTTTCAGGGTCAGAGGGTCGCTTACTATCATGTTTACTTTTATTTTCAGCTTCCCTAACAGTTTTGATAATATATGGCATTGCATCTATTATCCCTTGTGCCACTATATGCTGCATGGCACTGTTATCCACTTGCTTTCCATTATTGTTGTTGTTGTTGTTGTTTGGGTTCTCATTAACCAAGTTAATGTTACTCTGGTTATCGTTATTCTGGTTTTCCTGGTTTACCTCATCCTGTTGGTGCATACATCTGTCGTCTTCGTCTTTATATCGAGTCTGGTTGCGTTGCGGATCTGAACAAGTGACATCATCTAAGTGACATCACAAGTGACATCATCTAGGTGACATCACAAGTTACATCATCAATGAAAGTCAAATACACAGGTCAAATATGGCATGTTCGCTTGAATCAAGAAAGCCATGTTCGCTTGAAATATTCTTGTTGTGATCGCTTGAATTGGTTGACCGCTTGAACAGTAGGTCGCTTGAACGTGTATATGTAATTTCAAGCGGTCAAGCAAGCACTATATATATGTGTAATGTTATTTCATTTGAAGCGATCAAGGAAGAAGACTAGAACTTGTACCGAAGTGCTGCCGGTATATTTTGTGGCTGTAATCTTTGTTAAATCAATACACAAGGTGTTTAAAGTGATAACCAAGCTGTTTCATAGTCAGTTTCTTAGTTTCCGCATCTGAAACTGATAAAATCTCTTCTGAACGACTCGTTTGGGTCACAAACCGATCCTACAAGTGGTATCAGAGCTCAGGAGGAAGAGATCTTGCAAAAACAACCTGTTTTCGTCACTTTTTCTGATTTCTACACCATTCTTTTTCAAATTAAAAATTTTTCACGGATTAAAACGGCTCAAACTTTCACATATTGTGCGTAATCATGTTTTAATGAATCCTGGAAAGTTTCATCATTAAAATCGATCTAAAACTTGATTTTTTCGGTGTTCTCGCTTGAAATCTGTTCGAAGTTGCTGACATCATTGACTGTTCAAGCGAACATAACACTGTGTGTCCGCTTGAAACTGGTTTCTCGCTTGAAAATACACCGTGTTCGCTTGAAATTGTCTGTTCGCTTGAATTTACATTGTTGAGCTCGCTTGAATAGGCTTCTCGCTTGAAAATACATCGTCTGATCGCTTGAGTTTACACCGTGATCGCTTGAAATCATTGACCGCTTGAAAACATTGATCGCTTGAAATCATTGACCGCTTGAAAACATGTATTGTGTATTGTGAAACAGTCTAATCGAAGTGATCAGTTGGTTGGGAATAGATATCACATGTGTTTGTGCCAGTTTGCATTAAAGCATTCACGTTTTTGTCGGCCATTGGGTTTAACTACCGATAAGGTTGCATGTGAATTTGTGTGATGGAATTATAGATGTCGGCCACATAATGTCAGTTTGCATGTGAAGTATCAGACAAATTTATTGGACAAGTCAATACATGTCATCGGCTCTTGTGTAGTTTTGTTTTATCAAAGTTGTCGGCCAGAATATTATCCAATCTAATTGCAAGTGCATTTGTATTAATAAAAAGCTAGCAGCCCACTACATGTCATAGGCTCAATCATGAGAAGTTAATATTTGTGGTCCAATCAGAGTGTTTTGTCAAAATGATATTGTCGATGTGAAGGTCTGATCAGACACGTTCAATTTGAAGGTCTAATAGATTGTTTGTGATAAAATCAATTGTCGGCCATTGTTTGAAGTCAAGTGAATACATGTGTTGAACAAGTTCTCGGCCCAAGTCATAGTTCACGGCCCAACCACAGTTTGGATGTATTAAAGTGTCTCGATACAATTGAAGTTTACATGTTATAAGTCTTCACAAATCTTCAACACGAGTCTTCGATTGATTTCATCAACACATTTTTATGTATTCTGTCCGTTTAAACTGATAGTTTTTTTGTTTGTTTCAGGTGTTTTACAAAGTGATACAGTTCATTTGAAAATTCGAAACATGGACGAGGATTTTTACAACGCATTCGCTACCCCGGTTACCCCGATGACTATTGCTCAGAACACGATGTTGGAAAACGAAACGGGAACTATGCAGAAACCCCCGAAACTTATGAACATTGAAGAGTACAAGAGTTGGGAAGAAAAGTTTGAGAACTGGGTACAAGCTAATTATCTAGATGCATGGGAGAATGTCGAGACAAAATACGTTAGACCGATGAATGACGATGAAGAGAAAATTCCGATTAAAGATCTTAGTGCTGAAAATCGGAAGAGATACAAAGATGAGAAGATGATGTTAAGTCTTATTCAACAAGCAGTTAAAGAAGACATCCTGGTTCTATTACAACATAATGGAACATCTTATTCAATATGGAAAGCGTTAAAGTCAAAGTTTCAAGGCAGTGAGGAAATGGTCAAGAACAAGAAGTCATTACTGAAGAAAGAGTTTGATTTGTTCCGAGGTTTGAAGAATGATAGCACAAAGCAAATAATTGAAAGATATTGCAATCTGCTTGCTAACATGAAGAGGTTGAAGATCAATAAAGACAATGAGGAATTAATTGAAAAATTGTCAGATGCGTTACCGTATGAAACGTGGGGTACTTATCTCATGATGCTCAGAAACAAGAAAGGTTTTAAAGATTTGACTCTGAGCAAGTTTATTGAAAAGATTGAAGCTCAGGAGATGGAGCAGAGAAAGGCTATAAGAATGAAAGATTTCGACGGTGAACAAGACATATGACTTTACTACAAAGGTGGTGTGAGTGATAAATCCACCAACTTGTCGCCAAAAGTTCAAACAACATTCAATGCAAAGAGTCCATCTAAAAGTTCTTCTAAAGGATCAAGCAGCAACACAAGTTTCTCATCATTTCCATCTTTTGATCCGAACGTTTCAACAACAAGAAATGGCAAAAAGCTTCAATGCAACATTGTATTGAACATTGAAAATGATCAGGAATATTCTGAAGAGTTAGCAAAAAGCCATATGTCTTTATTGGGAACTGTTCTTGAATCTTATGGTAGTTTTGTTGCAGGTCGAATCGGGAATCCAATGCTGACAAAGGAAGATTACGACCAAATAGATGCTGAAGAGATGGAACTGATGGACATAAAATGGTGCTTGGCCAGCGTGTTGAGGAGAGCTGAGAAATTCAAGCAAATCACTGGAAGAGATGATCTTCGTGAGGCTGGTGTTTCTACTTTAGGTTTTGACAAATCTAAAGTCACTTGTTTTCGTTGCAGGGAGAAGGGTCACTTCAGGAGAGAGTGCACCAATCGCGAAGCAAGTGGAGCTCAGAATCCTTTTAACAATAACAATGATTACTACCGAAAAGCCATCTACCATCAAGTTGCTCAGCAACCTTCTCAACAACATCAACATCAAGCACAAACTGCACGTGGAAGGAATGTGATTGAAGACTCTGGAAAGAGAGCTTGTGTGGTTAATCAAGATTCATCAAAGAGAGCTGAAGGTAGTACCTTGATAATAGATCAAGATGACGAAAAGCTACCAGAAGGTTTTAGCTGGGCAAATTTCAATTGGGATGATTATGTTCCAGACAAAGATTCAAATCAAAAAGCGTATGTTGCTCGAGTTGAAGAGGACAGTGATGATGATACTGAGTATTGGGCGAGAAAATTCGATGCTGATATGAAACTGATTGCTGAAAGTGATAGTGAAGATGAAAAAGTTAAGAAGAAAAAGAAAAAGATCAAGACACCAGTCAGCAGTGATGACGAAGAAGTTCCAGTGATCAAAAGGAAAGTAAAGGTTGAAGTTCCAAAGTTCAAAGTTGATGAAGAATTCGATGCTAAAAAGATTCCTGTGAAATGTGAAAACTGTGAAATTATAAAAAAGCAGAACAGCACATTGATTTACAACTTGAATAGTTTGAAGGAATCTTATGATGTGTTGAACAAAGAAATGAATCAATATAATCAAACAAGTGAAGAACAAGCAACAGCAATGAAGACACTTCAAGGAGCTTTTATGATCAAACAGAAAGTTGTGAACAACTACATTGAGAAGTGTGCTGATCTTGAACAGAAACTAGAGTTGCAAAGAATTGAGACTGAGAGAGTAAATCGTTTGTTGAAAAGTTACTCATGTACTTCTTATGTCATTGACAGGATTTATCCAACTGTTGAAGGCATGAAGGCATTTGAAGAGGATGGAGTAACTGAAGAAAAGAATGCTGAAAAAGTTTCTGACGAAAAGACTCCTGTGAAGAAAGAAAAGAAGAAGAATACTAAAGAAAATGATTCTGGTAAGAAACAAACTTTCGGTTACAACAAGTGTCCACCCCCGCTTGAAAATGGATATTCTCCGAGAAATCCAAATTCAGAAAGAGTCGAAAAGGCAAAAATTTACAGTGGGAGTCGGAGTCGTCAGTTAACTTTCCAGAAAATATTGATGTGACGTTTACATCATCTGATACTGATCATGAGTCCGAGTTAATAAAGAAAGTTATTGATCAGGTGTTGGATAAAGATGAAACAGAGGAGTCAAAGTCGGAGTCTATGTCGGAGTCAAAGTCTGAGTCCAGCAATTCGAGTCAATCCGACAAACAGGGCAAAAGGGTTTACAACAAAGAATTCTTGTTATTAAAATCTAATTTGAGTGACGAAACATTCAAAGTTGCATATACATTGAATGATTCCGACAAATTATATTCTGATGAGTAATTTCCAATAAAAGGTGTAAAAACTGAGATGATAAAAAAGGTTTTCAAACTTACAGAAATTAACATTTCTGAAATAAAAGATTTAAATCTTACTGATAAACCTAAAAAATACACCTCAAGAGTACAACAAAGATTAAACAAGAAAAAAGGTTACAGTTCTGGTTCTGGTTTTCACAAGAAACCAAACCCTAACCGTAATTTCAAAAAGAAAGGTCTTGGTTTTACTCCAACAGAAAAACAGAAAAATGAAAAATATGTTCGTGATTTTAAAGCTAAAATGACATTTGTTTCAGGAACTAGCTCAGAAGAGGAAGAAAAGAAAGAATTCTGGAGGCAGTCAAACAGTGAGTTCCTTGCAAAGAAGCAAGATGACATGAAGAAGATGGCTGAGCAGAAGAAAGATACGAGAACCTGTTTTCAATGCAACACGGTTGGACATATTGCCAAGAATTGTTTCAAGGCAATACAATCAAAACAGAGAGTTTCTCGTAACATGAAAGATAAAGAGGTTGAGTTTGAACAACCAATTGACAGAACTAAACTGTTCAAAAATTCAACTTTTGAAATTGGTGAAAGTTCAAACAGATTTTACAAGAAAAGAGCTTATCTTGACAATCAAAAATGGGTTGTTAAGAAATCGGTTGATAGTTCTAGCAATGATTCTGATAGGTCGAAATTAGAGGAGCTATCTTCTGGCGATGAATCTGATTCCACAAAATCAGATGAGCCACAGGTTGTTTCAAAAGGAGAAAAATCAATTCTGACTGTGGATGATGAAAATTTTCCATCACTTCGGACTGAAAATTATAAAAAGAAAATTGGTAAAGTTGAGATTTCAAACCAATTTTATGATGACAAAAAGGTTTTCGATGTTGAGAAATTCTTTAACTCCAAAGTTCATCATATTTTTGGAAAAATGATTGACAGGAAGGTCAAAGGAGTGAAGGAGTTTTATGAGAAGAAGACGAAGAAAGATAAAGTTGAACCATCCCTGGTTTGTGACTGGGATGGTACATACTATGAACAGTAAGTCTGAGGACTTGCCGGAGCTCCCAGGTTTGTAAGCATGGAGCAGGAATCGGCATCTATCTTTCTTGGTTGTTAATCATACAAGTGGTAAAGATGGTAAAGTACAGGTGATACTTTAAATTGTCAGTTTTCTACAAGTGGTAAGGTTGATGAGTGAATCTACAGTGGTTGAAGAAGCTTTACACTTACAAGTGGTAAATCAGGGACATTAAGTTGTATCTGATTTTCTACAAATGGTATTTTGAAAAACGATATGATGAACCCCTAACCTACAAATGGTAAAATCAATCAACAAAACTTATTTTCCGGAAAAACCATTTGATTAAAACAAACTTAAGTGTTTTGAAATCAATGGGAAAATAGTTTGTTGTGAGGGGGAGTTCTGATTGTTTATGCCTAGTGGATGGCGAATTGATGCAATTTGATATCGGTTGTCAAGTTTTGTACAGTTTGTTTTCAAATTTCCTAAAATGTGTTTTCATTTTAGGGGGAGTAAAAATTTTCAGAAAATACAAAAACATTTGAAAATTTGAAAAAGACAAAAACATGATAAAATAAAAAATGAGTTTTTGTGTCAAAGAAGAGGAAATGATAGTACATCAGTGGACTATCACAACATGCTAAAGAAATGGAAAGTTAAAAAGTGATAAACGGTCTCACTGATGATGTGCCAGTAGATTTTTGCACATTTAGTAGATTGTGACGAGATATAAACCTAAATTCAAACTTGCTTATATCGTGGGTAAACATCTCTCGGATATATGGGTAACCCCCGAAATCTCGTTTGAAAGATTCCTTTTTCTGATATACTAGGTCTTTATACTCAGTGATATCTTGGGTATTATTCCGGGACTTCTGCTGAATGGAAGTTCTGACGTAGTCCTCGAATAATACTTTCTGCTTGCTTGAAATAAAGCACCGCCCTCAGCAAATTGATGAAACAATAAAATTGATAGTCATTGCTGTTGTAACAAAAGATCCTCTAAAGGGGACACACCCAAAAGTTGAGTCATGATCTCTCTGCTGAACGGTAGTTCTGACCTGAGCTCTCATGATTCTTCATAATTTATAACCCCTTACAGATATCATCTGTGGTATACTCACCTGTAAAACTGAATATTGGGATCTGGATACGGGAGTATATTCTGAGGTGGGACACGCGATTGAGTTTAAGTGCTTAAGACATTAATCTCGTATCTCGAAACAGTTGAACTTTGTGTGAAAATTTAAGTGGATCAGTGTACTGACAATCTAAGTGAATCGTTTAGAACTTAAAATGTTTAAAGCTTAACGGTTTTGGTGATTTGTCTCAGAAACTGATATGATCCTCTTACGCAAACTCACAAAAATATTGTCTATAAATATTTCTTTACTGCATTTCATTCTATTCAAAAATCCAAAAAGATTTTCAGTGTGTTTTAGCATAAATTTTGTAAAATTCAAAAAGATTTTCGACAACTGGTGTTGGAAAGCTAATTTTCAAAATTCCGAGTGCTAGACATGATGAACAGATTGTTTGGGAGAGTGTGTTGTTTTGAAAATAAAAATGATATATCTTCAAGTGGTTCATCAAAAGATTAACATTGAAAAAATCATACTTTAATTGTATAACTCCTGCAAGTGGTTCAGTAGATGGTGAGATTGTTTTTACAAGTTATCATCAGAAGATTTATTGTGAGGTAGAGGATGTGCAGGTTTCTAAGTGATAGAAAGCCAGGTTTCGATACCTGAGGAATGTGTGATTTCAACATGCCAGACTGCGATCCCAGCATATCGAAAGGGGGAGTCTGAAGACATCCGAGTAGAGATTGTTCGTGGGAAGTCTGTTGATGCTGAAGAGGAGAAGGAGATAAAGTTTGAGGATGCGTACAGCGTCAGATATTTCAAAGAGTTCGAAAGGACTGATAAAGACTGAAGATGTAAAGACTCGACACTTAAGACTCGTCAACATCTGAGGGGGAGTCTGTTGGTGCATACATCTGTCGTCTTCGTCTTTATATCGAGTCTGGTTGCGTTGCGGATCTGAACAAGTGACATCATCTAAGTGACATCACAAGTGACATCATCTAGGTGACATCACAAGTTACATCATCAATGAAAGTCAAATACACAGGTCAAATATGGCATGTTCGCTTGAATCAAGAAAGCCATGTTCGCTTGAAATATTCTTGTTGTGATCGCTTGAATTGGTTGACCGCTTGAATAGTAGGTCGCTTGAACGTGTATATGTAATTTCAAAAGGTCAAGCAAGCACTATATATATGTGTGATGTTATTTCATTTGAAGCGATCAAGGAAGAAGACTAGAACTTGTACCGAAGTGCTGCCGGTATATTTTGTGGCTGTAATCTTTGTTAAATCAATACACAAGGTGTTTAAAGTGATAACCAAGCTGTTTCATAGTCAGTTTCTTAGTTTCCGCATCTGAAACTGATAAAATCTCTTCTGAACGGCTCGTTTGGGTCACAAACCGATCCTACAACCTCGTCGTCCATCTGGATTTTAAACATTTACCAAATATTAATATCACCAAATAATTAATAATTTGAGTAACAACCATACAACACACATATTAACCAAAAGCGTCGATCATTGCGACTTTACTCTTTCTATTATAGTATGCGTCAAATACACACCAATACTGGAAATTAAAAATTACAATACAATACTACCATGCATCGCTAACCACAAAGTGGTCTATACTACAACATTTATTATTATTATTACACATATATGATTATTATTATTATTATTTTCCATTATTATATATATATATATATATATATATTATCAACTCCACCATCACATTACTGGTCTGGGTTCATCCATTAATCCATGTTGCGCTCATCGTACTTCCAGACGAGTCGCTCTCCTACCTGCCTCATTCTCTCACTACTCTCCAAGATTTCTTCTCCGAAAGTTCGGAGCTCATGCACATTATCTGCACTCATTGGGGGTGCAGGTGCTGGTACCGGGTCCGGGTACTGGGGTACGGGATTCTCCTGAGGGTAAGGATTCTCTAATATCTCCCTAATGTATTCATCGTTGTCATAGTAGGGATCTAGAGGGTCCAATCCTGGATAGGCTGCTAAGTTCGGCATGGGTTCGTCGTTTAAGTGGAAGCGCGGCACATAATCCCTATGATCATCGAACCATGGATCATAATCCGGGTCTAAGGGATTAGGGGCTGGTATCCTAAGTATCTCCTCAAGGTTGAAATCATGCATTTCTACTTGATTTTCAGGGTTTTCTTCTATCTCCATCGGCTGAGTAGGGAATAAAGGTATGGGTTGTGGGGCTACTAGTTGTTCCAGATTTGGGTCAGCAGCAGTTGTTGCTAGGATATGAAAAGCTAGGCTTCTATTAAGCATATCCTGTGTATGGGCATCTGACTCTCGCTTAGCGGCTGCTAGGACTCTTTGCTGTTGCAACTTTCGCATTCTTTTTCTACGCTCAAACGCTCCCGTACTAAACCATCCTCTCTTTTTCTGAGGGAATGGCTCTTCAGACTGAGCCTTAAAGATAAACATCCCTTCTTCATTATCAGTAGCATACCCAGAAAGGGTTGGCTGTGAATAGGTACCTTCACTCCTAGGTGATTCAGACAATTGACGATACACGTCTGAGGGTCCTTGATCACTCATACTAAAAACTTACAAATAGTCAAATAACACACAACAGTAAAATACAAATATGCACGTATTTCCATAATTAATTTCCTAACAATTTAAATAATATATTGATGTCAGCAGAACAGCTCTGTGGCTGAATCAGTGGCTTAGCTCTGATACCACCTTCTGTCGTAACCCCCGCCCCCTATCTGTCCCGGGAACGGGCGACCGCGAGACCAGTTGTGGTGGTATCAATTTCCGTTTATCATTATTTAATTTGGCAGCGGAAATTTCATCAGGACCGTTGTTAGGAAATATTTATAAGAGTAAAACCACTTTTTTTAATAAACACAAGGGTAAAACCCAAGTTTCTTATTACAACAAGTTTATAGGGATAAACCCTATTTTATTGAATTTAAAACATCGTCTTTTAGGTAACTTTTATAGCCACATTTTTCCAAGCCGTCAGTGCTCTCCAGTTGGCTTTCTTCTAATTGGCTTTTACATTTTGTTACCTGAAATGCGTTTTAAAAACATTTGCCAGTGGGAAATACTGGTGAGTGAATCCCAGTTTAATCAAGAAACATTTATCCTTTAACAGTATTGAGAGCAATCACATTGTTTATTTCTACACAATTACTCATTCAGTATTGTCAATCTTGACTGGTGGGTCATATTACACAGTGGCTAACTCATTGTCCAATGGTAACGTGTTCCACATTTTGTATACAAAACCCTAACATACCGGCAATAATTGAAGAACTACAAAGACTCAATCACTGCTTAATTACATTGTAAAACATTTATGGTTTTGTAAAAACAATTTACAAAAAGGAGAATACTCACATTGCTGATTTAGGTTTCTTCTAAGGTTTCTTGGTGATAATCTATAATTTACACAATGTATACGCGTTAGTATAGTAATTAGTTATACCCTCCCCGAGACGGCATTCCAACGACTACATCGGGCAGAACCTCGACAGCCGTTACGGAACCCTAGACGATCTGGCAGCGTATCGAATACGTAACCGGGGTTATAATACTTACATTGGGGCAGAACATCATTAATTAGGGGGGGGGGGTATTATACTCGGAGATTATGCCTAATGTTAGAAAATTCAAGATTTAGAAAAGAAATGAACGAGCAGACTGAAGATCCGATGCCCTCTACTTATAGGGCCTGATTTCGGGTTTTACCGGCCCGCGTAAGACGTAGCAAGGGGCTACGCAGCCTGTGACGTAGGGTAACAGGGCCTAGGGTTGATTGGTCAGCATTATAGGGTCGACACGCGTGACGACACGTGGCGGCACCGGGTGCAGCCCTGATTGCAAGCTGTCGCGGCCCGCGTAAGATGTAACCAAAGGCTACGCAGCCCGCGAGCGACTGTATTTTCTGATTTTTATTTAATTTTTATAAAAATAAATGTATTCGGGCTCTGTTTTCGCGTATGGGGTGTATTTTAAGACATATAGGGGTATTTTAAAATATATTAGGGTGTCAGAAAAATATTCAGGAGGGTTGTTATAAACTTAACAGATTTACAGGTCAGCTTAGTTAAGGGAATGGCTATTCTATAAAAATCTCGAATAAATCTTCTACAATAACCGGCCAATCCTAAGATACTTCTAACCTCGGTTGGTGACTCGGGGGTTTCCCACTTGGTAATCGCCTCGATCTTTGTGGGATCTACATGAATTCCGTCATGATTGACTAAATTTCCAAGAAACTGTACCTGTTCTAACCACAACTCACACTTCGAAAACTTAGCATAAAGCTTTTTTTTTCTCAATAAACTTAGAAGTGCGTGCAGATGCTTTGCATGTTCCTCTTTACTTTTAGAATAAATTAGAATATCATCTATAAAGACAATTATGAATTTATCCAAATATGGCTTACAAATTCGGTTCATCATGTCCATAAATGAAGCTGGGGCATTGGTTAAACCAAATGGCATGACAGTAAATTCATAATGGCCATACCTTGTTCTGAAAGCGGTATTAGGAATGTCCTCTTCCTGTACCTTTAATTGATGATATCTTGATCGTAAATCGATTTTAGAGAAAATTCGTGCTCCTTGCAATTGGTCGAACAGATCATCGATTCTTGGTAATGGATACCGATTCTTAATCCTGACTTTGTTCAATTCACGGTAGTCAATGCACATACGCATTTATCCGTCCTTCTTTTTAACGAATAAAATCGGTGCTCCCCATGGCGATGAGCTTGGCTGTATGAATCCCTTTTCCAATAATTCATCTAACTGTTTCTTCAGTTCCTGCATTTCGGCAGGTGCCAAACGGTAAGGTGCTTTAGCAATTGGTGTTGTCCCTGGTAGCAGGTGGATTCTGAATTCAACTTCCCTGTCTAGAGGTTGCCCTGGTAATTCTTCTGGATATACATCTGAAAACTGGGATACTACTGGAATATCCTTTAGTTCTTTTCCTTTAGTGTTAGTGATTATGGAAATCAAATACACTAATGATCCTTTTTTTACATAACTTGTTGTTTTCATCACATAAATGAATTTTGTGGATCTAAAGGGTTTATTTCCTTTAATTGTGATCTTTTCACCCCTTGGTGAATTTACTTGGATTGACTTTTGATCACATAAAATATTGGCTTTATTGGCTATTAACCAATCCATTCCTAACACAACATCAAATCCTGCCAGATTCATTGGGTAAAGGTTTGCAATAAATTTTTGATTTAGAATTTCTATTCTTGCTCCCTGCAAGATTTCAGAAATCTTAATGGTTTCTCCATTTGTTGTCTCTACTAGACATTCTTGTGGGAGTTTAGTTAATGGTTGATTGAGAAGTTTGCAAAATGAAGTATTAATAAAACTTTGGTTTGCACCAGAGTCAAATAATACTTTAGCAAAAATGTCATTAACTAAAAACGTACCGGCGATCACATCTGAGATCATCTTTGCTTCTTCTGTAGTCAGAACAAATGCTCTAGCATTTTTAGTATTCTTGGTATTCGTGGCTGGAGCTAGTTTTGGGCAATTTGGCTTGATATGACTTTGTTCTCCACAGTTGTAGCATATCCTGTTGTTAGGCTTCTTCCTGCAGTCTTCCTCCTTGTGTCCAGATATTTTGCAGAAGTTACAGTATATGGAGCATCTTCCAGAATGCTTCCTTTTGCAATACTTGCAATAGGGTGCAGAGGTAGAACCTACATTTTCCCACGGTTAGAATTTCCAGAACGGAATTCTTGGGTAAGCTTCTGGGTTAGGTTCCTCCTTTGATCTTCTTCTCGTGTACGCACTAACTCATCTGTCAAGGTGTTTGCTAGTTCTACAGCTTCTTCTATGGTTTGAGGTCTAGCTGCCTTAACTACATGCGTTATCTCACTGATTAATCCCCAAATATAGCGGGAGATTAATACTGGTTCAGGTGACGCAAGGGTTGGTACTATCCTAGCATATTCAAAGAATAAAGTAGTGTACCCCTTACTATCTACCCTAGTCATCCTAAGGTTTAGGAATTTATTTGCTATTTGTTCCTTTTCATTGAGAGGGCATAATTTCCTTTCTACCATGTTTTTGAATTATTCCCATTCCATATTGTAAGTTCTATCACTTCCCCTAGACTGGAGGATAGTATTCCACCATTTTAAGGCTGAGTTCTTAAACAGATTGGAAGCAAACATTATCTTATCCTCTTCCGCACATTTGCTTATTCTTAAGACTGACTCAGTCTTTTCTATCCAGCGTAGAGATGCAACGGCCCCTTCATTGCCTGAGAATTCCATTGGTTCACAAGACCAGAATTCTTTATAAGAACAGCCATAAGACACGGTTCTTCTTCTTTTAGGAATGGGCACTTGAAGTATGGGTCCATTGTTTACACTGTGTTCAGGTTCAGAGGGTCATTTACTATCATGTTTACTTTTATTTTCCGCTTCCTTAACCATTTTGATAATATATGGCATTGCATCTATTATCCCTTGTGCCACTATATGTTGCATGGCACTGTTATCCACTTGGTTTCTATTATTGTTGTTGTTCGGGTTTTCATTATCCGGGTTATTGTTACTTTGGTTATCGTTATTCTGGTTTTCCTGGTTCACTTCGTTGTCCATCTGAATTTTAAACATTTGCCAATTATTAATATCACAAAATAATATTTATGGCAAACAATCACACAACACGCATAATGGTCAAAAGAGTCGAGCATTGCGACTTACTCTTTCTTTTATAGTATGCTTCTAATACAAACTAAAACTAGAATTAAAAATTACAATACTACTATGCATCGCTAACCACGAGGTGGTCTATACTACAACATATATTATTATTATTACACACATTTTTTTCACACACACATATTATATATTATTATATTATTATTACTATCTCCACCATCACTTTCACTGATATGGGTTCATCCAGAACTCCATATTACGCTCGTCGTACTTCCAGACGAGTCGTTCTCCAACCTATCTCATCCTCTCGCTACTTTCTAAAATTTCTTCTCCAAAAGTTCGGAGCTCTTGCACATTTTCTGCACTCATTGGGGGTGCAGGTGCTGGTACTGGTTCTGGGTACTGTGGCATGGGTTCTTCCTGAGGGTACAGATTCTCTAAGATCTCTCTAATGTATTCATCGGTATCGTAGTAGGGATCTAGAGGGTCCAGACCTGGGTAAGCTGCTAGGTTTGGCATGGGTTCATCTGTTAGGTGGTAGCGTTGCACATAATCCCTATGATCATCGAACCACGGGTCGTAGTCTGGGTCTAAGTGATTGGGTGCTGGTACCCTAGGTATATCCTCTGGGTTGAAATCATGCATTTGAACTTGGTTTTCTGGGTTGTTTTCTATCTCCATCGGCTACGTGGGAAACAAGGGTAATGGTTGAGGGGCTACTAGTTGTTCCAGGTTTGGGTCGGGAGCTGTAGTTTCAAGGATATGAAAATTGGCTAAGATCCTATTAAGCATATCATGTGTGTGGGCATCTGTCTCTCTCTTAGCGGCTGCTAGGACTCGCTATTGTTGTAACTTTTTCATTCTTTTCCTACACTCGTGTGCTCCCCTACTGAACCATCCTCTCTTTTTCTAAGGGAATGTTCTTCAGACTGAGCCTTAAATACAAACATCCCTTCTTCATTGTCAGCTGAATACCCAGAGAGGGCCGGCTGTGAAGAGGTGCCTTCACTCCTAGGTGAGCCGGACAACTGACGATAAGCGTCGGAGGGTCCTTGATCACTCATACTGTAAACTAATAGATAGTCAAATAACATACAACAATAAAATTCAGATATGCACGTATTTTTGTAATAAATTTGCTAACAATTTGAATAATATCTTGGTGTCAGCAGAACACTTCTGTGGCTGAATCAGTGGCTTAGCTCTGATACCACCATCTGTCGCAACCCCCGTCCCCTATCTGTCCCGGGAACGGGCGGCCACGAGACCAGTTTTGCTGGTATCGATGTTTAACATTTTGGCAGCGGAAATTTCATCAGGACCGTAGTTAGGAAATATTTATCAGAGTAAATATCACGCTTTAATAATATTAAACATATTGGGATAAAACCCAAGTTTTTATTACAAACATTTTCATAGGGAAAATCCCTATTTTATTGAATAAAACATCTTCTTTTATTTAGGTAACTTTTATAGCCACTTTTTCCAAGCCTTCAGTGCTGTCCAGCTGGCTTCTAGTTGGCTTTCACATTTTGTTACCAGAAACGCGTTTAAAAAGATTTTGTCAGTGGGAAATACTGGTGAGTGAATCCCAGTTTAATCAAGAAGAGTTTTATCCTTTAACAGTATTGAGAGCTATTACAATGTTTACATCTACACAATTACTCATTCAGTATTGTCAATCCTGACTGGTGGGTCATATTACCCATTGGCTAACTCTTTGTCTAATGGTAATGTGTTCCACATTTTGTATACAAAACCCCAACATACCAGCAGTAATTGAAGAATTACAAAGACTCAATCACTGCTTAAATCACATTGTATAATATTTAAGATTTTGTAAAAACAGTTTACAAAAAGGAGATTACTCACATTGCTGTCTTAGATTTCCTTTAAGGGTTTCCTGGTAGTTATCTATTAATTACACAAATGTACATGTGTTAGTATAATAACCCAATATTTACATTAGCAATACCCTCCCCGAGACGGAATTCCAATGACTACGTCGGGCAGAACCATGACAACCATTACGGAACCCTGGATCAATCGGGCAGCGTATCTAATACGTAACCGGGGTTATAATACTTACAACGGGCCAGAACTTCGTTAATTAGGAGGGTATTATGCCCGGAAATTATGTTATCTATGCAGAAATTTGAGAGAGAATGTATGAAATGAGTGAGTTCAACTAAAGACTGAAGGCCCTTATTTATAGGTGACCTTTCACCTTCCCTCGCGGCCCGCGTAAGAGAAAGGAAAGGCCTACGTGGCCCGCGTAGTAGGGTAAGTAGGCCCTAGCTATGACTGGTCAGCACCATAGCTTTGACACGAGCCCGACACGTGGCGGCACCGGGTTCAGCCCTGACTCCGACCTGTCGCGCCCCGCGTAGACCCTGATGTGGTTTTACGCGGCCCGCAAGCGATGTTAAAACTTTGTTTTTATTTAATTTTAATAGAAATAAAGGTATTCGGGGCCCGTTTTCGCATATGGGGTGTATTTTAGGACATATTGGGATATTTTAATATATATTAGGGGCGTCAGAATATTTTGCAGGGTTGTTATATGTTAAGTAATTTTGATGCTGAGTAATTTTGATACACTTGTACAGTAATTTTGATAATTACCTTACAAAAAACAAAATTACTCTACAAGAACATTTTACAAAATTACTCTACAAAAGTTCAAAATTACTCTAAAGGATCATTTGTAGAGTAATTTTGATAGTTACTGATAATTACAAAATTGCCACCGCGTTTTTTGTCTTTTCCTTCAGTTCGTACGTTTTGTACGTTAACTTTATTTGTATTTGATCTTTTACTTAAATGAGTAATCTGCCATAAATATTAGAATTGGTTGTAGTTTCATCATTAATCCTCCTTGAGTTCCGCATGTTAGAGCTTTATAAAAATGGTCCAAAAGAAAACATAAAAATAACTTAGAAGTAAAAAATACAATAATTTGCTGGAAATCCTCACTGCAAGATTGAGTGGCGGCAAAAAACCTAACCTAACAAAAGAAGAATTTTATCGAGAGACCACCGACACCATTATGGATTGCTCGATTAGGTATTCGAGAGGTGAAATTTACAACGGTGGTTGTTGCATTGTTGTTTCTTTGATCATACATGATTTGATAGTAGCCAATGGTTAGAGTTGGCCAAACCATGGTTTGCTAGGCATCAAAACTAACAACACATTCGTTCTATCATTACAATCATAACAAGTGTATTATACATCATATTCTTCGATGACAAAAAATGGTTTAACATTGGGGGTCTTGGCCAAGATGAGGCCAATGAGGATGTAAGAGCTAACATAGTGTGTTAATGCAGAGCCGGCCCAATAGGCTTATAACCCTAGGCCCAAGCCTAGGGCCACCAAATTTAAAGGGCCACCAGTTTTTCGGTAGATTTTCTTTATATTAGACCCAAATCGGGCCCATTTTAGCATATCAGGCCCAAAACTCTCATTTGTGAACATAAACATAATAACCCAGTGAACATTGAAAGCACGTGCAGTCGTGCAGAAGCCAAAGCATCTCTGAGAGACGTTTGAGTTTACGATATGGAACTGAGCAATGAGCAATCAAAGTATCAGCAATAATCATGGCATCAAGACTCTGCAATCTACATCGCAAGGTAACATTTAACAACCGACGGCTCAGTTTTGCGATTTTCACACTGCTCATGAATCAAATCTAGGGTTTCTATGAGGCGACTTCATCAGGTATCTCTCTCTCTCTCTCTCTCTCTCTTTCTCTTCGTGCATCTGATTTTTCGAATTTCCCTACTTTGTTGTGAGTTTATTTGCTAGATCTGAATATATGAAGCAATTTAATTTGGTAGTTTTAGTTCGCTGAGTGCGGATCTGGATCTGTTAAGGTCACAATCGGTACTTTTACTTCACAATCAGGATATTCTTGTTTTTGTTGATTAAATTTATTCGTTGTGTGTTGATTGTTGTAAAGGATTGTTTTTAAACGGTGTGCTGTTTGTTATGTGAAATTAATATGTACGATTTGTTGGTGGCTAATTTGTGGATTTCAGTTTGTTATTTAGGCGTTTAGGAATAATTTCATCAAACAATTTACCTCGGTTAAAGCTAAAAAGGTAGATTTTATTTAAACATATACTATAATTATAGAAAACATATGACTTTCAAAAAAAAATTAACTACGCCAATTATAAACTTTTTAGTTTATAATTGCCGGTCCCAAGGCCGGATAAAGGAGGAGGGTTTTGTTACTAAATATGTCGAAAATAATAATTTTGCAAAAGGGCTACCACTTCTTAGTTCGATTAGGGCCTCCGAAAACGTAGGAACGGCACTGTGTTAATGAAGTTGTGGATGATGATAATTTAAATGAATAACAATTCTTCTAAATCCTCCTCTCTTTTGTTCAATCGTCGGATTAGATTTGTTTATTACTTCACGAGCGCTATGTTAAAACCGAATCCAATGCAAGTACCAATACAGACTTCCAAACGATTCTAGCTAGAAAGTTCGTCATTTTTTATTTATATGCTTTGTAGAAGTCATTGTATATTTTTTATTTTTATTTTTTATTTCTAGAATCAACTGTAAGGCTACATGGTATGGTATAAAGTCTCTAAGGGCTTTATCACGCCACCTCAGCGTCACCTCACCGTCACGTCACACAGGGGGCTTTAAAGCCCATTCCTTTAACTTGCAGGGTGTGGTATAAAGCCCCCCTTTAAACTATATTCATATCCATCCCTTCAATTCGGTCCGTTAGCACGTTGGCAAACAAGGGTTGGTGCCCGCCTTTTAACAACCACGGGGTGGTCGATGGCACCCCGGGGCGAAATACATGTCGATGTGGCACGGTGGCGCTAAGCCACACCGAATGGCCTAATAGGTATGATAATCAACTTTGTAAAGAAATCATTGTATATTTTATAAAGATCTTGGAGGTTCCAACGTACAGCATCAACAGCCATCTCAAAATCAACTTTGAAACACAAACCCTTTCGTTTTAAAACACGTGTCGATATCCTCCAAAGCGGTACAAGTTTTTATGGTTTTAGATTAACGTAAAACACGTGTCGTAAAACACGTGTCGATATACCAATTATAAGTATCGTACCGATACTATAACTAATTGATACCGACTGAATGTCTGCCGCGACATGCTAGAAATCTCACTAGCGTTGTTCAAAACAAGTGCATAACATTAAATATACCATACATATCAAAGAAAAATGCAAATGATTTTTTCTGAGAACCGTAGCTTATGAATAGTAAAACTGATTTTTTTTTTACTTTTTTTTAATAGCAAATTTGAATCACTAATGGACAAACTTATAATCATTTTTATAATATTATTGTAATTAATTTTGAACATATTTTATTTTTTCTCTTATAACATCTAAGATTCTATGTTTAATAATTTCACTATGTTGTTTCGAAGTGCCTATTTTCAAGTAGATATACATGGTAATTTAAGCACAAACGTATATGTCATCAAAATTATCTCACGTTCAGTGTTTCTTTTTCATTCAAAGTGACGTAGATTACCTTTTACGTTACTGTAATAATATAATGTAATGTTTTATAAATATTTGAATATATCGTTGTGATATGTTTATTTATATAACTTTTGGTAAAAGTTATGTTCAAAATCAAGCAGGTCAAATGTATGTGATTTTTTTGTTTATAACGAGTGTTAGTGTAGTATTTATATTGCAACGAACCGATACTAGCCAAATGACTGTCGTATCTTTCAAAAGAAGTACATAACTTAAAATATGCATATTTTCAAAGAAAAACCGAAATGACTTTTGGATGAGAGAGTGAGGAGGTAAGGGCACTCTAGGGTAGTACCCTAGCCCCAATCAATCATCTGATGTCATGTGAATTCTTAACCCAATTACCCTAGAATTACAAAACACCAGCGGTGCCTACCCACGCCTAGAACTTTTTTTTGTTTAATTTAAATAAATTCAACAATTAAGTTAATTAAATAACAATTTAATATAAACAAACTAATAAAACTAAATAATAAAACACAATTACAATAAAAATAGAAAAAAACATAGATAAAACAAAACTATTCATCGTCTTCCTCTTCGAGGTACGTTAGATCTTGAGCTGCCAGATGGACCACAAGATCATTTCTAGTCGAAAATGTGTATCTCAATGCATCAACTCGCGAAGAGCATCATCATCAAAAACGCGTACGGCGACTGGATCCGAGTTGAAGACCGGTGAGAACACATTTTCGTCGTCCTTTTCGATCATGTTATGCAATATGATGCACGTATACGTGAATGTAATAATCTTTTCTACATTCATAGCACGCATGGGTCTCCTAAGTATGCCCCATTTTCCCTTTAGTACACCAAAAGCACGTTCCACATCTTTTATTTCCCCTTCTTGCAATTTCTTGAACTTCTTTTCATTCGGATCGACAAGATATGAAAACGTTTTCACAAACGTAGATCAAGTATAGTAGATCTCGTCGGTTAGATAGTATCCACGTTTATATGTATGTCCATTCACTTGAAATGGACACTTAGATGCAATTCCATTCTGTTTTGAAATGTTCGAGATGCAGACCACAATACGGATGCCAAAACCACAAATCTTGTGACGCAACCGCTTCGACCATGACCGTTGGGTATTTGTAATCATCTCTCATATATTGGCCTCGTAACGCTTTGGGACACATCCTGTGTGACACCTCGATTTCTGGTGAGCCCGGATGGGTCGTGATGATTGGATAACAATATCACAATTTAATAAAAATGCAGCGGAAGTATTAAGAGTAAAAATATTCATAACATTTAAAAATGTCTGAATATACAAAATACATGTTGTTCAAGTGTTCAAATAAAAGCGCACAGGCAGGATAGAGACAAAACGAAGCTTAGACATCATAGTGCTTAAGCTAGAAGTTGCAAATTCCATAGCCTTTATCATAGCCGACCCAAATTCCCAGCCTAATATTCAAGGTTTGGTACATGCAGTTCAATCTTTTGAAAATGCGTCAGCTTTCGCTGGTAAATACAATTAACTGACTCATTTTGGAAATAGTTTTTCAAAAATGATTTTTATACATAGAGAAAACCCGTAGGTAATCATTTAATATTTCTTGGGATTTTGTCTTGACACCAGATTTACATATTTGTCATACAATGGGAACCATATATCAAAGCCGATCATTTTCAGTGCTATAATGATTAAGGTATACACCAAAGTTGAATAACGTGTCTTACAATCAGTATGCCTACCCCGACACGTTATTCTGTATGGCCATAATAGTTCATGAGTCGGACGCCCGGACACGGTACCAATAACCCCCAATTGTTTCAGTTATCAAAATAACATATTAAACCGAGTTCTTACATTTATGGGTTATCATAGGCGACCCATTTATGTAATCCCCCTCCAAGTGGCGTATTCGCCATACCCCAAGTTTTAAAAGAAAATAAGTTAAGAATATTTACCTTTTAGCTAGCTTCCAGCCGATAAGGGTTTTAGTATAGTAAAAGTCGTAAAGACATAGTAATTAAACTCAAGTCCGAATATCTGGGGGGTTCTATAGTCCAGAGTGAACAGATTCAGTTATCTGTTAGGATGTGTACGGGTCATAGGTTAGTTCCTTTGACATGACCCATTACGTAAGAATAAGATTAATTTGCTAGATTAAGCGTAGATTGATTAGAATGTGGTTTATACCTATCCGAGTGTAAGGACTCATTGGATAAAGGTTAATTAAACCATCATTCTGATTTGGGAATGTTTTAAAATATTTTGACCCATTATGCCTAGTTTATGCGAACTAGGTTCACATAACTAGTTAAGCACATAAAGAGGGGCTTTGAAGGTCGGATGGGCTTATGACAAGTCTAAGAATAAAAAATATATTTTTAGTTGAAGTAGATACTGATCTAAAGTCGATTATAGTTTGGTTTAGTTTAAAACCATTTATTTAGCTACTTTGACCACATAAGGGTATTGTGGTCATTTTTAATAATAATTTCAAGACTTGTCATTTAACCCATCAAACTGAATGAACATATGGTATAAATTAAGTGAGTTATACTAGCAATATTATGGTCCTAAAACAAGTTTAAAATAGGTCCTAACGTTGACCAAACGAGTCAGAATCAAAAGCTAAAGCAAAAGTCAAACTGCTTGACTTTTGACATAGAATGAGACTCTAAACTGAATTGGACAAGTTGAGCATGTTAACATCAGTTTATATAAGTTGTAAAACTGATATATATATATATATATATATATATATATATATAGGGTGGGGTTCTAGAGTGAACACTAATGTATTTGTGAACTGAGTGAACAAATCTTGGCCATTGATTTACACACGTGGATGGCTAGGATTTCATCATCAAATCGTAAAATACACTAGTGTATTTTATCATCAAATCCTGGCCATGGATCCACACACATGTATGGCCAGGATTAGTTCGTTCAGTTCGTAAGATACACTAGCGTTCACTCTTGAACCTAATCCTATATATACGTATATATACATATATAGGATTAGGTTCAAGAGTGAACGCTAGTGTAGCTTACGAACTGAACGAACTAATCCTGGCCATACATGTGTGTGGATCAATGGCCAGGATTTGATCAGGGCGTGAGGGGTTTTTTGGTCTTTTTAATCTTCTTTTATTTCCCAATTTTGCATAACATGCTGCTTCATTTTTTGTGTCTAAGGTTATTTTGGCGCTAATTATATTCAATAACTAATTGGCGTTTTATTTATATTTTAGTCTTTCACGTTGAATTAATTGTTTTGTGTCACAGAGATAATTTTTTTGGCGTTATAGCGTTTCCCGGGTCAATTTTTTTGGCGTTTTGTGGCGTTGTATAATAATTTACTACGAGTCATTAATATTTTCATAAAATTACAACAAGACCAAATGTTTTTTATGGCGTTTAGTCAATTTTTTTGGTGTTTAATACATTGACAAGGTGCTTTGCCAGCACCCGTTCTCACAGTTTCATACTATTAGCGTTTTAGTGTTTGTAGAGAATTAGATAACAAACAACAGATAATTATATAACAAAACAATAGAAAAAGAAAAAAATTAAAAATGGTAATCTAAATTCTCATCCAAATCTTCACTGTCATCAGCCACTTCTTCTTGAATTTGTTTTGGCGTTTTTTAGACGAAGCTTGTTAGTGGCATACTGTTTTTTGGTGTGATATTCTTGTTTGGTGGCATGTCATTAAAGATCAACTCTTGCTTGAATGTTATTTATAATAATGGGCTCCAAAATAGCATTTTACACTTGTGTTGATCCCTTCATGCCATGCATATATTCATCAAGAACAAAGCTCATATGATGACATATCACTATCATCAGTCTCTTTTTCTTGAATATTTGTCCATCTCATTCAGCAAAAGATTTTAGAGATTACCACCTCAGAGAAGAATCCATTCAGTGAAAGCTATGCCATCTGTGGTTTTTTAACTATCTTTTCGGCGTTTTAAAGTGAGTGATTTCTAGAGAACATTGGCGTTTGGTAAAAGGTGTTTTTGCAGAATGATAGATTGAAGTGATTTATGGAAGCAATGTTTAACGTCGTTTATATAATGATGTTTTTGGTGCGTAATTTAGGTGGGAATTTCTTCTAATAAATGTTAATAACTGAATTTCAGTTACTATGTTATTTCCTCTTCCTGTAATCTCCAACGCGTTTTATCACTACTTTTTGGTGTTTTGTATTTAATGACGTTTTATTTTTTTGAATGGCGTGTTATCATTTTTGTTGGTGTTTTGAATGTGAGTTGTAAAAGACCCTTTTACCCTTAATGAAGCGCGTCCCACATAATAAAATTGATGTTATTTACGAAAACGCCACCGCGCAATCTTGTCCATTGATTGTTTTGATCTGACGATCCATAACCGTTCACACACTTTTCCCCGTTTTCTCTAAATCCTGACCCTATATATATATATATATATATATATATATGTCAAAGCAAGTGAGTTATAAGTTATAGAAATCATTTATGCAATTTATTCAAAAGTTCGACTTTTATGTAGCATGCTCGACTTAACAATTCAACTAGTAAACGCAATAATCTGAGGGTATGATCACAGAGGGATTATACCATCATTATTACGATCACGTAGGAAAGTTCGGATTGAACTTTACCTTGACCAAAATGGTCAGAAGCTAAAGTCAAACAGAAAGTTATATGTTTAACTTTGTACTTCAAATAATCAAAATAACTATAAAAGAACTTAGGAGAAACACTTACTTGGAAGTGTTGAGCAGAGAATGACTATGGGAGGAGTCCTCTTGTCTAGAGGATAGCTCTAAGAAGTGTTAGAGTAGAAAGGAGTGAATGAGCAAGGTTAAAGGAAGAAAACATGGCCTATTTATAATTGCAAGATCATTACAAGATCATGCCAAGTGTTGAGGAGGCTTCTCAGATGTGTACAAGTGCCCATTGAGGTGTAGGAACCAGAGAAGGTGGTGGTAAGTCGGTGCAAGGTGGCAAAACAGGCTGCAAACAGCCAACTGTTTTTTTGATCTGCAGGTCCCCTTACGGACCGTAAGCATTGTGCCCTTACGGTCCATAATGACCTCATTTGCTTGCCCACCACTCTCGCATGCGGACCGTATGTAATTAACCTTACGATCCGTAAGCCATATGGCCTGACAGTCTGTAAGCCATATGGCCTTATGGTCCGTAAGGACTTCAAGAATAAGAATTTTGCACTTTTGACCCCTTGAGGTTAATAAGTTATCAATTTATGCAATGTTAGTCCTCATCCTTCTACGCAGTGGGGATTAGTTGGACATCCGGGATACGTTTCAGTTAACGCACAATAAAAGTCTCTCTTCTTCCCAGAGTCGGCATCAGTCGGAGATTCGGGACACGTTTCAGTGAACGTGCAGTGCAGGCCCTTCCTCCTTCCACATAATCAGGATTAGTTAGAGGTTTCTCCCTCCAAGTAGTCGGGATCAGTTGGAGAATTAGACACGCGTAGTCACATAATTGGACGGAATTTTTCGGGTGTTACATCCTCACCCCCTTAAAGGAAATCTTGTCCTTTAGATTTATTCAAACAGATACGGGTATTTCCGTCTCATTTCGGATTCAACCTCCCAAGTGTATGTTAGGCCGCGACGAGAATCCCATTTCACTTTGACGAGGGAAACCTTTTTCTTGCGGAGCTTTTTAACTTCACGGTCCTCAACGGACAAAGGTTTTTCAATAAACCTTAAGCACTCGTCAATTTGAACGTCATGATGAGTCATGACAGGTGCTTCATCAGCTAAACACTTTTTCAAATTAGAGATATGGAATACATCATGGATACCACTCAGCTCTTCTCGTAGCTTAAGTCTGTAAGCTACGGAACCGACACATTCTGTTATCTCGATTGGTCCAATATATAGAGGGCTTAGCTTACCCTTCTTTCCAAATCTCATTACGCCTTTCCAAGGCGAGACCTTGAGCATTACTCTGTTCCCGATTTGGAATTTGAGAGGATTCCGCCTTTTATCAACATAGCTCTTCTGCCTATCACAGGCAGCCTTGAGTCTATCTCTGATTTGCACAATTTTATCAGTTGTTTCAAGGACAATCTCAGGTCCAGAGAGTTGACCCTCACCAACTTTAGCCTAACAGATGGGCGTTCTACACTTTCTCTCGTATAAAGCCTCAAAAGGTGCGGCTTTTATACTATTGTGATAGTTGTTATTATTGGATAATTCGATTAGGGGTAGATGTTCATCCCAGCTACCGCCTAAGTCAATCGTGCATGCTCGTAGTATATATTCTAGAGTTTGAATAGTACGCTTAATTTTCCCATCAGTTTGGGGGTGATAAGCTGTACTAAAGTTCAAGCGCGTACCAAGTGCTTGCTGGAAACTTTTCCAGCAATGTGAAGTGTATCTAGTATCTTTATCTGATACTATAGACAACGGTACTCCAAGAAGATACACAATGTTATCAACATACAACTTAGCTAGCTTGTCAGAACTGTAAGTTTCCTTGATTGGCAAGAAGTGAGCCGACTTAGTCAGTCTGTCACTATGTCCCATATCGTGTCACTGCCATGACTGGTCTTAGGTAACTTGGTAATCAGATCCCGCGTTACCATTTCCCATTTCCAAGTGGGAATCTCTTATTGTTGTAGCAGACCAGATGGTCTCTGATGTTCAGCCTTAACTTGGGTGGCTATGGACTTTTTCATGCCCATCCACCAATAGTTCTTTTTCATATCTTGTACATCTTGTCTCCGCTGGGATGTAATGAATATTTCAAGTTATGTGATTCCTCAAGAATCAACTCTCTGAATCCTCCATAGATGGGAACCCAGATTCTATCATTTAGTCTTAGGATTCCATCCTTTCCAGGTGTCAACTGTTTCATAGTTCCACCTAATCCTTTAGTCTAAGCATTTGCCTCTAGCAGGGCTTGATTAAGCCTCTAATAGCCTTTCAGTCAAGCTAGTATGCAACTCAATTCTTTTGGCATTAACCCTAATTGGTTTAGCCCTATCCTTGCGACTTAGAGCATCCGTGACGACATATGCCTTACCGGGATGGTAACGAATCTCACATTTCTAATCATTTAGAGTTTTCATCCATTGGCATTGTCTCATATTAAGATCTTTTTGATTAAAAAGATGTTGGAGACTTTTATGGTCCATGTATATAATACACTTTGTTCCATACAAGTAATGTCTCCATAGCTTTAATGCAAACACCACTACACCCAGTTCTAAATCATGGGTGGTGTAATTCTTTTCGTGTATCTTGAGTTGACGTGATGCATAGGCAATCACTTTGCCTCTTTGCATAAGCACGTAACCCATTCCTGTGTGCGAAGCATCACAGTACATGACAAGGTCTTCAATCCCCTCAGGTAGGGTCAAGATAGGAGCATTGCTCAGTTTCAGTTTTAGAATCTCAAAGGATTCTTTCTGTTTAGGACCCCAGTCGAATTTTACATTCTTCCGGGTCAATGCAGTTAAAGGAGTGGCAATTCGAGAGAAGTTCTCAATGAACCTTCTATAGTAGCCTGCCAATCCTAAGAAACTGTGGATGTCTGAAGGGGTTTTGGGTGCATCCCAATTCATAATAGCTTCGATCTTAGCGGGATCCACTTGGATACCACGCTCACTGATCATGTGTCCTAAAAATTGGACTTCGCGGAGCCAAAACTCGCATTTGGAAAACTTAGCATAGAGCTTCTCCAGTTGCAACAGACCGAGTATACATCGAAGATGTTGCTCATGATCATCCTTACTGCGTGAATAGATAAGTATGTCGTCTATGAAGACAATGATAAACTTATCCAAGTACGACTTGAAGACTCTATTCATGAGATCCATGAATGTTGCAGGTGCATTTGTGAGCCCAAAAGGCATCACGAGAAATTCATAATGGCCGTATCTAGTTCGGAACGCAGTCTTCGGAACATCTTAACTTCGGACCTTCAATTGGTGATAACCAGATCTCAAGTTAATCTTTGAGAAGTAACTGGCTCCTTGCAGCTGATCAAACCGATCATCGATCCTCGACAAAGTTATTGATTCTTAATCGTGATCTTTTTTAGATCACGGTAGTCGATGCACATTCGCATCGAACCGTCTTTCTTTTTAACAAAGAGAATAGGAGCTCCCCAGGGCGAGGAACTCGGCTGTATAAAGCCTTTCTCTAAGAGTTCTTCAAGTTGTGCCTTCAACTCCTTCATCTTAATGGGTTCCAGACGGTACAGTGCTCTGGCTACAGGAGCTGACCCAGGTAGGATGTCGATCCTAAACTCGACTTGTCTATGTCAAACCCCGATTCCCGGTGGGCACGGATGGGTATAGTCGTGACGGTTGGATAACTGTTATCACAATACAATAATATGCAGCGGAAGTATAGGAGTAAAATTAATAAGTTCAATAAAGCTTGAATGTATAAATGTATTACAAGCGTTCGAAACAAGCCCACATGCAGGATCTAAATAAACAGAGCTTTAGACATCATAGGCCTTAAGCATTAGGAGATGCAAATTCCTTAGCCTTCATTCTAGCCGACCCGTATTCCCAGCCTATAATAAGATTCGGTACCTGCAGTTTAATCTTTTGAAAATATGTCAGCCAAAGCTGGTAAATACAATTAACTGACTCTTTGGAAAACAGTTTTTCGAAACGAGTTTTATATATATGGAAAACCCATAGGTGATCCTTTAAATATATCTTGGGATTATTCTTGTTACCAGATTTACATACTTGACTAACTCATTGGGTCGTCCGGACATGGTATCATTAACCCCCAATTATTTCAATTATCAAGTAAACGGATTAAACCGTATTCTTACATTTTTGCGCAATAATAGGCGAATTACTTATGTAATAACCGCTCTAAGAGGCATATTTTCCATCCCAAGTTTACACTAAAATAAGTCAAGAGTATTTACCTTTTTGCTAGCTTCCAATCAATAAGACTATATTTGGCAAAAAGCCGCAAGTCTAAGTATTATTGACCAAAGTCCGATTATCTGGGGGGGGGTACTATAGTCTAGAATGAACAGATTTATTATCTGTTAGAATGTATTCGTGCCAAAGGTAGTTCCTTTATATATGACCCGATACTTAAGATTATGTTCGCTAGATTAAGCGTATATCGAATAGAATGTGGTTTAAACCCAACAAGTACTAAGACTTGTATAATATGGGTAAACAAAGTACATTTTGGATTTTGAGATAAAAATGATAATGTTAAACTCCTTTTGGTAAACTTACGTAAACTAGTTACGAAAGTCTAACCGTATGCGTATAAGCGATAACGAGTAACCGGATGAGTCATGAACAAGTTCCGTATGCCAATATACTTTAAACAAGTTATAATATTAGTAGGATATCAACTTGTATGCCATTAAGGTTTTAAAATCAAACTATGCCTCATAAGGGCGTTTTGGTCATTTAATGACGTATAAATGGGACTTGCGTATAATCTGATGTTACGACCATAAACATTCTGTGAAAAAACTTTATTTTTGATATAATATCAGTAGGATATCAAACATATGTGTGATTTATAGTTTAAAACCAAACTATGCTCTGTAGGGGTATTTTGATAATTTCACACATAGTTTTGAAAGCTAATTTGAGAATCTGAGTTTACATCATCTACCTACTATAAAAATATTTAAAATGATTTATAAAATCAGTAGGTAAGAAGTCTTGATTGCTATATATGGTTTAAAGTCATATTATGCGCCGAAACGGCGTTAAAGTCGTTAAATGACGATATGCGCGATGTTTAAGGAAAACTGATGTTATGACCAGGTTTATATCATCAAAATATGTTATTTAATATGACATATCAGTAGTCAAAATGTTTTGTATGAAAATTATGCTTTAAAACCATTTTAGATGTTATAAGGGCATTATCGTCATTTACGAACATAAATCAAGAATTTGTACTTAAACTCAGTTTATAATCTGATTCGATATCCCAAAATATCCTAATTATGATTTTACATCAGTAGGTAATGAGTTTAGTATGAGAAATTATGCTTAAAACCGATCTATGCGCCTAAAGGGCATTTCAGTCACTTTTAAGCGTAATTTACGACATTATACGCAAACTCAGCTTATGATCAGATTTATAACATCAAAATATGTTAAACATGTTAACATATCAGAACCTAAATCATTTGCAAGCTCATTGGTGTCTAAAACTGTATTTTTGCTAAAAAGGGCATAATAGTCAAAGTATGGCATTTTAACGGAAACTTGCATAAAACTTAGAATTTCTATTACGATCGTGTAATATAACCTCAGAGGGTTATGCTACATCATATTACGATCATAACGGAACCTTAAATCGGTAGCATACTAGTCTAATTCGGGTCATAATCGAAAGTCAACGCAGAAGTCAAACTTCGCGACTTTCGGTTGCGAACCGACCCTAAAACTGGAATTGACGAGCCGAACATGTTTACATATGTTCTAATAATTATTACTGAGTTGTTTAAGTGATAATACATATTTTAGGACACTTCTAAACTCAGATCGTAATTATTTCAAAAACTGATCAGTTGACTTTTTTTTAAATATTAATATGTTGACTAGTCAATTGACTAAGCAAACGTGATTCTTAGGAGGTGCGCTTTTGAGGGATTAACACCTACCTAATTACAATCACGTAGCCATGTTCGTTGTGAACAATGGATGGACCGTTTAGGTCTAAACCGAAAGTCAAAGCGTTTATCGAAAACGCTTGACTTTCAGCTTTAAAAGCCTAATAAATGAACAAGTCACGAAAGGAACACTTACAAGTGGTCCTAGGACTGAATAGAACTCAAAGGGATGCTCCCAATTGCTTAGGAACTTCCACAAGAGAAGTATAGGAAAGAAATGAAGAATGGTGCAAGTTTTTCAAATCAACTTAACACCTATTTATAGTGTTTGAGGGATTCCTAGGATGATGACATGTGTATTGAGTATTCTCCAAGAATTAATATGATCACAACATATGTTAGTATTAGATTTCATACTTAGAGGATACTCATCTTGTTCACCAAGCATAATAATAATAATAATAATAATAATAATAATAATAATAATAATAATAATAATAATAATAATAATAATAATAATAAAATCAAGAAAATACAACTAGCTGTTGCTGGGAACAAATTTTCTGCCCAGATGTGGGCGTCACGCCCCGTCGCTTTAAGCCGCCACGCCCCGTAGACACTCACATAAAGTTTCAAGAGCTGGCAGCTTTAGTCCCTGCACAAGATTTGTTGAGTTTTGACGTTTTAACCCTTTTTAACCCACTTTCTAGGTTGCGTAAAGGCGTTAAGGCATCAGTAACTTGGTTTATGCCTGAAAGTGTCATGGATGTTGGTTTGTTCGGTCGTACGATCGCGTTTTTCGCTTAACTACGACGAATGCTTTAACGAACGCGAAAACGACCCAAATTGCGCAACGAATGATATTTTTACATTCATATCAATAAAATACAAGATATTAGGTATACCCAGGGTATGACCGAGCATCAAACGTTCTGGGTTCGTTAAAAGGTCACTCAGAGGTAAGAATTAACATGTTGACACTTTTAACCCTTTGTTACACAAACTTTTGAATTAAATCGCAAACGGTTTCGTTTATCCAACAAATGGCTCATTAAGAGAATATGAATACCGTATAAGGTCACTCAGAGGCACATTTTAAGCAGGTTGACACTTTTAGTCCCTCCATATTCATAGTTTTTGATTTTGGCAAAAATAGTCCCTCTTAGCCAACTTTTGACATAATTAGGATTAAGGACACGTGTCAATATATTATTGGACACGATTTTATGAGGTGTTACAGTCTAGTCAGGGGAAGACCAGGTATATCTTCAGGGAAAACATTAGGATACTCCGAGATGATTGGAATATCTTCAATCTTCAACGTTGGCTTGTCAAAAGTCACATGTGCCATGTAAATGATACACCCCCTCTTCAAGCACCTGGATGCCTTGAGCAGAGAGGCTCCATCGGGCAATCCGTAGTGTCGATCTCCATGGATAGTGAGTATGTCATCGGATCGGGATTTAACCTCGATAAGTTTCTTATCACAGGCAATGCGGGCTTGGTTATGGGATAGCCAATCCATGCCTAAAATATATCGAATCCCGCGAGATTCATAGGTAAAAGGTTAATAGGAATAAATTGGTTCTTGATGGATATAGCGCATCCGTCAAGAATCATGGAAGCTACTTCTATACTACCAACGACCATTTCGACTTCATATGTGACATCTAGAGTTCTTAAGGGTAAGTTTTAAAGTTTGCTAAACGTATGGTCGACGAAGCTTTTATCGACTCCGGAATCAAATAAGACTCTAGAAAATATGTCATTTACGAGAAACATACCCGTAATGACTTTTGCGTCGTTCATTGCTTCCCTCGCAGTCAGCTGAAAGGCTCTAGCATTGCCTTTCTTAGCATCAATAGCCTTGTTCTTGGCATCAGTTGCCCACTTCAGGCAGTGAGTCTTGATATGCCCTTTCTCACCACACCCATAACAGGTCGCGTTCCTCATATCCTTGCACTCGTGGGATTTGTGGTCCATCTGCTTACAGATGCCACAACCTTTGGGCTAATTAAACAGACATTTCCTAAAATGCCTTTTCCTGTAGGTTTCGCACTTAGGCTTTTACTCAGTTGGCTTAGACTGGTTATAGTTCGAATCAGTCTTGCCCTTCTTGGAATCCCTTGCAGAAGTGTCATCACGTTTCCACTTGTTATCACCATCAGTCTTGGTCGCTCTCACCAATTTCTCATCCTCGGTGAGAGATAAAGCTAGATCCACAGTTGATCTAAATGTTGCAGGTTTGGAGGATTTAACCATCCCCTTGATTTCTGGAGCTAGTCCTCCTATGAATTGCACAATGTGCTTCGACTTGGGATTAACCAGATATGGTACAAGTCTTGAAAGAGAGTTGTAATCAGATACATAAGCTCGAAAGTTGAGATTTTAATGGTTAACTTAAGAAAGTTGAATTCAACTTTCTCCACCTCGTGAGGCAGGCAATAAGTCTCGCGGATTAGTTCCATGAATTTGGGCCAGCTTAGGTTGTACAGTGCAACCTTGCCCGTGGATTGGATCAGTGCCTTCCACCAGGTTAACGCATCCTCCTTGAAGGATTGGGACACATACTTGATAGTGTCTTTGATAGCACAACCACTTATATAAATCACGGTCTCCGTCTCATCTAGCCATTTTAAAGCATCAATGGCTCCCTTTTCACCCGTAAAGTAACGGGGCTTACATGAGATGAAATACTTGTACGTGCACCCATCCTTAGAGCTACGGCACTTAGTGTTGACAATGTTCTTGACAGTTTGCTCACTCTTAGTTGTAGAGTAACGAGTCTTCTCAGTTCTAGAATGAGGGTTGGAAACAGATTTTCCTTTGGTACTAATAGTTCCAGCCCTTTAAACTTAGCCATGAATTTGCCCATAGCTTTGCCGACTTCATCGGCGATTAAGGATCGAAGATTATTTTCTCCATCTGAACAGTGTTGGTGATCATAGTCGTTACTACCATTCTTTTTAGATATATTACCAGTATTTCGGCTCGCCATTTGATTTAGTCGGGAGCTATATCACCATCAGTAAGAATTTGGGATATCAGAAGCAGATCAATTAAATAATAGAAAAAAACCGAAATTGGATTTCATTAAATTGAGAGATTACAATACACTGTCCTATAAGGACTTTTGGAATTGAAAGACAACATTGTCCATAAGTGGACTTTTGGAAAACAAAACACAATAAAAGAAAAAGAGTAATCGTCCCCTTTTTCATCACAGACGCTATTCCTCTTCTTGTTTCACCCTTCTTGATGTTGGAGGGTTCAATGGTTCGTTAAAGTTTTCCAGGTGAGGATTTGTCATAGAGAAGGTACTAGTGGGTTCCAATGATAGTAAATAGTATGGATCTAGAGTTATATCAAAGGAATATCAAGAGAAATAGTATCTGGTGATGAGGTTTAGCATCCTCATATTGGAGTCACCATCTCCAAAATAGTGTAGTTCGCCATATGGAACTTCAAGTTATTCAATCCGCGACCCAACATAGATTCCTTGCCCCATCTACGACGTCTCAGCGGAATTGTAAAACATTCATAAAATCAATAACTAAATATAATGAGAGGAGTAGTCCTTGGTTCTGGTCTAGAACTCATAATAGTATTATGGAATCTGCATCTTATGATATTTGAGTTTAGACACAAAAGGCTAGTGTCTAATTCACTCAAACTGTGGGCTCTGATACCAACCTGTCTCACCCCGATTTTCGGTGAGCGCGGATGGGTCGTGACGATTGGATAACAGTATCACAATTTAAATAATAATGCAACGGAAGTATTAAGAGTAAAAATATTCATAACATTTAAAAGTGTCTGAATATACAAAGTACATGTTGTTCAAGTGTTCAAATAAAAGCCCACAGGTGGGATCGAGATAAAACGAAGCTTCGACATCATAGTCCTTAAGCTAGGAGTTGCAAATTCCATAGCCTTTATCATAGCTGACCAAGATTCCCAGCCTAATTTTCAAGGTTCAGTACCTGTAGTTCAATCTTTTGAAAATACGTCAGCTTTCGCTGGTAAATACAATTAGCTGACTCATTTTGAAAATAGTTTTTCAAAAATGATTTTTATACATAGAGAAAACCTGTAGGTAATCATTTAATATTTCTTGGGATTTTGTCTTGTCACCAGCTTTACATATTTGTCATACAATGGGAACCAGATATCAAAGCCGGTCATTTTCGGTACTTTAATGATTAAGGTACACACCAAAGTTGAATAACGTGTCTTACAGTCAGTATGCCTACCCCGACACGTTATTCTGTATAGCCATAATAGTTCATGAGGCAGGACGCCCGGACACAGTACCAATAACCCCCAATTGTTTCAGTTATCAAATATATCGGATTAAACCAAGTTCTTATATTTATAGGTTATCATAGGCGACCCATTTATGTAATCCCTGCTCCAAGTGGCGTATTCGTCATACCCCAAGTTTTAAAAGAAAATAAGTAAAGAGTATTTACCTTTTAGCTAGCTTCCAACCGATAATGGTTTTAGTATAGTAAAAGCCGTAAAGACAAAGTAATTAAACTCAAGTCTGGATATATGGGGGTTCTGTAGTCCAGGGTGAACATACTCAGTTATCTGTTAGGATGAATATGGGTCATAGGTTAGTTCCTTTGACACCACCCGTTACGTAAGAATAAGATTAATTCGCTAGATTAAGCGTAGATTGATTAGAATGTGGTTTATACCTATCCAAGTGTAAGGACTCATTGGATAAAGGTTAATTAAACCAACATTTCGATTTGGGAAATTTTAAAAGATTTTGAACCGTTAAGCCTAGTTTATGCGAACTAGGTTCGCATAACTAGTTATGCACATAAAGACAGGTTTTGAAGGTCAGATGGGCTTATGACATGTCTAAGTATCAAAAATATATTTTTAGTTGAAGTACATACTGATCTAAAGTCAGATTATAGTTTGGTTTAGTTTAAAACCATTTATTTAGCTACTTTGACCACATAAGGGTATTGTGATCATTGTTAATAATAATTTCAAGACTTCTCATTTAACCCATAAAACTGAATGAACATATGGTATAGCTTCAGTGAGTTATACTCAGCATTATTATGTCCTAAAACAAGTTTAAAATAGGTCCTAACGTTGACCAAATAGGTCAGAATCAAAAGGTAAAGCAAAAGTCAAACTGCTTGACTTTTGACATAGAATGAGACTCTAAACTGAATTGGACAAGTTGAGCATGTTAACATCATTTATGCAATTTATTCAAAAGTTCAACTTTTACGTAGCATGCTCGACTTAACAATTCAACTAGTAAACGTAATAATCCAATGGTTTGATTCAAGAGGGATCATATCATTGTTATTACGATTACGTAGGAAAGTTCGGATTGAACTTTACCTTGACCAAAATGGTTAGAAGTGAAAGTTAAACAGAAAGTCAATTGTTTGACTTTATACTTCAAATATTCAAAATAACTATAAAAGAACTTAGGAGAAACACTTACTTGGAAGTGTTGAGCAGAAAATGACTATGGGAGGAGTGCAGATCCCAAAATCAATCTGGATCACAGTTGTTTGATTGTTTTGATCCAAACACCTATTGATTAGGTCTTGAATATGTAAAAGTCAAGAAAACTCAAAAGATGAAGATGAAGATCTTGGTTTGATGTTTAACAACAAGTGTTGTATTGATTCCCAACTGATATAATCACTAACAAGAACCTGGAAATTCAGATAAGCACAAGAAAGATCAAGAGAAGCACAACACAAGAGTTTTTCAACAAAGAACTAGCCAAAACCTTGACTAGGGTTTCATATAACACATATATATAGTGTCTGACCAACTGGCGTAATTAATAATTATGCCAGGACATTAAATACGCCGGGTCAGGCTTACAACTTTCTAAATATTACATAATCGACCCCTAAGCCTTCTAAAAGCTACAAAACATTCCAGAACTAATCTAAACAAGTACCAAAGATCTCAAATGACCTAACAATATCCCCCTGATCATTGCGTACTTGAGAAATCTTTCATTCTTCAGTTTCTGTTGCTGTATTGCTTGCAGCTTCTTCTGTTGTGGGTTCAGGTGGTGATTGTTCCAAAATGACTTCAGCTGTTGTTGATTCTGGAGGAGGTTGAGCAGCTTCACTTGTTGTTTCTTGAATTATAATAACTTCACTTGATGTATGAGGATCCTCCACAATGGCCTCATATGTGGATGAGACTGGAGGTTGTGTTTCTGCAGAAACTGGGATGGATGAGGGCTCCTTTGGTTTCGCGGGTGACTTTTCTTTCTTCTTATACATTTTCTTCTTTTTCCTAGCTTCTTCCCTTTTCTTGGCTTATTCCTTTTTCTTTGCTTCCTCTATCTCTTTTTGTTTCTCGATCCTTTTTACGATGTCTATCATTTCTCTTTTACGTTCCCAGGCACGTTCGACTGCCCTCTAGAACAACATTCCTTCTTCTAGGTTTTCATTTCCAGCACCGACATGTATCCTGTTTGCATATAGCACGTTCAAATCTGACAACCCGAACATAAAAACATCCATTGGATCTAGAGTTCTAATATCTTCATTAGTATTTGATCTAATTACAGCTTCACCAGTTTTGCCGTCATAGAACCATTTCTTGAAATTATTAAGTGAAACTGGAATTTCTGGTGAAAGCTTGATCCTTGTTACGACCTTTACTGGATTAATCACCCACGTCACTTTTCATTTCCCTGTAATGGGATCTTTTGTTGTTTTTGAAACCCTATGACATGGGCGTTGTTCCTTGAACACTTGGAATCCCCAATTGCATTCTTTAGCAATTAAACGTTCGAAGTCTGCATCGATGTTGCTTTTGTCTGGGTTCAGCATATCCAGCCTGCCAAGTTTTCTGATGTCCCATCTAGGAAGAGTTTGCAAATCAAAACCAGTCTTGAAATATTGTATCACTCTACCACGCCTTTTTACTATAAACATCCCTTTTAGATTACTGTACATCCAGCTGATGATTTTATCAGTGACCTCTGTCGTTTTGACAGTTACCACCTGATAAAAATCTGGGAGCTCCTCCCGTTCGTTTCTAAACCATTCTGGATGTTGTGGCGTAAATTCCTCACCATCTTCCATTTCATAAAAACATCATTCTCCAATCCCCATTCAACAAATTTCACTGGCATTTCATCTCTTTCAACCTCTTCTTCATCACTCTCATCGTCTTCATTAACGTTTACTGCCGATTCAAGACGTCTTTTCTTTCTCTCAGCATCTTCAGCTTTTCTTTTCTCTTCTTCTTCTTTAAATTTGTCATAGTCGAACACGTCGGCGATTGAGAACATAGGCTCTATTTCGATTTTCGAATAAACTTCCTTCAGAATCCTATACAATTTCTCCATTCCGTGTTGCTGGAACCTCACGAACCTTGTTTGTTCAGTCATATATGCGATCAACTCTCTATTTTTCTTCCTTTGCTCTTTCGACTTTTCCATCAGCATGTTTGTATCATTCACTTGGTGTTTAAGAAGACAGATTTCTTTTGTTGGACCTGCTCCAATATCTTTCGACAGTTTGTCGTATAATTCTTGAAATGGACGCGTTCTTCGAGGAGCTGCTGCAGCCTGTGTGACTCTGGTGGGTTTCGCGTGTACATATTTGGAAGAACTTTCTTCTGTTCTCTTCTTATTTTATGGTGTAGTTTTGTTGGGCGTCACCTCATTAGGATCGACTATCAAGTTTACAATGAAGTCGTCCAAATTTTCTTGCTCTTCAGTTACCACAATGGGAGTCTTTGTCATTTCTCTCCTTGCTCTTTTCCTTTGTCTTTTCTCTCTTTCTTCCATTTCATGAATTGCGCGCATATGCTCGATGTGTTCTCTTTGAGTTTGCGTTTCTGCTGCCTTGATACTTGCACCGAACAATCTTTCAGGGTTTCGAGGATTCTTTTTCTTTTTCAATGGCTTACCCTCCTCAGGCCGTTTCCCTTTCCTTTTTCGTATTAACTGTTCTTCTTCTTCTTTTTCTTGAACTTCTTCTTCATGCACTTCCTCTTGTACGACCCTTTGATTTTTCTTTTTGATTCCATCCCTGTACTTCTTATATACTGCTTTCACAAGTAGAAGTCTTTCAGCCTTGTACATCCAGTCGTGTAGCATCACCCATTCATTTGTCTTTAGTTCGGTGATCTGACGGCTTGTGGGCATCTGAAACTTATATAAATCGCCATCATTTGGCAGCTCTGGATGCTGGTCATTGATCAACATTTGGACAAAGCGAGAATACATGGTCCATGTATTTCTATTTGCATTTTCAGCCACGTAAAGAAAGATTAATCCCGAGAAGTTGATCTTTTGTCTTCTGCATAAGTTCAGCATGGCTGCTGACCACTCCAGATTTAAACCATCGTAACCACCTTTTCTGTGTGCTATGCTCATTGCAATCACATGCAAAATAAATTTCCAGTCTCTTGTCAATCTGTTTCTTTTGATTTCATTTTTGTGCTGGAAGTCACCCACATAATTCATTCCTCGGAAAACGTCTAGGATGTCATCTTTCCTTAACCCAATCGGATCTTCATGATTGTCGCCAAGTTTTAAAACTCTTCGAATTCTATCTTCTGTTACAATAACTTGCTTGTTCTGAACTATTGCCAATCGGATATTCTTTTGATTTTGTTCACTGTTTCCACTTTTGCAGTCTGCCAAAACTCTTCGATGTGAATTCGGTATATGATTGGTTCTGCTTGAACATCATGACTGATTTTACTTGAAATTATCCATTCAGCTTCGTCTTCAAATTCATTCGGTACTAGATCAAGCTTGATTGGTTGATTATGCTTATATGTTTTATCCCAAAGGATTACTTTCACCATTCTGTGAAAAACATGGAAACGAGCTAAGTTAGAAATTTGGGATTTGAAAAGTAAACGTTAGTTAGTTAGTATATTTACAAATATATTTACAAAATTATATATATATATATATAGGGGATGGTTCAAATGAAAACCACTTTTATTGTGAAAACTCGAAAACTAACTAAAAAAAACCTAAAAAACACACAAATTTTTTTTTTTCAAATTTTTTTATAAAAATCGCTGCTTTTTATGCATAAAAAAAAACTTTTTTTCAAAAAAAAAAAAAAAATTTGTGTAGTGCACATGTGTACTACACATGTGCACTACACAAATTTTTTTTTTTTTGAAATTTTTTTTTATATAATAAAATCTGCGAAAATTGGTTTGCAAAAAAAAAATAAAAAAAATCTGTTTGTTTTTTTGGCTTTTTTAATTAGTTTTCGAGTTTTCACAATAACTAGTGGTTTTCATTTGAACCTTCCCCTATATATATATATAAAATCTTAAAACTAAAAAATATTCACATTTTCATTAATACTAATTTTATATATTAATATAGATAAAATAAAATATGTATAATATGTATAATGGTTGAAAAGATAGTATTTAAAAAAATGATCAACTCCGCTGGCATCTTCGCTGCCGGGTTCAAGGTGATTTTGACTGATCAAAACAAATATGCCGGCAACGAAGAACAAATACACTAAATACACGGAATATGAGACATTAATTTGATAATGAATTCGTGTAAACACGCTGGGTCTGATTGCGTAGATAAGTTTGTTTACGAGACATCACGCATTGTAGAAGCTCATCTATGCTGACTGACCGGCGTAATAGTCAATTACACCGGTTGCTCGAACTCGCGTTTGAGACTTTTCTACCCAATTTGTAGATCTCCCTAAATACGCTGTCTTCAAACCAAATACGCCATATTCATCGATATCTACGCTGCATGCATATTGTTCTTCTTAAACCCTAACCAGATCCGATTCAAACCCTGACCCCCTGAAACAAAACATTACAGCAATGATTGATGACGAATGTAAAGAGTGCAAGGATTATTTCCTAAGTCTAACAATCAGATCGATGATCATATCAATAAAATGTACGATTTTGAAAGAGGGGTTTTCAAAGAGAAGAGAAGTTCATGAAAACTTTTCAACATCCAACACATATTAACACAATAAACTTTAATCCTAATCAAGTGACAATCCACTGATTTCGTTCATTCGATCAATCGAAAACTTTGCTTTAAACATGAAGACTTATACCTTGAATCCTTAGAAAACACTGAAATCAGAAGATGAAAGATGTTTTAGAGTGTTGATGTTTATCGGTGTAGATGAGAGAAAGATATGAAGATTTTGAAAACTTTTGAAACTGTGATAGTTGTGGGGCTTTTATACATAAATGACGGTTACCAGCGTATTTAACAAATACGTTGGTTAGATAATTACGCCGACTCCTAGAACAACTTTGATGATTTTCAAAATAATATCAAATACGCTCGAAAATTTCAAACTTTCTCGAAAAACATGCCCATTATGATTAAAAATGCACAAAAATTTGGAAAATATTTACAAACACTCAAAACTTGGCAATTTGGACTTCGAAATTCATTTTTCAAACCAGGAGGTTCCTTTTTTGCTTATTTCCTTTTTGTTTTAACACCCGTCGACTTTCCTGCAAAAGATCACATTGTCAACACTTGTCAGATCTTTAAATTTTCATTTAAGTTAATCAAGGTATAAAAAAAATTGTCAGTATTTAAATCCATGCATCCTTCTTTCAACATGCTTTCGGTGAACTTGTTATCATGTTTTGCTAATATTGACAAAATTTTGATGGCCCCCAAACAAGCTATAGAAACATTATGCCTGTGAGTCCCACATCAGGACATACCCCCGTGATCAAGGTATGCGCAAAGGTTCCTCATAGCAGGTGAGTATATTGATTTCATTCGTTTTGCTTTTCAACGAAAGATAATTGGTGATCAGGTCAGTACTTCCGAATAGCAGCGAGACTAATATCTACCGAGGGCTGAGACAGATACCGGAAACGGTACGAATTATGTATTATTCCGCATTTGAAAGAATTCTATGAAAGCTTCTTCAATTTAGGCTTTTGGCCGATTGGATCTTTTGAAAGGATATCATAGCGTCTAGGTCAGCATATATCTAGATGCAGCAGAAGAATAACTATGATATCTCCGAATGATTAACTAATATAAAGACCCGAAATCTCGGACTTTGGCAATCTGTCAATGCAAGATTCAAGACCACTAAGCCATATGCTGCAACGTGTTACCCACAAGATGCATAATGCTGTGGATATCCAGAATTTTTGTGTAGGCTTTATCTTTTGTTGCCTAATCGTAGTTTACTCGTTGGTATTGCTGAATCTACTGACACATCGTTGCTTGGCACCCCGATTCCTTTTGTTTTCTTCTTTTCAAGAAACGACAAAGTGTTAGCAATTTTCTATCATTTCTTTTAACATGTGTCAGACACAAGCATCAAACTTTTGATTTTCTGCATTTTCTTCCCCCCTAAAATTTTATTTTCGTAAGTCCATTGCCCGAAAATGAAATTTTAAATAACAGAAAATCTTTTTGGTGGGCAACGTTTTAAGATAGTTGTTTTACTTTAAACAAACGTTTTTTAACAAACACTTAAAAGATAGAGAATGTACAAATAGTGATAAACGGCGAAATTCATTTCCATTCAAGGAAATTAACCATTTCCAACCAGGTTACCAACTGGTTGAAACGGGTTTTGTCAAAGGCTTTCGTGAAGATGTCAGCCCGTTGCTGTGAGGAGCTTTATAGTTGGACACATTCTGCATGGTTGATTAGAACTAATATTATTTTGTCATGGACTTGTGATGCGCTCATAGGATTATAGCATAACTCTAGAGCACGGTGAATATACGTCAGTTTACATTGGTAAATACAATTAACTGCACTTAACCTTTTTGAAAAATACGTCAGTTTACATTGGTAAATACAATTAACTGACTCTTTTTGAAAAGTGTTTATAAAATTGATTTAGATGCACAATGCACAAAATTCTTTTATAACTTGGGACAATTATTTAAATAATCTTGTATACAATTTTACATGTTTGTCGTCCATTTTCGGGACCCGGTTAGAAGAGCCAGATTAGATTAATTGACACACTAGAAGTATATGCCCACAAGAGATGTGAGATACTGTTTATACATACGCAACTGTCAGGTGTATGCTTACACCCCGTTCTTAAGCCGTGGCCATTTCTAAATGAGCCGAGGATATCCAGGACATGGTCATTAACCCCCCAAAGGCATTGCATCAAACAAAACAGATTAAAACGGGTTATGTAAGTGTATTAATCACAATCCGATTTAAATAACTACATACCCAACCAAGAGGTATTTTTATAATACCGTATCCCAAGCCCGTATAACGGAAAATAAGTTAAAAGTATTTACCTGAGCTAAAATAAAATTTTAATCCCAGTCGTATGTCAAATTAGCAAGTGCAAGTAGCTTTTACCGGGCTCCTAATCTGGAACAAAGGTTTTAATAACCTATTAGATTTCTAACGGGTCTTACTTAAGTTATAACTTAGACCGGTTAGTTTTAAAGAAAGGTATACGGTTCAAAAAGGAAGATTAAGCGAAGACCGAATTAGAATGTGATTTTGACCCAACAAGTATGAGGACTTGTATAAAATGGGTAAACTAAATACATTCCGGATTTTGAAGTAAAAATGATAAGGTTTAACCCGTTTCGGTTAATTTATGCAAACTAGTTACATAAACCGTACCGAACGCGAAAAATGCATAACGGGTAACCAAATGAGTCATGAACAAGTTCCACAAGTTAATATGCTTTTAATATGTTGTGATATCAGTAGGATATATTCCATTACGCCCAAATTGAATTTAAAATCAATTTAAGCCCCGTAGGGGTATTTTGGTCATTTTAAAGTTTATAAAAGAGGTTTAAATATAAAATGAAGATCTGGTCAAAAACCTTCTGTGAAAATATTTATTTTATGTGATTATAACAGCAATATATCATACATATGTGTACTTAATTGTTTATGGCCAAACTATGCACCGTAGGGGCATTTTGGTCATTTCACATATGCTTTAAGGGTTAAATTTGGAAATCTGAGTTCAAGACTTAAGCTTTATTGTTAAAATTTATAAATTTATTTGTAACATCAGTAGGTAACAAGTTTTTGGCATTAGACATGGTTTTAAACCATACTATTTGCTTAATAGGCGTAAAAGTCGGTATTTGACGATATTTGAAATGTTTATAAAATTTTGAAGTCCTGATCAGTTTCTACAGGTTAAAATATTTTATTTATCATATGAAATCAGTAGAAAAAGGTTTGGTGTCAAAATGATACATAAAACGCATTTAATAAATGAAAAGGGCAATTTCGTCAATACGGAATTTACACTAGAACTTTATGTTTTGATCAGTTTAAAATTCAAAAAAAATTCCAAAAAATCCCTAATATTATATCTTACTAGTATGTATAAAGTTTGGTGTCAAAAAATTGGGTTTGGATGTGATTTATGCGGAAAATGCCATTTAATTAATAAAAAGGCATTCATTTACGATATCTTGCATAACTCCTATTTTGGACCAAGAACGGATGTCAAATTTTTAGGACATACTTAAATATCAATAATAAAGGTTTTTATCCTCTCACATTTTCAAAAATTTAGTTTTTTTATCAAAAGGGCATAATGGTCAACTTTTAAGCAATTAACGGAAACATGCAAATGATTCGGATTACAAAGGAACCATATTGTATAATCTTAGAGGGTTATAATAACATGTAATATGGTCCTAATGGAACCCTAAGGCATATCTAAACTAAGCTAAATCGGGTCAGAACTGAAGTCAAAGCAAAAGTCTACTTTTGCGACTTTCGGTTGCGAACCGAACCTAAACTCAGAATTGTCGGGTTGAACATGCCTAAACATGTTCTTATATTATTTACCAAGTTATTTTAGTGTTAAAACATGTTCCATAACCTCTACATTATCAGTTATGAATTAATTTGAAAAAATTGGTTATGTTGACTTTTTATTAATAAGTTTGACCCGACAATCGACCAAGTAAAAGGGATAATCAGTAGGTGCCCTTTTAAGGGTTTATTACCTACATAATTACCAACTCATAGCCACTTTCAATTCGAATAATTGCTGGACCATTTGTGATTAATCACAAAGTCAAAGCTTAATTACGATAACTTTGACTTTCGGTTATTAAGCTAATAAAACTTAAACTAGAGAGCTAAGGATGCTTACAAGAACACTTAGCACGAAATATGAACTGAGGAAAACTTCCTAGAGCTCCAAGGGACTCCAGAGAATGATTTGTGAAGTAATTTTTGAGAATGTGCAAATGAACTCATGAACACAAGCCTTTATATAGTAATTTTCACTTCATATGATCACTCCACATGTCCCTACATTGATCCCAGATGTTACCAGGTGTCCCTAGTGCATGAAAAACTGTTGGCTCAGGCCCTGGTATCGAATACAAGCATGCAAAGGTGATGGGACTGACTGAACCTGCAGCTGTGCATGTTTTCTGCATCTGGCACTCTTACGCGGGCCGCGTAAGACTCTTAAGGAGTCTACGCGGGCCACAAGGCTCCTTCTTAACCGGAAATCAACTTTCAAACTTTTCAATTTTGGTCCCTGGTCCAAAATAAGTTTATTTAACTTCTATTTATTGCATTTAGGACCCCCATAGTTAACTATTAAGGACCTTGGGTCATAAACTAACTCCGTTAAGCTCCCGGTTAGTTGTACGATCACCCGAAAAGTCTTGTTTTCTACGAAACTCCACAAAATTAATATCCGATACTCTTGAGAGTAAAATATATAATTATTACAATGTTTTTGGGTTCGTTAAAAGGTCACTCAGAGGTAACATTTAACATGTTGACACTTTTAACCCTTATGTTTTGTAAAATCCTTATTTTAAACACAAACGACTTTCTATGTTCAACAAATTATTCGTTAAAGAATACTAACGTCATGTGAGGTCAAACAGAGGCACAAGAATGGCATGTTGACACTTTGGATCCTTTTACTAACATATTTACATTGTTTGACAATATTAGTCCCTCCAGATCAATCTATTACACGTTTAAAGTCCATGACACGTGTCTTTATTATATGGGTCGTGATTTTACGAGGTGTTACATCCTGACCCCCTTAAAAGAAATCTCGACCTCGAGATTTACTGAAATAAATGAGGGTACTTCTGTTTCATTGTGGATTCTACCTCCCACGTGTATTCTGGGCACTTCAGGCATCCCATTTTACCTTTACAATCGGCACATGCTTCTTTCAAAGCTTCTTAACCTGTCGATCCCCGATCGACAAAGGTTTCTCAATGAACTTCAAGCTCTCATCTATCTGCACGTCCTTATGCGACATTGTTAGCGACTCATCGGCTAGACATTTCTTTAGGTTGCAGATGTGGAACACATTTTGTATTCCACTGAGCTCTTCTGGTGAATTTAAGTTGTAAGCTACAGTTCCGACACATTCGATGATCTCGAATGGTCCTATGTATCTAGGGCTTAGCTTGCCCTTTTTTCCAAAACGCATCACCCCTTTCCAGGGTGACACCTTGAGTAACACCTTATCTCCTACCTCGAATTTTAGAGGTTTACGCCTTTTGTCTGCGTAGCTTTTCTACCTATCCCTGGCAGCTTTGAGACGATCACGGATCTGAAAAATCTTGTCCGTCATCTCTAGGACTATATCAGGTCCTGATAGTTGGACATCTCCAACTTTCGCCCAACAAACTGGCGTCCTACACTTTCTTCCGTACAAAGCTTCGAAAGGTGCTGCTTGGATACTCGAATGATAACTATTATTGTACCAAAATTCAATCAACGGAAGGTGATCATCCCAACTTCCTCCTAAATCAATAACACAAGCTCGTAGCATATCCTCAAGTGTTTGAATCGTACGCTCGCTTTGCCCATCTGTTTGAGGATGATATGCAGTGCTGAAATTTAATCGAGTGCCTAAGGATTGCTGAAAGCTTTTCCAAAAATGCGATGTGTATCTTGTATCCCTATCAGAGATAATAGACACGGGCACTCCGTGAAGAGATACAGTCTCATCCACGTACAGCTGAGCTAACTTGTCGGAGCTGTGAGTTTCTTTAATCGGCAAGGCAAGAAGTGGGCTGACTTAGTCAACCTGTCGACTATAACCCAAATAGTATCATTTCCTCGCTTTGTCTTTGGTAACTTAGTGATAAAATCCATGGTTACCATTTCCCATTTCCATGTGGGAAGTTCAGGCTGTTGAAGCAAACCTGACGGTTTCTGGTGTTCGGCTTTAACTTGAGCGCACGTCAGACATTTAGCTACATAAGTGGCTATAGATTTCTTCAAACCTATCCACCAATAATTTACCTTTAAATCCTAGAAGATCTTATCACTGCCAGGATGAACTGAATATTTGGAGCTATGGGCTTCTTGAAGAATCACATCTCGAAGTCCTCAGTTAATTGGAACCCATATTCGTCCATTCAATCTTAGGATTCCATCCTTGCCATACGATAACTGTTCAGCAGTTACTCCCAACTTCTCATTCGGATAGTTATCTTCTAATACTGCTTCCTTTTGAGCGGCTAACAACCTTTTATTCTAGTTGTTCTTTAATTCAATGCTATTGGCATTGATTCTAATAGGCTTAACTCTTTCTTTCCTGCTCAAGGCATCGGCGACTACATTCGCCTTGCCTGGATGATATCGGATTTCACAATCATAACCATTCAGTGTCTCCATCCATCGACGCTGCCTCATGTTAAGATCCTTCTGGTTAAACAGATGCTGAAGGCTCTTATAATCAGAATAGATCACACATTTAGTCCCATAAAGGTAATGCCTCCAAATCTTTAGTGCAAATACAACGGCACCCAACTCCAAATCGTGGGTGGTGTAATTCTTTTCGTGCACTTTTAATTGTCGTGAAGCATAGGCGATAACCTTGCCTTTCTGCATTAGCACACATCCCATACCTGTGTGCGATGCGTCACAATAAACTACAAATTCTTCAATACCTTCTGGCAATGTCAATACAGGTGCATTGCTTAACTTTTGTTTAAGAATATCGAAGGATTCTTGCTGCTTGGGACCCCTGTCAAACTTAACATTCTTACGAGTTAATGATGTTAAGGGTGCAGCAATCCTTGAAAAGTTCTCGATGAAACATCGATAGTATCCTGCTAGACCCAAGAAGCTGTGTATCTCTGTAGGAGTCTTAGGCTCTTGCCAATTCATAATCGCTTCAATTTTAGCGGGATCCACCTGGATACCTCGCTCGCTCACCACGTGTCCAAGAAATTGGACATCACGAAGCCAAAACTCACATTTTGAAAACTTGGCGTAGAGCTTCTCTTATTGCAGAAGTTTAAGGATACTCCTGAGATATCTTTCATGATCGGCTTGATTCTTTGAGTATATAAGTATGCCATCAATAAAAACAATGACAAACTTGTCCAAATAGGGCTTGCAAACGCGATTCATGAGATCCATGAACGCTGCTGGTGCATTAGTGAGCCTGAAAGGCATCACCAAGAACTCGTAGTGACCATAACGAGTCCTGAATGCAGTCTTATGCACATCTTCAACTCTGACCTTCAGTTGATGGTAACCTGACCTTAAATCAATCTTGGAGAAATAACTTGCCCCTTGCAGCTGATCGAATAGATCATCGATCCTGGGTAACGGATATCTGTTCTTGATTGTAACCTTGTTCAGTTCATGATAATCAATGCATAAACGCATTGATCCATCTTTCTTTTTCACAAAGAGAATCGGTGCACCCCAAGGGGACGAGCTAGGTCGAATAAAACCCTTTGCCAACAAATCATCTAATTGAGTCCTCAACTCTTTCATTTCAGTTGGAGCCAACCGATAAGGTGCTCTTCCAATTGGTGCTGCTCCAAGAATGATATCGATTCTGAACTCCACTTGCCTATCTGGGGGTAAACCAGGTAGTTCTTCATGGAATACTTCTGGATATTCAGAAATGACAGGGATGTCTTCAATCTTGGGCTTTGGTTCATCAATGGTTACCTGTGCCATATAAATGACACAACCTTTCTTCATACACCTCGACGCCTTAAGAAAGGACACTTGCTTAGGTAACTCGTACTGAGTATCTCCTTGTATTGTTAATGACTCACCATAAGGAGTCTTGATCACCACTTGCTTCTTATCACAAACGATCTGAGCTTGGTTATGAGATAACCAATCCATGCCTATCACTATGTCAAATCCTGCTAATTTCAACGGAAGCAAGGACAACGGGAACGAGTGATTCCTAATGGATATAAAACATCCATCTAGAACTGTTGAGGCAGTCTCTATAGTACCATTGGCTAATTCTACCTCATACCTTATGCTTAGAGTTTTAACAGGCAGATTTAATAACTTACAAAATTTATTATCTACAAAAGACTTGTCTGCACCCGAATCAAATAATACTCTAGCATAAACATCATTGATAAGAAAGCTACCTGTTATCACATTGTCGTTTTGCACAGCCTCATGAGCGTTCATTTGAAAGACCCGAGCATTGGTCTTCTTAGCCTCTTCAGGCTTCTTTGCATACTTGGGGCAATTGGTCTTAATATGCCCCTTCTCATTGCAACCGTAACAGGTTGTGTCCTTCATCTTTTTGCAATCAAATGTCTTATGCTCCTTGGACTCGCAGATCCCGCACACAATAGGCTTTGACTGTGACTGCGATCTTGACTCGAGTCTACATTTCCCGAAATGATGTTTCTGGCAGGTCTTGCACTTGGGTTTCTCACCCGACTGTTGATTATCCTTTTTAAACCCGGAACTCTTCTTGTGATATGAGTTCCCTTTATGTTTCTTATCAGAACGGCGTGAGTTCTCCTCCTCACGTTTCCTCTTCCCCTCATCGGAATTCTTAAGCGATCTCTGGCTGAACGCATCGAGAGTAAGAGATAACGACAAATCGGCCACTGACCTGAAGGTGGTGGGTCTAGATGCTTTCACACTTGCTTTAATTTCTGGAGCTAGACCTCCAATAAAATGAGCTATACGTTTCAGTTCTGGTGTAACCAAGTATGGAACTAATCTCGACATGGTGTTGAAACTGGTAAGGTACACCTGACAATCCAAGTTCTTCATGACCAAGGTCAAGAATTCAGTTTCAATCCTTTCCACCTCATGCTGAGGACATAAATTATCTTTGATCAACGCAACAAACTGATCCCAAGACATGTTGTAAAGTGGGATCTTCCCTGTAGCTTGGATTAGGGACCTCCACCAAGCTAAAGCTTCTCCTTTAAAAGATTGTGAAACAAACTTCACAATGTCCTGCTCTGCACAACCACTAATATCAACCACTGTATCCATCTCGTCGAGCCAAGTTATATAATCGATGGCTCCTTTCTCCCCTGTGAAGTCCCTGGGCTTGCAGGAGACAAAATATTTGTAAGAACAGGTTTTAGCATGTGGCTCTTGATTGAATACAATCTTCTTAGACGGGATACTTTGCTGATTTGATGAGTGACGGGCATCGTCCTTCTTTGACTCATGTGTTTTAGAAGGGGGCTTACTGAGAGCCACAGATTGAGTCTTAGAGCGTGTACCACTTGATTCCTTAAACTGCATGTCCATGGCTTTAGTAACAACATTGTCAATCAATGTTTGAAGATCCGCACCAGTTACGTTGATTCTGGTAGTATCATGATTTTCCCTCGGGTGACTGTTGACTTCTTCTGATTCTGCCATGTAGCTTGATTGCTACATAAAATGATGACAATGATTTATTCAGAAGTCTACTATGGAATAGTCATCTTGATGATTCAATTAACCATGGTAATAAAAAACCATATTGGTTAATTTAATTTATTTAATTTTTTATTATATTTTATCCAGTTATAAACTATGATGGATAGTAGGGTGGCATACAAAAGGCCTAGTCACAAGGACAATTTTAGATTATAAGCCATGATCTTATGGGATCGAGGCATTAAGGTTTGAACATAGTTCATCACCTTTTCTCGACAGGGAGTCGTAGACTACAACAGTCTTTTGTCTCGAAGGACAATAAGTATGGCCCGTAGGCACTTCAGCACTAATGGATGTTTAAATAATAAAGAAAAGGAATTGGAAGAATCCAATATAAGGATGACTTGTGTGATTTTATCGAATCACATTTGCTAGGAGTGTTAACATGTTTTCAGATGTTAACAAGGATTTGAATCTTAAAAAGGAACTACCATCATGGCCCTGTCTTACAATGACACATAGGCTAGGTTTGGCCTTTAAGGTTTTCTTTCAACATTTATTGGCAGAACAATTGTAAAATGAAATGTTTATGTTGATTTATTTCATATAATATACTTATACATATAATGACAAGATGAAATTTAGAATCAAACATTCCACTAAATTTAAAAGAAGTACACAACTGCCCTAAATGGGACTTTTACATAAATAACTTGCCCACACAGGGGCTAAAATGAAAATACAAGTCCTTGCAGGGACTAAGTGCATAAATAAATGTCCACACAGAGACTTAATTGAAAATAAAAATTACAAAACAAATAAGTAAGGAATTTCAATAATCCCTTCTGTTCTTCCCCTTGATTAAATCAGCCAAACCCTTAAGTAGACCCTGACGGCTTCTACGCTCCACCTGAACATCACGTTCCACCTGGTTCAACCTCTGAAGGATCTCCTGCTGCTGCGGTGGTTGGACTAGTGGCGGCTGCTACTGCGACTGAGGTTGAAGAGGTGGCGGGTATTGATACCCATATACTGGGTATCCAGTTGGATACGTAGCTTGAAAGGGCCCTTCAGGATGAAGAGCATTGTAATTCGCCGCCTCGAGATATGGGTCAACACTAGGGGCGTTGTAGTAGTTGTAGCCAAAAAAAAGCCGGCTGCTCAAAATGGTTATACGCCGCTGCACCGGCGTATGAAGGAATTGGGTTATCAAAACCCACGTGTGGTGGTGGTGGTGCGACTGGCGGAGAGTCGACCTCTCAAACTGGGTTTGAAGGCCCACCCATTTGTGGGTCTTCGTACAACGGCGGGTAGTGGCTGTTGCTGCTGTGTTGGGGGGTGTTGAAGTGGAAACCCCCTCGCACGGACATCCGAGCACCTGATCTTGTTCGCCTCGGTGGTTCTGGAGGCGGTTGTTGCTCTTGCGGCGGCGGTGGCGGTGGCGTGACCGCCTCAAAATATGGATCCTCAGAGGGGACCTGTTGGTGTGGTGTGGAGTGGTGGGAAGGTGTATACTCCCAATTATAATTACTCCACCATTGGGCAAAAGAGTCGGGACCTCTATAAGGCTAACCATGGAAAGATGATCCGTCTGAAATCTCTATGGGATGCGTTGGCGTCCCAGTTGGTGGCTCGGCAGGCTCTGGATCTGGATCCTCAACCATATCCATATCCATATCCTGGGCTCCAGGAAAGTGGTCTTCTGGTCCCAATGGGTTATGGCCTATTGGTTCTTCACTCACGTTCGCCGGGTTGAACCGGCTCCGAAAGTATGGGGTCGGGTCCTGAAAATCCCAGTGTGAACTCGACCGTTGCAATGGAAGGAAGGAATGGTGAGAATCATTGGGCTCAATTTCTGATTGTGGCCCAAAGGAGTGGTGGTATGATGGTGAGGAGCTGAGAGAGACTGAACGTCTTGCCGGCTCCAGATAAGTCCTCCAATCTTCCTGGGGACTTGAGCGGAAAGTTGCTGAATGAGTTCACCGGTGTGATGGCCCGACCTCGTGATCATTTGGAGCAGTGATTTGCGCCTTGCCTCGTCCACCTCTTCTGATTCGTGGCGGCATTGTCCTTTGTTCCTGTCAAAACAAACAAAAGAAACAAGCAAAAGAAAACAATAAGATTAGGATTAGTCCTATGTCGTTAGCCTAGACTCGGAGGTCAAGGAATGTGCAAACTGTGTTATTGAGATTAAACACAAAAGGGCTAGTGTTTAATTCACTCAATGTTGGCTCTGATACCAACCTGTCACACCCTGATATTTCCACGTATTACCGGTGGGCCCGGTGGGGAGTATCGTGACGTAGTTGATATCATCATAGTCAATAATCACAGTTTAAATGCACAGCGGGAGTCTAAAAGTAATTTATACAAACCGAGTTGAAAGTAACATAAAATATTACACAACGGATTGTAAGTGGATCCACAGGCGGATCTAAAATAAAAAGAAATATTGTTCAACAGATTTAAGCATCAAAAGTTTGCAAGACTCTTTATTTGATACTAGGAGTAGCCAGCCCATTTCGCGTAGTACCTGCACTTAACCTTTTTGGAAAATACGTCAGTTTACACTGGTAAATACAATTAACTGACTCTTTTTGAAAAGTGTTTATAAAATTGATTTAGATGCACAATTCACAAATTTTTTTATAACTTGGGACAATTATTTAAATAATCTTGTATACAGTTTTACATGTCTGTCGTCCATTCGGGACCCGGTTAGAAGAGCTGGATTAGATTAATTGACACACCACAAGTATATGCCCACAAGAGATGTGAGATACCGTTTATACATACGCAACTATCAGGTGTATGCCTACACCTCGTGCTTAAGCCGTGGCCATTTCTAAACGAGCCGAGGATATTCAGGACATGGTCATTAACCCCCCAAAGGCATTGCATCAAACAAAACGGATTAAAACGGGTTATGTAAATGTATTAATCACAATCCGATTTAAATAACTACATACCCGACCAAGCGGTATTCTTATAATACCGTATCTCAAGCCCGTATAACGGAAAATAAGTTAAAAGTATTTACCTGAGCTAAAATAAATTATAATCCCAGCTGTATGTCAAATTAGCAAGTGCAAGTAGCTTTTACCGGGCTCCTAATCTGGAACGAAGGTTTTAATTGCCTATTAGATTCCTAATGGGTCTTATTTAAGTTATAACTTAGACCGGATAGTTTTAAAGAAAGGTATACGGTTCAAAACGCAAGATTAAGCGATGACCGGATTAGAATGTGATTTAGACCCAACAAATATGAGGACTTGTATAAAATGGGCAAACTAAATACATTCTGTATTTTGAAGTAAAAATGATAAGTTTTAACCCGTTTCGGTTAATTTATGCAAACTAGTTACATAAACCGTACCGAACGCGAAAAATGCATAACGGGTAACCAAATGAGTCATGAACAAGTTCCACAAGTTAATATGCTTTTAATATGTTGTGATATAAGTAGGATATCTTCCATTATGCCCAAAATGAATTTAAAATCAATTTAAGCCCCGTAGGGGTATTTTGGTCATTTTAAAGTTTATAAAAAAGGTTTAAATATAAACTGAAGATCTGGTCCGAAACCTTCTGTGAAAATATTTATTTTATGGATTATAACAGCAAGATAACATGCATATGTGTACTTAACTGTTTATAGCCAAACTATGCACCGTAGGGGCATTTTGGTCATTTCACATATGCTTTAAGGGTTAAATTTGGAAATCTGAGTTCAAGACTTAAGCTTACTGTTAAAATTTATAAATTTATTTTTAACATCAGTAAGTAACAAGTTTTTGGCATTAGACATGGTTTTAAACCATACTATGTGTTTAATAGGCATAAAAGTCGTTATTTGACGATATTTGAAATGTTTATAAAATTTTGAAGTCCTGATCAGTTTCTACAGCTTAAAGTATTTTATTTATCATATGAAATCAATAGAAAAAGGTTTGGTGTCAAAATGATACATAAAACTCATTTAATCAATGAAAAGGGCAATTTCGTCAATACGGAATTTACACTAGAACTTTATGTTTTGATCAGTTTAAAATTAAAAAAAAAATTCAAAAAATCCCTAATATTATATCTTAATAGTAGGTATAAAGTTTGGTGTCAAAAAATTGGGTTTGGATGTGATTTATGCGGAAAATGCCATTTAATTAATAAAAAAGGCATTCACTTACGATATCTTGCATAACTCCTATTTTGGACCAAGAATGGATGTCAAATTTTTAGGACATACTTAAATATCAGTAATAAAGGTTTTTATCCTCTCACATTTTCAAAAATTTCGTTTTTATATCAAAAGGGCATAATGGTCAACTTTTAAGCAATTAACGGAAACATGCAAATGATTCGGATTACAAAGGAACCATATTGTATAATCTTAGAGGGTTATACTAACATGTAATATGGTCCTAATGGAACCCTAAGGCATATCTAAACTAAGCTAAATCGGGTCAGAACTGAAAGTCAAAGCAAAAGTCTACTTTTGCGACTTTCGGTTGCGAACCGAACCTAAACTCAGAATTGTCGGGTTGAAAATGCCTAAACATGTTCTTATATTATTTACCAAGTTATTTTAGTGTTAAAACATGTTCCATAACCTCTACATTATCAGTTATGAATTAATTTGCAAAAATTGGTTCTGTTGACTTTTTATTAATAAGTTTGACCCGACAATGGACCAAGTAAAAGTGATAATCAGTAGGTGCCCTTTTAAGGGTTTATTACCTACATAATTACCAACTCATAGCCACTTTCAATTTGAATAATGGCTGGACCATTTGTGATTAATCACAAAGTCAAAGCTTAATTACGATAACTTTGACTTTCGGTCATTAAGCTTATAAAACTTAAACTAGAGAGGCTAAGAATGCTTACAAGAACACTTAGCACGAAATATGAACTGAGGAAAACTTCCTAGAGCTCCAAGGGACTCCAGAGAATGATTTGTGAAGTAATTTTTGAGAATGTGCAAATGAACTCATGAACACAAGCCTTTATATAGTAATTTTCACTTCATATGATCACTCCACATGTCCCTACATTGATCCCAGATGTTACCAGGTGTCCCTAGTGCATGAAAAACTATTGGCTCAGGCTCTGGTATCGAATACAAGCATGCAAAGGCAGTGGAACTGACTGAACCTGTAGCTGTGCATGTTTTCTGCATCTGGCACTTTTACGCGGGCCGCGTAAGACTCTTAAGGAGTCTACGCGGGCCGCGAGGCTCCTTCTTAACCGGAAATCAACTTTCAAACTTTTCAATTTTGGTCCCTGGTCCAAAATAATTTTATTTAACTTCTATTTATTGCGTTTAGGACCCCCATAGTTAACTATTAAGGACCTTGGGTCATAAACTAACACCGTTAAGCTCTCGGTTAGTTGTACGATCACCCGAAAAGTCTTGTTTTCTTTGAAACTCCACAAAATTAATATCCGATACTCTTGAGAGCAAAATATATAATTATTACAATGTTTTTGGGTTCGTTAAAAGGGCACTCAGAGGTAACATTTAACATGTTGACACTTTTAAGCACAAACGACTTTCTATATTTGACAAATTATTCGTTAAAGAATACGAACGTCGTGTGAGGTCAAACAGAGGCACAAGAATGGCATGTTGACACTTTGGATCCTTTTACTAACATATTTACATTGTTTGACAATTTTAGTCCCTCCAGATCAATCTATTACACGTTTAAAGTCCATGACACGTGTCTTTATTATATTGGTCGTGATTTTACGAGGTGTTACACATGAGCTTAGCAAAGTTAGAAAACTTGAAGACTTTGCTAAGGACCTGAGCAAATCCATGTTTAAGAGGCCAATCAATGCTGAGCTTGACAAGGAATTAAGGGATGACCACATTGGACACATTATGAAGCACAAACCATATAAGGCAACCAGAGATTAATTCAAAGACTGGTCATTAGATGCTGTCAGGGAAGAAATTGAAAGAATTACAAAAATGCTCAATGATCCTTTGGTAAAGCCAACTCCACCTAACTGGAAGAAAGGAAAATAAGTGGATCTAGATAAGGCATTGAAACTTAAAAGAATGAGAGTAGAGCTTGTGGCTGCTACTTATGGTTCAGCTAGATCCATTGCTAGATGGTCTGAATCCAACATAGTTTAGACTTACAAAAAGCTGGAAGAGCTGAGAGCTAAAGATCCCAAAGTTCCTCAAATGCAAATCTATCCTACTACAACAGCTGCCATCCCTCAACAGACCCATACTCCTAAAAAGCTTCTTTCAGCATCTGCTTTATCCGCAAATTCCTTAAGACAAATAAAGAGGCAAAAGCATACTGATGAGGAAGATGAGCAGAAGTATGAGGAAATTATAAAAGAGGAAATAAGGTGTCCGCTTGATTACCAAACTGATCTTGCTGCTGACCAACTTGCTGCTCAATTAAAAGAAGCTCTTGCAAAGTTATCCAGCAGGCCTCATTTACCAAACTCATCATTAATAAGTCTTGTCCCAAGAAAACCATCTGATCCAAAAATACTAAAGTGGAAGTCATCCTCAGACACCCACGTATTGACTTTGCTCAGATCAGATGGTAGTGTTGAGAAGCTTAAAATGGAGAATGCATATGGTCTGAATGCATGTGATCTCCTAGGTCTTTTGAACCTCAACTTAGAAAGGGATGATGATGAAGACATGATCTCCTTGGACTTTGAACTTCAATTTAAAGGGCAAATCCAGGAGATTTTGATGTGAAATAAAGATCAGTAATAAAGAAGGGTTTTGGCATCATCTGTTCTAGGGGGAGATTGTTGGCTCATGTGGATCCCACCAAAAGAACAGATGATTGAAAGCCAAAATAGTCAACAATCAACTGAACAATAATAACAGTGCTTGAAGACATTCTTCTCCCAATGGAAAAGGCATCAAACAACTACTTCAACCAAAAGTCTGTTAAAAGCTAAAGTCTGTTGATTCACAAGGTCTGCCAAATTGAACCACTGATGAAGACTAAAGTCTACTGAGAGCAAAGGTCTGATCACCCTTTGATTGAAGAAGGAAAAGTCTGATGAAGAAGGTCTGATGAGGCTCAACAGAGGATAAGGCTCAACAGATGTTGAATCAAAAGATGAAGTATATTAGTGTTTTGAATGTAACAGTGTATCAATTATAGCAAATGTTAGAGGTTGTTAGAAGTTGTTAGATGTCACTGTCTAGGTGACGTCAGCATTGATTCCTCAAAGGTTTGCATTGTACTATAAATAGAACAGTGCATGTACTGTTCTATTGATCACTTCATCACTTGACATTTTATACGAGCAAATAGACTGATCTAAGGCTGAGGGGGAGTTTGTATTTCATGCATACGTGAATCATTGTAATTTTAGTCATTTAGTAGCAGATCTCTCATTGTTTGTGAATTAAAGTTTATCATCATTCCGCTGCAATATTTCCGTAATTGTTATATTCTTTCAGTGCTCATCTTAAACTTTTACAAACAATTCAAACTCAAATCCTAACACCAAACTTAAAGATGGGACGTCGTACAGCCTTAACAGATAAAGCTGAACAAATAGTAACTACAAATAGTAACCGAAACGATGGATACTCTATTACTAACAATTATTATAATAAGTTCCCGCGTAAACTACGCGCCAAAAACATCTTATATAAACAACGTCTCAGGACCTTCCATTAGTCACACCAAAAACAAACATATTTTACTAAATGCCATTCACTTTAAAACGCTAGAAAAGTTCAAAAACCACAGATGGCAAACGTCGTGTTTTGGAGATTCATTTTGTTCTCAATAAAGTTTCACTGAATGGATTCTTAAGTGAGGGGTTAACTCAATGGGATTTTGCTGAATGAGATGAAAAAATCTTCAAGAAGAAGAGACTAGTGATAGTGTAAATGCAATTTTGGACTCCATTATTAATCATGAAGAGTGGGATGACGATAAAGATGAAGACTAAAGATCAACCAAGCGAAAAACCCACTCACAATCACACCCTGAAAAAATCATCCACACATACGGCATCGATCTATGTTTACAACCATCCACACAACCACTTCAACAATCAACAACTATAAATCACACCAAAAAAACAAAATGCCATAATTTACTGAATGATCAGCTTCGTCTAGAGTCGGGCATTTCAGCTGTGTAGGAATCAACATCTATCTAAGGAATTCAAAGGTTACAGGGACAAAAACTTCAAGAAGAAGAGACTGGTGACAGTGAAGATTTGGATGAGAAATTGGATTAGGATTTTTAATTAATTTTTCTTTTCTATTTTTGTGTCATTTTCTGTGGTTTGTTATCTACTTTTCCGCTAATAAAATAGATTATTTCTCTAATTACTTATAAAACGCCGAAAATTACTAAATTGTATAAAACAGGGTACAAGAGAATAGAACAAAGTGTGTCTTACAAAAGTTAATTAGTTGTATTGTGCCATCTTTATCTAAAACGCCATTCATACAAAACGCCAAACTTAATGATGGGACGCCTTACGGCCTTAACAGATAAAGCTAAACAAACAGCAACTACAAATAGTAACTGAATGGGACACCTTACAGCTTTAACAGATAAATGCAAAGCTTAACGATGAGACGTCTTACATCTTTATCTTGTTGAGTTTATCCTCACCTATTTTATTTATTGAAAAGTGTTCTTTTTCTTTGGCGTTAAGGTTTCAAAACGTCATAACAATATTTTTCCTTACAAAAGTTAATTAGTTGTATTTTATCATCTTTATCTAAAACGCCAATCATACAAAATGCCAAAATTAATGATAGGACGCCATAAAGACTTAGGGGGTGTTTGTTTTTTCAGAAAAAGATCTTCTGACCTTTTATGTCTGCGCCGCGCAGACCACGCGTAGACATTTAGCTCTGCAGACCGTTTGTTTTTTAGAAGACATTTCATTAAAAAACATCTTCAAACCTCTGCGCGTCTTCTTCCCTACGCAGATATGGTCCAATGTCTTCCCACCTCTTCCAACCTCTTCCAACTTCTTAACCATTCTTCTTTCTCAAAACACAAAACACAGACCTCTTCCACCCCTATCCTCCTCCCATAAATGCATATATCATAACCACTATCCCCCCAATTCCACGTTTGCTTTCGCAGATTACAATATCTTCTCTCTCTAAACTTCACTGACAAAACAAGATGGCACCATCAGCTGCGGTGGAGGGCGGTGACGCCGGTGGCTGAGACCGACAACAACAGCAAGGTCCCGGCCAGATGGTTACCGGAATCATAAGAATAATCATCATATATTACTCCGCCACCAAGTTTTTTTCCTCCAATAAACCCTCGTCTTTTGGTTCCGGTTCCGATCCTGCTGTTCAGAAGAGGTCCACCACTGCCGTCGAGCAGCACCACCACCGTCGAGCAGCACCACCGCCGTCGAACTTCTCTCTCTAGCCACTTACGTGCAAATAATATTTCAGAAACCCTAACAATCTTGCTGTCACTTAATAGTTGTAATCGTTATGGAATTGGTGCATGAAGTTTGGAAGCGATTTACTTTTCATGTTGTTGTAGAGGAGATATTGGGGAAATAGGGGGAATCAATCGAGAGGGAAATAGCAAGATTGATGGGGGTGGTGGGTGGTTTGCAGATCTGAAAGAGAAAGGGGTGGGTTTGGGAGAAGAGAAGGTTTGCAGATGTGGGGTTTTGGGATAACCAAACAGTCTTTTTGTTACACCCTGCAGACATTTGGTCCACCTCTTCTCGTGCAGACGGTTGTAGATGTGGTCCATAGGCTGCAGACCTTTTACATCTGAAAAAACAAACACCACCTTGAAATATAAAGCTGAACAAACAGTAACTACAAACAGTAACTGAAACGGCGGAAACTTTATTACTAACATTTATTATAATAAATTACCGCCTAAACTACGTGCCAAAAACATCTTATATAAATAACGTCTCTGAACCTTTCAATGATCACACCAAAAACAAACACCATATAATAAAACGCCAGAAAGTTCAAAAACCACCCATGGCAATTGTTCTTCGAGATTCAGTTTTGTTCTCAATAAAGTTTCACTCAATGTGTTGGATAAAATTCTTAAGTGAGAATTTTGTCCATTTCATTGAGTTTATTCTCACCTATTTTACTTTGCCTTACAAAAGTTAATTAGTTGTATTTTTTTTATATTTCAAAATGCCATAATTACTTCTCACATTATAGGTCTGCATCCTACATCACACGACAAAGATAAGAAATACACATGAAAAAATATAATTACTATTGTTTTTTAGCGCCAAAAACATATAGACCTACTCTACTTTGCGCCAAAAAAGGTCATTATATAAGTAAACAAGTAAAAAAACTCAACACACCACAAATTGTCTAAAATGCCATACAACTTTAAGAAATGGCCCAGGTTATTGCATGGAGGTTTGATACGTCGGAGAGACGTTTCGTCCTAAAGTTCTCTGATAGGAGAAGGGTGAAGGTCAAGACCATCATGGCCATACTTAGTATGGATGATTGATGACTGTCATAAGGGTCATTCAAAAACCTAATTAAACTAGATAGCTAGAGTAAGTAGGGTATCGAATCAAGAAGAGTATGGTGGAAAGTGTTATGTATTAAGTAATGATTAACTACTTGCAAAAATGTAAACTCAATTGTTTGGTTGTTTGATTAAACTAACGAATTATTAAAACAAGTTGTAGACAGTTGGAGAAAACAATGGTTCCTCTGGATTTTAGATTCAAAGCCAACTTCAATTATGTGTTTAATTATGACAATCACGTAGACATGATTGTAAAATTCATTTAACAAGTTGTGATTACCTAAAGACTACTTACTTCGATTGTTAAACAACGGAAGGTTATCGTATAAGCAATCAACTAAAATTACAAACCCTAATACCTATCAAATATATCCCAATTACTAGCACTCTCGGGAATTTAATAAATCAGAACTAAAGTTTAAATAAAATCAATTGTTACAACCAGTCAATCAAATCAAAAGGTAAAAAGCAACGAATGCTTAGATTACCAAGTTCACAAACTATTTTAAACACATAAAATCAGTTAACTTACAAGAATCCTCCACCTAGAGGAAAACATTAGGAGATTAGCCGCTCATCTTGTTCGACTGATCGTCAAAAGCTTGATTCACGGTTGAAACCATCTTCAATCTTATGGATTTGATGAGAAATATCATGATGATTGATGAAAACAAAGTCCCAATGTGTGATTGTATCTCTAGTTTTCGTCCAAAAGTTGTGTGTCTCTTGCTAGGGTTTTTTTTTCAAAACCTTTTAATACCCTTCAAACACCCATATGCGGTTTGCCTATATATTACCGCCGTAACCTACGGGTTAAGACCGTAGGCTATGGTCCAATCTTGTTAGAAATACATGTATTTGAACCGTATGCTACGGTTTGTGACCATACACTATGCCTGAAACCTGTTGGGAGCCTCTTGTACATCCTGTTTCAACTGTAGTCTACGGTAAGACATCTGTAGCCTACGTCGCACATGTTGGTTCCATCTTTTTACTATATTCCAACTATCACTAAAGTACCCAAAGGCCCTTGGACTTTATGTTATCACATGTTTGAAGCTCCCAAGGTATTTCTCGACCCGAACAACTCCCATTTAATGTGAACTATCTTAATTATCATCCTTGCTTGTTCTGTTTCTTCACTAAGCACTCCAAGTTTACCGAATTAAGCGATTACCCTATAAAACCACCAACACTCATAGTTATCACATTCTAGGTGTGTAATCACTTAAAACATAATTAAACGCATCAGATAACACACATTAAGGCACGGGTTTCACCCTCTCCATCAATGAGGTCGTTCAGAGGGATATTCTGGCCCTTGGGGTTCCAAGGGCCAACTAGTGTGAAAGGACTCAAACAATAATAAGAAGATTGAAGAGAAGATTTCCAGCAGATGATGATGATGAAGACGTTTTTGATCTACCAATAGTTACCGGTTGGAGTTTGTATGAACAATCAAGGATGGTGAAAGTGACTTATCAAAACAGGGAGGAGGATTCATTGAGGATGGATGAAGTGCTGAATACAGATAGACTACACCTTCTTGACCAACTCTGTGATTTAGCACCTTTGCACACTGCAACATCCAGGATTGTGATAATATTTAAATATAGGATGCGAGACAGGCTAAACCAGTTGATGGCGTTATACGCCAATGACCTAGATGATGATGAGTCTGAAGAAAGTGATGAGCAAAGTGATGGGTACATCTCTGATGTAATACCATCCACAGAAGAATATTAATTTAGTTTGATTTCGTCTTAGTTTTAATTTTTTGAATTATTAATGAATTATAATGAATTTGGGAACGCCATAAACGCCAATATATTTACTTTTATAAGACAAAAAGGATAAATTCAACTGGACAAATCTACAAAAACGCCAAAAAAATTGTAATGTTTGAATTATTAAAGGTATATAATGAATTTGAGAATGCCATGGACGCCAAGATATTTACTTTTATAAGACAAAAATGATTAGTTCAACTAGACAGATCTACAAAAAAAAAAAACAAGAAAACGCCAAAAAAATTGCAATGTTTGAATTATTAATCGATTATAATGCATTTGGGAACGCCATAAACGCCAAGATATTTACTTTGTAAGACAAAAACGATTAATTTATCACGGTAGATCTAAAAACCAATAAAACACCAAGGAGTTTTTGTTTTTAACTACACGCCAAAAAATCCTACACGCCACAAATGAGAACGGTGTGTGAGAGATGCATTGGAAAAAAATAAAAAGACAAAAAAGCCCATCCGCCTTAATTATATCGCGCGCCACGTGTTTGACCAGTATCCATTCTCACCGTTTTCACACTTCCAACCGTTTACACCTGATCTCGTTTCTCTATATATATTTTTTAAATTATAGACGATCTTCGCTACATGCCTATACACAAACACAAAGTGTGTGGCGTGAAATCATGGATGTTTACTCCTAGTAGGCCTCATTTTTATTCAAAAAAAAAACATTTAACTGTTATAAAGAATTATATTTAGATTATCAACTCCTAATATAAATCAATTTGTTCTCCAAGTTTATTCTCTCTATAAATAATCCATGTATTATATTGTAAATGACACACCATTAATAATAAACATCTTTTTCTCTCCCAATATCTCTTCTCATCTTCTTGCTATTATGCTTGTTCATAACAAGCACATTTGCTTTGGATTGCACAATCATAAGGTATATCATATTATCTAATTATTTTATCGTTATTCATCACACTCATACATAATCCATGTTGTAATTCATACGATTATGGGTTGTGTTAGAGATTCATGTTATTATTCTTTTGAATTTCCAAAAAGAATCATAATAATGACTTATGTATGATCCTAATACACGAAAGTGTAATATATTATATTGTATAAAAATTATTAAATATTGACAAAAAAATAATTACCTAAAATTAAAATTGTCGAACTTTTTCTTAGATGAGGCCTGGAGTAAAATTAAATTTACTAAACATTAGGAATCATTTATATTCGATCAATTTTAAAGGCATATTCGGAGCTTGAAGGCAAAAGCAACACAATCATGTAGTTTTTTTTTATGGGAACGACAACTTTAATAATGTAGTTACTAGTAGAAAATGTGACTTTAAATCACTTGAATCAAAAATTGAGAAGCTTCAGACAGTTAAAAAGTGATAAAATTCTTCGGAACAAACATAGTTACATAATTGACGAGGTATGACCCGGATCGGTCAACCCGACCCAGTTATTACCTATTATTTTATTACAAATACTTAATTACACATGTTTATTCTAGAATATTCCATTCTGAATGGATAAACCACGTAACCATATCCCTAAACTTTAGGGAAGATCATGCAAATCCCTAACTTATCGGAGTCCATCTTAAGTTAGGAAAAACCCTAATGGTAAACTATAAATAGAGGTAAACACCAAAGGTACGATTCATTCTGCTCTCGTTTACTCTCTCTCTCTCTACTCATACTTTCTTACTCCCAAACCGAGACTTATTCTCACGCCGGATGGTGGTTACAGGAATAACCCCATTCCTGTAATGAGCGCTAACGGTGTTCTGTTTTGCAGTTAGCTGTTCGGGTCGCCAAAGAGTTGAAGTCCTAGCCGAGGCTTACCAGTAAGGTCAGTGTTTCTTCATTGGCGCCATCCGTGGGACCTTTCGGTAACAACAGCAAGATTAAACCCAAAAGCAAGCGATCAGAACACGGCTATAACACCAAATCAAACAGTAATAACCAGCAACCCACTGCTGGTAACAAGTTCTGTAACCATGGCTACTACTGTGCCGGCCTCACCCGCTGTAACCAGGTCTCTTGACCTGGAGTTTGAAGTAGAAGCACCACCACCGGGATTTGCAAGCACCTCTGCTACTCCTTTTGGGACAACAGCAGTAGACCCTCTCTCTTACACTTCCTGGCAGATACGACCGGTGGCACCAACCACAGCAACCATTGTCTCCACTCCATCATCAACAGCAAGTGCACAGACTATACATCATAGCACTATGCCCGTGATCACATTCGCGGGTCCAAGTCACCCTACACAGCAGGTGAGCATGGCTCAATACTATCAGCCGTCAGCCACATACGCTATGCCACCACTGTACACAGTGGCACTCACAGCAGCTTTATCCACTCCACCACATCAACCGGTTGTCATGCCTGTCAGGATCATGAATGCCCCAGTCACACCTGGAAATCAAGCTTACTTCCCAGGTTATTACTATGCACCCCCATACGGGTACTTACCCCCGTACAATACCCAAACATACACACCGCAGATGGCAACCCAGAGTTATGTTCAGCAGTCGCCATACGTGGCCTATATGCCGCCTTGGTGGACTTTCCCAATATCACAACCGGCTTACAGTCAATCCCCGCCTACAGCGGAACCTGTTTACGAAAGGGGAAACCCATCAAGACCTTGTTTCTCTCCGAACAGGGGGCCCAGCTCCGCACTAAACATCACCTCAGCCCTACCCCCTGTTACTCAAGGCACAATGCAAGGCGGGGTAACTCAAACAATACAACATGTTAACGTGGAAGATGATGACCTCACCCGGCCATACTAACCTGTGCATGCTACTTTCAGATCCAAGTTTACAAGGAGAATAGCCGAGGACCCAATCAAGGAAAAGCCCAAGATGCCTCAGACAGTGGGCAAGTACGATGGTTTAGGGGACCCTGATGATCATCTCAACTTGTTTAAGAGTGCCGGGGAAGTAGCCTGCTGGTCCATGCCTCTTTGGTACAAGATGTTTGTCCAAACGCTAGTGGGGTCAGCGCGAGTCTGGTGGGATAGTCTCCCTATTGGAGAAATTGACAGTTTCGAAAACCTCGAGTCCAAATTCACGTTGCAATTTAGTCAGCAAAGGCGACACACAAAAGATCGAAATGAACTCAACTATATCCGTAGGCGCGATAACGAAACGGTGGAGAGTTTCATTGTTTGATTCAACAAAGAAAGCCTGGCGATCCCAGGTATCACAAACGATCTGGCTTGCGGCGCTTTCCTACAAGGAGTAAACGATGATGAATTACTAAGGACACTCTATGGTAGGGATGGCGTGCCCCCCACCATAGACGAAATCCTGAGGATAGCCAAGGTGTACGTTACACAAGAAAAAAACTGTGGTAGCCAGTCACGCGGCCAACAGAAAAAAGGAAGCCCAGAAAAAACCAAGATGATCGGGAGCAGCGGAACTCTAAGGGAAAAGGTAGAGGAGACAGGTACCAAAAAAGTGACAGATCAGACTCGCGGTATGACAGATCCAGGAGTTCATATTCAAGGAACAAATCGTCCTCCAAACCAAGGTCTGATTACCCTAATTTGAGTAAAACGCCGGCAGAAATCCTTGCCTCCGAAAACCTTAAATTTAACCCTCCCAAGCCATTGAAGGACGCTCCCAACAAAGACACCAGTAAATACTGTGAATATCACAAGGGAAGCGGCCATGACACCAACGATTGCTTTCAGTTGAAGAAGGCGGGTAAGTTGGCTCACCTGGTTCGAGACATAAAGCAGGGTCCGCCCCCCAACAAGGAAGATGCTGACAAAGGGGCGGGAAAGAGACAGCGGGAGCTAAATATGGTATACGCCGATAAAGGAAAGGGGGCGAAACGGAGTTTCTCCACACTCGAACCCTGGATGCTGGTAACCATGACAGTTGAACCACGCGCGGAGGTTTTACACCTCACCACTGACCCCTAATCATATCTGCCGCAGTAGGCGACTATAATATGAGAAGAATCCTGGTAGACACTGGGAGTTCTGATGATATAATTTATGAGCACTGTTTCAACAGGATGCAACCAGAAGACAAAAAGTTGCTGGAGTCGGTACATGCCCCCATAAAGGGGTTCACCGGAGAAAAGGTTGATCCAATCGGTCAAATTACCTTTCCAGTAACATTTGGACACGGCCCCCGGGAAAGGACCATACTCCTCACTTTTCTTGTGGTACGCGCTGAGTCTTACCACAACGTAATCATTAGAAGGTTCACCCTGGGAAAACTAGACGCTATAGTTTCAACGGCGCGGGTTCATGAAATTCCCCACCCCGCGGGGGATTGCAACGGTATACCGAGACAAGCTAGGAGAGGTTTTGGATAGTAAGAGGTGCTGTCATGGACCTACCGGTGCCATCGGACCGGAAAGATGGGTTCTAAGCACACGCCACCCTGATCAGACAGTTACAATAGGATACAGTCTCTCCCCTGAAGTTAAAAATGATTTAAAGCAATTGCTAAGGAGGAATGCTAATATCTTCGCCTTTGAACACTCTGACATGACCGGGATACCCCAAGATAAGGCGGAACACAAATTAGCCACGCTCCCAGGCATTAAGCCTGTCGCCCAGGGAAAGCGTAGCATGGCCTATGATAGAAAGGCAGCGGTAGTAAAAGAAGTATGAAAGCTGGTCGAATCTGGAATCCTCAGGGAAACTAAATATCATACATGGGTATCAAACCCCGTGATGGTTAAAAAGCCAGATGGCATGTGGCGGATGTGCATTGACTTCAAAGATCTAAACAAAGCCTGCCCTAAAGACGCTTATCCATTGCCCGAGATGGACTTCAAGGTTGACTCTCTGGTCCCTTTTAGGTACAAGTGCTTTTTAGATGCCTACAAAGGTTACCACCAGATCAAAATATCAAGGGAAGACGAAGAAAAAGCGGCGTTTCACACCGATGTAGGCATTTTCTGCTATACCAAAATGCCATTTGGACTACGAAACGTCGGGGCCACTTATCAACGTCTCATGGACAAGGCTTTTGAGAAGCAAATAGGCTCGACGACATCGAAGAAACCTTCCAAAAACTGAGGGAATACAACATCAAGATCAACCCCAAGAAGTGTTCATTCGGGGTAGAAGAAGGCAAGTTTCTGGGGGGTAGTAGTCACCCGGGACGGTTTTAAAGCCAACCCGGAAAAAGTAGTTGCGATAGCACGAATGCCCTCCCCCAGGACTTTAAAAAAGGCACAAGCATTGAATGGGCGTTTAGTGGCCATAAACAGATTCTTGGCAAGACACGCCCAGAAATCTTTGCCGTTCATAAAAACGTTGAAAGACTGCCTTAACAAGAAAATTTTCAAGTGGACCAACGAAGCAGAAGAGGCTTTGCAAGACATGAAGCGTTTCATTGAAAAGCTACCCATGTTAACGGTGCCACACCCAGAGGAACTCCTAAAGATGTACCTGGAGACAACTCACAACGCTATAAGCGCGGTACTCATGGTAGAAAGAGATGGCAAGCAAATGCCAATATATTACATCAGCCGGGTATTGGCGGGACCTGAAACGCGGTATCCAACCCTCGAAAAATTGGTGCTCGCTTTGGTCCACGCTACGCGGCGTCTCCGAAGGTACTTCCAAGGGCATTGCGTGCAAGTCCTAGCAAATTATCCCCTACAGCAAATCTTACACAAGCCAGAAATCTCTAGAAGATTGGCCAAATGGGCAATTGAGTTGGGAGCCCTAGATATTAAATACCAAAAACGAACAGCAATCAAGGGGCAAGTGATCGCCGATTTCTTAGCTGAGATTCCTGATGGAGAAGTGATACAAGACCTTGTTATCAAAGACATACCCGAGTCTAGCATAGCCAGGCAAACCTGGAAGTTATACACGGACAGGTCTTCCAGTGGAAAGGATCCGGGGCGGGTCTCATGCTAATAATCCCAGACGAAATAAGATTGATGTACGCCATGCGTTTTGACTTTGAATGCTCTAACAATGAAGCATAGTATGAAGCGCTGCTAGCGGGCCTGAGAATGGCCCAGTCTATGGGAGCAACCAGGGTTGATGCATATGTTGACTCTCTGTTAGTCAATAACCAGGTGAACAAGACCTACGAAGCCAAGGATGAGACAATGGCAAAATACCTGGCTAAGACCAAAGAGCTCATAGCTTCTTTTCATAACGTCACACTAAATCACGTCCATCGAGGAAAAAACCAAATAGCTGACACCCTGAGCAAGTTAGCTACCTCAGGCATGGAAAAGGAAGTAAAGGTGGAAAAGCTACAAGCATCCTACATAGAACCCAGAGAAGTGTCCGCCGTCACAGCGGAGGAACCCTGCTGGTATACCCCAATTCTCCAATTCCTCACAAAGGGGGAACTACCCTCCGCCCGAGGCGAAGCCCAAAAGATACAAACTAAGCCCTTGCAGTACGAAGTGAACAATGGCGTGTTATACAGAAAATCGTATCTGGGACCACTCCTGCGATGTGTATCCCCAGCGGAAGCAAAGTACCTGATCCAGGAAATACACGCTGGCATATGCGGCATTCACGCTGGGCCCCAGGCAGTTGTCGCCAAAATTCAAAATGCCGGATACTATTGGCCTGGGATGCACGAAGACGCGATAGAAGAACTCAGAAAGTGCCGCAGTTGTCAAAAGTTTGCTCCTCAAACTTTCCGCCCTAAAAACAACTTAATTCCTGTTACGGCGGCCTGGCCTTTTCAAAAGTGGGCAGTCGATATCGTGGGGCCATTCCCGCTGGCCCCCGGGAAGCTAAAATACCTGATTGTGGCGATTGATTATTTCACCAAGTGGGTCAAAGCAAAGCCCTTGGCTAAAATAACTGCTGAAAACGCTAAGAAATTCCTATGGGAGCACATACTCTGCCGATTTGGATTACCACTATACCTTGTAACCGACAATGGAACACAATTCACTGATAGAGTCTTACAAGATTGGTGTGTGGAGCTCCACATTCAGTAAATCTTTACATCGGTTGCACATCCCCAAGGAAACGGCCAGGTGGAGCTAGCAAATATAAGTCTGCTTGATGGGATCAAAAGAAGGCTAGGTTACGAAGGAAGTTCCTGGGTGGAAGAATTGCCAAATGTCCTTTGGGCACATAGAACCATGCCCAAAACCAGCAACAATGAAACCCCCTTTAGCCTGACCTACGGCGCAGAAGCAATGATACCCGCGGAAGTTGGATTACCATCACTGAGGCGGCTTACTACTAATGAAGACAATGACAGGCTCCTGAGGGAAGGCCTGGACCTCCTAGAAGAACGGCGCGAGGTAGCCGCCATCAGCGAGGCAAAATACAAGAAAACTCTAGAGAAATACTATAACAAACGCGTGGCTCAGCAAACTTTCAAGGAAGGAGAGTATGTCATGCGAGACAATGAAGCCAGTAGAGCGGAGCCTTCAGGTAAACTAGGACCCAACTAGGAGGGTCCCTACATCGTCCAAGAAGACTTAGGCAAATGGGCGTATCGCCTATCCCGACTCGATAGCACCGCGGTCCCTCGTAGCTGGAATGCCGCTCAGTTGAAGAAATGTTACATGTGAATCCTTGCCCCTAACGACGGGATTAGTTATTTTTTCTTTTTATGAACAAGTGTAATTCAACTTTAACGATGTCTTTTTTTTCCTTTAAGTTATTGAGTTAATAAAAGTTACTTCTTTATTATTCTCTCTCATTACTTACACGCACAATATCAACTACCAACGCATTTATACTGCACTTTATGGTACAAAAAATTACCATCGCATACAAACTGCATATAACAGTTAAAAGCATCCTAGATACGAAGTATTTTTCACATATAAGTCTAAGGATCAAAACTATACCGCTAAGAGTGGGTATCTTGGTAATAGATACTTTAACCACTACAAAAAATAGGTATTTTGGTAATAAATACATCCAACTATCTTACAATAACCAAGTACTTGTCCCCGTTGCTAACGTCAACATACGGGAACCAAAAAACGAACATGTTCTAAACATCTAATCATCGGAGAGCATTGCCCTCACCTCTGCAGGGGTGTACAATGCTTCACCGTAGTATTCCAAAGGATGAGGATCGACGATCAGGTCATCGACATTCACCTCATCTACCGGAAAAGCCAACACCCTCCGATCATCAACCAGGCTTGCACATCGACGGCCATCACGACGTCGTTCATACACTATCTTACAGCGTTGAACATGCTCGGGGGGAAAGGCTTGCAATAGGGTGTCAGCTGATAAAGGAACCACATCTGTTTCAGTTTTTGAATGGCCCCCATCTTCGATACTTTTGCAAGACCAGCTCACCCGGGGCACAGTATCACCGGAGTTTATCTCCCTACCTCTTATCATCTCTTCCGTCACCAGAACTTGAAGATGAACTAGAGCATCAGCTGCGTCCAAACGTCGAAGTACATGGGAGTTTTTTTTCTGTTTATGGCACTTTCTCCCCATGTTTTCAATTACCAAATTTTGAAAAATATGACTTAATTTATAAGAGTTTAAGGGGTCTGACAGCAATGACGATAGCAAAATTAATAAGAAGACATCAGTACATGTCAAATCACCACACTTAAGCAAACGGCGACGTCATCATCCTAATCTCATTAATTGTGTGTCAGAAAATCAAGTGCTTACACGCACCCTAAACAAAATAGTGTTTTACAAAATATTTGAGGAACAGTGTACATAATATTCCTCTTCAGACTCCTCCGCCACATCCAGCATCTGGCGTAGGGAGTCCACGCTGTCTTCGGCCACCTTGTCCGACAGCTCTGCATACACGGGCAGCGGATCTTACAAGCTGCCTCAAGTGCATCGGCCATCTCCGCTTGCAGCTTGCCTCTGTTCTATTGGAACACGGGAGTAATCTTGTCAGGCCTTTGACAATCAAAGTAACCATGGTAAACGCCATCGTGATGACCAGATTGGTAGGCAGCAGCAGAGAGGCGATCCAAAAGAGTCACAAAGGACTCTGACTGGCATAGATACTCAAACACCCCAACCAGGCCATTGGTTATCAACCAGTTCCTGTCACCTTGTAATCCCGCTATGCGGCTGGTTAGGTTATCCACCTCCGCGTTTGACTGCTCTAATGCACTTTTCGCCTCTTTAAGGCACGCCTGGTGGGTGGTAGAGGATTGGACAAGTTTATTCTTCTCAGAGACAAGGGAGTCACACAGTTGTTGGAGTTTCCTAAGCTTTTGCTCCCGCTCCTCTAATTCAACCTGTTTGGCTTGGACTTTGGCGTTGGACGCCTCTAGCTCCACGGTTAGACCTTGATACCGCTCTTGCACCTGAGACACAAAATCAGTGTCAATACGGAACTTTTCCATCTTAGCAGACAGCTCGGATCTCACCTTTTGAGCCTCAGTGATGGCTTTCCGTTCCAACTCCTCCTGAACGGTTTTAGCATGAGCAAGAACACGGTCCTTCTCCGCCATATCGCAGGCCCACAGTATTCTCTCTTCAGCAAGATTGGCTGTTACACGCCTCAAGTCCTCCTCTGCTTTGTTTTTCTCGGAGACAAACCGGCTCTCCCTTAGACCAGCAGCTTGGAGTTGGCTCTCCAAGCGGTACTTTTCATCCATCAACTCTTGGATAGCAACCCGCGACTGGTGGAGCTCATTGTTATCATGCATCCACCGGCGTCAGATTTCTGCCAACCGCCTAGGCTGACTGACGGCGTCCACCATTGTGGCGTTCATCAAATTTTCATTATTTAAACCCTCCACATAGGCTGACTCAGCCGGGGGATACGCCCGCTGAACCCAGTGGTGCACCACCAGAGGGAAGATCAACCTGGACGATTCCGCTATTTTCCATTTGGGTTGATAGCGTTGGTCCTGAGCGTTTGGGTCCCAGCAAATGGTGGGCAGATAAAGATCATCACCCAAACGGGCCCCATCATCAACAACACCGCTGCTGGATCCCCCAGCATCGCTAACGGCGGTATCCATGGCACTGGTTGACTCACAGACAGCGGATGCTGTAGGCATTTCCTTCTCAGACACAGAGAAAACGCCGATGGGAGAGTCAAACAGGGACTTGGGAGTGGCACTTGAAAATGGCGGTGTAGAAATTGGGCTGGGTATAACAACAACAACTGTCGTAAACACTGGTGGCGGTATAGAAGAGCTAATGGCGACAGCACTCGCCCGAGATATAAGGTCTGCAAGACTTGGTCCGCTAACAGCAGAAGACACAACATCCCCAGATGTCAAGGCATAGAGGACGCACCCTCAACTTGGGCCTCAGCAATAGAACCTGTGTCAAATCAGGTATTCAGCACAACAGTATAAAAAATCAACACTTACATCCACGAATAAAGTTACTCACCAGTGGGTAAGGCGTGGGCGGTTTGGATTGCTTGAAAAGCAGTCAAAGGAGGCACAATTCTGCGTTTTTTTCTGCGGGCGGGTTGGACTCACCACATCAGCAGCAGCGGATGAGACGGCAACGCCCCCTGAGGGCACAGAAACGCTAGCTGCAGCATGAGAAATAGCGGCCCCCGTGGCCATATATTTCCTTCCGGTAACCTTCACTCGGATTGGTTTTTTCGTTTCTGCAACAGTAACACCACTCCCTCCGATAGGGGGGAGCCTGTGAAATGTAAGCAGAAGGATTTGCCGGCACGGCGGGCAGCAGAAACTGCTCCAGGTGGATCTTTAACATATCGGGTTCTTGTTCCCCAAGCACACGGTTCGCGGCCCTCAAAGCAGCATTCCGAGGGGGATCAACACAGTCAAACAAACTCCACTTACCTGTTTTACATTCACACAAATCAACTACAAATACGCTTAGTAGAGTAAATTTAAAGCAAATTGCAACGTCCCTCCATCATCTCTTTGGAAGGAAGGGTACAACCGGATATCCAGCCACAGCAAACTCATGCCCGCCATCACCAGGGCCCCCTCCGGGATCACCGTGCATTCAGAAGGGCATTAACTCAACCTCTTGAACAAGGCGTTTCCCACGTAAGCATCCTTAGGGGGACCTTCATCCTTGAATGTAACACCCAAAAAACGGCTTTGGTAATCAAACCACGTTAATAGTAATGACGGGTAAAATACCGTTAGTGGTAAAAATTAACCCGGTAAATATTAGGAATTTAAATAAATAAACCTAATATTAATTGGAAAGTGGATAAATACTTTGAGAAAACAAAGTATATAGAAATGCCCTAGTTAACGGAACTTAAAATATAACGGGTTACAATTTTCCGAACCCATTAAGTTAACTAGGAATAATTAACCTAGTTAGTGAGGTGTAAATAAGTAATAAAACATGGAGTTCTAGTCCCTAACAATTAAAATTAAACTTGAGGGACCGAAATCGTTAAAAAGGAAACAAGTTCTATTTAATAAAAAATAAAATAAACACACACCAGGTGTGTGTTCTGGAATCGAGCAGAAGGAGCTCCCATGGAGCCTAACCCTAATTTCAACAAAACCTTCAAATTGGAGGATCAAACGAAGGCCAAATTCGGATTGGAATATATATAAACGATCACCAAGTCAAGAGGATCGTAAGGTATGTCGAATTTTTGACATTCATGAAGTTGTGAAAAATTAGTTATTTTTTCATGATGGAATCCATGTATGAATATGAGAAATTGAGATAAGCTAGAGATATACACTTGCTTAGGAACAAACCCTAAGTGAAAATTTTGAGTGAAATTACTATGATTTAGGTGTTTGGATGAATTACCACACCTAGTTAAATGGGTTTTGACAAATTGATGAAGTTAATGATGAACTTGTGTTTAGAATCATCATATATGGTAGTAACATGAGGCTACTTGAACAATCTAGGTGTTTGAATATATGATCATACTTACCATGAAATGGGTTTTTGTATAATGTGATGAAATTGTTGTTATATGTAAGTTCATAGATTGCTTGAAATCATGAATGTGTATATGAATACTAGAATCTTTTGGCTAAGTTTGATAATCGGTTAAATTTCATACATGTGAAGCAATGGGTTGTTCCATGGGGATGAAACGATCCGTAGTTTTTGTATAATATTGATAAATTAGCATACGATGACTGAGATTATGTTAATTCAACGATTTACGGTTTCATGAACTTGGTTGAGAAAACTAGTTAAAACGGTAGTGTAAGAATAATACCTATCGGATATTTGACAAAATGCTTAAATGAATTGTTGAACTTAATTGTGTAATTGCTCATGTTATAGGCCATTTGACTTTTAAAAGTCAAACTGACCAATAATGAAATCAATTGGTAAATTTAATATAAAGTCCGTAAGGTGAGATAGTCTTGATAATAATGACTAATCTAATCACCTTGCGAATGATAAAAGGTAGATTGACGCTTGAAAAGCTAGGTGGAAGCTTGGGTAGCAGCGGGTCAAACGAAACTAATACGCGTGGAAAAACATAATCGGATTTCAAGGTAAGTAAAGCTGACACTCCCTTTTTATAGAATGTCTAATTATTATAAGGGTCACGAATATGTCTATAGCTAATGGTTAAAATGTGGTGTTCCAACGCAATTCATATGGCTTGGAATAAGTAAAAATGATGGAAAACCATGATAGATGGTAAAAATGGGTAAATGGTAATATAGTCATGAAATGAAAAATATACAAACAATTTTGAAATGTTGCCCTATGGGGTAATTCATAATAATGGGAGGGATAAAATGGGAATTACTCGCGTGTCGATAAACGTAAGTTAAGGTTAAAAGATACCCTTCGGCGTAAGCCGAAATGGGTTAAATAATGAAATGGTAAATATATATATATACCATTCAAGTACAAATGCAAAACGTTTGGTCGTTTAGACCAAACGGGTTAAATGGTGATTTTTAACGCCATTTGACAAATAACGACTAATGAGTATTGTTGAGTCTAGTGCTCACAGGATAAAAACAGCTTATGTAAATTTGCATTTGCTATAAATTAGCAAAATTATTAATGCAAGGTGTTAAAACGGGTCAATACTTGACCCGAGCCAGATACGCATATTTTGTATTGTAGTTAGAAGCGATATTTTGGTCAACTGTTAGCGAAAGTCCTTCGTCGCAAAATGAAGGACTAAAATTGACCAAAAAGCCCTTGAGGGGTAAATAGGGTAAACAACTTCTAAGAGTTGTTTAGAGATAAGTGTTTTGTTAAATTTAGTCCTAGGGATACGTATAAAAATTGGAGTTAGGATGTAAACTAAAAAGAAGCGTGGTTTAAGCTTGAAAATGTTAAAAACCCTTAACGGGTCAAAATGAGTATATACGCAAAACGGGTTAAGATTGCATAAGAAACCCATAATTTGAACCTTGAAAATTAGTAAGCTTATATAACATGATGTCCATGATATTTTTAAGGTAACCAACGAGTTTGTTTGATCAAAACGCAAACGGGTCAAAAGTGTCATAATTAAATTTCAAGCCGAGAGCTTGAAATCCAAAATTTAGTGAATTCAGATATCGGATTTTTACTCCATGAGATGGAGAATAAAATTACAAACGCGTAGGAAAAAGAATCGCGTAAAACGGACATGTAGATTGAAAGTTGTGACACTTTGAACTTCGTTTTTTCGACTAAAATCGTAGCTGGGACTGTACAGCATCAAACAAACAAACTTTCTGGAAAAACAAGGTCATCGCGCTATGCGACGGCAAAGCCATTTAGGCGTCGCGAGACGCGACGAGGGTCACGGACCGCGTAGGAATCACCCTTACTCTGTCGCGCCCCGCGAGAGTTGATATTGCTGGCAAATTGTGTTATTTTAATTGTTTGACCCATATGTCTTGTTTAAACATGTTATTTAACTACCAAAGCTAACTTTTAAGTTGATTTTGGTCATAGGTTTATGCCAAGGGATTCCCGGATGAAGATTAAGCTAAACGAAGAACCAAACACACGAGATTAAAGGTTCCGCGCGGCGTTACGTTGTAACTTTTAATCGACGAACTCAATTACATTATGTTGTAAAACCTTTAAACTGTGAAATTTTTTTAGTAAACCTGTATTTATATGTACGTGTATTCATAAGTGCACTATTAATTATCGTTATTAGTACTAAAACCCTTTTTTATAATAGTAAGGGTGTTACATTGAATTTGTCCTTGGCCCCTATTTCCTTCCATTGCATTCCCTCCGGGATAACGCTGGCGTCTATGTAGAAGAATTTCTTCTTCTAGTCCTTATCCCTGGAACTGGCAGGAATGTCCCTCAAGCAAAACACACCAATGTCTCGCCTATCAAAGGTGAAAAAGGGGGGATTTCCAAACAAGAACGAAAAAAGCCCTAAAAACAGTAAGTTCAGGGATATGACCCAGGGCTATGCAAGCAAATTCGAAGTGTTGAAGCTTGACCAGCCCTAATGGATGCAGTTGGGAGATGTGAATAGGATAATGGTCAAGAACAGACTTATAAGACTTGGTGATCGGCAATTGAAAATTGCAGAATTTGAAAAAATCACTGAACAAAGTAATTTTGCCCTCTTTTAACGGAAGCGCCGTATCTGTGTTTGACGGCAGTACGGGATTCCACTCTACCCTAATGTTTTTAACTTGAACAAGATTGTTGAAAGATACAAGCCCCCATTTGACATATAGGGCATCAGAACCTGCTTGGGCAGAGGAAGAAGACTCGCCAGTTTTGGAGGCCATTTTTGAAATCAAGAAGTTGAAGAAGAAAGTGGTCGTGAATAAAGATGAAAATGGAATCCTAAACCCTAAACGGGAAACCTATTTATAAGGGATTGCAACTTTTCGAATTCAAAAAGGCAAACGGATGGGAACGCGTGTCAAGACAAGGGAGGTACAACTGTCATCCTAATGATGACCTAACTGTCACATATTTTCTCATCACCGCCATTTTTCAAAAAAACAGTAACGGTACCCCACTCGAGAAACTTATACTCAAAGGGGGACTTTTGACTTTTTTATTTTTTTAGTCCGATTTCATGAAAATCATTTCATAACTTCGGACTAGGGGGACATGACGAGGTATGACCCGGATCGGTCAACCCGACCCAATCATTACCTATTATTTTATTACAAATACTTAATTACAAATGTTTATTCTAGAATGTTCCATTCTGCATGGATAAACCACGTAACCAAATCCCTAAACTTTTGGGAAGATCATGCAAATCCCTAACTTATCGGAGTTCATCCTAAGTTAGGAAAAACCCTAATGGTAAACTATAAATAGAGGTAAACACCAAAGATACGATTCATTCTACTCTCGTTTACTCTCTCTCTACTCATACTTTCTTACTCCCAAACCGAGACTTATTCTCACGCCGGAGGGTGGTTACAAGAATAACCCCATTCCTGTAACGAGTCCTAATGGTGTTCTGTTTTGCAGTTAGCTGTTCGGGTCGCCAAAGAGTTGAAGTCCTAGCCGAAGCTTACCAGTAAGGTCAGTGTTTCTTCAATAACATTAAATTTTCTATAGTTAAAATAAAAAATATAACGACAACATGCATGATAATCGTAATCTGTATTAGAATTAAATTTAGTTCTGTAGTTTGAATTACATTTTTTTGCAAATAGTTTTATTTGTTTGCAAATTTTTTAGATGAAGATATTATAATATGAAGTTTGATCTAATTGTTATGATAATATTGTTATTTTTTTTAACAATATTCAACTGTTAAAAGAGACATCTTATTATTCCGAATAATCATAGTTACAGTAAATGTTGTTTTTAAGTTTGATATATATAAATTAGAGTGACATATATTAATTGTGCCTTTAACTTTGATCTATATTAATTTATAAATTAAAGACATATATTAACTCATATGTTTTTTTATAACATAGCTCATCATGACAAATCTTGCAAAGCTTGAGTTCATCGCTCTAGACATTATTAGAAAAAATTATTTGTCATGGGTATTGGATTCTGAAATACATTTGAATGCCAATAATATGGGTGAAACAATTAAAGAAGGAAATAAAGAAAATACCCAAGATAAGGTAAAAGCCATGATCTTTTTACACCATAATATTCATGAGGCTTTGAAAAGTGAGTACCTCACTATCAAGGATCCACTTGTCCTTTGGACCAACCTGAAAGAAAGGTATGACCACCAGAAAATGGTAATATTATCGAGAGTTCGTTACGAGTGGATCAATTTAAGGTTGCAAGACTTTAATTCGATAAGCGAGTACAACTCGGCAATGTTTAGAATCATATCACAATTGATTCTATGTGGTGAAAATATTACTGATAAGGAAATGTTGGAAAAAACATTCTTAACCTTTCACCCCTCGAATGTGATACTGCAACAACAATATCGTGAAAGGGGTTTCACTAAATATAGTGAGTTAATATCATGTTTGATTGTGGCCGAGCAAAACAATGAGCTTTTAGTGAAAAATTATGAGACTCTTCCGGTTGGAGCAACCCCAGTCCCTGAAGCTAATGTGGCAACATATAATGGTCAAAGTGAAAGTTACGGATGTGGTCGAGGTTATCATCGTGATCGTGGTCATGGTCGTGGATATGGCCGAGGAAATTATCATAGTGTTCAGTTTAAAAACAAAGGAACCTACCAAAAGTGGCATAATACTGAAAATAAATCAAGTGATGAAAAAAATAAAAAGAAGGTCAGATCTTCATCGAATGCATGTTACCAATGTGGAAGTAACAATCATTGGTTGAAGACTTGTCGTACGGCTAAACACTTGGTGGAACTTTATCAATAATCCATCAAAGACAAAGCAAAAAGGAATAGAGACAAATTTTACATATGAGGTTGCAAATGTTGATGTCACTAATGGTCATAAAGACCATAATGATACAACGAATCTGGATTATGATGATTTCCTTATTGAGCCAACTAACTTTGGATTCTTGTGATATTGTGGCTGATACAACCCTGTTGGATGCTTGCAATTTTCCTTACATATGAATTATTAGTTTTTAAGTGATGTTATTTCCTTCATTTCTTTAAGACATTTTGTTTGAGTTTTTGTTTTGTTTTGATGCATATGAAACATTTTGGGATTTATTATGTTTGAAGCATGTTAGACATTTTATTTATATGATTTTGTTTTGTTTTGTCTTGAAGCATATGGAGTGTTTAACTAAGATCCCTATTACTGGAGAAGATATATGTCTAATAAACAATGCATACAATTCTTAAGAAAAAGAATTATTTCTCTATTTTAACCATGAAAAAGGAAAATGTTGATACTATATTTGGTAAATCAAAATTAATTGAAGGCTTTGGAGAAGCTTATGTAGTGTTGCCAGGTGGAACACTATTTAAAATAACCAAAGTGTTATTTTCCCCAATGTCTCAAAGAAAACTAATGAGTTTTAAAGATGTTCGTTTAAACGGATATCATCTTGAGACTACATCTGAGAGACATGATGAGTACCTTCATCTCACAAATATCAGTCCGGGTAAAAAGCATGTGTTAGAAAAGTTGCTCGCACTTGCCTCTGGTTTGTATTATACTAAAATTAATGAAATAGAATCAAACGCAGTCATAAACAAGAAGTTTATAGACCAAGAAAATTTTATCATATGGCATGACTAGTTAGGCCATCCTGGATCGAAAATGATGTGGAAAATTATAGAAATTCATTTGGGCATTCTTTGAAGAACCAGAAGATTCTTCAGTCCAAGGATATTACATGTGTTGCATGTTCACAAGGGAAGTTGATTACTCGCCCATCACCAATGAAGATGTGGATTGATCCCTGATTTTTCGGAAAGAATAAATGGGGATATTTGTGGACCTATACATCCTCCTAGTGGACCATTCAGATACTTTATGGTCTTAATTGATGCATCAACTGGATGGTCACACGTGTGCTACTATCAAGTCGTAATATGGCATTTTCACGACTACTTGCTCAGTTAATAATGCTAAGAGCACATATTCCTGATTACCCCATCAAGAAAATCCGATTAGACAATGCTGGTGAATTTACATCCCAAACATTTAATGATTATTGCATGTGTATTGCGATAAATGTAGAGCATCCTGTACCTCATGTACATACACAAAATGGGCTTGTTGAATCGCTTATCAAGCGACTTAAAAAGGTTGCAAGACCTATGATTATGAAATCAAAACTACCAGCATCTGCTTGGGGACTTGCAATTTTATATGCAGCAACACTAATTCGCATCAGGCCAACGAGTTATCATACTTCCTCACCATTAAAGTTGGTTCTTGGTCAGGAACCAAATATTTCCCATCTAAGGATTTTTTGTTCTGCTGTATATGTTCCAATCGCTCCACCACAACGCACACAGATTAGGCCTCAAAGGAGGTTAGGAATATATGTTGGGTATGAATCACCATCGATCATTAAGTATTTAGAACCTACAACGGGTGATTTATTTACAACTCAATTTAGTGATTGTCATTTTGTTGAATCAACATTCCGAACATTAGGGGGAGACAAAAAGAAGCTGGATAATAGTATTATTTGGAATGAATTCTCATTATCTCATCTTGATCGAACTAAACAATGTGAACTAGAAGTTTAAAGGATAATTCATTTACCAGGATTAGCAAATCAGTTACTAGACGCATTCACTGACCCAAAGAGGGTGACTAAGTCACATATACCAGTTGTTACTGCTCCAGTAACTGCTCCAGTAAAAATAAGTGTCCCACAAGGACAACCACATGTTGGTAATGAGTCTAATGCACGCCTAAAACGTGGTAGACCAATCAGTTCTAAATATAAAAATCCTCGAAAGAAAAAAGGAGCAAATAATGTAGATGGTCAAGTCGAGATAACATTAACGCAAGAAAAGGAGTCTCCAGAAGAGACACTAGAAATGATGGTTCTATAACCTCAGGTACCTAAAAATGAAGAGATCTTAATTAATTATATATCATGTCTAGAAAGGTATGGAACCGAAGCGAAATCGACGTCGTTGATAGTTTATCATATAATGTAGTGCTAGAAGTAATGGAAAACAACTAGAAGTAATGGAAAACAATGAGGATCAAGAACCAAAATCAGTTGAGGAACGTAAACAAAGAAATGATTGGCCAAAATGGAAAGACGCGGTAGAGGCAGAATTGAATTCCCTCAATAAACGAGAAGTTTTTAGACCTGTGGCCCATACACCTGAAAGTTTAAAGGCTATTGGATATAGATGGGTCTTTGTGTGAAAACGTAATGAGAAAAATGAAATTGTACGATACAAGGCAAGATTAGTAGCACAAGGATTTTCGCAAAGACCTGGAATTGATTATGAGGAGACATATTCTCCAGTGGTTGATGCGATAACTTTTCGTTATCTTATTAGTCTGGTAATACAAGAAGGGATCAATTTGCATTTAATGGATGTTGTGACAGCCTACCTCTATGGCTCACTTGATACTGATATTTACATGAAACTTCTTGAAGGATTTAAATTGCCAAACTCATGTAAATCTAGTTCTCGAGAACATCTTTCAATCAAACTAAACAAATCATTATATGGGCTAAAACAATCTGGGCGTATGGGGTATAATCGCCTTAGTGAGCATTTGTCGAAAGAAGGCTATAAAAATGATTATGTATGCCCGAGTATTTTTATAAAAATGTCAGGATCTGAATATGTTATAATTGCTGTATATGTTGATGACATGAATATAATTGGAACTCCATGGGAGTTTCAAAAGGCAGTTGAATACTTGAAAAGAGAAATTGAAATGAAAGATTTTGGAAAGACAAAGTTTTGTCTTGGGTTATAAATTGAAAACCTTAAGGGTGGAATCCTTGTGGATCAAGAAACTTACATATAGAAACTACTAAAAAGATTTTATATGGAAAAATCACATCCATTGAGTTCTCCAATGGTTGTAAGGCCGTTTGATGTGGAAAAAGACCCATTCCGACCTCCCAAAGATGGAGAGGAAATCCTTGGTCCAGAAGTACCATATTTAAGTGCAATTAGTGCACTAATGTTTCTTGTTAGCCATACACGACCCGATATATCATTTTCTTTAAATTTATTCGCAAGATATAGTTCATGCCCAACAAAGAGGCATTGGAATGAGGCAAAACAAATATTTAGATGCCTTCAAGGTACAAAAGATATGAGTTTGTATTTTACAAATCAATCGAAAACAAGTTTAGTTGGTTTTGCAGATACAGGTTATTTGTCTGATCCTCATACTGGGCGATCTCAAACTGGATATTTATTTACAAGTGGAGGTACTGCAATTTGATGGCGTTCGGTAAAGCAGACAATCACAGCGATATCATCTAATCATGCAGAAATATTGGCGATACATGAAGCTAGTCGAGAATGCATTTGGTTAAGGACTGTAATACAACACATTCATAGATCTTGTGGTATTTCTTTGGGAGATGAGGGACCGATAATCTTACATGAAAACAACGCAGCATGCATTGCTCAACTTAAGGAAGGATACATCAAAGGTGATAGAACAAAGCATATTTTGCCAAAGTTTTTTTTTACACATGATCTACAAAAGAATGGAGATATTATTGTCCAACAAATTCGTTCCAGCGAAAATTTGGCAGACTTGTTCACTAAATCACTTCCGATCTCAACATTCAAGAAGTTAGTTCATGGGATTGGGATGCTTCGACTCAAGGAGCTTAAGTGATCATCATTAGGGGGAGATAATACGCGCTGCACTCTTTTTCTCTTGGCCAAAGTTTTGTCCCACTGGATTTTCCTGACAATGTTTTTAATGAGGCAGCATCAAGCGTATGAAGTTGATAATCAGATGAGTGTTATAAAGAATTATACTTAGATTATCAAATCATAATATAAACCAACTTGTTTTCCAAATTTACTCCCCCTATAAATAATACATCTATTCTATTGTAAATGACACACCATTAATAATAAATATCTATTTTTATATTAATATCTTTTTTTTATCTTCTTGCTATTAGGCTTGTTCATAACATTAACTAATTAAGAGGATGTTTTGAATAAAATTTCACTTTTCCGATGAAACTAATTAAGAGGATATATATTAACTATATATATGAACTGGCCGAGTTACATCAATATCGCAGGTAAGCGAGCAACAAGCTGAACCGCTACCCTTTTCTGAATAGCAAACCCTAGCCTATTAAAGACAAACCCCTGCCCCCCTGTTGATGAGCAACTGCTGTGGACAACCTTTTGGACCCTAGTCAACAAACGGATAGCTTCTGGAGCTAGGGATATATTGAATAATATTTCACTTTTCCGAAGATATTTTGAAGAGTAAATTACAAGTTTTGTCCTTTATGTATGTCCCAAATTGCAGGCGCTGTCCTTTAAACCAAAACTTGACAGGCGGTGTCCTTTGTGTTTTCAAAATCTTGCACGTTTTGTCCTTTAGGCCAAACTTAATTAGATTTGTTAGTTAAATCTGGTATCAAGGGGCTATTTTGTAAAAAAAAATTATTCAGGGACTAAATTATACAAAACTTATTATTATTATTATTATTATTATTATTATTATTATTATTATTATTATTATTATTATTATTAATATTATTGAGTAAATTACTAACCACCATCACCACCACCCTTCATCACCATCACCACCACCCTCCACCGCCGCCACCACCGCCACCACCACCACTACCGAAAGTGTTTGACGAAAAAAAGATCAGATAAGCATTCGACTTCACATGTTAAATACTCTTTAATTCCCCATTTACATCCACAACAACCCCACTAATCCAAGATCATCTCTTCAATTCGTCTCTTCAACCATCATTCATAAAAAAAACCCCAAATCACCACCACGACTGTCATTCCTGTGCGCCGCATCTGCTGTCGGCTCCCACCACTATCTCAACCAAATCTCCACCTGTTGTCCCCATCTTCCCATCTCGACCACTGCCATTCTCCATCGTCATCATCATCTCAGTCAACATTATCATCTCCGGTGACTGGTTTTAGAGAGGGAAAAAGAGAGAAAATGATAAAGGGGCTAGGGTTCTCTTACCAGAGAGACAAGAGAACCGGCCGTCGTTGGTCGTTCTGTTTACCATTGAAACCCTAGGCCTTGTAATCGATCTGTAAAACTCTGAATCCTTCATCACCATACCTTGAATATCTTGTCGGAATCTGATGTTGGTTCGTATTCCACCACCTCCACTCAAACCATTGTTGTTTTTGTGAACCATCTCACCTCTATTTGCTGCCTTCATCGTCGGAATACGAAAGAGAGAAATGGGGGCTAATAGAGATAAAGGATCGCCGGAGGTGGTGGTGGTCTGTGGTAGACGATGGCGACTGAAGAGAGAGGGGGTCGCCGGAGGTGGTGGTGGTGTCTGTGGTGGATGTTGGCTGAGAGAGATAAAGAGAGAAAAGAGAGAGATGTGAAGAGAGCAGGGTTTATAAATATCCTTATTTAAATGGGTTTTTTAATTTAATTAACATATTTTTTAATTAAATGGGTAAAATTACAAAAATATCCTTATTTGCCTACCAAAATTACAAAAATATCCTGATTTAACTAAAAAATCTAACTGAGTTTAGCCTAAAGGACAAAACGTGCAAGATTTTGAAAACACAAAGGACACCGCCTGTCAAGTTTTAGTTTAAAGGACAGCGCCTGCAATTTGAGACATACATAAAGGACAAAACTTGTAATTTACTCTATTTTGAATAATAATTCACTTTTACGAAGCAAAAAATGTAAAGATCACATCTTAACACAAAACATAAAAGGTAACGAAGTGAAATTGTTCATGAGGACACAACTACGTAGATATGTCAAACCTAACCCCTATTCATGAGGACACTTGTACGTAGATATGTCAAACCTAACCCCTAGATCCTTAGCTAGCTTAGCTATGTTTATTTCTTTTCCTATGCCTGTGATTAAAGTCAAATTTTCACCGACTGTACCCCAAAAAAGCCTGTTCCTTTTTTACTTTTAGTTCTTTGCTAAACCCTACAAAAACGCACAAATATACACCTTCAGTGCGTGCATCATACTCCCTCTATATATACACACAACCATCAAGAATCCAACAGAGACACAAGTCCAGTTTTAGTCCCTTGGTCTCATAAAAATGGGAGTTTTTCTAGTGGTAATTTTTGTGGGATTTGTATTTGGTTTAATCTTGAACCATTTCTTGCCTTTGTTGTTCTTGAAAAATAAAAAACTTGGTGCTCTTCCTAGAGGGTCTTTTGGATACCTGCCTCTTCTTGGGGAAACCCTAGCCTTTCTCAACCCTCATCCTTCCACTAACATTGGCTCTTTTCTTCAAGAACATTGTTCTAGGTAACATCATTTTATAATATTTTCAGATAAGTTTCTTAACTTGCTAAATAAAGCAAGATTCTGGATTGTACATATGATTTCATGTTCATGAAAGTGATACATCAGAAAGAAGACACATTTATAGCAAGAAATATGTTGAAAATGAAAACCCATATTTTATTTTATATTTTCAGGTATGGCAAAGTGTTTAAATCCCATTTATTCTTCTCACCCACAATAGTATCATGTGATCAAGAACTCAACTATTTCATACTACAAAATGAAGACAAGCTATTTGAATGTAGCTATCCAAAGCCCATCCATGGTGTTCTTGGGAAGATATCTATGCTAGTGGTTGTGGGTGATACCCACAAGAGGCTTAGAAATGTGGCCCTTTCTCTTGTCTCCACCACCAAATCTAAACATGAGTTTCTTACCTACATTGAGAAAACCACCCTACAGATTTTGGATTCTTGGAAAGACAAGAAACAAGTCATCTTCTGTCAAGAAGCTAGAAAGGTTTGCATTTTGTTTCTTTTTTTTTTAATTATATTTAATCAGCATTATTTTAATTTTTTAATTATTCTGAATTACTGATTGATTAGTTAGTTTTGTTTATTGTTTCTTTTTTCTCAGTTTACTTTCAATGTAATAGTAAAGCAAGTTCTTGGGTTGACACCAGAAGAGCCACAAACTGTGAGAATTCTTGAAGATTTTCTCACCTTTATGAGGGGTTTAATTTCTTTTCCGCTCTACATCCCCGGAACTCCTTATGCAAATGCAGTTAAGGTTTGTACTTCACATAGTCTTCTTTAAATATAATCATTCTTTTCTAAAAAAAAAAAAAAAAAAAACTTCTTTTAGTAACCTATTTACTAATTTTAATATTATGGTATGTTTAATTATGTTTCCAAATTCTAAGATAATATGGTATTTTTCACATAACTATCAAGATTCTTTAAACATTCAAAATTTTCCATTGAACTCTTGAATGCAAAATACCAGCCCATTTGACTAAATATTTTAATTGTGCAACTTTTTTCTGTGTAATTTGAGTAGATTTATAAATTGCAAATATATATATATATATATATATATATATATGGGAGGTTAATTTGAGAAGAAAATTAAATTGAGAAGAAAAAGAATAAAGGGTATAATAGTTTTTCTCTCATTTCATTTATTATTATATTTGAATAATAATTAGTCATAAAGACTATCATCCCCACACTAAATTTTTTGCCTATATACATCAAAATTTATCCTATATGTTTTGAAATTTATTCTACACATATTGAATTTTATCTTACACATCACCTAATTCATCTTACACCCCTCGTAATTCATCGTAGAGTTTAAATTAATTTTTTTTCTTCTTTGAAAAAATATATTTTTTAAAAACAAGTTACAAATTTAATGTAGTTAGCTATTAAAAAGGAAGACTACCAAACAATATATATAATAGAAAACATAATTATTATTGTTTGCATAATTATTATCATCATCTTGGTTTTGTAAAAGGAAGAAGAGGCATGTACATGTGATGATGAACTTTGTGTTGGTGTCAACTTTACAGGCTAGAATCAGAATATCATCAAGTGTCAAGCAAATTATAAAGGAAAGAAGAAGAAATAATATTATTTTCAATAATAATTATAATATTTGCGAGAATAAGAATATCGATCCTCAAAAAAAGGAGAGTGATTTCTTGGAGATACTCATCGGTGTTGATACCTTATCTGAAGATGAAAAAGTTAGCTTTGTTCTTGATGCTCTACTGGGTGGCTATGAAACAACTTCTATCTTGATGGCCATGGTGGTGCATTTTCTTGCCAAATCCCCAACTGCATTTGAACAATTGAAGGTATAATTATCTTAATTATATCTCATTCAGTTTTGAAAGTCAATGTAAGACTCGTTGACTTTTAAAGTTGACATGGATTCCTTTAGCCAAAACCATTGATTTTGGACTTGTAATTTTGGTTTACACCTTGTGATCTTTCACACTAGTTTTGTTTCTGAAGCTTGGAAAGTTCATGTCACTTTAAAGTTAATGTAGTTTGTTTGACTTTTGTAAAGTCAGAGTTAATAGTTTTTTTTTTTAATATATACTAACTTGAGTCATTATGTGTTATTGATAGGTAGAGCATGCAAGCATAAGAAGCAAAAAGAATAAAGATGAGTCTTTGAACTGGGAAGACTACAAAATGATGGCATTTACACAAAATGTATATTCAATTATAAGTTTAATTTATTTCAAGGAAAGCAAAATATCCAACATCAATCTCTCTTTTTTTTAAATATTCTTGATATAAGTTAAATTTGCTGATATTCCATTTGTGTTTTATATAAAAAAAAATAATAATTGTTTTTTTCATTTTCAGAATATAATTAACTAAGCAACTAAAATTAGTAATTATGTCAGTAAACTAGTTCTCACTTTACTTTTGTCAAATAGGTTATCAATGAGGCACTTAGATATGGGAACATTGTCAAGTTTGTGCATAGAAAGGCTCTGAAAGATATCAAATTTAAAGGTAATTATAGTATGTTTTTCAAACCTTTTTTTTATCAATCAATACTACAAATTAGATAAACTTGATTTATTTTTATATAAGAAATATTTGTTTTAAATATCCATAATTAAATTTATTATATATTTAATCTATTTTTTAACATTAAACAAATTTTTAAGTATATTTGTTTTAAAATGTGTCCTCTTTAATGACATATATATTATCTATTTTAATCAATATTCTCTTGTTCACATGACTTGCTCAGAATATACTATGAACTCTAAATAAAGAATGTGAACAGGGTATATGATTTGCCTGCCTCATAAATCAATAAAAACATATATAAATATTAAGACCATGAAGGTCAAAAAAGGTACTTTCATAACAATGATTCATGCATGCATGAGCCACTTTATGTATTTTATAAGCTACAATTATTATTGATTATTTTGTGGGTCTTTTCTATATTAGCTATTCAATATAATTATTTTTATTCAAATGCTGAAACATAAATATTTTTTGTATTTTATTGCCAGATTATTTGATACCAGCAGGTTGGAAGGTCCTACCAATTCTAAGTACAGTTCATTTGGACCCATCTATCCATTCAAGTCCCCTGGAATTTCATCCTTGGAGATGGGAGGTAATTCAATATATTAAGTATTAACTACTATTATGTCCTTTAATCTATATTCTATAATAAATATATGTATATATAGGGGCGTTCATTTTGGAACATTGTTTTACATGTGTAGACACAGAGGCAAGATCAAACAAGCAAGAAATTTACACCATTTGGTGGGGGATCCAGATGTTGTCCTGGGTCGGAACTTGCTCGGGTAGAGGTTGCATTTTTCCTTCACCATCTTGTACAAAATTTCAGGTGATAGTTATAACGTATCTTATGTTTTTCTAATAGATGAAAGTACAATTTTTGGAGTATAAAACCTGGGTAGTATTGGTGTTTTTAACTGTGTTTATATTGTTGCAGATGGAGTGTAGAAGGTAATGACCAACCAATTGCATATCCATATGTAGAGTTTGAAAGAGGTCTAGTATTAAATGTGGACCATTTTTCCCTTTGAACTATCAACGTTACCATATATTCTGGAAATTATCCATTTCTTGAGAGAGAATAATAATCCACCAAGAATACCTTTTTATATGCTTTGAATAGCATCTGCACTGTAGCATTTTGTTCTCTTCTTTTTCTTGTATATTAAATACTATTCATAATAAATAAACCGTGCAAATATGAGCAAATCATTATCTTATATTGTATTTTCAGAGAACAATTATGTATTGAACATCCATTGTTCACTAGCGGACTAGGGTTTTTTTTTTTTTTTTGATGAGGGGTAGTGGGGGCTTAACAGTCAATCGGAGGGCTTAACTAAACCTTTAATGTGGGCTATCGGATTTTTACCTAAAATAACACTATTTTTTTCACCGCTCCCCTTCCTTATAGGGTAGGTCCGCTCCAGCATTGTTGTGTATTGTTTAGAGCGAATATTATTGACTAGTTACATTTAGTTAGTTGCCTATTAAAGACGCTGGTTATTTAGTTTAGCCGACGCTTGCGAAAACACAAACAAATGGCAATCAATAACACATGGAATAAACAACCGATTCCAATCGAAAGCTTTCATCGAGTATTACTATAAAAAGGTTCAAAAGTTTGCTAAACAATATTCCTAGATCTCAACTTATCACAACTCATAGGAAATTCAAATTCTAAATAGAGTAAATTACGTTTTTGGCCCTCGTGGTTATATCACTTTTACTATATTAGCTCAAAATGGGATTTTTTAACATATGTGCCCCCACGGTCTCTATAACTAACTATTTTGGCCTCTGAGTCTAACTGAACCCCAAACTCTAGTTAATTATTTGTCACATGGCAGACACATGATGGGTATAATTGTAATTTATCCTCCCCCTTTTATTGACTTTATAAAGAAAACCCAGATCTTTAACAAAACATCATCATTTGCATCTCTTTCCTTCCCCTCTTCACTTTCTCAAAACCCTAGCCTCAACTTCCTATTTTTTTCTACAACACACACACCTTATCTCCATTTTCACCCCACATAACACACACTTGTGTGTGTAGTTACTAGAGAGATCGAGAGAGAGAGAGAGATGAAACCAGTGGATTTCTAGACACCTATGGCAGCCGCAGGTGGCGACGCACAGTGGTGCACAGCGGTGGCCCCACCCTTCTTCTTTCCCCTTCGTATCTCCGATTCAGTATCAATTGGTGGCAGTCCAAGGTGGATTTGGGTGGTTGTCATGAAAGTAAAAGGCAACAGCACATCTAGGGTTCTGCCTGAACCTACAGCGGCGCACGGCAGTGCTAATTTTGACACAAAATGGGTAGTATACAGTGTAATTCTAGGTTTCAAGATTTTCAAAATTATGGTTCTAATATGTCTGGTATTAGATTATTGGGCATCCCTTTGTTTGTGATTGAATGTTGACTGCATCCATTAATCCAGAAATAGGAATTTTTTTAGGCTTCCAAGTATTGTAGATGATGAGAATCAGATGTAGATGGTTGATATTATAAGAGTATTTGTCACGGCCCCCGACCCGGTTTGACCCGTTTCAGGAGTCGCGGGACAGAAAATTTCGTGGTATTTATTTTAATTAATTTAACAGCGGAAGTTTCTTCAGGATCTTTTTCAAACTGCAATTTCCCGATTATTTTATTTCACAACTCGGGATAAAATCCCGGTAATTTACATTCATATGATTTCTCTCAGAAATCATTATTTTACAAAACATGTTTCTTTATTTTTATATTGAGCCACTTCCTTAAGCTTGTAGTGCTACATGGCACTTTTCCTGGATCACAACAGATCACCTGAAACATGTTTTAAAAAGGTTTTGTCAGCGGGAAATACTGGTGAATCATTCTATTTACTAAAATGACCCATTTGTTATATTTTACAGTATTAAGAGAGATTACAATGTTTACAGATATCAACCAACTACCCACAGTATTTGTCACTCGACCATCCATCGGTAACCTCATTGTCCAATGGTGTCTGTGACTATAGTCATATCACTCATTGGCTAACTCGTTGTCCAATAGTGACGGTTATCAAGTAATGTATACAGAACCCCACATACCGGCTGTAACTTGGTGATTACATAAACTTAATCACTGTAATTATAACCTTTGAAAATAAACATGATTTTGAAAGTAATTTGATAAAAAGAGAATGACTCACATTGCAGATTTAATTTGAGCAGAGCCTAGCCTACTGATTAGCCTTTTAACCTAAATTTAATAACATGCACACGACTCGGTTAGTAACTTAATACAGCATTTACGATAACTCACGAGATTAAACCCTCACATCGAATGACAAAGTGCGATACTTAAACATCCATTGATTTAACAACGAATGACAAAGCATAAACCCTAATGTGGGCAGCACTTAAACATCCATTGGATAGTTTAATCGATCGGACATTGAATCGTAATAGCGATCGAGTTATTACCCTGTTTGCGGCAACGATTTGTGATTCGTGTGTGTTTTGATAGTAAACAGAGCGTAACTCAGTGTATATAACGAATTTCTTCGTCGTTCAAGTGCCCAAATTCCAGTCCTAAACCCCACTATTTATAGTCAAATTTTGACCCCCCTCACGTGACGCGAGGGGTACCCCTGGGGGCGTCGCGTGGCGCGACGGGTCATACCCTATCATAGGGTAGCCACGTCCCTAACTAGGCTTGCTGAGTTGACGAAATCTTAAAATTCAAAACTGACAACAAGTTATTTAGATAATCGTAACTAGGGTTTTACCCCCCTGAGTTTTAGGGGCCCTGATCCTGATTCTGATTATTCTGAAAATTTTAGGGTTTGTGCAGAATCACTTGGGTGTCTCAATTAGGGTTTCCTTTTGTATAAAATAAAATAATAATTAGGACTTTTGATACGAGTTGTTACATCCTCCCCACCTTAATAAAAATCTCGTCCTCGAGATTTATTGGAATAATTGAGGATACTTTCGCTTCATCTCTGATTCCAGCTCCCAAGTGTATTCAGCTCCTCTCTTAGAATCCCACTTTACTTTAACTAGCACTAGTCGTTTGTGTTTGAGAAACTTCACTTTTCTGTCTTCTATCTGAAGAGGTTTCTCAACAAATTTTAACTTTTCGTTTATCTCTATATCTTGGAGAGGTACTACTAAAGATTCGTCTGATAGGCATTTCTTGAGGTTGGATACATGAAATACATCATGTACTCCTGCCAGTTCTTCTGGTAGTTGTAACCGATAAGCAACTGGTCCTATACGTTGAATCACTGAAAATGGTCCTATGTATCTTGGACTTAGCTTCCCTTTCTTACCGAACCGAACTACTCCTTTCCAAGGAGAAACTTTTAACAGTATTTTGTCTCCAACTTGGAATTCTAACGGCTTACGTCGATTATCGGCATAACTCTTCTGACGATCTCGAGCCGTCTTCAGTCTTTCCTTGATTTGAGTAATCTTGTCAGTGGTCTCTTGCACTATTTCAGGGCCTGATAATTGACTTTCTCCTATTTCTGCCCAACAAACTGCAGTTCTGCACTTTCTTCCATATAGTGCTTCGAATGGGGCAGTTTCAATACTTGAATGATAACTATTGTTATAGGAGAATTCAATTAAAGGTAAGTGATCGTCCCAATTTCCATCAAAATCTATCACACATGCTCGGAGCATGTCTTCTAGAGTTTGGATTGTCCTTTCACTTTGCCCGTCTGTTTGTGGATGATATGTAGTACTTAGATTTAGTCGAGTGATGCGTGTGAAGTGTTATATATATTAGGTGTATATTTTAAGCCCCTTTAACACTTATTTTTAGCCAAGTTTTAAATTTATAAAACACGATATTTCACTAACACTAAACACACATATGGGCAAGTGCACCCATCGTGAGCGTAGTATAGTGTTGGTAAGATACCGAGGTCGTCCAAGGACACAAGAGCTTTTAGTACCGGTTTATCCTCAACGTCTAATCAAAATAAAAAGTTTAGAAAAAATGTTTTAAAACTAAGAAAAATAAAAACTAACTAAAATGCTGAAAATAAAAATAAAAAGAAAAACAGATAGACAAGATGAATCACTTGGTTCCGACTCGTATCTAGTGTAACCTTTGATTATTTCCGCACTTTTGCACTATTTTAAGATATTATCTTAGTTATTGTAGTAGGCCCCTCTTTTGAAGGTGACGTTACCCTCACCCCAGTAGTTTGAGTCAGCAAGGATACAATCCTAAAAGGGTGGATTATTGGAAGATAATTAATTAAGTTATTAATGCAAATTATGGTAGGCCCCTCTTTTGGAGGTGACGTTACCCTCGACTAAGTAGTCTGAGTCAGCAGGGATACAGTCCTAAATAGCCGGGTTATAGTATTAATAGTAGTTAACTTATGAGGGGATCAAAGAGTTTGGACCCCCGCCATCCAATACCATTAAGTATTGAAGGAGGTCCTACTAAATTTGACCCAGGTCCATTGCAGGACCTCTAAACGCTGAACAATGGCAAGACCTTTACCAAACCGTTCCCTTAACCCCCGACCAGGTAGCCAACATACCTCCATATAGACCGTGGAGATATGAATGGTGAAAATCTTTTATTTTATATAGACAGTAAAATAATGCCAAGACACCACGGACAAACGATAAGGAAAGATCACCTTCAACATAAGCAACTAGTTATTAAAGTCATTAATACAAAACCAAATAAAAAGTGCAAAAGATTAGAAATAAAAAGTATTACACTAAACACTTTGTCTTCACCAAGTGATGTAAGAGACTTAGGCAAACATGGCCTTGATTGTCAAGAACTCTTACGATCAATCTTGGATCCCGAGACGACTCACACACTCTATGATGGACAATGGATGATGGTGGTGGATGATGGTGTTATGGTGGTGGTGGGTGGTGGGTGAAGTGTGAGAGAAGTGGTGTGCCAAGGGATGGTTTGAGCTTGAGCCAAGCACTTCTATTTATAGGCTGAACAGAAGCTCGGGCACGGCCCCGTGTCCACATCCTCTCTTTCTTCATTTAATGCAGCTTTGTCTTATTAGTTGACCACGCCCCCGTGTCCGCTGAGCACGACCCCGTGTGCAGAAGAATCTTTGTACTATGAAGATTTGCCTGGATTGTGCGAATCTTATAGTTGACCATGGCCCCGTGTCCGCTGAGCATGGCCCCGTGGTGGGCAATAGAAGCTTCTACCACTTTGTCTTTTCTGCTGACACTTGGGCACGCCCCCGTGCTGGCTGAGCACGCGGCGTGTTCAGGCTTCTGATCTCTTGTTTTGCTTAGGGAGATGCTGTCGTGGGGTCAGGCATGTCACGTCTTGTTCCTTTTCTTGTATTTATGTTAGATTTTGATGTCTTTTTGCTTCTTTTGTTAATTTGAGCTCATTTAATCCTGAAAATACAAAAGGAAGACAAAAGCACACTTTTTCCAACATTAGTACTAAAAAGGGTTAGTTTTATGCCTCATTTGATGAAATTTATATGTTGCATTTTTAACACATCAAATACCCCCACACTTGAATCTTTGCTTGTCCTCAAGCAAAACTCTTTAATATGTGGCTATTACACTCCCAAATGGAATGGGTAGAGAAGAAGGTTTTTGGGCTTATCGTAGAGTGTCGGGATTTCCAAGATTCTTTATTTAATTTTATTTTTATTTATTTACAATCTTATTCGTCATGATTTATTTAAAACTTTTCATAAGATAAATTACTTATTAGGGCATAACATGCCTCTTTAAAATTCTATTTATATACAAGTTCACATACCTCACGGGGATCACTTAACACTTGGCCGAAAATGTATTTTTGTGGATCACTCGAGAGCGGCATGGAACTTACTCCTACCATAGGCTTGCCAAGCAATCAATCCTCCTCCTTTTTAACTTATATACCTTTGTAAATATCAAGAGGACTTTTTTTTGGGTGAAGGGTTAGGCTTGGGTTAAAGGTAGGTGGTTGGGTGAGTGGTTAGTAGAAAAAATGCGAAAAGCGTAACAAGTGTCGGTTTTCGTAAGACTTTCTATTTTTGTAACTTTTATTTTGATGAAGCTATTTATCCAAACAAAGTTATTTTTTATGAACTTGTTTGTTTATTTTCTTTTGCTTCATCATCAACACAAATATTTTTTTCTCTTTTTTTTTTTTTTTGAAAAGTCATACGAAAAATCGAACTTGTTACTAAAACAAAGGGGTAAAAATGAAAAAGGTTTTGGTGGGTAAAAAGGGTGTTTGGTTTGGGTTATGAAATGAAAAGGTTTAGGCTCAAAGGGGCTAACTAGGGGGATTTTGGGTAGGTGGTAAAAAAAAAGAAAAATAATGGTGTAGAAATAAAAAGGGTTAGTCCTAATGCCTCCATCATTTACTTACTCGGGTTTAAGTTGGTAAGGACCGGGAATGTATCGTCATGGCAAGTTCTAGAGTCGTAAGAACCAAGCGGCTATTCACACAAGAAACGAAAAATGAGCATTTAGTTCTAATGATATGTAATTGTATGCTCAATAAAGGCTCAAAACTCACTTTTGTGGGAATGGGTTTTTATGTGATCAAGTATATATAATTAAATTTTAACTAAGCTTGTCATGCCTTTTCATAATTTTCTTATGTTGGTTCTTTTTATCGCGACGCTATCGGTTGTAAATTCGTAAAAATATAACCTTTTTGAGAACTTGAATTTCCCGAGTTAAACCTAGACAAGTAAAAAATGAAAATTTTTGAAAAAAAATTTGGGGTAATTAGCGATTCCAATAGAGTTTTGTGTAAGGCTTGTATTTAGGACTCGTAAGATTCAAGGTTTTAGCATCCCTCCCACACTTAAATTACACATTGTCCTCAATGTGTCCCAAAAATAAGTTTTTAGGTTGATTGAATGTGTAAAAAGCAAAAATTTTGTGTTACAGGGCGCTGAACACGGCCCCGTGTTGTCCGGGCACGGCCCCGTGTTCAAGTGCCAGTAACAAAATTAAAACAAGAGAAACAGAAGTCTGGACACGGGGGCGTGTTGGGTGAACACGGCCCGTGTCCAGTTACCTGAACTGGGTCTTTTTCTGCAGACTGTGCTGCACGGGGCCGTGTTGGGTGGACACGGCCCGTGCCGAGCTTACTGTAAACGAAGAAATTTGTCGGACGGTTCAGTTTTCCTGCATGGAGTGCTGGTTCAAGTTTCCCTTGCATCCTTTGCCATCTCAAGTGTGTTTTATTCCTGAAAATTAAAACTAACTAGAAAACAAGAAAATTAATCTAAACTAAACTAAGGATAGTTCCGCGGAATGCCTCCGTGGTGCGCCACGTTTATAAGGGTCCTTGGCTAGACCCAAAGCCTGGTCACATGTTACCCAAGTGGGATGTATTGCATCCCATGTTACACCGTCGGAGAGCGTCATCCAAGCTTGAGTCTATGACCTTCATGTAGTTGACCGGGTCTTCTTCCTCTATCTTCTTTCCACATTCAAACTTCACTTCCTCGTCCCCAAACTTCAATGTTAACGTTCCGTCATTCATATCCACCACTGCTTGGGCGGTGGCTAGAAATGGCCTCCCGAGGATGAGAGGGACATCGATGTCTTCTTCCATGTCTAGGATTACAAAGTCGGTTGGAAAAACGAAGTTGTCAACCTTGACCAGTAGATTTTCAGCGACACCTTGTGGAAATTTGACGGACCTGTCGGCGAGTTGTATGCTCATCTTTGTAGGGCTTGTTGTTCCTAGGCCGAGTCGTTTGAACATTGACGTGGGCATGAGGTTAATGCTAGCCCCAAGATCGGCTAATGTATTACGAACGGGGGACTTCCCAATCGAGCAAGGAATTGTGAAGCTCCCGGGATCGATTTTCTTTTATGGAAGTTTGTTGAGTACTAAAGCGGAGCATTCTTCGCCTAAGTTAACTAATTGCAATGATTCAATTTTCCTTTTGTGAGTGAGGAAATCCCTCATGAATTTTGCATATTTAGGCATTTGGGTTAGGACCTCAATAAAAGGAATATTGACATGCAATTGTTTTAGTAAACTTTCGAACTTTGCGAATTGCTCATCGGTCTTTTGACGATTTAACCTACCGGGGTACGGAATTGGAGGAGTCTTGGTGGGCTCTTGATTTGGTAAAGAAGCCTTTTCTGGTTGAGGTGTAGGTGAAGTCGTGCTTTGGCGTTGACCTCCTTCAACTGGTGGTAATGGGGCATCCTAGGGACCCACGGTTCGGTTTCTTAATGTGATGAGGTGTACTTGTGCCTTTAGGTTGGTTTCGGTATTACTTGGTAACGCGCCTTGTGGTCTCTCGGAGAAATTTTGAGCTAGTTGATTTAATTGTTTTTCAACGTTTTGAATGCTAGCTTGTTGATTTCTAAAATTCGATTCCAATTGTTGAAATCGATCCGATTTTTCTTTTCGGTGTCGGAGATGAGGCGAGATATGGTATCTTCAAGCCTTTCTCTTCCACCTTGTTGTTGAGAGAAATTTTGTGGTTGTTGAAAATTAGTTCGTTGGTTTTGTTGGTTACTACTATTGCTGGGATCTCTCCAACCAAGATTTGGGTGGTTACGCCATCCTTGGTTGTAGGTACCCGTTGGAGGAGCCGACGGCCTAGGTCTATTATCAATGTAGTTTACCGTTTCTGCTTGTTCATCTAATTCTTCATACAACTCCAATTTTCATGTGACCCACCACACCCTTCACAAGCCATAACCGAGGCCGTTTTTGTCATTTCTAGCCTTTTGATTTTCGAAGAGAGGGCCTCGATTTGGGCTTGTAAAGAGGTGCTTTCATCAACCTTATGGGCGCCCGGGGCAATAGATTTACTACCTCGGGGAGTGTGCCATTGAAAATTGGTTTGAGCAATTTCCTCAATTTGATTATATTTTTCATTTGGGCGACGATTACCTAAAAGTCCCCCGGAGCTTGAATCAAGTGTTTGTCTTGTGTGTGGCAACAACCCATTGTAGAAAGTGGATACTTGTTGCCATACCGCTAGACCGTGATGAGGACACTTTCTTAGAAGCTCCTTGAACCTTTCCCAAGTTTCATATAAGGATTCCCCATCCTCTTGTGAGTATGTATTAATTTCAGTCATTAGTTTAGCCGTTTTAGCAGGAGGGAAATACTTATATAGAAACTTTTGGGCTAGTTCATCCCAGGTGTTTACCGAGCCAACTGGGAGGGTGTTAAGCCAAGCCTTAGCTCGGTCTTTTAGTGAAAATGGAAACATCCTAAGGCGAATGGCGTCGTTTGATGCTCCATTGATCTGAAAATTATCACATATTTCCAAGAAATTAGTAATATGTAGATGGGGATCCTCGTTCGCAAGCCCATGGAAGGTTGCGGAGTTTTGGAGCATTTGTATCAAATGCGGCCGAAGTTCGAAGTTGTTGGCTTCGACATTCGGTGCATTGATAGCGGCGCCGAGATTGCCTACGGTGGGCCGTAGGTAATCCATGAGGGTACGTTGGTCCGCCATTGGAAGTGGGTCCCCCGAAACTTTCTCTTGATTTTTAGCTTTAAGTCTTTTTCTGAGAACGCGTTCGGGTTCTTCTAGAGGTTCTTTTATGTCTCTACTAGAACTGGAGCTCATGCACTACGTAGGAGGTTCAAATGTGGCACCTGGGTTCCAAGTCCTGCAATAAAAACAGAAAAGAACGTTGGTCAGAATGTTCACCACGGCCCCGTGCTCAGTGAACACGGCCCGTGGTCAGAGGTACAGTAATTGTTTTCCGGGTCCCTGTTACTGGGAGTTGGACACGGCCCCGTGTTGCACCGACACGGCCCCGTGCTCAGCTATCTGTAACTCAGAAAATAAAAACTGCCAGTGATGATGCTGGGCACGGCCCGTGTCCGACCAGGCACGGCCCAGGCTGAGCTCTGCAGAAACAGAAAAACTAAAAAAAAAATCCTAAAAAAAATGAAAAATAAGAAAAACGATTAGGCCGTTGATTCCTAACTTTCTTAAAATCCTTGTGTCCCCGGCAACGGCGCCAAAAACTTGATGCGTGTGAAGTGTTATATATATTAGGTGTATATTTTAAGCCCCTTTAACACTTATTTTTAGCCAAGTTTTAAATTTATAAAACACGATATTTCACTAACACTAAACACACATATGGGCAAGTGCACCCATCGTGAGCGTAGTATAGTGTTGGTAAGATACCGAGGTCGTCCAAGGACACAAGAGCTTTTAGTACCGGTTTATCCTCAACGTCTAATCAAAATAAAAAGTTTAGAAAAAATGTTTTAAAAATAAGAAAAATAAAAACTAACTAAAATGCTGAAAATAAAAATAAAAAGAAAAACAGATAGACAAGATGAATCACTTGGTTCCGACTCGTATCTAGTGTAACCTTTGATTATTTCCGCACTTTTGCACTATTTTAAGAGATTATCTTAGTTATTGTAGTAGGCCCCTCTTTTGAAGGTGACGTTACCCTCACCCCAGTAGTTTGAGTCAGCAAGGATACAATCCTAAAAAGGTGGATTATTGGAAGATAATTAATTAAGTTATTAATGCAAATTATGGTAGGCCCCTCTTTTGGAGGTGACGTTACCCTCGACTAAGTAGTCTGAGTCAGCAGGGATACAGTCCTAAATAGCCGGGTTATAGTATTAATAGTAGTTAACTTATGAGGGGATCAAAGAGTTTGGACCCCCGCCATCCAATACCATTAAGTATTGAAGGAGGTCCTACTAAATTTGACCCAGGTCCATTGCAGGACCTCTAAACGCTGAACAATGGCAAGACCTTTACCAAACCGTTCCCTTAACCCCCGACCAGGTAGCCAACATACCTCCATATAGACCGTGGAGATATGAATGGTGAAAATCTTTTATTTTATATAGACAGTAAAATAATGCCAAGACACCACGGACAAACGATAAGGAAAGATCACCTTCAACATAAGCAACTAGTTATTAAAGTCATTAATACAAAACCAAATAAAAAGTGCAAAAGATTAGAAATAAAAAGTATTACACTAAACACTTTGTCTTCACCAAGTGATGTAAGAGACTTAGGCAAACATGGCCTTGATTGTCAAGAACTCTTACGATCAATCTTGGATCCCGAGACGACTCACACACTCTATGATGGACAATGGATGATGGTGGTGGATGATGGTGTTATGGTGGTGGTGGGTGGTGGGTGAAGTGTGAGAGAAGTGGTGTGCCAAGGGATGGTTTGAGCTTGAGCCAAGCACTTCTATTTATAGGCTGAACAGAAGCTCGGGCACGGCCCCGTGTCCACATCCTCTCTTTCTTCATTTAATGCAGCTTTGTCTTATTAGTTGACCACGCCCCCGTGTCCGCTGAGCACGACCCCGTGTGCAGAAGAATCTTTGTACTATGAAGATTTTCCTGGATTGTGCGAATCTTATAGTTGACCACGGCCCCGTGTCCGCTGAGCACGGCCCCGTGGTGGGCAATAGAAGCTTCTACCACTTTGTCTTTTCTGCTGACACTTGGGCACGCCCCCGTGCTGGCTGAGCACGGGGCGTGTTCAGGCTTCTGATCTCTTGTTTTGCTTGGGGAGATGCTGTCGTGGGGTCGGGCATGTCACGTCTTGTTCCTTTTCTTGTATTTATGTTAGATTTTGATGTCTTTTTGCTTCTTTTGTTAATTTGAGCTCATTTAATCCTGAAAATATAAAAGGAAGACAAAAGCACACTTTTTCCAACATTAGTACTAAAAAAGGGTTAGTTTTATGCCTCATTTGATGAAATTTATATGTTGCATTTTTAACACATCATCGAGTTCCCATTGCTTCTTGGAAACTAGTCCAGAAATGGGAAGTGAAACGACTATCTCTATCTGATACAATGGAGAGTGGAACTCCATGTAAGGATACTACTTCATCTACATACAACTTTGCCAATCTTTCCATGCGAAAGGTTTCTTTCATTGGTAGAAAGTGAGCAGATTTGGTTAATCGATCCACAATTACCCAAATCGCGTCATTACCTTTTCTGGTTTTGGGTAACTTAGTAACAAAATCCATTGTTATGAGTTCCCATTTCCATACAGGCATTTCCAGTTGTTGTAATAGACCTGAAGGTTTTTGATGTTCTGCCTTAACTTGTGAACAAGTAAGACACTTAGAAACATATCTAGCTATATCCTTCTTCATGCCTATCCACCAGAAATTCTTTCTTAAATCTTGGTACATCTTATTATTTCCCGGGTGCATGGTATACCTAGATTTATGAGCTTCTTCTAAAATTTGATTTCTTAATTCTCCTTGCTTAGGTACCCAAATTCTTCTTTTGTGGAATCTCCAAATTCCATCAGCTCCTTGCTTTAATTCTTTTATTCGTCCTTTCATTCCTTCAGCATCATCCTTGATTGCTGTTTCCTGAACATTCTTTATTTGTTCGATTAAATCTAACTGTAGATTTAATCTGAGAGCACGAACTCTTCGTTGTTTCTCATGGTACTTACGACTTAAGGAATCTGCAACTACATTTGCCTTTCCTTCATGATATTGAATATCACAGTCGTAATCACTTAAGATTTCCATCCATCTCCTTTGCCTCATGTTTAACTCTTTTTGCCCAAATATATATCTTAAGCTTTTATGATCTGTATAGACAGTAAACTTACTTCCGTACAAATAATGTCTCCAGATCTTTAGGGCAAAAATTACGGCTCCTAATTCTAAGTCATGAGTCGTATAGTTTTCTTCGTGCTTTTTCAATTGCCTTGATGCATACGCAATTACCTTTTTGCGTTGCATCAGCACACATCCAAATCCTAATTTTGAAGCATCACAATATACTTCAAAATCTTCAATCCCTTCTGGTAATGCTAGGATTGGAGCATTGGTTAATTTATGTTTCAAGATCCTAAAGGCTTCTTCTTGCTTAGTTCCCCATTCAAACTTAACTGCTTTACAGGTTAGCTTAGTTAATGGTACAGCTATCTTGGAAAAATCCTTAATAAACCGTCTATAGTATCCAGCTAAACCTATAAAACTTCTAATTTCCATTGCGGATTGCGGAACCTTCCATTTAGTAATTGCCTCTATCTTAGCAGGATCCACATGAATGCCTTCATGATTCACCATGTGACCTAAGAATTGCACTTCTTGCAACCAAAATTCACACTTCGAGAATTTGGCGTACAAATTTTCTTTTCTTAACAAAGTTAAGAGTGCATGTAAGTGCTGACAATGTTCATCCTGACTTTTGGAATAAATAAGTATATCGTCGATGAAGACAATTACAAATTTATCCAAGTACGGTTTACAAATCCTATTCATCATGTCCATGAATGCTGCAGGTGCATTCGTTAATCCGAAGGGCGTGACTGTAAACTCGTAATGACCATACCTAGTTCTGAAAGCAGTTTTAGGTATGTCTTCTTCTTGTATCTTCAATTGATGATATCCGGAGCGTAAATCTATCTTAGAAAAATATCTAGCTCCTTGAAGTTGATCGAAAAGATCATCAATTCTAGGTAATGGGTATCGATTTTGAATTGTAACCTTATTCAATTCTCTATAATCAATACACATTCTCATTGAACCATCATTTTTCTTAACAAACAACACTGGTGCTCCCCAAGGGGATGAACTAGGTTGTATGAAACCTTTACTTAGTAATTCATCTAATTGCTTCTTCAGTTCTAACATTTCTGTGGGAGCTAACCGATAAGGTGCCTTGGCTATCGGTATAGTTCCTGGAATTAGATGAATTCTAAATACTACCTCCCTATCGGGTGGTAGTCCTGGTAATTCTTCGGAGAATATATCTGGGTATTCTGAGACTACAGGAATTTCCTTAAGTTCTTTACCCTTAGTACTAATGATTACTGAAATCATATATACTATTCCTTGCTTTCGTTCATAACTAGTAACTTTCATTACTGGTATGAACTTCATGGGCTTACGTGGTTTATCTCCTGTTATCATAATTACTTCTCCGGTGGGTGCTTAAATTTCTTTGGAATTCTGATCACAAAGAATTCGAGCATGGTTGGCTACTAACCAATCCATTCCTAACACAACATCAAATTCGGCTAATTTCATAGGTAACAGGTTTGCAAAGAATTTATGACCTGAGAGTTCTATATTTTCCTTTTGCAAAACTTTATCTATACTAACAGAATTTCCGTCGGCCGTTTCGACTGTAAAAATCTGCCTAAGGTTGGTTAAGGGTAAATTAAGAGCTCGGCAGAATGAAGTATTGATAAAACTTTGGTTTGCACTAGAGTCAAATAATACTTTTGCGTAAATGTTGTGAACTAAGAACATACCAGCTATCACATCTGGGATTAACTCAGCCTCCTGAGTTGTTAACTGAAAGGCTCGAACATTCTTCTTGGTAGCTCCGTCAGCTGTCTTGGCTTTGTTGTCTGTTGGTTTGACCAATTTAGGACATTCTGTTTTGAAATGCCCCGCTTCTCCACAGTTAAAGCAGACTATGGTTTTCTTTCTGTAGTTTTCTTCACGATGTCCTACCATTTTACAAAAATTGCAGGTTACACTACATCTTCCAAAATGTTTCTTTCTGCAATTCCTGCAGAACGGTGGATTTGAAGATTGCCATGTTCCTCTTCTCTTAAAGCTGTTATTATTACCCGTAAGAAATCCTTGGGTAATTTTCTGAGCCAGTTCCTTTTTCCTATTTCCATCTCTTGTGCGTACCAGCTCATCAGTTAGGGTATTAGCTAATTCTACCGCATCGTCAATAGTACGAGGTCTCGCAGCTTTAACGATATTGCGGATTTCACTAATTAATCCCCAAATATAGCGAGAAATGAGTACCGGTTCTGGCGAAGCCAGTGTTGGTACCACTCTAGCATATTCAAAGAATGTCGAAGTATAACCGCGACAATCTATACCCATCATTCGATGGTTTAAGAACTTATTCGCCATTTGATCTTTTTCATATTCGGGACAGAATTTTCTTTCTATAAGACTCTTAAATTCTTCCCAATTCATGGCGTAAGCCAGATTTCTTCCTTTGGCTTGAATTACCGTGTTCCACCATTCTAGCGCCCCTTCTTTAAAAAGATTAGACGCGTACATGACCTGATCGTCCTTGGCACATTTACTTATTGTAATCACTGCCTCGGTCTTCTCTAACCAACGCAGTGCTGCAGTCGCTCCTTCATTGCCTGCAAACTCAGATGGTTTACAAGCAAGAAATTCTTTATAAGTGCAACCAGGTGTTGCAGCTTTCATTTTCTTAGGGAGCGGAGCCTGCCGTGGATTATTATCATGATTAGTATGATTACCGCCTCCATTTACGCTATTGCTGAAGTTATCTTCAGAAATACGTTTGCTAGGAATGATTTGTTGAGGTTCGATTGGATTTTTAACAGCAGCAACTATTGCTGGAATAGCGTTGGCTATCCCTTGAGCAAAGATATTTTCTATATCCTGCCTATTTAAAAATTGATCCTCCGGGTGTTGCTCAGATTGATTAACCTCATTAACTGGTTCATTATTAACGTTTTCCATCTGATAATATATATAATTTATTAGTATCGATTAAATAACAATTATACACAAAACAATCATACAAATTTCAAATACACACATATATCCAAAACTATTGATTTCTCGATTTCCATTTTTATATTTAATAGTATGCATCAATACACACCATTATCTTACAAAGTTTTATTTTAGGTTATTTCACATGATTATATTATTATTACTATTATACAACCACAGTCTCATATACCCCTTATCCCTTGTCAGCTGATATTTTAATAACGGCGTTCCCTCTCATCGTACTTCCAGGAGATCTGTTCTCCTACTTCCCTGATCCTATTTCCTGCATCCATTAACTCCTCGCCAAAGTGGCGAAGTTCAGCTAAATTCTCATTACTCATAGGTGGGTTAGGTATTGGTTCAGGGTCAAATTGAGGAAGAAAGGAATAAGGACTATTGAGCAGGTTTTGGAATTGCCAATCATTCGTCCACCACTCGTCCATTCCTAAAGGTTGGGTGTGAATTATAGGTTCTGGGATTGCTGGTTCCAAATTTATTGGAAGTTGAGTTTCAATAGGATGAGTAAAAACATTTGTATTGACAGGCTTAATAGTATCACAGCTTGCCAATATAAAATCTAGCTCTTCCTGCAATGTCATTTCCTGGGTCTGATTAGAGCTTTCTCCAATTTCTATCTGGGTTTGTTTAGAACCTCCTCCAATCTCTATTTCTATTTGCTTTGAATATTCTTCAAACTGTATTCCCATTTGCCTAGATTCTTCCTCGGCTTCAATTCCCTTCCCTTTGTCTAAAGGATTTTCTATTTTGGGAATCTTTCTAGTGGCGGGTTTCCTCCTACGCACACGCCTCCATCCCACTAATCTTCTCCTTTTCTTGGGCTTGGGTTTCTCCGGAGGTGGAGCATTGAATTCAATAGGTTCTTCTATATCTGGTATATACCTATTGAAATCTCTGGAAACCTCTATTTTTACCGGATAGAGATTTAAATTCTGAAGGGCGTCAGACAAGTCACTCATGCTGTTATGCAAAATACACACAATTACTAAGTTAAAATTTTATAACAAATTTCATAGAAAACATTTAAATATTATTTCATATTGGTTAACTACAAAATAACTGAAAATTAAAACACCCTAGAGTTTACTTTATTTATTTACTGGATATGGTTTCTAGATTTGTAGAGGATAATGGTACTAAAACTTGGGTCAGATTATTTAAAGATTTGCATTTACTGCTACAGTAGCTAGCATATAAAGATCTGCCCATTTTTCATCAAACTTGTCTTCCCAAGGTGATTCACTGGTTAATTCCTGGGTTTCCTGTTTAATCTTCTTTTCTCGGAATTTCTTTATTTTCTCCTGACTTTTCTTAAAAATCAAACTTCTTTTATTAGGAGAAAGTGGTTCCTCATATTGTGCCTTTCGCACAAATATTCCTTCTTCAGGAATTACAGATTGATTTGAGGATTTGGTTTGGGATGAACTTCCCTTCTCGTTGGATGACCTATCTAATTTAAGATAGATGTTTGACAACTTTTGTTTTCCCATACTGTACACAAATATTCACTTAATAAAACACATAATCATATAATTGGCAATTAGTAAAATTAAGTATTTCTAAATACTTAATTGGCTTAAATCAGTGGCTCTGATACCACCTTTTTCTGTCACGGCCCCCGACCCGGTTTGACCCGTTTCAGGAGCCGCGGGACAGAAAATCCCATGGTATTTATGTTAATTAATTTAACAGCGGAAGTTTCTTCATGATCTTTTTCAAACAGCAATTTCCCGATTATTTTATTTCACAACTCGGGATAAAATCCCGGTAATTTACATTCATATGATTTCTCTCAGAAATCATTATTTTACAAAACATGTTTCTTTATTTTTATATTGAGCCACTTCCTTAAGCTTGTAGTGCTACATGGCACTTTTCCTGGATCACAACAGATCACCTGAAACATGTTTTAAAAAGGTTTTGTCAGCGGGAAATAATGGTGAATCATTCTATTTACTAAAATGACCCATTTGTTATATTTTACAGTATTAAGAGAGATTACAATGTTTCCAGATATCAACCAACTACCCACAGTATTTGTCACTCGACCATCCATCGGTAACCTCATTGTCCAATGGTGTCTGTGACTATGGTCATATCACTTATTGGCTAACTCGTTATCCAATAGTGATGGTTATCAAGTAATGTATACAGAACCCCACATACCGGCTGTAACTTGGTGATTACATAAACTTAATCACTGTAATTATAACCTTTGAAAATAAACATGATTTTGAAAGTAATTTGATAAAAAGAGAATGACTCACATTGCAGATTTAATTTGAGCAGAGCCTAGCCTACTAATTAGCCTTTTAACCTAAATTTAATAACATGCACACGACTCGGTTAGTAAGTTAATACAGCATTTACGATAACTCACGAGATTAAACCCTCACATCGAATGACAAAGTGCGATACTTAAACATCCATTGATTTAACAACGAATGACAAAGCATAAACCCTAATGTGGGCAGCACTTAAACATCCATTGGATAGTTTAATCGATCGGACATTGAATCGTAATAGCAATCGAGTTATTACCCTGTTTGCGGCAACGATTTGTGATTCGTGTGTGTTTTGATAGTAAACAGAGCGTAACTCAGTGTATATAACGAATTTCTTCGTCGTTCAAGTGCCCAAATTCCAGTCCCAAACCCCACTATTTATAGTCAAATTTTGACCCCCCTCGCGTGACGCGAGGGGTACCCCTGGGGGCGTCGCGTGGCGCGACGGGTCATACCCTATCATAGGGTAGCCACGTCCCTAACTAGGCTTGCTGAGTTGACGAAATCTTAAAATTCAAAACTGACAACAAGTTATTTAGATAATCGTAACTAGGGTTTTACCCCCCCCCCCCCCTGAGTTTTAGGGGCCCTGATCCTGATTCTGATTATTCTGAAAATTTTAGGGTTTGTGCAGAATCACTTGGGTGTCTCAATTAGGGTTTGCTTTCGTATAAAATAAAATAATAATTAGGACTTTTGATACGAGTTGTTACAGTATTTTTATGCAGATGGTTGATATTAATAAGAAATAATCGTAGTCTTATTTTCTTTTCTGATCATTGCATTTAATTTGTGAAGAAAAGATGTTCTTGAACTTGGGTTTTGTTTTTTATTTTGTTCTTGTTCATGAAGATCTGAAACTGAAATGTGGGTTTTGGTTAGGGGATGATGATGATGATGGTTGAAGGTGAACTTGTTCTTGAAGATCTAGGTTTGAAGATGATGTGTTCTTGAAGATGATGATGTTTTGTTGAAGATCTGGGGTTAGAAGATGATGATGTGCAGATGATAGAAATTAGATTTAAAGGGGAGGAGAAATTACAAAAATACCCATCATGTGACTTGCATGTGACAAATAATTAACCAGGGTAAGAGATGGAGTTAGACTCAGGGGCCAAAATAGTTAGTTATAGAGTGATATAACCACAGGGGCCAAAAATCGTAATTTACTCTTCTAAATATCTATTAAAAGATTGCAAACAAATGCCTTATCCTCCTAAACCTTCGCCTTGTCATCGCCAATAACCATACGAACCTCCACGAGGATCACCACTCCTCTGCTGTAGAGGTGTTTAAAAAACGGCTTTTTAACCATCATCGATTATTAACCGGAACTGGTTAATAACCTATATAGGGATAACCGGTTTGGATTTATTATGTGTATAACAGGTTTTTTAACCGGTATTAACCGGTTAACTGGTCCTATTAAACTCCTCAACCCCCATATAGCCGTTGGGATTAAAAAACGGCCATGAGACAGTTATGTAGCCATTATGGTCGGGTTTAGGGTGTTTTTTGACCCACACAACATGTATAAATACTAGTTTGTTGTATTGGTTTAGTCCCACAACATTTCTAGCAAAAATACCACTTACAAAATAAATAAAAAAACAAAATTGTATGCATTTCAAATGGTAGTTCGAGGGCTCAAGGTTCGGTTGGTGTTGGTGCTTCTTCTAGTAAGTTAGTTGTGAAGAGTATCTTGAAAAGTGTAACACTCTAACCTGAATACAATAATATTTTAAAGTTTCGGATATTTTGGTCCCGTATTTTTTTTAGAATATCAAACATGTCTTGGATGACTGATATCCCAGACGAACCGACATGACGTGTTATTACACGATAATTTACAAACGAAAATAATAAGGTTTTATACATAAACTTTGTCTCGCATATTCATGCTAAAACTTTCCGAAAGTATGCTTCCACGGAAACGGCGGTCTAAGAGTGTTCGGTTCTTCACGTGCTTGGTCGTCCTTCTGTCCAGTTCCCATCTTAGAGAAAACCTATCATAAACATTAAAACCCCTTACTGTTTAAGTTAAACGGTCAACGTGATTTAAAACAACAATGAAAAACAAGTTTGTGGAAATAGGGCTCCGTCGCATCACGACACGGAGCACTCTTGTCCTTCGCTTGGCGCAACGAGGACTTGTTTCCAGCATGTTTTCAGAACTAGCAGTTTTTACCCCTGTGTAGAACCTAGCCAAAATTTCGTAGTTTTTGAAGCAAACTTGACCCAACTTCTAGTTTATCATTTTTAGAACCTTCCCCCACATTTGTAGGTTTCAAAACCTTGATCCGAACCCGGATCCTCAAGCTTTTAAATCACTTTTTTAGTTCGAAATCAATTACCCAACCGACCTGTTGGGAGGCATTTCGCATCTAAATCACGCCTCCTATTTCTTATCAACATTCTAATTATTTCCATCGAACACAACTCGATAGTGGTCGTTTACATTGGACTAACCTTATCTTTTTCATTAATTTTCTTATCAGCATTTTAGTCAATTTTGGTCCTTTTTGCAACCAGAAAACTTTTAAAGTTTAGATTAAAACTAGCGAGCATTTTTAACTCGTCATCCCTTCTAGATTTTTATGTCCCTAAGAACATAGAAGTTTCCATTCATTTAGTGATTTAAAACTTAATCAGTCATATTTTGCGTCAAGGACATGATTTCGGCTCTAATGGCTGTTTTACCAAAAAAAAAAAAAAAAACTAGATATATTTCACTTGAGATGATCTAGAGCCCACCCTTGACTCAATCAACTCTAGTCGGATCGTAAGCCCTCACCAAGAGTTTGACCCATTACCCATACCTGGCGCAGTTCAAGCAATGACTCGTTTTCAATACCTTTCAAATTCTTTTCACTAGTCATGGCAATACTTGCCCATATAATAAGTGTTTTATATCAAAATCTTAATTTACTAGCTTGACCCGTTTTTGTTCGCGTCAGCAAGTGTTTATACCTAAAGCTATATTTTTATTCGCTCAACTCATTTCGGTTCGCGTCAGCAAGTGTTTTATGTCAAAAACTTACTGTTACTTGTTTGACCCGTTTTGGTTCGCGTCAGCAAGGGTTTATACCAAAGACTATATTTTTACTCGCTCGACTCATTTCAGTTCGTGTCAGCAAGTGTTTTATTTCAAAAACTTATTTTTACCCGTTTGACCCGTTTTGGTTCGCGTTAGCAAGTGTTTATACCAAAAACTATATTTTTACTCGCTCGACTCATTTTGGTTTGCGTCAGCAAGTGTTTTATGTCAAAAACTTATTTTTATTCGTTTGACCCGTTTTGGTTCGCGTCAGCAAATGTTTATACCAAAAAACTATATTTTTACTCTCTTGGGCCATTTTGATTCGTGACAACAAGTGTTTTATATCAAAAACTTGTTTTACTCGTTTGACCTGTTTTAGTTCACACCTTATGGTTCAAATTCTAAAATTCTTTATTCAATCACCAAAATGTGATCTAAAATAATCTTACTCATTTTGACTCGTTTGGCCTTCACCATGGGTCTCGACATTAACAAGTAATGTTTATTTTCGTCTACTTCATATTTCTTAATTAGTGATTCTATTATAGGAGGTGTAGTTTTTCTTACCTTGCGTTCGATCATGCTTTCTTGCGTCTCGACTCATTCCTTTCTAAGCTTCCACCTAGCTTGTCAAGAATCAAACTATAATACAATATCTACAAGATGGTTAGATTAGTCATCATATACTATGATCATCCCCCCTTATGGACCTCTATAACATTTTTCTTATCTTTTTTTTTTTTTTGGGTAAGGGATTGCAATATCATACCACACGAAAAGGGCAATTACAAAGCAATGGCAGGTAGTCGGGCAACAAGTTGCGCCGCCACCCCCTTTTGAATAGAAAACCCAATTCTACTAAATACATAGTTTGAAACCTTTAGCGACGAAGAATTACTATTAACGACTTTTTGAACCCGATTCAAAAGTCGCACAGCGTCAAGAGCGAGACCACCAAAGGTATCAAACGCAAACGGGACAAACACATGTTGATTCTCTAGGCAGGCTTTCTCATGTTTTGCCACTTTGCTCGCCTCTGCCTTGAGCACCGCTTGCCCTACGGCAAAGCCCTTGTCCTTGAGCCCGACAAGGGGGGAGACTCCAGTTAGATCTACACAAGCGTGTTTCCCCCCTTCCCATCCAAACACAAGGATGTCCGCCGGACGTAAAGTGGACCTCCCCTCTAAGGGGTCAGTCAGGAAATTTACTGGAGCCTCCTTTTTGGCAGAGATCCCGGCCCGCTTAAGAACATCACATAAAACATCTCTCACCCAATCATGCCGATATTTAAACCCTGGTAGCTCTTTACAGTGGATCGCGTGCTCGCCGAAAGAATCCAAACACGCTTTGCGGCATACCGGACATGGCTCGTCAACTGGGAACAAAGGAATCATCAGTCGGTATCTAAGGATAGCACGGTATTCCACAGCCGACATGTGTTGCCCCAAGCCTTCAATAGGTGCGACAGACAGAAAATCCTGAGCATGTGGGGCACGTAGACATTCAAACACAGCTCTTTGCCGAGGGGATAAAACAAACTTCTCTTCAAACCTCTTGACAATTTCGCCATATAAGGCATTCGCCAGAATTTTCTGGGATTTAGGAGGGGCGGTGTCTTTAATGTAGAAACCGCCAATATCAAGGTCGGGAAGAGAACTATGCAAACAGTCCAACGCACTCCTGTAATCGGAGTCTAAAACATCCCCACCACATTCTCGAAGTATGTGGTCTTGTAAACCCCAAGATTGGGCCCTTGAAGCCACGAAAGCATATGAAGAGGCATCCTCGGCCGTACAAATCCCTAAGCCTCCGAACCGGGTCGGGAGAGAAGCCAACCTCCACTGGAGATCTCCAAAAAAGGCACCCCCACAAACAACAATATCCTCTAATGCTCCCCGGAGGCCTTCATCAAAAACAGAGATAGCTCCCCCGACCAAAGAAGGTTGACACGTTCGAAGACCAAACAGTAATTTAGCACTAACAAGTGAATAAAACTCATTTAGGTATTTTATCAAATACTTGGTGAACATCATTTTTAGGCCATCTTTTAAACTAAAGTTCTCAACCAATATCGCCCCATTTCTTACAATTCAACAAGTTTATATACTTATGAACATTAAATCAACATAAACTTATAATTATCACATGCCAATTCATCCTTTTTACCAATTAGTCATGGGTTCATCTTTCATATTAAAACCATTTCACCTCTTATGAAGGTTTTGCTCTAGTACAACAATGCACATGATTTCTACATATATTTCTATTCATATCATGTTTCTAAACCAAATCTACATATCAATTTCATCATATTATTAAGACCCACTTTATACATATATGAACACATTCTTAAACCTCTAAATTGTTTAAGTATTTCACATATACTAGCATGTATGGTGATCATAAACATCAAAACAACTTCAATTTCATCTTATCACAAAAACCCATTTACACCAAATCTCAACATATTCAAATCCACCACATATCTTAGATTTAGATGGTAATGGAGGGTTGAAATCTTCAAACATGCAAGGAACTTGCATGAACTTTACCTTGAATTTGTTGATTTTTGTGATTAAATTCTAAAGAGGATTTTCCCTTCTTTCTCTCTAGAACACACCACACACACACCCTTATGTGTGTGTGTTTTATTTTTCTAACTCTTATATATTTTCCAATATAAAGAAGGTGCAATTCAGCCCCTCCATGTTTTGTTTGTTTATAACCCACTTAACCTTCATTTATGAATAACAATATTAATTAGGTTAATATTCCTAATTGTACACACCTCATGTCAATTTTCAAGTGAACGCGGTATTTCAATTTACTAAGTTCGGGATGTTACAACCCGACATAGATTAAGTATCGGTAACCCGGGCCTTTTTACAACTTATCTTATAAAAACATTCATTCTCAAAGAAAGACATTCATTTATCTTTTATTTAACATGAGGTTTATTTAATTAAATCCTAATGTTTATCGAGTTAACTTTTATCACTAACGGTAATTTACCTGCTCATCCTAATTAACGTGGTTTAATTTACCAACCCGGTTTTTTTTGGGTGTTACAAAAACGAGTAGGGATCCAACACTATGAATGAATTTTGTCTTATGCAAAATGTCAAATGGTAAAGAAAAGGTGTGGTGCAAATATTGTGGTACGTTTCTTGCGGCCGCATATAACTTTACTTTGAGAGCACATGTGGCATCAAATTGCAAGGCGTTGAAAAACAATCTCGCTAGTGATCAAGCACAAATATCACGAGGTTTGGGTGGTTGGAATTTTGACACGGAGGTTGTTCGTCTAAGGATACCTCAATTTGTTATTCAAGAATCATTGTCGTTTAATCACTTTGACAATCCACATTTGACTAAGTTGATTCAAGAGATGCTTCAACCACGTTATACTAACGTAAGTCGTTAGACGCCATTGTTTAAAAATGTGGAAAAAAACTAAAAAATAAATTATTAAAGGTTTTGAAAAATTAAATAATGGTATTAAATTAACTACCGACGTGTGGTTGGCTGCATTTGGTTTATTGGATTCGATTTTGTGTTCTATTTATTTGGTTATCCACATACGGGGGAAATATATTCTATGTTTTAGACGAAGTTATCCAAACTTATAAATTACAAAATAAATTACTTTCTATTACTTTTGATAACGTGTCGAACAATACAACAGTGGTACGAATGTTAGAAATTAAATATAATATGGTTTGTAACGGAGAATTTTATCATAGTCGATATGTTGCCCGCATCATTAACTTGGTTGTGCAAGATATACTAAATGTTAAAGAAGTTAAAGACATGAAGAAAATTTTAAAAATATATTACGTTACGTTTTTATGGTTAGTAAAAAAAGATACCCGGATTATAGAAAATGGTGTAGAACTTTTAAAAAACCATGTTATACCCCGAATTTTGGCATGCCGATTCGTTGGAATTCTACGTGGAAAATGTTTAATGGCGCGATTCAACAAAAAACCTTACAACCATTCCACGATAGTCATGCATCGTCCGGTTTGGTGAAACCATTTGAAAACCTTGGTTGGAATTATATTGAAATGTTTACACAATTGCTTGAAGTTTTGAGAACCGTAACAACATGTTTATCGGGAATTATTATCCCACGAGTTGTTTAGTACTTAAACAATTATTTTTGATGTGTTAAAAAGTAAACAATTTTGAATTCGAAGGTGTAGTTTATGAAAAAAAATTATTGTTCCAATGAAAGAAAGTTTAGAAAAGATTTTCAGGATTTGCTACCTGTTTTTACGTGCGTCGCCGCCTCCAACTGTGTTTAAATGTTCCGGGTGTTGAGTTGTTAATTAGAAATATTTGTTTGGATTTGGATTTAAATGATGATGACCCAAATTTTACAACGAATGCAATAAATCATCTTAATAATTCTTCAAACAATCTTTTTGATCATTGTGTCTAAGAATATGGTAACGTGTCACCACACACGAAACAATGGCGGCGGGCGCATCAAACTCGAGGAAAAACTCAGAGTTAAATATATAAAATTCATTAAGAAACGATAGTAAACGTTCTCGGGTGATACCTCAAATAGTGAACTCATAAGATATAAATTAACTAATTTATTATCCACCATGTTACCCAACAAGTTCCACAACTTTGATATTTTGACTTGGTGGAAAGAATGGAAACCACATTTTCCCGTTTTAGCCGCCATGTCACGTGATTTGCCAAGCTTCCACGATATCTTTGAAGTTGGTTGTTTCTCTTAGTGGCAAGGTATTATCCATTCAACGAACGCAACTCACACCGAAGGCGATGGAAATGTGCATTTGCTTGAAGAACTTCTTGGATGGCGCGAAACGTATACAACAAATTTCAAATCTTGAAGGAGAAATAGCGTTAGAAGAACAAATACACAAATGTGAAGTATTTCAAAGACGGCGCAACCACAATCCCATGATGAAATCGCGTACGATGAACCGGTACGCTTGTCTAGCCCCTCAAGCGACTAAACGAGTAGCGGATGATGAAACGTTAAAGACGAAACGACGACGAAGGCAAATAAACGATTAGTTAAAAGTTGTATTAGATATTTTTATGTCTTTTTTATTTAAATCTATGTATGTAGTTATAAAAGTATTAAAAATAATAAAAACTTATTTTATTGAGTTTGTTTGTTTTATTTTTATAATTTCTTTCCGGATTTGTGAGGATTTCTTAAAAATTAACCGGTTTTTTAACCGATTGTAGGTTAACGAGGTGATGCTAACCCGCGTGTTGCTGCGGGGCGTTGATTATGAATATCTTTAATGTTACAATATGAGATGCTAAAATTCTTAGGTTTATTCAAATTTAATTACCATGGATCTACTAATATAAATGTGAAACGGCGATCATAGAAGGTGTTAAAAGCGATACAATGGTTGGCCGGAAGTATGATCGCCTTCTATGATCGTCGTTTTACATTTATGTTACAATATGAGATGCTAAAATTCTTAGGTTTATTCGACGCGATTCCCATGATGTCTACAACAACAACAAAAAATAATCCCAACTTTCTCAATTTGGCCGATAATAATCCCAACTTAGTTATTTGCTGATAATAATCCGAATTGGTACACTTTTGGCTAATAATAGTCTGCGTTAAAAATTGCTTAACGAAGTTAAGTTTTTTTCCAAATTATAAACCGACGTTTTAGGGCTTTTGATTAGAACGAGATTATGAGTTAATTGATGTAAAATTTACCTTGAAATACTGCCCCAAACTACGAAAATGGTGGTTCAATTCAGGTTTTTAAACTTCCAATTAACAAAAATCAAGTCGTTTGGACACCGTTTCGAGGTAAGGTTTACATAAATCGACTCGTATCCTCGTGCTGATCAAAATCCCTAAAATATCGGTTTGTAATTCGAAAAAAAAATTAACTCCGTTAAGCTATTTTTAACGACGGACTATTATCGGTCAAAAGTGGATCAGTTCGGATATTATCGGCAAATAACTGAGTTGGGATTATTATCGACCAAATTGAGAAAGCTGAGATTATTTAAATCATATTTTCCTAATAATAATAATAATAATAATAATAACAATAATAATAATAATAATAACAATCATAATAATTCCTTATTATTTTCAAATTATTTAAATACTTCGAATACATTTATATATTAGTAATATATACTAATCTTTTGTTCGATGGAGCACGGCCGGAGGCAAAGCAAAATCGTTTATGTATGAAAATGTTGTTCTTTCTAAAGTCCAGATAGGAAAAGTTATTTTGCGTATTCTAAACTTCCCTGTATCTTTACATCTCCTTGATTTAACCCCATATTTTAAAGTAAAAACAACTTTGAATAATTTTTATATGAACTAGTGTTATTAAATCCGCGCGTTGCGCGGTGGGTGGGTATCAGTTCGTTTAATTACGGTACTGACACTCGTTATAGCAACCAATAGAGAAAAAAAATCATGTTATGACCAAAAATATACCAACACAGCGGGAATTTGATCGGTATCGGTTTGTTTTGTTATGTCACCTACACTCATTACAGCAACCCATAGAGAAAAAAAATCTTAATATGATCAAAAAATACTGACACGTGAATTACATCGATAAAAAACAAACGCAAGTTACATAAGACTATGGGGTATGGGGCGGGGGTTGGGGCGGGGGTTGGGGCGTGGGTTGGGTACAAACGCCCACGTCACCATCCCGGGTGGGCTTGGGTTTCGGCGTGGGGCGGGGCTACGAACATGACATGGCGGAATCTCGTTGGCCAAGAGCACTAGCCCTTTGAAATTGGTTTTTTTTCCACGCCTCCCCAGCCACGCCCCACCATACTCCTTTGGAATTGGCTTTTGGTCTTGGATGCCCCATACTCCCCGTGTCGCACCATGCCCCCAACTCACGACTCACGACCCACCATACCCCATGGGCTAAGATATATAAAAGAACCACATAACACATGTAAAAACCACTAAATAACACATATAAAAAACCTTAAAAACAAATATACTGTTCATTTAGTTTATCTTCCGCCCGCGCGTTGCGGCGGGACCCAATGACTACAAAAGGCGTGTCAGCAACGGCAAACAGATACCGAATATCAAAACATAAATAAAATGATGTGGTAAGGATAGTCACTTCGTCATAAAAAACGATTTTAAATAACCTAATATGTAATAATAGGACCCACACGTCCTACACGTTGGAAATTCGTTTGTTTTCAGTTCAGTTATTACGGTGCTAACACGTTAAAATATGGATGAGCTCGGTACCGGTAACGGCAGCGAAAGTACCGATTCGGAAAATCATCGAAATTAGGTACCGGCACCGAAAATGCTCGGTACAATACGGTATGGTATTTGAAGGTAAATATCAATAAATACAGGTATGGTGCTAGACCGGTGTCGAACCGAAAGTAACGATTCTGAAAACGCCAAAAGGTGGGTACCAAATTGGTACCGAAAATTGGTATAGTAAATTTGGTACCGATACGATACCGGTTCGTTTACAGGATTTGATACGATTTGCTCATCAATATTCTAAATATCCAAGTTAATTTTACATGCTACAATTCATTCATTACAGAAAAAGACAAAAAGAAAGCAAAATAAGTTGTTGTGTATATAAAACCTCATTCAAACGAAATATAGTTTACTTACTGTGTGTATGAAAAGTAATCTAAACGGTGCAATTACTTGCATTGATGCGTTGCTACAGGATTTGATGAGCTCGGTACCAACATGTATCGAAAATACCGTTACCGAAATCCCCAAAAGTGGGTACCGGTACCGAATATACCTAGTATGGTACGATTCGGTACGGGTCGGTACTGGTACGGCACCGGTATTTGAGGGTAAAAACCGGTGAATACCTGTGCAGAACCGGTACCGAAAATACACCGGTTTGGTAAATTTGAGACCGGTACCTATACCCGATACAATTTGCTCATCTCTTAATTATGTTACTATTCTCCATTCTAATTCTAATTCTAATTCTAATTCTAATTCTAATTCTCATTCTATTTTTAATTTAATAATAAACTACTGTTCATTCAGTTTAAATTTTATCATATATAAATGGTGTAAAGGAGCATATCATGCACAATATGAATGAAAAACAGAGCGTGTTATGATTTTTAGTACCCATATAAATGGCAGATAATCTAAATTGCATAATTGAAGATGGGTGGGATTTGACGAAACTAAGCTATGTTTGGCCTGAAAACTAAGGGGTCCCTACAATCGTATCGCTTCATCACGTTTACATTTACGGCTTCTGGTCAATTCATAGCCTTGGTGTCGTTTCGGTATGTGTAGAATGGGTGGCAATTGTTTTTTTGTATAATTACCGGAACGACCAAATCAGAGATAACACAAAATAAAAAAATTAACGGTTGACTCATAATCCTTAAAGTCTTTAAAGAATCGAATATACACAAAATCATTGTCTGAAAATCAAAATCACAGTTATTGTTAGCCTCGGTTTTTTTCTAATCCTGTAAACAAAAAAAAAATTTAGAAAAATTCACACCAAAATTAGAACTTCATAAAATGTTGAAGTATTCTGATTCGAAACAACAACAGAAACATTTTTTTATTTTCAAAACCAAAGAAAGTTTTTAAGAAAAGGAAAAATTACAAGTTTTGTCCTTTATCTTTATAGTACTTTACAGGCGGTGTCCTTTTTTTCAAATGTTGACAGGCGGTGTCCTTTATAGGGAATTTTGTTGCAAGTTTTGTCCTTTGAGCCTAACCCAGTTAGATTTTTTTGTTAAATTTGATTACCCAAGGGTATTTTAGTCTTTTTACTTATTTAAATGACAAAACTTGTAATTTATTCTTTAATTTATAAATATTAGAATATCTCTCTCTACAAAAACACACAGTTCTCTCTCTCTTTCTCTCTCACCTTTATCTACCACCACCATCTCCCACCTCCCACCATCCGCCACCCTTCTCAACCGTCATCCACCACCACCTCCCACCACAGTCATCTGCCGCCGCCCCTGTGTACCACAGACCTCCACATGAGGGTACTATTGTAATTTCACTTATTTAATTTAAAAATAAAAAAAAGAAAAATTGCATAATACAAACCCAGTAACTTATATGAATTATTAAAAACCCTTCAAGTTTGATTCTCTGCAGTCACACCATTAAACCAAACACAAACAACAAATTTTCACACTGAACACCTTTTCATTCTATAAAAACAAACAAAAACACAAAATCCCACAACGAAAAATCAAAACTTGAACAACACCCACTTCAATTTCTTATCAATTTAACCAAATTTCAAGGGAAATATGAAAAACAAACCCAAGAATGTAACTGGGTGTTTCAAAAACCGTAACCGGTCATCATCACTCTCTCCAAACAACGTAACCAGTTGGTTCAGCAACCGTAACCGGCGAATAACCTTTTGTTTCGTTAATTTCAACGAATCCATTTCCGGTTCATCGGTTATCGGAGCTTTTGAAGACGAAACAGCGGATTCAGGTTTTGATTTTGATGAATCAATGTTTTAGTTAGTGTTTGATGTGTTCGGATCTAACGGGTTTGAGTCGTTTTGGATTTGATTTTGACGGAGGCGTTTGGCTTCTGCCTCTCGATTTTCTTCTTCCCGAAGCTTTTGGATCCGTTTGAAGACTTTCCAGCCCCTGGTTTCCTCCGAGAGTGCTTGCCGTTTCTTTAGAAGCTCTTGTTTTATGAGATCCATGGCGGTTTAGGGTTGAATCTAGGGTTTGTGAAGTTGTTGTTAGGGTTCAGATTGGTGTTTGGATATGCATGTTTTGCTAATCGGTATGACACACATGTATTGAGGAGATTTGGGGATGAATTGAGGAGGTGGTGCCGAAGACGGTGGTGGCGGCGGCATATGGTGGTGTTGATGAAGACGGTGGTGGTGGTGGTGGCAGCATATGGTGGTGGTGGTAGGTGAACTGGTGGAGGGAGAGAGAGGGGGAGGGGGGATAAATATCTGTGTTCATTGTTATACACATATATATGTATATAATTTTTTTTGAAATATTTTTTAAAGAATAAATTACAAGATATTTAAAGAATAAATTACAAGTTTTGTCCTTTAAATAAGTAAAAAGACTAAAATACCCTTGGGTAATCAGATTTAACAAAAAAATCTAACTGGGTTAGGCTCAAAGGACAAAACTTGCAACAAAATTCCCTATAAAGGACACCGCCTGTCAACATTTGAAAAAAAAGGACACCGCCTGTAAAGTACTATAAAGATAAAGGACAAAACTTATAATTTTTCCTTAAGAAAATTAAGATCAGTAAATTAAAAGGTTTCAAAAGGAAAACAAATTGAGTTTTTACGTTAAACACATGTTCGATTAAAGAAGGAAATCTGTCTCAAGCGAATCTGATTCAGATTTAGAAATCTTTCAGGATCAGAGGGAGAGTAGTTTGACTTTTAGAAAAGTGAGAATCAGTTTTGACTTTAATTATTTGAGGAAGAGTTATTTTTAAATAACCGTCGTTTTTTATGATTAGTTTCAATCACAATTTGATATATATTTTTTTAACGGCCAACAAACTCAATCCCGAGCACTCTTGGGGCACCCACTGGACAAACGGAGTACTCCGAGAGTAACCCAAGTCCACCACCAATTCCAGGGAAAACCCGGTAACCCACCCGCCCGTAGGCACGACGGTGAAATTACCGGTAAAACCCGTTTGGCTCAAGGATCCAACCCAGGTTTCCCTGGGTCTCCTATCATTGCCCACCAGTGCCTCACTCTGCATCAAGTGAGAGTCGAACCTGCATCTCTCAAGAGAAATGCAAGTCCTCCACCACTTGATATTTTATATAAAGGGAAATCAAATATAGGCCAACCATCGTATTTCCTCATCTCATTTTCACATTTACAACTTCCGGCCAATTCATAGCCATGGTATAGGTTCGGTATGTGTAGAATGGGTGCCAGATGCTTTTTGTATAATTATATAATATAGTTGGTTAACGTCCCGCTTGCGGTATGCGCATATAATGTATATATGTGTGGGCGCTCGGGGGGCAAAAGTGAAAGTGCACTAATTTTAACGTTATTTTACTAATTTCATGAAAATAACGTTAAAAGAGGGGGATGGTTAATCATGCATCATGTGGTGTCGTTGATAGCCGAAAGACAAGGGGTACATGCACTAATCGGCAGTTGTCTCAATTGCTAAGTGCTATGTGCCTTATGTCCAAGGCTTGATGGAAACTACTATCGAGTCGGGAGTCTTACTGGAAGCAGACTCTTTATTCCTACGAGATAGAGGTAAGGTTGTCTATATCTTACCCTCCTCAGACCCTACCTTAGCTTTGCTATTGGTGGGATTTACTAAATATGATGATGATGATGATGCTATAATATAATTGGTTATTATTAACTAATCATTAGAGTTATGATTTTCATATTCAGAAAAACGATTAATAACCGATCTGGTTAAAGCAATAACTGTTTTATTATTTTTATTTTTTTTGTTGCCAAAATAACCAACTAGTTCGGTTACAAAAAAGAAAAATAAAAACCCCGATCTATGCACCTCTAGTCTGCGGACCATGGAATCGAGCCACAGGCCCAACCCATTGAGGCTCATGTGTGCTGCTTTGAGGCCCATAGATGCTATGCATCACTAGCTATATTAGTTTAGTCCCATAAAATGCATGCCCTATGCAATTGTTTGTCGCCTGTTCGTGTATATAATTTACTAGGTTAATGTTCGCGTTAAACGTGGCTTCAACCAAAAACCAATTATTTATGTTCAAATTTAATATTATGTAAAAACCGGAATAGAAGAATGCCCAGTGTTCGGTTTTACATAAGGTAGAAGCCAATTGTTTGTTACAATCCGCTTAGTACGATGAAGGTTGAATGATTTCGTCCTACGTGTAACTCAACTCTCGGGTCATAGTTTTAAGGGCACACTTGAGGAGCAAGCAAACACACAGAAAAATGATGTCATCAGCACACATCATTCAATCTGAAAAACCCACAACTCGGGACCCGACCGTTTGTGCATAAACTAATATAGATAATCAATCAACTACATAGAGAATCTAAAAAGAAGTATAGATGAAAATGATGAACAAACCCTTAAGCATTATAATGTAACACTATATTCCATTCACTAAGATGCAAATGATATAACTTGGAACCGATTTTCAACACAAAACCCAAACCTATACCAAACCATCGGGTCATGTTGGACCCAACCCCTTTTTTGTACACCTCTAGATAAAAGCACGTTGGCCGACTTTCAACCCACTTGACCCATTCTGCTATAACTTTTTTTTAATAATCTTGCCCATTTGACTCATGAGAGGTAAAACATAAACAAAATTGACCCATTCATAAGTTCGATAATAAATAATACAACTCACCTTTGTTACTGAGATTGCATTTTACAACGATAGTAGATGGAAATTTTAATCCTGTGTGAAACTTGTGATTTTCGTTCTTTGCGAGCAATGCTAAAGAGCTCTAACTGCATATCAAAAACACAGGAGTAGAATATGTTGTTGTAAAGAAAATTTGAAATTTCAACGTTTTTTAGTCAAACCTACAAATTCAAGATTTTTACATATATAACAAAATATGTGGTTATATCTGCAACATTTTAACACTATATGTAAAATAACGACTATTGGATGACAAAATTTAAAATAATAATGTTGTGTTTATTATAAATATAATGGAAGTTTAGAAAACATGCCTTGTCCCAGCATTTAAGAGAGAGAGTTTCAGCATTTGCAGCAAACCAACCTTCCATTCTATACAAGTACCGCTTTAACACCTTGCAAGGAAGCCCCTCCAACCTATAAGAACAAAAATAAATGCAGCCTTTGTAGCTTCATACGATAGATCAGTTATTTAAATATACCTTAGTTTTGGATTTCTTTCAAACACAATTGATATTGCTCGTCGTATAGAATGTCTTCGGTGACTTCGTCCCTCACTTTATTAGTCTGCAAGATTGAAGAAAACAATATGAATGAATGAACTTGTAAGCATGAACGTATTTGTGTACATAACACGATATGCACCAGGTATTGAGCCCTTTTTCATCTGTCACGTTTATCGTCCTTTCATTATTTCCCAAATCAGTCTAAACATAAAGCACAGAGTTTTAGAAACCACCAAATAAAATACAATCTATTTTTCTATAACCAAATTAGGGCCACTATTTACCATGCTGCTCCCATCTTGGCCTCTGGTTGAAAACTTTGAGACTCATCGCTCAACTTCCTTTTTAACTTTGACCCTTTAAAATCAATTGCAAAGCATAAGTGATTTTTTTTATTTAAATTTATATTTATTCACTTCTTACCTTCTTTAAAGACGTAGAAGCTAGCGCTGATTGGATGAACATCGGCAAGATACAAAAAGAAACAAATGATGAATAAATGAATATGATTATATCTATATGTTCATTCAAAATTCACATCACTCTTCTTCTGCTTTCATGTAAAAGTACCTCTTTCTCAACATCTGCAAAAATAAAATAATAACAAAAAAAAAACCTTAATTAAATTCATACCGTATGATGATAGAGGTGCGATGTATATCAATCCATCAATGGGTCGATTTCAACAATGATTTTTCTAAAGCTATAAATGTTTTATTTATTTATTTTTTTTATTTGTTGCCAAAATAACCAACTAGTTCGATTACAAAAAAGAAAAAGAAAAACCCCGATCTGTGCACCTCTAGTCTGCGGACCATGGAATCGAGCCACAGGCCCAACCCATTGAGGCACATGTGTGCTGCTTTGAGGCCCGTAGATGCTATGCATCACTAGCTATATTAGTTTAGTCCCATAAAATGCATGCCCTAATGCAATTGTCTATCGCCTATTCGTGTATATAATTTATTCATGCTAAAAGTTATATTCAAAGTAGATAGTTAATCATGCTAAAAGTTATATTCGAAGTAGGTAATTTATAAGTTTTTATGCTTTGATTCACTTTTTAATCAATTCTTAATCAACTACAAACGGTATAAGAAAGTTTTGTTTATAATCATGATCTATAATTAAGTTTAGATTATGTTATACACGTATGAATCCTTATTATAATACATGATTTCAAAAATGTCACGTGTTAGCATTACATTTTTGCTTACCAAAATTTTCTAATTTTTCTTATAGTAAATAAAATTGAATTTTGAAATCAAATTATTGATGTTAATGCTTTTTTTTTTCAGAAAAACTAATATAGAATTTGAATTTCGATAATTACTTATCGAGGAAAGAAAGAATTTATTGGAAGTATTAAATTATTATCACTACTTTTTCTTCAAGTTAAAATATTTTAATAGCAATAACTATAATAAATGAATATGATTAAATAAAATAAACTCTTTAATGTTCATGTTTTATATTGGTTTTAAAAGTGATTATCGTTGTTTAATGTTTGAATCACAACATTAGTATTTTAGAATTCTAAATCGTGTGTGTATGTGTGTATTAAAAAAATAATGATGGGTTTAAGTAGTTGTACACATAAGTATTTAGAAATTTGTAAATTGTAATTGTACTTTAATTTTTTATTGTTATACGTAAAAAAATACTTCAATTATGTAGATTTTTGTACACATTATCGTACTTTTATTTTTCTATTATACAACTCATGTAATATATGGGTCTATAAACTAGTACTAAATAAGTATATAAATAAATAATTAAACGTAAAATAATCAAATCATTTATTTAATAAAATGATTACAGCGATTGAACTTAATAAAGATAATATTTCTCATTAATCATTATGGTTAATCCCACATACATTTTTAAAGGATTTGAAAATAATTGAACATTACATTATATCTTTCCATCATAAACTAACTTTATTATAATCATATATCTAGGGATTTACTGAACACATTTTTACGATAAAACATCCTTGTACCCTTGTTGAGAATGTTAAAACGTTGTGTTCGCCGTAATAATTTAGTGACCGATTCTAACAGAATAATGCAGCTTAGTAGCATAATAAGGCTTAAATATATTGAATCAGTCCAACCCAAATAGGTGTGTTGGTGGGAAAAGACTTAAACCAAACACTTTACTAGTTGTGTATACCATTCTAGTAAAAAAAAAAAGTAATTATTTTGGTCTTTTCAGTGATGCCTTTCTACCATGAAAACATAGGCTAGCAAGGTTGTTTTATGGTTTAGCATTGATCTTGTAATACCCCAACTTTTAATAAATGGTAAATATGTCATGGGCTTAAAAGAAAGGTATGGAATGAAAGCCCAAGTGAGGAAAAGAGAATGGCAAAGCCCATGAAGGGCAAAGTAGTAATATTTGTATATAAAAACTATTATGGAAAGGGGTATTAGAGCATCCATAATAGGAGGATTTGTTGGTGTTTTTAGGGAGAGAGAAAGTGATGTGGAGGAGAGAGGGTGTAGAGATGTTTGTGGTGAAGAATGAGAAAAAATGGAGAGAGAAAAGTTATGTGAGTGTAGAGAGGAGAGAGAAGAGAGGAAAGAGAGAAGAAATGTGTTTGTGAGAGGGGCAAGTGAGAGAAAGATGGGGATTGGTTGGGCAAGTGCCACCTTGGCATTAGAAAAAATATGAAAAAAACATCCCTTATTGGGGATGCTCTTATCATCCTCCCCACTCTTGCCACACACACATTCACTATAGTGAGAGAAAATAGAGGGAGAAACGTAAAACAAGCCCTAGATCTCATGGATTGTGTGTTTTGAATTTACCTTATCAAGCAAATTTCTCCATTCTTTCGACCGACTTTAAAGCTTTCAAGTTGATTTATTGCGTAAAAGGGGTAAGAATCACGTTACAATTTACATGTTTTTTTTTATTCTAATGCATTTCCAACGAGAAATTTAGGATCTTTACTTTGAACAAAGCTGGATTTGATTACAGCCGCCATTACTGAACTCTAGTGTTTTCAAGTAGATTTCGTCAAACCCCCTCTACGCCATGCATATGCTTAACAAAAAGTGTAACTATATATATAAGTATAGGAAGAAAACTCACTTGAGTTGAAAAAACTTCAGAAACCTTTGTTAAAACCCTATATAACAATGTAACATAAGTATTTTTGAATATTTTTTGTAAAAGAAAAAACAAAAAAGCGTTGAGTTGTTTTTTTATAAAAAAAAAAATTAAAATTTAATGTTGCATAATATATAAGTCCAAAAAAATGTAACATACAGATTTTGAACATTTAAAAAAATAGTCGGCACTTTTTACATTTTTTTATACAAATGTTCAAATATATTTATGTTACATTCCCTTTTTTTTAGAAAAATAAAAATAAAAATGTTATATAGGGTTTTCTAGGGTTTTTTTAAAACTCAAGTGGGTTCGGTTTTATCCTTCACACACACACACACACATATATATATAACAAAATATCTTGATGAGCGAAACATTATGGTCAGCAAATGTTAGTGTAACGAAGTGTAAAACGTAGAACGAAATGTTCTCCGAACGAAAAACTACATTTTGCTAACATGTTCACCCGCGAAAAGTCTTAAATTTCCATGGGTCTTGAGAATGAAAAGTTGACTAAATTTATGTGAATCTTTGAACTGTTTGACTAAAAGTTCAAGATATAGGCCCATTTACAAAACAATTTTTATGGTTTAGAAGTTAGCCCATAGACATTAGCTTTAGTGAGCCCAATACCCATTTGATTTTAAAATTAAATAATAATAATAAAAATTACGGAAGGACATATTTTTTCAAGCTCGAACAGGGTACATAAATTCTCAGAGACGCCCCTGTGCATGATTGATGTCTAGTATGGTTTAATTCGACTTTTATGTGTTTTATTTTAAATAATAATTTGATGGTTTTAACCTAAACTAGAACTTACTCAGCGTAGCTGACTTTTAGCATGCATGTCAGATTAAACAGGTACAGAGGATGCTTTTGATAGGATGTCATATGCATGGAATGAAAGCTACCCTACTTCAAAGAAGAGCATTTTTTTACCTTAGTGTATTTGATAAGACCTCCATTGTTATGTTTTTATTTATTTATTTATTTATTATTATTATTATTATTATTTATTTTTTTATGACATGATGTAATGAATATTGATGGTTTTCTGCTGCCATGATATGTCATTTATTAGTTTAAGAACAATGATTTCATACTTGTATTCCAACTAGTAGGGTGCCCGCGTAATGCGGCGGGGACGATACTTTTTCATTGCGACGTTGCGCAATGCATGGAGACGACACAGTTGCAACACGATGTTCGTTTATGTTAATTTATCAAAGCTCCCATGATAGATTGTATAATACTTTTGTTAAATTTCTTATACGTGTAATTTTTTACAAACTTTATTATGTTTATTTTTTATTTTTCTTATAGCTTTTGAGTTAGTAGTATCGATGGGTTATCTATATCATACTTTATATCAAAATTAAATGGTTGGAAGCAATTGGGGACAACTCCACTTTTTGAAACCGAGAAAATGCTTATTCATGTGAGCTACGATTTCATTTAATTAAGCAATTAGCTATTGCACATGCAATTGATATCCCTGTTTTGCAGCATAAAAATGATAGAACGAAATAATAAGTCCAACTTCTATGAAAAGTATTAAAGTAATTACAAATTTAGGGGATGTAATTGCTTAAAAAAATTAAGATTATTATTAATATAAACCTCACTCAGCAAAATGCAATCTGCCCAACAAGGAGCTATACAGATTATATCCATAAAAAAGAAACAAGCAGAAGACAAAAAAAACAAAACAAAACCTCACGACAAGATAAAAATCCACATCACCGCATACTCTTTGATATCTTGAACCAACTTAAGATTAGAAGTGTTGTAGCCTTTAAACACCATATCATTTCTCGTCTAACACAAATCCCACATGGTTATCATGGTAACTGCGTGGATTAAATTCTTCAAGTTCTTGGTCATCCCATGGTTCCCAAAAAGCAAGCATACCTCTCACCAAGTATAAAAACACAAATATATGTATAAGGACAATAGTTTTATCTCTAATGTGAATGTCACCTATATCAAACCAAGTACAAAAACACCAAAAAATTATCTGCAATGAATTAATGATACGAAAAAATCAGATACATGACAATATAGGTAAGGGCATTTGAAATGACTCACCTGCCATTAGCCCTTTTAGGTCACACGGACATATATATACTTACACTTGAAATATTTCGGATTAACCCCACCAAACACAAGTTATCACCCTTCTTCCTTATCAGCGATTGAACCAAAAGAAAACTTGCAAGTGTTTTGGGCTTCTCCTATGATTAAATGACATGCACCATCAATTATCATCTTAACCAGTTAACATTTCCCTGGTATTTATGTTCAACTAAATACATTATAGATAATTAATAATATATTTTAAATATTGACTATTTATGGAACCGATGAAAGAAAAAAACAAAAAGTGTCTACGGGTTGGGCTAACCCGTTTTAATCGAAAAAGTAACCTAGTTGCAATCTCAATTGTGTAAAAAGATTAATCATAGCAGAAGTAATGTAGTTGTAATCACAGTTGTGTTTATATCTCAAATAGGTTGGCCGAAAATTTTAAAAAGTCGCCACAAGTCTGTATAGTGCATTTCCTAGTTAACATTAACTTTTCCACTTTTATGCGCTATCAAAACTCTTGAAGATAGCCAAAAGCCCTGAGCAATATATAAAAGAAACGAATCAAGGAAAATATTAATATTGGATAAATAGATTCAAAAGGGGCATACACAAACGAAAAGAAACAAACCCTGAACATTAAGTAATAGTCGCCTGTATTGAGGAATAAGATGAACCTATGGCATAGTTGATGCCTAGTGAATAATGTAACATATCTGTCAAAGCGAGATATATTAAAAGACTTTATGAGAGCATATGGCAGTCTTTAGACACTATGAAATATTGTTGTCACCTCAAAGACAAAACAATGGTTGCAAACATTAATAAATTTCATCCTCACCAGATCCCACATAAGTTAGGGCTCAACAAATACACATGGTTAGAGCTCAACAAACTCACCGATCTTCACAAATCCTTCTCAATTGATGAATCCAAAGGCATGAATTGAATTCCCCAGTTAGAAAGAGAGGGAGAGATCAACGTTTATAAGGTTTGGTGAGAATAAGATGTACGAAGAAATTTTAAAATGCACAAAGAAGTAGGTACATTGAACTGAATTGGGCGGGAGAGCATGATTTACGGATATACAAGCTGCTGGTGATTCAAATTTCAAAAGCCCTGCCACTCATCTCAAATTTTCAATTGCGACCCAGTTTAAACCAATTTTATAGTTATGCTTTAGTTATAACTTGTTTATCAAGTGTAGTAGATATTTTAAAATTTACTAATTGTTTTTATAAATTATGCATTTCTTTGTTTTATATTGAGCAATGCTCTTTTTACTTTTTGTATCTAATTTATGTTTTTATAACATGTGGCTATTTCTATTTACGCATTATTGTACAAAAACGATTATTAGTTGTTATTTTCTTCTTTAACCACTTGTACATTAAAGCATTATCTACTTGAACCTTTTAATTCGTGCGTCGATATTGAACAAGACAACTACCGAAACGTCGACAAAAATGTGTAGGTCGTCATGCTATCTTTGTATTTTTTTTTTAAACAATATAGTTTATAAGATATGTCAAGAATAAGTAAAAAAAATTATAAGTTTGTTGTGAGGGGGTGAATTGTAACTAATTATCTATAATTTTGTTAAAACCTTAGGGATTTAAGTGTAATAAGTTTCGGGGCTAAAAAATAAATAGTGTTTAAAAGACCAAACTACCCTCATTTTAAGGGTCTTTTTATAAAGAAATGGCAGAAAAGTTCTTATTTTTTTTTTTGTATCTTAAAAAGCACTTGCCTCATGCATTATAATATAGTACTAGTAGTGTGCCCGCGCGATGCGGCGGGGGCGACACTTTGGATTGCGGCACTCGTTTGTGGTAGTTTTCTTATTCGTATAATATTTATGGTAACATTATTGGGGTGGATATATGTCATTAGTGTTACACATATGTAAAATTTTGTTTTGTTATAAAAAGTAATAATCAAAAGACAAAAAATATTGTTTTTTTATAAAAATCAAAAATCAAAAGACAAAAAATAAAAGATAAGTTGTTATAATTGTAAAGTATGTTTATTTTATTGGTTAAATTATAAAGTATAATTTTATTCTTTAAAGTTCATAACTTTTTTTTTTAAATATCCACATAGTACTCATCCAATAAACTTTAATTTTAAAATTTTTGTTTTTATTAAAATAAAAATTAGTATTTGACTCGTAAGTACGTTTTAGAGCTTTAACTTAAATTGTTAAATTTCGGTTTTTAACAGATATAAAAAAATTATATTTTTATAAAATTTCAAGAAGTGTTTTTATAAAAAAAAAATAGGATGTTAAGAGTTTATATCTTTATTTACTTTATATCATACTAAGTTCAGATTTTTAGTTCCTAACTAATCTTATCTATATGAGTCTACTTTTAACTTATAATCCCTAAAAATATGCAACACAATCTACTATGTATTTAGTAAAGTTAGTAAAGAATTCTTTTGAAACTAACTAATATTATCTAGAACAATATAGTTGAACTTATAATTTCTAAAAATTTGCAACACAATTTAGTATTTATCTAGTAAAGATTTTAAATTTCTGGAGTATTTTATTTATATTACTTTTTACAAAAATGTTTAAAAAAGAATTATTTTTTTTATAAAAACAAAATGTTTTGTTTATAAATAAAGTAAAAAAATGTTTTACACATGTAAAGTTTCGTTTAATCAAATGACAAAAAATAAAAGATAAGTTGTTATAATTGTAAAGTAAGTTTATTTTGTTGGTTAAATATTAAAGTTTATAATTTTATTCTTTAAAGTTCATAACTTTTTTTAAATATCTACATGGTACTCATCCAATAAACTTTAAGTTTAAAATTTTTGGTTTTAAAAAAATAAAAAATAGTAGTTGACTCGTAAGTACGTTTTACACCTTTACTTTTAATTGTTAAACTTCGTTTATATATATATATATATATATATATATATATATATATAACTTATATTTTTATAAAATTTTAAAAACAGATTTTGTAAAAAATAAGATGTTAAGAGTTTATATCTTTATTAACTTTATATCATAGTAAGTTCATTTTTTTGTTTAGCTTTAAAGTTTATTACTTTATTATATTTTAATTAAGAAATACAAATTATTAGATTAATATCCAAGAATAAGTGCAATATTTTATAATTTCAGCTTGACTATATCTAACTGCAGTATCTATTTATTGCAACTTTAGGATATTAACTTATATAAGTTTAGTTGACTTGTAAATTTAGGATACTAACTTTATTTTGAATTTTATTAATATGGTCAATAACTGCATTATATTAACACCAAAAATAAAGTTCAAATATAAAATAAACTTTATTCGTACGTCTAGATCAAACATAACAGCTGAAAATGAAAAAAAAAACATAAAAACACTTGATAGATTTCATTTTAGACTGCATGAAATCTGTTCCGCTTCTGAATTGACACTCGAGGTATTTTTAATCGGGTTTTCTGGTTTGTGCTTGAATCGGCAGTAACTTCTAATTCATCTTCTTTGTCATTGTCCCCAGAATCGTCTAAATTGATAACCTCACTCCATTTCCATTCAGAGAGTCTCTTTGATCTCTTCCTTTGAGTCTCAAACTTTCGATCCTTAAAAAGGACAAAAAATGAATACAAAAGTTAAAAAAAAAGATTAAATAAACCTTAAAATTACCTCTTCACTAAATTCACGTTAAAGATTAGCCTTGTATGGACTAAACATTGCACCATAAGGAATAATATCAACACTTTTATCACCATCATCATGCAATAAAACACACATATAAGAACATAACGAACATGTTAATATGAAAGATACACGCAAAAATAATAATTAAAAACCAGCAAAATCAATACCTTGGAAGCTTGTTCGACAAATGGGTTGTTTAAATTGGCATGTTCATCATGGAACTGAATCTGAAAAATCAAATAAGTTAACATTCACATAAAAGTAAATAAAAGAAAACAATTATCCACTGCTGCGATATAACAGAACTGACCTTAGAATTTTGAATCCTGCATGCTTGGTTTTTTGCAACAATTGAATTCAGAACTGAATCCATTTTTAACTTTGTTTAGCAATAGATATAGGGGTGTCCTGCTATGTATTTATAGTAGTAACTATAGAAGTGTATTAGGGTTTAATTTTAGATTTGACAATCATTTATTTAGGAAGTTAGTTGTAGTTAGTTTTAAGTTTTTATAAGATATGTCTAAGTACAGATATTAGGTAGTTTTAATAAAATAAAATGTGACACATAATATCTTCATTTTATGTTACGGTACTTTTAATTCTTTTTGTTTTTGTTTTTGTTTGCATAGATGGAGCCCATCTTTGTAGATTAAACACATTAGATCACAAGTATTAATTACTTGTACATTAAAGCATTATCGACTTGTATCTTTTAATCTGTGCGTCGATATTGAACAAGACAACTACCGAAACATTGACAAAAATGTGTAGGTCGTCATGCTATCTTTGGATTTTTTTTAAACAGTATAGTTTATAAGATATGTCAAGAATACATAAAAAAATTATAAGTTCGTTGTGGATGGGTGAATTGTAACTAATTATCTATAATTTTGTTAAAACCTTAGGGATTTAAGTGTAATAACTTTAGGGGCTAAAAAATAAATAGTTTTTAAAAAACTAAACTACCCTCATTTTAGGGGTCTTTCTATAAATAAAGTGGAGGAAAAGTTTTTATTTTATGGGTATCTTAAAATACCCCTCACTCATTATAATATAGTATAGATAAATGTGAGGTATCCCGGGTTTGGGGCCTTAAAGATCATCACTACGTTATTAAGATTATAACAACTTATAAACATTCTTAACTTAGCAAAAGGTAAGAACGTGTGAAGACAAACAATATGTTCAACGTAATGTTAAAATGATATGTACAGTGACTGGATTAGAATGTTATCTTGATGGAGATAGACTACAATTAAAGGACGACACTTGTTACTAGTCCCCAAGGTCTTTTTTCTCTTAATATGTTACATATAATTGCTAAGTCGTTAACAATAGCTAAACAAACGAAATGAATAAGCGAAGCTCATGTCGAAACTTCATGTCTTAGGCAGCATAGACATGTACAGTGTTGGGTTTCCTCCTGAATTGGTGTATACACATTATTGCCTAGTGGATATGAATATGATCGGGTGGTTCCACTAGTGACACAATGATACTCTAGTGGTCCGTTAGTGATCCAAATTTGCTTTTAAAAAAAATAGTTTTGTCAACTAACTACCAGGGAATTTACTTACATTTGGTTATGATACATGATTGAAAGTCAGATACGCGACGTACCCCTTCACGTGCATCATGATTTTAGTTCCACATTGACGGGTATAAATCTGATACACCACTAAAAGGATATACGCAACTATAGAGTTGCGTATCTCATTACTAAAGACATGAAATGTCTCTTAACATGACAATCATTGTGTTACACTCTAGGTAAAACTGTTACCTTCGTGATTTTCTATGAAATATTGTGATCCAATACACATGAAATGACCATGATGTTAACATGTAAGGTGTTGATTGAAAAATAAACAAGCAGGAAAAAGTGATAAAATTCCAATTAAAATAAGTCAATAACCAAAAATAAATAATCAATTTCAATGATAATAATGTTCAAAAATTATTTTACTGAAACATTTTTCCCACCCTCAAAAATCATATGGTCTTAACCACAATGGGACTCCTCACATTATGCTTTCCATCTGACCATTTTAGTTGTCCAAAAACATAACCCCCAGCTGCCCTACCCTTCTTGGACTTCAAAGTAACCTTAAACATTTTCTCTTCACCAATCTTTTTAAACTTCAGCCTCTTCGGCCGAACCAGGACCGATATGCCAGCCGGCTTAAAGACTTGCGACGTGTAGGTGGCTGGTGAACCCACATTCTTAACGGTTCGAGTCACTGTGATTGAGCCATTGAGGTTAGGCACAGTGATTGACGGATAGTTAAAGTCTAGTAGACTAATGTTCTTAGATGGGCATGTATATGGAGTTTCTGAGAATTTCTCAACTTGAACCTTAGTGTACCCGAGTGCACACAGCAAGTCAAGGTAATTGGTGGTGGTTAGATCGTAAACCAGACCAGGGTCCATGGCTTGATTTGGCTGCACATGTCCTGCTCCGTAGCTAAATGGCGTTGCTTTAATGTGAGATGCGTTTGTGATTGGTTTAACCACATTGTCGCGTGTTCTTGCTGCATGATTAAATATCAATTTAGAAAATAGCTTTCTTTAAGTTGAATAAATTTTATTCGTCATTACTATTAGCCTTACCGGTGGTCATGATGGCGGATCTAATTGCTGCTGGACTCCAATCTGGATGTAGGGTTTTCAGAAGCCCAACAATACCAGAAACATGAGGACATGACATGGAAGTTCCTGATACACAGTTATATTGGACTCGACGCGTATCAAAATCTTGGTTTGTTGGCCCTTGTGATTCTGTATAAGCAGCTATTATACTCACACCAGGCGCGGTTATATCAGGCTGAACATAATCAACAAACATATTATACATAAATGTAAGAACTTAAGGAGAACGATGGAGAACAAACGTTTATATAACCTTAAGAATCTCGGGTGTGATGATATTAGGTCCCTTGGATGAGAAAGCAGCCATGAATGGGGCCGGCTTTGTGTTCAACTTAGTTGATGGATGTGTGATGTAAGCCAATGGAGTCCTGTTATAAGTCATGAATGTTATTTTGATTTTCGCAGCATAGTAATTCGACAACGTGTGATGTAAATGTTACTTGGTGGAATTGAGGTAATGATAAACAGCAAGACCATCGGTGTAAGTGATGTGTGTAGCAGGAAAGACATGAGGATCTGCGATAATCTCATTCCCAGAAACTTCATTGTTAGCTAGAACCATTCCCACAGCCCCAGCCAAAGCAGCTTCTTGACCTTTGTCGACCCTAGCGTTATCTCCGCGAAGACACACCAACAATTTCCCTTTCGCCTTTTCAGGATCCAATGATCCCGCTTTACAAAGCTGCCTGCATTACATATACAAGAATTGAACATTATCAGCTAAGCTATACTCATCATGAGTTGTCCAGGGGTGTTAATTGGGTCATGTTCATGGTGTAAACCATGTGACACATGAACCTGAACACGACACGAGTTTTCGTGGGTTGACACGACCACAACCCATTTAACCTGATTTTTTATTTTATTACATATTGGTACCCTAAAATTATAAATTTAGAGCCAAGTATAAAGACGTATATAAAATAGTTACGTTTAACTAAAAAACATGATGCTCATTTCTCTTATATAGTTTATATTTTGACATAAAATAGCGAATTAGATTAAGCTACACAATGTAATACATTCTTCAACCCGCAAACCGACCACGCTAATCCAAAAACGACTCATTTAGCTAAACATGTTTGCGGGTTTGATCTGAAACTGATCCAAACCCATTTAAACTAAACCCAAACCTTTAAATATCGAGTTAGTTTCGGGTTGTGTCATAAATTCACACCCAAATCATGACTCACTAACTTGGAATCCTTACGCATCTATTGCATTTGCATTGGCTGCTTTGGCTTCTAGAGAGCTTATAATCGGAAAGAATTTGTTTTTCGGTAATGCTTTAGCAGAAAGACTTTCTCCCTGAAAACAACGTTTGTTACAGATAATCAGTTACAACGGTTTTTAATCTTCCCATCGATGAAATCATTAACGATAGTACCGACCTTGAACCGCATGTTATTTCCCAAAACAACATAGCTAGGGAACTGGCGATCCATCGTACTAGCTCCAACCGTGATCTGCCAGGTGGCAACATTGGAAACCGTTCCATCATCGGGTCCAGAATTTCCAGCAGAGCAAACCACAACTATCCCATGCTTGACAGCATGAAAAGAGCCAATGGCAACACTATCGTTAAAAAAGGGAACGGCGTCACCACCAAGAGATACCGACAACACATCTACTCCATCTTGAATGGCCGTATCGAATGCTGCTAAAATATCTACATCGAAGCACTCATTTCCACTCACAGGTGGGAAACAAACTTTATATGCAGCAACCCGAGCATTTGGTGACCCGCCTTTAGCCGTTCCATTCCCATACCCAAATACGTTGGCGTCTGATACAAAGTTGCCCCCAGCTGTTGATAACGTGTGGGACCCATGCCCTTCATGGTCACGTGGCGATTCAAACGAGGAGTTTAACGGTCCCACCACAGAAGCATAACCTTTGTTGAAGTATCTTGCTCCTATCAGTTTCCTTCAACATACCATGAATAATCTTAATATGAGTATATAACATATTAGACGATAAATTATCATCAACTTGCTGCCAAAAATATTTATGTTCATTTAGCAAAACCATGCATTTATATAAAACTTTTGGGCTTAAACTATGGGTGCATAGTTGTTGATAGCGAATAGCAGACAATAGCGACAAGCAACCTATATGCTACGTAGCGATAGCGATGAAATAGCAGGCGCTATTTTATGTTTAACGATACACTAGAAGAAAATTTTAGAAATGTTTTATATGTATATTATATCAAGATATGGTGTTTCTATACATATATTTAACAAAAAAAAACCTAAAATCCAGCTATTGTATACGTATATTTTATCGCTATTTATATTAAAACAAAAAAAAAAACAAAAAAGTCGGATATCCCACTATTTACTCGCTATGGAGGCACCAAACTCAGATAGCGATGAATGAGTGCTTCGCTATGCTATTCGCTATAGCGCTCGCTATGAGCGCTATTAACAACTATATATGGGTGCATTATTATTATAGGAAGCTGACCGATTACAGTGAAAGGTAGCATCTGCACCATTTTGACAGACCCCTTTCCACTTTGATGGAATCGGTCCCATTCCATCATCGCTAAAGCTTTTTGATTCTGGCCAAACACCTGCGATAAAAGATTCAAATAAAGAATCAGAATAACGACAATTGTATTATGCATTTTGTTTAACTTTGTTACTTTTGACTTTTTATATTTATTCATCGGTATGAAGATGTTGAAATCAAAAGTGTTATATTAAAACTGGTATTTTTCTTCAGAATAACCAATCGAATTTGGGGATAACATAATGTATAGCATCCATTGTTATCTAAAAAAATCACCATCCTATCTTTTTTAAACTGAAATCAATTTAGCTGCCAGTTCACTAAGCATGTGTGCACCCATGATAGCGGCCAACAGATAACAGGTTTACCGTATAAAAGACCAATCGATTAGACGATCAAGATTGAACGTGTTTGCTGTTCTTTTTAAATCAATTATTGCTTCATGATCCCCACAAATTAATCAATATGATGAACAAAGTGCCATTGCAATTACCCAAACAAGATATGCATATAATATTATGTAAGTTATGTTCTTAAGATGCTAACCAACTTAGTTGTTCAAAAGTCAACGATCCCAAACAAAATAAGTTAAAAGGAACCTTTGTTGGAAAAATATAAGTCCTATTAGTAATAGCAAGTTGTCTAGAGTGAGTAACCCATATCACAGTCTTCAACAAAAATGTTGGAGAATTGGTCAGCAATATATAAATAAAAAAATAAAACAAAGAAAGAAAAATAGACTGATGTTTGTATTTCAGATACCAATGCAGTTAATTAAATTACATTTGGACCATTTGCATAAAACTGCATTATAAGTATCACAGACATCAAAATGAATTAAAACTCTCTTTATGCCAAACAAATAAAGATCAGACTATAACTTGACCTGTATCAAGGTTTCCTATGATGGTATTTTCACCAAATCTCGCCTTCTTCCAGATCGAACTCGACCGTATTACGCCATTATCTTCGAGCCCCATGAAATCCCATGATCTAGTTGTGTGTAACTTTCTACCTCTGTTCAAGAACACTGAGACCACCCTGGGGTGCTCTGCATTGGATAATTATTTTATTATTTACACAAATTAAAACATATTCAACGACACTGCCATCGCTATCAACGACTTACTAGCTATCTTCACAGCTTCTACATCTTCAAGCATGGCAGCAAAACCGTTAATATGCCTTGTGTATGAGTAGAATATAGCTTCTTTGGCCTTATCTTTACTATGTGTTCAAGAAAGAATACTGTTATTTAACTATAAGCTAAAAAGCTAACAAGTGATATAGAGGGTCATTTACTCATTCATAATAGTAATTGTTACCTTCCCAAACAAGAACCAAGAAACTCATAGTGAGTGTCCGTTACGCGATCGAAATCAGTTTGTGTAACATCATAACTATGTGAATGAGCTCCTAGATACACAACATATGACTACAGAGAAAACAAATGAATAAATTGTAAACACAATCATTAATCAAAGATATAATGGATGCTTACCCTTTTAGCAGCACTGGTGGGTCTATGCAACAGTAGAGAAGAAAGAAGAAAAGAAAGTAGAAGATACAGAAAATTAGCACTACTTGCTCTCATTGCTCTCTGTGTTAGTAGCAATGCTTGACCACTCCTCTGCTTCACAGGAGCAGAAGATATTATGAGCATATGAACATCTCTTTTGCCCACACCTGCTTTCTATTTAAAGACTTCTGTTATGTTACAACATCAGTGGACTAAAAACTAAAAAGGGTAATGTGAAGTTTAATAATATTTCTAACCTTAAGAAAAAGTAACAAAGAAACGGGTTACGATCAAATACAAAGTCTCTTAAAAAGGACTCCTCATTCAAGCGGTATTGGCACCGTCTCGAACTACACGATATGAGATTTTAGGTTTTCACTTTTGGATTTATAGCTTGTAGATTTTAGAATTTTGTTTTTGATCATTGTGTCTTTTTATTTAGCATTGTGTTTTTTCTATCTTTGCGTTATTATGTCTTTTTTGCGGCTTGTGTTTTTTTTGCTCGACATTGTGTTATATTTTGCGATCCATTGTGTCTTTGTACCCTTCTAATTTTTAGGAGACTTTGTAGGATAACTTTACCCGTGTCATCCGTTTAACCCGAGGCTACATGTTATCAGGGGGGACGAGGCACCCATGCGGGTACTCCTCCCGGGTTCAACCTGGCACCAGAACACCACCGCCACCCATGCGGGTTAGGCGGGCGGATTGGTTTTGCCACAAGGGTTACCCACGATGATATGTTGTTCGATGCAAGTGATGACCATTGGGAATTGTGGGTGGGCTTTGATTGGTTAAAAGATTTGACTTTATTAAAATTTAAAAAAAAATTAGTTTATGACAAGGGTAGGGCGCCACCAATGTTTTGTGGCTAATGGATAGTTTTTAAGATTTTTGACATGACGGAATTTGACTGGTCGGACAAAGATACTACCGTTGGGTGCCCCTTCCCTCTCACCTGTCTAAGTCTTGTTTTTTTTTTCATTTGGGTGCCACAAATAATATTCTTTAATGAGCACATGATTAACTAATAAAGGCCATGTTGTGTCAAAAAGAATCTTCCTTTAATGAGAAATTAATGTGTGCTGCAGAGTTATATACCCTGTTGGGGTCTGCACAATAGACAAAAAAAACCCACGTTAGATGTGCACAAATTTTGCATGAAAGATACAAAACAAGAACATATGTTGGATTTGGGTGAGGTCTGGATTAGCTGCACATAAACACAAGGGTCAAGTTCATTCAGGCATTACATCAAACAGGAGGTGTCCATAAAGAGAATATTTGAAAAAGAGAGAGAAAACAAGTGGTGGTCCAAGCATTATTATGAGTGGCGCAATGTTAAAAGCAAAGGCAACAAGTCTTGTTCTTGATTAGGCTAAAATTGTCGTAGCAAATTGTTGAAATCAATAGCTTCAAGCTCAAAGCATGAACTGCAAAGTATGAGTAAATTAAGGGTATAAATGTATAAAATGAGTGGTTATGAAGATGCAAGAAGTATAATCTTGATAAAAAGCTATCTTTTATAATTTAGGGTTGACACATAATTTTAAATTAAAGAAATTCCAAACTTGTATGAGTAGGATAGCAGAAAACAGCAAAAATAAAAGATTGACGCATGCGAGAAGGGGAGGATTTTAGGTATAAGAATGGATATAAGGGTGTAAGGGGTGGTCGCGACAAGGGGTGCGGCAAGCTCTTTTATCGCTCGGCAAACACCGCCGCCACCAATGTATGCCGCGCGGGGAGGAGAGCATTCGGGGAAAGCTTGCCGCATGCGGGAAGAAGGATGGCTGCCTTGATTTGACCATTGGACCATGTTTCAACCAATGAGATGTTTTGTTTTTCTTTTTAAATGGTTTGGGGGAAATCACCTCCTATGTTTTTTGGGCAAGAGTGGAGAATGAGAGGGGAAATGACATGACATATTACGATTGAGTGGGTGAAACTTCTCCCCCAACTCATTAGGCATGCACCCCTTACACCCTAAGGGTGAAAGGGATGCACCCCTCATGAGAGATTGGGGAAATTTTCACTCATCCAATCATGATATGCCATGTCAATTCCCATCATAGACCACTCTTGCCAAAAAATACAAGGGTGATTTCCTCCAAACCATTTAAAAAAAAAAGTGAAATGCCTGGATAGTCCCTGTGGTTTAGCCTTTTTTCCACCTTTAGTCCTTAACTTTTTAAAATTACAGCTATAGTCACCAACTTTTTCAATTTCGTTCCCAGATAATCCCTGGCGTGGATGGGGGTTAGTTTTCTTAGTTAAGTTGGTGTGAAATAACCAAAATACCCTTATTATTAAAAACCCCAAAAGACATTTTATCTTCGTCTTCAGCAGCACAACTTCACTCAACCACCACTGCCACAACCAGCCCCGCCACAACCACTACCGCCATCATCACCATTGGCTTTATTATCTGTGGTCACAAGTACCCAGTTACGTTTCTGGAGTGAGTTTTTGTTATAGATTCAACAGGTCGGGTCGAGTTAACACCTGCCCGGTGAGTTTTTTGTTATAGATTCCACATATCGGTTCGAGTTAACACCTGCCCGGTGAGTTTTTTATTATAGAATGTGACCAATGTTATTAGGATTCTGTGGTATTTTCACGCTTGCTCGGGCTTGAAAATTAACCTTGGTAAATCTAGCATTTTTGGTTTTGGGGTTAGCAATGCGGAAGTGGAGGATATGGCATCCCGGTTTGGTTGCATGATCGATGATATTCCGTACCTTGGGCTAACGGTCGGTGCCAACATGAATCGCATCAATAATTGGCGTCCGGTGTACGACATTTTTGAAACCGTTTATCCTTATGGAAGGCTTCGGTGTTATCCATAGGTGGGAGGGTTACGTTGATTCGCTCTGTGCTCGAGAGTTTGCCCACCTACTTTATGTCCTTATACAAAGCGCCAGTTAAGGTATTAAAAGACCTTGAAAGTATCATCAAAAAAATTTATGGGGAGGATCGAATGATGTAAAAAAAACTCATTGGGTGGCTTGGGATAGGGTGACTCTTCCGAAGAAAGCTGGGGGTTTGGGCTTGTGTAAGTTATTTGACGCCAATTTGGCTCTTCTTAGTAAATGGGGGTGGCGTTTCAAGTGTGAACCTGACATCTTATGGGTCAAAGTTATAAAGGCTATTCATTCGGGTAATGCGGGGTTCTCGTTTCTGCCGTGTAAGAAAGCTATTGGGGGTGTTTGGGTTAACATATGCAACATCCTCAACAAGCCAGTTATAGGTGACAAGACAATGCGGAGTCTATTCAAAGGAGTCGTTGGAACTGGAAGTAATATTTACTTCTGGCTTGATCCATGGCTCGAAGAGACTCCATTATTTGAGTCTTTTCCATGCTTATTTCGTCTATAGTGTTATGGGTGAAATTCTGAGCCCATATCCTGGAAAATATCTTGATTTATATCTTGGTTATATAGTATCTGTTTACATCCGGGATGCTGATTCAGGATATTGGTAACATCCTGAATGGTATCCTCAGGATTACTAACGGATTATGTGCAGGTACGTGGGTTAGAAGCTATCAACGTTCACGAAGACTCATTCCGCGGAAGACTCGGTCCAAGTTGTTCGAAGAAAGACGTTAAGCCCGCTTTATTTGGCTCCAAACGGCTACTTATGGAATATTCGGGAGCATCCCATATTTATAGGAATTTTAGTTTTTAATTTGTAACTATAAATAGGTGGGTATACCAGATCGAATAGGACATCACATACACACTCGCTACACTCTAACACTCGCTCTCAAGCAATTCTCACTTTCATACAAAGGCATTGTAACACTTAGCGATCTGGTCTATATCCTGCACTGTATCCTGACGTTTGAAGTAATAAGAAGAACAAGGCAGCTGCGATTGTCAGCTCCTGAGGTTTTATGCCGGCGATCCAGATTGATCAAGGGCTTTCCTCGTACATCTCGTGTCGTTTACTTTACTTTTGCTCATAGTTTGATCATAGATACAGCTCAATATCCTGAGCCGTATCCTGAATACTGATTTTCTAAATAACTAAACAAGCATATTTTTAATACACTTTCTAGCACACTACCTCACTTTACTAATTTGATCACTTAATTGCTTCGGTAATTTTTGATCAAAACAATTTGGCGCCCACCGTGGGGCAAGTGGTGCTCTCTTTACTAAATTTTTTTGTGAAATCGCTAGTCGGCTTTCTATTTTCAAAACTTTTTGCCACATTGTCCATAATGGCCTCAAGATCAAACATGAGCTCCTCCACTGTGTCTGCTATGACTTCTGCTACTACCGGTTCGGTGCTCCCACCACCTCCTCCAAGGATGCCAGCCTCTTCACGACCTCAGGATATTATCCCTACCCGCAGTATTCCGGAATCTACTCCTGTTTTAGCTTCTAACGATGAAATTTTAACCTTATTTGGAAGTGTGCAGGAACAAATGAGGCAGCAACATGAAACAAACCAAATGCTTTTAAGGGAAATACAACTCCTGAAGTCTGGCTCGAGCAGATCTGCTGATGATATTGTCACTCCATTACATCCCAGAACCTTGAACTTCAGTTCAGCTGTGTATACTGAGGATAACAGGGGGAATATTGTGCCCAGCCTTCCTCAGAATCATACTCCTGAAATACCCTCCTCGGTCAGAATGTCAACCATGAGGAGCTCAGGATATGCTTCAGGATATGGGCAAAATCATCCAACGGGTAACGTGTCAAATAATAATAATACTCATGCTACTAATTGTGGATCTTTGCAGGATACAGGTGTAACGTCAGCACTTACTAGGGAACTTCAGAAGTTGAAGGACATGATATCCAGTGTACCTGGGGTGGTCCAGCCGATCCCGGAAGTGTCCCAAGACAGCCATAAGATATCTCGTTTTGCATATCCTATCTGTGATGCTGAGATCCCAAAGAGATTTCAAACCCCCAACATGAAGCTTTACGACGGAACTACGGATCCTGAGGAGCATATTGCTCAGTATAGGGAAAGAATGGAGATAAACCCTATCCCTCTGGATCTCAAGGAAGCATGCTTGTGCAAGGGTTTTGGTTCAACCTTAACAGGATCGGCCTTGAAATGGCTCTTGAATGTCCCTCCGCATTTGATTACATCTTTTGCTCACTTAGTAAATTTATTTAATAGTCAGTTTTCTTGTAGCAGAAGCTTTGAAAAATTAACAAGTGATCTCTACAGGATAACACAGGGACCTCAAGAATCCCTTAGGGATTATGTGAACAAGTTCAGCCGGGAATCCCTGGACATTCCTCACCTTGATGTTGCAACAGTCGTGCAAGCTTTCAAGATGGGGCTGCAAAAAGATTCTCAATTTTATCAAGATCTTGTAATGAACCCATGCAGGAACTTGGATGAAGCTCGAAACAGGGCCCTAAGATATATTCGGTTGGAGGATGATAGGAAGATGCAGGAGAGGATGAACTCATCCAACACCTATGAGTCGACCAACAGGAAGTCTGAATCCTCATTCAAGCCATATCGGCCTAAGCCATATGGTAGAAATGAAAATAAGAGAGTGAATGCTGTCGAAGATGAGGATCCTGAAGAATATCCTGAGTTGTCTGAATATTGCTTTTCTGTTAACATTCCTGAATTGATGTATGCCATGCAGGGTTTAGGAGACAAGGCTAGGTGGCCTCGAAAGAGTCAACAGAAAGCTGACTGGAAAGATAAGTCAAAATGGTGTGCTTTCCACGAAGATTTCGGGCATATGACTGAGGATTGCATTGCTCTAAGGAAAGAAATAAGCTATCTTCTAAGCAAGGGATATCTGAAAGATCTCTTAGGAAGAAAGAAGAATAAGGGTCAGGATACTGAGAAGGATCCTGAGCGGGCAGCATCACCTCCTGCGGATGCCAAGATAATCAACTTCATTTCGGGAGGATCCGACATTTGTGGGACTTCGTATTCGGCGGCGAAGAGACATGCAAAGGAAGCTAAGGCCGAAAGAGGAGAAAAACCTGTCAGGATGACTACCCTCACAACTGACAAAGTGATCACTTTTGATGCCGATGACAGGGATACTGTCCAAGATCCTCACCATGATGCTCTGGTAATAACATTATATGTGGCTAACCATTTTGTACGCAGGATATTGGTTGATAATGGCAGCTCCGTTAACATAATCTAACTAGAGACTCTAAAGAGAATGAATGTATCTCCAATGGATATCACGTCAAAGTCTACCGTGCTTGTTGGGTTCAGTGGAGAGGCTAGAAACACAGTGGGAGAGATAAAGTTGCCAGTATTCATTGAAGGAGTCAACTCGATACAACGTTTCTGCGTGATGGATTCTCTATCCTGCTACAACATCATACTGGGAAGACCGTGGATTCACGATATGAAGGCTGTGCCATCAACATATCACCAATGCATCAAGATCCCTACCCCTTGGGGAGTTGTCAAAGTTGATAGTGATCAGCAAGAGGCAAAAGAGTGCTACTCATCTTCGATGAAATCCTCAACCAAACCTAGTGCAGCATAGCAATTAAAGACGCGGGCCCAGGATATCGTGGAGGATCCGGAGCAGGATGTGAAGAAAATTATCCTGGACCAGGATAATCCCGATATTTCGGTGCTCGTGGGGACCAATATCCCTCAGGATATTGAAGAACAATTAGTTAACTTTTTGAAATGCAGGATGTCAACGTTTGCATGGAAGCATGAGGATATGACAGGCATATCCAAAGATATTATCACTCACAAGCTTGGAATTGATAAATCGTTCAAGCCTGTTCAGCAAAAAAGAAGGAAGTTTGCTCCTGAGCGGAATACGATTATCCAAGAGGAAGTTGAGAGATTATTGAAGTCCAGGATGATCAGAGAAGTTAAGTTCCCAAGGTGGCTAGCAAACGTGGTTGTGGTACAGAAGAAAAATGGGAAATGGAGAGTTTGTGTAGACTACACAGACTTGAACAAAGCTTGTCCTAAAGACCCATTTCCTCTTCCCCACATTGATGCAATGGTAGATGCCACTGCCGGGCATGAAATGCTGACCTTCATGGACGCATCCTCAGGATTTTAACAGATCCAAATGGAACCTTCTGACCAGGAGGATACTGCCTTCATGACACCAACAGGAATTTATTGTTATACAACTATGCCTTTTGGTTTGAAAAATGCAGGTGCAACATACCAAAGATTGGTAAACATGATGTTTAAAGACAAACTGGGGGACACTATGGAGGTGTACATCGACGATATGGTGGTAAAATCAAAGAAAGCTCAGGATCACCTCCAGGATATTAAAGGAGCGTTTGATATCCTGGATCAGTATAACATGAAGCTGAATCCTGCTAAGTGCCATTTTGGAGTGGGGGCAGGAAAATTTCTAGGATATATGGTGACCAAAAGAGGAATAGAAGCAAGCCCGGAGCAGATTAAAGCCATCTTGGATATTAAATCGCCCTCAAATATGAAGGATGTTCAACGATTAACGGGGCGAGTGGCAGCATTAAACAGATTTATCTCAAGATCCTCAGAGAAATGCAAAGATTTTTATGATATCCTGAAGAAGAACAAAAAATTCGAATGGGGTGAGAAGCATGAAGCGGCCCTACAGGATTTAAAGCAATATCTTTCAACCGCACCTATACTGATGAAGCCTGAGAATGGTGAACCATTATCCCTATACGGTATCAGGGAATGCTGTAAGTGTCGTCCTTATAAAGGACCATGAAGGTCAGCAATATCCTGTTTATTATGTTAGTAAAAGCTTGTTAAATGCTGAAACTAGGTATTCTCATTTAGAAAAATTGATACTAGCATTAGTCATGGCATCAACGAAACTTAGACATTACTTCGAGACACATAGGATTCATGTAAAAACAAATTATCCCATCAAAAGTGTGCTTAGGAAACCAGAAATGTCAGGCAGGATGGCTAAGTGGTCGGTAAAGTTGAGTGCCTATGATTTAGTATATGAACCTAGGAATGCCATAAAGTCTCAGGCTTTAGCTGACTTTGTGGCTGATTTTAGTAGTGACATTCAGGATGAGGTAGACCTAGAAGTTCAACAGTTAGGAGAATCCTCAGGATCCTGGACATTATATACTGATGGTGCATCTAATGTAAGAGGAGTAGGATTAGGAATACTACTAAAATCGCCACAGGGGGACATATTACCCCAGGCTATTAGGTGTGAATTTCCTGCCACTAATAATGAAGCAGAGTATGAGGCTTTAATTGCAGGATTAGAGTTGGCTAAGAGCATGAGTATCAAAAATTTGCAAGTATATGTTGACTCTTTGTTAATTACTAACCATTTTAATGGATCCTATGCAGTTAAGGGTGAGAAGTTGGTTGAATATCTCGATATTCTCAAAAAATTAGCAGGATATTTCGATGTTTTTACACTTGAACAGGTACCAAGGGAGGATAATGCTGAAGCGGATGCCTTAGAAAATTTGGGATCATCAATCAGGATACCTAAAGGGACCCAAATACCAATATTACACGTCTTATATCCTGCAACGAATCCTCAGGATAAGGAAGTAGCGGGTATTCGGGATCATGAAGCGGTATATCCTGAACAGGATCCTAAATCATGGACGGCTCCAATTGTGAGATATCTCAAAGAAGGACACATCCCTGAAAATGAAAATCCTAAGGCATTTAGGATGAAGGTATCACGATTCACTATTATAAATAATGTTTTATACAAGAAATCTCTTGCAGGACCGTATTTGAGGTGCTTGGAGGATCCTGAAGCCAAACAAAGTACTTCAGGATATACACGAAGGGGATTGTGGTAATCACACCGGGGGCAGATCATTGTTCTCGAAAGTATTAAGGACAGGATATTATTGGCCAACGATGAGGAAAGATGCTGCAGAATATGCTCGAAGATGTGATGCATGCCAAAGGCATAGTAACATACTACATCAACCAGCTGAACCACTATATCCTGTAGTTTCCCCTTGGCCATTCATGAAATGGGGGATGGATATAGTAGGGAAGTTACCAAAGGCTCCGGGAGGAAAAGTCTTTATGTTAGCTATGACGGATTATTTCTCCAAATGGGTTGAGGCTGAAGCATTTGTCCAAGTTAGAGACCAAGAAGTAGTATCCTTCATAAAGAGGAATATCCTGACTAGGTTTGGGGTACCAGCTGAGATCATTTGTGACAATGGGTCCCAGTTTATAAGCAAAAGGACCACTGACTTTTGCAAAAGTTGGGGAATCAAAATGATCACATCTACTCCGGTACATCCTCAAGCGAACGGACAAGCTGAATCTTCAAACAAGATAATAGTCAATAACTTAAAAAAGAGACTTGGAGCCAAAAAAGGAAGATGGGCGGAAGAGTTACCCTTTGTTTTGTGGGCTGATAGGACAACGGTAAAGAATGCAACCGGCCAAACCCCGTTTTCCTTGGTATTTGGAGCAGAAGCAGTGATTCCAACAGAAATGACGATACCTACTGCAAGATCAATTCTACAGGATCCTGAGCAAAATCCTAAAGCCTTATTTCAAGATTTGGATACTATAGACGAAAAAAGAGATGCAGCAAGGCTAAGGATGGCAGCATATCAACAAAGAATATCCAGAGCATATAATAAGAATATAAGGAGTAGAAGATTTCGAGTTGGTGATTGGGTGTTAAGAAAGGCTTTTCAAAATACCACTAATCCTGCCGATGGCAAGCTAGCTCCGAAATGGGAAGGACCTTATGAAGTCGAGTCAGAAGCAGGGAAAGGAGCATATCGACTCAAGAATATGGAAGGAGATATGCTACCAAGATCCTGGAATGCAATACATTTAAAGCTTTATTTCAAGTAAGAGCAGTATTTAATTTCTGTCTCAGAATGGTATGTATTCTATCTATTTTAACTATATTTGTTTATTATCTTGAACCCAATACTGACTTAAGCCTCGGAGGGGTGTTAGCCAAGCTAACACCCACCTTAGTTCACAATTGTTTTGCAGCATATGTTTCAGGATATAGCTCCAGGATATGTACTCAGGATGACTCGAAAGATTAGAGGATTGGCCCCCTCTCTCACGTTTAAGGGATCCTGGTCCCTTCAAAGGTTTAAAGGTATTCACCTTTCTTTCGAATTGGGTTTAAACACCTCGCCTGGAGCGCAAGTTATCTAGGTATAGTTCAAGGTAGCGGGACCAGTTCATGTAAAAGTGGCTGACAATTTCGTTAATGTTGGCTATATCCTGGATCCTGAAGGTATATGAGGATTGATCACCCTCTCTCACGAAAGAGTATTTTCATACTCTCTAAGGTTTAAAGGTTTTCACCTTTCTAAGATTTAGAGTTTATACACTCTCGCCTGTAGCGCATGAAATTTAGGGTTTATCCCCAGATATCAGGGTTTTTCCCCAAGATATTAAGGGTTTATCCCAAGTATGCTAAGGATTCATTTCAGGATATCAGGGGTTTTGCCCTGGGGTATTCGGAATTCATTCGAGTCAAAATATCAATACATTTGCGTTTTTGTCAAATACAGGGGACATACATTGGACTGTTCAAAGGATGGATCCAAGTTTATAAGTATGCACTGGGGACAAACTTATAATGGAGGATTAAAATTGATTCTCTAAGAATCTCTGGTATGATCTCTCCTTTTTATTTGGACAATTTATAAGTTGTATTTTAATATCCTTATCAAGATATCTTTCAGGATATCTCCCAGGATACATTTATAATATATATTCCTAAAAATGTACGAACCAAACAGTTTTCACAAGTACGATTTTCATATCAATGACAACAATAATAAAGTCAAAAGAGAAGTTATATTATTAACATACCAAAAGGTGTGCTCTTAGTTTCACCTCAAAACGAGGCCCATCCACTAAGAGCACTATAGTTTATTACCATATTTACCCAACAGTTGAAGGTTTCATCTCAAACCGAGACCCATCCACCTTCAACTGTTGTATTGTTCAAAAAGCATGCAGGAAATGTAAATTGTTCAGGTGCAGGAAAGTAAAGTGCAGAAAAGTAAAATTGTTTAAGGGACTACAGACCAACATTCAAATTTAAAAAGGTGGGCTCTGGCCTTGGCACGTATATCCGTCATCGCCCACCTCAGTGCCCTCACACAACGGCATCCTCTCCAACCTTCTCAGACTTCTCAGCACCAGCATCCTGGGACCTGAGCAGTATCCTCACCAGCATCCACCCCAGCATCTGCTCCAGCATCCTTCTTGTCTCCAGCCTGGATCACCACTTCTGCTGACTTAGAAGACTCACCAGCTTCAACAGGAAGTGGCACAGCTTTGCCTCCGAGCTCCTTTAGTTTGGCCACCCAGGATTCAACTGGCCAAGATGGACAAACAAGGCCCGTCTCCTTGGCCTCGTAGGCCATCTTGATTCGTGCTTGTAACAGGGAGACGATAGCAGAAGCCTTGATTCCCTCCCGGAAGTTGACCAAGGCTTGATCATGATCCATTTGAACGGTGGCGAGTTTGACCTCAGCGTCTTGGGTGACTTTCTTCAGCAGGCTTTCGTAGTGCCGGGTCTTTGCTTCAGCAATGGCACCTTGGTCAGCGACGGTGCTTTCAAGCTGTTTGATCCTGGCTTCATGAAGTGCAACCGTACCACAGGCATCATTATACAAGTGGAGCAAATGCTGGAGGCCCTGCACATCAATTATAGGTATAAAGTTAGAATATATGTATAGACCAGGATATCCTGTCAGGATATCCTATCAGGATATACGTGCAGGATATACGTGCAGGATATGAGTCAGGATATTACCTTGTTGAGGAAGGATGTCATTGGCTCTAAGGAATCAGAGAAGCTGAGTTCGTCATAGGAGAACCCTTATGAACCTGGAGCAGTGACTTCAAGACCTTTCCTCTTTTTTGCTGTGGAAGCACGAGTTCTTGGATTGGCCTTGGGAGCCGGGAGTGGCTTGGAGCTAGTAGCAGAAGGAGTCTCCTTCTTGACTGTGGCTGGAGTGGGGTATCTGTCGAGTTCGTCAAGGTCTAGATAGACTGGAACTTTGCTGGAATCTACACACAGGGAGTAAAATTCTAAATCCCTCCTAAAAATATCAAATAAAAACATGTATGTACAGGATATCTTGCAGGATCCTTACCAGACATGTTTGCGCTTGAAAGAGGGCTTGGAGTTGGTGGAGATGGGTTGAAGCTTCTCTCTGCCTCTGAAAGGAGTCTGATGGCGTCTATTCTTTTTTGAGAATCAGCAAGGGGAGGTGCAATCTTCCTGAAATCAGCTGCATACACAACAGAGAAAATAAAATTGGTCAGTTCAGGATATAAAGCAGGATAAGAGGCAGGATCATCTTTAAACCCTAAATCCTACCCTTCTTCAACCATCTCATTGGATAATCCGTTCCACCAGGGATTGAGTCCCTTTTTACAAAGAAAAACTTGTATTGCCAACCATCCTCGTTCCTAGTGGCACGAAGTATCAATGGGTCACCAGAAGTAGAGTAAAACAGAAATCTGCATGATCCGTGGCATCTAAGTTTGTAAGCTAGGGGCAGATCATGGACAGAAAGATCAGGAATGTGGTTTCTCTTGATTTGGTCAAGAACAGACAAAACACGCCAGAGCATTGGCATGGTTTGGCTGAAAGAGATTTTGGTGATATTAAAGAATTCGGTGATGAAATCCGGAAAGGGGAATTGTAGCCCTAGGGTAAAAGGGAAAGCACTAAAGCATATCTACTCACTGGAAACCATATCTGACCGGATTTCCCGGTCAAAGGGTCTAAATACGGTTCCTGCCGGAAAGATGCCGGAGGATTTCAAGGCCGACAGGTGGGCACTATCGAAGGTACATGTTTCCTTCTCCGGTTCTTGGAGAAGGTTCTGTTGGATGAATGTGGGAGCCGAGTCACTTGAACTGGACCTTGTTTGCCTGGGCATTTGGTCGCCTGAATTTTTCGCCGGAGAAATATGATAACGATGAATATGAAGATGAGGGAGAGAATATTACCTTTTTCCTTGTCGATTATGATTAAAAAAGAGATGAGGATGAGAAGATATAGGGCATGATGAGTAAATATAGGCTGGGTAGTTGAAAACGGTCACATCATTGGTCTTATCTAATTAATTACCTCGGTCTTCGTAAAAATGTAACCGTTAGTGCAGGATAACAAACGGTAACATTTTTGGGGACAATTGTTATGGGTGAAATTCTGAGCCCATATCCTGGAAAATATCTTGATTTATATCTTGGTTATATAGTATCTGTTTACATCCGGGATGCTGATTCAGGATATTGGTAACATCCTGAATGGTATCCTCAGGATTACTAACGGATTATGTGCAGGTACGTGGGTTAGAAGCTATCAACGTTCACGAAGACTCATTCCGCGGAAGACTCGGTCCAAGTTGTTCGAAGAAAGACGTTAAGCCCGCTTTATTTGGCTCCAAACGGCTACTTATGGAATATTCGGGAGCATCCCATATTTATAGGAATTTTAGTTTCTAATTTGTAACTATAAATAGGTGGGTATACCAGATCGAATAGGGCATCACATACACACTCGCTACACTCTAACACTCGCTCTCAAGCAATTCTCACTTTCATACAAAGGCATTGTAACACTTAGCGATCTGGTCTATATCCTGCACTGTATCCTGACGTTTGAAGTAATAAGAAGAACAAGGCAGCTGCGATTGTCAGCTCCCGAGGTTTTATGCCGGCGATCCAGATTGATCAAGGGCTTTCCTCGTACATCTCGTGTCGTTTACTTTACTTTTGCTCATAGTTTGATCATAGATACAGCTCAATATCCTGAGCCGTATCCTGAATACTGATTTTCTAAATAACTAAACAAGCATATTTTTAATACACTTTCTAGCACACTACCTCACTTTACTAATTTGATCACTTAATTGCTTCGGTAATTTTTGACCAAAACATATAGGTAGTTAAGAACTGTTCGGTGAATGATCGACTCGAAAACGATGGATGCTGGCTTTGGAGACATGATCCAGAAACGGAAGAGGAACTGCAGGAGCTGGATGCTCTATCGAGTAAGCTGTCCTCGGTGAATCTGACCAACGCTAGGGACAAGTGGAAATGGACGGGGGACGGTTCGGGTGTGTTTTCGGTCAAGGCGGTCAAGAACATGCTGAACTGGAATTCTTTGGCTGAAGGTCGGTTTATTCTCGAGTGGTGTAAGTGGGTTCCCTCAAAGTGTAACATCTTTGTGTGGAGAGCGGAAATGAACCGCATCCTTACGGCCGATGCCCTTTTCAGTCACGGAATTCAGGTCGGTTTGGGGGTTTGTTCTTTATGTGATTCCTGCGATGAATCTGCGGAGCATTTGTTCCTGTCTTGCTATGTTGCTGCGGTCATTTGGCAGAAAATCAGCAGTTGGCTTCGTATCCAGAATATTTACGCTTTTTCCATTGAAGACTTGTTGGATGTTCATAAATTTTGTGGTCTGGGTCCGGTGGACAAGATGGTCGTGCAAGGCATTATTATTATAGCTTGTTGGTGTATCTGGAAGGCAAGGAATAGAGCGGTGTTTTCGGGGAGCGCGGGTTAGTATTGAGTACGTTTTTAGCGAAATTAGAGCTGTGAGATTTTTTTGGTTCAAGCATAGATCCTCTTTTCGTTCCATTCTTTGGAATGATTGGTGTAATTTTGTAATTATGTAGTTAGTGTCGTTTTTCTGTTGTTTGTTTTGTCCGGCTCGGTCTTCGGGTTCGGTGTTTTGAATGAAAGTTTCTTTAAAAAAAAATAGCATTGTCGAATGTCGATGTAATGTTTTAGGATGTTGTATTATTTGGATTTTGGTTCTTTCTTACTTTCAGGAATAATCAAAATGTAGTTTTATTTAAAATTTTATGATAATTGATTTAATTTTTTTTTTTTGAAGAAGCGGGCAAACGAAACTACAACTATGACGGGTTTGCAACCGTCTGCATGGGTTTGACGCTTTAGCGTAGAGTCTAACCCGGACCACCCGTGCGGGAACCCCACGAAGTGGGTAAACCCTCACACCTCCTTTGCAGCCAACGGGGATCGAACCGGAGACCTCAAGCGAGCCCAAGTTCTTTCCTACCGCTGGGCTGCACCCTCATCGGCGATAATTGATTTAATACCATTCCGGTCAACAAATGCCAAATATTGTAATCAATGTTGTCGTTAAAAGAGTAGTAAAGAAAGTTATGGATGATGTCATATAACTTTTAATCATGAAATCTTCATTGTTTATAGTTATTTGTGATATGGTAATATAATATTGTTTGTATGTAATCATAGTCATCTTAACGTGATTATTTATAAAGAAAAATTTGTTGTTGGGTCATCCACAAGATAAAACAAGGCTCATTCTATACGCACCCCCTTTCCTGATTATACCCCCTGTGAGAGGAAAACTGTCGGTCCCACGCAGACTCCACCTGTAAGTATGTGAGAGGAGGGGGGTGAAAAAAGTAAATAGGGGGGTGTAGAAAGTAGCACCCTAAAACAAATACATTCTTACTTGATAAAGAAGTGGTTAAGTTATTATACAAAGACTTCTAAACGTAAGAAGAATTTATAGAGTGACAGGTGTTCAATAACCTAAACCCACTACACCATCACTCAAAACCTAAACCACCCCCCCCCCCCCCCCCCCCCAAAATAATAATAATAATAATAATAATAACTATACCTCACCAAAAGACCCCCCAAAAAACCTAACCCCCTCCCCCTCAAAAACCTAAAAAAAAAGGCTCAGACTATCTACACACCAAGTGTGTAGATAGCCAACCCAAAAATGTGTTTTTTTGTCCTATGTGCATACCCTGCAGTGTCGAGCTGGGGCTAAAGCGCGGCGTTTTGGTCCTGTCAACCAGACAAAGACTGACGGGTCTGTTGACCGGACTAAAACGCCGAGTTTTGGCCACGTTTTGGTCCTGTCAACCAGACGGGGTGTCAGTCTTTTTGGTGTGCCAATAGGCAAATGAGTGTGCAAATAGGTACACCAAAAAAAAAAAAAAAACCTACCCCCTCCCCCACCCCCGGGCAAATTTTTATTTTTATTTTTGTTTGGGTGGGTGGTGGGAGGGGGATGGGGGTTTAGGTTTTTGGGTTTTTTAGAAGCCTTTGTACCTTTCTTACAATTAGGAGCCTTTATATTTGATCCTAATCCGATAAAATAGATATCATTGTTCATTTATTGACAACTTAATGTTTGAGTAGACTTGAATGATAATGAATGATTTGTTTTTTATACCTAACAGAATGAATGAATCAAAATCATATATGATTATTTGTATCAAAAGCGGACGTATCTAATTCAATATAGGCGTCGTTCCACAAAAAATCTAATAACATAGCAGTCGGTCCTACAACTAGAAAGGACGTTTCTTTTTTCATGTGTTGACTACATCCCTTGTCGCATGCTACTTATGAAAATTTACTATGTGTCTTGACGAGGCACCGAATTGAAGGCCACAAGGTAAAGTATGTTGTAAGTGCTCCCGTATGATCATACTTCGAACGTCCTTAGGTGCAGAGGTGTATCGGATACAAACTACTAACTCAAACTGCTATCATGTTAATAGCTTTTCTATAAAGCCCAGATTGTTTAACAACAAATAAAAATACCAAACAATAAATCACTTATCAGAGTACCTATTATTTATTATTAAAACGTGATTTTCATGCTTTTATATGTGTTATGATTTACAAACCATCATGTAACACCAAGATGGATACCATAGACCGTCCGTCTTGTGAGTTACTTTAGCAGACCTATTAATCCTTCAAGTTCTTCTTCTTATTCCATATATAACTTTGCAAGATTTTTGTGCATCATTAGTTGTACCTTGTGCTTTGTGAGTTTTTCAAAAAAAAAACTTAATTTTTTTACTTTTAACCCAAAGGTTTTTACCTTTTTCAATTTTAACTCTACATAATTTGTTTTTTTAACTTTAACCTAAAACTTTTTATTATTTTGCAATTTAGCTTCGCAACTTTTGTCACTTATGTTTTTCATTTTTCGCAAATTTTCGTTTTACGTATAGTTCTAAATTTTTCGAGTTAATACGACGCAACGTGCATGTGTGGTTCAACATTTTTACCTCTATTTTTCCATTTTTGACAGGTTCGTCGCAACACGCATATCTTAGGTCGAGTCAGTGTTGGTGGTCGATGACGGTTGTGTGACATTAGTACTATTTGACATCGTTTTACGCCCAGACGCAACGCGGAGTGTGCTTTGGGGGGGTTTCAAAGAAAAAATTGTTATGCATATGGTTGTTGTAACGTTGGCTTTGGGGGTTTTCCAAAAAAAAATGTTTTTTTTTTACATTTTACCCAAAAGTATTTCATAAATTACTTTTAACCCAAAACTATTTGTTTTTTTTATTTTTAACCCAAAACTTTTTATCTTTTGCAATCTATCTTCAAAACTTTTTTTACTTTCAACTTTGGTCCTTTATAGTTTTCATTTTCCGTAAATTTTTTGCTTTATACTTGGTTCTAAATTTTGTGACTTAACGCATCGCAGCGTGCGCCTTTGGTTTAACGTATTTTACGTTTCGTTCTAATTTTTGCGAGTTAACACGACGCAACGTGCGTGTGTGAGTGAACGTTTTTACATCGTCTATTTTTCCCCGTTTGACAGGTTTAACATAACGTGCGGGTCCTAGATCCACTTAGTTATAACTAAAGAATCTCCGCCGTATTGCGGCGGGTCGCAATCCTAGTTGTTCATAAATGAAGAAATATTAAGAGATAAAGTTTATATTATATATGAAAGTGAGTAGTGTGACAAGTGTAAAATTATGTGGTATTTAAGTGAAAATAGTTGTTAATAAATAAAATAAAATTAAAAAGCTTGGGAAGCGGGAGTAGTATTAACTATTAAGACCTATCCTACAAACTCCATATCTCTTATGGCAATCAGTGACGCTAAAGAAGGTTTGGTAAATTAGAAGTTATTCTTCGAATCATAAATATCTCCCCTTTAATATAATCAGAGTTTCTGTAGAGCAAAAATGGGATGTATGATATTTTTAAGCTCTCAAGTAAAAAAGAAAAAAAAAAAAAAAAAACGCAGTCCCCGTTTTTTTTAAATAGAGGTTAACTAAGGTAAAGTTATTCTATAAAAGCTCTTAAAAATAAGAAGTGTATAAAGACATAATGGATCGCAAAATATAACACAATGCCAAAAAATATAACACATTGTCGAAGAAAAAAGACACAATGAGTCACAAAAAAAACATAATTATGCAAATATAGAAAAGACACACTGATAAATAACCAAGCATGATGATGATGTAAACAAAGAGTCCAAAATCTACAAGCTACATATATAAAAACAAAAAAACAAAAAAACTAAGCTAAACATCTAAAAACAAAAACTTAAAATCTCACATCGTAGAGTTCGATGAGACGGTTCCAATGATGCTTGAATGAGGTTAATCGGAATCCGTTTGATACCCTTTTTACGACTTCTTATTTTTAGGAAACTTTGTATTTGATTCTAATCCATTAATTACATATAGTCTGATTGATTAAATATAATATAATGAAATTTTGTTAGTGTTTAGTTTATTACGATATAAATCTTAGTATTATATTATTTTTGTAGAGTTTCATTCCCACATGGATATTGCAAAATCTGATAATAAAATAACTAGTTTCCAGGGCCGGCTCTATAGGCTTGGCAACATAGGCATGGGCCTAGGGCCATCAAAAAAATAAGGGCCTACAAGTTTTTAAAAAAATTTATATATACTATATGTTATGTGTATGTATTACAACTTGTAAACAATCAATTTAATCATATATCTATTTTGGCTTGAACCTACCTACCTTGGAAATTATATCATTTCATCTCATTCGTTTGACATCGATTCCTAGAAATAATTCAGCTGAACCATTGAGCCATGTTTATTGTAAAACACGTATTCATTTGAACATGTCTTGATTCTGTGTCATTTACCTTAATATTGTTCTTATTGACTAAGACATGACATAACTCTAAAAGAGACATCGTAGCCCAAATCTCGAGAACGAGATTTAAAACAAGGTGGGGAGGATGTAACATATATATTTTTTTTATCATATAAGAATTATAGGTTTGTTTAAATTTATTAACTACTAGTAACTAGTTTTATTTTTAATATAATTATTCGACCCATATAGTTTTAAAAACTATTTTATATATAATTGGTTGGACTGTTATACTAATTAATTGGCTTGTATATGTGTGACATTTCTATTTACTATATTAAATAAAGTATATAAAAACTTATGTTATTAAACGGGTAGACTACAGGTAAGTTGACTGTTAGAAATATGAAGTACCTAGACGAGCCTAGGAACTGTTTAATAATTAAATTATAAAAAAATACATTATATTTTAACCTACTCCGTTTTTAATGAAATTTGGTTTAAAATGTAGATACAAATATTCTCGTTCTAATGACATATTCATTGTTTTATAAAACATCATATTTTAAAAGTTATACGCGTCAAATAAGTAAAGCAGCTGAATTAATCTATACTATCTATTAAAGGAGCTTAGAAGCTAACCTCACTTTGCATATGTGTCATATTAGATATGCCACATAGGATTGGATGACATCATAATTCCGATTTTAATATGACATCATAATTCAGATTTTAAAATTCATTTCATTTATTTAATACATAATTTCAATCCCTGATGGTTTTGGAGCCATTTTCAAATCTCAAATCATAATTTCAATCCCTCTTTCTAATATAGTTCATTTTCAAAATTCAAAACCTTCACACACCTCTCTCTCTCTCTCTCTCTCTCTCTCTTCAACTCCGAATAACATTTTCGAGCAGATTGAGATTCAACGATGAACGATGCAGATGTCTCCAATCAGGTTCATCAAATGGTCCAGTTCATCCGTCAAGAAGCCGATGAAAAAGCTAACGAGATCTCCGTTTCAGCAGATGAGGTAAGTCTCTGTTCAAATCAAGTCAGATTTTCGAGTAATTAGGGTTTAAACCACAAAAACCATAACTTATCATATGTTTCATTTCCAGCTTTCACTAGATTTTTGTTAATTTATTCAGTTGATAAGTTATGGGTTTTGTGGTTTAAACCCTAATACTTGGACTGTATCTATCATGGTTTTTGTGGTTTAAACCCTAATACTTTCACTTGATTTTTGTTAATTTATTCATAAGTTTCATGTTAATTGCCGCTTTAATTCTGATGTTTGATAGTTCACTACACAGTTGGAAGCTTTAATTCTGAAGTTTGATAGTTCACTATACAGTTTGAAGATTAGGTTTTCATACTTTCATCTATAATGTGAAATTCTTCGTTAATGTTGTTACACTTTTGTTGTTATATTCTGATTCCAGTTGATAAGTTAGGGTTTTTGTGGTTTAAACCTTAATACTTGTACTGTATCTATCATCTGTTCCTTTTCCGGTTGATAAGTTTGTTTTGTTGAAGATGGGTTTGATCAAATGTTTATATATGATTTGTATGCTTCATTGTAACACTTTTTTGGCTTTGTATTTGCACTGAAGATGGAAGATTGAGTTGTGGTTTCTCAAGTTTCAGAGGAAAAAGGGCAATCATCAAAGAACCGACTTGGAGTCTGAAAAGGATAACTCGAGTGATGATGGTTCTATTGCTTCAACTACAGTGACAAAAACCAAATAGAAGTGATGAAAGGGGGAGAATTGAAAATGCTGGTGGGGTTGTCATGTGGGCAGATAATTTTGGTTTTCTGTAAATGAATTGTGCCTTTTGTTATGTTCTTTGTATTGACTGAAAAGATAGAAAAAATTAAACCTTTTGTTCTTTTTATGATAAATCTTGGTGTTTGACCATCGTGTTAATAGAATTGGTGATTTTAGATCTTCTTATCAACGATTGCTAAACCAATCATAAGTTTATTGATTTTGCATCGTGTTTTGGATGTTTTTCGATTTGGGGTTAAAAAAGATTTGATTTTTAATATGCCCATGGATTATTGTTTAGGTAAAGCTATGGTAATTGTTGTGCAGCCTGCTAAAGATCCGAGAACGAAGAAGAAAGAAGTGACGATGAAACGAACATTGATGATTGGGCTGCCAATACTTTCCTACGGTAAATATTATATTATATTGCTGCAATCTATTTTTATTAAAACTGTTATTAATTGTATTAAAACTATCGTGTGCTATTAATTCTATTAAAACTGTTAAGAGGAGTTGTTTAATCGTCAGATTGGTTTAGTTCAGGATTCTGTAATTTTGTTGCGATTTGGTTGATTTTGGTTGAAATTTATTTATTGCATGTGGTGTTTTATTTTACTTTGAAGTTTGCTTTGTTTAAAAGCTTTATTTGCGGTAATTTTCTGTATTTTAGAAATTAGGGTTCTAATTTGGGGTTTTTCATTACATGTAGTGTTTTCATAGAGCTCTACAGTCAACTGTCTTCTATCAGGTACAAGATCTCTATTTTAAAATTGCTGATGAAAATTGTTGATAATTTAAATTGCGTAGAGTTTAGGTCATGAAATTAGGTATTTAGGTAATTTAAAGATCCTTTCTATTTGCTCAAACTAATTGATGTCTCTTGCGTAGGTACATTGCATCTGATGTAAGACTGTTCACCAACTTCGATTTCATCTTAAAGGTATGAACCATCACATTCAAAACATTAAATATTATTAATCTTGTGCTTGTTGATTTTGACCATATTTGCCCTTTGAATCTTGCGATGGAGGTAGAAGACAGCTGTGTCATTACTCATGTTCAAGATAAGCTCTTTCGTGTTCATGTGAGCAAGAAGAGAGGAAGACACAAAGGAGGTGTGAAACATAGTTCAGATGATACAGGTTCAGGTGTTAAATCCGTATCATGTGAACTATGTTTGACACATCCTTTGTGTCTTTCTCTCTTCTTGCTCACATGAACACGAAAGAGGTTATCTTGAACATGATGTTATCTATTAAGGGAGCTTAGATAATCACATAGAATTGGCTACGTGTCAACTTCTCAGGTATGCTATATAGTCCTCGCTGATGTCATAATTACGAAATGGTATCCTTTAGTGTTGTTTTCGCTAAAGTTTGAAACGGTATTGTTTAGTGTTACTCTACCTTCAAGGAAAGTCCAAGGAGCAGGTATAATTTTAAATTTTGCCTTCAAATTCTTTCTAACAAAACAATAGAAACGTTGTTGATTATTTGATTTTTTTTTTTCATTTTTTGTAGCTATGACAAGGTTTAAAGCTATTGAATGGCTTGAAAGTGTAGTTAGGCCATTGGAGATACCAAAACAACCATCAAACTTTTTGATAGGTCAAAGCTTCATGTTTCCAACAACTAATGGTTGTTCTATCGTAAAGACTTCTGGTATGTATCTTAAGCATAAACTTTATATTGTCATTCATGGTGTAAAACAATGTGATTAGAGTAGAAGTTCAACATTGCTGTGTTGTAACTTAGTTTCAGTTTGAATCTGTTTGTGTGTTTCCGAGGGCTTTTTTAAGCAAGCCGCATAGTATAAACTCTAACTTTTGGGTGTTGTAGACTGTTTTAGGTTGATTTCTAGGATTATTTAGGTTGAAGGTAGCCTTCATTAGGGTTTTTATTGTCATCTTTTTGCTGTAAATTAGGACGAAAATCATCTTAAATGACTACACGGTCAATTTCCTCATTTTACCTCAACATGGTTTCATAAAATTACTTTCTTGCCTGTTATACGTCTTTTTCTAATCTCAGGGCTATAAAATTATTTTCGTGTTCACCTTCGTTTGTTATCAAAATATGTTGTTAAATAAACGAACATATATTAAAAGATATAAATTTGAGTCTATAAGACTAGCATATTCAGTGCTGCTGCCACCAATGGACCTTTCGACTTTAGCCCTAGAATATATACAACTACCAAAGAATCTTAACATAATCCAAATTCAGATAAAAGTTTCTCGGGTTTGTTCAAATTGTTTGGCTTAGAGAATTGTTAAAGGAGAAAATTAAATAAAGATTAAACATTGTTAAATCTAAAAGTCTAAAAAGAAGTAAAAATAATACGATCATCCATATAAAGTATTTAAAAAGTAACAATTACATATAAAAAAGAAAACTAATCAGACACTTAAACTCTAATAGCAAGAATCAAGAAACTTTAACTTCAACTCCATGGAGCACTGAACTTCTCGATGTATGTCATTGATCTTTCTCATGAACTCCAGGTCTCTATCTCCACACTCTATATTACTCGCAATACACAGGTCACGAACGGAAGTAGTTGGCATCGCCCTCAGGTTTCTCGAAACCTGGTCTCTTGTCAGCAGACCAAGTTGTAGTCCGTTAAAACACCTCTTCAACTCTTGAAGAGTAGACCTATCAGCCAAAACTTGCTCTTCGATTTGTTTAATAAAGCGTTGCTTGAAATCGTCAGAATATGACTCCATTTTAATGTATTTATAAGAACTAAAGCAAACAATAACAGTTGATCTTTGGCTTTTAGTGAATGAATCTGTGTATGATGAAACAACATTTGAATTGTCAATGGTATTATATAGAATCTGTAACAGCCCAAAGGTCAGATTTAAATACAACCATTAAATAAAAATTTATATTTAAAAACCATGTACATTTAATGATTTAATGGGAAAACGTGTATAAATTTATATTTAAAAAACATGTACATTTAATGATTTAATGGGAAAGCAAGTAAAATTAAATATCTAGAAAACCAAAGAACAAAATTTAAACCTTCAAAAAAGGTTATCATAATTAGGAAACGTCTGTTCATTTACCCCATCAAACATTTTACACACTATAAAGGATCATGATTAGTTTACTTGAAAACATCAACACTTCATTTTTAAAAAACCCTTCACCTTAAAACAAACTGTCCAAAAAATACTAACACTCTTTCTAAATGGCAAGCAAAAGCTTCTACCACTGGTCTGAAACTGCCGATCTTAAAATTGAATTTTCAAGATGGTCACTCGAAGAACAGAGAAAAGATGAAGAACTCAACAAAAAAGTTGCTATGGTGAGTGATAAATATTATAAGCAAACCTGGAGTAGCATTGCACTGCTGGATGAAGTGGTATGTTCTCCTCCATCAGAGTTTAAAGAAAAAGCAGAAGAATTTATCGCACATCTGCTGAAACAAGATCAGAATACCTGTGATATGCTTGCTGATCTGCAAATTAAAACAAACAATGAAATTGCATGGAAGAAGGCGAGAGAACGAGATATCTTATTAAGTGTTAATTGTAATGTATAATTTTTTATTTTTAATATTTTTCAAAATCAGAATTTTGTAATACTATTTAATATCGAATGAAGAAAATTCAAAGTTTCAAAATCAGAATTTTGCAAATTTCACTTTTACCAGTTTCAATAATAACAAAGTACAGCCAAAAAGTTGAACTTGAATGTGAACTTCATGAAAGGTATAGATCATGCTGATGACTCACTTCACAGGTACATAATTTCATATAATTTCAAATAATAAAAAATACTAAAATTGTTTATTATTGTTTTTTTGACAGTTACAAAGTGTTTATAAATCCAAGTGTGAGTGATGAGTTATGTACAGCAACAGCTAAAGTACTTGCACCCATCTTCCATTCTTTGTATGCGCTATGGAGAGAAGCAGCCATCTTCCCCCTAAAAAGCAAATAAAATATTAGGAAAAAGCATTATGATTGAGGATGGCCTGAATCTACGTAAGTGGCAGGTTTATTATATTTACCGATTTCAAATTTTATTTCCAATCTTTCTGATTTAGGTTTTTTGCAGACATTCACAATGCAACAAAGCGCGCCATCAAAGCCAGAAACACTGGTTGGGTTTTCCTACGATATTGTATGAAAGGTTGATGTTAAGTATCCCAAACATCCCTGGATCTTGGCTGGAAAGTCATTAGGTTCAAGGTAATGGTTAGATTTTAAAACTGTTATTAATCATGAGCTAATTATAATTGTTCTGAAGTTAAACCTTTTAGTTATGTTCATTCTAAAATGAAATTCATCCCAATTGGTCGCGTAGAGTTTGTTGAATATAAACTGATAAGTTATGGAGATAATGCATCTCTATCATAGGGTACATGCTGAGATTATTTAATTTTGAGTAACAAACAAATGAAATAGCTTTAACATAGTTGATTATTATTATAAACATAGTTTAACATTAAGAATTGATTGGAGTGTTAAGTGTATTATTTTGAACTTTTTGAACAAGTTTTAACTGCAATGGAGTAAAAAGAATGTTGGTTTTATTCGGTGTGTGTATTGTAGTTAACAGAAGAATGGGGAGATACCGTTGTTTCAGGCATTGAGCAAAGCAGCAGGGAAGGCTTTCAGCAACATGGTTATAGGCTATAACAATGTTGATGTCGATACAAGGTGTTGCTGTTTCAAACATACCTGTGAGTTTCGTTCTTCAGGTCAATATTAATGGCAAAACGACATTTTATTCTTTCATGTGCTAAAAACTTAGACTTTATTTGATGATGTTGATGCAGAGGTGTTTTTACATTCAACTGGACTTAAAAATCAAGTGCATAAAAATGGTCATTGTGGAATGGATTTGATATTGCTTGGTGCTTATTTGGACAAAAAAATCAACGTTTTTAAACAGGTAAATTTACAACCGCTTATTTATGATAGTGTCTGGTAACTTGAGTTCGTATTTACGATTAGATACTTTCTATTGAATTTACTCTATAGGTAATGCTGTAGTAAAAGGAGATTTAATTATAACTGAAAAACTAACATAAGGCTTTTGTTATAAAAGTGCAGCGAACCAGAGCACATTGGTTAGTAGGGGTAATGAGTACCATAACAAAACAAGAAAAGGAATACCAACAACATGCAATTAGGTACAGTTTTGGGGCTGCTAATGGTGTCTAAACAACCGTTATAAGCGATGGTTGCGGCTGCCAAAACAGTTCAGAAAGAGGAAGCCATGCTTAAATGATTCAGGGTCGGTTTTCGGGTTGAATCATAGTTTACAAATTGTGAGTTCGTAAGGTATTTTTAGGGTATGTTAAAGGTTATTTATATTCCATGTTTTGTATGTAGAGTCTAATTTGAAATGTAATAGAAAAAAATATGCAAGTTTATAAACATGGAAGTGAAAACACCATGATCAATATTTCTCTTTTGTATGTGTTCGACTTCTTGACTTATTATTTAAGAGTTTGTTTTGATTTGTCAAATTTTGAAATTTTATACTTTATCAGAATTTTGGTTATTTTCTTCTTATTAGTCATACTGATGCTTATGGCCACACCTTATATCCCAGTTAGACATGAAAAAAAATAGAAACTCAGTTTAAGAAATATAATTGTTCTGCTTTACTTAGAATGCCAGTGTGTTTAAAAACGTAAAAGATAAAAGATGATGCATGAACTAAAGCAAAGGTTCCTTAAAATCAGCTTTGCCTTTGCTGCTCGATATGCAATCATGGTATCTATACTTTGGCAGGGCATTCCAAGTGGTTTTAGGCGATCGACAGCATAGTGGGCAATAAAATGGCATGTTGTTCGGGTTATTTAGATACAAATGGTTAGAAAACATGAAGAAATGATTAATAATCTGATTTTTAGATACAACTGCTTAGAAAACATTTAGAAATGATTAATAATCGGATTTGTAGACAACATATTATCAATTACTTAGATTATTTCTATATCAAACCTGAACTAATAATTTTTTGAGAAAAATTAAAGCCTAAATTGTATATTAAATCTAATAAATGCAATCTAATAATTAAATCTTTTTTAAATAAATGCAATCTAATAATTATGTGTATACTATATATAACAAATTATTAAAGCCTAAATTGTATATTAAATGTAAAGTTTTAATACATACAATACAGAGAAAACACGTCATACCAACTTCGTAGACTTGACAGGACTTACAGACTCGATAACAAAAGACCGTAACATACAATACAGAGACAAAATGTCATATCACCACAAGCAATTGTGCATCTTTGCTGATGGGTGCACTTCGGAATGTAGCAGATATGAATGAATATAATCCCAGTGTAGCTAATTACATATCTGCCACTTGGGTTATATTCATTCATATGAATGAATATAACCCCAGTGTAGCTCTTCGATTTTCCTTGAAATTCCAGAGCTCGCTAATTACATATCTGCCACTGGGGTTATATTCATTCATATACAATTGATCGTTCTGATCAATTACTTCCTTATGTGCACCGCACCATCTTCTAGGAGGTTGTCAAGTGTTCTCGCCTTCGTGCTTGGTTTTTTGCGTATCTTTACATCCGCAGCCATTCTGTACAATAAAACACATTCAAATGACCAATATAAACACATTCAAATGACCAATATGAGGAACCCATATCATCGAATCAAACCAAAAATCAATATGAGGAACACATCAATCCGAAACTGATCCGATCAGTTCATTTGTATAAAATTTAATTCTGATTTAGTTCATCTTCTTAAACAATTCTCAAATGACCAATATAAACACATTCAAATGACCAATATGAGGAACCCATATCATCGAATCAAACCAAAAATCAAATATGACGAACACATCAATCCGAAACTGATCCGATCAGTTCATTTGTATAAAATTTAATTCTGATTTAGTTCATCTTTTTACCTAAACAATTCTCAAACAACCAAAAATCAATTTTCACATTTCAAGTATCAATATTGATGTGTTCAAATAACTACACACTGATGCGCTTTATCAATTTCCTTCATTTGTTTCTTTGCATTTCATTCAGAAATTAAAACCCACAAGTATCATAGTTTCAATAAACAACCTAGATCTGTACTCTAATTGTTTTTAGAGAAAAACACACAAGAATCAGCCAAATGATCACATGAGATCTGAAACTATAGAAATCAATGATACATTTTGAACAATATACTCAGTTGATACCCGAGACAAAAAGCCACAAGAATCAAAACCAAAACACAGTTGATCTCATATGAGGAACCGAAAACACATTCAAAACCTCTGTTTTGCTACCCGAGACAAAAACCCACAAGAATCAAACAAAACCTCTATTTTGATACCCGATACAAAAACCCACAAGAATCAAACAATATTTTCATACAAAACCTGAAACAAACCTTCATAATAACCAAAACCCAAACCTCTATTTTGATACCCGAGACAAAAACCCACAAGAATCAAACAATATTTTCACACAAAACCTGTTACATTCTAGCATATCAAAAACATAGTGTCGATCATGTTTTAGGTATGTGATTTTACCTTGGATTGTTATAGAAGATGAAGATGAAGCTGATGATCGGTGGAGATTACAGAAGAGGAAGATGATTCCGATGAAGATGATTTCGATGAAGATGAAGATAATTCCGATGAAGATGAAGATGATTGAAGATGAAGATCTGTGTTTTGGGACTCGAGAGAAGATGAAAATGATTTTATTGAGAAGTGTGATTGTTCTAATCATACATATATGTTTATCATTAAGATTTGAGGGTATAAAAGACATTTCACAATTGTCAAACAGTCAAACAGGGTGATGTTTCTCACATACCACAGAGACGCAAATTGCGTTTTTCTCTAATTTTTTTGTAACATAGTAATGAAATTTGTTGGGCGGACACATACTGTCTTAATATTTGTTTTCGATCTTTATTAAACATACCCGTGTGTTCACCATTGCGTCACAACTAACAATGTGTCAAAAAATTAGTTCATGTTTACATTTTAGACAACATATTAGACAACATATTAGTTCATGTTTTCATTTTAGACAACATATTACCAAGTACTTAGCTTATTTGTATATCAACCATGTACACTAACACATAATTTCATTAACATTGTTTTATAAAGATATGTAACTAAATGCAAAGAATTTAAATCATTTATTATAATCTGTTTTTAGTATTTGTTTTCGATCGTTATTAAACATACCCGTGTGTTCACACGGGTGTTACAACTAGTTATAATTATAAAAAAAAACTAAATTAGAAATTTAATGCTAATGCCTACGTGTCTAGCAATGGTTAATATTGTGAAATTTATGGACACCTGGAAGGAATAAGAAAAAAAAAAACAAAAGAACAGTGGCCTCCAAGTTTGATCTTTAGCTATAGAGTAAACTGCAATTTTACACCCTGGGGTTAGGGGTCATTGGCATGTCTACCCCCCCCCCCCAAGGAAGTAATTGCAAATTCCCCCCCCCCCACTGTTTACTCTTATGTCGCATGTTTACCCCCCGGGCCAAGTTTCCGTAGACTTTAGCGTTTTCTGTTAATGGTCAAAGGGCAAATAGGTAAATTCGCGTTCCTGTTGACCTGCAACCTCATAAAACCCCCCTTTCATCACTTTGAAACCCTGAGGTTAACCTAACTCAAAATTGAAGAACTCCGCACTCGCGATCAGGCATCCTTCAATAATTACAGCTGATTAGAAGTGGTGTTACGAGCATGGATCTTCGATTGTGGAAGGTACGAGCTGAAGATCAGTATTTCGAACCGGCTGAAATGTACCGTAAGTGACATGCAAGCTCACAGCGTTTGAATCAGGTAAAATTTTAACTTATTTCTGTGTTAATTTGTTTTTGTTGTTTGATTACAGGTGAAACCCAATCTGAATTTAGCATAAAATTTCACCATGGAGGTAATTTTGTAGAAAACCCAAATAGGAAATACCTTGGTGGGAAGATGAACTACATTGATCATGTAGATTTTAGAGTGTTGAATACTGATGTTTTAGAGGCGATGGTTAAGAAATTAGGATACAATGATGGGTTGTTTTTCTGCATTCATTACAAGGAACCGTACTGTTCATTGGATTTTGGTCTTAGGACATTAAAATGTGATGTTGACTTAGAGCCTATCTTTGATCATGTGTGTCAAGGAGTCCACATGATAGACATGTATGTTGAACACCGGAGGTCAACAATATTGGAAAATACAAGTGAAGGTCCTATAGGGGCTAGTAAAGCAATTGTTCCAGCATCATTTACAAAAAATAATTAGAATGATAGTATGAATGAAGATGAGGAAGAGAGTGATGGAAGTGATCCTCATTATGAGTATGTTGAGGAAAATAATTTGGTTTATGAAATTGAGGTGGATATGCAGAGGTTCAGGGCTAATGTTGAATTTACTAGGGAAGAACTGGATGGTTCAAGTGATGGGGATCATGATGATGAGAGAAGCGAAGAAGGTCATCAGCATGTTGACCTGGAGGTTTTTGAAAGTGGGTCTGATGACAATTCAAGCCTTAGAGATAAGGTTGCCAGGAAGATAAGGAGGAGAAACAAGAGTGCTTTAAAAGGTCCAAATGATTTGCCATTCTATGTTGGTCAGCTTATTGATGACAAGAAAAAGATGAATCAGATGGTGAAAAGTTATGCTCTTAAGGCAAGGAGGGATGTGTTTATTCTAATAAATGAATTGTTAAGGTATAGGGTAGTATGTTTTGGAAGCAATCCACCACTACTTGGTCCTGTAAAAAAAAGGGAGAAGAGGGGCAAAATAGTAAATGCACCAAAGTAGGGAAAAAATACAAGTACCTTAAAAGGCATATCAAGCCCACCTGTCCTTGGGCAGTTCACATCTCAAGAAACACGGACAAGGATAAGTGGTGTGTGAAGACCATTCATAATCAACACAATTGTTTGACAACAAGGGCCGTTTCTTTGTATACAATGAGTTCGATTGCCAGAGAGATCCAACCTATGATTGAAAGCAATCCAAACATGCCGATTCATGCAATCCAAAGTCAACTGCTTCGGAAGCATCAACTTGAAATATCACTCCATAAGGTCTTCAGAGCCAAGAGGATAGCAACTACGAAGATTTATGGTGATTACCAAGAACAGTATGCTTTGCTAAGGTCATACTGTGATGAACTTCTAAAAGCCAACCCAGGTAGTACAATTAAAATTGATGTGGAGCCATGTGGGAAATCAGCTAGTCCTACAAGGCAGTTTCGAAGGGTTTATTTTTGTTTTGCCTCTATGATAAGGGGATTTAAGATGATTGGAAGACCATTGCTGGGTGTGGATGGTTGTTTCATGAAAGGTCCATTTCCTGGACAGATCTTGAGTGCTGTTGGTATTGATGGGAACAATAGCATATATCCAGTTTGTTATGCCCTTGTTGAGGCAGAAACAACACAAACCTGGAAATGGTTTTTGCAACTGTTGAGAGATGACCTAGGGTGTACGGCTGACTCTTGTTTCACCTTCATCAGTAACAGACAAAAGGTAATAAGTTCTTAAGTGTTAATTAATACATTGCAAAAAACTTTGGTAGCAAAATATTGTGATTATTCTAAAAAATGAATTGCATTTTGTATCACAGGGTCTAATTCCTGCTATGCTAGCTGTTTTTCCTAATGGTGAGCACAGATTTTGTTTGAGGCACATCCATGAGAACATGAAATCCAAGTGGCGTGGAGATCTTTACAAGAATTTGCTTTGGTCAGCCGGAAGGAAGACATCTATTCCATACTTTAACAAAGCTATGGAAGAAATTAAGACAACAAAACGAGCTATGTATGACTGGCTGAATGAGATCCCATACACCGCTTAGTCAAGAGCATATTTTTCTGGAAGAGCTAAATGTGATATGTTGTTGAACAATATATGTGAGGTTTTTAGACGACAAATCGTAGGAGCAAGGGACAAGCCGATTATCACATGCCTAGAATTCATTCGGGAGTACATGAACAAGAGGATAGTCAATGTCAAGAAATTGCAAGCAAAGTGTATGGGGCCACTGACACCTCATGCCACTGAGGTCTTCGATGAGATCAAGAAACAGGCTGCTGAAATGTCTGTTCTAATGGTTGATTCAGACAAGTATCAAGTAACATGTCCGAGATCACAGTGTGTTGTGAATGTCAAACATAAAACTTGTGCATGCAGGAAGTGGGATTTGACAGGGATGCCTTGGAAACATGCAGTTGCAGCCATATGGGATATGTCAAGGAATAACATTGATGCTGGCATACCAGAAGAGTGGGTGGATGATGTGTATTGGCTTTTAACATGGAAGAAAGTCTATCACAATGTGATAGAGCCAATCAACGGGCCAGAGATGTGGACTCCTTCAGAGTGTCCAACAACACTCATCCCACCAAAGCATCATACACAAGTTGGAAGGCCAAAGAAGAAAAGAAAGAAGGCATTTGGTGAAAAAGAGCTTGAGCAGGAGTTCGACAAAGGAGGTAAAATGACCAGAAAGGGAACTAGCATCAAGTGTGGTAAATGTGGGAACATGGGTCACTATGTCAGGAGCTTCAAAGGACAAGGTGGTGAACAATCAACTGCTTCACAGGAATCACACACTGCCACTCAAGGTGCACCAGTTTACAATCTTGATGAGTGATGGATGGTTTGTAAGTTTAGAGTATGTTTGTTTATTTGTCAAGTTTCTTCAAGACAATGTTTGGTTTGTAACTTTAGACTATGCTTATTTGTTTGATTGTTCAAGACAATGTTAGGTTTGTCAAGACAATGTTTGGTTTGTACCTTTATGTTTGGTTTATCAAGTTTGTATTTTGGTTTACAACTGTTTGTTCAAGACAATATGGCTGCTTTAGTATTTTGTTTTACAATGTCATGGCTGCTTTGTTTGTGTTGTATACGGCTGCTTTAGTACAAAAAATGTGTTCAAACAGAATTTTCACGGAAGGTCATTCGATTACATTGCAACATTTAGTACAAATAAGATGTCCAAAATACAAACATACAACCAAACAAATCTAGCCTATTTCCAGTGACAATCATCCAAACAAGACCAATCCGAATCAGAACCATGCTCCCCTTCATATGGGTCAAAGTTCCAATCATCGTCTTCATCCCAATATGTGTAATCCCATGCATGTTCCAGCACTTCAGGGTCATAATCCTTTGTCGGATCTCCGAATATCTTTTCATAATCAGTTTCTTGCTCCATGTAAGGTCTGAGTATCTCAGACTCTTGATCTTCAAAGTATACATAACTGTCTGGTTCTTCGGCTGCAAAGACGTCTTCATCCTTAGCAATATCTTTCTCATTCTCAACTTTATCATTCTCTTTGTCAGCCATACCTACATAATTACAAGCAGGCTACCAAAACAAACATATAAGAGCTTGAAAAGGACCATTGCATAAACTTCAAAACTCATAACCCAAATATGGTTACACTCAAAATACACAACCAAATCCAATTTCTCGACATTAAACTACTTAAGCAAAAAAAAAATAGAACAATCAAGACCCAAGTAATCACAAAGTACATCTTCAGTTTCAACACATCGCCATTCTTGTACCGAGCCAACTGTTCTTTGCACTTAGCCAACTCATCCTTATCTTTAATGCTTTGAATTAAAGCAGGCATTACCTCTTGACAAATCGGACATCCATGTTCTTCACCAACATCAGCCCATCTGAGGAATCCACATCCTCCAACCTGTTATCGGACATCATAAGCAACAGAACAATGAAACTTGAGTTTCAATAACCATTAAACAGAAGAAACTTACACATCTAAGATATCATCGACCAGGATTAGCTTTGGATTGTGATTCTTTGAACACTGTTTTCGCACCACAAGGACATATGATGTCTGAAGCTTGACTTTTGCTCATGGTCTCCTTGGATCGCAGCACAGAGGAAGAAGATGAAGACATGTTCAGCGATTTTGGGGGTCGATTGAAGAAGACAATGACAACAGGGGTTTACACAGACAAATTAGGGCTTGAACCTCTTAAATGAGGAAGAGGAATACGTTGGGGGGTAATTTGGACATTTCATCACTCTCTAACGGAAAGTCTAACGGAAACTTGGCCCGGGGGGTAAACATGCGACATAAGAGTAAACAGTGGGGGGGGGGGGGGATTTGCAACTATTTCCTTAGGGGGTAGACATGCCAATGACCCCTAACCTCAGGGTGTAAAATTGCAGTTTACTCTTAGCTATATATAGCACACTTATCATTCAAAAAAATTGCTAACTGATTTCCCTTTTCAATCGCCATCTCAGTCTATTTTATAATCTATTTTTTATTAGTATTTCACGTATAATACTCCAAAGCCCTGCCCCGTTTTAAGTGTTTTAACCCCGATCACTGATACCCTTTCTGATTGATCTGGAGCCCCATAACGCATGTCAAGGCTCTGCCCGACTAAGTTCGTTGGGGTTCTGTCTCGTGACATAGGGATAAGGTTGAATTAGGATTACTATACTTAACACGAGTGCAAATATATATATATATAGGGATAAGGTTGAATTAGGATTACTATACTTAACACGAGTGCAAATATATATATATATATATATATATATATATATATATATATATATATATATATATATAAAATAGCTCAGAAGTTATACCCAAGATTCTACCAGGAGGCTTTCTAGTTGAACCCTAAAGTTAGAAAGTGAGTCCATTCTCTTTTCTCACACTTTTATCACCTTTTTGTGATCCAGTTATATTTAAAAATGTTTTACAAAAATTCTAAATGTCTATCAGTTATACTTACAGTGATTAAGTTTTTATATTCTGCAATAGTTGCCGGTATGTGGGGTTTTTTTTATACATTACTTGACCCTTGTTACTATTGGCCAAAAAGTTAGCCAATAGTAGCATGACCACAAGCACGGGGGAAATTGTGCCCTAGTGGCCATAGCCTATAATTAATATTATTTTTACATTAAATAATTAATAAATTTAATGTATGATTGAAATACATTTAAATGGTGTGTATATAAAATAGAGCTTTAGTAATTATTATTAAAATATATTAGTTATATTAAAGAAAATATAATCTACTATTGTATACTTTACATAGATACAATCTATTCCACAGTTTTGATATGATACCATTTTTATCTATATATGTATTTAGTGGTATCGTTATTCATGATATTTATACACATATAAATTGTAAGAAAAAAATAAATGGTGTAACTTTAATAATATGGTAGATATTAAACACTAGTATGTTTAATTAATATTATTGTAAATACGTATATGACACACATGGTATTACTTCTGTAATATTTAATATAAATATTTAATATATCCTAAGTAATAAAAGATTTAATGTGTATTATAAACTATAAACCTTAATGTATATCTTAAACGATATATGTCAATTATATATTTAACTTTTAATATATTAAGATATATCTCGGGAGTTGTATTTTAATCTTAGTCACGTTAATATAATAAATAACAATTTAAAATTATTTAATTAATATATTATATTTGATAAAGTTATAGCTATTAACTTGACAGAAAATGATATATTTCATTTTCTGGGCTAATTGGTTTTGTGCCATAGAAAATATATTTGAAAAACTAATGTCATGGGACACTACTAAATTCAGATTCACTAGTTGAGAGAATGATCAATAGTGATATGACTAGAGTCACTAGTTGAGAGAATGATCAACAGTGATATGACCAGAGTCACTAGTTGAGAGAATGATTAACAGTGATAGGACCAAAGTCACTAGTTGAGAGAACGATCAACAGTGATGCGACCACCGGCACTAGTTGAGAGAATGATCAAAAGTGTTACAGTCACTAGTTGAAAGAATGATCAATAGTGATATGACCATCGTCACGGGAATCGCCTAGTGACAGATACTTTGAATAATAATAAGATATATTTTATATATATTATTTGATAAATTCACTATTGGACAAAAGTGAGCCAATAAGTGATATGACCACTGTCACATCGGAACTGTCACTATGTGACAAATATTGATTGAGTTGGGTAAATATAAACAAATATAAAAACCTTTTATGCTGTAAAGTATAACAATATATTTTTATAAAAATGGAATGAACTCGCCAGTATTTATTACTGATAAAATGTTTTCAAAACATGTTTTAGGTAACTTGATGTAAAGATAGTAGAAGCCAGCTATGGAGCACTGAAGGCTTAAATAAAGTGGCTATAAATCTTATATATATATAATAAATGTAAATATTTGGGCTGATGTGGCACAAGATTAGAGCCTCCAAGGTGTGTTTTTGGCGGGAAAAAATCGGGTTTTTTTTTTCTCTACAGTGAAGCCCCATTTTGCTATCCGTTTCGAAATAACCAGTTTACAATCCATTTGAAGAAACCCTAAATCGCCTCACAAGTTGTTCCTCTCCTAAGCGATTCTTTATCTTCCTACATCATCTGAAACCCTGCCTCCATCATCGTTTCTCATCATTCATCGATATCAAACTGTAACTCTTCCAATCTTCATCTTTTAACCCTAATATATTAATCTTCATCTTTTTACATTTCTGCAGTCCCAGTCTGAAAATCTTGCTTTTCAGATCATTATCGCCACCATGTTGATTATATTGGCTGGGAGGTTCAAGGATAATTCATTGTGGTGCTTCATCTCGATCTGTAATCTTCTACACGTTTCATATTGATTTCATCTATAGTAAGTCTTACATCATCGATTTTACTCTCACGCACACCTCAAACCATAGGTTTACTGAATTCGTATCATCCGATTATTAGTTATCAATTTTATTTATGTTAATATGAATTCGCATTTCGTTTCGATTCGATCTGTGATGATTTCGTTTCTATATGCTTCTAAAGTTTCTGATATAAGGTTTTTTTAGGGTTTTGTTAATTGCTGGTTTTAATTTCTGTATATAGTTTGATTTCTTTTTATATTTCACCAGAAAGCATTTATTTTTATTTGTTTTGTTTATATCAATACTTTTCTTAAGCAATTGGAACATGTTTTTTGTAGTTAATTGCATTAAAATTCATCAACTTTTACAGATTTGGCAGATGGTGGTGCTTTCAGAGATTTGGCAGATGAAGGTGCTACAGTGATTAGTGAACTTGCTATTATTGTCATGTAAGGGCTTTATTGTGTATGGAATATATTGATATATAATATGATTATCAGCTATGATTGATGTGGATTTAGGTTTTACTATTTTACACACTCTCTAACAAAAGATCCTTCGGAGTTAGATTTTATTAGGTGTTTTTAGTGTTTTTATGACTGGAATTGGATATTTTATAAACTCGGCTAATAAAATATGTGTATGTGTGTGAGGATTTAATGGAGAAAACTGTGGTCCTCCCTTTAGCTACTGGACAGAAGATATATAGTGCTTAAAAGTACTCTGGAATATTAACAAATCATGGACTTTTAACAACATTTATGGAAAAACTGAAGCTAACGGGCACCGGATGTATTTCCCCTGAACTTGTGATTTTGCAAGATAGGATCGCTCTTTCATCTGTACTAGATACGTACATTGTAGACTACGAACATTGTAGACGGATCTCTTTACTTTTATAGTTCATTTGAATACTTAATTATCAGCTAAGTCAGCAAAGAACAAATGTTGTTTTTTAGGTTTTGGCGGTTTTTGTTTATAATTTGTTGTTATATATGAGTTCTATATTCTTTTGTGAGCTTATGTATGTTTTGTTGCTGATTTTCAGCAAAGAAAAAGGCTAATGGGACTATGGATTCTCGCAACTCTCAGTTGTAACACCCCAAAAACGGGTTTGGTAATCAAACTACGTTAATAGTGACAACGGGTAAAATACCGTTAGTGGTAAAAATTAACCCGGTAAATATTAGGTTTTAAATAAATAAAATTGATGTTAAGTTAAAGGGAGATAAATACTTTGAGAAAACAGAGTATATAGAAGGCCCGAGTTAACGGGACTTAAAATATAACGGGTTATAACTTCCCGAACCTATTAAGTTAACCAGGGATAATTAACCTAGTTACTAGTATGTGCCTAAGTGATAAATGGTAAGTTGTAGCTTCAACTGATCAAGATAAAACATGAGGGACTAATATTTGCCAAGTGGGGAAACTTGTTTTAATTAAAAACAAGTAATAACACACAACACACACACTAAGAGTGTGTGTGTGTGTGTACGTGATCGACCAGGAGACCAAAAGAAAAGGGGATGAACCCTAGTTCAACAAATCCCCAAATTGAAGAGTAATTCTTGACCCAAATCGAAGCACAAATACAAATAAACGATCACCAAGTCAAGGGGATCGTAAGGTATGTCGAATTTCTAACATTCATGAAGTTGTGAAAATTAGTTAACTTTGCATGATGCGATCTATGTACGAATCATAGAAGTTATGGCTGAATTTGAGATGTATGATTGCTTAGGAACAAACCCTAAGCGAAGATTTAGAACAAATTGCTATTATTTGGATGTATGGTTGAATTACCACACCTAGCTAAGTGGGTTTTATTGTTATGATGAAATTGATGATAAGACTATGTTTAGAATCATCATGCATGATAATGAATGGAAGGTATTTGATTAAACCATGAAATTGGGTACGTGATCATACTTTCATGAAAGGGGTTTAGTATATTATGATGAAATTAGTGATTTGGGTTCATATAAATAGGTGTTTGGAATCATGATGTCTACTAATTAATATGTAGAACTTGATTATATTGATGTTCGGATGAATGTCTAATGCTATGATGAAACGGGTTTTACATGTAGATGGAAACCTTTAGTTCTTGCTTAACAAATGAATAATTAACTTTGATAATCAAGAGCTAAGTTAAATTGGTGTTAATAATAGCATGAACTTAGATTTGAAAAGTAGTTAAAACGGTGGCGTAAGAATAATGCCTATCGGATACTTGACAAAGTGCTTAAATGAATTGTCGGGGTTTATGATATAATCACTTATGTTAATAGGCAGTTTGACCTTTAAAAGTCAAACTGACCAAAATGAAATCAAATGGTGAATTTTGATGTAAAACCCGTAAGATGGAATAGTCATAATTAATGATGGCTAATCTAACCGTCTTACGAATTATGATGATAGTTTGACGCTTGACAAGCTAGGTGGAGGCTTGGAAAGGAAGCGGGTCAAACGAAGCAAGAATGAAGGAAAAGCGTAATTCGGATGCAAGGTAAGTATATCTTACACTAGTCATATATTTCAGAATATCCTTTTGTCGTGTTACGAAAAAGATAATTATGACGTAAGCCATAGTAGGCCAAAAAAAAGTGTTAAGAAAAGGAATTATAAGTAAAGTGACCGCACAGTGTAAATCAAAGCGAGTCATATATACAAGGTGGTAATAAATGTCATCTCGCTAATATAATCGGTCAATTCGGCCAAACGGGTCAAAAGGTGTAGACATCACCTTTAGACAATATCGACTAATGATTTTTGTCGAGTTATATGCTTACAGGAATAGATATCCAATGGGTAGTCGCATCTTTCTCAATTAGCGATTTCAAAGCAAGGTATTAAAATCGGGTTAATAAGTTGATCCGAGCCAGGTATGTATAATAGATCAACTCATCATTTAGAACTTGAAGTTCTATGAGAGTTAGGTAAAGTAAAAAGGGAAATTCGGTTACCCTAAACGGTAAACCGAAGGATTTAAATTATAGACAGAGTGTTTTGAAAACAAGATTTGGTTAAAAATGAGATTTTGGGCGTGCATGGCTTAAGCAAGCCCTTCGTTGTAAAAAGAAGGGTTAAAAATGACCAAAACGCCCTTGTAAGTGAAATTAAGCAAGCAACCCTTAGAAGTCGCTTGAAAACAAGTTTTATAATCAAGTCAATACTTTGAATAAGTATGAAAAGCGAAAGATGTAAAATATTGGTCAAATGACTCTATAAAGAGTCTTTGCCGTAAAATAATAATTTGAAGGGTAAAAGTTGTAATATATAAATCACCACATTGAATCCACCACAAATATAGTTGTGGTGGGAGGTCATTTGATAAGAAATGTGGACATATGTATTTAGAAACGAATGAAAGCGATTGGTGCTTAAAATATGCTTAAATACCCTTAACGGGTCAAAATAAGCATATGAGTGAAAATGGGATTAAGAAGGTATATGAACCTGTAATTGGAACCTAATATGTTAAACATCATTGAATTTAATAGGTTTATGAGAAATAAGGGTCAAACAAACTTGTTTGTTTGATAGAAATCGAACGAGTCAAAATTTGGTAAAAAGGGTAATAAGCCTAAGACTTAAAAGTCTTAAATTTTGTTAATCCGGATGTTGGATTTTAAATCCATATGATGGAGAATCAAATTACAAACACGTAGGAAGAAACGGTAGGTCAAACGGACAAGCGGATTGAAAGATACGAAAGTTTTCGTGTCAAAAACGGCAAAATGGAAGAATCTGTTACAGGGGCCACCGTAACTTACGATGCCCACCGTAAGTTACGGTGGGGCTGAAACCTTTACGCCAGTTCTCTACTGACTTACGGTGGAAACATATCAAAACAGGGGCTCGGTGGACCCTGTACAAAAATATATTTTAATCAGTTTTGTTTCCCGGACTCGTTTAGATACGTTTTAATCCCCGTATGACTAAAGCATTTCATGTTTATGAAATGTAGGTACTCTTTGGATGCCGGAAGACGATCAAGCTCAACGAAGAACCGAACACGATATAGATACATGCTTCCGCACATTGCATCGTCATAAATTTTAAACGACGAATCTGATCACGTTATGTCGAATAACTTTTGATTTGCGAAAAGTTTTAATAAATCCATATGTTTATAGTATGTGTAGTCTTAACTACTACACATCTAATTGTTGGTATTTACATGTAAACCCGTTAAATAGAAACTAGGGTGTTACATCAATTATCAGTAGCACATACATACGGTTTCAACCAACAGAATTCAGCCGCTGAGCCCTCGCGAAACAATTACCACTCTTTTTTGGTCAATTGGCATATATCAGTTATCAGTGTGAGTTGGTTTATGTTGGTTGAATGTTTTTAGTTATAGTGTTTCAGTAATAATTTTTTTTTCAAAATTATATGTATTCTTGATAAATTGAATACCTGTAGTGTTTTAATGTCAAATGGGTGATATAAAAATGTTTACGAAACGTTTGTGTTGTTTGATATAAATGAACATTGTAATTATATTGTTTCTGTAGCTATACTAATTGTGTTATTTGTTTTTAGATATCAACCACCATTGCTAGCTCGTCGGGTGGTGGTGGAAATTAAATTTGAGTATGAAGGAGGTATGTCATCTATTTCATCCGCACCATAACAAACTAACCACATCAAATATCATTTAATGTATGAACCACCGGTATATATGGTACCATGGTACCAGTACCGAAAAATAGGTAAAAGTGGTATCGGTACCGAATATACCAGCTCGATACCGGTACCGGTGTTTTACCCGTAAATACCGGTATCGTACTGGTACCGGTACCGAAAAACGGGAAAAATGGGTAATGGCACCGAATAAACCCGGTATGGTACCGGTATCAAATGCTCATCCCTGCTGCTTTAAGTTGATAATAGGTCCATGTCCTTGGTTCGCAACAATTAAAAAATCTGTGACTGTAAATTGATTTGGTTTTCTGACTTACAATGCAAAATTGAAAGAAATCAAGCCAGTCTCATATAAATATATTATTTAATTTTACTACAACTTTATACTAATACAAAGGAAAGGGATACGTTACGTAGAGAGAAAGAAAAAAGTGATGTTGCTGCTCTTACTAACATACTAATTTCCCATGATTCTATGATATAAATGATTTAATAATTCTCTCTTATAAATTAATAAATTTTAGGGTAAGGCCTTTCAAAGAAATAAGTTGCTCAAGAATCTAAGATTAGGAATTGCTGGCACGGGTATGCAATATATATACTGCTATGATATTCTTAAAAATAAAATATAAAATGCAGATAGTATTGTTTTACATGTTTAATATCTAAAATCGTTCCTTTACATATGATAAAGAACTTATTTGTGTGAAAGCTTAGATTAGGGAGCTAAAAGAAGAGAAGGAAGGGTTTATGGCCAAACGACGGGTGAATTACTCCTCCAACTTAGTGGTTAACTTAGTATTAGAGGTGGTAAAATGGACGGATGGGATAATGGGTCAAGACATGTTTTAGGGGATTTCAAGACAGCATGAAATGTAGCTAAAGATACTGACGCATTAGCTAAGGACGAGTAAAAAGTAAAAAGTGATGCATTATCTAATTATTAATAGGAACCAGATGCTACCTCTTATAACCATCCTACTCATGATATCGTATGATATTGTAGATTGGGAGACCAATTGTGTATGGGTTGGCCAGAAAAGGGAGAGTATTGAGTTAGAAGAAATGTTTGAAGGATTAACTTTCAATGATATATGAATGTCACTTTGTTTATGATTTATGAAGTGACTTCAAGGATATTAAATTTTAGTTGTTCGTTAAATCAAAGAGGACTTGCATCTATAACGTTGGATGTGGCAGGGCGTGCTACACCAACTGGACTGAGCTCATGTTACTTTTAGTAAATTGTAAATGTAACATTATTTGTCTTTTTCTTGATGTTTTTATACACGACTTATAAAGAAAACTTCAATACCTAATGATACAATCCACTTTGATACTAATTTATGTAATGCCACTTTATTTGCATTAGTTTTATTGTTACACTTATGATTAATGTAATTTAAATTTTCCAGCCCGGGCTGTCACCCGGGTGATAACCTAGTACCTTAATAAAAGAAGAAATTTATGTTTAATTTATTTGGGTTTATCCCTATAAAAACAATTGAATTGAATATGGGTTTGAGCCTATTTATTTAATATTAAAAGTTATTGTTTTATAAACTCTGAAATTATTTCCTAATTACGATCCTGATGAAAAAAAAAATCCTGTTGCGTAATTAATAAACACCGATACCATCTGGCTGGTTCACGGCTCTCGCTCCTAGGCTGGGGTCGGGGGCCGTGACACCTATGCCTCGCTTCACTTTAAGTTTCATACAACTGCTAGAGTATGTCTCATCCTACAAAATCCACAAAGCTTTAAAAAGGGCGATACACATGATTCTCGCTGCAACATGTTGGAATATCTGGAGAACAAGAAACGACTTTATCTTCTATCTTAAACCTCCTCAGGTGCCGAAAGTGATAGGTGACATAAAGGCATACTCTTTTCTTTGGATAAAATCCCGGGCTGGACATTCTGATATATGCTCGGAGAAATGGAGGGGTTTTAAATTTTCGAACTTTCCGCTGTAATATGCTTTTTCTATCTTTCTAATGTTTCTGTACTGTTATGTCTCTTAAGCCTCTGGCTTGAATATTTTTTAATGAATTTCGCCCTTTGTTTCAAAAAAAAAAAAATGTAAATGCCTTCAAAAAACACAATTGTTGACTTTCATGAGAAAAGTACGACTAAAAGCAAAAGAAGAAATGATTCAGTTATTAAGATTTTCATGAAACTAGTCTCATCAAATCCTTTACTATTCATGAGTAGGTGTGGTTGGTTATCATGTATTTTTTTTTTTTTTTGGAAGGTGACTTTCTATGTACTGGACCAGTGGTCACCGGGTTCATGTCAAAGACAATCCCCCGTCAGTCCCGCGCCTGCGGACGCGATGTTCGATTGGGCCCCGGCCGCCGCGTAAGCTGACTTCCGCCCGGAAACCATACTGCCCCCACACGAGAGACTCGCTGGGGTAACAGCTGGGTAAAACCGGGTTGCCCTCAGGACCGCACCATGTCTCGGTAGGTAACGATCCATCATTGGGACGTCCCACCCCCCGTTGCACCTCCCAGGGATCGAACCGGCGACCTCCAAGGAGGAAGCCGACCCAATCCAAACCACATGGGATTGCCGGTTGGGCTAGGGGATGGGTATTGGTTATCATATAATTAGTTTGGAATTTGGAATACTAACTAATTACGAATATATATACTTATATTGCAACATCAATTGACGATTTCTTATTATACCACTTCATTATACACGATAGGCTAATGACCTAATACAAATTTAGAATAGTAAATATTAAGAGTAAACAGTTATTCTTGTCTCTCGGGCTTAGTTTAAATTGCAATTTGATCATTTATTTAATTTTGCCAAAAATACAATGTACTTTGAAAATCTTGTCATTATCATCAATTCGCTTAACTCCACCCAATAACTCCGTTAAGTTGTGAACATGTGCCATTCACGTGATGGGCATTAATTACCATTTCGTTAAGTTTCAAAACCATATATGTACTTTCTCTCTCTAATCTCTCTCTACTTTCAACCTAGAACCAAACCACCACCACGCCTCCACATCGACGCCACAACCTAACTAAAACCACCACCACCACCACCACCACAAACACACACACCGTAATATTTTTTGGTGGCTTAATCGGCGACAACCAGATTCAATGCTTGCTCAAAAGCAATCAAACGATTATGTGCCTGAAGATGAAGACGATGTTAAGTTGCAACGTAATAATCAGAATGTTTTCGAAGAAGACGATACAGGAAAAGAGGAACGAGTATTATTTATAGTTTTTTTCTTTTTCTATTTGTCGCAAGCATACGTTCCGATACGTGATTTAATCAAGCTTTGACCTTGACTATTAATGTCAGGTGTCAATTGTATGGCCAGCGGTATCGGTATGGTGGATGTGTCGTGTTCGCATTAATATGTTTTTTCAAGTGTTAATGGTCGTTTTTCAGGTCTTTTTTTTCTCGCATCTGTATGGCGGCGGTGAAGGCGATGAAAACATGATGTGAGTTAGGGTTTTGAAGTTAAATTAGGGTTTTGATTTGAGGAAGATGAAGGTATAAAAATATTTGTGTACGAAATGACAAAAATGCATATCACATGGATGGCACATGTTCAGAAATTAACAAGCTTAATGGATGAAGTTAACTGAATTGATGATATTGGTAAGACTTTTAAAGTGCTATGTGTTTTGGAAAAAAAAATTGATCAAAGAATAAATTGCACAAAACGTCCTTTAAGTTTCACCAATCTTGCTAGTTCAACCTTAATCTTTAAAAGTTTCCAAAACCAGCCTTTAAGATTAATTTTGTTGCAGGTTTCATCCTTTATCACTAACCCAGTTACTAATCACATGCATAGCATGTGAGGGTAAAACCGTCTTTTTATGCTTGTGATGTTATTAAAACCCTAATAAAATCCCAGAACGCCAACAACCTCATCTGAATTTGGTCTTCAATCGGTAATCCCATCTTTTAATTCGACAACCACAAATCTTATTCAGACTGTGTTGATGGAATCATCTATTTGGATTGGGAGTAAAACAATGTTAGGATCGATATATCAGCAGGTGCCTAACTTCATCATTTTTATGAGCTACAAAATGATGGCTCCCGCAAGCTACAACACACACCCACTTTGGCAATTCTTATGAGCTTCCGTGCAACCAGCATCACCACCGCTTCTGTTTTGCCAAAGCCATAACTGCCATCTCGTCGGTGCAACCCAATTCCATCACCATCAGGTATCGCAGCTTCTACCTCGTAGGTAATGATTCAAATTTATCCCTATTTCGAACGGAATCTGAACTACTATGTGTATATGAAAGTTTTTTCAATTTTTTAATCTTCCACAACTGCTAGACGAAGAAGATGATATTGATGAAGAGCCGCTATTGACAAATCTTCTACATGGCTTTCATATATTTTACCCCGTAACTATTGCTTTGTGGAATTGAATTGAATTGAAGGATTAATCGTTATGATGAATTATACTTTTAAATAATTATCTTCTTCTTCTATCATGTACTTTTAAATAATCATCTTATTCTTCTTGTATGTGAAATCCACCTCATCTGTTAGCCATTTAAGGTTTTGAATGATCTGGGTTTGAACAGAATGGTTAGTGTTGATTCGAATAGTGTTTGATCGGAAATAGCGTTTGATCGGAATTCTAATCAACGATGAGGGTTTTATGAGTATTGAAAGATGTTTGAACTAATGAAGTGGGTCTGGGATTTTATTAGGGTTTTAATAACATCACATGCATGAAAAGACGGTTTTACCCTCACATGCTATGCATGTGAGGCCATTTAACATGGATTAGTAACTGGGTTAGTGATAAAAGATGAAATCTGCAACAAAATTAATCTTAAAGGCTGGTTTGGCAACTTTTAAAGATTAAGGCTGAAACCAGCAAGATTGACGAAACTTAAAGGACGTTTTGTGCAATTTACTCTTGATCAAAACTGCAATTTAGACCAAATCTCAGGGACTAAGACAACAGTTTATCTGGTTGACAGGACCAAAACGCGGCCCGGTCAACAGACCAGTCTGACACCCGTCAGTCTTTGTCTGGTTGACCGGACCAAAACACCGTGCTTTAGCCACAGCTCGACACTGCAGGGTGTGCATATAAGACAAAAAATACTTTTTTGGTGTGTCAATAGGCAAATGGGTGTGCAAATAGGTACACCAAAAAAAAAAAAACCCTCCCCCACCCCCGGGCAAATTTTTTGTTTTGTTTTGTTTGGGTGGGTGATGTGAGGGGGATGGGGGTTTAGGTTTTTGGGTTTTTTAGAAGCCTTTGTACCTTTCTTACAATTAGGAGTCTTTATATTTGATCCTAATCCGATAAAATAGATATCATTGTTCATTTATTGACAACTTAATGTTTGAGTAGACTTGAATGATAATGAATGATTTGTTTTTTATACCTAACTGAATGAAAGAATCAAAATCATATATGATTATTTGTATGAAAAGCGGACGTATCTAATTCAATATAGGCGTCGTTCCACAAAAAATCTAATAACATAGCAGTCGGTCCTACAACTAGAAAGGACGTTTCTTTTTTCATGTGTTGACTACATCCCTTGTCGCATGCTACTTATGAAAATTTACTATGTGTCTTGACGAGGCACCGAATTGAAGGCCACAAGGTAAAGTATGTTGTAAGTGCTCCCGTAAGATCATACTTCGAACGTCCTTAGGTGCAGAGTTGTATCGGATACAAACTACTAACTCAAACTGCTATCATGTTAATAGCTTTTTTATAAAGCCCAGATTGTTTAACAACAAATAAAAATACCAAACAATAAATCACTTATCAGAGTACCTATTATTTATTATTAAAACGTGATTTTCATGCTTATATATGTGTTATGATTTACAAACCATCATGTAACACCAAGATGGATACCATAGACCGTCCGTCTTGTGAGTTACTTTAGCAGACCTATTAATCCTTCAAGTTCTTCTTCTTATTGTTCATAAATGAAGAACTATTAAGAGATAAAGTTTATATTATATATGAAAGTGAGTAGTGTGAGTTTAAATCTTTGCAAGTGTAAAATTATGTTGTATTTAAGTGAAAATAGTTGTTAATAAATAAAATAAAATTAAAAAGTTTGGGAAGCGGGAGTAGTATTAACTATTAAGACCTATCCTACAAACTCCATATCTCTTATGGCAATCAGTGACGCTAAAGAAGGTTTGGTAACTTAGAAGTTATTCTTCGAATCATAAATATCTCCCCTTTAATATAATCAGAGTTTCTGTAGTGCAAAAATGGGATGTATGATATTTTTAAGCTCTCAAGAAAAAAAGAAAAAAAAAAAAAAAAACGCAGTCCCCGTTTTTTTTAAATAGAGGTTAACTAAGGTAAAGTTATTCTATAAAAGCTCTTAAAAATAAGAAGTGTATAATGGATCGCAAAATATAACACAATGCCGAAAAATATAACACATTGTCGAAGACAAAAAGACACAATGAGTCACAAAAAGACATAATTATGCAAATATAGAAAAGAAACACTGATAAATAACCAAGCATGATGATGATGTAAACAAAGAGTCCAAAATCTACAAGCTACATATATAAAAAAAAAACTAAGCTAAACATCTAAAAACAAAAACTTAAAATCTCACATCGTAGAGTTCGATGAGACGGTTCCAATGATGCTTGAATGAGGTTAATCGGAATCCGTTTGATACCCTTTTTACGACTTCTTATTTTTAGGAGACTTTGTATTTGATTCTAATCCATTAATTACATATAGTCTGATTGATTAAATATAATATAATGAAATTTTGTTAGTATTTAGTTTATGACGATATAAATCTTAGTATTATATTATTTTTGTAGAGTTTCATTCCCACATGGATATTGCAAAATCTGATAATAAAATAACTAGTTTCCAGGGCCGGCTCTATAGGCTTGGCAACCTAGGCATGGGCCTAGGGCCATCAAAAAAATAAGGGCCTCCAAGTTTTTAAATTTTTTTATATATATACTATATGTTATGTGTATGTATTACAACTTGTTCCCCTAAATACAGCCGCAATCATCGTTCCCACTTTCAATCGCAACTTGCTTTCAATTTCTAGGCTAGCGGCTATCATTAGACTAAAAAAAGTAAGTGCAGTCACCCAGGGAGTCGGGATTGGAGGAGAGTTTATCGACGAAAATAGGCTACTACTTCAGAGTTCGCTTAGGGTCTCCAAAAACGTAGGAACAGTCATGCTAGTTTCCCACCCATATAATAAAATAACTAGTTTTCCACCCAGTCTTCTTTTCTGCCCCTCATGATATGTGCAATTTTCATATTTGCGAATATCATAAGAAGGTGTGCATCAAATCAAACTTAGAATATAGTGTAGATCTTGTTGGAAAAATAGGTGAAAATAGCATTTTCACAAATATAGGAAAATGATTTTTTCCTATTTTGGACTATAAATAAATATAATAAAAGGTGCGGGTTTTATATATTTATTTGTGAGTTTGTGTTCTATGTTGGAAGAGCTTCGCAACGAACTAAACCACGTCCAAAACGGAGCTAAGATGAATGAGATATCGATGCTCAAAGATGGGTGTTTGAAACATTGAATGCTGAAACAAAAGGGAAAGTAGCACCTTGTCCCACATCGGAGGAGAGATGGAACTTAAATGGGTTTTTAAGGTGGAACTCTCCATCCTTATTGTTTCATGGAAGCACACACTAAGTGTCCTCGCGAAGGGTGCGGAGCACCCTAACTCGCACACGCTTGCGCGCGTGGCGTGGGCGATGAGGCGCTTTGATGGCGCACTTTGCACTTCGCATCGCCGCGAGCCGCTTGAGAGCCGCCTTTGTATTTTTGACCACGTGCGCGTGGTGGATCACAGAGGCTGCAAGGACCAAGTGGTGAAGTGGCATGCAGGTTCGGCGCGCGGGTACAAGTGGCACGAAGGCCGCGGTTGCGCATGGTGCATGGGTCCTGATGTGACGTGCGCGGTGCACCAAAGTGAGCCAAAACGGCGCGACTGTGTGGCGTGCTCGTAGAGGCTCACAGGTGACGTGGCACACGTGCGCATGGCAGTGAACCAAGAGGACGCACCGCGCATGGGCGTGCAGACCTGGGCGCGCGCGCACCAGTGCGGCATGCGCGCGCGCGCGCAGAAGCTTCCAGCATTGAATGACAGTGCAGTTACAGTTCAGCTTCGAAACTGACGAGTTAATGGTCTTTGACTGAGAATTAAATGACGTATTAAATTGCATTGAAGACGTTTAATGCAATTTAAATCTCTCCTTTAATTCCTTTTTGACTGTTTCGATGAAGATGTAGTATAAATACAACATCTCCACCACTGCAGAAGACACCACGAATACCAGCAATACAACAGCATATGCAAACAGTTCTCTACAGCTTACTGATCTTCTTCCTGCTCTCTTCAAGGTAGCCTTCGGGTTGTAGGCCATCTCCGGCAGTACTTCTACTCCGGCTGTTGTACCCTGGGAAACAAAACGAGTACTCCTGGGAGACTCGGAATTTGTTTTAAGGGAAGCGTGTTGAACACGTGTCTCAGTCACTCTGTTTTTACCCCATTCTTGTAATTTTGGTTTATTTCAGTTGTATTCGTACTAGTGTTTTTAGCTTTCCAATTTCTGTATTGTAATCGAATTAATAAAAATTTGTTTATTTTATTTATTTACGCGAATGGTTCCTACAATCTTAAAACAAATTTTTAAACACCGTTCGTGTAATCAAAACCATTTTGTTAAGTGATTCAAACCAGTTTTGTTTTCACTCAGTTTGTGTTTAAAAACAGATTTTTTTTTGTTTTCATCTTCAAAGGGGCGACTTTGGTTGAAAACCTTTCTGGTTACTTTCAGACTTTGTCCTAAAATTTGCTAAAACTTTCTGATTTGGTCTTCAAAGTTGGACTTAGAAGCCAATCAGTAAGTTCTAAAATTATATATTTTCTGTTTTTTGGTCTTCAAAGTTGGACTTAGAAGCCGAAACAGTAAATTGTGGTAAATTAAAATTTGGTAGTTTCCTTCTGGTTTTTGCGTAAATCAGATTTTTTTTACTAAACTTTAAAATTTTAATTTTTTCAGCATGTCGAACGAAAATGTCAACGTTAACAACACCACAAATGTTGTGACGGGAACCCCTCTTAACGCCACCACTGTGGGAGCGTCCACAGTGGCCAATCACGCTGAACGACCCGAGAAGTTCTCGGGTCTACACTTCAAAAGGTGGCAGCAGAAGATGTTCTTCTACCTGACCACCATGAACCTTGCGAGGTTCTTGACGGAAACCGCTCCCCAACCTGTGGAAGGGGAGACCGACGCACAAAGACAGTGCGCGGTAGATGCGTGGAAGCATTCGGATTTCATATGTCGTGGCTATGTGTTAAACGGCCTATCGGATGCGTTGTATAATGTGTACTACAACGTCAAGACTTCCAAAGACCTTTGGGATGCCTTGGACAAGAAGTACAAAACGGAGGATGCTGGCACAAAGAAATTTGTGGTAGCCCGTTTCTTGGATTTCAAAATGGTTGATTCTAAAATAGTTATGAATCAAGTCCAAGAATTCCAAATTATACTACATGACATCTTTGCGGAAGGCATGACACTTAGCGAGACATTCCAAGTGGCAGCGATGATTGAAAAGTTACCTCCTAGTTAGGTTGATTTTAAGAATTATCTTAAACACAAACGAAAGGAGATGACTATAGAGGACCTGATTGTCCGCCTTCGGATTGAAGAGGACAATAGAATTGCCCAAAAAGGCAGCCTTGCGCAGACTAGTGCTAGCGCAAATCTGGTTGAGCATGGGCAATCCTCTAAGGGCGCGAAGGGCAAGGGGAAAAAGGACAAACAGAAAGCAAAGGCTAGCAAACTTGGACTGAAGAAAAGGGTTGTGAAAAAGAAACCTCAAACGTTCCAAGGAACTTGTTACAACTGTGACGAGCCGGGGCATCGGGCTAACCAATTCAAGAAACCAAAGCGTGAGCGTGCGCACATGGTGGATGAAGACGGAATGCCTTTGGTGGCGATGATTTCCGACAAAAGCGCAATGATGGATGAGGTCAATACTGTGACCAACACTCCAAAAGGATGGTGGGTTGATACGGGCGCGACCCATCATGTTTGCGCAGACAGAAGCCTCTTTACCACCTTCAAGGCGCTTTCTGGAGAAGAGAAGCCGTATATGGGAAATGCAGCCACCGCCGACATCATGGGTGAAGGAACGGTGATCTTGAAGTGGACTTCGGGGAAGGAGCTCACTCTAAGCAACGTGTTGTATGTCCCGGATTTGCGCAAGAATCTAGTCTCGGGATGGTTGCTTAATAAGTTTGGATTTCGTTTAGTTTTTGAGAGCGATCAATTTGTACTAACTAAACGAGGAATGTATGTAGGCAAGGGTTATGCCCAAAATGGTATGTAATGGCAGTCAAGACGAACATGAATAAAATTGCTACTACTTCTACTTATATGCTTGAGTTTTCTGATTCGAATAAATGGCATGGTAGATTAGGTCACGTTAATTTTAATTCAATACGCCGTATAATCAATTTAAATTGTATACCAACATTCCATATTGACTCACATTATAAATGTGAAACATGTGTAGAATCCAAACTTACAAGATCATCATCAAAATCGGTTGAACGAATAACCGAACCCTTTGATTTAACTCACACTGATATTTGTGATTTAAAAGCGGTACCCACAAGAGGTGGAAATAAGTACTTCATCACGTTTATTGATGATAGTACTAAATATTGCTATGTATATTTACTAAAAAGTAAAGATGAAGCAATAAGTAAATCTATCTTGTATAAAAATGAAGTTGAGAATCAACTTCAAAAGAAGATAAAAGCTTTGCGAAGCGATCGAGGAGGCGAATATGTTGCACCTTTTGCCGATTTATGCGCAAAAAGTGGCATTGTACATGAGTGTACACCTCCTTATTCTCCACAATCAAATGGCGTGGCGGAACGAAAGAACCGCACATTGAAAGAAATGATGAACGCCATGTTGATAAGTTCTGGGGTGAGCCAGGAAATGTGGGGGAAGCCATTCTATCGGCTAATTATCTTTTGAACAAGATACCACTCAAAAAGAGAGACGAAACTCCATATGAGTTATGGAAAAGGAAGAAGCCTTCATATAAATACTTGAAAGTGTGGGGGTGCCTAGCAAAGGTGATTGTACCACCTCCTAAGGCTCTTAGGATAGGACCCAAAACTGTTGATTGCATATTTATTGGGTATGCGCATCAAAGTAGTGCACATCGCTTTCTTGTACATGAGTCCAAGAATCCTGATGTACACGTAAACACTATCATGGAGGTGAATCCTAACGTTGTGTCTTATTTTGAAAATGTGTTTCCTTTGAGAAGACAAACACATGCAACGTTATCAACACCTAATTTTGAAGTAGGTGAAAGTTCATCTACACCAGTTGATGAGGTAGTTCATGATAAGACACATGAACGACCTGAGGTTGAAGAAAGTGATCGTAGGCGAAGTAAAAGGCCAAGGGTTGAAAAATCCTTCAGTCCAGACTTCGTTAGCTATATGGTTGAGGGCGAGCCCAATACATATCGCGAAGCGGTTTCCTCTTCAGAAGGACCTCAATGGAAAGAAGCAATTAGGAATGAAATTGATTCTATATTGCAAAATCATACTTGGGAGTTAGTAGATCTTCCACCTGGTTGCAAACCACTTGGATATCGTTGGATATTCAAAAGAAAGATGAAAACTGATGGAAGTATTGATAAATACAAGGCTAGGTTGGTGATTAAAGGATTTAGACAAAAGGAAGGTCTAGATTACTTTGATACCTACTCGCCTGTGACGCGCATAACCTCGATTAGATTGGTTCTTGCTATAGCGGCTTTAAGAAATTTGGAAGTTCACCAAATGGACGTTAAAACCGCATTTCTAAATGGAGATTTAGAAGAAGAGATTTACATGGAGCAACCTGAAGGTTTCTCCGCCCCAGGTCAAGAGGGTAAAGTATGTAAACTTGTCAAGTCTTTGTATGGCTTGAAGCAAGCACCAAAACAATGGCACCAAAAGTTTGATCATGTCATGATTGACAATGGTTTCAAAATAAATGAGTGCGACAAATGTGTTTATTTCAAAGACACAAATGAAGGTTATGTGATCTTATGCCTTTACGTAGATGATATGCTTATCATTGGGAGTAATGATAAAATTATCAAAGTTACTAAAAGCATGTTGAAAGCGAGATTTGACATGAAAGACATGGGTTTAGCTGATGTGATTCTTGGAGTAAAGATCATAAGAACCCAAGATGGACTTGTGTTAAGTCAATCTCACTATGTGGATAAAATTCTTGAAAATTCAACTCGGGAGACACGAGTGTAGCTCAAACTCCAGTTGATACCTCCCAACATCTCAAGAAAAATAAAGGAGATGGAGTTTCTCAGTTAGAGTATTCAAGAATTATTGGCAGTCTAATGTATCTAATGACATGTACTAGACCCGACTTGGCTTACACGGTGAGTAGACTAAGTAGATACACAAGCAATCCGTGCGCGGATCATTGGAAAGCTATCACGAGGGTGCTTAGATACATAAGATACACAAGAGATTATGGACTGCATTATACCCGACAACCAGCAGTGATCGAAGGATACACTGACGCAAACTGGATATCAGATAATAAAGATTCCAAATCAACAAGTGGTTACGTGTTTACACTTGGAGGAGCTGCTATTGCTTGGAAGTCTTCTAAGCAAACGGTCATAGCAAGATCCACAATGGAATCAGAATTTATCGCCTTGGATAAGTCAGGCGAGGAGGCGGAATGGCTACTTCAATTTGTGGAATATATTCCAAGATTGCCAAAGCCTTTGCCAGCCATATGTGTACATTGTGATAGCCAATCAGCGATTGGTAGAGCTCAAAGCTTGATGTACAATGGCAAATCAAGGCATATGCGACGTAGACATAACACGGTACGACAACTACTCTCAACGGGTGTTATCACAATTGATTATGTGAGATCAAAAGATAACATTGCGGACCCGTTTACAAAAGGCTTAAGCAGAGAGTTAGTTGAAACGACTTCAAGAGGAATGGGACAAAAGCCCGCGGTGAATGGGAATATGAGGGAAACCTAACTTAGTTGACTGGAGATCCCAAGATCTAAGTTCAATAGGCCAACTTAATCATATTACCAAAACGGAGTCACTGTGGGGGAGTACCCCAAAACTAAATAAAAGGGGAGTTATATACTTCCTAGTCCATTCCAATCAGTGACATTGAAGTGAGGCTAAGCATATTAAGGTTAAATATTTCGGGAAATCAAATAACCATGATGCTTTTAATGATTCAGGGAATCACCTATGTTAGAGAGAAGCAGGGTCGCTTCGAATGGATTTGTGGGGTGCGCAAATCCTAGAGCTCTCGTAGAACCAGGCAAGTGTTCCAGGACCATAATAGGACACGACAATGAGGGGTTGGCTAAACCAGGGAGAGTATTGTGTGAAGTGTATTGTCGTTTACACAAATGGGGGTATGTTCAAGGACATCGCGTCTACAAACCGCTAGTAAGCTAAGTATGCTTCACAAAAGAAGGTTCAAAGGTAACAACCTACCTATCTTGCAATACTCAACTGTCGAAATTTATCGTTTGAAAAGTGTAAGGAAAAGATTGATTTCCATACATGTGGGGGATTGTTGGAAATTTGATGAAAATAGGATTTTTCATGTAGGGGATTGTTGGAAAAATAGGTGAAAATAACATTTTTCACAAATATAGGAAAATGATTTTTCCTATTTTGGACTAGAAATAAATATAATAAAATGAGCGGGTTTTATATATTTATTTGTGGGTTTGTGTTCTATGTTGGAAGAGCTTCGCAACGAACTAAACCACGTCAACGGAGCTAAGATGAATGAGATATCGATGCTCAAAGTTGGGTGTTTGAAACACTGAATGCTGAAACAAAAGGGAAAGTAGCACCTTGTCCCACATCGGAGGAGAGATGGAACTTAAATGGGTATTTAAGGTGGAACTCTCCATCCTTATTGTTTCATGGAAGCACACACTAAGTGTCCTCGCGAAGGGTGCGGAGCACCCTAACTCGCACTCGCGCACGCTCGCGCGCGCGCTTGGCGTGGGCGATGAGGCACTTTGATGGCGCACTTTGCACTTTGCACTTCGCATCGCCGCGAGTCGCTTGAGAGTCGCCTTTGTATTTTTGACCACGTGCGCGTGGTGGATCACAGAGGCTGCATGGACCAAGTGGTGAAGTGGCATGCAGGTTCGAGGCGCGTGACGTGGCAGTCCGCGCGCGGGTACAAGTTGCACGAAGGCGCGCGGTTGCGCATGGTGCATGGGTCCTGATGTTACGTGCGCGGCGCACCAAAGTGAGCCAAAACGGCGCGACTGTGTGGCGTGCTCGTAGAGGCTCACAAGTGACGTGGCACACACGCGCATGGACCTGAGTCAGTGAGGCGCACGCGCGCATGGCAGTGTGCCAAGAGGACGCACCGCGCATGGGCGTGCAGACCTGGGCGCGCGCGCACCAGTGTGGCTTGCGCGCGCGCAGAAGCTTCCAGCATTGAATGACAGTGCATTTACAGTTCAGCTTCGAAACTGACGAGTTAATGGTCTTTGACTGAGAATTAAATGACGTATTAAATTGCATTGAAGACCTTTAATGCAATTTAAACCTCTCCTTTAATTCCTTTTTGACCGTTTCGATGAAGATGTAGTATAAATACAACATCTCCACCACTGCAGAAGACACCACGAATACCAACAATACAACAGCATATGCAAACAGTTTTCTACAGCTTACTGATCTTCTTCCTGCTCTCTTCAAGGTAGCCTTCGGGTTGTAGGCCATCTCCGGCAGTACTTCTGCTCCGGCTGTTGTACCCTGGGAAACAAAACGAGTACTCCTGGGAGACTCGGAATTTGTTTTAAGGGAAGCGTGTTGAACACGTGCCTCAGTCACTCTGCTTCTACCCCATTCTTGTAATTTTGGTTTATTTCAGTTGTATTCGTACTAGTCTTTTTAGCTTTCTAATTTCTGTATTGTAATCGAATTAATAAAAATTTGTTTATTTTATTTATTTACGCGAACGGTTCCTACAGATCTTATGTAAAAGTAAGTCCAACTAAATGATAAACCAGAACATCTACTGATAATAAAATAACTGGTTTTCCACCCCCCTCTTCTTTTCTGGCACTCATGATATGTGCAATTTTCATATTTGCGAATATCAAAAGAAGGTGAGCATCAAACTTAGAATAGTGTAGATTTTATGTAGAAGTAAGTCCAACTAAATGATAAACCAGGACATCTACTATGACTATACATCTAACCGCGTTTATTATATTATATAGGAATTGATCTCTCGTCGCAATCCATATTGGTGTTACATTATTTAGGGCTCTTATTTTTCCCCTTTTGGCCGACCAGAACAACATGGGCTTATAATACAAACATTTCATATGGTTCTACTTCATCCACACAAGCTTTTATATATATCCTTAGAATGTATGATAGCATGTGTTGAAGCTTGTCATATTATGAGGAAAGAACGTTTGTAATTCATATACATATCTATACCAAATTTGGTGGGCCAAAGTACACTAGCTAAAGCTTTAAATAATGTAATAACATAAGTGATTGTGACATAATGGGTCTTCTGAATTCTAGAATAAATTAAACTCATAGTGATTCTTAATGTGTTAACAATCCAACATATGGTTTAGGCCAACATATGGTTTAGGGGCTGTTTGTTTAGTTTTTAATGGATCCTTTAATGCTTCAGATTTCTTACTAGTTCAACAATTAATGGTTCAGACTGTTTGTTTCGCAAGCAGATGTCCAAATGGTTTAGACATTTGCATCTGAATGGTTAAGCATTATATTGAGTCTGAATGGTTAAGACCTCTAATCTGAATTGGTCAGACATTTGCCCCTGAACTGTTAAGCATTTATTTGGCTCTTAACGGTTCAGATTTCTTACCGGTTCAACACTTAATAGTTCAAACCTCTTACTGGTTCAGCACTTAACCATCAAGAAGTTGTCAAACAACCCCTAATGTTTGATTAGTTTCTCCCTAATTCATATATGCATATGCAAAGTTTGATTCCTCGCCCGCACCTCTTATTAGCAAACAGAACAATTGCACATGTCAAGTGGGTTAATACGAATCTCAATTGTTCTATGAAATAAAATCCTTTGTCATTAAGGCCGGAGGGTATAGAGGCGCCACCGGGGCCACCTCACCCTCTATAGCGTCACCCGGCGCTATACCTTCACACCTTGCGATTCAAGAAGGGGGCGCCATTGTTGTGGCTTCAACATGGTAGCGCTAGTTTCTTGTTTGATTGAGATAAAGGATTGGTTAAATGGGGAGAGACCTTAAAGCCCCTGTTTGACGTGGCGTTGATAAAGTCCCTCCCACACCCTCCAGCCTAACTATAACAATTTTAGGCGTTGTTATAAAGAAAATCCTGACGTGATATTTGTTCTTCCTTAAATCTTATTCCTTAATAACAAAAGAAAAAGAGTAAATTACTATTTTGGCCCTTGTGGTTTAGTCAGTCTAACCACTTCAGCCTAAAAAGGAATCTTTTAACATATCAGACATCGAGTTTGCATTTTATAATAGTTTTGACTCCTGATACTAACTTTGTTACTTTTTATGCAGTTAGGTGTAAGAGTAATTAGGTAATTATATACCATATGGACTATTTTTGATAATTACAATTTTTTTTTAATATTTAAGAGATTATTAATGCAATTACTCAATTTTTTTTTATTATTTCGTTATTTTAACGATTATTATTTAACAAAATATGTTTTACATATACAAATAAATATGTATTTTTATTGAGCGTTTGTTTTTTTTTATAAACGTTGTTTTTAAAATCATTTGTTTTTTAACATTTTTAAAACGGTCGTTTTTAAAATTATTCATTTTTAAACCGCTTGTTAATTAAAATCGTTTTATTTAAAGTTGTTTGTCTTTTAAAGTTTTTTTAAATGATTCAATTTATACCGTTCTTTTTAAAATCATTTTTTAACTTTTTTAAACAATTCGTTATTAAGTCGTTAATTTTTAAAAGCGTTTCTTTTTAAACCGTTCATTTTAATTTTAGAACCGTTTTTGAAATCGTTCATTTTTAAACTTCGTATTCAGTTTACTTATAGCCGTTAGGGAAAAAAAAAACTTCAGAAAATGAACGATTTCATAAATCGAAGGAATTTAAAAACGATTGATTTTAAACGAACGAATGGTTTAAAAAATGAAGATTAAAAAATGATGTTTATAAAAAAACAAAATCTTAAAAAAAATAAGTTAACAAGTGTAAGGAACTAAAAAACACACGAATTTAATAAAAGAAAGGTTAAAAAAATAACAAATTTTGATTGAATGATCTTTTGTAAACTTTTTATTAGAATGTTTCTTTTTTTCAAATCTTACATTTCTTTTGTTTTTTTATACACGCCGTTTTGAAAAAATTTAAAAAATGAACGGCTTAAAAAAGTGAGTAGTTTAGAAATGTTTAAAAATAAATGATTTTAAAAATAATGGTATAAAACAAAGTGTGTAAAAAAAACTTTAAAAGACAAAAGACTTTAAAAAGAACGATTTAAAAAAAACAAATGGTTTAAAACGGAACGATTTTAAAAATGATAGAGGGTTTAAACAAAATGTAAAATAACAAATTATTTTTTAAAACGACTTTTATAAAAATAAACGGTTAATAAAAAATACATATTTATTTATATATTTAAAAAGTATTTTTTAAGTAATATTCATGAAAATACCGAAATAATAAAAAAAAACTTGAGTAATTGTATTAGTAATCTCTTAAATATTAAAGAACTTTGTAACTATAAAAAACAGCCCATATAGTATATAATGACCTAATTACCCTTACACTTAATTGCAAAAAGTAACAAAGTTAGTGTCAGGGGCCAAAACCATTATAAAATGCAACCTCGGGGTCTGATATGTTAAAAGATTCCTTTTAAAGTGAAATAGTTAAACTGTCTAAACCACAGGGGCCAAAACAGTAATTTACTCAAAGAAAAACATATTATATATATATATATATATTAAACCCATTAAGTCTAACCGCTTTTCAAATCATTCTTGGCCCTTAGATCTTGCTGAGAATAAATCATGTCCGTTTAAACAAGCAAAAATAACCGCTACAAGTGGCGGTTCAGAGAAGTTACGAGAAGTTACTGGTAGTTTCCGGTGGTGGTTTGGTTCCATACATTTCTGCCCCATGATCTGGTGGTTTTGCTCCATGTATTTCTAGCCGTATAAACTCAATAAAATAATTGGAAAAGTGGCAGTTTTCGGAGGTTTTGCACTCTCTCACCTAATTTAGGGTGGTTTCCTAACATGTTTCTCAGGTTACTCTCTGTTTTTTTCTCCACGTCTCAGTCTCAGTCACCCACGTTCTGCAAATCAACTGATTTTTCCCTTATTTAATATCCCATTCTTGAACTGCCACACTCACTACAAAATCAAAATCACATCTGAACCCTAATCAAAACTCGCCTGCACCAGCATCTCTCTCGCTCGGTGGTTGAGTACCCACTCTCCTGTATTCATGGAATAAGGTTGTTTCCATCGCACATAAATTGATGAGGACAACCTCCAATTTGTCTTCTTCTCCTGAATCACTTGCCATACACACCGATGCATCTTGATGCAAATTAATCAATGGATGGATCAGGTACTCACAAACACACACCGATCCACTTTTCTCACGCTACAACCCTTTTTTTAACTCTTTTTCTAAACTCATCATCCACCGATGCATGCATAAATTATACATAGGCTTTAGAATCTCGTGTTTCCACCATGAATCGGTGGTGAAATTGGATCGATCCAAGTGGTTACCAGGTACGCATTTGATGAATTGATTTGTTTTTGTTTGAATTTTGCTGTCTAATCTGTTAATGCTCAGAAATTGTTGGTGTACAACAGATTCATCTCTGTATCCACTCAAATCCGTCTTCTCAAAAGCTCTCTGTCGTCGATCTTTCGTCCGGTCAAATTCTCTAAACATGCAATAATCTGTTAATAATATAGTCTCAAGTGTGTTTATTGTTTCAGTTGTGATCGGTATAGCTTAGTTCTTATTTAAGTATATTAAATTGGGGGAATTGAAGTTGATTATATAGTGGTTAATTTGTTTTGTTTTGTTAATGGTGTAGTTCAGAGGACGTGGGGTTCAGACTTTCAGGGAAAAGGATTCATCCAGGTGTTCATGTTGTGCTTCAAGTAAGTCATATTATGCATTGAAAAATCCAAATCAAAACTACTGTTTGTTATACCATTGGAATGGGTTTACTAAACTTCTAATTTTAATGTTATTGTTTTTTAGTATTATATTTTTATTTTAGAGCACAAGTATTCGTATGATTGGCGAATGAAACCTATACTTTTTAGGGCAACAACACAATGGTTTGCTTCTGTGGACGGATTAAGAGGTCGCAATGGGGGCCATTAACCAAGTTACATGGACCCCATTAAGGTATTGTACATAAATACTTTTTATTCTGGGAACTGATAATTGCTTTCTTCCTTAATTTAATTCATTGAAGTTCACATGATTATTAACTTTCTTCCTTAGTTTTGGGCTGGAGTCAAGTCATTGTTTCGTTTAATCAGTTAATGGATTTTGATCGGGTGGGGTGGGAGGTTAGGTCCAATTGCAAAGCCATTGTGTTGACTAAGTTCTAGATGTATGGTTGTTTCTTATTTGGTTTCCTACTCAATTGTGGTTTTCGTGCTATTAGGTGATCTGGTGGTTTTGCTCCATGTATTTCTAGCCGTATAAACTCAATAAAATAACTGGAAAAGTGGCAGTTTTCGGAGGTTTTGCACTCTCTCACCTAATTTAGGGTGGTTTCCTAACATGTTTCTCAGGTTACTCTCTGTTTTTTTCTCCACGTCTCAGTCTCAGTCTCAGTCACCCACGTTCTGCAAATCAACTGCTTTTTCCCTTATTTAATATCCCATTCTTGAACTGCCACACTTACTACAAAATCAAAATCACATCTGAACCCTAATCAAAACTCGCCTGCACCAGCATCTCTCTCGCTCGATGGTTGAGTACCCACTCTCCTGTATTCATGGAATAAGGTTGTTTCCATCGCACATAAATTGATGAGGACAACCTCCAATTTGTCTTCTTCTCCTGAATCACTTGCCATACACACCGATGCATCTTGATGCAAATTAATCAATGGATAGATCAGGTACTCACAAACACACACCGATCCACTTTTCTCACGCTACAACCCTTTTTTAACTCTTTTTCTAAACTCATCATCCACCGATGCATGCAGAAATTATACATAGGCTTCAGAATCTCGTGTTTCCACCATGAATCGGTGGTGAAATTGGATCGATCCAAGTGGTTACCAGGTACGCATTTGATGAATTGATTTGTTTTTGTTTGAATTTTGCTGTCTAATCTGTTAATGCTCAGAAATTGTTGGTGTACAACAGATTCATCTCTGTATCCACTCAAATCCGTCTTCTCAAAAGCTCTCTGTCGTCAATCTTTCGTCCGGTAAAATTCTCTAAACATGCAATAATCTGTTAATAATATAGTCTCAAGTGTGTTTATTGTTTCAGTTGTGATCGGTATAGCTTAGTTCTTATTTAAGTATATTAAATTGGGGGAATTGAAGTTGATTGTATAGTGGTTAATTTGTTTTGTTTTGTTAATGGTGTAGTTCAGAGGACGTGGGGTTCAGACTTTCAGGGAAAAGGATTCATCCAGGTGTTCATGTTGTGCTTCAAGTAAGTCATATTATGCATCGAAAAATCCAAATCAAAACTACTGTTTGTTATACCATTGGAATGGTTTTACTAAACTTCTAATTTTAATGTTATTGTTTTTTAGTATTATATTTTTATTTTAGAGCACAAGTATTCGTATGATTGGCGAATGAAACCTATACTTTTTAGGGCAACAACACAATGGTTTGCTTCTGTGGACGGATTCAGAGGTCGCAATGGGGGCCATTAACCAAGTTACATGGACCCCATTAAGGTATTGTACATAAATACTTTTTATTTTGGGAACTGATAATTGCTTTCTTCCTTAATTTAATTCATTGAAGTTCACATGATTATTAACTTTCTTCCTTAGTTTTGGGCTGGAGTCAAGTCATTGTTTCGTTTAATCAGTTAATGGATTTTGATCGGGTGGGAGGTTAAGTCCAATTGCAAATCCATTGTGTTGACTAAGTTCTAGATGTATGGTTGTTTCTTATTTGGTTTCCTACTCAATTGTGGTTTTCGTGCTATTAGGTGATCTGGTGGTTTTGCTCCATGTGTTTCTAGCCGTATAAACTCAATAAAATAACTAGAAAAGTGGCAGTTTTCGGAGGTTTTGCACTCTCTCACCTAATTTAGGGTGGTTTCCTAACATGTTTCTCAGGTTACTCTCTGTTTTTTCTCCACGTCTCAGTCTCAGTCACCCACGTTCTGCAAATCAACTGCTTTTTCCCTTATTTAATATCCCATTCTTGAACTGCCACACTTACTACAAAATCAAAATCACATCTGAACCCTAATCAAAACTCGCCTGCACCAGCATCTCTCTCGCTCGGTGGTTGAGTACCCACTCTCCTGTATTCATGGAATAAGGTTGTTTCCATCGCACATAAATTGATGAGGACAACCTCCAATTTGTCTTCTTCTCCTGAATCACTTGCCATACACACCGATGCATCTTGATGCAAATTAATCAATGGATGGATCAGGTACTCACAAACACACACCGATCCACTTTTCTCACGCTACAACCCTTTTTTAACTCTTTTTCTAAACTCATCATCCACCGATGCTTGCAGAAATTATACATAGGCTTCAGAATCTCGTGTTTCCACCGTGAATCGGTGGTGAAATTGGATCGATCCAAGTGGTTACCAGGTACGCATTTGATGAATTGATTTGTTTTTGTTTGAATTTTGCTGTCTAATCTGTTAATGCTCAGAAATTGTTGGTGTACAACAGATTCATCTCTGTATCCACTCAAATCCGTCTTCTCAAAAGCTCTCTGTTGTCGATCTTTCGTCCGGTAAAATTCTCTAAACATGCAATAATCTGTTAATAATATAGTCTCAAGTGTGTTTATTGTTTCAGTTGTGATCGGTATAGCTTAGTTCTTATTTAAGTATATTAAAATGGGGGAATTGAAGTTGATTGTATAGTGGTTAATTTGTTTTGTTTTGTTAATGGTGTAGTTCAGAGGAAGTGGGGTTCAGACTTTCAGGGAAAAGGATTCATCCAGGTGTTCATGTTGTGCTTCAAGTAAGTCATATTATGCATCGAAAAATCCAAATCAAAACTACTGTTTGTTATACCATTGGAATGGTTTTACTAAACTTCTAATTTTAATGTTATTGTTTTTTAGTATTATATTTTTATTTTAGAGCACAAGTCTTCGTATGATTGGCGAATGAAACCTATACTTTTTAGGGCAACAACACAATGGTTTGCTTCTGTGGACGGATTCAGAGGTCGCAATGGGGGCCATTAACCAAGTTACATGGACCCCATTAAGGTATTGTACATAAATACTTTTTATTTTGGGAACTGATAATTGCTTTCTTCCTTAATTTAATTCATTGAAGTTCACATGATTATTAACTTTCTTCCTTAGTTTTGGGCTGGAGTCAAGTCATTGTTTCGTTTAATCAGTTAATGGATTTTGATCGGGTGGGAGGTTAGGTCCAATTGCAAAGCCATTGTGTTGACTAAGTTCTAGATGTATGGTTGTTTCTTATTTGGTTTCCTACTCAATTGTGGTTTTCGTGCTATTAGGTGATCTGGTTGTTAGTTGTATGGTGGCTATGTGTTTTGGTTATACAATAAAAGTTTCATAGTTCCCAAAGTTTTATGGTTTGTTTATTTTTGTTACGGTTTGGGGTTTATTTTTTTTATTTTATTTCATCATAGGATTTAGTTTACTCGGTATTAATATGAATGTAACACTCAGTGGGAAAAGAATGCTAATAGTTACTGGCGTGTGTCATCTTTTCGATATGTCATCTTTTCGGGAAGGGGGCTTTAGGTACGCTTCTCTTTGGGGCGAATGAGTTTGGTGTAGTATCCAATCCGTAAGGGGTGGGGGGTATGTGTGTCTTGGCGTGTGTTTGGGCAATTTATTGGTATTATGAAATATGAGACATTTTTTTGTCTTTACTTGCAGTTGGATACGTTGATTCGTATGTTGTTATATCATGCGGTGTGCGTGTTCTTTCTTGGGGGAGGGGGGATACTTATCTGTACCTGGTTTCTTACAAGGGTCACCCATCTCTTTTAACGACGAATCATGATCTAGGCTTCAACATATAGACTTCAGAGATGTACAAATGTGCCCACATTATTTGGCGCTGATTAAATATAGTAGGTTATGAGACCTGAGGAAATTTCTGCTCAGTTAGGGCCTCAGTTCAGCCAAGGTTGTTTTAAGCCTTGAGTCTTATTCAGGCATGCCATCACTCCATCCGGGCTAAGAACAGCCAATTGCATATATGCATACAATCAAGGTGTATTATAATCAAAGAATGCCTTCTCATGTGTATTTTGATCCTGCTGTACTTCAACAAACCATGAAAGGTTTCTCATCTCTCCAACTCCAAATTCAAGTGGATGTCTATACAATCAGTGAAGCAAGCTAATGACTATATGTGATGAGAAGTTAACTGGAATTGTTAATGAGACCGTTAGGTGTCATCAAGCTGCAGAAAATATATGCCAAGAAGGTAGCTTGATGATGCTACTAGACTACTAGTACTGGTTCGTTGGCTTGCCGTTGTTATCAAATCAAATTTGGCTTAGTTGGTTCTTGGATCACTTGTATTGCTACTGTTTCTATGGGTGATCAAGCTGTGGGTTTCCAATATTATTTTCCTTTTTGTGTGTAAGAATCCAGCTCCTTGTATGCTTATCTTGTGTAAGAAATTTGGTATTAATAAAAGATCAGTTGATTTTTGTTTTTCTTTCGTGTTCGGAAACGTGTCCGTATGTTAGCTAGAGGGTGTATCAGTACATTAACATTTCTTATATGTTGTTTCTTTAAAGGTTTATGACACAGTCCTACTATTAAATTAATATTGTTTGTTTTTTAAGTTGTTTAGGTATTGGAAACACTTTATTTAAAAATGTGATATATAAAGCGTTTACAACACATAAAGAGTAATAGCAGACCCAAAATATTTTAGTCATATATCTTTGGTTACATGTTATTATAATCTATATTATCTGCTTATTTTCTTATATGAACTCCAACTTTGTAAGATGTTAAAGTTCGATGGTTGTAATATTTTCATATAGGAGATGGAAAAGAGGAAAAGGAGAAGGAAACCGAAACACCATCAATATACATTGTCTTTGTTTGTTACCTTAGCGTAACCCGTCCAACGGACGGGTATTAAACTAGTTATTTTAGAGAAAAACTAAATATAACTTGGTTTCTTTTAAAAAGTTGGTTATTTCAATCATAATTCATAATAGTGTCTGGTTTCTTATAAACAATCTGGTTATATGAAGATGGGTTAAATAATTTTAGGGAACCCGATTATGCAGCTGAGTTCTCAATTTGAAATTCAGATTATATCATTGCTTCTAATTTTATTATCTCGGATGCATAGTGTATTTCGTAATAATGTTGTATATCATGATTTCAATTTCAATAAAACCTTTTGGAAACTATATCATGTTGTATACCATGTATATCATGTAAATGCCTTCGAAAAACACAATTGTTGACTTTCATGAGAAAAGTACGACTAAAAGCATAAGAAGAAATGATTTAGTTATTAAGATTTTCATGAAACTAGTCTCATCAAATCCTTTACTATTCATGAGTAGGTGTGGTTGGTTATCCTTTAATTTAGTTGGGAATTGGAATTGGAATTTGGAATGGAATTTGGAATACTAACTAATTACGAATATGTAATGTTGTAGTTGTAGCTGTTGTTGTCGGCCCGTTTTGGGTCGGCGTTCGTTGTTAATGAAAGTTACTTTTCAAAAAAAAAAAAAAAAACTAATTACGAATATATATACTTATATTGCAACATCAATTGACGATTTCTTAACATACCAATTCATTACACATGATAGGCTAATGACCTAATACAAATTTAGAATAGTAAATATTAAGAGTAAACAATTATTCTAGTCGGGTTTAGTTCAAATTGCAATTTGATCATTTATTTAATTTTGCCAAAAATACAATGTACTTTGTCATTATCATCCATTCACTAAACTCCATTCAATAACTCCGTTAAGTTGTGAACATGTGCCATTCAGGTGATGGGCATTAATTACCATTTCGTTAAGTTTCAAAACCATATATGTACTTTCTCTCTCTAATCTCTCTCTACTTTCAACCTAGAAACAAACCACTGCCACGCCCCCACATTGATGCCACAACCTAACTAAAACCACCACCCCCACCACAAACACACACACCGTAATATTGTTTGGTGGCTTAATCGGCGGCAACCAGATTCAATGCTTGCTCAAAAGCAATCAAACGATTATGTGCCTGAAAATGAAGACGATGTTAAGTTGCAACGTAATAATCAGAATGTTTTCGAAGAAGACGATACAGGAAAAGAGGAACGAGTATTATTTACAGTTTTTTTTCCTTTTTCTATTTGTCGCAAGCATACGTTCCGATACGTGATTTAATCAAACTTTGACCTTGACTAATTGTCTTGCCGGAAAAGAGAAACGAGAGGAGGTTCGTTTTTCTGACATTAATGTCAGGTGTCAGTTGTATGGCCAACGGTATCGGTATGGTGGATGTGTGGTGTTCGCATTAATATGTTATTTCAGGTGTTAATGGTCGTTTTTCAGGTCTTTTTTTCTCGCATATGTATGGCGGCGGTGAAGGCGATGAAAACATGAAGTGAGTTAGGGTTTTGAAGTTAAATTAGGGTTTTGATTTGAGGAAGATGAAGGTAGAAAAATATTTGTGTACGAAATGACAAAAATGCATATTACATGGATGGCACATGTTCAGAAATTAACAAGCTTAATGGACGAAATTAACTGAATTGATGATAATGGAAAGACTTTTAAAGTGCTCTGTGTTTTGGAAAAAAAAAATTGATCAAAGAGTAAATTGCACAAAACGTCCTTTAAGTTTCACCAACCTTGCTGGTTCAAGCCTTAATCTTTAAAAGTTGCCAAAACTAGCCTTTAAGATTAATTTTGTTGCATGTTTCATCCTTTATCACTAACCCAGTTACTAATCCATGTTAAATGGCCTCACATGCATAGCATGTGAGGGTAAAACCGTCTTTTCATGCTTGTGATGTTATTAAAACCCTAATAAAATCCCAAACCCACTTTATCAATATATATACACAAATATAAAAGATAAAACTTCAAAGATGGTGGTGATATGGTGGTGGTGGATGTGATATCAAAGTGGTAACATTTCATTTTCCCATCAGTAAAAGGTTATTGATATGGACCATTCAATGAAAGAATGTCAAACAATATGGACAACACTATTTTCTACACTTTATTCCCCAAAGACCACCCCATCCCTGCCCCTTTTCCCCACTTCATTATTTCATCATCTAAATTCAAATAACTTTTTATTATATTTTTATATAAATCCCTCAATGGTACTTTTTCAAAAATCATTACTTTAAAAGGACAGATTAATTGCTTGAAGAACAGTTTAGGATGTTGCTTTAATTCAATCCATTTCAATGTAAGGTGTGAACAATTTGTTGAAATACGACTATATTATTAAATACTAAACTAAAACCTTTTTCATTATTGTCATTGATGTATAAAAATGAAAACCTAAAATGGTAGCCTGGACATAATAAAATGGCATGCCAATAAAGTAAGAACATAGAAATGATGACCTGGTACACTTTGCATAATGGGAAAAAAGGTACATGATAGAAAATGTGCCATCAATAGTAATAATTCATAACACATACACGTGTGTATATATAAGGGATTTTCTATTAGCATATCTGATTATCTATTGACACACTTTACTATTTCAATATGTATAGGCATGACAGACTGGCAGGTGCAGGGGTTGTCTGTTGGTTGGCTTAATACGAATCGTATACGATGCATATTAAGGCCTTGAATTTTTGAAGTTTATTTTTTGGTGTGTTGTGTTGTGTTTAGTTTTGGGTTGGTTTTTGGTGTTTTAGGTTTGTTATTGGTATTTATTATTGGTTATTTTGTTTTATTGAGTCTTAAAATCTTTATTATTTTTTTTCTCGAACTTAGTATCGTATTATAGCGTATCGTGGCGTATCGTATCACATTTTTAATTTAATATTGTATTATAGCGTATCGTTGAACCTTGCAGAAGAAATCATAGGCTGATAGATAAAAATACATATAACAAATTATCGTCTTCAGAATCAGATGAAGGTTACACACACTCAAAAGATCACCAAATTATATTGAAATTTGTGAGTCCTCAAATAATTTTGAGAAACGTGAAGAAGACCACCTCACTGTCGCAACCCCTGATCCCTATTTCCCGGGAACGGGTGGACGCGAGCTCAGAGTTTGGTGGTATCAGGTTGTTTAATCTCGCAGCGGAATTTACATCAGGACCGTAGTTAGGAAATGTTTATCAAAGTAAAACCACCTCATTTAATATTAATAATCACATGGGTAAAACCCAAGTTTCTTATTACAATACATTTATAGGGACAAACCCTATTTTTATTGAATTTAAAACATCGTTTATTAGGTAACTTTTATAGCTACATTTTCTCAAGCCTTCAGTGCTCTCCAGCTGGCTTTCATTAATTGGCTGTTCACATTGTGTTACCTGTAACATGTTTTAAAAACATTTGTCAGTCGGAAATACTGGTGAGTGAATCCCAGTTTAATCAAGAAATATTTTATCAATTAAAACAGTATTGAGAGCGATCACATTGTTTATTTCTACACAATTACTCATTCAGTATTTGCCACTCGACCGGATCTATGGCTATGGTCAAATTACCCATTGGCTCACTCGTCGTCCAATGGTAATGCACTGTCATTCCTGACTTACTACTACTCGTAGTAATAAATTTTGTATACAAAACCCCATAATACCGACAGTAATTGAAGAACTACAAAGACTCAATCACCGCTTAATCATATTGTAAAACATTTAAGGTTTTGTAAAACATTCCAAAAAGGTTAACAAAAAGAGGATAAACTCACTTTGCTATCTTAGGCTTCTTGTAAGGGTTTCCTGGGTATAATCTATAATTTATACAAATGTACATTGGTTAGTATCATAACCCTTTGAAATTATTAATGATACCTTCCCCGAGACGGCATTCCAACAACTACGTCGGGTAGAACCACGACAGTTGTTACGGAACCCTAAATCAATCGGGCAGCGTAACTATTATGAAACTGGGGTTATAATACTTACAACGGAGCAGAACCTCGCTAATTAGGGGTATAATACCCAAATATTATGCTTAATACTTCAGAATTCGAGATTGAGATTGAAATGTGAGCGACGGAAATTGTAATCTGATGCCATCTATTTATATGGTCTAATTCTGACTTCCAGGCGGCCCGCGTAAGGTAAGGCTAAGCCTTACGCGGCCCGCGTCAACCACCTGGTCAACCTATAGCTTGTCCCGGTCATCCTATAGACCGCCACGATGTCGACACGTGTCGACCTCTGGTGAAATCGCGTGTTATGAGTCCGCGCGGCCCGCGTGAGATGTTGGGGTGGGTCTACGCGGCCCGCCTCAACTCTATATTCATATTTTTATTTTATTTTTATAAACTATAATGTATTTTGGGCTCGGTTTTCACATACGGGGCATAATATAAGACATATAAGGATATTTTAAGATATAATAGGGTATACAAAATATAATGAGGGTGTTGGTTTTACCGAGGGTTTTTACATTCTCCCCACCTTGTTTTAGAGCTCGTCCTCGAGATCTATTGAAATAAATGCGGGTATTTCTTTTTCATTTCTGACTCGAGCTCCCATGTATACTCAGGTCCTCTTTTGGAATCCCACTTCACTTTGACTAGAACTAGACGCTTATGCTTGAGATTCTTGACTTTTCTGTCTTCAATTTGTAGAGGCCTTTCTACAAACTTGTGTTGTTCATTTACCTCTATATCCTTAAGAGGTACTATCAGTGATTCATCAGCTAAACACTTTTTGAGGTTTGATACATGAAACACATTATGTATTCCTGCCATTTCCTCTGGCAGTTGTAGCTGATAGGCTACAGGTCCTATTCTTCTAATAATTTTAAAAGGTCCAATATACTTGGGACTTAGCTTTCCCCGTTTGATGAATCTTACTACTCCTTTCCAAGGAGAGACTTTCAACAATACTTTATCTCCTACCTGAAATTCCTATGGCTTGTGTCGGTTATTGGCATAACTCTTCTGTCTATCACGTGCTGCTTTCAGTCGTTCCTTGACTTGAATAATTTTATCAGTTGTTTCTTGTACTATCTCAGGTCCGGATAGTTGTTTTTCTCCAATTTCTGCCCAACAGACTTGGGTTCGGCACTTTCGTCCATAAAGTGCTTCGAATGGTGCAACATTGATACTTGTGTGATAACTATTATTATAAGAAAATTCTATTAAAGGTAAGTGATCATCCCAATTACCTCCAAAATCGATTACACAGACTCTAAGCATATCTTCCATTGTCTGAATTGTTCTTTCGCTTTGTCCGTCTGTTTGTGGGTGATAAGCTGTGCTTAATCTTAACTTGGTTCCCATTGCCTTTTGGAAACTTGACCAAAAATGAGATGTAAAGGGGCTATCTCTATCAGAAACAATTGATAAAGGAATGTCATGTAAGGAAACAATTTCATTTACAATTTAGATAATTGTTCCATACTAATTGTTTCCTTCATTGGTAAGAAATGAGCTGACTTAGTTAGTCTATCTACAATCACCCAGATTGTATCATTTCCTTTCTTAGTTTTGGGTAATTTAGTAACAAAATCCATTGTTATAAATTCCCATTTCCAAACTGGCATTTATAATTGCTGTAACAAACCTGAGGGTTTCTGATGTTCAGCTTTAACTTGTAAACAAGTTAAACATTTAGAAACATAGGTTGCTATGTCTTTCTTCATTCCTATCCACCAGAAATTTTTTCTTAAATCCTGGTACATTTTGTCACTTCCTGGATGCATCGTATACTTGGACTTATGAGCTTCTTCTAATATACGATGGCGTAGATTTCCTAATTTAGGTATCCACATTCTCTTTTCATGGAATCTCCAAATTCCATCTGTTCCTAGTTTTAATTCTTTTAACATACCTTTTATCTTTTCAGTATCTTCCTTGATTACTGACTCTTGTGCTTCTCTTATTTGATCATTTAAATCTACTTGCAGATTTAATTTAAGAGAACGTACCTTTCTTGGTTTTTCATGATACTTTCGACTTAAAGCAACTGCCACTACATTTGCTTTTCCTTCATGATACTAGATATCACAATCATAATCACTAAGAAATTCCATCCAACGTCTTTGTCTCAAATTCAACCCTTTCTGCCCGAAAACATACTTTAAACTTTTATGATTAGTAAATATGGTAAACTTATTACCATAAAGGTAATGTCTCCAAATCTTAAGAGCAAAAATTATAGCTCCTAACTCTAAATCATGAGTTGAATAATTCTCTTCATGATTCTTAAGTTGTCTAGATGCATAAGCTATAACCTTTTGTCGTTGCATCAACACACATCCATAACTTAGTTTAGAAGCATCACAATAGACTACGAAGTCCTTAGTTCCTTCTGGTAATGCTAGTATGGGTGTATGGGTTAATCTTTGATTAAGAATTCTAAAGGCTTCTTCTTGTTTTACTCCCCATTCAAACTTAACAGATTTACAAGTTAACTTAGTTAAGGGAATGGCTATTCTAGAGAAATCTTTAATAAATCTTCTATAATAACCGGCCAATCCTAAGAAACTTCTAACCTCGGTTGGTGATTCAGGAGTTTTCCATTTGGTAATTGCCTCAATCTTTGTTGGATCTACATGAATTCCTTCATGATTGACTAGATGTCCAAGGAATTGTACCTGTTCTAACCAAAATTCACACTTATTAAATTTAGCATAAAGCTTTTCTTTTCTTAATAAACTTAAAAGTGCGTGCAAATATCTTGCATGATCCTCTTTATTCTTAGAGTAAATTAGAATATCATCTATGAATACAATTATGAATTTATCCAAATATGGCTTACATATTCGGTTCATCATGTCCATAAATGCCGCTGGGGCATTGGTTAAACCAAATGGCATGACAGTAAATTCATAATGACCATACCTCGTTCTAAATGCGGTTTTAGGAATGTCCTCTTCCTGTACCTTTAATTGATGATATCCTGACCTTAAATCGATCTTAGAGAAAAATCGAGCTCCTTGTAGCTGATCAAACAAATCATCGATTCTCGGTAAAGGGTACCGATTCTTAATCGTGACTTTGTTTAATTCACGGTAGTCAATACACATACGCATTGATCCGTTTTTCTTTTTAACAAACAGTATCGACGCTCCCCATGGCGACGAACTTGGCTGTATAAATCCTTTCTCCAACAATTCGTCTAATTGTTTCTTTAATTCTTGCATTTCAGCGGGTGCCAAACGGTAGGGTGCTTTGGCAATTGGTGATGTTCTGGGTATCAAATGGATTCTGAATTCAACTTCTCTATCCGGAGGTTGACCTGGCAATTCTTCTGGAAATATATCTGAAAACTGCGATACTACTGGTATATCTTTTAAATCCTTTCCTTTAGTGTTAGTGATTATAGAAATCAAATACACTATAGAACCTTTTCTCATACAACTTGCAGTTTTCATCACAGAAATGAATTTAGTAGATCTAGAAGATTTATCTCCTTTAATTGTGATCATTTTACCTTTTGGTGAATTTACTTGAATTGACTTTTGATCACATACAATATTGGCTTTATTGGCTATTAACCAATCCATTCCTAAAACGACATCAAATCCTGCTAGATTCATGGGATAAAGATTTGCAATAAATTTCTGATTTGAAATTTCTATACTTGCTCCCTGCAAGATTTCAGAAATTCTAACAGTTTCTCCATTTGCTGTCTCTACTAAACATTCATGTGGTAGTTTAGTTAATGATTGATTTAGAAATTTGCAAAACGATGTATTAATAAAACTTTGGTTTGCACCAGAGTCAAATAATACTTTAGCAAAAACATCATTAACTAAAAACGTACCAGCTATGACATCTGGAATCATCTTGGCTTCTTCTGCAGTTAGAACAAATGCTCTAGCATTTTTAGTATTCTTGTTGTCTGGAGCTGGAGCTAATTTTGGACAATTTAGCTTGAAATGACCTTGTTCTCCACAATTGTAACATACCTTGCTGTTAGCTTTCTTCCTGCAGTTTTCTTCCTTGTGTCCCGATATTTTGCAAAAGTTACAATATATGGAGCATCTTCCGGAATGCTTTCTTTTGCAATACTTACAGTAAGGTGCAGACCTAGAACCTATATTTTTCCCACGATTAGAAATTCCAGAACGAAATTCTTGGGTCAACTTCTGGGTTAAGTTCCTCCTTTGATCCTCTTCTCGGGTACGAACTAACTCATTAGTCAAGGTATTTGCTAGTTCTACAGCTTCTTCTATTGTTTGAGGTCTAGCTGCCTTGACTACGTGTCTTATCTCCCCAATTAATCCCCAAATATAACGAGAGATTAACACTGGTTCTGGTGAAGCAAGAGTTGGCACTATCCTAGCATATTCGAAGAATAGCTTTGTGTACCCCTTGCTATCCACACCAGTCATCCTAAGGTTTAGAAATTTGTTTGCTATCTGTTCTTTTTCATTGGGTGGGCAGAACTTCCTTTCTACCTTGTTTTTAAATTCTTCCCATTCCATATTATAGGTTCTATCACTTCCTTTTGTTTGGAGGATAGTGTTCCACCATTCTAGTGCTGCATTCTTAAACAGATTAGAAGCAAACAATATCTTATCTTCTTCAGCACACTTGCTTATCCTTAAGACTGCTCAGTCTTTTCTATCCAGCGTAAAGTTGCAATGGCCCCTTCATTGCCCGAGAATTCCATTGGTTTACAAGACCAGAATTCCTTATAAGAACAACCGTAAGGCACAATTCTTCTTCTTTTGGGAATGGGCATTTGAAGTACAGGTCCATTGTTCACGCTGTTTTCTGGTTCACTTGGTCGTTTACTGCTATGCTTACTTTTATTATCAGCATCCTTAACAGTTTGAATAATAAATGGCATTGCATCTATAATTCCCTGTGCTACTATGTGTTGAATAGCACTATTGTCCACTTGATTGTTATTGTTATTGATGCTTGGATTCTCATTAACCACGTTAATGTTACTTTGGTTATCGTTATTCAGATTTCCTTGATTTCCTTCGTCGGCCATCTGAATTTTAAACATTTATCCAATATTAATATCACAAATAATAGGTAATATAGTTAATCACATGACACGCAATTTAACCAAAACCGTCGATCATTGCGACTATACTCTTTTTCATATACTATGCGTCTATTACACACTAGTACAGAAATAAAGATTACAATACCAACAGAAATAAAATAGTAATATGCATCCGTACACACATATTTTATTTTCTTTTAGTATATTATTATTACTACCATCGTTTCACCATCTCATTCACGGATATGGATTTATCCAAAAATCCATATTACGTTCATCGTATTTCCATACGAGACATTCTCCCACCTGACGCATTCTCTCACTGTTCTCTAAAATTTCCTCCCCGAAAGTCCTAAGTTCTTGCATGTTTTCTGCACTCATTGGGGGTGCAGGTTCTCAGATTGGGTTTGGAATATGGGGTACGGTTTCCTGATATGGGGGTGACAGTTCCTGAAATTGGTAAGGATCATCTAATATCTCCCTAATATAATCATTTTGGTAATAGGGATCTAAAGGGTCCATACCTGGGTAAGCTTCTATGTTCTGTATGGGTGGATAGTCCTGAATAGGGTAACGTTGCACAAAGTCCCTATTGTTGTCCCACCAGGGGTCGTAATTTGGATCTAGAGGGTTTGGTGCAGGTACCCTTGGGATTTCTTCGGGGTTAAAATCGTGCATCTCTACTTGGTTTTCCGGGTTTTCTATTTCCATGGGTTGTTCTGGGTTTTGCGGTTGTGGGGCTACTAGTTGTTCCAGACCTGGGTCAGCAGCAGTTGTAGCTAAGATATGAAAATTAGCTAGGCTTCTATTAAGTATGTCCTGTGTATGGGCATCTGTCTCTCGCTTAATAGCTGCTAACGCTCTTTGCTGTTGCAATTTTCGCATTCTCTTCCTACGAGCAAAAGCTTCTTTACTGAACCATCCTCGTTTCTTATTAGGAAATGGTTCTTCAGATTGAGCTCTAAAGGCAAATATTCCCTCCTCCTGATCAGCAGAATACCCTGAAAGGGCAGGCTGTGATGATGTACCTTCACTCCTAGGTGAATCAGCTAACTGACGATTCACGTATGATGGCCCTTGATCACTCATACTGAAAACTAACAAATAGTCAAATAACACATAACAAATAATTACAGTTATACATGTATTTCCGTAATTTATTTCCTAACACAAAATATAGAATTTTAAGTGTCAGCAGAACACTTCTTTGGCTCAGATCAGTGGCTAGGCTCTGATACCACCTTCTGTCGCAACCCCCCGATCCCTATTTCCCGGGAACGGGCGGACGCGAGCTCAGAGTTTGGTGGTATCAGGTTGTTTAATCTCGCAGCGGAATTTACATCAGGACCATAGTTAGGAAATGTTTATCAGAGTAAAACCACCTCATTTAATATTAATAATCACATGGGTAAAACCCAAGTTTCTTATTACAATACATTTATAGGGACAAACCCTATTTTTATTTAATTTAAAACATCGTTTATTAGGTAACTTTTATAGCCACATTTTCTCAAGCCTTCAGTGCTCTCCAGCTGGCTTTCATTAATTGGCTGTTCACATTGTGTTACCTGTAACATGTTTTAAAAACATTTGTCAGTCGGAAATACTGGTGAGTGAATCCCAGTTTAATCAAGAAATATTTTATCAATTAAAACAGTATTGAGAGCGATCACATTGTTTATTTCTACACAATTACTCATTCAGTATTTGCCACTCGACCGGATCTATGGCTATGGTCAAATTACCCATTGGCTCACTCGTCGTCCAATGGTAATGCACTGTCATTCCTGACTTACTACTACTCGTAGTAATAAACTTTGTATACAAAACCCCATAATACCGACAGTAATTGAAGAACTACAAAGACTCAATCACCGCTTAATCATATTGTAAAACATTTAAGGTTTTGTAAAACATTCCAAAAAGGTTAACAAAAAGAGGATAAACTCACTTTGCTATCTTAGGCTTCTTGTAAGGGTTTCTTGGGTATAATCTATAATTTATACAAATGTACATTGGTTAGTATCATAACCCTTTGAAATTATTAATGATACCTTCCCCGAGATGGCATTCCAACAACTACGTCGGGTAGAACCACGACAGTTGTTACGGAACCCTAAATCAATCGGGCAGCGTAACTATTATGAAACTGGGGTTATAATACTTACAACGGAGCAGAACCTCGCTAATTAGGGGTATAATACCCAAATATTATGCTTAATACTTCAGAATTCGAGATTGAGATTGAAATGTGAGCGACGGAAATTGTAATCTGATGCCATCTATTTATATGGTCTAATTCTGACTTCCAGGCGGCCGCGTAAGGTAAGGCTAAGCCTTACGCGGCCCGCGTCAACCACCTGGTCAACCTATAGCTTGTCCCGGTCATCCTCTAGACCGCCACGATATCGACACGTGTCGACCTCTGGTGAAATCGCGTGTTATGAGTCCGCGCGGCCCGCGTGAGATGTTGGGGTGGGTCTACGCGGCCCGCCTCAACTCTATATTCAGATTTTTATTTTATTTTTATAAACTATAATGTATTTTGGGCTCGGTTTTCACATACGGGGCATAATATAAGACATGTAAGGATATTTTAAGATATAATAGGGTATACAAAATATAATGAGGGTGTTGGTTTTACCGAGGGTTGTTACACTCACGAAACGAGGTTTCATAATCATGAGAAACCATGGGAAACGAAGAAATTTGATCTTGGAAGAGATTGAAGATTTGGGTACAACTTCAAGTCATGAAGATCACTCTGCAGGAGTTGATCATGACGACTGTAATAAAACGGAACATAATCCCAGATTTTCTAGAGTATCGTATTATAGCGTATCGTTGAACATTCCAGAAGAAATCGCAGGCTGATACATAAAAATACATATAACGAATTATCATCTTCAGAATCAGACGAATGTTACAAACACTCAGAAAATCACCAAAATGATGTTGAAATTTGTGAGCCTTCAAATTATTTTGGGAAACATGAAAGAAGACCACCTCACGAAACAAGGTTCATAATCATGGGAAACGAAGAAATTTGATCATATCACATTTTTAATTTAATATCGTAGTATAGCGTATCCTTGAACCTTCCAGAAGAAATTGCAGACTGATACATGAAAATACATATAACAAATTATCGTCTTTAGAATCAGAAGAAGGTTACAAACACTCAGAAAATCACCAAAATGATATTGAAATTTGTGAGCCGTCAAACTATTTTGGGAAACATGAACGAAGACCACCTCACGAAACGAGGTTTCATAATCATGGGAAACGAAGAAATTTGATCGTATCACATTTTTAATTTAATATCGTATTATAGCATATCGTTGAACCTTTCAGAAGAAATCGCAGGCTGATACATAAAAATACATATAACGAGTTATCGTCTTCAGAATCAGACGAAGGTTACAAACACTCAGAAAATAACCAGAATGATATTGAAATTTGTGAGCCTTCAATTTATTTTGGATAACGGTTTCTTAATGAAAGGAATTGTAAAAAGGAAAAGAGACACAGCTCGTGTAACTGCAAAAACAGAATCACGGTCCTTTTCCTTCAATTTCCTTAACAACCACCAGCAATACCAGTTTGTTACCAGTGTGGTTACTGTGAGCCTGAGGAACTTTTAATAAGCTGTCATATTTGTCAAATTTGTTGCGTGCATTCATATTGTTTGGATCCACCACAAATTCCATGGGTTTGTGTCCAATGCAAGGATCTTCGATTTCAAGCACTTGATCATCTCAAGTTTAGGGAAAATGGGGTTGAAAGATGATAACCCAACAGTGGAGGATCTTATTCTACAGCTCCGATCATCATTCTTTTCAGTAGACATTGAACAAGTGGCTAAAACATTGACAGAACGCGAAAATAATGATTTAAGGTGTTTTAGGTTTTAATTTTGTTGAAGAAAGTCAAATTTCTTGTTTAGCTTTATGCCATTTAAATTTATCAATCGCATTCTTGTTTAGCTTTATGCCATTTAGGTTTAACTTAATATCGTATTATAGCGTATTGTGGCTTATCGTATCACATCTTTAACTTAATATCGTATTATAGCGTATCGTATTACATTTTTAACTTAATATCGTATTATAACGTATCGTGGCGTATCGTATCACTTCTTTATTATTTTTTATCATTAAGTATCGTATTATAGTGTATCATGTCGTATCGTAGCGTAATTTTGTATTTTTTTTTATGTTGATGCATTCACGACGTGTGACGGACCTAATCGCGATACGGACGATTTCGACTAAAAATATAAGTATTATATATATCTACGACGACATACATTTCGACGCTCGTTACGGACCTAAGCGCGTTAAGGCCGATTTCGACTAAAAATATTATAGGTTGGTTGTTAAGGGTTACAATCAAAAGGAGGGGATCGACTTTGATGAGACTTTTTCTCCTATAGCCCAAATGGTCACAATCAGAAGCATCAAAAGTTTTATTGTTAAGAGGGATTGACCCCTGTTCAACTTGATATTAATATAGTTTATATATGGGTAGCTAAATGAAGATTTATCTATACGTCTTCCTAAAGGATATTACTCTGCAAATGAAACGAAAGTCTGCAAATTAGCAAAATCCTCGTATAGGATCTATTAGAAATATACCATTTCCAAAGGAATTACATGAATATTGGTGAATGGAAATGTCTCTATGTCCATTAAAAACATGTGTTTCTCATCTGTCCTAAATAAGATTGTTGAACATAGTACATATAGTGAGGATGTTTTGGATCTAAATTTAGTTGAGTTATGAACGGTGAGATAGAAGCTTTATTCAGTATTAACACTTGGAACCTAGTTAAGTTGCATGTCGATAGAAAACCAATAGGATGTAAATGGGTCTACCAAATAAACTAAAGCTCTACATGTGAGATAGAACGATATAAAGCTAGGTTGGTTGCTAATGGTTACAATCAAAAGGAGGGGATCGACTTTGATAAGACTTTCTCTCGTATAGCCAAAATGGTCATAGTCAGAAGCATCAAACGTCTTGTTGTTCAGAAGGATCTACTAGAAATATACCATTTCCAAAGGAATTACAAGATTATTGGGGAAACCACTTGCTTAGACTTGAACTGGTCTAGTCGGACTCAGGGTCAATGCAACCCTGAGCCACGTTGCAGTCCATTTGTGGGTTGTCTTGAGATTCTTGAACAACTGGAACTTTGATCTGAGAATTGTACGAGGCACAGAAGACAGGATCGAGTAGGGGTAGTTTGTAAATGAGATTGTATGCTAATGATGCCTAAGAGCATTTACATTGAATTCCTTATCCTCATTCCTATAATTACATTAAAAATCACTATTTTTTCTCTCTCCTCTACTTACAACCACTTTCAAAAATATTAAAAAAAGTTACAGAGGTGAAACAGTGTTTCCGGTATATTTATAGGTGAACACTAATATTTTCTATCTCTTCCACTCTCAACCAGTTACAACCATTCCTCGTATTATAAGTAACACACTCACAAATATATAGGGAACAATTATAAATGCTCTAAGTATATCGTTTCTATGGGTTTTTTGTTGAACAATTTTACCCTTAATTGTAATGATCAATTTACTCATTATATAGGTAATGCCTTTTGTAATGAACGATATTGCTATTGATCAATTTTACCCCTAATTGTAGTGATCAATTTTACTCGGTATATAGGTAATGCCTTTTGTAATGAATGATATTGTTGACCTACTTAACTGATTTCTAACTTCCATTTTATAATATTGTTAACTTCTAACCTACATTTATGTTATTTGTTGACTTAGTTAATTGATTTCTAACTTCCCTTCATGTAGATTGATAGAGACCGATTCGAGATGGTCAATCTCCCGATAGATACCCGTAGAGTGGGTTAGGCTCCAAGAAAAAAAGATAAAGAACAAGACTAAATTTTGCTAACAATTTTCTTCTCTAAAATTTCTTCTCAAATGCAAGTACAATATAAATAGGGGAATGCATGCCATGAACTAACTGTTAACATGAACGTGGAACTATAATGCAGAACATGGAACTAGAAATATGACTACGCGAACATTAAATGGAAATGTGGACTTTGACTCTAAATGCATGCAAAATAAAAGTGTTTTTCATTTTTTAACTAAGTCTTCATGGGTCGGGTTGCACACCCGGGTCGGATCGTATCAATACTCCCACCCTGAAAAATGTCCTTGTCCTCAAGGACGGAATACGTGTCCACGGTGGCCGCCATTCATATCTTCCGGCTGCATTCGGCTTCGTTGTAACGTAACGGCTCTATTGGTGCCATGGAGGTCGCCAATCTCGTCGTACGGTGGTATTCGGTTCTATGTTGTTCAATGGCGAGACTCGGGTTTTGTGGGTGTCATGTTGGGTAGGTGAATGTGCAGTTTTGGGGGCTGGTTTAGGGTGTCGATGGGTGCCGTTTGAGGTTGGTTTTGGTGCGGTTGGTGCGGTAGAATAGGTTCGTTTGGGCGCAGTTTTTGGGGTAGTTTTGTGGTGACGATGGGTGCGTTTTTTGGACGCGGATAATTTTATTTGGTGTAGGAGGGGTTTTGGAGCAAACGGTTTGGGTGGCGGAACAAACGCCTTGAGTGGCGGACGAGCGGCGAGTGGAGGTGGTGGAGGTAGACCGAGGCTAGCGCAGAACTCGACGAGGCGTTGTTGGTTTTTCTCGATATTAGCCCACATTTCGTCGAGCAACAATGTGATTTTTGAGGTCATGATGGAGGTGAATTCGGGAATGAAAGCACCAAATGATAGAGACCGATTCGAGATGGTCAATCTCCCGATAGATACGCGTAGAGTGGGTTAGGCTCCAAGAAAAAAAGATAAAGAACAAGACTAAATTTTGCTAACAATTTTCTTCTCTAAAATTTCTTCTCAAATGCAAGTACAATGTAAATAGGGGAATGCATGCCATGAACTAACTGTTAACATGAACGTGGAACTATAATGCAGAACATGGAACTAGAAATATGACTACACGAACATTAAATGGAAACGTGGACTTTGACTCTAAATGCATGCAAAATAAAAGTGTGTTACATTTTTTAACTAAGTCTTCATGGGTCGGGTTGCACACCCGGGTCAGATCGTATCATAGATGGTAGATTTATGATATAGTATTCACAGTGGAGTTTTCACAATAATGACATAGTTTAGTGTGGTACAATGTAGATTTAGGTTTAGTGCCGTGTAGAGTAGATCTATGATGAAAGTGTGTAATGGCATATGGTTGAGATGAAAGTGTTCGGTGACTTTGCTATTGTATTGTACTGGGTTATGGATGACTTTCATATTAAGGTCAATGGATATGTGTTCAGGATTAGCATTCATAACTTTCATATTAAGGATTAAGGAGTGAATTACGTTTTTGGCCCCTGTGGTTATATCACTTTTACTATATTAGCCCAAAATAAGAATTTTTAACATATCTGCCCCCATAGTCTCTATAACTAACCATTTTGGCCCCCATGATCTCTAGACTTAGGGGCCAAAATGGTTAGTTATAGAGACCATGGGGGCAGATATGTTAAAAATTCTTATTTTGGGCTAATATAGTAAAAGTGATATAACCATAGGGGCCAAAAACGTAATTTACTCAAGGATTAAGTGTTCAAAGTGTAATATTATTTATTAAGACTATGGGGTGTGGGGCGCTGGATGGGGCATGGAAGGGGGTTTAACACTGGCTACACCACCCCGGCTCGGCGTTAGCCTTGGTGTTGCCCGCTTGGCGTGGCTATTCTGCCTGGCATGGAGCGGGGGGGGGGGGGGGGGGTGACGTGCCGGGCTACGGATGGCTAAAGAAATTGGACCCTTAGGGTGGCCAGGCCATACGGTAATTTTTTTAAAATTTTTGAACGGTTTGGGATAGCCGCTATGCCAAACCAATTTTTTTTAATTACATTTTATACCTATAAATACCCAACTCCAAACCATATTCTCCCAATCTTCTTCACCCACACCCACACTAGAAAGAAATCACACTTCTTACATCGGTTGTCGATGCCCAACGTACTCTACAATGCAGTCAAACCGCGTATTAGGGTCAAGCGTTTCAACAATACCAACAACACGTCGGCAACACGCGTCACAACTTAAACGCGTGTCAACACAAATGGCGTGAGCTCAAACCGAAGTTGGATCGCTTTAAAACTTGATTTGACCGTGTTTCTGCAGGCGACTTGACCCATGACGATCGACTCGAAATCGCGAAGATCGAGTACAAGCACGATGGAAATACAGATTTTAAGTGGGTTGCGCACTTTAACACTTATCGTACTCTATGTAGTTTAAGTTTTTAGGATTTAATAAGTAGTTTTTTTAGGATTTACTAAGTAGGGTTTTTTTTTTAATTTTTTAGGGTTGTCTTTTATGTAAATTTTTTTTTAAATTAATGTAATATGTGATACGTGGTCGAAAACTGGTTATCGTTTGTGCTTAAGTTGATGTTTTTACATAGCTTTTAATCTTGAATAGCCTACTTTTAATGGGATTCGTGTTTTACAGGTCTAAAAGAGTTTAAGGAGCTAATCGGGAGCTAAACGGAGCACTGGGACGTGAATCGGATCAACCAGGGATGTGAAATGAACAAAACCGGGTTAATCACGAAGATTGGATGTGTTTTGGGAATGTTAATGGATTTAAAATGAATATATCGGAAGATGACATGATAGAGGGCTGAATTACGAGTATGTGGGTGAAAACGGTGAGTAAAACGAAACTATAACGAAGAAGTTATGAAGAAAACAGTTTCGGACGAAACAGGAAAAACTAGAGGTCGTCGGGGACGGGCTCTAGAAAGTCCCGTCGTCACAAGGTGCCCGTAAACAGCCAAATAACCCGTCGGATGGATTTCAGAGATCTGGAGGCCGTCGCCGACGGGCCTTGGTTTACTGAAACGCGAATTTTGCTACTTGGGTTGTTTTAGGAACGAGTTTAAACGGAATTTTTAGCATTCAAACGGGGGTTACATGTCCTTGGAGTACAAATCTTCATCTTGGAGCCGGAGAATAGGATCATCTTGATTGGGAATCATTCTACAACATCCACCATCATCCATCATTACCCGAATCCTTACCGAATTCATCACTCACCAACCATTCCATTAAACCCTAATATCCATTGAACCTCTCACCATCATAAACCCTAATCTTCTTCATTTCATCATCCTTCAAGCTTCAAGATGATCTCAATCAAGTCTCAAGCATCCGGTGATCGAGTTCCTTCCACCATGAGCGGCTAATCACCTTGGTTTCACCCCGGTGTAGGTAGTTGTTTAATCTAGGGTTTTGAATTGTTTCTTGATTCAACTTTGTGACAAATTGTGTTGATTTTTGAAACCATTGACAATAGTTTACATTTGTTTCGTATTCGTAAATTGTCGACGATTATAAAGTTATGACTTTGCGAAATGGTTATGTGTAATTATGCGTTGTCATGGTTAGGTTTTACTTGTGTTGATTACAAAGTGCATTCTTCTCCGTTTTTCGAAACGTTGATAGTTATTGGCACCTAAGTCACGGTACACTAAATCCGTTAATCATATACAATTGAGTTGGATCTAAAACTTGTAGAAACCCTAGGTTGGCAATTACCGAAGCCGGGCGTGAACCCTTTTTCTCATTATTGTTTAGTAATCAAGTTTTTGTGCAATTGTTAATTCTTAGTCGTTAATCAATTAAATCAATTCTTTTTGTGTAATTCATATCTTTCAACCAAACAAAAAATACAAAAACATTCTAGTAAGCTTCATAAATCATGACTTTTGTTCTAATTCAATCGAATCCATTCGCAAACCACATACTCTTTGTGGTTCGACCCCTTGCTACCACTAGCTATTTGTTACGGGTAAATAGGGCTTATAAATATTATCTTTGACCGGAGCGCGACACTTCGATTAAATTTTGGCGCCGTTGCCGGGGAGTGCGTGTGCTTTGTGTTTGGATATTGTTTGAATTACGTGATTAACTGTTTAAGTTGCATAATTTCTTTTCTTGTACTTTGTCTTTTTCTTTGTTACGCGGGGTGTGTTACTTGTGCAGGTTACAGGTAGTGGATGCATACGAGGAACTCCGGGAGGACTTCACCGTTAGTCTACGAACCGGAAATCGAAAGAGTTGCAAGAAGGAATTTAGCAAGCCGGTTGGAGGCAACACTTGCTTCTAACCAAGTCACCCAAACATCACAACTCACACCCTCCATTGAAACCAATTCAATGGCCAATCAAAACTCAAACCAAAACCTTAGCCAAAATCAAAACCCGAACCAATTCCAATACCGAAGCAATTTTAATCCCGCCCAAAATGTTCAACCTATACCTCAAGAACAACCGGGTGGTAATAACAACTCTCGACCACCTACACCACCTTTCCGAAACCAAAATCCCAACAACACCCAAAGAACACCCCAACAACAAAACCTTCACCGACAAAACTCCTTACCCATTCACCTTGATGATCGGAATGTTAATTCCAACCGTAGAGGCAATCGAGATCATGGCAATCCCGCGAATGAAGACCCGTTCTTTAATATAGATGATTTGAGAAATGCTATCCCCGATGATGAGCCATTTAGTGTTCCCGGGTACCAATCGCCGGAACATGTGAGTGTTCATACGGAATATTCGGATGATGGGGGATATTACGATGATCGGGCTAATGATGATGAAGATTGGGGGTATGTGAATAGGGGAAATGTCTACAATGCTAGAGGTTTTAAAGATGATGAGCTTGGCTATCAAAACGCCAACTTTGTGGGGAACGATGATTACGGGTACGGGAATGCGAGAAATGACGGTTACGAAAACAACCGTCAACCACGAAACAACAACCAAAGGAACCGGAATGATGGGTTTTACAACAACAACAATGCTAATCCTAACTGGATTCCTCGTTTCGTGGGAGGAGGCAATCAAAGAGGTAATCAAGGTGGGAACCAAAGAGGTGATAGGGGAGGTGATAGAAGGGAAAATCGAAGGCCGGCGGATCAAGAGGTTAACGGTCCATAGCGTCGTCAACAACCTCCACGGGGAGTGAATGACCGTTTTCGACCGGTGGTTACCGATAATGACTCTCCAATAGTTTGCGAAAGAAGGATGTACGATTGTAAGCCCCACTACATCAAAATACTTCACCATTTCAATGGGAGATCTAATGACGAACCATACACCCATTTAGCAGAGTTTTCGTCTATATGTAGCACAATCGGGGGGCATAATTTTGCATTGGAGGAAGTCAAACTTCGATTATTCTAGTTTTCGCTAAAAGATAAGGCGAAACAATGGTTTCTTACACTTCCAGCGAATAGTATTCGGACATGGGGTGAGATGCAACAAGTCTTCCTTGATGAGTATTACTCGATGGCAAAAACCGATGATGCTAGAGATGAAATTAGGTCTTTCCGCCAACTCTCAAGTGAACCATTGCATGAAGCTTTCACAAGGTACAAGGAATTGATTCGGAAGTGCCCACATCATCAAATAGAGAAGTGGGAGTTGGTCAAATGCTTTGTGAGAGGATTAGACGATGAGACATGGAATCGCCTTGAATCGACCAGCAATGGAACTCTATTAAGCAATCATGGGGATGACGATTGGGAGTTCCTAGAAAGGATGAGTAAGAGGTCAAAGGTGAAAGAATCGGCCAACAGAGCCAAAAAGCACCCTACCTCAAGGTCTTGGCCCGATCGTGATGCGAATTCCAAGGATCGGATTGACACGTTGGAGCGTGAGTTGGCCCGCATGAAGAAAAGAGAAGTGAATGCGGTGCAGTACGTCGTATGTGAAGAATGCGGAGATATCAGTCACCGGACCGAGAATTGTCAAGCCACTGTGGAGGTGAATCAAGTGTATGGGGACCGAAGGTAATATGATATGAACTCCAACACTTATCACCCTGGATTGAGAAACCATCCCAACTTCCGATATGGGAATGCCCCGAATCAAATGAACCCGAATTTTCAACCGGGTAACCAAAGCGGGTCATCATATCAAAATAGCCAAGGAAGTAACCAAAGGGGTTACCAAAGGAACTACAATCAAGGTGGTAATGGGAGTGGCAATTCAAACTCTCAAGGTGATGATTCATTAAACTCTAAACTTGATGCTATTATGAATGCTATCAACCATTCAAATCAAGAGATAAAGAAAGAGTTTGAGGTGCGAGACAAGTCGCATAAGGCATTGGAAAAGCAAGTGGGTCAACTTGCGGAAGAAATGGCCCAAATTCGTGGAAGTGGAGGAAGACTTCCAAGTGACACCGCAATGAACCCGAAGCATCAAAGCTCAAGCACGGGCAATGTGAGGAATGTACACATTAGCGCGATAAGTCTTCTTCCGAATGATGAAATTTGTAGTGTTCAAAGCATTCCACCACCACAATATGTTGATGGTGTAGTGGAAGATATAAGTGATGAGCCGGAAAGTGAAAATGAACAAGAAACGATTTCACAAAGTAAAATTGAAAATATAACTAAAAATTCTTTTTGTGAAAATTGTTTAAATCAACTTAACCCGAGTAATGCATCAAAAGTTGAGGAATGGTACCCACCGAAGGACGAGGGGTGGGAAAATTTTAAACAAGCAAAAATTAATTTACCGTTACTAGATGACATTAAAAAGGCTCCGGCTCATGTGGAATGTTTGAAAGAGTTGAGCATTGAAAAACGGCACAATAAATTACCCGAACCAATTGATTTGGTATCACATGTTAGTGTCGTTTTATCAAGTGCGCTCCCCCAAAAAGTTCAAGATCCAGGAGACCCTCTTATCCCAATTCAAATTGGAACATTTAAAATTGAGAGGGCGCTCCTAGATCTTGGAGCTTGTGTGAGCATCTTGCCCGGGAGTTTGTATGACCAATATGATTTTGGTCCATTAAAAAAGTTTGATACTCCCGTAGTATTGGCCGATCAGACTCCCACGCATCCACGGGGGATGGTGGAGGATGTGATTGTTAAGGTGGATGATTGCTACTACCCAGTTGACTTTTTGGTAGTAGACTATGCTGGGTGTATTGAGGACACCCAACCGATAGTCATATTGGGTTTTCCGTTTACACCATTTATATATCCTTACCCAAAAATTATCCCTTAGTAGCCAATTTTGAGCCTAACCCTTTCGTTTGACCACCCTTTAGCCCATAACCTTAAACCTTTTTGTTTTTAACCCGTGTGATGGAAATTCGATTATAGGAGTCAAGTTCGTATAGTTGTTTGTTTGTTTGCATATAAAAAAGAGAGAGAGAGAGAGAAATCAGAAAATGTTATGAAAAAGACGAGAAAATTGTTAAGAAAAGAACAAAAATATGTGTTCTTAGTTGAGAAATAAAAGGCGAAAGCTTGTTGCCTTCTAGTTTGATATTGGTAGTTAGTTGTGCGTAGATTAGTTGTTTTGTAATAAAAATCGAATTTACATCACCTTAGCCACTTTAAAAGATCATCATCATCATCATCCACAACCAACCATCCACAACCCTAACTCCATTCATCATTCACTTCACCATTATCAATCACTCCACAACCCTAATCATCCACCATTCCTCCATCCTTCAAGCTTCAAGATGATCTCAATCAAGTTTCAAGCATCCGGTGATCAAGTTTCTTCAACCATGAGCGGCTAATCACCTTGGTTTCACCCCGGTGTAGGTAGTTGTTTAATCTAGGGTTTTGAATTGTTTCTTGATTCAACTTTGTGACAAATTGTGTTGATTTTGGAAACCATTGACAATAGTTTACATTTGTTTCGTATTCGTAAATTGTCGATGATTATAAAGTTATGAATTTACGAAATGGTTATGTGTAGTTATGCGTTGTCGTGGTTAGGTTTTACTTGTGTTGAAAAAGACGAGAAAATTGTTGAGAAAAGAACAAAAATATGTGTTCTTAGTTGAGAAATAAAAGGCGAAAGCTTGTTGCCTTCTAGTTTGATATTGGTAGTTAGTTGTGTGTAGATTAGTTGTTTTGTAATAAAAATCGAATTTACATCACCTTAGCCAATTTAAAATATCCTATTTCCTACCCTTAGCCTAGCCCCGTTACAACCCGTTCAAAGACCTTATGACTTGTGCTTGATATTCGTGTTTGGTGGTGGAGAATGATTGAGTTGCAAGCCTATGCGGGTACGTGTTCTAATTGGTTTTGAGTGATTAATTGATTGAAGTGCTAATACATTATACACATTAGCCAATTTATAAGCCGAGTGGAGAGAACATTGTGAGGGATGTGCATGACTTGTTAGTTTTACGGGCGGGTTAATCTTGGATAACCATTTTTTGTGATTAGTCACTTCACCGTTAAATATGCTAAAAATTGTAAAGAGTTTGAACTTTAGTATGACAATTGACCTTAACCTTCGTCTCGGGAATGGGGAGTGTATTCGTTGTTCGACCCACGTGAAAGTGAAAAACAGATTTGCTTGAGGGCAAGCAAAAGACAAGTGTGGGGATGTGATACGTGGTCGAAAACTGGTTATCGTTTGTGCTTAAGTTGATGTTTTCTACATAGCTTTTAATCTTGAATAGCCTACTTTTAATAGGATTCATGTTTTACAGGTCTAAAAGAGTTTAAGGAGCTAATCGGGAGCTAAACGGAGCACCGAGACGTGAATCGGATCAACCGGGGATGTGAAATGAACAAAACCGGGTTAATCACGAATATTGGATGTGTTTTGGGAATGTTAATGGATTTAAAATGAATATATTGGAAGATGACATGATAGAGGGCTGAATTACGAGTACGTGGGCGAAAACGGTGAGTAAAACGGAGCTATAACGAAGAAGTTATGAAGAAAACAGTTTCGGACGAAACAGGAAAAACTAGAGGTCGTCGGGGACGGGCTCTAGGCCGTCCGGGACGGGCTCTAGAAAGTCTCATCGTCACAAGGTGCCCGTAAACAGCCAAACAACCCGTCGGATGGATTTCAGAGATCTGGAGGCTGTCGGCGACGGGCTCCAGGCCGTCGGCGACGGGCCTTGGTTTACTGAAACGCGAATTTTGCTACTTGGGTTGTTGGGAATGAGTTTAAACGGAGTTTTTAGCATTCAAACGAGGGTTACATGTCCTTGGAGTACAAATCTTCATCTTGGAGCCGGAGAATAGGATCATCTTGATTGGGAATCATTCTACAACATCCACCATCATCCATCATTACCCGAATCCTTACCGAATTCATCACTCACCAACCATTCCATTAAACCCTAATATCCATTCATCCATATCCATTGGACCTCTCACCATCATAAACCCTAATCTTGTTCATTTCATCATCCTTCAAGCTTCAAGATGATCTCAATTAAGTCTCAAGCATCCGGTGATCGAGTTCCTTCCACCATGAGCGGCTAATCACCTTGGTTTCACCCTGGTGTAGGTAGTTGTTTAATCTAGGGTTTTGAATTGTTTCTTGATTCAACTTTGTGACAAATTGTGTTGATTTTTGAAACCATTGACAATAGTTTGCATTTGTTTCGTATTCGTAAATTGTCGACGATTATAAAGTTATGACTTTGCGAAATGGTTATGTGTAGTTATGCGTTGTCATGGTTAGGTTTTAGTTGTGTTGATTACAAAGTGCATTCTTGTCCGTTTTTCGAAACGTTGATAGTTATTGGTACCTAAGTCACGGTACACTAAATCCGTTAATCATATACAATTGAGTTGGATCTAAAACTTGTAGAAACCCTAGGTTGGAAATTACCGAAGCCGGGTGTGAACCCTTTTTCTCATTATTGTTTAGTAATCAAGTTTTCGTACAATCGTTAATTCTTAGTCGTTAATCAATTAAATTAATTCTTTTAGTCTAATTCATATCTTTCAACCAAACAAAAAAATACAAAAACATTCTAGTAAGCTTCATAAATCGTGACATTTGTTCTAATTCAATCGAATCCATTCGCAAACCACATACTCTTTGTGGTTCGACCCCTTGCTACCACTAGCTATTTGTTACGGGTAAATAGGGCTTATAAATATTATCTTTGACCGGAGCGCGACACTTCGATCAATATGCTTTTAATATAAATTGTGTTTTTTTATATAAATTGTCAATTTAAAAAAATAATAAAATGAATGACACATGCCACCCCAACGTTGGCCTGGCCACGCCCCTTCCACACTCCATTTGTTTGGGTGTGGACTAGTGAAGCCCACATCTTCCATGTGTTTGCTATGCCCCTAACCCAAACCCCTACACACCCCATAGTCTAAGGTTAGCATGTATGGTAGATGGTGAATGGAGGTGGGGTTGGGTGAAGATGAGTAGGAAGGTGGGCCCATCTATTTTTTTATATAATTTATTTTTTACAAGGGTAAAAATGGGCATTTCATACTTATTTAACCAAAAATTTTAACGGCCGTTAAGGGAAGGGTCCACCATAGTTATAAAATCATACATTTAGACCACGTTAGTAATAAGATGTAAATCATTATGATCAAGTATGTAATTATTAAACGATGAGGACCGACGGTGTAAGATTTGCAAAGCACATAGACCAACTAGACATTCAACTCAATTCATAATGGTTCACAAAAATCAAATACACAGGTGGTAACACAAATAAAAAAATATTCATCTATCTATACTTTTTATAAAAGGAGAAATCCTAATGACATAAGAAAAACTGATGTGTCAGCTAGAGAGGCTGTCCAACAATACTTTTCTTATGTCATTATAGCATCATAAAGCCTAATATATAAAATCATTTTAAAATCTATCTAAAAGTTTGCCTCATCCCAAAACCTCTGCCCATATCTTTCCTTTAAAGCCAGCAGAGGTTGAAAGTCTATCCTTTGGCAAACGTATAACTTAGCAGATGTTTTGAAATTGCTGGTAATTTCAAATTCAAAATGCCTGGGGATATGCAATTTGCAATTAATGCATGTTACTCACTCACTTCTGTCAATCATCTTATTATATAAAGGTTTTTTTTCTCATTATACTCTTCATATTTACACTCTCGTGTTCTCTGCTTTTGTATTTTCAAACCACACTTCAAATGTATCTCTCCCTCAAATCCCTTCTTCTCAATACTTGACATTTATTCATAAAGGATAAGAGAAAACGGAAGCTCTCTCTGACCCACTTCAGAATAAATTTTGGGGATATGTGGTTTGCCTTGATGATGGTAATGTCATATGTATAATTATGTTTGTTTTGGTTTTTGATTTTTCGTAATTGTTTTTTATATGAGTTATGAGTAAATGATGATTGTGAATGATTTAAGCAGATGATGATGGTGATTGTTCTACAGTTGTTTCCAGCATCATTGTTCCAACATCGTTGAAAGTATGTTTTTTTTTGTAATTTTGAAATTTGAATTTTGAATTTTGAACTGAGCTACTCTAATTCTCGCTTTATATTTCAGTCTAATCACAGTTGTTTGAAATTCATGCAATCATCTGCGGGTTATTTTAGGTTTGTGGATTTTAAATTGTTGATATATTCCAGCTCTGTTTTCTTCGAGCGACCAGTCGTAGAAGTATTTGTGATTAGACTGAATGGTTTTAGAATATGTTATTATGGATATTGATGGTATTAAATTAAACACAAAGAAAGATTATTAAATGTACAGTTAAAATAATTTTTGCTTATGACTAAATGATGATTATGAATGACTTGGGCATATGATGATGATGTAGAACCCACAATGGTTCCTACTAAACGCAAGAAATGATCTGCTTCTGCTGTAAGATAAGATTTTATTTAATAAGATATATAAGTAGATTCAGTTTGTTCTTTCCTGCCTTTTTTTGTATTAAAACAAGCATAAAGTTTGGAATTTTGATGTATAGAATGTATACACTTCTGCAAGCTCCGATGATTTAAAGCAGCTCTTTATCAAGCAAGTTGAGAGTTAAGTATATGAGGATAGGGCTACTCTTCAAGAGCTGAAGAAGTGTTTTGATGGACTGCATCTTGGTCTGTTCACGAGAGACCAAGTTTCCAGAAACCTGATGGTGATGCCTTCAATACTTCCGTGGAGTTCATGGCGATTGTCAAAGATATACATTGAGAGGTTCAGTACTCGATGGAGTTGAAGCTAAAAGCACTTAATTTTTGCTATTAGGTTCCTAAATTTCTTGGTGTTGTTGTTAGATTTTAAAGTTTCGTTGTTCAGTATTCGATGTAATTGTTGATCTTTTAATCCTCATACTTAAATTTTAATCCTATTAATGTTTGTGGAGCATTTTATTTTTACTAATTTTAAGGTGCATAAATATTATTATGTAATTTTTAATATCATCTGATTATTGCAGATCGATATTGGTGTAGTCCATGAAATTGTCTCTGAGTTTGATTTAGATTATGTTGATGTTGAATTGTGCTTGAACATTTTTTTGAAGAATTACAAAGAATCAATTTTTGTTATTATATAGATCTCTCAAAGTTAAAGTTTGCCAAAAGAGAACATCTGCTCGAAATCATCATATGTTGATCTAACGGCTGTTTAACTTGCTACTGTTGTCAACATCTGTTGTTGCCTAACAGTGCTTCTCAACATCCGTGTGCGCTGAAGTGGTAGAAGTATGTGTTTAGGATGTAGAGTACTGTTGGTCTTTAAATGAAGAGTTTTTTTATTGTTTTTTATGCCATAGTTTTGAAATTTTATTATTTTTTTATGATTTGGTAAGTCAACAGTTTTTTGAAGAATTTCCTCCTCTCAATTGCAAATACTCAACATTTGTTACTTTAAATCCCTGTCAAAGGTAAAGTCTGCCCAAAGAGAACATCTGTTTAGTAGTGATCCTCTGCTAATCTAACGGCTGTTTGACTTGCTACTGTTACCGACATCTGTTGTTGCCTAACAGAAGTTCGCAACATTCGTGTCTGCTGAAGTTGTAGAAGCATATGTTTACTATGTAGAGTATTGTTGGTCTTTAAATGAAGAGTACTGTTGGCAAAATCTGTTGTTGCCTAACAGAGGTTCGCAACATCTTTGTCTGCTGGAGTTGTAGAAGCATGTGTTTACTATGTAGAGTATTGCTGGTCTTTAAATAAAGAGATTTTTGTTATTATTTTTTTATGCCAAAGGTTTGAAATTTTATTATTTGGTAAGTCAACAGTTTTTTGAAGAATTTCCTCGCAATTACAAATACACAACATCTACTCCTCTAAATGTCTGTCAGAGGTAAACTCTGCCCAAAAAGAACATCTGTTTCAAGTGATCCTCTGCTGATGAAGACATAGTCTGAAGAAAGTTTGAAAAATCAAAGGTCTGCTATGGGCCAACAGATCTTAAAGAACAACAGATGATAGACATTAGATCCTGCTCAACATAGGTTTTAAAAGATAATTGAGAGGAAATTTTGAAATGCGGATAATGGTAAATAATCCCGATGTGGCATAAGAAAAGCTGATGTGGCAGCCAGAGAGGCTGTCCAACAATGCTTTTCTTATGTCGTTACTACATCATCAATCCTAATATATATAAAATTATTTTAAAATCTATCTAAAATTCTGCCTCATTGATGTGTGTAAAATGCAACATATAAATTACATCAAATGAGGCATAAAACTAACCATTTTTAATACCAATGTTGGAAAAAGTATGCTTTTGTCTTCCTTTTGTATTTTCAGGACCAAATGAGTTTAATTGAACAAAAGGAACAAATATGCAGCCAAATCTAACATGAATACAAAGAAAAGGAATAAACGTGGCATGCCCGACCCCTCGACAGCATCTTCCTAAGCAAAAACAAGGAAACAGAAGGCTGACCACGGCCCCATGCCCAGCAGACACGGGGCGTGGTCAGGTACCTACAGAAAAGACAAAGCCATAGAAGCTTCTATTCCCAGCATGGGGGCGTGCCCAGCTCAACACGGGTCATGGTCAACGCTAAGATTCTCAAAATCTTGCAAATCTTGATAGTACATATTCGCTTCTGCACACGGGGGCGTGTGAAGCCTAATAAAGACAATTGCAATTAATGAAGAAAGAGAAAGAGGATGGACACGGGGCCGTGTCTGGGCTTCTGTGCAGGCTATAAATAGGAGTGCTTGGCTCAATTCAAAGGCATCCCTTGGCAAACCACCTCTCTCTCACTTCACCCACACTCCACCACCATCATAACACCCACATCCACCACCATCATCCATCATCCACCTAGAGTGTGTGTAGTAGTCTCGGGATCCAAGATTGATAGTTAGAGTTCTTGACAATCAAAGACCATGTTTGCCTAAGTCTCTTACATCACTTGGTGAAGACAAGCATTTAGTGTAATACTTTTGATTTTTAATCTTTTCGCACTTTTTATTTGGTTTTGTATTAAAGACTTTAATAACTAGTTTCTTATGTTGAAGGTGAAACTTCCTTATCATTTGTCCGTGGTGTCTTGGCATTATTTTACTGTCTATATAAAATAAAAGATTTACACCATTCATATCTCTACGGTCTATATAGAGATATGTTGGCTACCGGGTCGGGGGTTAAGGGAATGGTTTGGTAAGGTTCTTGCCTTGTTCAGTGTATAGATCCTGCAAGGACCTGGGTCAAGTTTACTAAGACCTCCTTCAATACCCACTGGTATTGGATGGCGGGGGTGCGAATGGCTTGATCCCCTCATATGTAAACTACTATTAATACATTAACCCGGCTACTTGGGATTGTATCCCTGCTGACTCAAACCACTTAGCCGAGGGTAACGTCACCTTCAAAAGAGGGGCCTACCACATTACGCATTAATAACTTAATTAATTATCTTCCAATGTTCCAACCCTTTAGGATTGTATCCTTGCTGACTCAAACTACTGGGTTGATGGTAACGTCACCTTCAAAAGAGGGGCCTACTACTATAACTAAGATAATCTCTTAAAAATTGCAAAAGTGCGGAAATCATCAAAGGTTACACTAAAGGCGAGTCGAATCCAAGTGATTCATCTTGTCTATATGTTTTTATTTTATTTTTCAGCATTTTTTAGTTTTTATTTTCATGATTAAAACCTTTTCTAAAACTTTTGATTTGATTAGACGTTGAGGATAAACCGGTACTAAAAGCTCTTGTGTCCTTGGACGACCTCGGTATCTTACCTACGCTATACTACGCTCACGATGGGTGCACTTGCCCATGTGTGTGTTTAGTGTTAGTAGAATATCGTGTTTTATAATTTTAAAACTTGATTAACGTGTTAAAAAGGGCTTAAAATATAAAGAAAAAAATATAATACACCTGACACACACCACTCATCTCAAAACCTCTACACATATCTATCCTTTAAAGCCAGCAGAGGTTGAAAGTCCTTCCTTTGGCAAACGTATAACTTAGCAGATGTTTTGAAATTTCCAGTAATTTCAAATTCAAAATGCCTGTGGATATGTAATTTGCAATTAATGCATGTCACTCACTCACTTCTGTCTGATGGTAAAGGCGTCTTATGGTAAACGAGGAGTTTAAGTGTAATTATGATAACCTTTTTTTGAAGGTTTAAAATTTGTCATTTGGATTTCTTGATATTTAATTTTATACTTTTCCCATGGAAACGCACTTTTAAAATGTTTTATATTAAAAGCCTAACCATCGTCGCATCAAATTCTTTACACACTAAGTTAGTCTGACGATGTATTTAGTCATAACCACCTTCATTGGGTATATAAAATACATTGGAAAATTGCTTTCATCATTACCGCTTTCATCCATCTACTCAATCATCTTCAAAGTTTTTTGTTTATCAGTATCTTTACAATTTCTTTGGCTTTCAAACACGCATTTGTTCACTGCGAAATGGAAAACATTGGGTTTCAAATGATTGTTGACAAAATTTTCACGAGGCTCCCTGTAGAAGATATTGGTCGTTTGAAATGTCTTTCCAAAAAATTTTAGAGGGAACTGTCAAGTCATGCATTTGAGATGATCCATGCTCTCTGAAGTGGAGATTCACTACAAAAGAAACTACTCTCCTTTAAAGACACGTCAATGTCGTTGACAGCATAGTAGCTGGTAATTTGGCTGTCAGGACAAGCAAAGCCCTTAAGTTTTCCTAACAATGTCCACCCTACCTTCTTATGTATTCTATAGTCATTTAATGGATTCCTGTTAGTTTGCCATGAAGGGATTTGCTGTGAGCTGATCCTTTGGAATCCAACTACCAGGCGCTATAAGTTTTTGTCTGACGACTACTTAAATTATATTCATGATCGAAGCTCTGATACAGGTGGAATTTATTTTGATCAATCCAATGATCTGAAAGTGCTTCATATCAGCTGTTACCATAATGTGGCTGCTGCTCGTGTTTACTCACGACGTCGTGAGTCATGGAGAACAATAAATTTCGGTAGCGTAAATAATTATGGTTCAAGCAGTTATTCATGGTCTCCAGGAATTTATGCAGATAAAACCATATATTTCATGGTTTCAAATTATTGGTATCCACTAGGTGAGAGGAGCATCGTTGCTTTCGATGTTCTTTCTAAGACTTTCAGAATGCTTCATTTCCCCAAGAGTATCGTAGTCAATACTTGCCAAGGGCATTTTTTGACCATCGCAAAGAGGCTGCATTTGGTTGTTATTCGAAAGTTTGTTGAGCTAACTGCTGATTTGCTCAGATATGAAGAAGAAGGCTGGATCAAGGTGTTTGCTTTCAATAATCCTCGAGTAGCTGATTATGTAGACAGGCGCCGAAGGACTAATATAGTTGAAAACAACAAGTGGCTGATAACAAGCATTTGGGTGGATATGGTTGAAGTTGATCTGAGCAATGAAGTTTTGAAATACCTCCAACATGTTAACAACTACAATGGTCCGAAAGGAGCTTTATTTATCAAGACTACTGTTTTGCCCATTGTTTAGAAATTATTATGCTGTATTTTATTGAATGTTGTTTGCTGTTTTGAACTCTGTTTATTATATAGTTACCTCTGTTTGACACTTGTAATTTTTATATAATTAGTTGTGTTAAAATTATTAACCATGTTTGTTATTTAAATTAATTAAATGAATATTTAGGTTTGAGAGTTTAAACGCTTGTAATATTGGCAAAGGTCTGTTTAAATGATGAAAGCTCTGTTGTTGTGAACATATGTTTGAAAATAAAACAGTGGTTGATACATCTGTTGACTTTGGTCAACAGATGGATGAAAACTGATGTTTAAAACCACCGTTGGGTTAAAATAGTGTTTTGTGGAGGTTGAAGAGGATTGAAACGACTGTTGAGTTAAAATATTGTTTTTTGGAGAAGGATCATGCTTGAATGCAAAAGTTATTTCGTTTACAAAAGATTAATAAGTTGTATACTTTTGTATTTTACATACTCTAAACTTTAAGTATTTAAGGTTGAAATTGAAGTTGGGGGGATATGGTTGAAGTTGATCTGAGCAATCAAGTTTTGAAATACCTCCAACATGTTGACAACTACAATGGTCCGAAATGAGCTTTATTTATCGAGACTACTGTTTCGCCCATTGATTAGAAATTATTATGCTGTATTTTACTGAATGTTGTTTGTTGTTTTGAACTTTGTTTATTATATAGTTACCTCTGTTTGACACTTTCATATTTTATATAATTAGTTGTGTTAAAATTATTAACCATGTTTGTTATTTAAATTAATTAAATGAATATTCAGGTTTGAGAGTTTAAAAGCTTGTAATATTGGCAAAGCTCTGTTTAAATGATGAAAGCTCTGTTGTTATGGACAGATGTTTGAAAATAAAGCAGTGGTTGATACATCTGTTGACTTTGGTCAACAAATGGATGAAAACTGATGTGTGCAGTCGTGTTTATATATTTAAGTATATTTTAAGCCCTTTTTAACACTTTAGTCAAGTTTTAAATTTATAAAACACGATATTTTACTAACACTAAACACACATATGGGCAAGTGCACCCATCGTGAGCGTAGTATAGCGTTGGTAAGATACCGAGGTCGTCCAAGGACACAAGAGCTTTTAGTACCGGTTTATCCTCAACGTCTAATTAAATCAAAATTTTAGAAAAAAGGTATAAACATGAAAATAAAAACTAAAAATGCTGAAAATAAAAAAAACAGATAGACAAGATGAATCAATTGGATCTGACTCGCCTTTAGTGTAACCTTTGATTATTTCCGCACATTTGCACTTTTTAAGAGATAATCTTAGTTATAGTAGTAGGCCCCTCTTTTGAAGGTGACGTTACCCTCAACCTAGTAGTTTGAGTCAACAAGGATACAATCCTAAAGAATTGGATTATTGAAAGACAATTAATTAAGTTATTAATGCGTAATGTGGTAGGTATAACAACCCTCCAAAATTTTTTTCCGACACCCTAATATATATTAAAATATCCCAATATGTCTCAAAATATACTCCGTATGCGAAAACAGAGCCCAAAATATGATATAACATTAAAAATTAAATAAAAACAAAGTTTATAGGTCGCTCGCGGGCCACGTAGATCTCTTAAAGATCTTACGTGGGGCGCGACAGCTCCAAACTCAGGCGATACCCGGTGCTGCCACGTGTCAATATCGTGGCGGGTCTAGTGGTGATGACCAATCAGGGCTAAGCCGTATACCCCTACTACGCGGGCCGCGTAGCCCGTAGTCTCACCTTACGCGGGCCACGAGAAAGCCCATATCAGGCCTATATAATGGGAGCTCGGGGCATCAGTTTCAATCCCTCACATCTTTCTCTCTCACTCGAATTTCTGAAATAGTAGGCATAATTTTCAAGTATAATACCCCCTAATTAATGAAGTTATGCTCCGTTGTAAGTATCATAACCCCTGGATACGTATTAGATACGCTGCCCGATTGATCTAGGGTTCCGTAACGGCTGTCGTGGTTCTGCCCGACGTAGTCGTTGGAATGCCATCTCGGGGAGGGTATTACTAATGTTAAAATGGGTTATTATACTAACGCGTGTGCATTTGTGTAATTTATAGATTTTCACCAGGAAACCCTTACAGAAAACCTAAGACAGCAATGTGAGTAATCTCCTTTTTGCAAATTGTTTTTTACAAAACCTCACATAATTAAGTATATATTAAACATTTATTGAGTATTTGTAAGGATACAATTATCGTCGGTATGTTGGGGTTTTGTATACAAAATTTGTTACTGCCTTGCGAGGAGTAACATTTCAACAAGTCGGGTTGACAGTACCGTGGGTGGTAATTGGTATGACTTGGAAACAAATGTAATTGCGTGAACGGCCTCAATACTGTACAATGGTCTTTATTAAACTTGATTAAACTGAGACTCACTCACCAGTATTTCCCACTGATAAAATGTTTTTAAACGCGTTTCAGGTAACAATATGTGAAAGCCAAATAGAAGCCAGCTGGACAGCACTGAAGGCTTGGAAAAGTGGCTATAAAGTTACCTAAAATAAATAGATGTTTTTATTAAATAAAATAGGATTTATTCCTATGAAAATGTGTGTACCTAAAACTTGGGTTTTGTCCCATGTATTTAATATTATGAAAGTGTGGTATTTTACTCTGATAAAATGTTTCCTAACTACGGTCCTGATGAAAATTCCGCTGCCAAAATAGACAATCACCAAATACCACCAAAACTGGCCGCGGCCACCCGTTTCCGGGATAAGAGGGGACGGGGGTTGCGACAGAAGGTGGTATCAGAGCTAAGCCACTAATTCAGCCACAGAAGTGTTCTGTTGACACCAAAATTTATCTAAAGTGTTAGGAAATAAATTACGAAAATACGTGCATAATTGTATTTTATTATCGTGTGTTATTTGACTATTTGTTTGTTTACAGTATGAGCGACCAAGGACCATCCGACGCATATCGTCAGTTGTCTGGTTCGCCTAGAAGCGAAGGCGCCTCTTTTCAGCCTGCCCTCTCAGGGTACTCTGCTGATAATGAAGAAGGAATATTCATGTTTAAGGCTCAGTCTGAAGAGCCATTCCCTCATAAAAAGAGAGGATGGTTCAGTCGGGGAGCACATGAGCGTAGGAAACGAATGAAAAAGTTGCAAGAACAAAGAGTGCTAGCATCAGCTAAGAGAGAAACCGATGCCTATACCCAAGACATGCTCAATAGGGGTATAACAAATATCCATATTTTAGCAACCACAGCAGCTGACCCTAACCTGGAGCAACTGATAGCACCCGAACCATTACAGTCCATGGAAATAGAAAATAACCTTGAAAATCAAGTAGAAATGCATGATTTTAACCCAGAGGAGATACCTAGGGTACCAGTACCCAATCCCTTAGACCCAAATTACGACCCGTGGTGGGACGACAATAGGGACTATGTGCAACGTTACCCTATACAAGAAGACATGCCCATTCCGAATCTAGGAGCATACCCAGGTTTGGACCCTCTAGATCCCTATTACGATAACTATGTATTCATTAGAGAGATTTTAGAGAATCCTTACCCGTACCAGGCACCCACACCCCCATACCAGGAACCCGCACCCTAGATTCCAAACCCAGTCCTAGAACCTGCACCCCCAATGAGTGCAGAAAATGTACAAGAACTCAGGACATTTGGTGAAGAAATCTTAGAAAATAGTGAGAGGATGAGACAGGTGGGAGAGCGACTCGTCTGGAAGTACGACGAGCGCAATATGGATTTCTGGATGAATCCATATCCATGAATGTGATGGAGGAGGAAGTAATAATAATATATAATATGTGTGTTTGAAAAAAAAAACTACGGATGCCAACTATTATTAGTATAATTTTTATTTCAGTTGTATTGTAATTTTAATTTCCAAGATCAGTTTGTAGTAGATACAAAATATATAAAAAGAGTAAGTCACAATGATCGACGCTTTTGACCAAAATGCGTGTCATGTGATTGACTATATTAAATATTATTTTGTGATATTAATATGTGGTAAATGTTTAAAATTCAGATGGACAACGAAGTGAACCAGGAAAATCTGAACAATGAAAGCCTGAACGACAATAACCCGAATAATGAGAATCCAAACAACAATAACAATGGAAATCAAGTGGATAACAGTGCCATCCAACACATAGTGGCACAAGGAATAATAGATGTGATGCCATTTATTATCCAAACTGTTAAGGAAGCTGATAATAAAAGTAAGCATAGCAGTAAGCGACCAACTGAACCTAAATACAGCGTGAACAATGGACTGGTACTTCAAGCGCCCATTCCCAAAAGAAGAAGAACCATGCCTTATGGTTGTTCTTACAAAGAATTCTAGTCCTGCAAACCAATAGAATTCTCGGGCAATGAAGGACCCATTACAGCTCTACGCTGGATAGAAAAGACTGAGGCAGTCTTAAAAATAAGCAAATGTGCAGAAGAGGATAAGATAATGTTTGCTTCCAATCTGTTTAAGAACTCAGCCTTAGAATGGTGGAACACAATCCTCAAGTCTTAGGGAAGTGATATGATTTACAATATGGAATGGGAAGAATTTAAAAACACGGTGGAAAGGAAATTCTGCACTCCCAATGAAAAGGAGCAGATAGCAAATAAATTCCTAAACCTTAGAATGACTGGAGTAGATAGCAAAGGGTACACTACTACATTCTTTGAATATGCTAGAATCGTGCCAACCCTTGCGTCACCTGAACCAGTGTTAATCTCCCGATACATCTGGGGATTAATCGGGGAGATTAGGCATGTAGTCAAGGCAACTAGACCCCAAACCATAGAAGAAGCTGTAGAACTAGCCAACACCTTGACATATGAGTTAGTGCGTACACGAGAAGAAGACCAGAAGAGAAATCTAGCTCAGAGACTTACCAGGAATTCCGTTATGGAAATTCAAACCGTAAGAATATAGGTTCTACCTCTGGTTACCAGGAATTCCGTTATGGAAATTCAAACCGTAAGAATATAGGTTCTACCTCTGGACCATACTGCAAAGCTTGTAAGAAGAAGCATTCGGGAAAATGCTCCACTCACTGCAATTTCTGCAAGATGCCAGGACACAAGGAAGAAGATTGTAGGAGGAAACCTAATAACGGAATGTGCTTCAACTGCAGAGAAAAAGGCCACATCAAGCCTAACTGCCTGAAACTAACTCCAGCTCCGAACAACAAGAACACTAAAAATGCTAGAGCATTTGTTCTGACGGCAGATGAAGCCAAGATGATTCCAGACGTGATAGCTGGTACGTTTTTAGTTAATGATGTTTTTGCTAAAGTATTATTTGACTCTAGTGCGAACCAAAGTTTTATTAATACTTCGTTTTGCAAATGTCTTAATCAATCATTAACTAAACTTCCACAAGAATGTCTAGTAGAGACAGCCAATGGGGAAACCATTAAGATTTCTGAAATCTTGCAGGGAGCAAGAATAGAAATTTTAAAACAAAAGTTTATTGCAAACCTTTATCCAATGAATCTGGCAGAATTTGATATTGTATTAGGAATGGATTGGTTAATAGCCAATAAAGCCATTATTTTATGTGATCAAAAGTCAATCCAAGTAAATTCACCAAAGGGTGAAAAGATCACAATTAAAGGAGATAAGCCATCTAGATCCACGAAATTCATCTCTGTGATGAAAACAACAAGTCATATAAGAAAAGGATCTTTAGTGTATTTGATTTCCAGAACCACTAACGCTAATGGAAAAGAACTAAAGGATATTCCAGTAGTATCTCAGTTTTCAGATATATTCCCAGAAGAATTACCAGGACTACCGCCGGACAGAGAAGTTGAATTCAGAATCCATCTGCTACCAGGGACAACACCAAATGCCAAAGCGCATTACCGTTTGGCACCTGCCGAAATGCAGGAACTGAAGAAACAATTAGACGAATTGTTGGAGAATGGATTCATACAGCCAAGCTCATCGCCATGGGGAGCACCAATTTTGTTAGTTAAAAAGAAAGACGGATCGATACGTATGTGCATTGACTACCGTGAATTGAACAAGGTCACGATTAAGAATCGGTACCCATTACCGAGAATTGATGATCTGTTCGATCAGTTGCAAGGAGCTCGATTTTTCTCTAAAATCGATTTAAGGTCAGGATATCATCAATTAAAAGTACAGGAAGAGGACATTCCTAAGACCGCGTTTAGAACAAGGTACGGCCATTATGAATTTACTGTCATGCCATTTGGTTTAACCAATGCCCCAGCTGCATTTATGGACATGATGAACCGAATATGTAAGCCATATTTGGATAAATTCATAATTGTTTTTATAGATGATATTCTCATTTACTCTAAGAGTAAAGAGGATCATGCAAAACATTTGCACGCACATTTAAGTTTACTGGGAAAGGAAAAGCTTTATGCTAAGTTTTCTAAGTGGGAGTTTTGGTTAGAACAAGTACAGTTTCTTGGACATTTAGTCAATCATGAAGGAATTCATGTGGACCCCACCAAGATCGAAGCGATTACTAAATGGAAAACCCCTGAGTCACCAACCGAGGTTAGAAGTTTCTTAGGATTGGCCGGTTATTATAGAAGATTTATTCGAGATTTTTCTAGAATAACCATTCCCTTAACTAAGTTAACTTGTAAATCTGTTAAGTTTGAATGGGGATCAAAACAAGAAGAAGCCTTTAGAATTCTTAAGCAAAGATTAACTCATGCACCCATACTAGCATTACCATAAGGGACTGAAGATTTTATAGTCTATTGTAACGCCTCTAAGTTAGGTTATGGATGTGTATTGATGCAACGTAAAAAGGTTATAGCTTACGCATCTAGACAACTTAAGAATCATGAAGAGAATGTGACAACCCGCACTAAACCAGGTATCCGTACGACTTAACTAATGATTAATTACTGCTTAATTACTGTGCTTGTTTGAACTAGCTGATGAACTGCTACTTGAATACTGATACATGTACTTACCTGCATCATACTTTACTTATCGTCACTACATTATTTACATGTTGAACCCTAGTGACAAACATGATGCACAAAAGCACAGTAGCACATGAACGGATAACCTATTGAACATGCTGATAAAGCCAGCATCAGGCAAACACTGCCTCTAAGGCCTGTACGAGCCAGAAACGTTTTGCTACACTAGTAGTGAGTGTAGGGACACAAGGGTTGTAGAACTGCGTCTCTAGGAATAAGTCACTATGACTGGATGTGCCTAAAACGTACTCTAAGTACAAAACTCAGCACTTTACAAAATAATTCAGCTTTTAGCTAACTAATAAAGTGCCAAAACATGAGAAAAATAACACTAGACACTTTCCAAAGTGTCAGGAATGAGTTGTGTCACTAAAAAGAGTATTAACGACACTTTAAAGCTTTGTTAACGCTTTAACGGATTACTATCCAACCAAACAACCGGACTATACCCGGGACATGAAAATATTGTTATTTTCACTATTTATCTTTTTCTGAGCCAGTTAGGGTCCTTGAGTACCCTAACACCCATTGTAATGCATGACACACGACTAACCAAGTTAACTACTTAACTAACTTGGTTTAACCTAACTAATACTTAACCTATGGTTGAAATGGAATCGGATTAGACCCCCCCCCAACCGAAATCGTCCCCTAGGGGACACCCTTGTACTTGATAGATTGTCATAATCTAATTATGTTTAATATCTAGCTTACATAAGATCTATTGGGTAATACCCTTGTTAATTGTCTATAAGTTAGATGCAAGACCCAACATAACTCACACACTTAACAACATCACACAAACTCTCTCCTCTCTTGCTCTCCACACTCACGGCCGAACACCCCTTGGGACACCCCATCCATCTTCGATTTTGATCTTCACATTCCATCATCATACAAGCATCAAGGGTCGTATACAAGGAGTCTTGGAGCAAGCGGAACGCGAAGGACCTCTCTACTTAGCTTTTATCCACCTCTTTTGCGCGTAGATTCTTCCCTAGCCTCAAGCTAGAGGTATAATGCTTAAAACTCATTCTTGAACTAATCTAAGGTGGTTAATAAGATGTATGATGATTAAAACTCGGAATCTTGCATTTTGAAGCATTAAAGTTTACTAAAAACACTAAAAATGGTGGTTAATAACTCATGTGTTGTGTAAATGATGTAGTATTCGAAATGTATGATTATTTAGGCCCGATCTATGATGTGGTAGCTCGGATCATCGTTTAACCCGGTTTGGTAAGATCATGGATCTTAACATAAGCTTGTTTTGAATAATACAAGGGTTGAAAGGTGAAACTCTACCACACGCGAATCATGAACTTGTGTAAAAGAGTTTTACTTGTGGAATAGTGTTTAAAAACTAGCAGATCTACGTATCTGCAAGTGGTATTTTCAAAGAACCACGTATCAAAGAAATCATGTATTTTAAAAGATAGATCTTACACTAACAAGCATGATTTTTATAAACCACAAGTGTGTAAACACTTGTGAAATGAAAAGATCCGACAAAATAACAGTTTTTGAAAAAGATGACGGAAAGTTGTAAAAATGGATTTTCTCTAAAAACAAGGTTTTTACAAGATCAAATTACCTTATATGAAGATCTACTAAATTTAAGGGGATTTACACCACAGTTTTGGGAAAACTACAAGTTCATGTAATTTTTGGCAATTTACGCATATGTTGATTAGTTGTTGTGATGAAAAGTTGTTCTGATCAAATAAAGAAAATTGTTGAGTTGATTTGTTAAAGAAAATGATACGCTTGAAAGCGTGGCCACCTCCAGTTACAGAGGAAACTCTGGCGAAATTTTTCTAAAAACCTAACACTTAGAACTATTTACACTACAAGTGTTAGAATTATTTTTGACATGTTTTCGAAATATAAATTTCGCCATAACTTTATTTACTAAATATTCGGAGGTGGGATTTTCACAAAATTTAACGCGATAAATATATATTTTCACACACTGTTTACGATTATTTTGTGAAAATACATAGATATTATTTTTAGAGTAAAAATAATATTTACGAACATTAACGATCCCAAAATAATACGAACGCTTTCACCATAAATATATAAGTTACACCGGTGATTATATTACCACTCGATTGTTAAACGTAACTTACGCACTTACGGAAATATTTATGAACGCACATGTATTGAATCCCCCATCCTTGGGAAGGAAAATAATTACCAAGTATTTACAGAATGTAAACACGAAATAGTTGTCTAACTATTTCCCAAAAACATAAACCATGAAGCTAAGGCACGGCCGTCCGTCTAATAGAATTAGTACGTGTAGGTCGTCACACAGCTGCGTGAGCAGGAGATACTTGGTAGAGACGCTTCACTGTGAGTTCATGTCCCCCTTTTCTCTAACTGTTTTCAGTTTTCTTAACTGCGGGGGTGAAATACATGTTACTTTGATTACAAGTACTTTATACACGGTATGGTTAGCGTAAGGAGGTTTACTACTTAGATCATGTGAGTGGGTAGGAGCAATATGAGGCCATTAGTCCTCATGTCGGGACCGAGGGACAGGAGCGGTAGATCTATCTGGGTGTAGCGAGCCCAGCCCCAGGCCAAACTAGAAACGGACCTTGGGGTGACTTTGTCCACATACCAAGACTATTTTTATACTCACAAAGGTTTACTTACTCACTTACACATGAACTCGCTCAACATTATTGTTGATTTTTCAACTTACATGTATTTCAGGAAATTAAAGATCTGGCGCGGTATGTTATGTTTTCCCGCTGCATAAGGGTTCCAAGGTCATCCCAGTTTAGGAAATGTGACTCTTTCCTGGACAAGTCACAAATCTTAAACTGCGTTTATTTCATGTTGATGGTTATGTTCTTAAAGACAATGTTTTATGTTATGAGATTGTAAGTCCCTAAGACAATGTTATGTTACTCTGGTTTTAAAACTTAATCAAATGGATGATCTTGCATGTTTTTATTTCATATAGCTTTGTTATGGTTAAGCTATGGTATTAAGAAGTCACACCAAAATTTACCACGCTTCCGCAAAGCCAGGGTGTGACAGAGAATTATTCAACCAATGATTTGCAATTAGGAGCCATAATTTTTGCCTTTAAGATTTGGAGACATTACCTTTATGGTAGTAAGTTTACCATTTTCACTGATCATAAGAGTTTAAGGTACGTCTTCGGGCAAAAAGAGTTAAATATGAGGCAAAGACGCTGGATGGAAATTCTTAGTGATTATGATTGTAATATCTAGTATCATGCAGGAAAGGCAAATGTAGTGGCTGATGATTTAAGCCGAAAGTATCATGAAAAGCCAAAAAGGGTACGTTCTCTTAAATTAAATCTACAAGTAGATTTAAATGAGCAGATTAGAAAAGCACAAGAATCAGTAATCCAGGATGATACTAAAAAATTAAAAGGAATGATTAAGGAATTAGAACAAGGAACTGATGGAATTTGGAGATTCCATAAGAAAAGAATGTGGATACCTAAATTAGGAAACCTACGTCATCGTATATTAGAAGAAGCCCATAAGTCTAAATATACGATGCATCCTGGAAGTGATAAAATGTATCAGAACTTAAGAACGAATTTCTGGTGGATAGGAATGAAAAATCATATAGCTGCTTATGTTTCTAAATGTTTACCTGTTCACAAGTCAAAGCTGAACATCAGAAACCCTCAGGTTTATTGCAACAGTTAGAAATGCCCGTATGGAAATGGGAATTGATAACAATGCATTTTGTTACCAAATTACCCAAAACAAGAAAAGGTAATGATACAATCTGGGTGATTGTAGACAGGCTAACTAAGTCAGCTCATTTCCTACCAATTAAGGAAACTTTCAGTATGGAACAATTAGCCAAGCTATATGTAAATGAAATAGTTTCATTACATGGGATTCCTTTATCAATTGTTTCTGACAGGGACAGTCGTTTTACCTCTCATTTTTGGGTAAGTTTCCAAAAAGCCATGGGAACCAAGTTGAATCTAAGCACAGCTTATCATCCTCCAACAGACAGACAAAGTGAAAGAACGATTCAGACAATGGAAGATATGCTTAGAGCTTGTGTAATTGATTTCGGAGGTAATTGGGATGAACACTTACCTTTAATAGAATTTTCTTATAATAACAGTTATCACACAAGTATCAATGCTGCACCATTCGAATCACTTTATGGACGAAAGTGCTGAACCCCAGTCTGTTGGGCAGAAATTGGGGAGAAGCAACTATCTGGACCTGAAATAGTACAGGAGACAACCGACAAAATCATTCAAGTCAAGGAACTACTGAAAGCAGCACGTGATCGACAAAAGAGTTATGCTAATAACAGACGAAAGCCATTGGAATTTCAAGTAGGAGATAAAGTGTTATTAAAAGTCTCTCCATGGAAAGGAATAGTAAGATTCATCAAAAGAGGAAAGCTAAGTCCTAGGTATGTTGGACCTTTTGAGATTATTAGAAGAATAGGACCTGTAGCCTATTAGCTACAACTGCCAGATGAAATGGCAGGAATACATGATGTATTTCATGTATCTAATCTCAAGAAATGCTTAACTGATGAATCACTGGTAGTACCTCTTAAAGATATAGAGGTAAATGAACAACTTAAATTTGTAGAAAGACCTCTACAGATTGAAGACAGGAAAATTAAGAACCTCAAACGCAAGAGATTAGTTCTAGTCAAAGTGAAGTGGGACTCCAAAAGAGGACCAGAGTACACATGGGAACTTGAATCAGAAATGCAAAGAAAATATCCACACTTGTTCCAGTAGATCTCGAGGACGAGCTCTAAAACAAGGTGGGGAGGATATAACAACCCTCCAAAAAATTTTTCCGACACCCTAATATATATTAAAATATCCCAATATGTCTCAAAATATACCCCGTATGCGAAAACCGAGCCCAAAATATGATATAACATTAAAAATTAAATAAAAACAAAGTTTATAGGTCGCTCGCGGGCCGCGTAGATCTCTTAAAGATCTTACGCGGGGCACGACAGCTCCAAACTCAGGCGATACCCGGTGCTACCACGTGTCGATATCGTGGCGGGTCTAGTGGTGATGACCAATCAGGGCTAAGCCCTATACCCCTACTACGCGGGCCGCGTAGCCCGTAGTCTCACCTTACGCGGGCCACGAGAAAGCCAAAATCAGGCCCTATATAATGGGAGCTCGGGGCATCAGTTTCAATCGCTCACATCTTTCTCTCTCACTCGAATTACTGTAATAGTAGGCATAATTTTCAAGTATAATACCCCCTAATTAACGAAGTTCTGCTCCGTTGTAAGTATCATAACCCCCAGATACGTATTAGATACGCTGCCCGATCGATCTAGGGTTCCGTAACGGCTGTCATGGTTCTTCCCGACGTAGTCGTTGGAATGCCGTCTCGGGGAGGGTATTACTAATGTTAAAATGAGTTATTATACTAACGCGTGTGCATTTTGTGTAATTTATAGATTTTCACCAGGAACCCTTACAGAAAACCTAAGACAGCAATGTGAGTAATCTCCTTTTTGCAAATTGTTTTTACAAAACCTCACATAATTAAGTATATATTAAACAGATATTGAGTATTTGTAAGGATACAATTATCATCGGTATGTTGGGGTTTTGTATACAAAATTTGTTACTGCCTTGCAAGGAGTAACATTTCCATAAGTCGGGTTGACAGTACCGTGGGTGGTAATTGGTATGACTTGGAAACAAATGTAATTGCGTGAACGCCCTCAATACTATACAATGGTCTTTATTAAACTTGATTAAACTGAGACTCACTCACCACCAGTATTTCCCACTGACAAAATGTTTTTAAACGCGTTTCAGGTAACAATATGTGAAAGCCAAATAGAAGCCAGCTGGACAGCACTGAAGGCTTGGAAAAATGGCTATAAAGTTACCTAAAACAAATAGATGTTTTTATTAAATAAAATAGGATTTATTCCTATGAAAATGTGTGTACCTAAAACTTGGGTTTTGTCCCATGTATTTAATATTATGAAAGTGTGGTATTTTACTCAAATAAAATATTTCCTAACTACGGTCCTGATGAAAATTCCGCTGCCAAAATAGACAATCACCAGATACCACCAAAACTGGTCGAGGCTGCCCGTTTCCGGGATAAGAGGGGACGGGGGTTGCGACATAAGGTGGTATCAGAGCTAAGCCACTAATTCAGCCACAGAAGTGTTCTGCTGACACCAAAATTTATCTAAAGTGTTAGGAAATAAATTATGGAAATACGTGCATAATTGTATTTTATTATCGTGTGTTATTTGACTATTTGTTAGTTTACAGTATGAGCGACCAAGCACCATCTGACGCGTATCGTCAGTTGTCTGGTTCACCTAGAAGCGAAGGCGCCTCTTCTCAGCCTGCCCTCTCAGGGTACTCTGCTGATAATGAAGAAGGAATATTCGTGTTTAAGGCTCAGTCTGAAGAGCCATTCCCTCAGAAAAAGAAATGATGGTTCAGTCGGGGAGCACATGAGCGTAGGAAACGAATGAAAAAGTTGCAAGAACAAAGAGTGCTAGCAGCAGCTAAGAGAGAAACCGATGCCTATACCCAATACATGCTCAATGGGGGTATAGCAAATATCCATATCTTAGCAACCACAGCAGCTGACCCTAACCTGGAGCAACTGATAGCACCCGAACCATTACAGTCCATGGAAATAGAAAATAACCTTGAAAATCAAGTAGAAATGCATGATTTTAACCCAGAGGAGCTACCCAGGGTACCAGCACCCAATCCCTTAGACCCAAATTACGACCCGTGGTGGGACGACAATAGGGACTATGTGCAACGTTACCCCATACAAGAAGACATGCCCATGCCGAATCTAGGAGCATACCCAGGTTTGGACCCTCTAGATCCCTATTACGATAACGATGTATTCATTAGAGACATTTTTGAGAATCCTTACCCGTACCAGGCACCCACACCCCCATACCAGGAACCCGCACCCCAGATTCCAAACCCAGTCCTAGAACCTGCACCCCCAATGAGTGCAGAAAATGTACAAGAACTCAGGACATTTGGTGAAGAAATTTTAGAAAATAGTGAGAGGATGAGACAGGTGAGAGAGCAACTCGTCTGGAAGTACGACAAGCGCAATATGGATTTCTGGATGAATCCATATCCATTAATGTGATGGAGGAGGAAGTAATAATAATAATAATAATAATATAATAATATATAATATGTGTGTTTGAAAAAAAAACTACGGATGCCTACTATTATTAGTATAATTTTTATTTCAGTTGTATTGTAATTTTAATTTCCAGTATCGGTTTGTAGTAGATACATAATATATAAAAAGAGTAAGTCGCAATGATCGACGCTTTTGACCAAAATGCGTGTCATGTGATTGACTATATTAAATATTATTTTGTGATATTAATATGTGGTAAATGTTTAAAATTCAGATGGACAATGAAGTGAACCAGGAAAATCTGAACAATGAAAACCTAAACGACAATAACCCGATAATGAGAATCCAAACAACAATAACAATGGAAATCAAGTGGATAACAGTGCCATCCAACACATAGTGGCACAAGGAATAATAGATGTGATGCCATTTATTATCCAAACTGTTAAGGAAGCTGATAATAAAAGTAAGCATAGCAGTAAGTGACCAACTGAACCTGAACACAGCGTGAACAATGGACCGGTACTTCAAGCGCCCATTCCCAAAAGAAGAAGAACAATGCCTTATGGTTGTTCTTACAAAGAATTCTGGTCCTGCAAACCAATAGAATTCTCGGGCAATGAAGGACCCATTGCAGCTCTACGCTGGATAGAAAAGACTGAGGCAGTCTTAAAAATAGGCAAATCTGCAGAAGAGGATAAGATAATGTTTGCTTCCAATCTGTTTAAGAACTCAGCCTTAGAATGGTGGAACACAATCCTCCAGTCTAGGAGAAGTGATAGGATTTACAATATGGAATGGGAAGAATTTAAAAACATGGTGGAAATGAAATGATGCCCTCCCAATGAAAAGGAACAGATAGCAAATAAACTCCTAAACCTTAGAATGACTGGAGTAGATAGCAAAGGGTACACTACTACATTCTTTGAAAATGCTAGAATCGTGCCAACCCTTGCGTCACCTGAACCAGTGTTAATCTCCCGATACATCTGGGGATTAATCGGGGAGATTAGGCATGTAGTCAAGGCAGCTAGACCCCAAACCATAAAAGAAGCTGTAGAACTAGCCAACACCTTGACAGATGAGTTAGTGCGTACACGAGAAGAAGACCAGAAGAGAAATCTAGCTCAGAGACTTACCCAGGAATTCCGTTATGGAAATTCAAATCGTAAGAATATAGGTTCTACCTCTGCACCATACTGCAAAGCTTGTAAGAAGAAGCATTCGAAAAAATGCTCCACTCACTGCAATTTCTGCAAGATGCCAGGACACAAGGAAGAAGATTGTAGGAGGAAACCTAATAACGGAATGTGCTTCAACTGCGGAGAAAAAGGCCACATCAAGCCCAACTGCCCGAAACTAAATGTAGCTCCGAACAACAAGAACACTAAAAATGCTAGAGCATTTGTTCTGACGGCAGATGAAGCCAAGATGATTCCAGACGTGATAGCTGGTATGTTTTTAGTTAATGATGTTTTTGCTAAAGTATTATTTGACTCTGGTGGAAACCAAAGTTTTATTAATACTTCATTTTGCAAACTTCTTAATCAATCATTAAGTAAACTTCCACAAGAATGTCTAGTAGGGACAACCAATGGGGAAACCATTAAGATTTCTGAAATCTTGCAGGGAGCAAGAATAGAAATTTTAAAACAAAAGTTTATTGCAAACCTTTATCCAATGAATCTGGCAGGATTTGATATTTTATTAGGAATGGATTGGTTAATAGCCAATAAAGCCAGTATTTTATGTGATCAAAAGTCAATCCAAGTAAATTCACCAAAGGGTGAATAGATCACAATTAAAGGAGATAAGCCATCTAGATCCACGAAATTCATCTCTGTGATGAAAACAGCAAGTTATATAAGAAAAGGATCTTTAGTGTATTTGATTTCCATAATCACTAACACTAAAGGAAAAGAACCGAAGAATATTCCAGTAGTATCCCAGTTTTCAGATATATACCTAGAAGAATTACCAGGATATCGCCGGACAGAGAAGTTGAATTCAGAATCCATCTGCTACCAGGGACAGCACCAATTTCCAAAGCACCTTACCGTTTGGCACCTGCCGAAATGCAGGAACTGAAGAAACAATTGGACGAATTATTGGAGAAAAGATTCATACAGACAAGCTCATCGCCATGGCGAGCACCGATTTTGTTCGTTAAAAAGAAATATGGATCGATGCGTATGTGCATTGACTACCGTGAATTGAACAAGGTCACGATTAAGAATCGGTACCCATTATTGAGAATTGATGATCTGCTCGATCAGTTGCAAGGAGCTCGATTTTTCTTTAAAATCGATTTAAGGTCAGGATATCATCAATTAAAGGTACATGAAGAGGACATTCCTAAGACCGCGTTTAGAACAAGGTACGGCCATTATGAATTTACTGTCATGCCATTTGGTTTAACCAATGCCCCAGCTGCATTTATGGACAAGATGAACCGAATATGTAAGCCATATTTGGATAAATTCATAATTGTTTTTATAGATGATATTCTCATTTACTCTAAGAGTAAAGAGGATCATGCAAAGCATTTGCATGCACTTTTAAGTTTACTGAGAAAGGAAAAGCTTTATGCTAAGTTTTCTAAGTGCGAGTTTTGGTTAGAACAAGTACAGTTTCTTGGACATTTAGTCAATCATGAAGGAATTCATATGGACCCCACCAAGATCGAAGCGACTACTAAATGGAAAACCCCTGAGTCATCAACCGAGGTTAGAAGTTTCTTAGGATTGGTCGGTTATTATAGAAGATTTATTCGATATTTTTCTAGAATAGCCATTCCCTTAACTAAGTTAACTTGTAAATCTGTTAAGTTTGAATGGGGATCAAAACAAAAAGAAGCCTTTAGAATTCTTAAGCAAAGATTAACTCATGCACCCATACTAGTATTACCAGAAGGGACTGAAGATTTTATAGTCTATTGTGATGCCTCTAAGTTAGGTTATGGATGTGTATTGATGCAACGTAAAAAGGTTATAGCTTACGCATCTAGACAACTTAAGAATCATGAAGAGAATTATTCAACCCATGATTTGGAATTAGGAGCCATAATTTTTACCCTTAAGATTTGGAGACATTACCTTTATGGTAGTAAGTTTACCATTTTCACAGATCACAAGAGTTTAAGGTACGTCTTCGGGCAAAAAGAGTTAAATATGAGGCAAAAACGCTGGATGGAAATTCTTAGTGATTATGATTGTAATATCCAGTATCATGTAGGAAAGGCAAATGTAGTGGCTGATGCTTTAAGCCGAAAGTATCATGAAAAGCCAAAAAGGGTACGCTCTCTTAAATTAAATCTACAAGTAGATTTAAATGAGCAGATTAGAAAAGCACAAGAATCAGTAATCCAGGATGATACTGAAAAATTAAAAGGAATGATTAAGGAATTAGAACAAGGAACTGATGGAATTTGTAGATTCCATAAGAAAAGAATGTAGATACCTAAATTAGGAAACCTACGTCATCGTATATTAGAAGAAGCCCATAAGTCTAAATATACGATGCATCCTGGAAGTGATAAAATGTCATATGAAAAATCATATAGCTGCTTATGTTTCTAAATGTTTAACCTGTTCACAAGTCAAAGCTGAACATCAGAAACCCTCAGGTTTATTGCAACAATTAGAAATGCCCGTATGTAAATGGGAATTGATAACAATGGATTTTGTTACCAAATTACCCAAAACAAGAAAAGGTAATGATACAATCTGGTTAATTATAGACATGCTAACTAAGTCAGCTCATTTCCTACCAATTAAGGAAACTTTTAGTATGGAACAATTAGCCAAGCTATATGTAAATGAAATAGTTTCATTACATGGGATTCCTTTATCAATTGTTTCTGACAGGGACAGCCGTTTTACCTCTCATTTTTGGGTAAGTTTCCAAAAATCCATGGGAACCAAGTTGAATCTAAGCACAGCTTAGCATCCTCAAACAGACAGACTAAGTGAAAGGACGATTCAGATAATGGAAGATATGCTTAGAGCTTGTGTAATTGATTTCGGAGGTAATTGGGATGAACACTTACCTTTAATAGAATTTTCTTATAATAACAGTTATCACACAAGTATCAATGTTGCACCATTCAAAGCACTTTATGGACGAAAGTGCCGAACCCCAGTCTGTTGGGCAGAAATTGGGGAGAAGCAACTATCTGGACCTGAAAGAGTACAGGAGACAACCGACAAAATCATTTAAGTCAAGGAACGACAAGTGTTATTAAAAGTATCTCCTTGGAAAGGAGTAGTAAGATTCATCAAAAGAGGAAAGCTAAGTCCTAGGTATGTTGGACCTTTTAAGATTATTAGAAGAATAGGATCTGTAGCCTATCAGCTACAACTGCCAGATGAAATGGCAGGAATACATGATGTATTTCATGTATCTAATCTCAAGAAATGCTTAACTGATGAATCACTGGTAGTACCTCTTAAAGATATAGAGGTAAATGAACAACTTAAATTTGTAGAAAGACCTCTACAGATTGAAGAAAGGAAAATTAAGAACCTCAAACGCAAGAGATTAGTTCTAGTTAAAGTGAAGTGGGACTCCAAAAGAGGACCAGAGTACACATGGGAACTTGAATCAGAAATGCAAAGAAAATATCCACACTTGTTCCAGTAGATCTCGAGGACGAGCTCTAAAACAAGGTGGGGAGGGTATAACAACCCTACAAAAAAAATTTCCGACACCCTAATATATAATAAAATATCCCAATATGTCTCAAAATATACCCCGTATGCGAAAACCGAGCCCAAAATATGATATAACATTAAAAATTAAATAAAAACCAAGTTTATAGGTCGCTCGCGGGCCGCGTAGATCTCTTAAAGATCTTACGCGGGGCGCGACAGCTCCAAACTCAGGCGATACCTGGTGCTTCCACGTGTCAATATCGTGGCGGGTCTAGTGGTGATGACCAATCAGGGCTAAGCCCTATACCCCTACTACGTGGGCCGCGTAGCCCGTAGTCTCAACTTACGCGGGCCGCAAGAAAGCCCAAATCAGGCCCTGTATAATGGGAGCTCGGGGCATCAGTTTCAATCGCTCACATCTTTCTCTCTCACTCGAATTTCTGAAATAGTAGGTATAATTTCAAGAATAATACCCCCTAATTAACGAAGTTCTGCTCCGTTGTAAGTATCATAACCCCTGGATACGTGTTAGATACGCTGCCCGATTGATCTAGGGTTCCGTAACGGCTGTCGTGGTTCTACCCGACGTAGTCATTGGAATGCCGTCTCGGGGAGGTTATTACTAATGTTAAAATGGGTTATTATACTAACACGTGTGCATTTGTGTAATTTATAGATTTTCACCAGGAAACCCTTACAGAAAACCTAAGACAGCAATGTGAGTAATCTCCTTTTTGCAAATTGTTTTTACAAAACCTCACATAATTAAGTATATATTAAACCGTTATTGAGTATTTGTAAGGATACAATTATCATCGGTATATTGGGGTTTTGTATACAAAATTTGTTACTGCCTTGCAAGGAGTAACATTTCCACAAGTCGGGTTGACAGTACCGTGGGTGGTATTTGGTATGACTTGGAAACAAATGTAATTGCGTGAACGCCCTCAATACTGTACAATGGTCTTTATTAAACTTGATTAAACTGAGATTCACTCACCAATATTTCCCACTGACAAAATGTTTTTAAACGCGTTTCAGGTAACAATATGTGAAAGCCAAATAGAAGCCAGCTGGACAGCACTGAAGGCTTGGAAAAGTGGCTATAAAGTTACCTAAAATAAATAGATGTTTTTATTAAATAAAATAGGATTTATTCCTATGAAAATGTGTGTACCTAAAACTTGGGTTTTGTCCCATGTATTTAATATTATGAAAGTGTGGTATTTTACTCAGATAAAATATTTCCTAACTATGGTCCTGATGAAAATTCCGCTGCCAAAATAGACAATATCCAGATACCATCAAAACTGGCAGTGGCCGCCCGTTTCCGGGATAAGAGGGGATGAGGGTTGCGATAGTAGGCCCCTATTTTGAAGGTGACGTTACCCTCGGCTAAGTGGTTTGAGTCAGCAAGGATACAATCCCAAATAGCCGGGTTAATGTATTAATAGTAGTTTACATATGAGGGGGTCAAGCCATTCGCACCCCTGCCATCCAATACCATTAGGTATTGAAGGAGGTCTTAGTAAGCTTGACCCAGGTACTTGCAGGATCTATACACTGAACAAGGCAAGACGCTTACCAAATCATTCCCTTAACCCCCGACCAGGTAACCAACATATCTCCATATAGACCGTGGAGATATGAATGGTGTAAATCTTTTATTTTATATAGAAAGTAAAATAACGCGAAGACACCATGGACAAATGATAAGGAAGTTTCACCTTCAACATAAGAAACTAGTTATTAAAGTCATTAATACGTAACCAAATAAAAAGTGTGAAAAGATTAAAAATAAAAAGTATTACCCTAAATGCTTGTCTTCACCAAGTGATGTAAAAGACTTAGGCAAACATGGCCTTTGATTGTCAAGAACTCTTACGATCAATCTTGGATCCCAAGACTACTACACACACTCTATAATGGGTGATGGATGATGGTGGTGAATGTGGGTTGTGATGGTGGTGGTGGGTGGGTGAAGTGTGAGAGAGGTGGTTTGCCAAGGGATGATTTGCAAGTGAGCCAAGCACCCCTATTTATAGACTGCACAGAAGCCCGGACACGGCCCAGTGTCCATTGGGCATGACCCCGTGTCCACCCATCTTCTCTTTCTTCATTAATTGCAGTTTGTCTGCATTAGTTGACCACGCCCCCGTGTCTGCTGGGCACGGCCCTGTGTGCAGAAGCGTATCTATACTATCAAGATTTGCTTGGATTCTGCGAATCTTAGCATTGACCACTGCCCCGTGTCCTTTGGGCACGCCCCCATGTTGGGAAATACAAGCTTCTACAGCTTTGTCTTTTATGCAGACACTTGAGCAAGCCCCCCGTGTTCATTGAGCACGGGGCGTGTTCAGCCTTCTGATCTCTTGTTTTTGCTTGGGAAGATGCTGTCGAGGGGTCGGGCATGCCACGTTTATTCCTTTTCTTGTATTATTGTTAGATTTGGGTGCATTTTTGCTTCTTTTGTTCATTTAAGCTCTTTTAACCCTAAAAATACAAAAGGAAGACAAAAGCACACTTTTTCCAACATTAGTACTAAAAAAGGGTTAGTTTCATGCCTTATTTGATGTAATTTATATGTTGCATTTTACACACATCAAATACCCCCACACTTGAATCTTTGCTTATCCTCAAGCAAAACTCTTTATAATGTTGCTTACACTCCCAAATGGAATGGGTAGAAGATAAGGTTTTGGGCTTGTCTTGAGTGTCGGGATTCCAAGATTTTTATTAGGTTTTATTTTTAGGTTATTTACAATCCTATTCATTATGATTTATTTAGAACATTACATAAGAGAAATTATTTATTTGGGCATAACATGCCTCTTTAAAATTCCATTTATATACAAGTTCACATACCTCACGGGGGATCACTCAACACTCGGCTGAAGATGTATTTGTGAAACACTTGAGAGCGGCATGGAACTTACTTCTACCATATGCTTGCCAAGCAATCAATCCTCCTCCTTTTTAACTATAAACCTTTGTAAATATCAAGAGGACTTTGGGGAAGGGTTAGGCTTGGGTTAAAGGTAGGTGGTTGGGTTGGTGGTTAGTAGAAAAGGGCGAAAAGCGTAAAAAGCGTCGGTTTTCGTAAGACTTTTTATTTTCGTTACGTTTTATTTTAATGAAGCAATTCTTCAAACAAAGTTCTTTTTGGTGAACTTGTTTGTTTATTTCTTGGCATCATTATCATTTTTTTTATAAGGGATGTCATATGAAAAACCGAGCTTTTTACTAAAATAAAGGGTTTAAAATGAAAAAAGGTTTTGGTGGGTAAAGGGTGTTTGTTTTGGGTTTAGTAATGAAAAGGTTTAGGCTCAAAGGGGTTAACTAGGGGGATTTTGGGTTGGTGGTAAAAAAAAGAAAATAATGGTGTTGAAAGAAAAAGGATTAGTCCTAATGCCTCCATCATTTACTTACTTGGGTTTAAGTTGGTAAGGAACGGGAATGTATCGTCATGGCAAGTTCTAGAGTCGTAAGAAACCAAGCGGCTTATTCACACAAGAAACGAAAAATGAGCATTTAGTTTAAAGATGTGTATTTGCATGCTCAGTAAAGGCTCAAAACTCACTTTTTGTGGGAATGGGTTTTTATGTGATCAAGTATATATAATCAAATTTTAACTAGATTTGTCATGCCGTTTCATAATTTTCTTATGTTGGTTCTTTTTATCACGACGCTATTGGTTGTAAATTTGTAAAAATATAACCTTTTTAGAACTTGTAATTCCCAAATTAAACCAAGACAAGTAAAAAAATGATTTTTTTTTTTTTTTAAATTTAGGGTGTTTAGCGTTTCCAATAGATTTTTGTGCAAGGCTTGTAATTAGGACTTGCAAAATTCAAGGTTTTAGCATCCCCCCACACTTAAATTACACATTGTCCTCAATGTGTCCCAAAAATAAGTTTTTAGGTTGATTGAATGTGTAAAAGGTGTGTCAAAAACAAAATTTTATATCACTGGTCATCTCGACACGGGCCCGTGCTGGATGAACACAACCTCGTGGTCAGATTGCCAGTAACGAGAACTTACAGAAGGTGGACACGGGGGGGGGGGGGGGGTGTTGGGTGAGCACGACCCCGTGTCTGGCGAAAGTCTGCATAATTTAAACAAACAACAGGTCTGGGAGATGGGCACGGGGGCGTGTCGGCTGAGTACGACCCCGTGTGGACAAACTGCAAAAGTGTAAAACAGGTTTCTGGCTTCGGTTTCGCTGTCCCGGCTATAGTAGCACTAATGTTTAGTGCTCTAAGCCTCGTATGTACATGTTCTACTAATAAATACCACACCAAACAATAGACAACATCCTAAATTACCAAAGTTCATCATCCACGTCACAAGTTAAAAAGAAAAAAAAAAGAAATGCAGAAATTAAAAAGAGTTAAAGGAAAGTAAATTGTTCAACAAGTGGCACGCAGGCCAGAAATTGTTCATATGATAAGGGGGTTAACCTGTGAGACCTCCAACCGTGGGATGCTACCTCCTACTCCTCTCGCTCAATCCATGTCCTCGTCTTTATCATCATCACCTCCTTCGTGGCCCGCCATATACTCCCGGATGTTTCCAATGTCATCCTGCATGTCGGAGATATTTCTCTCTATCACTCCTACCCGGGCGTATGTGTTACTGGCCATGTTGTAGGTGTTCCTGGTGCACATAAGGTTTTCCTGCAATAAATCATGTAAGCTCTGAAAGTTAGGAAAACCGCCTCCTTGAGAGGAGGATTAACCCGGATCACCCTGGTGCTGGTAGTGGTACTGAGGAGGAGGGCGGATGTGTGGAGCGTGTAAGACGACTGCTTCTTGCGGGTTCCATGCATGCCCTTGAACTCTTGGAAAACTGATCGTCCCATCTTCCGCTTCGTAGATCAAGTTCATGGAGCGGCATATGACCATGTCCACTCTCCCCGACCATGGACTCTTTTGGAAAGACCTCGGCATATTCACGAAGTGTTTGAAGAGGCGGTATATCCACCCTCCAAAGAAGATAGGAGTCAGGGGAGTAGCAAGTTGGTTCCAGTGCATGTTTCAGAGTAGCAAATAGGGAACATCAAGGTTGGTACAGGTGTGAATGCAATGGAGGACTAGCAGATCTCGTAACCCTACAACGTCGTTGCTGTCGTGCCTCTGGCTAAGAGAGTAGGTGAGGACCCTATGGATGTAGCGGTAAAGAGGGTCTCTCAACTGGGTACTCTTAATTCAGCTCGGGTTACAATGACTCTCTCCGATTTGAGCCCAAGCAGCTTGGCGTTGATTTTCTGGAATCTCACATAGACCGCCGGTATTTTATTCGTCTCCCGCATCCTCTTCCGCGTACAACCCAACTATCGCCCCAAACTGTGCGATCGAGATCGAGTACACAGTCCCCCCACAACGGAACTCTACCCCATTATTGTCAAACGGATCAGCTCTTGTCTTGAAAGTGAACGTGCTGTAGAATTCCATGTTGTATTCATGCACGGAGCGAAGCCGAGTGTAAAGGGCAACTCGTAATGGGCCGGTGACAATGTTGTTGAAACGGTCTAACTGGTTCACTGTTTCTAGAAGATTCGTGCATACTTGTCGTGGATACTCCTCGGGCCTAGTTCTTAGCACATCGTATCTTGCTTGAGCATCCAACTCATTTGCATTGAATCTGGTAAATTTCTTGGCCATCTGAAAGAAAACACCAAACAATTAGCAAGAAACAGTGAAATTCTCGAAGAAAACTGAAAACAGTCGGCTGAACACGGCCCCGTGTTCAGCGGACACGCCCCATGTTGGACTAAATTTGGTTGAACACGCCCCCGTGCTCGTTGAGCACGACCCCGTGTCCAAGCGACTGTTTACAAAAATTCCCATTTTTCGACCCGGTCCCGAAAACTTGAAAATTTTTGGTCCAGTAGGGGCGGCTTTTTCCCCAAAAATGAAACCCCAAGTGCCATTTTTCCCAAAACAAACCGTTTACCCCTTTAATTTTATCTTTTTCGGTTCAAAAACAACGGTTTGGGGTTTTTATGAGAAATCGGGCAAATCTACAAACAATACAAGTTGATTTACTTCCTATAACATGTATCTATACTAATGCTAATAGATTTATGCAAAAATTTGAGGTTCGATCCGGTTCAAGTTGAAGAACCCTAGATTTTTCCCCATATCTTGATGTTAAACTACATGTATGAACTTAATCTAATTAGTTATAATGGTAGAATCATACCTTGACGTTGTTAGAAGGAGGGGAAACGTCGAAATCTGCAGAAAAATCGCCGGAACCAGAGAGTTTTTTGGGGAAACGGGGCGTGTTGAATGAAGAAACTGTTTGGAAAAAGGGGTTTTATCCCGACAGTTGCGCGGACACGGCCCCGTGCTCGCTGAGCACGGCCCCGTGGGCGGGCAAGTTTATATATATATATATTTAGTGCTCGTGTGAGTGCCCTGTTTCCCAAAACTTGGTTTTAGAGATCTTGCCGATTCAGATGTTTTCCTGATTGTTCGTAACTTACCAGGTATGATGTTGATGATGTCACTCTTCGACCGTTTGAAGCGAGATTTCTTCCTCCTCATCCTCAATAAATCCTTGATAAAGCTTTAACCGTTGGCCATTGACTTTGAATGGAATTCCATTCCGAGATTTAATTTCGACTGCACCGTGCGGGAAAATATGGGTGATGGAAAAAAGTCCTGACCACCTAGACTTTAATTTACCAGGAAACAATCGAAGTCATGAATTAAACAATAGAACTTGACTCCTACCCGAAATTCGTTAGGTTTAAGGTGTTTATCACGCAAATTTTCATTCTTTCCTTATAAATTTCGGAGTTAGAATATGCAAAATTCCTTAATTCGTCTAATTCATTTAATTGGCAAAATCAATTTTTACCGGCAAATTCTAAATCCAAGTTTACATTTTTAATTGCCCAGTAGGCCTTGTGTGCTATTTCCACTGGCAAATGACAGCTTTTTCCATAGACGAGCTTATATGGGCTTGTACATATTGTTGTTTTATAAGCAGTTCGAAAAGCCCATAAAGCATCGTCTAATTTATCGGCCCATTCTTTTTTATTTAACCCTATGGTTTTTTCGAGTATTCGTTTTAAACCTCTATTAGTCACTTCGGCTTGTCCGTTTGTTTGAAGGTGATATGCCATTGAGACCCGGTGATAGGCCCCATACCTTGTTAAGATTTTTTCAAGTTAATGGTTACAAAAATGGGTACCTCTATCACTTATTAAAGCTTTTGGTGTTCCGAAACGAGAGAATAATCTTTTCAAAAATCTTACCACAACTCTTCCATCATTTGTTGGAAGTGCCTCGGCCTCGGCCCATTTAGACAAGTAATCTACCGCCACAAGTATGTATTTGTTTCCTTTTGATGGTGGGAAGGGTCCCATAAAGTCGAGTCCCCACACATCAAAAATTTCACAAACAAGAATGCCATTTTGTGGCATTTTTTTTTTGGAAGAAATATTACCTGATCTTTGGCAAGCATCACAAGTCTTGACAAGACTTTGGGCGTCTTTGTAAATGGTTGGCCAATAAAATCCTGAATCAAATACCTTTCGTGTGGTACTTGCGGCACCATGATGTCCTCCGTACGGACCTTCATGACAATGGCAGAGAATTCTCCTTGCTTCACCACCATGTATGCATCAGCGGATGAGTTGATCGGCACACATTTTGAAAAGATAAGGATCTTCCCAAAAATAATGCTTTACATCGGCAAAGAATTTCTTTCTTTGATGATGTGGCCATCCTTTCGCGACTATACCGCTAGCTAGGTAGTTAGCATAGTCGGCGTACCATGGCTCTTCTCGGTATTCCACCATTTCTAGGGACTCCGTTGGAAATTTTTCGCTTATTTGCTCATCCCTGGTTGCCTCCAAAGCTGGGTCTTCTAAGCGCGAAAGATGATCTGCTGCAGTGTTTTCTGCTCCTCTTTTGTCTTTGATTTCAATGTAATTCTTGGAGGAGTAGAATCCACCGGATCAAACGCGGTTTAGCATCCTGTTTCTTGAAGAGATATCGAATGGCTGCATGATCTGTATAGACTATTGTTTTAGAAAGAACAAGATAAGAACGGAATTTATCAAAAGCAAATACCACAGCTAGCAATTCCTTTTTTGTTGTTGTGTAATTTTCTTGTGCATCGTTAAGTGTTTTACTAGCATAATAAATTGGGTGAAAATGCTTATCTTTTCTTTGTCCCAAGACAGCTCCAACTGCAAAGTCACTTGCATCACACATGATTTTGAAAGGTAATTTCCAATCAGGCGCTATCATGATAGGTGCATTGACTAGCATTTCTTTTAGGGTTAGAAATGTTTGATTGCAATCCTTGTCAAAGATGAAAGGGGCATCTTTTTCAAGTAATTTTGTTAGAGGCCTTGAGATTTTAGAAAAGTCTTTGATAAATTGCCTATAAAATCCGGCATGCCCTAGGAAACTTCTGATAGCTCTAACGGAGGATAGGGGTGGTAATCGAGAAATAGTGTCTATTTTTGCTCGATCAACCTCCATTCCTTCGCTTGAGATTTTGTGACCGAGTACTATTCCCTCCGTTACCATGAAATGACATTTTTCCCAGTTAAGAGCGAGGTTAGTTTCCTCACATCGGGATAGCATTCGTTCAAGGTTATCGAGACATTGGTCGTATGAATCTCCAAAGATAGAAAAGTCGTCCATGAAGACTTCCATTGTACTTTCTATCATATCATGGAAGATGGCCACCATGCAACGTTGAAAGGTTGCGGGGGCATTACATAGACCAAAAGGCATGCGTCGATAAGCAAAAGTTCCATAAGGACATGTAAATGTTGTCTTTTCTTGGTCTTCGGGTGCTATCGAGATTTGAAAGTAACCTGAAAAACCATCTAAGAAACAATAAAATTTGTGACCGGATAATCTTTCTAACATTTGATCAATGAAGGGTAAAGGAAAGTGATATTTCCTTGTTGCTTCATTTAATCGACGATAATCTATACATACCCTCCATCCTGTACGGTTCTCGTTGGTATTAATTCATTCTTTTCGTTAGTTATTACCGTCATACCTCCTTTCTTTGGGACTACTTGGACGGGACTTACCCAAGGACTATCGAAAATTGGGTAAATGAGTCCGGCGTCAAGTAATTTGATGACTTCGTTTTTAACCACTTCTTGGACATTTGGATTTACCATACGTTGTGGTTGTATTACCGATTTATAGTCAACATTCATTAAAATTTTATGCGTGCACATGGAAGGACTTATTCCTTTAATATCTACAAGCTTCCAAGCGATCGCATTTTTGTGTTTTTTCAAAAGCATAATTAATTTTTCTTTTTCTAAACTACTTAATTTTGACGAGATAATTACAGGTGATTTACCATCTTTGTCTAGAAAAACATATTCTAAACCTTTTGGGAGTTCTTTGAGCTCAAGAGGTGGGTCTTTAGGAGACTCCTTATTTGGTTGCTCATTTTTGTCAAGAATCACAAAGGTTTGTTCTATGGCGACCTCTTCTTCAACAAAGTGGTCAATTTCTTCTCTTGTATCGGGTGGTACATCTTCATCTTCAATTAGGGGGTCATTATTGCCGAATGGATATTTCATTGAACGCTCAAGATCGACACTCTTTTTAAATGCCCCTAATTGAATAGATAGATTGTTGTACTTCCGGTTTTTCAAAGCTTCGTGGGTTTTTACAAAAGGTCGTCCCAACACTAGAGGAGCGTCATCATCAAGGATGACAAAGTCGGTTGGGATTACCATTTGGTTGGTTTGGACCAAGACATCCTCAACTACCCCTATTGATTTTATTACTTTCCGATTAGATAGAAAAATGGGTATTTGAAGTGGAGAAAAATCACTAATACTTAATTTTTCGAAAATGTAGTTTGGCATTATATTAACACAAAGATCTTTATCAATTGTGACATTACTAATAAAGGAGTTTTGAAAAAAAAACATGGAACCAGTGTAATGTTAATTTCAAATGGGACTTCTTTTATTAGTGAAGTTTGATCATTTGTTAACTTAATGCTTACCGTTTCGTCAATTTTAGTGTTAGTGTTTAACTCTTTTAAAAACTTAGCATGAGAGGGTACTAAACAATGATTTTCGAAAGAAGGTGACAAGAGATTAATTTTTTTCAAAATTAGACTCTTCTTGAATTTTAACATTATCGGACTCACATTTTTCGTTGTTTAACTCATGTGTTGGCTTTTCACTTATTTGTTCTTCCATTTTTACATTTTCAACTATCTCTTCTTTATTACGAGTTAATTCTTCTCTCGCGCGGGACTCCTCTTCCCTTGCGCGAGATTCTTTTATGCAACGTTCGATAGTTTTAATGTGTTCTATTATCCTATCGGCTATGTGGGTGATAGAGTAAGGATCAGGATCCTCAAAGCTTGAATCCGGATGTTCGATCCTTGGTTCCTCATAATACTCATAGGAAGTAGATGGTTCACACCATTGTTCTTCATTTTAAGTATATGATGGATAAGGGTCGTAACTTTGTTCTTCATAATACTCATATGAGGTGGGTTGTTCACGCCATGGTTACTCATAATAAGCATATGAAGGTGGAGGCTCATATCTTGGTTCCTCAAAGTATGAGTATGAAGGCTCATACCTTGGTTCATCAAAACATGAGTATGAGGGAGAAGGTTCATACCTTGGGTCTTCATAGGTTGTGTATGAAGTTGATGGCTCGTACCTGGGCTCCTCATAATAGGTGTATGAAGTGGATGGTTGAAATAAGTCACAATATTGTACCGAGTGAGGGTTACCACAAATGGTGCAATAATCTTCCCTATAATCATCCTCCGCATAGGTGTAGTTGTAATCTCCTGAGTATTGATCCATAAGAATCACTCAGGAGATCACAATAGAATCTCGAGACCAGAAAACAAAATAAAAACGGAAACAAAGGCTGGACACGGCCCGTGTTCAGATTCTGTATCTGGGCGTTTTAATAAAAGTGTCTGGTTTTGTGCAGCACGGGGGCGTGTTCAGTTAGCACAACCCCGTGTTTACACTCTGTATCTGGGAGTTTTAAAAAAGATGTGCAGCACTGAACACACGGCCCCGTGTTCAGACTACTGTAAATGCAAAAACTAACTAAAATGCAGAAAAATGCGCTCGTTTTAAAAAGGTTTTTGAAAAACTGATTAGGCCGTCGATTTTAAGCTTTCTTAAAATCCTTGGGTCCCCGGAAACGGCGCCAAAAACTTGATGTGTGCGGTCGTCTGTATATATTTAAGTATATTTTAAGCCCTTTTTAACACTTTAGTCTAGTTTTAAATTTATAAAACACGATATTTTACTAACACTAAACACACATATGGGCAAGTGCACCCATCGTGAGCGTAGTATAGCATTGGTAAGATACCGAGGTCGTCCAAGGACATAAGAGCTTTTAGTACCGGTTTATCCTCAACGTCTAATCAAATCAAAATTTTAGGAAAAGGTTTAAACATGAAAATAAAAACTAAAAATGCTGAAAATAAAAATAAAAACAGATAGACAAGATGAATCACTTGGATCCGACTCGCCTTTAGTGTAACCTTTGATTATTTCCGCACTTTTGCACTTTTTAAGAGATTATCTTAGTTATAGTAGTAGGCCCCTCTTTTGAAGGTGACGTTACCCTCAACCCAGTAGTTTGAGTCAGCAAGGATACAATCCTAAAGGGTTGGATTATTGAAAGATAATTAATTAAGTTATTAATGCGTAATGTGGTAGGCCCCTCTTTTGAAGGTGACGTTACCCTCGGCTAAGTAGTTTGAGTCAGCAGGGATACAATCCTAAGTAGCCGGGTTAAAGTTTTAATATTAGTTTACATATGAGGGGATCAAGAAATTCGAACCCCCGCCATCCAATACGAGTGGGTATTGAAGGAGGTCCTACTAAGCTTGACCCAGGTCCTTGCAGGATCTATACACTGAACAAGGCAAGAGGCTTGCCAAACCATTCCCTTAACCTCCGACCAGGTAGCCAACATATCTCCATATAGACCGTGGAGATATGAATGGTGTAAATCTTTTATTTTATATAGAAAGTAAAATAACGCTAAGACACCACGGACAAATGATAAGGAAGTTTAACCTTCAACATAAGAAACTAGTTATTAAAGTCATTAATACATAACCAAATAAAAAGTGTGAAAAGATTAAAAATAAAAAGTATTACACTAAATGCTTGTCTTCACCAAATGATGTAAGAGACTTAGGCAAACATGGCCTTTGATTGTCAAGAACTCTTACGATCAATCTTGGATCTCGAGACTACTACACACACTCTATGATGGGTGATGGATGATGGTGGTGGATGTGGGTTGTGATGGTGGTGGTGGGTGGGTGAAGTGTGAGAGAGGTGGTTTACCAAGGGATGATTTGCAAGTGAGCCAAGCACCCCTATTTATAGCCTGCACAGAAGCCAGGACACGGCCCAGTGTCCATTGGGCACGGCCCCGTGTCTACCCATCTTCTCTTTCTTCATTAATTGCAGTTTGTCTGCATTAGTTGACCACGCCCCCGTGTCTGCTGGGCACGGCCCCGTGTGCAGAAGCGTATCTGTACTATCAATATTTGCTTGGATTCTGCGAATCTTAGCTTTGACCACGGCCCCGTGTCCGTTGGGCACGCCCCGTGTTGGGAAATAGAAGCTTCTACAACTTTGTCTTTTATGCAGACACTTGAGCACGCCCCCGTGTTCATTGAGCACGGGGCATGTTCAGCCTTCTAATCTCTTGTTTTTGCTTGGGAAGATGCTGTCAAGGGGTCGGGCATGCCACGTTTATTCCGTTTCTTGTATTATTGTTAGATTTGGCTGCATTTTTGCTTCTTTTGTTCATTTAAGGTCTTTTAACCCTGCAAATACAAAAGGAAGACAAAAGCACACTTTTTCCAACATTAGTACTAAAAAATGGTTAGTTTCATGCCTCATTTGATGTAATTTATATGCTGCATTTTACATACATCAAAAACAAATGTTTAAAACCACTGTTGGGTTAAAGCAGAGTGTTGTGGAGAAAACTGTTGTTGAAACCGTTGTTGGGTTAAAACAGTGGTTTAAAACCACTGTTGGGTTAAAATAGTGTTTTGTTGTGGACAGATGTTTGAAAATAAAACAGTGGTTGATACATCTGTTGACTTTGGTCAACAGGTGGATGAAAACAGATGTTTGAAACCACTGCTGGGTTAAAACAGAGTGTTGTGGAGAAAAGTGTTGTTGAAACCGCTGTTGGGTTAGAACGGTGGTTTAAAACCACTGTTGGGTTAAAATAGTGTTTTGTGGAGGTTGAAGGGGATTGAAACGACTGTTGATTTAAAATATTGTTTTTTGAAGAAGGAACATGCTTGAATGCAAATGTTATTTCGTTTACAAAAGATTAATAAATTGTATATTTTTGTATTTTTATACTCTAAACTTTAAGTATTTACCGACTGATTTATCTATTTGTAAGTCTATAAATATAACCATATTCATCATTTATATTTGTTATGCATGGTTTTCTAAGAAACCACCCGTGTTTGCACATGGGTCTTACCGCTAGTACTGTATAATAATAAAAAATCATTTAGGGGACACTTGTCATCATATTAGACCATGTATCTTTTGATTTTCCCTTCACTCTCCTAAGAATAATTATTATTTATTGATAATCCTTCTATTAAATATTATTTAGTTTAATCTCTTATAGATAATTGCTATTTAGTTTAATCTCTTCTATTTAATGATAGATAACTCTCCAACTAAATATTATTTAGTTTAACCTTTTCTACTTAATTATAGATAATTGTTATCTAGTTTAAATTTGGAAAATTGGTTTTTAATAAACCAACCTTTGCCCCATTGGTAAATAATAATCCTACCTACGTAATTGGTATACAATAATCCTACCTATCAACATGTTGGTTCTAGGTTCTTAATGAACTTCGGTTAATTATTTTTAACTGAAGTTAGTTTTTAAGTTTTATTTATTACACAAACAACTGTAGTTCCAGATTTATCACAAACACCACTCGAAAATCCTCCTTTTCCTCGATTTTGATTTCCGGTGTAAACAACTACCATCGCCACCGCCATGGGAGTTTCGGACAAAAGAACTCAGCCACCGCCGCCGCGGCATTGCCGTCAAAAGTCCTTGCCGGACCACCTCCGCCTCGTCTCTCTCTCTCACTTGTTGTGTCATCGTGCCACCACCAGATAGTGGTGGTGGTGGTCGGTCGTCATACAGATCGAAAAGGAATGGGGTGGGGTGATTTACAGGTGGGTGTGTGTGTGTGTGGGGTGAGCCGACAACTCCGCCGCCGGTATTACAGCTAGCAACCGGCTGATATGCTTGTCAGACAGAGGATCGAGGGAGTAAAGAAGATGAGAGAGGCCAGTGTTTTGTTTGTCTGATTCAAAAATGAAGGGAATTAGGGTTTGTGCCATTTAAATAGCTAGGTTTACAACTACAGGGACTGTTTGTATAATAAATAAAACTTAAAAACTAACTTCAGTTAAAAAAAATTAACGAAAGTTCATTGAGTACCAACATGTTGATAGGTAGGATTATTGTATACCAATTACGTAGGTAAGATTATTATTTATCAACGGGACAAAGGTTGGTTTATTAAAAACCAATTTTTCTTTAAATTTAATGTATACTTCTCATTTGTAATATTATTTATTTGATTTTCTATATCATATTATATTCATTGTTTATATTACCTAAAGTGTCATATAATAGCTACAATTTTTTGTTTTCTTTTACCCAAATTATTACTTTTTTTACATACACCTTTTTATTTGTAAAATAAAATTTACTCTTATTCTTTTCAATGATGTAATTAGCTCCATTAAACTTTAAACTTTTACCATATTATATATAATGCTAGACATAAAATCGAAAAACATTTTGGATGGCATCAATAACTTAAGACACAAAATACCTATATGTATAATATGCACTTTTTAATAAAACAATACCAAACAAAATTACAAATATAAAATCATTGATTTTACTAGCAATAACAAAGTCTTAATTTTTTTTAAATATTTCAAAAAATATATAACTAAAAAACATATGACATAATAATAAAGTTGACCGATTTATCATCATACAACCTTCCAGCTATTCAATCATATATTTTTCTATCTTATATTAACTAAATAAATAAAAATTAATATTAAATCTTGTCTACCTTATAATATCGAATAGAATACTTCTATTTTTACAATAAAATATTGTCCTTAAATTTAAATTGTTAATTTAACATATTGTTAAATAACTAAATTATTTATCACCAAAACCAAACTTTGTATTAATATATTATTTATTTTTATTTTCATTATTAAAAAATTATTATAACGATTTTTTTACATTATTTTAAACAAATTATATATAACTTTCAATATTATTTATATATAAAATTAGATTTATTACGATTTTTTAAATATAATTTATATTATATCCATTAGTTTTTTAAAATATAATATTCTTATTATTTGGTATATAAAATCATATTTATTTAACCCGTGTAATACACGAGGGTTTTTAAAGATATAACTTTTTTTTATTATTTGGTTAACAATATTATATTTATTCAACCTCTGTAATACACATGGTTTTAAAGATATAACCTTTTATTATGTGGTACATAAAATTACATTTATTCGACCCATACAATACATACGGTTCTTACAGATATAACTTTTTATTATTTAATATTCAAAATTATATTTATTCAACCAGTACAATAAATGAGGTTTTTAAATATATATTATTTTATTATTTAGTATATAAAATTTATTTATTCAGCCTGTGTAACACACGGGGTTATAACCTAGTGTAATAATAAAAAAAATACTAGGTTTATAACATACCGCTAAGTCGCTAACAACTCACTAAGACTGGAGGGTGTAGTATAAAGCCCCTAGGGGCTTTATCACGCCACGTTAGATCCATCTAGGCGTCACGTCATGTGGGGGATTTAAAGCCCATCTCTTTAACTTGCATGGTGTGGTATAAAGCCCCATATTAAACAAAATTAAAAAAAAGATTTTATTGGTTGAAAGAGGTGGACCCCACCTGCACACCCTTTTTGGCTCGTTATCACCATGGCCGACAAGAGGTGACACCCCCCTTTTAACAAGCAGGGGATGGTTGATGGCGCCCCGGAGCGCTATAGATGTTAATGTGGCGGGGTGGCGCTAAGCCACACCCCCTGACCTAATAAACAAAGTATGGTTAAAGAAACTCAATTATAATAAGTAGTTTGATAATTCAAACAATAGCAGTGTAATAATTTAAAAAGAGATAAGTGGATATACCATGATTTTCAAAGGTGTGAAACAAGAGGAAGAAAAAGAAAACAAAAGTGGCTAAGGCGTAAGATTAAGATACGAGAAAAAAAGCATTGCCAAAATGAATAAATCAATAGTGTAACAAAACCCATATAAAAAGGCTAGGCTTTAAAGTTTAAACATCTTTTATTCGCTCTTTTTCTCGGCAAAAAGAATCTAGTTGTTTAAAAATATTTACTAGATATTTTTTGCCGGTTTTTAAAATATAACCGAGTATATATACTATTACTAACATATAAACTCCCGATTATATAAAAAAAATCAGTTTCTATTACGTGCCCATTATTGTCAACAATGAGAAATTATTTTAATATATGAAATTATATTTATAAAAAATAAAAACACTTTAATTACATTAAAAATTAAAAAAACAAGTTACAATTCACGTCATCACTCAAAGTTAGCATCAAATAAACAGGAAAAAAGAAACAAAATGTTGGAAAAATAGGTGAAAATAGCATTTTCACAAATATAGGAAAATGATTTTTCCTATTTTGGACTAGAAATAAATATAATAAAATGAGCGGGTTTTATATATTTATTTGCGGGTTTGTGTTCTATGTTGGAAGAGCTTCGCAACGAACTAAACCACGTCCAAAACCAAGCTAAGATGAATGAGATATCGATGCTCAAAGTTGGGTGTTTGAAACATTGAATGCTGAAACAAAAGGGAAAGTAGCACCTTGTCCCACATAGGAGGAGAGATGGAACTTAAATGGGTATTTAAGGTGGAACTCTCCATCCTTATTGTTTCATGGAAGCACACACTAGTATCCTCGCGAAGGGTGCGGAGCACCCTAACTCGCACACGCTCGCGCTCGCGCTCGCGCGCGCGCGCGCGCGTGGCGTGGGCGATGAGGCGCAATGCGTGCGCGTGGTGGAGCACAAGGGTTGCAAGGACTAAGTGGTAGGTGATGCGGCGCATGACATGGCAGTCATGCGCATGCGCGCGCGACTACACAAGGCGCGCGGTTGCGCGCATGGTGCATGGTCCTGCTGTGTCGCGCGCGGCGCACCAGAGTGAGCCAATACGGCGCGACTGTGTGGCGCGCTCGTATAGGCTCACAGGTGACGTGGCGCACGCGCGCATGGACTTGAGCCAAGAGGACGCACCGCGCATGGGCATGCAGACCTGGGCGCGCGCGCACCAGGGTCACTTGCGTGCGCGCGCGCGCAGAAGCTTCCAGCATTGAATGACAGTGCAGTTTCAGTCCAGCTTCGTAACTGACGAGTTAATAAGCTTTGACTGAGAATTAAATGACGTATTAAATTGCGTTGAAGACGTTTAATGCAATTTAAACCTCTCTTTAATTCGTTTTTGACTGTTTCGACTTAGGAGCTGTATAAATACAGCTCCATACCCAGCTGCAGGATACACCAGCAACACAACAGCTATTCACTTTCTCTCTAAAGTTTTCTGATCTTCTCCAGCACTCTTCAAGGTAGACATCGGGTTGTAGGCGAACTCCGGCAGTACTACTGCTCCGGCTGTTGTACCCTGGGAAACAAAACGAGTACTCTTGGGAGACTCGGAATTTGTTTTAAGGGAAGCGTGTTGAACACGTGACTCAGCCACTCTGCTTCTACCCCTTTCTTGTATTTGGTTTATTTTCAGTTGTATTTGTAATTGAAATTTTGTCTCTCATTTCTGTTTGTAATCAGTATTAATAAAATTTGTTATTTTTATTTATTTACGCGAACGGTTCCTACACAAAAATCCACATCACCATGGTTACTTATGAAATAGATGAAAAAACCCTTAATTTTAATGAAAAATGAATGTTGTGTGACCTGATTGGAACACTTTTGAAACTTCAGTGACCTAATTGGAACACTTTTAAAACTTGGTTACTATTCTACAAAGTTACCCTAAATTTTCCTCCATGTTCTCCGATACAACTAGGAAACCCTCATGTAGTAATTGTTCAACTGACGAACTATCCACATAATCTGAAGTTGATAATATAAAATAATAGATATTACGATTAAGATAAATAAATAAATCAAGTGACACGAAATGAAAGAAAATGAATTGTTTTCGGTAACAATATAAATACTAATTTTTAGGTATATATTTGATGCTTTGTACTAGCAGAGTAGCAGTACATTTATACTGGATACTCAACATGTTTTCACTCGTTTAGTTTATCGTCTCGATTGAGTTAAAACACTCGTGGTTTCAAATAATGGATTCTAGTGTGTATTAAGTAGCGTTAAACTTGAAGTTCCAAAATCTAATGCAGTGTATGTCATACAGTTATTTGTATCAATTAATTTAGTTATAAAGGATTTGTAATTGAGCATGACGGGCCAGACCGCTAGAAAACGAGCCACGCCCGCCTAATAAAAAGTTGGTTGATCATATAGTTTCGATGACTTATCAGGTGGCATCAAATGTGCACTTTCCCTCTAATTAAATTATAATTTTTCATACTTTTGTGTACCTACAAAGAATATCTTGGTTATTCTTCTTCCAGGTACGGTTTGATTTATTAAAATTGTTTATTATGGAAGTTACTCTAATGTTTTAATTTTATTTTTTTGTAACTTTGTAAGCGTGTAGCCTATGAAAAAACAGAATTTGCATACAAATTGTTCCAAAACATAGGTCCAAGAGCCCATTGGCCTTAGGCTTACATTCTTCCAAGTATGAGTGGGCCATGTGGCTCATGTAAGGTTTTGGGCTCCGTTTCCTTGTAATTTGTTTTTATTGGCTCAACTACATTTTCATTGTAATTTGTTTTTATTGGCTTAATTACGTTTTCAGTTTGTGTTATCTTTTAGTTTACTCTTAAGTATATTACATTAAGTGTAATACAAGGCTCTTTTGGTATCAATATGTAGGTATACTAAGTTTAGTTTAATTATAAATGATATTAGGTAACAGATAATATACAGGGTTAATTTGGTTTTAACAATTCTGTTATTTTCTTTGGTAATAGAGATATAGAATAAACAACATTAATTTATATCAATATTGGCTCAAATGGCAATATCATAGCTAATTCTACTTTAATAAGGTAAAGGGATCATATCTTTTGGAATTCCTAGTTATATTGCTGATTAAACTTTGTGTTTACACTAACAAAATATATATATAATCGGCTATATTTTTATATATTATGCAAATTGAGAATAATATTGATTTTCACAATGCTAAATATGCTAACAAATACATTTTTGTAACCGAAAGAAGAGATGAAAATCAGGTTCAAATCTTATCAATTTTAACTTCCTGGGCTAAAGGGTGTGGTCATAACCCTCGTAACCACCATGACTCTCCACGTCAGTGCCATATAACTCACCTCTAATCCACCATCCAAAACCACTACCCTAAGGGTGTGGTCATGACGCAAACCACTAGCCCCTTATTTATTTTAGTTTATCTTTATCTAAAGAAAAAAGAAATGGTTTCTTGAAAAATGGAAATGAGGACCATAGTTGCCATGGTTTAATCCATGGAAAGGAGGACCATAGGTCCGGACCGAAAATAACCGAGAACCGAACCGAAAATATACCTAACCCGACCCGAACCCAAGTACCTAGGTATTTAGATCGGTTTCAATTTTTCATATAAAATAGGGTCGGGTCGGGTCGGTTCTCGGTTCTTTACATGGTGAAACCCGACTTGGACCTATGGACCGGAACCGACCCTATATTTAGGGTAGTGAATCGGTTCTGTATTTTATGTTTGATCGGTTCTCGGGTCAGGTCGTGTAATGATCGGGTCGGGTTTTTCCTTTTGCTCACCCCTAAACCATGGTGAATTAATCAAGGGCGTGGTGTAGCTTTTTATTCATGTTCCTAGCCACCACTATATTTAGATAAAGTAGTTTGCCTGATATTCATGAGCTTTTAATGTATTCATGATGCCATGTGTCTATATGTCGTTAGGTTAATAAAGTTGGCTCGGTTAAAATTTGAAACCGGCAATGAAGGAAAGCTTTGAAATAGGGTTTGAAATTTTGAAGTTAATCAAGGTTCATTGAATACAATTTGGTGATAATATAGTACTGATTTGGAAGTTGATTTGGTGAATGTTTCACTCAAAATCACGAATTCCTAATATAGACGTGAATAGAATAAAAGGGGGAAATCATGAAAATGTTTAATTTGATCGATAAATAACAAAATAGTCTTGGTTTTTTGAAATCACTGATCAACCATAACGCGATAAGTGTCTTTTGACGCAACAAATTTCAGTTTAACATAGTTGAATAGATCCTTTGGCTTGGCACAACATATTTGATCATTTTGACGTAGATTCATATGGGGACAATAGATACTAATGCGCCAGAAGCTCCACAAATTAAATATGATTTTTATAAAGTTAAAATGTGGCGAAAGTTATTATAATCAAGTATCTAATTAGTCAGTTATTGGTGACACGTGTCTTCTTTTGATTGATGAAAATTATCTGAAAATAAAGATTATAGTAAAATGCATTTTTCGTCTTTGAGGTTTGCACAAAACATCATGATTCGTCCACCTTTAACACCATTGCTCCCTCACATTTGAAGTATTAACAGTTTATGTCCCCAGACCTAACACACGTTACCTAGTTCGTTAGTTACCCCCATGTGTCCATCACATGAGGGGTAAATATGTCTTTTCAACCCCTAAATTCACCACCCTTTTGTCTAATAAACCATCATCTTCACACCATACCCAAAAAAAAACTCATTGTCTTCATCTCAACATTTACCCTAATCGATGCCAAGGTGTTCAAAATCAAACCCAGGTTCATCTTGTTCTCTGTTATACCCATCTTCATCACCAAGTTCATTTTGTTAATAATCAGACCCAATTTCATCTTGGTCTTTATCAGACCTAAGTTCATCACTCTTCTTTGTTTTGTTCGCTATCAAATCCAAGCTCATCACCATTTTGGCTAATTGTGTATCTGAACCAACTACATCCCCGTAATCTGTACGTTTAACCTCTTTTAAAAAGGTGTTAGCATTTGTGTACCAATGCTCACATAAATCTCAATTAGTTTAACCTTTAGCATCAATGCACGCAACCTATTTACAACTTAGGTGTTACCCAGTGTAGGAATCCGTTCGTGTAAAAATAAATAAATATTCCTTTATAACTTGAATTACAAGAACTAATCAGAAATAAAATAAAATACAGAACTATTACAACTGAAAAAGAAAAACAAGATCAGAAAACTCGAACAGACGAAACTGTTCTTGGCTGAGGATCGTGTTAGACACGGGTCCCTTAAAACAAATTTCGTGTCTCCCGTTTGTTTCCAGGATACAACAGCCGCAAGCAGTTGCACTGCCGGTCTTGACTCCAACCCGAATGAGTACCTTGAGCACTTGAAGAAGATGAAGTATTCATAGAAAAGAGATCGTATTTGCTGTGATAATTCGGTGTCCATTTGCTGCAGTAGGCTCCTCCTATTTATACTGCAGGTCCATGTTGAAACTGAAAAACGAAATTAATGGGAGAATTAAACTGCATTAAACGTCTTTAATGCACTTTAATTCGTCATTAAAATCGCAGTCAAAAGCATTGACTTCGTCAGTTTCGAATGTTGAATATAACTGCACTGACATAACTGCAGCTGGAAGCTTCTGTGCGCGCGCGTGCACGACACACTGGTGCGCGTGCATGTCTGCACCCTCATGCGCGGTGCGTCCATTTGGCTCACTGCCATGCGCGCGTGCGCCCCACTGGCTCAATCCCATGCGCACCTATGCGCGTGCGCCACGTCACCTGTAAGCCTCTACGAGCACGCCACACAGTCGCGTCGTTTTGGCTCACTTGGTGCGCCGCGCACGACACCTCAGTGCCCATGCTCCATGCGCGAGAACGCGCCACCACGCCACGTGTACTCGCGCGCGAATGCGCATGACTGCCACGTCATGCACCACCCCGCGCGGACCCATCTGGGTCACATGCCTGCTTGCCACGTCTCCAGCCACTTGCTCCACCACACGCATGTGGTCAAAAATACAAAGGCGGCTCTCAAGCGGCTCGCGGTGATGCGAAGTGCGAAGTGCAAAGCGCCACATTGCGCCTCATCGCCCACGCGCGCGTGTGCGAGTGCGAGTTAGGGTGCTCCGCACCCTTCGCGAGTACACTAGTGAGTGCTTCCAAGAAACAACAAGGATACAGAGCTCCCACTTAAATACCCCTTTAAGTTTCATCTCTCATCCGATGTGGGACAAGGTGCCACTTTCCCACTTATTTCAGCATTCAAGTTTGAAACACCAAACTTTGAGCATCGATATCTCATTCATCTTAGCTCCGTTTTGGACATGGTTTAGTTCGTTGCGAAGCTCTTCCGACATAGAACACAAACCCACAAATAAATATATAAAACCCGCTCATTTTATTATATTTATTTCTAGTCCAAAATAGGGAAAAAAATCATTTTCCTATATTTGTGAAAAATGCTATTTTCACAAAATTTCCAACACCCAGTACCCTTAAACCACTATCCAAATCCAAATCTGGAAGCTTATAATGGTAGTGAACAACCATATTACATGAATATCCTAATGATTTAGTTATCTTTACCAACACATCTAGACCAAATTTAGAGTATCGGCCATATCAATGAAGTTACACTTACCATTGTAATACCTCCTACTGTGAGAGTTGAAAAATTGACCACCGTCGAATATTTTGATGGTAAATAGTGTAAGTCTGTTTGCTATAAATAAAATAGAAACACAATATTTTCTACATTTTGAAGAAAAAAGACACTAAAAGAGTGTAAACCAATAACGGTAAATCTCGTATGGGCCAAAGTCATCGTGTGGATGATTACCACGAACAGGCCATAATGATGACCACATTGCAAACACCAAAGCTCGTTTAAAGGGACCGATAAAGGGAACAGAGATTTTTGTAACGCTTCACATTTCTGTACTTTCCATATTTAGAAAGTTGTATTCACAATTCTATTTTTAGAAACTTGTATTCGTATTTCATTTCTAATCTTGTAATCTGAGACTTCGATCATAATAGGAAAATTCGTACTTATATCAATCTTACTTATGTTATATACAATCAATCGTTAAATATGTGTTTATACGCAAAACCGAGACTTATTGTACATGCATCCTATCATTCTTACATGCACGATACATAACACATACATGCATACGCTTCCTACACTTAAAAACCCCCCAAAATACAAACTCTTGTTAAGAACATGTGACCTTTGCATCCTACGTGTTTAGACGGAAGTTTGGATAAAATAAAGACTAATTCGGTAGAAATTTCATAATAATAACCATAAGTAGAAGATTCCATTCCATACCAAAAGAGTATACATCATTTGAAAGGCCGGAGAGAGCATCAAACAATCTCTCCATCCAAAACCTCAAAACTTAATCACTCCATACGCATGATGTCACACCCCAACTGATGGCGGAAACATCGGGCGCGGCAATAGGCGAACCAGATTGCTCAAGAGAATCCATAACGACTATTAAATGATAATATTTAAAAGGTTCATTATCCCATACCAATAAACAAATATTTCAACAAACAGTCATAACGGAGTTCATATCTCTTAAACAAAACAAGTCCGACAACCTAGATTTTATTTGCGCGTTTTTAGACTTCCTAATCCATTGCAGCAAACAGACCATCAACCTGTCACATACGTTAAAATCAAAGTCAATACATAAAGTAAAGGTGAGTACACAAGTTTGCATAAATATAGTATGAAAAGCGTTTACGCATAACCAGCATGTAACACGTAACGGGCGAAGCATGTAACTACCAACAATGATATAACCTAACCAAGTGATTGCGATGTAGAGTATGCGCGACACATGTTCACCGAAGTAAACACGTGAAGTAAAGTAATGGGATCTTGAGTAACCCCTCTCACAACAGGTGCTGAGTCCAAACTATAGTACTATTATTGCTAAGGGCGGTCTGGCAATACATTGTGTAAGCATAGCAACAAGCATTCAACAAATCACGTATAGCATGCAGGAGCGGATAGCATTTATAAAGTGGTTGCGTTGTGTGTCTTGTTTAATAGAGAACGTATGTAACACCCAAAAGTGCGTTAAATGAAAATGGGTTCGAGTATACTCACAGAGCGTGTACTAATCAAGAAACACGATCCTCAGTGGATTGAAGGGAGCGCCAGATTAGCCTGCATACTGGAACAGATTTGTAAGTCCTCCAGAGTGCTGAAACGGTTGAAAATCGGAGTGTCCGTGGGAAACAGAAGCTTCGTACGAAGCTGGTGCCTTCGTATGAAGGTGGGTCTTCGCACACATGGGGCTTCCGTTATCGAAAATCGAGTGTCTTCGCGTCTGTCTTCGTAAAATCGAGTGTCCATCCCTCCAACCTTAAGCCATTGATTGAACTTAGAGTCGGAGAGGTCTTTGATTGTATCACGAATGGGAATCGGGCTGTGTTGTGTAAAACCAGTGCCTGTGTACGAAGCTGGCTTCGCACAGAACAGTCCAGTTCAAAAACGTGGCTGTTTTTGGCATTCGGTGTTATGTTTTCGCCTGAATCGGATCTATTTCCGAGTCCTTTTCAAGCTGGTTTCGACATTACCCCACTCCACTATTCAGTGAATGGAAAACATGTCATTTTAGGTCCGTTTTTAGAGAGATAATCAAGTTTAAACAGGTTCTAAAGAGTTTTATCTTAGATTCTAACACTTGATGAGTGTGAAATCAACTGATTTCTAACTTAGGAATCCGTGGCTAGTCCCAATACATTTGGTTAAGTGAAACTGTTGTAGATGAAGAAGATTTGATGAAAAAAATGAAGGGTTTCTGTAAAAGAAGGAATTATGAAGAAAAGATGAAGATTTTATGAAAACAGAGAAGTTAGGATGAAAAAGATAGAGTTTAAGTGAGAAAGATGAAGTTTATAAGAAAAGGTTGAAGTTCTAGATGATAACCTTGATGTTTTGATGAAATCGAAGTGATTCTTGTGGAAAATCGAAGTGAAAATTGTTGTGTAATTGAATAAAACTGTTAAATCTTACTTGAAAATGGTCGGACAACAATTCGGCAGAGGTTCGGTATGAAAATCAGCAAGTGAGAATGAATGAGGAGGGGCTGGGTATTTATAGAGGATGGGGTTCACATAGAAGGCCTTGGTTCGAACCATCTGCCTTCGTACGAAGTGGCCTGGCTTTGAACAAAGGTGCTGTTTTGTGCAACCTTTTTCCTCGTTTTACGTGTAAGGAGCTCGTTTAATGCATTCCGTTGTGTTAGTTAGTATTGGTACTTTAAGTATTTTAGTGTGACATTGAGTTTCGGGTCGCGTTGCGTTTTAGATTGATAAATCGAGTTGTGCGAGTAGCGTTGAGTTTGCGTTGCGATAGCGTTTGCGAGTAAACACATAATAAGCACACACAAGTAAAGCGTATTGAACACACAGCATAACATTACTACTACTAATAACAGTGTCTGTGTTTTAGAATGTTAGTCGTGGGAAGCATACGCAGAGGCGAGAGGTAACCAAACAAACACACTCGGCTTATAAAGTAACATAGTACTTTATGACTCATGTTGCGTTAGCGTTAAGCGTTTGTGACTATAAAGCGTTTAAAAGTGCAGCAGTATGGTGTGATGAAAATGTATTTAGACTAACAAAACCCATTGTTTATATTGAATCTCAGCGTACAAGATGGTTACAAATCGAAGCAAAACAAACGAATAACAATCCGAAAAGTCGGGTTGTTACAGCCTCCCCTACTTTAGGAAATTTCATCTCGAAATTAAGCAGTGGTTGTAACAAAGAGTTGTGGATATTTAGCTTTCATATCACTTTCGAGTTCCCAAGTGAACTCGGCACTGCGTTTGCCTTCCCAGCGAACCTTCACTATGGGAATGTGAGAGCGTCGAAGTTTCTTGGTTTCTCGATCCATGATTTCTACTGGCTTTTCCACAAAGTGCAGAGTCTCGTTTACTTATAAGTCTTCGAGAGATACATGGAGATTTTCTTCAGCTAAGCACTTCTTGAGGTTTGAGACGTGGAAAGTCGGATGTACGTTGCTGAGTTCAACAGGTAATTTGAGTCGCTAGGCCACTTTGCCAATTCTTTCCAGAATCTTAAGGGGACCCACATATCGTGGTGCTAACTTTCCTTTCTTACCGAATCGGATCACCCCCTTCCAAGGTGAAACCTTTAGGAGTACGTGATCACCAACTTCAAACTCAAGGGGCTTGCAGTATTTATCGGCGTAGCTCTTTTGACGGCTCCGAGCTTTCAAAAGATTGTCTCTTATTTGGAGAATCTTGTCTGTCATCTCTTATAGTAACTCGGGACCGGTGATTTATGTGTCTCCAATCTCGTTCCATACAATAGGCGATCGACATTTTCTACCATATAGTGCCTCAAAGGGTGCCATTTGAATACTAGCGTGATAACTGTTATTGTACGAGAATTCTACTAAAGGTAAACGCGAATCCCAATTACCACCAAAATCTATAATGCACGAACGAAGCATGTCTTCAAGGGTGAGGATCATGCGCTCAGTCTGACCGTCGGTCTGGGGATGGAAAGCGGTACTGAGATTAAGAGTAGTACCGAGAGCGGATTGAAAATTCTCCCAGAGACGTGAGGTAAATCGACCATCGCGGTCAGAGATGATGTCACGAGGCGTCCCGTGTCGACAAATGACTCCGTCTGTATAGATTCGTGCTAATCGTTCTACCTTGAAGTCTTCTCGTATCGGTATGAAATGGGCGGATTTCGTAAAACGATCAATGATAACCCAAATGCTATAGTGACCAGATGGCGTTTGAGGGAGTTTCGTAATAAAATCCATGGCTATATTCTCCCATTTCCACATGGGGATCTCGGGTTTTTCGAGTAAGCCAGATGGTCGTTGGTGTTCGGCCTTAACTTTTTGTGCAAGTTAGACATTTCGAAATGTAAAGAGCGATATCCTTCTTCATTCACGGCCACCAATACCTGGAACGAAGGTCCTGGTACATCTTGTCTACACTAAGGTGAATGGAATATCGGGATTTGTGAGCTTCAGTCAGAATATCTCTCGAAGGTTATTGCGACTAGGAATCCAAATGCGGTCGAGATAGTGGTAAATACCATCTGATTTACATACCAACTGGGTTTCGGCACCACACTTCTTCATTTCCTCTCTCAAGGTATTCTCAATGAAGCATGCGTGTTGCGCGTCGCGAATGAGAGCTTCGAGGTCGTTTTGGGCTTGGATATTACGAACACTATACACATAGCTTCGTCGACTGAGAGCATCGGCCACGACGTTTGCTTTGCCTGGGTGGTAGCGTATCTCACAATCGTAGTCATTGAGAAGTTTAACCCATCTGTGTTGGCGCATGTTTAGTTCTTTCTGGTTCAAGATGTGTTGTAGGCTCTTATGGTCGGTGAAGATCGACATTTGGTACCATAAAGGCAGTGTCGCCAAATATTCAACACAAAAACAACTGCACCGAGTTCGAGATCGTGAGTATTGTAGTTCTTCTCGTGGACTTTGAGTTGTCGAGACACATACGCGATGATCTTCTCTTGTTGCATGAGAATATAACCAAGACCTAGGTTATAGGCATCGCAATAAACAACGAAATCGTCGTTTCCGTCGGGAAGTGTAAGAACAGGAGCGTTGCAGAGCATATACCTAAGGGTCTGAAAGGCTTCCTCTTGTTTGGGACCCCAAACAAAAGGCTTGTCCTTCTGAGTTAAAGTGGTAAGCGGTACGGCGATCTTGGAGAAATCAGCGATGAATCGACGGTAATAACCCGCCAACCCGAGAAAAGGACGAATTTCGAAAGGGTTCTTTGGCGTAATCCAGCTCCTTACTACTTCTATCTTTGTGGGGTCGACATGAATTCCTTGACTGTTGACGACGTAACCGAGGAATTGAACCTCCTCGAGCCAAAATTCACACTTGGAGAACTTGGCATAGAGGCGATTTCCTTGGAGCAGTTCGAGAACTAAACGCATATGACGCGCGTGTTCGGCTCTCGACTTCGAGTAGATGAGGATATCGTCGATGAACACAATGACGAAACGATCCAAGAAGGGTTTACACACACGTTTCATCAAATCCATGAAGACCGCGGGTGCGTTCATGAGACCAAAAGGCATGACCACGAATTCGTAATGGCCATAACGGGTACGGACAACGGTTTTCAGAATATCTTGCTCTTGGATACGCAGTTGATGATAACCAGAACGTAGATCGATCTTAGAGAAAAAACGTAGCGCCTTGCAGTTGATCAAACAAATCATCGATTCGGGGTAAAGGGTAGCGATTCTTGATAGTAAGCTTGTTGAGTTCCCTAAAATCGATGCACATTCGGAACGATCCATCCTTATTTTTCACGAAAAGGACAGGTGCGCCCCAAGGAGATGTGCTAGGGCGTATGAAGCCTTTATCAAGTAACTCCTGGAGTTGGCTAGAAAGTTCACGCATTTTGGACGGCGCGAGTCGATAAGGGTCTCTAGCGACAGGGTTAGCACCGGGGATAAGGTCAATACGAAAGTCGATATCGTGAGTAGGGGGTAGACTGGGTAAATCGTCAGGAAAGACATTAAGGAAATCACGAACAACAAGTACCTTTTTCCATCGACTTCTTTTCCTCCTCCGCTACTACAATGTGGGCTAAGAAAGCCAAGTATTCCTTGCGGAGATACTTGCTCGCTTAAATACATGACATAAGCTTCAATTCTTTCGAGGATACTTCGCCATAAACACATAATTGATCACCGTTTGAGAGAGAGAAACAAATCATCTTTTCGAAACAAACAACTTCGGCATGATTTTCGCAAAGAAAATCCATGCATACTATGACGTCAAAACTATTAAGTTGCATAGGGATGAGGTCGATCGGGAATACATGATTGTTGAGTTCAAGAGTACAATCACGTAGAATGGAACTAACGGTCACGGTTCTTCCGGTGGCAAATTCTACGTCGAAGGTTGTTGGGAGATTAGCACGTTTATGTTTTAAAAGCTTTTCGAATTCAAATGACAAAAAACAGTTATCGGCTCCAGTATCAAACAACCAAGAAGCATAAATATCGTTAACAAGGAACGTACCATTGACAACATTGTTGTCAGTCTGAGCCTGGCGGACATTGATATTGAAGGTTCTTCCGCGGGCTGCTTGTTGCGGCTGCTGTTGCTGCTGCAGCTGCTGAGGATGTTGTTGTTGCGGCTGCGGTTGTTGTTTCACAACACGCTGAGGGCAAACATTAGCAAAATGATTCGGGTCACCACAAGTGTAGCAAGCTCGTGCATGATGTCACACCCCAACCGATGACGGAAACATCGGGGCATGGCACTGAGCGAAACAGATTGTCCAGGAGAATCCATAACAACTATTTGTTATCATATATTAAGGTTCATGTCCCATACCACAAACATATAAAATAAAACAGTTATTACAGACATTGTTCTCAAAGACAAATATCCATTCCGACAACTCAGATTTTATTTAGTTCGTTTCTAGACTCCAACCTAGCTTGATTCATCAAACAGCAAGAAATCATCCTAAGTACCTGTCACATACGTTAAAATAGAGGTCAATACACATAGTGTAAAGGTGAGCATACAAGTTTAATAGTATAATAGAGTTCGAATTCGTTTACGCATAACCAGCATGTACAACGTATAATGTGAAGCATGTAAGTTATCGACAAAGATCCTATCAATACCAATGACTGCGATTTAACTGCGAGTAGCGAGTGCGCATCACATGTTCACCACTGCAAACACGTGAAGTATTGTCCTTAACAACCCCTGTCCACGACAGGTGCTGAGTCCAAACTATAGTACTATCGTTGCTAAGGCAGGTAGACAGCAATCAATGTGTAAACATAACAAACAGGCATTCATCGAGTCACGTATAACATGCATTAGTGGTCAGTGTATAAATAGTGTTTGCGTTGTGTGATCGATGTGAATTAGAATAAGTAACGTATGTAACACCCAAAAGTGCATAAAGCAAAAAGGGATCGAGTATACTCACAGATAGTGCTTAACTTAATAAACACTGCCTTGGATTGAAGGGAGCGCTTAAGGGATTAGCCTGAATAGTTAACGATAGCATAAACGATGAGCGGCGTGTAAAACGGTGCAAGAGCACCAAGTGTCGGATGGTAATCCGATCGGATGGCAATCCGATCGGATGGCCATTCGATTGGATTGACATCTGTTTGGTAAGGATGTGTTTATGTATGATGGCTTTGAAGTTTTTGTTGTAGCATTATGAAAATAGAGAAGTATCTATACGCTTCAGGTAGATCGATCGAACGGTCGTTCGATCAGGTAGCAATCCGATTGGAAGGACACTTAGAGAGAACAAGTTCACAACAGGGTTGTCACTCGATCGGATAGCAATCCGATCGGATAGCAATCCGTTAGAACTACTGTTCTTTGAAATTGATCAAGTACCCAAGTCCCAAACGTAACACGATTGGATGGCAATCCGATCGGACGGCAATCCGTTCGACGTTCAGATCCTTGGAAAGTTGAAGTAAAAGTTTAAGTGTGGAACCAAGTGCAAGCCAATCGGGTGGCAGTCCGATCGGATGGAAATCCGATCGGACGACAATCCGTCCCAACGACCTGATCATCTTTGACACTTGATTGTTTTGAAAGTTTTGTAGTTTTGATCGAGACGGTGTGATACCGTTCTAGACAACAGAATCCCCATCTTGTCCCGAGTGATCCGACCGAACAGGAACCACCCTAGTTCGACCAATTCACGATTCGAGATGGTTGTTCATGTTTAACCCGATATCAGTTGTCTCTTGGATAGAATTCAGATCTGGAACTAACCCATCACTAAGAAAGAGTAGAAGATCAGAACGAGCTCCGATTCTATCGGTTTTGAGTGCATTGAGTGTAAAAGAGTTGAAAGAAAGTTGGAAAACCTTCTCTCAATCCTTTTAACCATGAATATGTCTAGATCTATGCGAAAACATTGATTATTCATGTGGAAATCCTTTAGATCTAAGTTGTTCTTAATGGAATGAAGCCAAACATTGAAGTTCTTAAGAACTCCATAATGACATCACCCTAGAACACCTCAAATCCGGTGATTTCATGGTTAAAAGTTAAGATTCAAAGGTGAAAAAGATGAAGAAGTGCGTGTAGATCATAGAAGTACAAGATTTAGGTTGAAAACTTACAAGAATCACGAGAAATCGAGAGAAAGAGAGCTTGAGTGCGGCTGGTTCTAGTGAGGAGCTGTCACATCACAAATGATGTGACAGGAGGGTATTTATAGGGTTTCCCAAAATGGAAAGTGCATAAGTGTCGAGCAGGTCACCGATCGGATGGCAGTCCGATCGGGTGGCAACCCAATCGGATGCCAATCCGATCGGATGGCCACTCGATCCTGGTGTCCAGCGCGACGAGTTTTGTCATTTTGATTCGCGTGTTGAGCGTTGCGATGCGATTCGAGTGAGCGATGCGATAATATTACCCATTAGTTACTCAAATAACCTAACTACTATATCTAACATACAATCACTATAAATAACTTACGTTTAGCGTTTGCGATTAGATTGTGATGAGATAGAATTGCGATTGTGATTAAACACCTCAACATAAACATAACATGTACAAGTAACACATAAATAGCACACACACGTAAAACAATATCCAGAACACATAATTCGAGTTGCGAATGCGATAGCGATTAGCAATAAGTTGATTGGCGATTAATATGCGATTAAACCTCGATTATTAATAGGTACTCCACATAATACAACTAAAGAAAATAAATAATAGATTTGATTACAAGTCAAAGAAGTCAAAATAGTAGTTGTGCAAGAAGTGACAGATCGCAATTAGCAATCTTTTCTTCCTTTTACTTCAATCTTGACTTTGACTTTGACTTCCGAAAAGCGGGTTGTTACAGCCTCCCCTACTTTAGGAAATTTCGTCCCGAAATTTAAGAAGTAGGCGTAACAAACAATTGCGGGTACTTCGCCTTCGTGTCGCTTTCGAATTCCCAGGTAAACTCGGTACCGCGTTTGCCTTCCCAGCGAACCTTCACAATGGGAATGCGTGAGCGTCTGAGCACCTTGGTTTCTCGTCCCACGATCTCGATAGGCTTTTCCACGAAGTGTAATGTTTCATCCACTTGTAAATCCTCGAGAGGGACATGTAATTCCTGGTCGGCCAAGCACTTTCTGAAGTTCGAAACGTGGAAAGTCGGGTGGACGTTACTCAGTTCTTCTGGTAGTTCGAGTCTGTAGGCCAATTTTCCAATCATTTCCAGAATCTTAAACGGTCCAAAATATCGAGGCGCGAGCTTTCCTTTCTTGTCGAATCTGATCACCCCCTTCCAAGGTGCAACCTTTAGGAGTACGAATTTGATCACCCCCTTCCAAGGTGCAACATATAAATTACATCAATTGTGGCATAAAACTAACCCTTTTTTAGTACTAATGTTGGAAAAAGTGTGTTTTTGTCTTCCTTTTGTATTTTCAGGATTAAATGAGCTCAAATTAACAAAAGAAGCAAAAAGGCAGCTAAATCTAACATAAATACAAGAAAAGGAACAAACGTCGCATGCCCAACCTCCCCGACAGCATCTTCCCAAGCAAAACAAGAAAACAGAAGGCTGAACACGCCCCGTGCTCAGTAAACACGGGGGCGTGCCCAAGTGCAAGCATAAAAGACAAAGCTATAGAAGCTTCTATCGCCCACCACGGGGTCGTGCTCAGCGGACACGGGGTCGTGGTCAACTATAAGATTCGCAGAATCCAGACAAATCTTGATAGTACAGATATGCTTCTGCACACGGGGGCGTGCCCAGCGGACACGGGGGCGTGGTCAACTAATGCAGACAAGAGCAATTAATAAAGAAAGAGGAGGATGGACACGGGGCCGTACCCAATGGACACGGGTCCGTGCCCGAGCTGCTGTTTAGCCTATAAATAGGGGTGCTTGGCTCATTTGCAAACCATCCCTTGGCACACCACCTCTCTCACACTTCACCCACCACCCACCACCCACCACCATCACAACACCATCATCCACCACCATCATAGAGTGTGTGAGTCGTCTCGGGATCCAAGATTGATCGTAAGAATTCTTGACAATCAAAGGCCATGTTTGCCTAAGTCTCTTACATCACTTGGTGAAGACAAGTGTCTAGTGTAATACTTTTTATTTTTTATCTTTTCGCACTTTTTATTTGGTTATGTATTAATGACTTTAATAACTAGTTTCTTATGTTGAAGGTGATTCTTCCTTATCGTTTGTCTGTGGTGTCTTGGCATTATTTTACTGTCTATATAAAATAAAATATTTTCACCATTCATATCTCCACGGTCTATATGGAGGTATGTTGGCTACCTGGTCGGGGGTTAAGGGAACGGTTTGGTAAGAGTCTTGCCTTGTTCAGTGTATAGATCCTGCAAGGACCTGGGTCAAATTTAGTAGGACCTCCTTCAATACTTACCGATATTGGATGGCGGGGGTCCAAACTCTTTGATCCCCTCATATGTAATCTACTATTAATACTTTAACCCGGCTACTTAGGACTGTATCCCTACTGACTCAGACTACTTAGCCGAGGGTAACGTCACCTTCAAAAGAGGGGCCTACCATAATATGCATTAACAACTTAATTAATTATCTTTCAATAATCCGACCCTTTAGGATTGTATCATTGCTGACTCAAACTATTGGGTTGAGGGTAACGTCACCTTCAAAAGAGGGGCCTACTACAATAACTAAGATAATCTCTTAAAAAGTGCAAAAGTGCGGAAATAATCAAAGGTTACACTAAACACGAGTCGGAGCCAAGTGATTCATCTTGTCTATCTGTTTTTACTTTTATTTTATTTTTCAGCATTTTAGTTAGTTTTTATTTTTCTAGTTTAAAACCTTTTTCTAAAATTTTGATTTGATTAGACGTTGAGGATAAACCGGTACTAAAAGCTCTTGTGTCCTTGGACGACCTCGGTATCTTGCCAACACTATACTACGCTCACGATGGGTGCACTTGCTCATATGTGTGTTTGGTGTTAGTAAAATATCGTGTTTTATAAATTTAAAACTTGACTAACGTGTAAAAAGGGCTTAAAATATACTTAAATATATATACACACCACACACGTATCAAGTTTTTGGCACCGTTGCCGGGGACACAAGGATTTTAAGAAAGTTAGGAATCAACGGCCTAATCGTTTTTATTATTTTTCTATTTTTTTAGGATTTTTCTTAATTTTCAGTTTCTGCAGAGCTCAGCACGGGCCGTGCCTGGTCGGACACGGGTCGTGCCCAGCATTGTCACTGGCAGTTTTTATTTTCCGAGTTACAGAGGGTTGAGCACGGGGCCGTGTCGGTGCAACACGGGGCCGTGTCCAGCTCCCCAGTAACAGGGATCCGGAAAACAATCACTGTATCTCCGACCACGGGCCGTGTTCACCTAAGCACGGGGTCGTGGTGAACCTTCTGACCAACGTTCTTTTCTGTTTTTATTGCAGGACTTGGAACCCAGGCGCCACATTTGAACTTCCTACGTAGTGTATGAGCTCCAGTTCTAGTAGAGACATAAAAGAACCTCTAGAAGAACCCGAACGCTTTCTCAGAAAAAGTCTTAAAGCTAAAAACCAAGAGAAAGTTTCGGGGGACCCACTTCCAATGGCGGACCAACGTACCCTCATGGATTACCTACGACCCACTGTAGGTAATCTCGGCGCCGCTATCAATGCACCGAATGTCGAAGCCAATAACTTCGAACTTCGGCCACATTTGATACAAATGCTTCAAAACTCCGCAACCTTCCATGGGCTTGCGGACGAGGATCCCCATCTACATATTACTAATTTCTTAGAAATATGTGATACCTTTCGGATCAATGGAGCATCAAACGACGTCATCCGCCTTCGGATGTTTCCATTTTCACTAAAAGGCCGAGCTAAGGCTTGGCTCAATACCCTCCCAGTTGGCTCGGTAAACACCTGGGATGAACTAGCCCAAAAGTTTCTATATAAGTATTTCCCTCCTGCTAAAACGGCTAAATTAATGACTGAAATTAATACATATTCACAAGAGGATGGGGAATCCTTATATGAAACTTGGGGGAAAGGTTCAAGGAGCTACTAAGAAAGTGTCCTCATCACGGTCTTGTGGTATGGCAACAAGTATCCACTTTCTACAATGGGTTGTTGCCACACACAAGACAAACACTTGATTCTAGCTCCGGGGGACTTCTAGGTAATCGTCGCCCAAATGAAATATATAATCAAATTGAGTAAATTGCTCAAACAAATTTTCAGTGGCACACTCCCCGTGGCAATAAATCTATTGCCCCGAGCGCCCATAAGGTTGATGAAAGCACTTCTTTACAAGCCCAAATCGAGGCCCTTTCTTCAAAAATCAAAAAGTTTGAAATGGCAAAAACGGCCTCGGTTATGGCTTGTAAGGGGTGTGTTGGGCCACATGAAAATTGGAGTTGTATGAAAGAAGTTGATGATCAAACAGAAACGGTAAACTACATTGATAATAAACCTAGGCCGTCGGGTCCTCCAACGGGTACCTACAACCAAGGATGGCATAACCACCCTAACCTTGGTTGGAGAGATCCCGGCAATAGTAGTAACCAACAAAACCAACGAACTAACTTTCAACAACCACAAAATTTTTCTCAACAACAAGGTGGACGAGAAAGGCTTGAAGATATTGTATCTCACCTTATCTCCGACACCGAAAAGAAAAACTCGGATCAATTTCAGCAATTGGAATCGAATTTTAGAAATCAACAAGCTAGCATTCAAAACATTGAAAAACAATTAAATCAAATAGCTCAAAATTTCTCTGAGAGACCACAAGGCGTGTTACCAAGTAATACCGAGACCAACCCAAAGGCGCAAGTACATCTCATAACATTGAGAAACCGTACCGTGAGTCCCGAAGAGGCTCCACTTCCACCAACTGAAAGAAGCCAATCTAGCCAAACCATAACTCCACCCGCGCCCCAAAAAGAGAAGGCTTCTTCACCAGTTCAAGAGCCTACTAAGACTCCTCCGGTTACATACCCCGGTCGGTTAATTCGTCAAAAGACCGATGAGCAATTCGCAAAGTTCAAAAATTTACTAAAACAATTGCATGTTAATATTCCATTTATCGAAGTCCTAACCCAAATGCCTAAATATTCAAAATTTATGAGGGACTTCCTCACTCATAAAAGGAAAATTGAATCATTGCAATTAGTTAACTTAGGCGAAGAATGCTCCGCCTTACTACTCAACAAACTCCCACAAAAAAAGATTGATCCTGGAAGCTTCACGATTCCTTGCTCGATTGGGGAATCCCCCATTCGCAATGCACAAGCCGATCTTGGGGCTAGCATCAACCTTATGCCCGCATCAATGTTCAAACGACTCGGCCTAGGAAAAACGATCCCTACAAAGATGAGCATACAACTTGCCGACAGATCCGTCAAATATCCACAAGGTGTCGCTGAAAATCTATTGGTCAAAGTCGACAATTTCGTCTTCACGGCCGACTTTCTCATACTAGACATGGAAGAAGACACCGAAGTCCCTCTCATCCTAGGGAGGCCATTTCTAGCCACTGCCCAAGCAGTGGTAGACATGAATGACGGAACACTAACATTGAAGTTTGGGGACGAGGAAGTGAAGTTTGGAGTCAGAAAAAGAGTAGAAGACGAAGACCCGGTTAACTACATGAAGGTCATAGACTCAAGCTTGGAGGACGCTCTCCTACGGTGTAGCATGGGATGCAAAACATCCCACTTGGGTAACATATGACCAGGCTTTGGGTCTAGCCAAGGACACTTATAAACGTGGCGCACCACGGAAGCATTCCGCGGAACTATCCTTAGTTTAGTTTAGATTAATTTTTATGTTTTCTAGTTTAGTTTTAATTTTCAGGAATAAAACACACTCGGGATGGCAAAGGATAACAAGGGAAAATGGACCAGCACCCCATGCACGAAAACAGGGCCATCCGACAAAATTTTCTTCATTACAGCAAGTTCAGCACGGGCCGTGTCCGCCCAGCACGGCCCCGTACTGTACAGTCTGCAAGAAATGCCCAGTTCAGGTAACTGGACACGGGCCGTGTTCACCCAACACGCCCCCGTGTCCAGGCTTCTGTTTCTCTTTTTCAATTTTGTTACTGGTGATCTGAACACGGGGTCGTGCCCGGACACCACGGGGGGGGTCCAGACGCCCAGTAACACAAATTTTTGCTTTTTCACACCTTTTTACACATTCAATCAACCTAAAAACTTATTTTTGGGACACATTGAGGACAATGTGTAATTTAAGTGTGGGGGGATGCTAAAACTTTGAATCTTGCAAATCCTAATTACAAGCCTTACACAAAACTCTATTGGAACCGCTAATCACCCAAAATTTTTTCAAAATTTTTTTCATTTTTTTTACTTGTCTAGGTTTAACTCGGGAATTTCAAATTCTAAAAAGGTTATATTTTTACAAACTTACAACCGATAGCGTCGTGATAAAAAGAACCAACATAAGAAAATTATGAAACGTCATGACAAGCTTAGTTAAAATTTGATTATATATACTTGATCACATAAAAACCCATTCCCACAAAAGTGAGTGTTGAGCCTTTATTGAGCATACAAATACATATCTTTAAACTAAATGCTCATTTTTCGTTTCTTGTGTAAATAGCCGCTTGGTTCTTACAACTCTAGAACTTGCCACGACGATACATTCCCGGTCCTTGCCAACTTAAACCTGAGTAAGTAAATGATGGAGGCATTAGGACTAAACCTTTTTATTTCTACACCATTATTTTTCTTTTTTTTTGCCACCTACCCAAAATCCCCCTAGTTAACCCCTTTGAGCCTAAACCTTTTCATTTCTTAACCCAAACCAAACACCCTTTCACCCACCAAAACCTTTTTTATTTCTAACCCTTTGTTTTAGTAGCAAGCTCGGATTTTCGTATGACTTTTCAAAGAAAAATTGTTGATGATGAAGCAAAAGAAGAAAATAAACAAACAAGTTCATCAAAAATAACTTTGTTTGAAAAAAGGCTTCATCAAAATTGCAAAAATAAAAAGTCATACGAAAACCGACGCTTTTTACGCCTTTCGCCCTTTTCTACTAACCACTAACCCAACCACCTACCTTTAACCCAAGCCTAACCCTTCACCCAAAAGTCCGCTTGATATTTACAAAGGTATATAGTTAAAAAGGAGGAGGATTGATTGCTTGGCAAGCCTATGGTAGGAGTAAGTTCCATGCCGCTCTCGAGTGATTCACTAAAATACATCTTCGGCCGAGTGTTGAGTGATCCCCCGTGAGGTATGTTAACTTGTATATAAATAGAATTTTAAAGAGGCATGTTATGCCCTAATAAGTAATTTATCTTATGAAAAGTTTTAAATAAAGCATGACAAATAGGATTGTAAATAAATAAAAATAAAAACTTAATAAAGAATCTTGGAAATCCCTACACTCTATGATAAGCCCAAAAACCTTCTCTTCTACCCATTCCATTTGAGAGTGTAAAGCCACATTATAAAGAGTTTTGCTTGAGGACAAGCAAAGATTCAAGTGTGAGGGTATTTGATGTGTGCAAAATGCAACATATAAATTACATCAATTGTGGCATAAAACTAACCCTTTTTTAGTAGTAATGTTGGAAAAAGTGTCTTTTTGTCTTCCTTTTGTATTTTCAGGATTAAATGAGCTCAAATTAACAAAAGAAGCAAAAAGGCAGCTAAATCTAACATAAATACAAGAAAAGGAACAAACGTGGCATGCCCGACCTCCCCGACAACATCTTCCCAAGCAAAACAAGAGAATAGAAGGCTGAACACGCCCCGTGCTCAGTAAACCCAGGGGCGTGCCCAAGTGCCAGCATAAAAGACAAAGCTATAGAAGCTTCTATCGCCCACCACGGGGACGTGCTCAGCGGACACGGGGTCGTGGTCAACTATAAGATTCGCAAAATCCAGGCAAATCTTGATAGTACAGATATGCTTCTGCACAAGGGGGCGTGCCCAGCGGACACGGGGGCGTGGTCAACTAATGCAGACAAGAGCAATTAATGAAGAAAGAGAAGGAGGATGGACACGGGGCCGTGCCCGAGCTGCTGTTCAGCCTATAAATAGGGGTGCTTGGCTCATTTGCAAACCATCCCTTGGCACACCACCTCTCTCACACTTCACCCACCACCTACCACCATCACAACACCATCATCCACCACCATCATCCATTGTCCATCATAGAGTGTGTGAGTCGTCTCGGGATCCAAGATTGATCGTAAGAGTTCTTGACAATCAAAGGCCATGTTTGCCTAAGTCTCTTACATCACTTGGTGAAGATAAGTGTCTAGTGTAATACTTTTTATTTTTAATCTTTTCGCACTTTTTATTTGGTTATGTATTAATGACTTTAATAACTAGTTTCTTATGTTGAAGGTGATTCTTCCTTATCGTTTGTCCGTGGTGTCTTGGCATTATTTTACTGTCTATATAAAATAAAAGATTTTCACCATTCATATCTCCACGGTCTACATGGAGGTATGTTGGCTACCTGGTCGGGGGTTAAGGGAACGGTTTGGTAAGAGTCTTGCCTTGTTCAGTGTATAGATCCTGCAAGGACCTGGGTCAAATTTAGTAGGACCTCCTTCAATACTTACCGGTATTGGATGGCGGGGGCCTAAACTCTTTGATCCCCTCATATGTAAGCTACTATTAATACTTTAACCCGGCTACTTAGGACTGTATCCCTGCTGACTCAGACTACTTAGCCGAGGGTAACGTCACCTTCAAAAGAGGGGCCTACCATAATATGTATTAATAACTTAATTAATTATCTTTCAATAATCCGACCATTTAGGATTGTATCCTTGCTGACTCAAACTACTGGGTTGAGGGTAACGTCACCTTCAAAAGAGGGGCCTACTACAATAACTAAGATAATCTCTTAAAAAGTGCAAAAGTGCGGAAATAATCAAAGGTTACGCTAAACACGAGTCGGAGCCAAGTGATTCATCTTGTCTATCTGTTTTTACTTTTATTTTATTTTTCAGCATTTTAGTTAGTTTTTATTTTTCTAGTTTAAAACTTTTTTCTAAACTTTTGATTTTATTAGACGTTGAGGATAAACCGGTACTAAAAGCTCTTGTGTCCTTGGACGACCTCGGTATCTTGCCAACACTATACTACGCTCACTGTAGGATCGTTTTTTGACCCAATGAGTCGATCAGAAGAGTTTTTAGACTAAACCAGAGGCGGAATTCATTAATTCAGTCTTCGTTTAGCTTGTATAACACTAGAACATCATTAAACTGTCTTGTTTATTGATCTAATAACAGTTTACAGGCCAGAGACACTTCGACAGCACTTCGGCGTCAGAAACAAGAAGCTTACTAACGAAATCATCTCAAGGGTATTTATAGGCATCTGATTTCACTTGAACATGTTCAAGCGGAATCACATTTCAAGCGGAATCGCTTCAAACGGAATCAACAGTTTGATTTCGTGTGAAATACCAGCCTGATTTCGTTTGAAATGACACTGTGTCATTTCAAACGGAATTACCTATAAAACCACATTTCTCGTTTTTCGTGCCCTGATCTATACAATCTAGTACAAGACTGGATACAAGAATAAGTCGACAGACATATGCACTAACAGACTCCCCCTCGGATGTTGACGAGTCTGAAGTATCGAGTCTTCTCATTCTTCAGTGTTGATCGATCTTCTCAACTTCAGGAACTTCTCCTGGCTTTCCATAGCAACAGGATCAGAAACTTGGCTTCTTTGTCTTCAGACTCCCCCTTTCACTCAGCTGGGATCGCAGTCTGGAATTATTTATCTTGTAGCATAGTAACGAAATCCTGGAATTCAACATCAGGAATCGAAACTTTGCTTTGTTCAACATTTCCTGCACAACTTTCTCACAACCACATAAGTTTTTACAATAGTTACAACAAGTTCAAATTAATGATCTTGATTAACTAATCAAACTTTCTTTCTCAAAATAAATTTCTTCATTTAAACACACACTCCCAACCCTGTTCATCATGTTCAGCACTAGAAATTTTGAAATTCAGCTCTTCAACATCAGTTGTCGAAAATCTTTTTGAATTTTTCAAAATTTATGCTAAAACACTCCGAAAATCTTTTTGGATTTTCAATGTAAATGAAATGCAGTAATGAAATATTTACTAACAATATTTTTGTGAGTTTGCGAAAGAGGATCATATCAGTTTTTGAAACAAATCACAAGCATCGTTAAGCTTTAAACATTTTAAGTTCTAAACAATTCACGTTGATTGACGATATATTTGTCCTCTTAAGCTCAATCTAAAAACTTTCGAAATGCTTTCCGATACGTTAAGGTACATTAATTTTGCACTAAGTTCTTATGGGCCCCACGATCTCAGCATATCCCCTCATCATGCAATACACTAACTCAAGTAAAGCCTTTAAACTTTTATCAACTGTGATTAGTGCGAAAACAACTCAGAATGTTTAAACATTAACAATCAGGTCGATACTTTCGTATACGCAGAGAAAGTCCAATGTTTAAACAAAATAAGAAAATAAAAACAAGTTGAAATTGTTTAGGCTTTAACCACCAGTTCGATACTCCCGTATACGCAGAGGTGATCCAAAGCTTAAACGAAACACCAAAGAAAATAAAGCAGAACGTTTAGGCAATAACATCCAGGTCGATACTCACGTATACGCAGAGGATGTCCAATGCTTAAACAAAATAAAGAAATAAAACAAGTTTAAATCTTCACAAAAAGAAATGCACAATCACAGTGATTTTTCAGCAAAATTGTGAAAGGTCACAAATTTAACCAGTTTTTATGCATTTTGCATTCAACAATTAGTGAGTAGGCACACAATCAAGAAGGACAAAACTAAGTACTATGCTTTCAACCATGTTGCCCACTAGAACTAGGCTTTTTCATTTAAGTTTGTATCGTTATTGCAAATCTACTAGTCTAGCTGAGCCTATCGTCACATCTTTAGTGAGACCGTTTATCACATTTTATCTTTCCATTTCTTTAGCATGCTGTGACAGTCTAACTGATCTACTATCATTTCCTCTTTTTACAACAAAACTCATTTTTGCTTTTTCAATGTTTTTGACATTTTCAAATTTTCTAATTTTTTTAAAAATTTTTACTCCCCCTAAAATCAAAATATGTTCCAATTTTGATTTTCTGGGAAAACTTGAAAACAAACTGTACAAAAAAAATGACAACATGATGCAAATTACTTCAATTCGCCATACACTATGCATAAACAATCAGAACTCCCTCTTACAACAAACTATTTTCCCATTATGATTTCAAAACACTTAAGTGTGTTTTAATCAAAATGGTTTTTCCGAAAAATTAGTTTTGTTGAATTCATAAAACCTCTTGTAGGTTCGGGGTATCATCACATTGTTCTTTCTATCACATGTAGGCATTTAACATATCCCAATTCTAACAGCAATACCACTTGTAGAAAATCAAGTACAACTTAATGTCTCTGATTTACCACGTGTAAGTCGAAATATCACCAATGTGAATTTCTCAAGAAAGATGCCGATTCCTGCTCCACACTTACCAACCTGGAAGCTTCGGCAAGTCAGGTTTTTTTCATTTAAACAGATCCACCCAAGCCTGACGAACCTTGGGTGTTTTTGAGTGATCGTCACTCTGTTTCTTTTCAATCTTTTGTTTTAAATTTCCGTTTGACAATGATGGAAAACTTGCATCATCGATTGTCTTAACGAAATTATCATTTTTACCTCAACAGATGGCTCCTCTAGTTTTAATGAACCAGATTCATTACCTGAACGTGGCTCCTTTGACTTTGACAAGTCAAATTCATTGCCTGAATATGGCTTGTCTGACTTTGATAAGTCAGATTCATCGCCAACACGTGGCTCCTTTGTTTCCAAAGAAACAAATTCATCGCCAGAAAGTGAAAATTTCACTTTCTTTGATTTGTTAATCCCTTGATTAACCGCTTTTTCTTTCTTTAATATCCCTTTCGTCCTCAGATTTGTATCTGATGAACTCGTTTTGCTTGATTTGTCATTCTTTGGCGAGCAAGACGATTTATCAGAACTGCTATCTGATTTTCTAGTTGTATCCGAGGACAAAATCTTTTCGAGATATTATCTCGCTTTCTTCCTTTTCTTCCTCAGTCTGTCTTTCTGCCCTTGTGAAAGCTTCACTTCTTGTTCTAGAACTTTCTGTTCTTTGGGCTTTTCTTTGACTTTGACTGGTTTCTTCTTTGTCTTTTTCTGAGATTCAGCCCTCGATCTTCCCATTGATCTCATTGGGCAATCTCTTGCAATATGGCCTTTGATATGACATTCAAAACATCTTCTTGTCTCAAAACTCCGACTCTGGCAGTTAACAGCAATGTGTCCTTGATAACCACAAGTGTAACACACTCTGTTATCATACCATTTACCCCTTTCACACCACACACTTAAATCATAACATTGTTTGGCTTTGTGGTAATCATCATTCCTCTTGAAAGCTGGATTTGTCCTTTGAGCACTGTGGTCAAACCTGCACCACTTATTACCAACAGTTTTTGAGTTTTGATTTTCCAATTTTTGTGATTTTTTATCATGATTGGATGATTGAACTGATGATCTTTTATTTTCTTTTTGAAAACTTTTCAAATTTTTACCCTTTTGTTTTTGTTCCACATTCTTCTTCAAATGTTTTTGCATTGAGCATTCGCCTTTTTCAGTAGACTGTAGAACAGTTTCTTGAAATTTTTCTTTTAATTTCAGAAACAATTTCTTTTTCTCATTTTCATCATCAGTTTTATCATCACAATCTTCAATTTTGACATTGTCAAAATTTGTGACATCGTCACTTATTGAAACAGAATTGATCGGTTTTGGACAAATATAATCTGGTATTGATGACGAAGTCTCAAAACCTTTCAATTTATTCTCTAACTCCTTGATTTTATTTATAGCAATTTCAGCTTCATTTTCAAGCCGAATGATTTTCTGGAGATGAGAGTTTATAGCAATCTGTTTTTTAATATTATTTTTAAAAATAACAGATTTTTCATCTTCTAAAATCTTTATTTGATTTTGAAAATATTATGCAATTTTTCATTTTTCATTTTCAACCATTTTTATTTTATTTTCAAAAACTTTTTCTTTTTCTTTCAACATATTGTTTTCCAATGTTAGACTCTCAATATCTTTCAAGAGTTTAACATTATCTGATTTTAATTTTTCACAAAATGATCACATCTCAATAATCTGTTTATCATCAGCTTTCTTTTCAACCTTCAAAGCTGGAATTTTTTCAATCTGTTTCTTCTCAACTTGGACACTTTCATCATCACTCTCTTCATCTGATGAATGATCAAAGATAGGTGCATTTGCTTCAATCTCTTTCTTTGATACTGGTTCAGAATTCGAAGATACAAGTTTCTCAGATTCTTCTTTCTTTGGAATTTCTTTTGTCTCCGTCTTGTATGTACCTGCACAAAAAATTTTAACGAAATCAAGAGGATTCATATTTTCATCAATAAAACAACCCCTCTTAATATCATATTTCATGACATTTTTTGCTGCAAGACTTACACATACTCTTCGATCTATTTCAACAATTACATCCAAATTCATTTTTTGTAAATTCTTTTCCATTTCATTTATCAATTCCTTCTTTTTCCAATATTCCTTACGAAACTCTGCTTTAACCTCATTGATGAACTGTTTTGGATAAAGTTTTGGAAAAATAGGCTTTTTTTATTAATTCAATCAAGAATTCATCCCATTTAGCAGGTAATGCATCTGCCAATTTTGATATCTTTTCATCATTTGTCACTCTTATATCCTTTTTTTCTCAAATTGTCTATTAAACTTTCAAACCGATTTTCCAACTCATCCAATGTTTCATTCTTTTGACACAAAAAATGTTCAAATCTTTTAATCCAAATATTCACATTTTCATTTCTATAACTACTATCCAAATACCCCATATACCAATCATTTAACCTTTCAAGATAATCATTCTCTTGTTCATCAAACATTTTTACCAATTTTTGTTTTTCAACCAATCTTGACAGATTTCACACAATATCCAACTTTCAAACAAAATATCCTCACGCGAAATTATCAAGTTCAAACGAAATACCAGCTTCACACGGAATTACCTCTCAAACGGAATCACTCTCACACGAAATAGCTGATTTCGTGTGAAACAACACACTTTCAAACGGAATACCAAGTTGGTGCGAAAACAGGTGATTTCGTGTGAAATCAAAGGTACTTTTCAAACGAAATTACAATTTGATGCGAAATAAGGTTTTCAAACGGAATTAATCAACAGAAATCTGATTTCGAGCGAAATTAACAGCAACTTCAAGCGAAATTAGGTGCAATTTCAAATGAAATTATGCTGATGTCATCATTTCGGTCAGTTTTTGGCAAAATTGATCAAGTTCTAGGCCGATTTTAGGTCTGATTCTTTTAAGGATTTGTTAGAACTATGTTTCGCACGTTATGTGTGAAAATCAGTCCATTTTAACCGTTAAATCTTGATTAATTTTGAAAAGAAGGTGTAGAAATCAGAATTTTCCAGCGAAAACAAGCTAAATGGTAAGAACTCTTCCTCCTGAGCTCTGATACCACTTGTAGGATCGTTTTCTGACCCAATGAGTCGATTAGAAGAGTTCTTAGACTAAAACAGAGGCGGAATTCATTGATTCAGTCTTCGTTTAGCTTGTATAACACTAGAACATCATTAAACTGTCTTGTTTATTGATCTGATAACAGTTTACATGCCAGAGACACTTCGACAGCACTTCGGCGTCGGAAACAAGAAGCTTACAAACGAAATCATCTCAAGGGTATTTATAGGCATCTGATTTCACTTGAACATGTTCAAGCGGAATCACATTCGGAATCGCTTCAAACTGAATCAACAGTTTGATTTCGTGTGAAATACCAGCCTGATTTCGTTTGAAATGACCCTGTGTCATTTCAAACGGAATTACCTATAAAACCACATTTCTCGTTTTTTGTGCCCTGATCTATACAATCTAGTACAAGACTCGATACAAGACGAAGTCGACAGACGTATGCACTAACACTCACGATGGGTGCACTTGCCCATATGTGTGTTTGGTGTTAGTAAAATATCGTGTTTTATAAATTTAAAACTTGACTAACGTGTAAAAAGGGCTTAAAATATACTTAAATATATATACACACCACACACGCATCACTGACCGTCGGTTTGGGGATGAAAAGCGGTACTTAGATTAAGAGTAGTACTGAGAGCAGATTGAAACGTTTCCCAAAGACGAGAGGTGAACCGACCATCGCGGTCAGAGATGATGTCACAAGGCGTCCCGTGTCGACAAATGATCTCGTCGGTGTAGATTCGGGCTAATTTTTCTACCTTAAAGTTTTCTCGTATCGGCAGGAAGTAAGCTGACTTGGTCAACCACAACCCAAATGCTATCATGACCAGATTGAGTACGCGGGAGTTTCGTTATGAACTCCATAACTATACTCTCCCATTTCCACATCAGGATCTCGGGTTGGACAAGTAAGCCAGAGGGTCTTTGATGCTCTGCCTTGACCTTGGAACAGGTCAGGCATTTCGAAACATAGATTGCGATATCCTTCTTCATGCCCGGCCACAGTACTTGTAGCGCATGTCCTGGTACATCTTGTCAGCACCAGGATGAATAGAATATCGAGATTTGTGGGCTTCGTGTGACACCCCAGGAAAACCAGGAAACCACGCAACCTATCTAGCTTCTTCAGTAACTATGTGCTAAATTTCGGGACGAAATTTCTTTCAACTTGGGGATGATGTGACAACCCAAACTTTCAAGGTCAGTATCTCTTCGTCACGTGATCCTGTTTCTTGTATTCCACTTTCACTTTTTGTGCGATCATAAAAATAAGAATTACACATGTGACGGTAATATAATTAGTAGATGTTTAATATGCTCGGGTATATGTCTTTAATTGGGCCAAACTTGTGACAGTATTAGGATTGGGCAGCCGCCCCCTTAGTCCGCATAAAATCTCCTGGGTCACATAAAATCTCGGTATTAGTTGTTGGGCTTAAGCCCAATATCGGCCAAATAGGAATGCACCGCACAAGTTGTAGTATATAGGTATGTAATGCTGTAACTGTGATCACAAGAAATTCAAATCCATACCCTACCTAGTTTCCAAGAACTCGTGCGGCAGTATACCCCCCCCCCCCCTCTCTTCTCTGATTCGCGAAGAGTAATAGCAGACCCCCTCCTCCTTGTGCCAAGCTTTATACACCGTGTGGATTAGTCTTGCATCATTGTCTTTCGGTTAGTCATGCATATTTATGTTAACTTTTACGTGATCGTTTCGGTATGAGATTTTATTAGCAAGAATGATATATGTTAATGCTTGTGTTTTATGATATTGTTAATGCTTGTGTTTTATGATATTTTTTGTGTCTCTAATGATGATCATGCTCCGGAAATATTTCGGTATGAGATTAAACATGATGATGACTGATCGATGAGAGCGCATTGTGAGTAAAATCCTTACTGTATGATTTATATAAATCAATGAGGATGGGTGGTAATTGGGTCGGGTCACCGCTGGGCTGTAGTTCGGTTGTGCAGGTCATAGAGTTCGGTGATGTTAGTGCATGGTTATCTAGTTAGTGTAGTTTTCTATTATAGGAAATCTGAAAAATACATTATTATATTTTGTGATGATGTTATGGTCGTATGATGTGGTCTTGAAGTTATCAAATAAAGTGAAGGTAATAATCAAATGGCAGCCATGTGACACTATATAAATATTCAGTGATGATCAATTAGATGTGATGTTAATGATTAGCTATGGGAAGCCATGTTGGTTGGTTTGCTATGATCGAGTGACACATGACTTTTATATGCTCAGATTTGCTTAGTGGCTATTCTAGGGTTGCATGATGTTGGGCGAATAGAATAGAAAGGGACCAAGCTGTGTTGTGATTGTTTAGGTGGTGGGCATGACTTAGTCTATGATATATTATGTGATTTAATTATGAATACGTGATACTTGTGCTATACGTGTACTTATGTGATGTGTGGTACCTGGTATGCTGTTTGATCTGTAATGTGTGCCAATACGTGAAATACTTGTATACGAATCTGATTAAAACTTGGTAACCATAAATAGGGCGTGATTGATCAACCCTGACTGTTAGCTATTTTTTTTAAGAGTCCAACCGAGCAAACCAAGGTGAGTTCACACTCCTAAGGCATGGGATTCCCGGTGGGTTGGGAATGGGATTGAATAACTACTCGTACTATCATTACTATTAAACTACTTTTCACTGTCCTCGGGTTGGGAAGGGCACGTACGTAAAACCTACGTACACTCATACTTACTACTGTCCTCGGATTGAAGGGCACGTACGTAAAACCTACGTACACTCATACTTGCTACGGTCCTTGGATTAAGAAGGGCACGTACGGATACAACTAGTGTAGTAACATACAACATGGGAAGCCCCCACTAATCATCGCAAACATGTTTGGGAAACCGCGATACGGATTAATACGATACACATGGGAAGCCCCCGCTAATCATCGCAAACATGTTTGGGAAACCGCGATACAGATTAATACAGTACATGGTTTGCCAAATGAACATATGATTTACGAACACTATAACTAAACAACCAACTGTGAACTCGCTCAACTTTGTTGTTGACTCGTTGTTACATGCCTTGCAGGTCGTTAGGTATCTACGGAGCTTGCATCGGAGTGGGAAGAGTCGTTGTGGGACATGGACAGCTGTGTGCCATGTTAAACATTTGAAACGTTTAAACTTATGACTTGGTTTTAAACATCATGCTTCCGCTTGCAACTTAAACTATGTTTTGTTTAGACACCAATTGTATTGTGTTGGATTTTTATATACTACTTACATGCTTGTTCAATATGATTGGTGGCTTGATCCTGGTCAGTCACGCCTCCAAGCGGTGATACTCCGCGTGTGGATTTTGGGGGTGTGACAGATTCGTATCAGAGCCATTGGTTATAGTGAACTTGGTTTTAATAAGGGAAAAGTTTTTGTTAAAACCAGACTATAACCTGTACAGTGCTCAACGATCCACAACGACGCTTCACTCCACGTGCAAGGCTCAACGCTATAGGTGATATGGTTTATGTTATATTGCCTACTTGCTAGTTACATAGAACTTTGATTATGGTATGCTTAGAAGAACGTAACAACTATTGTTTGAAAACCCATGTGTGCTTACTCTCTTCTGTCATCGCACTTTTGCGAACCTTTCTCACTCATGTTTCCTTTGATATGAAGATCATGATTGGACGCGTTAACCTAACTCAAGCCCAGTTGGCGGCTTTGATCACTGAACAAGTTACTGCAGCGCTTGCAGCCGCTCAAGCAGGAGGTATACCCTGCAGTCGCAACTCACTCTAGGATCTTTAGATCCTACCCTCATAAACCAACTCTTGTGTTTAACCTTGTCATGTTCTTATACACAACAGGTCAGAACGCGCAGCCACCTGTATGCACGTTCAAGACTTTTATGGACTGTCGTCCTAGTACTTTCAGTGGCACTGAAGGGGCCGTTGGACTCCTCCACTGGTTCGAGAAGCTCGAATCAGTCTACAAGATGTGTGAATGCCCTGAGGCTCGTAGGGTGAAGTATGCCACTGGTACTCTCGAAGGCACTGCGCTAACCTGGTGGAACGCGCAAGTTCAAATGTTAGGGCTGACAGCTGCTAATGCCACCCCATGGAACGACTTCAAGGAACTGATCAAGCGAGAATACTGTAACCGTGATGACATCCACAAACTGGAAGTGGAGTTCTTTAACCTGAAGATGTCGGGATCAGAGATAGAGGCGTATACGAAGCGATCTAACGAACTGGCAGTGTTATGTCCAACTATGGTGGATCCTCCCATTAAGCGTATCGAGCTGTACCTCAAAGGCTTAGTACCAGAGATTCAAAGCCATGTGACTACTGCTAACCTTGCTACCATCCAGGATGTTACTCGTCTTGCTCATCGTCTCACAGACCAGGCAGTGGAACAGAACAGGCTGCCTAAGCGTATAGGTGCTACTGCTACTACTACTTCTGCTACTCCCAGTGACAACAAGCGAAAATAGGATGGAGCCTCCAGCAAGGGTTCAACTACAGTTCAGTCCCAGGCATAGCAGAGAAAGATCGATGACTACCAGAGTCCTGGTCAGCAATCTTCTGGTAGTCAAGGGCAGGGTGGATATCGAGGAAACCTCCCGAAGTGCAGCAAATGCAATAGACACCACAATGGTCACTGCAACAAGGGTCGTTGCCAGAGGTGTCTCAAGACGGGTCATGAAGCTAAGGATTGCAGGAGCTCACGACCTGCGAATCAGAACCATCAACAACAACCACCCGCTCCACAGAACCAGCAGCAGCAACAACGAGGCAACCGGGGATGCTTTCAGTGTGGTGCTGAAGGCCACTTCAAGCGGAACTGCCCTCAGTTAAACCAGAATCAGAACAACAACAACAATAATCAGGGCAATGGGAACAACAATGGGGGAAACAACGATGGTAACGGCGCCAGGGGTCGAGTGTTCGTGCTGGGTCAGGGTGATGCAAGGAATGATCCTAACGTGGTGATGGGTAAGTTCCTTCTCGACGACTTTTATGTTACTGTTTTATTTGATTCGGGTGCCGATACCAGTTATGTGTCTCTAAAAGTTAGTCAAATGCTTAAACGCACACCAACTCCCTTAAACACCAAACACGTCGTAGAGTTAGCAAATGGTAAAAGTTTAGAGGCCACTCACATAGTCAAGGGTTGTAACCTCGTCTTAGCTGGTCAGACATTCTCCATCAACCTTATTCCTATAGTCTTGGGTAGTTTTGACGTCGTCATAGGGATGGATTGGTTATCCCAACAGCTAGCAGAGATCCTATGCAAAGAGAAGATTGTTCGTATTCCCCGTTCTGGTAAAGAACCTCTCGAAATTCAAGGCGACAAGAGTGGTGCTGTGGTGGGCATCATATCATTTCTTAAGGCCCAGAAGTGTTTGCGAAAGGGCCACACCGCTATTTTAGCACTTGTTACTGACGCATCAACAAAAGAGAAGAAAATCGAGGATATTCCAGTAGTATGTGATTTTCCTCAAGTGTTCCCTGAAGATTTACCTGGGCTACCACCTCATCGTCAGGTTGAATTTCAAATCGAGCTAGCTCCTGGAGCAGCGCTAATAGCTCGTGCACCTTATCGTTTAGCTCCATCAGAACTTGAAGAACTGTCCACGCAACTACAAGAACTCTTGGATAAGGGTTTTATTCGTCCTAGCTCTTCGCCTTGGGGAGCTCCAGTATTATTTGTGAAGAAGAAAGACGGTACCTTCAGGATGTGTATCGACTACCGCGAACTCAACAAGGTGACCGTAAAGAATCGCTCTCCATTTCCACGCATTGATGACTTGTTCGATCAGCTGCAAGGGTCGAGCTACTATTCGAAGATTGACCTGAGGTCAGGCTACCATCAACTGAGAGTCCGAGACGAGGATATCTCTAAGACAGTGTTCAGGACTCGTTATGGGCATTACGAGTTCCTGGTTATGCCTTTTGGATTGACAAACGCACCGCAGTCTTCATGGATCTTATGAACAGAGTGTGCAAGCCCTACCTGGATAAGTTTGCTATCGTATTCATCGACGACATACTGATCTACTCTAAGAGTCAGGAGGAGCACGAGCATCATCCCTGGCTTATTTTAGAACTCCTTCGAACAGAACAGTTGTATGCCAAGTTTTCGAAATGCGACTTTTGGCTTCGTGAAGTCCACTTTCTAGGCCACGTGGTAAACAAGGATGGGATTCACGTTGACCCATCAAAAGTCGACTCGATCAAGAACTGGCCTGCACCGCGTACACCAACAGAAATCCGCCAATTCTTGGGTTTGGCGGGCTACTACAGAAGGTTCATCAAAGACTTCTCGAAGATTGCGCAGCCGCTTACTCTACTGACCCAGAAGGGAGTCACCTATCGTTGGGGTGATGCTCAAGAATCAGCATTTCAGCACTTAAAGGATAGACTTTGTAGCGCACCTATTCTCTCATTGCCTGAAGGCACCGACGATTTTGTGGTTTATTGTGACGCGTCAATCCAGGGTCTTGGCTGTGTATTGATGCAACGGGATAAAGTCATTGCTTACACCTCGCGCCAACTTAAGATTCACAAAAGAAATTACACTACACACGATCTGGAGCTGGGAGCTGTTGTTTTCGCACTCAAGATATGGAGACATTACCTGTACGGTACCAAGTGCACCATCTACACCGATCACAGGAGTCTCGAGCATATCTTCAAGTAAAAGGAGTTGAACATGCGACAACGTCGATGGGTCGAGCTATTGAATGATTACTAATGTGCCATCAAGTACCATCCGGGCATGGCCAATGTTGTGGCCGACGCCCTCAGTCGAAAATATACTACACCTAAACGCGTGCGTGCGTTACAACTCACCATTCAATCGAGTCTTCCTTCCCAGATACGAGATGCTCAGGTAGAAGCATTGAAACCAGAAAACGTCAGGGCTGAAGCCTTACGCGGCTCAAGGCAGCGGTTAGAATAAAAGGAAGACGGCGCCTACTACGTGACAGGACGCATTTGGGTCCCACTCTTTGGTAATTTACGAGAACTCGTAATGGATGAAGCACATAAGTCTCGCTACTCAGTACATCCTGGTTCAGATAAGATGTACCACGATCTCAGAACTACGTATTGATGGCCTAGCATGAAAGCCCACATAGGAATTTACGTCAGCAAATGTTTGACTTGTGCGAGAGTCAAGACCGAATATCAGAAACCATCGGGCCTACTCCAACAACCAGAGATACCACAATGGAAATGGGAGCAAATTTCCATGGATTTCGTTACTAGCCTGCCTAGATCTCAACGTGGAAATGATACTATTTGGGTGATCGTGGATCGACTCACAAAGTCTGCATACTTCTTGGCTATCAAGGAAACGGATAAGTTCTCCACTCTAGCAGACGTTTACTTAAAGGAAGTGGTTTCGAGGCACGGAGTGCCGACCTCTATTATCTCTGATCGTAATGCACGTTTTACTTCAGAACTGTGGCAAGCGATGCACAAATCTTTTGGCTCTCGATTAGACATGAGCACAGCTTATCACCCGCAAACGGATGGGCAGTCTGAACGCACCATCCAAACTCTTGAAGACATGCTTCGTGCATGTGTAATCGATTTTGGCAACGGCTAGGAAAAACATCTCCCTCTGGTGGAGTTTTCGTATAATAACAGTTACCACGCCAGCATCCAAGCCGCTCCATTTGAGGCATTGTATGGGCGTAAATGCCGATCACCCCTTTGTTGGGCAGAGGTGGGTGATAGTCAGATCACGGGTCCAGAGCTTGTAGTAGACGCAACGGAAAGAATTGCTCAGATATGGCAACGAATGGCGGCAGCCCGTGATCGTCAGAAAAGCTACGCTGATAAGTGCAGGAAACCACTCGAGTTCCAGGTTGGGGATCGAGTGCTACTCAAAGTCTCACCTTGGAAAAGTGTGGTTCGTTTTGGCAAACGAGGCAAACTCAATCCACGCTATGTCGGACCGTTCGAAATCATTGAGAAAATTGGTAAAGTCGCTTACAAGCTAAACCTACCCGCAGAACTCAGTGGAGTTCACAACGTATTTCACGTATCAAATCTGAAGAAGTGTCTGTCAGATGAGACCCTCATAGTCCCTTTGAAGGAGCTCACTATCGACGATCAGTTGCGATTTGTCGGGGAACCAGTTGAAATCACAGACCGAGACGTTAAGGTTCTCAAACACACTAGAATACCTCTTGTTCGAGTTCGTTGGAACTCCCGTCGAGGCCCAGAGTTCACCTGGGAACGAGAAGACCAAATAAAACTCAAGTATCCCCAGTTGTTCGAGAACAGTGCAACCACTACTGAGGCTGAAGCTACTGCGGAATTTCGGGACGAAATTCCAAACCAACGGGGGGATGATGTGACACCCCAGGAAAACCAGGAAACCACGCAACCTATCTAGCTTCCTCAGTAACTATGTGCTAAATTTCGGGACGAAATTTCTTTCAACTTGGGGATGATCTGACAACCCGAACTTTCAAGATCAGTATCTCTTCGTCACGTGATCCTGTTTCTTGTATTCCACTTTCACTTTTCGTGCGATCATAAAAATAAGAATTACACATGTGACGGTAATATAATTAGTAGATGTTTAATATGCTCGGGTATATGTCTTTAATTGGGCCAAACTTGTGACAGTATTAGGATTGGGCAGCCGCCCCCTTAGTCCGCATAAAATCTCGGTATTAGTTGTTGGGCTTAAGCCCAATATCGGCCAAATAGGAATGCACCGCCCAAGTTGTAGTATATAGGTATGTAATTCTGTAACTTTGATCACAAGAAATTCAAATCCATACCCTACCTAGTTTCCAAGAACTCGTGCAGCAGTATACCCCCCCCCTCTTCTCCGATTCGCGAAGAGTAATAGCAGACCCCCTCCTCCTTGTGCCAAGCTTTATAAACCGTGTGGATTAGTCTTGCATCATTGTCTTTCGGTTAGTCATGCATATTTATGTTAACTTTTGCGTGATCGTTTCGGTATGAGATTTTATTAGCAAGAATGATATATGTTAATGCCTGTGTTTTATGATATTGTTAATGCTTGTGTTTTATGATATTGTTTGTGTCTCTAATGATGATCATGCTCCGGAAATATTTCGGTATGAGATTAAACATGATGATGACTGATCGATGAGAGCGCATTGTGAGTAAAATCCTTACTGTATGATTTATATAAATCAATGAGGATGGGTGGTAATTGGGTCGGGTCACCGCTGGGCTGTAGTTCGGTTGTGCAGGTCATAGAGTTCGGTGATGTTAGTGCATGGTTATCTAGTTAGTGTAGTTTTCTATTATAGGAAATCTGAAAAATTCATTATTATATTTTGTGATGATGTTATGGTCGTATGATGTGGTCTTGAAGTTATCAAATAAAGTGAAGGTAATAATCAAATGGCAGCCATGTGACACTATATAAATATTCAGTGATGATCAATTAGATGTGATGTTAATGATTAGCTATGGGAAGCCATGTTGGTTGGTTTGCTATGATCGAGTGACACATGACTTTTATATGCTCAGATTTGCTTAGTGGCTATTCTAGGGTTGCATGATGTTGGGCGAATAGAATAGAAAGGGACCAAGCTGTGTCGTGATTGTTTAGGTGGTGGGCATGCCTTAGTCTATGATATATTATGTGATTTAATTATGAATACGTGATACTTGTGCTATACGTGTACTTATGTGATGTGTGGTACCTGGTATGCTGTTTGATCTGTAATGTGTGCCAATACGTGAAATACTTGTATACAAATCTGATTAAAACTTGGTAACCATAAATAGGGCGTGATTGATCAACCCTGACTGTTAGCTATTTTCTTTTAAGAGTCCAACCGAGCAAACCAAGGTGAGTTCACACTCCTAAGGCATGGTATTCCCGGTGGGTTGGGAATGGGATTGAATAACTACTCGTACTATCATTACTATTAAACTACTTTTCACTGTCCTCGGGTTGGGAAGGGCACGTACGTAAAACCTACGTACACTCATACTTACTACTGTCCTCGGATTGAAGGGCACGTACGTAAAACCTACGTACACTCATACTTGCTACGGTCCTTGGATTAAGAAGGGCACGTACGGATACGACTAGTGTAGTAACATACAACATGGGAAGCCCCCACTAATCATCACAAACATGTTTGGGAAACAACGATACGGATTAATACGATACACATGGGAAGTCCCCCGCTAATCATCGCAAACATGTTTGGGAAACCGCGATACAGATTAATACAGTTCATGGTTTGCGAAATAAACATATGATTTACGAACACTATAACTAAACAACCAACTATGAACTCGCTCAACTTTGTTGTTGACTCGTTGTTACATGCCTTGTAGGTCGTTAGGTATCTATGGAGCTTGCATCGGAGTGGGAAGAGTCGTTGTTGGACATGGACAGCTGTGTGCCATATTAAACATTTGAAACGTTTAAACTTATGACTTGGTTTTAAACATCATGCTTCCGCTTGCAACTTAAACTATGTTTTGTTTAGACACCAATTGTATTGTGTTGGATTTTTATATACTACTTACATGCTTGTTCAATATGATTGGTGGCTTGATCCAGGTCAGTCACGCCTCCAAGCGGTGATACTCCGCGTGTGGATTTTGGGGATGTGACACTTCGTCCATCAGAAGTTGTCGTATATTCGTACGCTTGGGAATCCAAATTCGATCCAAATAATGAAAGATACCATTCGATTTATTCTCGTGTTGGGCGCCATCGTTTAGAATCCTTTCCTTCTTCAAAGTTCGCTCGGTAAAACAAGCATGCTGCGCGTCACAGATAAGAGCTTCGAGATTAAACTGGGCTTGGGAATTACGGACGCTAAGCAAGTAGCTTCGTCGACTGAGAGCATCGGTAACGGATCTCACAGTCGTAATCGTTGATCAGTTCTACCCACCGGCATTGACGCATATTCAGTTCCTTCTGGTCAAAGATATGTTGTAGGCTCCTATGATCGGTGAAGATCGTACACTTGGTACCATAAAGGTAGTGTCGCCAAATCTTTAACGCAAAAACAATTGCGCCAAACTCGAGATCGTGTGTGGTGTAGTTCTTCTCGTGGATCTTGATCTGTCAAGAAGCGTACGCGATAACCTTGTCGCGTTGCATAAGAACACAACCAAGACCAAGGTTCGAGGCATGACAGTAGACTACGAAATTGTCATTTTCGTCGGGCAGTGAGAGCACGGGAGCATTGCAAAGCATAGTCTTGAGAGTTTTAAAGGCTTCCTCTTGCTTAGTTCCCCAAACAAAAGGTTTGTCCTTATGCATAAGAGAAGTAAGCGGTACAGCGAACTTAAAGAAACCTTCGATAAAACGGCGATAATAGCCTGCCAGTCCGAGAAAAGAACGGACTTCAGATGGATTCTTGGGTGTAACCCAACTCTTAACAGCTTCGATCTTTGCGGGGTCAACGTGGATACCTTGACTATTGACAATGTGACCCAAGAATTGGACCTCCCCCAGCCAAAATTCATACTTGGAGAACTTGGCATAGAGACGGTTTCCCTGGAGTAACTCAAGAACCAAACGTAAATGCTGCGAGTGTTCGGCTTTTGACTTGGAATAAATCAGGATATCGTCGATGAATACGATTACGAAGCGATCAAGGAAGGGTTTGCACACTCGATTCATTTGATCCATGAAAATTGCGGGCGCGTTAGTCAAACCAAAAGGCATGACAACGAACTCATAGTGACCATAGCGGGTTCGAAACGCGGTTTTGGGAATATCCTCCTCTTGAATGCGTAACCGGTGATAGCCTGAGCGTAGATCGATCTTTGAGAAACACGTAGCACCTTGTAGCTGATCAAATAAATCATCGATTCGAGGCAAGGGGTAGTGATTCTTGATAGTCGGCTTATTCAACTCCCTATAATCGATGCACATCCGGAACGAACCGTCCTTCTTTTTTACGAAAAGGACAGGCGCGCCCCAAGGAGAGGTGCTAGGGCGAATAAAGCCTTTATCAAGTAGTTCGTGGAGCTGACTCGAGAGTTCACGCATTTCGGAAGGAGCGAGACGATACAGCGCTTTAGCAACAGGGTTGGCTCCAGGAATGAGGTCGATACGAAAGTCGATATCATGACTCGGAGGTAATCCTGGGAGATCATCAGAGAAAACGTTAGGAAATTCTCGAACAACGGGGACCTGATCCACCTCCTTAACTTCCTTTTTCTCCGCTACTACGATGTGCGCCAAGAAAGCTTGGAATTCCTTGCGGAGATACTTGCTAGCCTGGACACACGACATGAGTTGGAGTTTCTTCGACGCGACTTCACTGTAAACACACAATTGATCACCATTAGCGAGCGAGAAGCGAATCATCTTGTCGAAACAAATAACTTCAGCATGATTTTCGCGAAGAAATTCCATGACTATGACGTCAAAACTACCGAGCTGCATCGGAATAAGGTCGATAGGGAAGATGTGATTGTTGAGTTCAAGAGTACAATCACGTATAACTGAATTGACTACGACGGTTCTTCCGGTGGCAACTTCAACATCGAACGTCGAGGGGAGATGAGCGCGCTTACGATTGAGGAGCTTTTCGAATTCGAACGATACAAAACAGTTATCTGCTCCAGTATCAAATAAACACATAGCATATATACCATTCACAAGGAACGTACCATTGACTACATTGTTATCAGCTTGAGCCTGACGAGCGTTAATGTTGAATGCACGTTCGCGGGCTGCTGTTGTGGCTCTTGCTTGACCACTCGGTTCGGGCACATATTGGAATCACCACATGCATAGCAAACTCTTGCATTGACCGCGGGTGCATGAGCCACTTGATGGCCTTGAGGAGCAGTAAGTAGAGCTTGTTGAGCAGGAGCTTGACCTTGGGTTGGAGCTGGGGTTTGACGTGGACCTGTGCGGCAGTTGGCGGTGAAATGGTCGTACATGTTGCAATGCACACAGTATCTGCAAGCGATTCCCACTGGGTGGTGATAGGTACAAGTAAGGCAAGCCGGGTGAGGACCAGTATATGCACGCTTTGCTGGCGGTGCGTTGGTGACCGGTGCCGCTACTTGGCTGTGTTGAGGTTGCTGTGGTGCTGGTACTGTTTGGAGCGGAGCTGCAGTGATCGCACAGTTCTTGTTGCTGGAACTGTTGTTGTTCTTTCTCTTGCGTCTCGAGAGCTTGGATGACTGAGGAGTGGCGGCGGTTTCAGCGGTTGAAGCAGTGGTAGCTTGATGCAGATTCTTGGGAGCTTTATCCCAGTAACAAAACTTGACTCGCTTATCGTTGATCTCAGCAGCGAGCAGAAAAGTATCCTCAAATGTCGTCGTCTTTGCAGCTTGAACGAAATCAGCCACGCAATCCGGGAGAGCACGGATATACTTCTTGATAGCGATTTCAGGCGTGGTAACTTGGCTAGGACAGATTATACTCAACTGCTTGAAGCGAGCATTCAAACCAGCGTTGTCTCCATCTTTCTGCTTGATATGCCAGAATTTGTCCTCCAGCTTTTGGCGCTCATGGGGAGGGCAGAACTCTTGCATCATTACGCCCTTCAACTCATCCCATGTTTGCCCGTAAGCTGCATCATTTCTGCGTTTGTTTCTCTCGGCCGTCCACCAATCCAGCGCTCGGGATTGGAAGACGCCAGTTGCGTTTAGAGTGCGGAGATTGTCAGGACAATCACTCTGGCGCAGGGTGACTTCGATAGAATCAAACCATTGAAACATGGCCGTAGGCCCATCTTCATCGGTAAACTCTTTCGGGTCGCAGGCTTTGAACTGCTTGAAGCTGAAAGCAGCTTTAGGAGCATCAGTCCTGGATTCTTCAGAAGATTTGCTAGCGTTTTCATTCAGCTCACTAACAATCATAGGGGATAACTTTAGCCATTTGCTTAGCGATGAGGGCGGCGATGCGTTTGTCATCATGATTGTGGCGAGCTGAACGGGAATGGAATGATCTGAATGACGATATTGTCTGCAACAGACAGCGCCATAGGATTCAAAACGCTATTCGATTATTCCTAGTATAGTCTAGAGATTCACCATAAAGCTCAGGAACACATAAATCATATAAGCACATAAGCACATAAGCACATAATCACGTAGGGCACAAAAACACATAGGCATGTAAGGCACAGAAGCACATAAGGCAGTCAGAATACAGAAACCATGCTATATGTTGCACATATTCACCTATCATTCAAACTTCACGCGTCCGAGAATAGCGATATGCGATTAGAGAGTACATAGCGAGTAGCATAGCGAGTAGTATAGCACGCGATTTTCCATAGGCAGTAACGATTTGTTAACATTTTGAGATAGATGTGCAGTGCGAGTGGTGCGTGTTGATTAAAGCGAGTCGCGAAATCACCAAAATCGAAACATGTAATCACATAAAACACATAAAATCCACATAAAATCGATAAATCACAGAGTTGGCGGTAGCAAATCCAGAATCGAAACACATAAAATCGAGGGGAGATTGTCTCGGGTGTCGAACACGTCTACACACACCCAGAGTGATTTGACTACCCAAAGTGATTCGACTATTCACAAGGACTCGTAAGTGCACACTTTGGCCTTCGGGACTGTGCTCTCACCTCGATTTGAGCGATCGGCACGCATCCCTCCAGTTACAGTGTGACCCAAGTCGTTGGAGTCCGTCGAGACTTTGGTGAGAGTTTTGTAAAACCACATTAGAGAGTAGAACGAGTCATCAAGGTTCGGGTTTCACCCCTAACTTAGTGACTAAGTTCCTGCTTGTGTGATGAAGTCACGAGATAGATAAGGAGATATGAGTGGAAGTATGGATTTCACTCCTGATTCAACGCAATTTCTTCTGTTTATAGTAAAAGTAGCAATTCGAACGAGTAATCTGGTCGAGAGTTTGCGGTTTTCACACCTAATCTTAACCAGGTCATTTGTTTGTGTGAGTAATCAGCCTTAGGAAAGGCTGATCTTGCGCGGAACTGTAGTACGCGATGTTCGCGCAAGTGTGTAGTGTACAGCGAGTTCGAGCGAGAAATAATGAGTAAGCTCGTACAAAACCCTTACTGGGCATGCACAAGTCGGTCTGTTGGTACTTAGAATATAGACTAGGTCGTTTCTAAGACATCGACCCAGACTAGGTCGAGTCTTGCCTAATTCCCTATAGATATGGCTCTGATACCAATCTGTCACACCCCAACCGATGACGGAAACATCGGGGCATGGAACTGAGCGAAACAGATTGTCCAGGAGAATCCATAACAACTATTTGTTATAATATATTAAGGTTCATGTCCCATACCACAAACATATAAAATAAAACAGTTATTACAGACATTGTTCTCAAAGACAAATATCCATTCCGACAACTCAGATTTTATTTAGTTTGTTTCTAGACTCCAACCTAGCTTGATTCATCAAACAGCAAGCAATCATCCTAAGCACCTGTCAAATACGTTAAAATAGAGGTCAATACACATAGTGTAAAGGTGAGCATACAAGTTTAATAGTATAATAGAGTTTGAAATCGTTTACGCATAACCAGCATGTACAACGTATAATGTGAAGCATGTAAGTTATCGACAAAGATCCTATCGTTACCAATGACTGCGATTTCACTACGAGTAGCGAGTGCGAATCACATGTTCACCACTACGAACACGTGAAGTATTGTCCTTAATAACCCCTGTCCACGACAGGTGCTGAGTCCAAACTATAGTACTATCGTTGCTAAGGCAGGTAGACAACAATCAATGTGTAAACATAACAAACAGGCATTCATCGAGTCACGTATAACATGCATTAGTGGTCAGCGTATAAATAGTGTTTGCGTTGTGTGATCGATGTGATTTAGAATAAGTAACGTATGTAACACCCAAAAGTGCATAAAGCAAAAAGGTATCGAGTATACTCACAGATAGTGTTTAACTTAATAAACACTGCCTTGGATTGAAGGGAGCGCTTAAGGGATTAACCTGAACAGTTAACGGTAGCATAAACGATGAGCGGCGCGTAAAACGGTGCAAGAGCACCAAGTGTCGGATGGTAATCCGATTGGATGGCAATCCGATCCGATCAGATGGCCAGTTGATCGGATGTTAATCCATTCGGATGGTCATCCGATCGGATGGCCATTCGATTGGATTGACATCTATTTGGTAAGGATGTGTTTGTGTATGATGGCTTTGAAGTTTTCGTTGTAGCATTATGAAAACAGAGAAGTATCTCTACCCTTCAGGTCGATCGATCGAACGGTCGTTCGATCGGGTAGCAATCCGATTGGTAGGACACTTAGAGAGAACAAGTTCACAGTAGGGTTGTCACTCGATTGGATGAGCAATCTGATCGGATAGCAATCCGTTGGAACTACTGTTCTTTGAAATTGATCAAGTACCCAAGTCCCAAATGTCACACGATCGGATCCGTTCGACGTTTAGATCCTTGGAAAGTTGAAGTAAAAGTTTAAGTGTGGAACCAAGTGCAAGCCAATTGGGTGGCAATCCGATCGGATGGCAGTCCGATCGGATGGCAGTCCGATCGGAATCCGTCCCAATGACCTGATCGTCTTTGACACTTGATTGTTTTGAAAGTTTTGCAGTTTTGATCGAGACGGTGTGATACCGTGCTAGATAACA